>JAUIMM010000300.1:6515000-7943750 GCA_031769625.1 Taudactylus pleione
CGCCCCTTTGTCAGGACACACTAAATAACATACTTACATTGTATGTTATTTAGTGTGTCCTGACGAAGGGCCTGGTGCCCTGAAACGTAGACGTTTAATACACTACTTTGCGCATCTTTAATCGTGCCTCTGAGTGCCTGTCTGATTTCCACTGGATTGATATATATATATATATATATATATATATACACACATATATATACACACATAATATATATATATATATATATATATATACACAGGCAGGTCCATAAATATTGGGACATTGACAGAATTTTCATATTTTGGCCTCTGTTCACCACCACAATGGCTTTGAAATGAAACAAGCAAGATGTGATTTAACTGCAGACTTTCAGATTTAATTTGAGGGTAATTACATCCAAATCAGGTGAACGGTGTAGGAATTACAACGGTTTCTTAATGTGCCTCCCACTTTTTAAGGGGCCAAAAGTAATGGGACAAACTAAACAATCCTAAATCTAACTTTCACTTTTTAATACTTTGTTGCAAATCCTTTGCAGGCAATTACAGCCTGAAGTCTGGAACGCATAGACATCACCAGACGCTGGGTTTCATCCCTGGTGATGCTCTGCCAGGCCTCTACTGCAAATGTCTTCAGTTCCTGCTTGTTCTTGGGGCATTTTCCCTTCAGTTTTGTCTTCATCAAGTGAAATGCATGCTCAGTCGGATTCAGGTCAGGGGATTGACTTGGCCATTGCATAACATTCCATTTTTTAGCCTTAAAAAACTCTTTGGTTGCTTTTGCAGTATGCTTCGGGTCATTGTCCATCTGCACTGTGAAGCGCCGTCCAATGAGTTCTGAAGCATTTGACTGAATATGAGCATATAATATTGCCCGAAACACTTCAGAATTCATTCTGCTGCTTTTGTCAGCAGTCACATCATCAATAAATACAAGGGAACCAGTTCCATTGGCAGCCATACATGCCCATGCCATGACACTACCACCACCATGCTTCAATGATGAGGTGGTATGTTTTGGATCATGAGCAGTTCCTTTCCTTCTCCATACTCTTCTCTTCCCATCACGCTGGTACAAGTTGATTTTTGTCTCATCTGTCCATAGGATGTTGTTTCAGAACTGTAATGGCTTTTTAGATGTTGTTTGGCAAACTCTAATCTGGTCTTCCTGTTTTTGTGGCTCACCAATGGTTTACATCTTGTGGTGAACCCTCTATATTCACTCTTGTGAAGTCTTCTCTTGATTGTTGACTTTGACACTTATACATCTACCTCCTAGAGAGTGTTCTTGATTTGGCCAACTGTTGTGAAGGGGTTTTTCTTCACCAGGGAAATAATTCTTTTGTCATCCACCACAGTTGTTTTCCGGGTCTTTCAGTGTTGCTGAGCTCTCTGGTGCGTTCTTTCTTTTTAAGAATGTTCCAAACAGTTGATTTGGCCACACCTAATGTTTTTGCTATCTCTCTGATGGGTGTGTTTTGATTTTTCAGCCTAATAATGGCTTGCTTCACTGATAGTGACAGCTTTTTGGATCTCATATTGAGAGTTGACAGCAACTGATTCCAAATGCAAATGTCACACCTAGAATCAACTCCAGACCTTTTACCTGCTTAAATGATAATGAAATAACGAGGGAATAGCCCACACCTGTCCATGAAATAGCTTTTGAATTGATAGTCCCATTACTTTTGGCCCCTTAAAAAGTGGGAGGCACATATTGAAACTGTTGTAATTCCTACACCGTTCACCCGATTTGGATGTAATTACCCTCAAATTAAATCTGAAAGTCTGCAGTTAAAGCACATCTTGTTTGTTTCATTTCAAAATCATTGTGGTGGTGAATAGAGGCCAAAATCTGAAAATTCTGTCAATGTCCCAATATTTATGGACCTGACTGTATATCACAATGCTGGTTGATACATTATACATTTTTATAACATCGCCCATATAATCACTTTGATAATTTGATTGATTGAGGCCCCCACAAGTTTGTAGCCCAGGGGCCCCCACAGACCTTAATCAGGCCCTGCCTACACTAATATCTTTCACATTTTGGTTTTCACTAAAGCCATGTAGAAAATGCCCCATTGTCATTGCTACTTAAGTCCTTGCTCCTGCTTAGGCATTTGCTCGTATCTCTTATTTGGCTTGTATTCTAACCATGAACCTGTTTTTCATGTCCTGGCCTTTGGCCTGTTCTCCACTATGTCTGTGTTTAATTATATTGTCACCTCTTTCAAGCACTGTCAGGTGTCACCTAGTGGCTTTTGGTTGGAGACTACAACCCGTAAATGACTCACAGGAAACCTATTATGTTTTTCAGGGGTAACTAGTAAAGATCAGTCACCTATAAAACTCCATGACCCAGGTAAGGTATTTTTTACGCACAGTCAATGGCATCAGAAATTTATTAAAATCACTAAATCAGTAATTTATTATCAGCATTGACACTGAAATTTGAATTTTTTTTTCCTTTTATTCCTCTTCATTTTCATTAATTCTCATACCATTAAAAGAAAAAATAAATAAATTGGAAAATAGACTTTCTTGAAAAACTCCTATTGACGCAAATAAATATCTAAGCTCATTGCCATGTTGTCATGTTTCTTTGAACTCGTTTTTGTCTGGCTAATACCCCCAAAATTATATTCCAAATGTTCTTACACTAGCAATTTTCAATGCAAGTTGCGGGTGTATAAAAAAAATTGCATATTATGTAGATTACCTTAAAATTAAATAAATAAAAAAAAAAACATTAAAGCTGGTTCCTTTGAGAGCTTACAGTTAACAATGGCAATTTATTTAATGCTAATGCCTAAGGCTTAACTTTATCAGACAATTATCAGCGGTACCTTAGATATCGCCTTGGCCCATTCTCTCTGAGACTCTGCATTTTCAGCTCCAAAAAGAAACATACGTTCCGACAATAAGAAGATCTCAAAAGTAGAGATGGCCCTAGAGCAAACAGAAAAAAAACTGTTGTATTTAGATTGTATAATCTAATGTAGCCAGAGGCTTAATTCCCTTTAATAGCATTTGCTATTTCATGTCCTGGTAGAATACTGTGAATGAAGAGAAAATTTGCTTATAAAATCTGATATATTGAAACTTTGAAAAATATACATATTTAGAAAAAACTTCTAGTAGTTATATTTCACACTTGTGACACCTCACAAATATCCTGTCTTATAGTCTTCTTGAAGCCTATAAAAACAATTATATTTAATTCCCAGCATAGACTTTTCACAAATAGTCAATAACCACTAAGAGGTTTAGTTTTTTTTTACTGAATGTCTATTTGTTCTCGCAATTTATTTGATACAATTATTTTATAGATTTACAGCTCATCTCCTAAAGCTTTTTAAAAGTACCATTGAAATAAAATACTGTTAGATTATTGTTCTGGCATTCTTTAAAATAGAAATGCCTTTCATTTTTTTTTAAATAATTTAAATTAATATAAAGTGTTATATTCAGTATAATGATAATTGTATTTTATTTATTTATTTATTTTTTTTAGCTCCCTGCAAAGAAATATCTGTTCAATCAGTTAGGCTCTTGTGTATAGTGCACTGGCAGAATAAAGTGTAATAGAGATTAATGTGATCAATTTTGTTGGCATTCTTCGCACTCCAGCAGTAAGAAGGGTGGGGGGATTTGATAGGGAGAATTAATGTAAAAGAATTAGTGAAATAGCATCTAAATCACTTCTGAAAATCAAAATATTAATAACATTGCATAGCATAAAACATTTAAAAGACAAGAGTTACAATGTATTTGAAACAAGAGCACTTGGGATAAAAATGATTTTATTCTATGTAAAGAAAAACAAACCGCAGACTGGTTTTTATATGCGTTATGTGTGCTGTTCAACAAGCACCTTCAAGTAAATTGGCAGTTTGACATGTGCTATATTAGCAATTACCTTTAAAATAAAAATACACTTAGTTATGTTTTAAAAGGGCATCTCAAGCAAATTACAGGAGCTAAATACATAGCCCTTGCTGTGTTCCATTGATCATGCTAAAAGCAATCCATTTTAGTTAAAACTAATTATTTGTTCAGTTGAAAACAGGAGCATTTTATTGTGTCCATTAACAGAACATTATTCTGATTGCTGCCCTTTTAAGTTATGGTACAGAGTAGATGCAATGCATTTTTCCAAGAAACTTTACGTTTATAGTAATGGATGTACTAGGTGTATAAATAGAGTTTGTAATATTTTTTTTCCTGCAAAATAATGAAAATGTAAGATTATTCTTTATTATTTCTATAATATATCGAGCTTTGAAGTTTCCAGGCAGAATACTCTCTTAGGAACCCTCAGCTGTTTGTATACTATACTACTGAGAATCAAAATATAAGAACCAATCAGGTTTTTGTAGGTGACTGATTATGAGTTTGGATGAAGACTAGAACTAGAAGGTCTAGTTTGAAGAAGGCTGGCAAGTAATATTATTCAATGATTTTGTTTTAATCAAAAAGAATTGCAACAATAAATATTATTAATAATAATAATAATAATAATAATAATAATAATAATAATAAATACCTGTGTAGAATTAGAAAAATAGTGATCAAATCAAACCTTCTATACCCTTAGAATGCCCCATAAGCCCCTTTAGGGTAACTCAGCCCTGAAAGGCACAAGATATGTAAGGCTCTTAATTTTGCTTTGTAAACCTTTACATTGAAGGTACACTCACAGAAGAAGTGGTCCATAGTCTCCTCCTTCCCTTGACACTCCTCCAATGGACAACCACAATCATTTGAACTTTGACACATGACAATACCCCCTATGGAACGAGAGCCAGGCAATGTCTCTGAACTTCAGTAGGATCATCTGAAAGTTAATCAGAGTCAACCTGGCTGTGCAGACATCACCCGGGCAGTCTTTTAGTCTTTTAGTGACAGTGGGACATAAAAATGGGTCTGCAGAATTCTCTTCCCTAAATCACTTCTGGAAGAATTTCTAACCACACCCATCTCCAGTCCCCATTGTTTTGTCACCTTCAAGCACAGGATTACATAAATTGGAAGGTTTCCATGCCAGAGTTGGAGGCATTTTACCTGACCACCTTCTATCCACACTCCAAGTATGAGAGTCACCTAGACCCTGACACCCTCTACCCATTGAGGGGGAGTCTCCAAAAACAGACTCCCAAGGTTGAGTTTTGACAAGGTTGTTACAAAAATACACCACAGCGTTGACCATACTCAAATTCACTTCTTCCCTTGATCTGTAAGTAATGCCCCTTTTGATTATATTCATCTTGTTTCCGCACAACAGCAGGAAAATCAGAAAATGTATCCTGGACCACATAGATTGAGACAAAAACAAACACAACTGACATATAGAAACACCAGGATGAAGTAGATTTTGCACAAGTCAACCCAATCCCTGAGAGAAAATGTCCACTTTACTTTCCAGGATGCGTCGTCCAGCTTTCTCTCCTAATTTAGGGTGGCATAGTCGTCATGATCAAAACGCTGAATTCCTCACCTTCCTCCCCTATCCAGAAATCTTTACACTTTTCCTGGTTTATTCTGGAGCACAAAGCCTCAGAGTATTCACAGATAAACTGGACTAA
Organism: Taudactylus pleione; assembly: GCA_031769625.1. Classification (NCBI taxonomy): domain Eukaryota; kingdom Metazoa; phylum Chordata; class Amphibia; order Anura; family Myobatrachidae; genus Taudactylus; species Taudactylus pleione. Next base: position 6,520,574 of record JAUIMM010000300.1, read on the forward strand.
TTTGTAGAGGGCAGCCAACTAACTGACAGTGTTTAAAAAAATGTTAGGCCATAAACGAGCATGTTCCGAAATAACGGAAGCCATATTAAAAGTAGCACATCATAAGGGTTGAGATCCATGTTTCTAGGTTATAGCAATGGCATATGTATCCTATTCATTCAAACTTCAAAACTAAGTAATGATAACCTGTGAGGTCATTGCTTTAGAAGCCATTCAATGTGAAGTAAAAGTAGCAACATATTTTGAAACATGACTATTAAATTCCAGGTTTATTCTTGGATTGAAATTTTCAATAACTAATATAATTTGAGCACCTCTGATGAAAGTCTCAAACTGGTATGTTGGAATGTACAGTACAGTACTTTTATGTTTAAACAAATTTGATACTTTTTAATAACTTTGAATGTGTATGGCTTCTAAAGGGATATAGTCAAAATGTCAACAATTACAATGTTGATACCACAATTTAAACAGTTACGATGTCGACATTGTTAAAATGTTTACAGGCAACACGTTGACATTGTCAGAATGTTGACAGATGAAATGTTGACATTAGGGTTAGGCTGTGGGCAGGAGGGTTCGGGTTGGGCTGTGGAGGGAAGTTAGGCTTAGGCTGCGAGGGGAGGTTAGGTTTAGGCACTAGAGAAGGGGTGGGATGCTGTGGGACTACACATTCCAGCACGCCCTGCCACAGCTTTGCTATCAATGTAAAACTGTGACAGGGCATGCTGGGATGTGTACTTCAACAGCAACTGGAGGGCCACTTTTTGCCCACCCCTGCACTAGAGGGAGGGTTAGGGGCTGGAATTATAGGAAGTACAGTAGGAATTAAGGTTAGGGGAGAAATATTTGGAAGTACAGTCACATGACCACCGTGACCCAGATGACGTCGCTGGAGTTGCTGCAGGAAAGTCACATTCACAGACATTCTAACATGTCAACATTTTGTTGCTGTCTAGATGAATAATGTTAACATAATGACTGTCGACATCTAATACCCAACTGCTCCTGAACAACTTCTTTGATGATTGAGTGCATTGACATCGTGGGTTTTGGGTTTTCAGGTAAGTGCGCATTTCCTTCTACTTTTTTATTCTCTTCTTTTTTATAATAAATCTGTTGGAATAATACAATCCTAAGAAATTGAATAGAGGGGTATTATTTGCACTTGATTACTGTCAGATTGTTTTGTGGTTAGTAATCTTCAACTCCTGCTATGTCATACAGATGTGTCCACATACTCCTTTCCTAATATCTAGCCGTATGGCTAAATTTGCCATGCCTTTCAATATCCGATTAAGCCACACCTTGTGATTTTTCTTAAAATTTGCTACTTTAATTTCTACTTTATACGAAAAAAATTTTTGGATCTATCCAATAGCTACTCCTCGTGGAACGACTAAGTCGTGCTGGTATCTCGTGCCAAATGAAGCAAAAAAGGAAAGGTGTATGACGACACATCTGTATGTACGCGTCTTTTTGATGACGTCATGTTTTGTGCGCCAATTGGACGGGCGCGTGGTCCCGCTCCCGGCGTTCACTTCACGGTGATGTAGGTGAGGTATATAAGGTAAGATGTATGTGTTTTGTATCTTAAGAATGACGAAAGTGCCACAATAAACGGCACTGAAAAGTTGCCAGGAGTGCTGCACCTCTCTCTATACATATATATATATATATATATATATATATATATATATAGATTGACCAAAGGGATTTATTTTAGGCTCTTCATCAGAGTAGGGGGCATGTGTGCAGTCTCTAAGCTTCCCCCTTCCCCCTTGTGCCAGCACTGTGCCAAACTCTATTGCACTTATCTTTGGGAAAAATACATATTTTCCTGGTGTCTTCTCTACTGTACATGCGCATATTTCTGTGAAAATAGAACTGCCTTAAATTTCCCAATTAATTCTGTGGTGGAAAGGCAATTATAGATAATGGGTGCAAGGTGATCAGTGGAGCCCATTTTGATTCATGGGACTGTGTGCGCCACACACCGGTTGTCTATACCCCCTTGGAATTTATAACTTTAGGATTATATGGTATACATGTAATCCAATTTGAGGAAAGAGTATCAAATAAATTACCTACAATCATTAAAAACCAACGGACCACTATAATAACATTATCATTTTAGAAATTATCCAAAGCATTGTGATTTTTAGCATGCCTACTATACAGCACAGATAAAATTGTTTGGCACCAGAATAATAAATAATAATAAAGATAAGGTCACCTGTAGGAATGTCTTTATGAATAGTCATCAAACAAGAGTATGCAGAAATGTAAATAATTTTTTTCTGGCATTGGATGAAATGTCTTATACCAGTAAAGTTCAACAAACTTTATACAGTGATACACACCTTAGTACAGTCAGGGCCAGATTAACAATGGTGCAGATGGGACTACAGCTCCTGGCCTCCACATAAATATAGGCCCAACATCATGACAGCATGATGGTGACATGAGACCAGCTAACCACATGATAAATAATCATAAGTATAAAAATGTATTTCTCTTTTCCCCACAAAATGATGCAATTCTTACAGTTTTACATATTTAGACAATGAGGCTGATGGTGTAAGGAGTGTACACAATCACATGGCAATGGCCACACCCACACAGCACTGGTCACACCCACATTGCACTGGCCACACCCACACATCACTGGTTACTCCCATATGACACTGGCCACACACATAGCACTGGTCACAACTCCTGTATTTCTCATAATAGAACATTTTTAATACCCAGGTCCATGTGGCCCTTAACCCAGCTGTTTGAGTGAAGATAACAATGGGGGAGATGTACCAAACCTTCTAATTATACAGTATACTGTATGTATAAATTATGAAGCACAGTCTATAAAATTATACCTAGAAGATGATAGGTTGCTATGGGAAACTTCGACATCTGTCCTCTTAAGAAGTTTGATACATCTCCCCCCAATGATTGGAGTTTAAAGATGTTACTAAGATGAAATGTACTTGTGCATATGCTTAATACAATTTCTTAAAATTTCAGTGTAGTAACATTTGGTTTTACGGGAATACAATGAAGTTATATTGGTATTATTAATCTCACAATTTATTGATGCAATATAAAAGTCCTACTAAGCAACATAATAAAGATCTGTAATTGTTTAGGTAGCTCAAGAAAACAATCAAATTAATAAAGCGTGAATTTGTTTATGGTATAAAGGGAAGTATTAGTCTCAACAACACATTATGGCTGGTAACAAATTTGTTAAGTGTCATTTCATGTACCAACAGTCACTTCATCTCCTATACTGGGTCCCAAAGTATAGTGTCACTCCATATAAATGAAGTGGTTTGTCAATAGTAAAGCTAGATGTTGTGGTAATGATCTGAATATGGTGTTAAGAAGTTATGTTAATCACTTTACAAAATAAGTAGTTTGTTTGCAACATTACAGCTGCCTTTGTGACATAGTATAAAAATATCCTCAGTAATTCGCACTATATTAATGTTACATAAGGGTCTTAACTTTCTCTCTTTTAATAAATATATAAATAAATAAACCTGTATTGATTAGGTTTTATACTTTTTCACAAAAATAAATAGGTTATAGGTGTCAAAGGAATTTACTATCATAAAATGGTTAATCCTTATGTTTATAGTAGGGGTGAGCGGGTTCGGATTTCTGAAATCCGAACCCCCCCGAGCCCCCCCGATCCGAGGCCGATCCGAGTCAGGCTCGTCTTTTCCCGCCTGACTCGGATCTGAAATCGAGGCAAAACGTCATCATCCCGCCTTCCAGTTTCGTGGGTTTTGGATCCTATATAAGGTACCCGCGTCGGCGCCATTTTCTCACTCGGCTGTGGACAGTGAAGAGGGAGGGTGGGAGTTAGGGCTGGCTGGGCTGTGTAGTGTAGTGTAGTGCAGAGTAGTGTTGTGCTGTGCTGTGCTCCGCTGTGCTGCTGTTGTCCACTACTTCAAAGTCCATAGGGGCTGGCTGTGTTGTGCTGTGCTGCTGTTGTTAATAGGGGCTGTGTCCACTACTTCAAAGTCCATAGGGGCTGGCAGGACTGTGTTGTGCAGTCAGTTCTCCATAGGGGCTGTGTCCACTCCAAAGTCCTGTGCAGTGTCCCAGTCCTAAATGGGTGCTGTAGTGTTGTCCAGGGGGTGCTCAATCCATCAGGGGTGCTCCCCCCAAGTGCTAAAAAAATAATATTTTTTGTGTGTTTGTGTCATAAGTAAAGGGCCGGCTGGCTTGACCGTTAAAGGGTGCTGTAACCCCCAAAGTACACTCCAAACCAAAAAAAAAATATTTTCTGTGTTTGTGAATTGTGTGCGCAGTAGCCGCACGTGCATCAACAAAGTAGTGCCAAGCGTGCGCCTGTGTCATAAGTAAAGGGCCGGCTGGCTTGACCGTTAAAGGATGCTGTAACCCCCAAAGTACACTCCAGTCCAAACCAAAAAAAAAATTATTTTCTGTGTTTGTGAATTGTGTGCGCAGTAGCCGCACGTGCATCAACAAAGTAGTGCCAAGCGTGCGCCTGTGTCATAAGTAAAGGGCCGGCTGGCTTGACCGTTAAAGGGTGCTGTAACCCCCAAAGTACACTCCAGTCCAAACCAAAAAAAAAATTATTTTCTGTGTTTGTGAATTGTGTGCGCAGTAGCCACACGTGCATCAACAAAGGAGCAGCGCCAAGCGTGCGCCTGTGTCCCATAAGTAAAGAGCCGGCTGGCTCATTTCTTAAAGGGTGGTGTAACTCACAAAGTGCACTACTCTCCAGCAAAAGTAAAAAAATATTTTCTGTGTTTGTGTGCGCTTTAGCCGCACGTATATATCAATATAACATAAATGGAGGACCAAACTTTCTCCGATAAAAATAAAATAAGGAAAGATCAAGAACCACTTCCTCCTAGTGCTATTGCTGCTGCTGGGAGTTGTTCATCATCCCAGAGAGGAAGTAGGAACATCACTACTTTTACTAAACAATTGACCCTCCAACAGTCCCTAGCAATGAGGATGAAGTACGACAGCAGTCATCCTGAAGCAAAACGTATAACTGAGGCCTTGACTGCTATGTTGGTGTTAGACGTGCGTCCGGTATCCGCCATTAGTGCAGTGGGATTTAGACAATTGATGGAGGTAGTGTGTCCCCGGTTCCAAATCCCGTCTAGATTCCATCTGCATCCTCAAAGCAGCAGCGACAAGCGTGCGTCTGTCTGTTAAAGGGTGGTGACACCCTCAAAGTGTGCTACACAAACAATTAAAATATTGTTCTTTTTTTTCGGTCTTTGTGAAATGTGTGGGCTGTAGCCGCACCTGCATCCTAAAAGCAGCAGCGACAAGCGTGCGTCTGTCTGTTAAAGGGTGGTGACACCCTCAAAGTGTGCTACACAAACAATAAAAATATTCTTCTTTTTTCTGTCTTTGTGAATTGTGTGGGCTGTAGCCGCACTTGCATCCTCAAAGCAGCAGCGACAAGCGTGCGTCTGTCTGTTAAAGGGTGGTGTAACCCTCAAAGTGCGCTCCACAAACAATAAAAATATTCTTTTTTTTTTTTCTGTCTTTGTGAATTGTGTGGGCTGTAGCCGCACTTGCATCCTCAAAGCAGCAGCGACAAGCGTGCGTCTGTCTGTTAAAGGATTACATCGGTGACAGCATCCAAGTAGGCATGTCAGACAGTCCGTACCTGTACTGGCAGGAAAAAGAAGCAATTTGGAGGTCCCTGTACAAACTGGCTCTATTTTACCTGAATTGCCCCCCCTCCAGTGTGTACTCCGAAAGAGTGTTTAGTGCAGCCGGGAACCTTGTCAGCGAAGGGCGTAGGAGGTTGCTTCCACAAAATGTGGAGAAGATGATGTTCATAAAATGAATTATCAACTCTTCCAGGGAGACCAGCCTCCAGAACGTACAGAGGGACCTGTGGTTCCAGCGGGGACGAATTAATACTCTGTGAGGATGAGGATGTACACACTGAAGAGGGGGCCCAAACAAACCAATCATTTCAGCCACAGTTGTGTGGCAGACCCTGGCGCTGAAATGATTGGTTTGTTAAAGTGTGCATGTCCTGTTTATACAACATAAGGGTGGGTGGGAGGGCCCAAGGACAATTCCATCTTGCACCTCTTTTTTTTCTTTGCATTATGTACAGTTTGGGGCCTAGTTTTTCAAACTGCCATCCTGTCTGCCACTGCAGTGTCACTCCTAGATGGACCACGTGTTTGTGCCGCCCACTCGTATCTCTTAGCATAGTCATCCAGCTACCTCGGTGCAACCTTTTGGATATAAAAACACTATTGTGAGGTGTGAGGTGTTCAGAATAGACTGGAAATGAGTGGAAATTAAGGTTATTGAGGTTAATAATAGCATAGGAGCAGAAAAACCTACAAATTCTGTGATTTTAGCTGTTTTTATGATTTTTTAAAAAAAAATACAGATCCAAAAAACAAAACCCAGAACCCAAAACACGGATGGGTGGTTTTGGCAAAACCAATCCAGATCCAAAACACGAAGAAAGATCCAGATCCAAAACCAAAACACAAAACACGAAAAGTGGCCGGTGCACACCCCTAGTTTATAGCTGCATCTTCTACAATTTGTATATTTGATTAACCTTTTAAGTCAATTAGGAACATATTTTGCAGCTCTAAGGATTTGTTCCTAGAATATTTTGTCCCCTTTCTCCCTTCTGTAGTCCGGCTATGTGATAACACTTGCAATGGCATAACTAGGGGGGGCGGCTGGGGCTCGTGCCCTGGACACCATCAGACTGCCGCCGCTTGTGGGAGGATGGGGGAATTGGACGCCGCTGGTCGCGGTCTAGGTCCATTAAAGTCAGTGTAGTGCGAACCACAGTGAGTGCGGTCCACACTACACAGTAACAAATACACTGACACTGGGTAGTACACTCATACCACTCGGCGGCGGTGTGTTTGTTTTAGCAGCCAATAAGAATGAGACAGACACTCATTGGCTGCTGCACCCATGACCGGAGTTGGGCTGGAGCTCAGTCATCGTGAAGGGAGAGACGTCATAGTGCTGACCGAGCGGGAGAACAGAGGAGCAGACAGCGGTGGGCGCAGCAGGAGTGGAGATTCAGGTAAGTGTTTTGTTTGTGTATGTCTGTGTGTTATATATGTAAGGGACACTACTGGCCAGGGGCATTGTATAGGGGGCACTATATCACTACTGGGGGCACTGCATAGGGGTTACCAAGACTGGAGGCACTGTATAGGGGAGGCCACTACTGGGGGCACTGTATAAGAGGCACTGCATAAGGGGACCACCACAGGGTTTCAAAAATCTATACTAAACCCCCCTGACAGACATATTATATCTGTAATTACTGTAACTTACATATGTCCATTGTGTCTCATTTGACAGAGGTTGACTTACGGTAATGGGCAACTTACCTAGACTCTATTTCCTAAACACGTGGTTGCCTTCAGTAGTGTATGAGGTGTACACTTGTAATGGTCTCAGGCTTTCAAGGATGCCCAGCAATAATAATCCCATCCAATAGTTTTCTGAGAGTTTATCTTTCACTCGATATTTGGGTATCAACTGTACCGTCAATTTGTCTCAAATCCTGAAGAAATAGTGGCTGAGTAATTTATATGGGCCTCAGTGCATTTCTGATCTCGAGACAATGGGGTCTATTGACTAAGCAGTGTTAGGAGACAGAGTGAAAAGTGATAAGGTGCCAGCCAATCCGCTCCTACCTGCCATCTCACAGGCTGTGTTTGAATATGACAGTTGGGGGCTGATTGGCTGGTACCTTATCACTTTTCACTCTGTCTCCTAACACTGCTTAGTACAGTATATAGACCCCAATGTCTGCCAGTTGTACAACTCAGTCAGTGATAGAGACACACTGTAAGGTGGAAGTTAATTCACCTGACACTATTGTGTTCAAAACTTTATTGTGTTCAAAATGTTATTTAGCAAGTGCTCCTTAACAGAACAAACAAGCCTGGATTTCTACTTATATGCCACAGGGAGGTACTTTTCTGATAAAGCCATATGCCTGCATACTGCATACTGCATACTGCATACTCAATCTGTGATCTTTATATGTGTATGCCCTTAGAGATGTGCGTTTCGGTTCTCCAGAAATCCGAATCCACACGAATTTCACGAATCCGGATAAAACGAGTCGTGATTCTGATTTCTTCGCGGTTCGAAATTAAGATTTTAAATCCAAATTACGGGTTTTGGATTGCATAATTTACATGATTTTAACTGTTTTTAAAAACTTTAAAAATTTTTATCAATTTAAAAGAAAACAAAAAACAAAACAGATCCAAAACCAAAACACTTGAGGGTGGTTTGCAAAACCAAAACAGGAAGAGGAATCCAGATCCAAAACCAAATTACGAGGGTCAGAGCACATCTCTAGTATGCCTGTGTCAGTGTGTACGTTCGTCCATCAAGTTAGTTTGTGGCATGAAAGAGATTGGGGACACAAGGGGTTAGGGTGGCCCTGCATGTTTCATATATACAAGAGATCTCTGGTTGTCAATGCTGATATTTAATGTACTGTTCAGACTAGAGTGAATGAAATTGCATTTTATCCTGCACATGATCATTTTACAGTAAGCTCACCAATAATGCAATGTGTATTGAGAATGCCATTTAATTCTTACTAACTCACAGTCTATTCATCCTGCCAGGATATCCGGACTTTCTGAAATGTTTATAGTATTGCTTGGGGTGGCTGCTGTGGATGGTCCCAAACGTCCTTATGTTACGTCCTATAATTCCAGTGATATGTACTTCCTGTCTCTGTGATACCCTGGAAAGTTTCACATTTGGGGGGACATGTATCAAACCATAGCAACCAATCAGCTTCTAGCTATCAATGACCAAGTACACTCTTTAAAATGATAGCTAGAAGCTGACTGGTTACCTGTCCACTTTAGAAGGTTTGTTAGATCTACCTCTCAATTTCTAAATGTGTATGTTACCAAGGGGCATGTTTATCAACCGGCAAATACGTACTAATAATCCCATGTACGGGGAACCACACCAAATATTGGTGATATCTGCTGGAAACCCCTGTCATTGATTACATATGCATCCCTATTGGGTTTCTCTGGGGACTGCTAAAATGTCTAACTTACCAGCATAAAACACTGCTGATGCCATTAATTTTCTTTTTGTATTTACCTGCACACACAAACCCACAAAGAAAATTAGATATACTTCCTTTATTATGGCCTACATAACACATCAAACCGCTGACTCATTTTAAACATTAGGTATCCCTATAATTACAGGTATAAAAAAAAAAAAAAGTTGCTGTATATTTTGTATGTTAAATTAATTATTTAAAATTTGCTATGGTCGTAATGATGGAAAAAAAATTAAAACACATAGAGAGCAAAATGGAGGAACAGGAAGAGTAATATCTGCTCACACGTACCGTGAATTCAGATTGAAATCTGATGGGTGAACAACCAAACACAGAGCTTCACTTAAATCAATACAACCCTCTGGCACAGAATCATTTTCATCTTCATAATACCTCAGAAGGCCACTGTCTATGGTACACCACCATCTCTTCATTTCTGATATAAAACAGTTACAAAACACAAGATTTACTCATTACAATGTGACAGTTGCAAAGCATTAAGAGGATTCTATTGAGTGTTTAGTGTGAATAATATAGACCATACATCTATGGGCTGATTCCCCGTTCTGCCGATGCCGATCTGATCTGCCAATCAGTGGGCATCAATGATTGGTGGTCAGTCTAGGGAGTTGGCAAAATACAGCATGTTAAAAATCCTTGGCTCAATGATTCCTAGAATTTTTGGGTCAAAAACTGTGAATCTGGATTGTCCAACCTGTTGGATTTCAACAATGCCCCAACCCAGGCATCAGCAAAGCGGGGAATTGCTCCGATAGCTGCCTGATGTATGGGGCCAACAAGTGTGTTTGTGTTTGAATGTGGCTTTGCTTCCATTATCCAAAGTGTACACGTCATTATTTGCAGTATTTGATAGTTTATATTTTTAATTCCTAAGCTCGCCTCTCTTGTGCCCTCCCCCAAAATAATTATTTGAATATAAAGTGAGTTACATTCTGCCAAAGCTGCCTGCTTGAGACATTCAACTGGCTGGTTCATGTACAGGTGGTATTTGTATGTCACATCAAGACCAAACTGGGCATACAGTGCATGTGGATGTGAAAAGGTTCTAAATGAAGCCAAGGAATCTGGTAAAAATACCAACAGTTGGGATGCCTGCGCTTACAATGCCAGCACCAGAATCCCGAAACATGTCAGAATCCTAGTGCCGGAATCCCAACACCTGTCAGAATCCCAGCACCGGAATCTCGACACCTGTCAGAAGGTTAGGTTTAGGCACTAGGCGGGGACGCTAGGTTTATGCACCAGGGAGTTAGGGTTAGGGTTAGGAGTAGGAAGACGGGAAGGGTTAATATACTAACCGCCAACTGTCGTATCCTAACCCAGGAAGGATGCCGGTATCAGGATTCTGACTGCCAGGATCCCAAGCGTCGGGCATCCCGTACCCAAACCAGAGCCACATAACTGTCTAAAAATTAGAACAAGTCCCCAAAGCTCTTTCACATTCATAAATCAAAGCACTGCCACCACAAAGATAATATAGAAACAGCATAACTCACACAATTCTAGCTGTATAGTGTCTGTGGGTTTAGGAAAAAGATACACAAGTATGTTCCCCTAGAAAGTGAAAATTTGCAATATCATTTTGTGACTTTTTGAACATTTTTCACTTTCTCTGTGGAAGAGGTTAGGCCACAGTGGGCCTGATTCAGTGGTAAATGCTGACATTTTAAGTCTGTGTATGTGTCCGAGTCACACTGCACATACATCCCGATTGTCTGCGCACAGAGACGCAGCACAGAATCAGATGCATTGTCTGCAAATTTTATTAGGCATTTCTGGGAGGTAATAGGGGGGTGACAAAATCGACCTGCCAAAGGGCTGGTGAAAGCTCTATTGGTGGGACCGTTGGTGCGTCTAAATATACACACGGTAAGGAATAGCCACTGTCTTAAGACGCTACAAGACGCTCTCAGTTGATGCGGCATTAGCATAAAGATGCAGACACTACTGCGACAAATGACACAGCGATGACCGCCTCTAAATTCACTCCGGAATCAGGTCCAGTGCGCTCAGTGTGCTCAGTGTGCTCAGTACTAAGCCTTTGAGAGAGATTAACTGTAGAGAGATAAAGTACCAACCAATCAGCTCCTAACTGTCACATTACAGGCTGTGTTTAAAAAATGACAGTTAGGAGCTGATTGGTTGGTACTTTATCTATCTCCACTTTATCTCTTTCCAAAGCTAAGTACATAGACCCCACAGTATGATGGCATTCCTTGCCCAAAACATTCTACAGTATCTATTGCCCAGAATTCAGCATATCTCAATTTTTTAACATGACATATACAGTATGTAAATAATATAATTGTATTGGGTATAATTATGTGCACCGAGCCCGTATTTTGGTTTTGATTTTGGATCTAGATTCATCTTCATGTTTTGGTTTTGTATCTTTATTTTAAAAAAAAAAACAGCTAAAATTATGTAATTTTGACCTGTTTACATGCAATCCAAAACCCGAGTTTGGATTCTTAAATACGAGTTCCATACCACGGTAAGATCCGAACCGGGACTCACTTCGATTCAGTACCCCAAAGTGATTCCGAACTTGGACGCGGTTTGACTCGAAACACCTAAATTTGGTTGTTGACGGTTCTCTATGAACCGGACTCACACATCTCTAGTTATGATTATATCATTCAATTTATAGCAAACATTATTAAGTTATGTTGATGCCCTCTGAGGCTTAGTATATGTCTTCCTGCTGCTAGACATGGCCGCGATCGACATATTCGATCAATCCAGATGATATAATGAAGAATTTACAATTCTTTATAAGCAGTGCGTTTTCTATGGCGTTACTCAGGGGTACGCAGTGCTGTCAGGTTTTTTTGGTCTAATATTTCATTCTTGTAACTAGTTCCAGAAACAGAGAATCACTGAAATCATATTAGAAATTCATACAATAAGCATCTGAACACATATCCAGAGTGTGGATGCTACAGTACTATAAATATTGTATCAACTTGTAACTAGCAACATTTCTCATAGAAAAAAGCACTGTGTTACTGTGATATTCCTTTGATTAGTTATGTTATACATAAGAAATATAAGCTGACCATTGATTGAGTCAAACAGGGAGATGTATCAAGTCTTGGAGAGAGATAAAGTGGAGAAGTTGGCCAAAACAACCAATCAACATATAACTGTCATATTAAAGACTGTGCTAAATAAATGACAGTTAAAAGCTGATTGGTTAGTCTGTGCAATATCTCCTCATTAGCTCTCTCCAAGGCTTGATACATTCCTCATAAAAGTCTGAAATACTAAGGCTCCCATTTAACAACGAAGCATAACCCCTTTAGTGCTCGCTAAAGGGGTTATGCCACCCTTTCTGGATTTACCAAACAGTGGTAATCTAAGATTACCGATGTTTGTCAAGCATCACTCTTGCCATCTTTTAGATGGTGAGAGTGATGTGCTCCCCATTGCCGGCAATGGAGATTCGGCGATGTCTTTCCAACTTCAGCGAAGCCTTCCAGGCACTGCTGGGGCCACGTGTCATGCACATGCATAGACAGATCATAGTGCATGCGTGTTACACCGGCACCCGATGCTGGCAGCATTAGGCAGCCAGCAGGTGAGTGGAGAACCCCACCGATGAGGAGGTCTTCGCGAGACCTCGCCTGAGTGGTAACTATTGATAAATACTAGTGACATTGTCGTTGGTATAACAGTGATACTAAACGAAAATTGCAGCTGGTATTTTCATTCATTTGAAAATGGGGCCGTAAGTATTTTATTTCTACCAAACTTTGGTTGTCCAAGAGGCCATAAATTATGCTGAAATGTTCCAAAGAGATCAGTAACATGATAAAAGGCAAGAAACAGACATTTTGGAGTTAAACGCAATAACTCCTGAAGGGCTGATCACTTACAGGAAACGTGAATAGATACATGAATATTTTATTTTAAAAAATACCCTGGTCAGGCTCTAATCATGACGTACTGTATGTCACATGGGGTAACAAAAGTATATGAAAATAAATACCTTCTTTTATTTTTTGGTTGGCTGACATCTTAGAAGAGCTTGAAGAAGCTTTATACAAAAAGCCACAATAAAACATATGATTATTACTTCCAGTCTCTGTAAGATAGTCCGATGTTTTGTAATCTGAAAGGATTTAAAATAAAATGTTCCATGTGTTCAATAGGGCCGTAACTAGGATTTTTGTCACACGGGGCAAGGCCATAATTTGGCGCCCCCCCCAAAAAAAATACAACATAGAGGACGAAAAGGATATGTGGTTTTGTGACACAGTAATGCCCCATAACACATTATGCCACACATTAATGACACTTATATCACATTATGCGACAGTAATGCCCCTTACAACACATTATGCAACACAGTAATGCACCTTACAACACATTATGCCACAGTAATGCCCCTTATACAATAAGCCACAGTAATGCCCCTTATACATTATGCCACAGTAATGCCTCTTATTCATTATGCCACAGTAATGCCCCATATACATTATGCCACATTAAGACCCCGTTTACATTATTATTATTATTATTATTATTATTATTATCCTTTATTTATATGGCACCACAAGTGTTCCACAGCCTTACATAGTACATAGAACTAAAAAGTGAACAAGAAACAAGTAACTTACAGTACATTACAGTGCAGGACAAGGACACGATTACATACATTACTGCAATAGCGATTAAAGTGCTCACAATTAACAGCAGGGATTTGGCAGTCACGTGTTAGGTGCCCTTATGGGGAGTAAAGAGTAGAAGAAAATGTAAAGAGAAGCACATGAGGGAAGAGGTCCCTGCTCATGAGAGCGTACATTCTAAAGGGGAGAGGCAGACAGACAGGCATGACACAGAAGGGGAAGATAGGGAGGAAAGAGCATGAGGTGGGTTAGGATGAGTGCTGGAAGGCCTTGATGAAGTAGTGGGTCTTGAGAGCCCGTTTGTAGAGAGGTGGAGAGTCTGATAGGGACAGGGAGAACATTCCAAAGGTAGGGAGCAGCATGGGCAAAATCTTGGATCCGGGAGTGAGAGGAAGTAATCAGTTGGCAAGAGAGGCGGCATGCATTTGTTGAGCGAAGTGGACAGGTGGGAGTGTGAAGGGAGAGAAGGTCAGAAGTGTATGTGGGAGAGGATTTGGTGAGGGCTTTGTAGGCGAGTGTAAGAACCTTGAATTGACATCTGAAGAGGAAGGCTAGCCAGTGTAAGGCTTGAAGGAGAGGGGAAGCAGATGTAGAACATCTGGAGAGAAAGATGAGCTGAGCAGCAGCATTGAGAACCGATTGTAGTGGAGAGAGGTTAGAGACTGGGAGGCCAGCTAGGAGAAGGTTACAGTAGTCCAATCTGGAGATGACCAGTAAGTGGATGAGGGTTTTAGTGGCATCCTGGGTGAGGAAGGGTCTAATCCTGGAGATATTTTTTAAGTGGAAACGGCAGGACTGTGAGAGGTGCTAAATGTGTGGTTTAAAGGAGAGGGAGGAGTCTAGGATAACTCCAAGACAGCGCACTTTGGGACTAGAGGAGATAGTTGTGCCATCAATAGATAATGAGATTGTGGGAAGTGATGTAGTGGAAGAGGGTGGGAAGATAATCAGCTCAGTCTTAGACATGTTAAGTTTAAGCAAGCGCTGGGACATCCATGAAGAGAGCAGAGAGACAGTTGGAGATATGGGTAAGGAGCGAGGAGGAGAGCTCAGGGGTGGAAAGGTAAATTTGAGTATCATCAGCATAGAGATGATATTGGAGGTCAATTGAGTTTATGAGTTCACCTAAAGAGGAAATATATAGGGAGAAAAGAAGAGGTCAAAGAACAGAACCTCCTACTGTTAGTGGAAATGGGGGGGAAGAGGAGTCATGAGAGGACACAGAGAAGGAATGATCAGAGAGGTAGGAGGAAAGCCAGGAGAAGGCAGTGCCATGTAAACTGAGAGAGTAAAGGATTTGCAGGAGGAGAGGGTGGTCTACAGTGTCAAATGCAGCAGAGAGGTCAAGGAGAATGAGCAGAGAGTAGTGGCCCTTGGATTTGGCAGCAAAGAGGTCATTGCTGACTTTCGTGAGGGCAGTTTCAGTGGAGTGGAGAGAACGGAAGACAGATTAAAATGAGTCAAGGAGGGAGTGGGATCAAAGAAAGGTGGTAAGGCGGTTGTAGACAATACGCTCAAGGAGTTTGGAAGCAAAAGGGAGAAAAGAGATGGGTCGATAGTTGGAAAGTATGTTAGGATCAAGGGTAGGTTTTTTAAGAATGGGGAGACAAGGGCATGTTTGAATGCAGAAGGGACAGTGCCAGATGATAGGGAGAGATTAAGGAGGTGAGCAAGATGGGAACAGGCAGAAGGAGACAGGTAACAGAGGAGACGGGAAGGGATAGGGTCAAGAGGGGAGGTGGAAGGAGGGGAGGACCGGATCAGGGCCATGACTTCCTCTCTAGAAACAGGGGAGAAGGATGTCAGAGTTGGTGAGACAGAAGGGGAGGGGTGGTCAGGGAATGGAGGGGGAGGAGTGCTGAGGGCCTGATGGGATATGATGTCCTCACGTATGGAGTAAATTTTAGATGTAAAGTAGGTGGCAAAGTCAAGGGCAGAGAGTGAGGAGGGGAGGCGAGGAGGGGAAGGGCAGAGGAGGGAGTTGAAAGTGGCAAAGAAATGCCGGGGGTTTCAGGACTGGGAAGAGATGAGGTTCTTGAAATATGTTTGTTTGGAGAGAGACAGGGCAGCACTGTAGGAAGAGAGAATAAATTTTAAATGGAGGAAGTCAGCCTTAGAGCGTGATTTTCTCCACTGACGCTTGGCAATTCTTGAACGCTTTTGCAGGTATCTGGTGCATTTGGAATGCCAGGGTTGTGGTGTGGATCTGCGAGGGTGAGTTGCCAGTGCAACAGAGTCAAGAGCAGAAGTAAGGGAGGAATTGTACAGGGAAGTAGCCTGTTCAGGACAGGAGAGAGAAAGGATAGGGGAGAGAGTCCAGCAGGGAGGAAAAAGCAACAGTATCAATTGCCTCAATATTACGCTTAGTAATGGTAGCCATAGGAGGTAAAGGAGGGGTAGGAGAGAGGGATAGGTTAAGAGAGAGAAGGTGATGTCAGAGAGGGGGAATGGGGAATTGGAGTAATCAGAAATATCACAACAGTGACTAAAGACTAGGTCAAGTGAGTGCCCACTCACATGGGAGGGTGATGAGGTCTATTGGGCGAGACCAAATGAGGAGGTGAGGGTAAGGAGTTTAGCTGCAGAGGATTCTGTGGGAATGTCAATTGGAATATTAAAATCACCTAGGATAATGGAGGGAAGATCTGAGGAGAGAAAGTGAGGGAGCCAGGAAGCGAAGTTGTCAAGGAATTTGAAGGGAGAGCCAGGGGGATGGTAAATGACAGCTACTCTGAGGTTTAATGGTTGGAAGAGGCATATTGCATGAACCTCAAATGTGGGGAATGTAAGGGATGGTTCAGAGGGTATTAGCTGGTAGGAATAACTGGTGGATAGAAGGTCCCCAACACCACCACCATGGCGACCCTCAGGGCGGGGGGTGTGGGAGAAGGCAACGCCCCCAGAGGATTGAGCAGCAGGAGAAGTGGTGTCAGAGGGTGAGATCCAGGTTTCAGTAATGGCTAGGAGATTCAGGGAGTTGGAGATGAAAAGGTCATGGGTGGGGACCAGTTTATTACAGACTGACCTGGCATTCCAGAGGGCACAGGATAGAGAGATAGCATTTGTGGGGGAGATGTGAATAAGATTATCCGGGTTGCTGTAACGTGGAGGGAAGATTAATTTGGGGACTGATATGAATAGAGTTTAGTGATGGTGCGGGCACTTGAGCTAGAATGGGAACCTGTAGGAGGTGGGCAGGGAGGGAGATGTGGATGGTAGTGGGGTGAAGTGACAGGGGGAGGAGTGTAGGAGGAGGGTTTGGTGGTGGGGTAGTAGGACAGGGGGGTAGAACAGGAAGAAAGTGGAGTAATGGGAGAGGAGTGAAGAGTAGGCAGACAGAGGAGCAGGGAGAAGAGGAGGAGGTTGAAGAGATAAGGGGGAAAGGATAAAGGTGGAAGCAGGGGGAAGAACAGTGGATTAGGTAGAGACTGATTGAAGGAGGGAGTTAACAAAAACCTTGTCATGGTGTTTATAAGTAAACAAGAGGAATGAAATTTGGAAATGTGAATGAGATATTAATGCAAGAGATTTGTAGAAATGCAAGTGAAAGAACAGTGATGGTAAATACGTATGCAGATTAACAAGTTTGTTATAGGGAGGATTAAAAGTGGGGATCTAATGTTTGCAGAAGTTGAAAAATAACGCAGATTGTAAGCAGATAGAGTATGTGAGGCTAGGCAGGAGAGCTAAGATAAAGGACAGTGTTTAAAAGTGGAAAGATGTAAACTGACATGGGAACAAGTACAATATAGAAATTGAGATGTATGTGAGAATCAGAAGGCCAGCATTATTAATAGCAATAGAAGTGTTCTTGCAGTGACTGCACAGGGAGTCCAGTTCTAGCCTGAATCTTTAGACCACTGAGGTTTGTTGTTTTATGGAACTTAGAGTTTTCTCCTTCTGTTTATCCTCGGTTTAACGCAGGTCTAACGCTAGTTTTGCACTTAAAAAAGACTGCACTTTGAAAAACTGCACCATCCAGCCAGCTATCCAGCCTAGGTTACTGACACGTATACAGAGATCCAGGTAAGTGCGGACACTAATTAATGAAAACCCCCAATTGGCCATCCAAAGAAAGCTCGCAATAAACATGGCTTAAGTCAACAAAGAACACATACCAAACATTTAAGGCTAGAAATAAATCAAGCCTTCACTTCAGTCAGTAGACTGAGAGAATCCTTAGAACAATGTAACTATTACAAATCATAAGGCATTATACACAATAGCATAAGGATTCAGTAAAGAATAAGCTAGTTACCTGTAAGTATAATTAATAAAGCAGGCGCAGGAGGTGGAATACTCTGCAGTCAAATTCAGTTATGTCACAGTATGGCCCCTTACACATTATGCCACAGTAAGGCTCCTTACACATTATGCCACAGTAAGGCCTCTTTTACATTAAGCCACAGTAAGGCCCCATCTCCCTTCTCTTACCTGCCAGGGCCGTGCGGCGGGTGAGCTCGGGGTGGGGCAGGACAGAACTGCCATATGCTGGGGAACTGTCAGTACTGCCGTCATTGTAATGTGGCGCTGCTTGCGAACCAATTGGAACTCACGGACCGGCAGCCTCTGCTGATTGGCTGCCGGTCCGCAAGCACTGATTGGCTTGTGACTGGCACCACATTAGACTGACGGTGTCTCTGTGCCTCTCAAGGCCAGGATGCAGCTTCAAACCCACAAGAGCGGCCACCTAGCCTCCCGGCAGCCTCTCCCCGGGAACCCCTCAAGTCCGGCACCAGGGTCATATGCCCCCTTAGCCCCGCCCTAGTTGCGGGCCCTGTGTTCAACTACATTGTCCAATAATTGTTGTTTTCTATAACTACATATAATTAGACCAAAATCTATTACATTCTAGGCTGTGGTCTGTTACTTATTTTAACTATGAAACTAGAGAGAATAGAGAGAATCCCATCATTGTCTTTGTACTGTAGCTATCAGACGAAACACCCTAAAATGTTATCTCTTATATTCAGCAGTAAAATTTGGAAATTTCAGCTGGTTGCAAAGAAGCTGAGCCTCAAAGTATTTACATTCTCCATTAAAGATCATTGTCCATTAATATTGAAAAATAAGTTAATTTTGTCAGCCATAATGTAATGAGGCAGCCCCAGCAGCAGGACATATAAAGAAATGTTTATAATAGCCTACAGATGGGATGAGGGAGTACACATAAGGAAGCAGAGTGGTTATACAAATCCCATAGCAATTAGAGTATGCAAAATAATACACAACAGTAACAATGCTGCACGTTTTCATTAGAGGACGTTTTTATTTACCTGAGAATCTATTATTATGTAAGAACTCCATTTGCAAGCACTGGCCAGCCATTTTCGCTAAAAGGTATGGGGTGCTGTAGACTGAGTCTCCGGTTGCGCACATGATATCCGCTCCACTGAACACTAATATCATGGTTTCCAAGACATCAGGTTTAGTCACTGCAGTACATAAAGCCTACAAAGATTTTTTAAAGAACATTACAGTCTGGAACTTAAATTGCTCCACGATAATATAGAGTAACCAGTAATGTGTCATTCTAAAGGACATAAAAAGCAAAAGTAGAAAGAAATGCATTCATAGGGGGGTATTTATCAGAGAAAGGAGAGAGATAAAGTGGAGAGAGATAAAGTACAGTACCAACCAATCAGCTCCTAACTGTCATTTTTCAAACACAGCCTGTAAAATGACAGATGTTAGGAGCTGATTGGTTGGTACTTTATCTCTCTCCACTTTATTTCACTCCAAAGTGTGATACATCTCCCAAACAATCAACTTCTAAATGCCATTTTTCAAAGACAGCCTGTAAAATGAGAGTAAAGCTGCATACACACACAACAATTTTTTTAATGATTATCGTTAAACGATATCGTTTAACGATAATCGTTTGCAAAAATCGTTCACTTTCTGAGTCAAACGATGGACGATTATCGTTCATGCGCGTTCACGTTTGTAGTTTGTCGTTTGTAGTTCAGTCAGACTTGTCAACTCAACGATTTTCATTAAGGGAATATGCAAAAATCGTTTGTAGTTCATAAAAATCGTTCATGACATTTAGTAAATGAACAACTTTAGTAAACGATTTTAGTTAATTTTTTCAAGGGAAAAAATTACTAAAATCGTTCATTAAAAAAATCGTTGTGTGTGTATGCAGCTTTAGAAGCTGATTTGGTCACAGTGGTGTGTTGGGTGTGTCATTGGCGTGTAGCCAGAGTGTCTTGCTATTCATGCGGTGCAATTGCATAGAAGTACTCTGAGCATGCATATTGGCAATTGGTTTACATCCTATATGTAGTCCGCTCACGTCAAGAGTTGAGTTTGCATTATGTACAGGTACAACTCAGAATCAGGCCTTAGTTTATTAGCAAATACGTGAATGAGAGAAAAATAAGTCCTATCATACAACACTTACTATCATACAACACTTACACTGCTGTGTAGCTGTGTTGCACTTTTCTTTGGATGGTAAAATTATCGTAAGCGCTGTCCCTGCATGCGGATGTTAGTACATCCATGTGATATTTGGAAATATCACACTACAACAGCATTTTAAATGTGAATTATAGTAAATAGGGCCACCAGTCTTGTTTTATTACTGTATTGTTCCCAATTGTAAAGCATAACGGTATATACTGGCACTATATATGTAACTGTAAATATAATAATATTAGACAATGACAAACAGATATAGATAGATAGATAGATAGATAGATAGATAGATAGATAGGGCAGAATAGATAGATAGATAGATAGATAGATAGATAGATAGATAGATAGATAGATAGATAGATAGATTTCATAGTTTTCTTCTTTATACAACACAAATTGTATGTAAAGTTTAGCAGTGCTTTCATACATAAACCTCCATTTATTCCTCTTAGAAAAGCAAATTAACAGAGAGCTGTGAAGTGTTGGCATTAAATGACTAGTGATAGATAACAAGTTTACATTTTGATATTTACCTCATTCAGCTGCTGAGGAGTCAGGCTAGGAGAAAGTATCTTTTTAAATCTTCCTTCTTTGTATTTTTGTGTGACAAATAATCTCCTCTGATTAATAGTGGAGGTCACAGGAAGCATGTTTTCAGGCAAAAGATTTGCTTCCCAGAAGCTATTAACTTTTTCATTTCCCAGAACAATGAAAAGCTACCAAAAGAAAACAAGAATAAACCCAAAGATAATGAAATCATCTATTATATATGTTGCTGGTTTCACGGCTTAGTATCCCTGCATTACTGTAGTGATGAAAGGTAGACTGTATCAATGGCCAAATAGGAGATGATTCATAAACACTGCATAAGGATCTGCTAAATTAACTAGCACCATGTTGTCTACCTTAGACCTTGTCTCTCTCACCGCATTAGTGAAGGGGAAGAATGCAGTTAAATTATATTTTTAATATGTATGTGACCCATCCTAATCCTATTCCCCACTGACGTCCTCACCTTCTATATACTGTATATATATATATAATATTGTTATGACTATTATGCAGCAACTCTGACCATGTTATACCTAGTAGTAATTATGTATCTTTGTGGACAAAACTGCTAACAGTAATTTTTTTTCTATTGATATTCTTCTATAAAAGAAAAACTAAACAGAATAACAACCATGCTGTCAGGATATGCAGCTTCCATCCTAAAGCACTGCATTAATTACTGCCTGTCTGTGTGCAGTGTCAGGTGCATGCTAATTTATTCCCCTGTCTGTGCACAGCTGCACACTGGTCTATCATTAAGGGAGACTTGCTCTGTTTGGGCCTTGTTCCTGTTAAATTCCAGCCAGTCCATCACTCCATGCCAGTGATGGAAGTTTTTTCGTACTTCCGGTTCCTTTCTCCTGCGTGTCAGTCGAGTTCCTGAGTCAGTCTAGCTGTGTTTCATGTGTGCCGCTTACTCCATTCAGGCGGCTCCACCTGCATCCCATTCACAACTGCTGCTTGTACCATCTGGGCAGCACGGAGCGCTTCCTATCCCAGAACTGTCTGTCACCATCCGGCGGGCAGTGTCATCCCGGCAGGACTGGTAGCAGCTCTGCGTTCCAGGTGCGCAACTTAGCACACCGTCACCAGTGTCATCCCGGCGGAACTGGTAGCAGCTCTGCGTTCCAGGTACCAACCTCGCACACCGTCGCCAGTGTCATCCCGCCAGCACTGGTAGTAGCCCTACATTCTGTTGCATACCTCACCTAAGTGTCATCAGCCCAAAGGCTGCAACAGTCCAGGGGCCCCAGGTCACAATCAGCCCTCAAGGCTGCTGCAACAGCCCGAAGGTTGCTTCACACCATCAGTCCCTTGGCCACAACTATAAAGGCCACAATCAGCCTCCAAGTCTGCTCCAACAGCCCCAAAGCTGCTTCACATCACCAGTCCTTTGGCCACGACAATAAAGGCCACAACCAGCCCCCAAGGCTGCTCCTACAGCCCACAGGCTGCATCACACCTCTTGCCCTCGGCACAACTAGTACAATACATTCCAGCCCTCAAGGCTGTCATCAGTTGGCTCTACATTTATACCATTGATTCCCTCCAGGAATCATAACATTATCACCGGCCATAAAAATTTGTAGAGCCACGGATTGTGAACATGGAGCCAGGTCAGAACCTAGCTCAAATTCTGGCTGCCCAAATACAGGGCCTAACACAAAAGGTCCAAGAACTCTCTCTCCAGGTAGAAGAGATATGGGCAGCTCCCCCTTCAGTTTCTGTTTCTGCCTCAGCTCGGCCCCACAAACCTAAACTCAATCTGCCGGATCATTTTTTGAGCAACAGTAAGGACTTTCTTAACTTCCAAGAAAGCTGCAAACTATACTTCAGGCTTCGGCCCGCTTCTTCTGGATCAGAGACTCAATGGGTCAGAATTATTATTTCCTTGCTCCAAGGTGACCCTCAGACCTGGGCCTTTGGTCTGCCTTCGGCTCATTGTGCTCTGCAGATGGTGGATGCTTTCTTCGCCACTCTAGGCCTTCTCTATGATGACCCAGACAAGGCGAATTTAGCAGAATCGAAACTCCGGTCCCTGTCACAAAATCAAAGAGCTGCAGAGGATTACTGTACAGAGTTCCGTAAGTGGGCGAATGACTCCGTTTGGAATGACCCTGCGCTATGAAGTCAATTCCGCCTTGGTCTCTCAGACCAGATTAAAGATATCCAAGTCCAACTTACCATTCCGGAGACATTGGATGACTTCATGCATCTAGTCATTTGTATTGACCGACGCATCCGAGAACATAGAATGGAGAAGGAGCTTCCTACACCTGCTCCTTAGTCCCCAGTTTGGGTAACTCAGCTGGATCCTGGAGAGCCTATGCAGTTGGGTGCCTATCGGCTCTGGGCCGAAGAGAAACAAAGAAGGCACTCCCAGGGCCTCTGCCTATACTGTGGAGGAAAAGGGCATATAGCCTTGAATTTTCCTGTTAAAACGGGAAAAGGCAGGATCTAGGTGTTGTAGGAGAGCTACACCTAGGCCTTGCATCTGTCTCTCCCGCAAATTCAGTCCTAATCCCCACCGTTATTCAAGGAAAAGGCGGCCAAGTTTCCGTTCCAGCATTCTTAGATAGCAGTGTAGCAAGGAATTTTATGGACATCTCCTTCTTCAAATCATTGGGACTAGCATCTGAACCTTTAACACAACCTCTCTCGGTAGTTGGGCTCAATGGAGAAGAACGTTCCAGAGTTGTCGTGGTCTCTCAAACTTCTCCCATCCAGTTGTCCATCGGGGCCCTACATTCTGAGGAGATCATGTTCTTATTACTCCAGTGTCCGCTGGCTCTGTTAGTGTTAGGTCTTCCTTGGCTCAGAAGACACAACCCTGTCATCAACTGGCCGACTGGAGAAATTCTCCAGTGGAGTGATTCCTGTGCCTCTACCTGCCTTACTCTCCCTGTCCACCTAGCTGCTGCTGTCCAATCCGAATCAGCTTCCAGGATTCCGACTCCTTATCAGGACTTGGCAGAAGTATTTTCTAAGAAGAAGGCAGACACCCTCCCACCTCACCGCTCCTACGATTGTGCGATTGATCTCTTTCCCGGTGCTAAGCTTCCCAAAGGCAGACTCTATGCTCTTTCCCTTCCTGAAAGCAAGGCTATGGAAGAATATATCCAGGACGCTTTGGAGAAGGGATTCATTCAGCCTTCCAAATTGCCAGTCGGAGCAGGCTTCTTTTTTGTGCAAAAGAAGGATGGCTCTCCACGACCGTGCATTGACTTTTGAGGTTTGAATAATATCACGGTAAAGAACTCCTATCCATTGCCCTTGATTTCTGTGTTATTCGATCAGCTCTGGGGGGCCTCCATCTTCTCCAAGATAGATCTCAGAGGCGCATATAATCTGGTCCGCATTAGAGAAGGTGAAGAGTGGAAAACGGCCTTTAACACCCATTCCAGCCATTATGAATATCAGGTAATGCCATTCGGCCTTTCAAACACCCCAGCTGTTTTCCAAGACTTGTTGAGGGAGTATCTCAGGGTATTCGCAGTGGTCTAACTCGATGATATCCTTATTTATTCCAGCTCCCTGGAGGAACACCGCAAGCATGTGAGACTGTTGCTGCGTAAACTCCTAGAGAACCAGTTATATGCGAAACCTGAGAAGTGAAACTTTGAAGTTCAAGAAGTGTCGTTCCTGGGGTACATTATCTCCTCTCAAGGATTTTCAATGGATCCGAGCAAAGTCAAGGCCATCTTAGATTGGGTTCAGCCCACCAATATAAAAGCAGTACAACACTTCCTTGGAGATTTATTGATTCCTTCTCGTCCATAGTCATGCCTATTGTGGAGCTTACCAGGAAAGAAGCAGACATAGCTAACTGGCCAGCCACAGCTCTTCAAGCTTTTGAGTCCTTAAAGATTGCCTTTAGCTCTGCTCCAGTTCTTCGGCATCCTAATACTGACCTCCCATTTGGTGTCGAAGTAGACGCCTCAGAGATCGGCATGGGGGCCGTACTGTCTCAGAAGGATCCTGAAGATGACAAACTCCATCCCTGCGCTTATTTTTCTCAGAAATTCACCTCAACAGAGAGGAATTATGATGTAGGGAATCATGAGTCGTTGGCTATCAAGTGGGCATTTGAGGATTGGAGGCACTGGCTGGAAGGAGCGAATCATGTCGTCACGGTGCTCACTGATCATAAAAATCTTTCTTATCTTTCTTATATTGAAACCGCCAAAAGGTTGAACGCCAGACAGGCTCAGTGGGCATTATTTTTTGCTCGTTTTAATTATGTCATCTGGTTTCGGCCTGGCTCCAATAATGTTAAGGCAGATGCGCTGTCTTGCAGTTTTCAACCAGTTCAATCACTTACCAGACTGGAAGAAACCATTATCCCTACCTCTAATATCCATTTCGCTGTGACCAGGGATCTTGCGGATCTTATTTGTACCTGTGAGTCGGAAGCTCCAGCAGAAACGCCACCGGGGTCTAGCTCGTTCCACAAAGATTTGCTGTGCTATTGGACTTCCATTCTTCCAAGCCATCAGGGCACCCAGGAATTGCAAATACTACCGAGTTGCTGTCCCATTCGGTTTGGTGACAATCTATGGGTCAAGATACTCGGTAATTAGTTTGGCTTGTGATGTCTGTGCTTGTAACAAGTCTCCTCACACAGCTCTGTCGGGGCTCCTGCTTCCTCTTCCTACTCCTTCCAGGCCATGGACACATATTGCAGTGGATTTCATCGTGGACCTACCATCTTCCTCCCGCTGCTCTGTCATCTGGACAATTGTTGATTGTTTTAGCAAAATGGTTCACTTTGTTCCACTCACCAAACTGCCTTCTGCTAAAGAATTGTATTCACTATTTGTACTCCACACATTCAGACTTCATGGCTTACCGATGGATATCTTTTCCGGCCGAGGGACTCAGGCCCTGATTCAGAGCCGGACGCTCTGACAGAGTGCTCGCTCTGAATCAAGGCCGGTCTTTTTTTTTTTTTAGAATGGCCTCCTGGCCACTCGCATAGCTGTAGGTGACCACCCACAGCTATAGCGAGCAGCCAGGAACATGGTCGTGATGGTCAAGACCATTGCAACCATCAGGCTTGCGACAAGACCCTTGTGGTAGGGTCAGGTTGCCGCAAGCCCCAGAGAGATTTCGGCTCTAACAGAGCGCGAAATCTCTCCCACTGACATCACTTGTGATGTCAGTGGGGCCGTCCCCAAATGGAGGTGTTCACATGGGAATGCCTCCGTTTGGGCAGCCACTCCCCTGGCCCACCCACCAAAGGGGACGTGCTGTCATTCAACATCGACAGCACGCCCCCATTGGTACGAGACCTGGAGCGACGGATTGCCCGTCACTATATGGGTCTCACGCATTCGCACGACGGAGCCGGCTCCATCATGCGCATGCGCTCTGGTCCACCATCGACCCAGTTGCGAGCGCTCAGTGCTTGCGACTGGGTCTGAATCAGGCCCTCAGTTTGTGGCATGGTTTTGGAAGAAATTATGCTCAGCCCTGGGTATCAACATCAGCCTATCTTCTGGGTACCATCCACAGTCAAATGGGCAGACAGAATGGATGAACCAGTCATTGGAGCAGTATCTCCGATTCTTCATTTCCAAGTACCAAAATGACTGGGTGTCTCTTCTTCCCATTGCAGAATTGCATTTAATAATTCTTGTCACTCCTCTTCATCGGTTTCACCTTTTTTCTGCAACTCTGGGCTGCACCCTAGAGCAAACTCCTTTGAGGCAGTTTCAGCTGGTATGTCATCCTCCACATCGGTGGCGAGGCTATGGTCTGTTTGGAAAAAAGTTTGCCAATGTCTGATGAAAGTGTCCGGTCATGCCAAGATCTGGGCGATAAACATCGATGACCATGCAATTTCAAAGTGGGCAATTTGGTATGGTTGTCCTCCAAGAATATTAATATCCATCAATGATCGCAGAAATTAGGTCCCAGATTCATTGGACCATTTAGGATTATCTCTCGTATCAATCCTGTGGCCTTCCATCTGAAGCTGCCTGCTAACCTGAGGATTAACAATATGTTACACTACTTACTCAAGCTGGTGTCCTCTTCACTCAGGTACAGCTCTAGACGGCCGTCAAGAGTATGTGGTGGAGAAAATTCTGACTCCAGACTCTCACAAGGGTCTCTTCAATTCCTGGTCCATTGGAAGGGGTATGGGCCAGAAGAACACTCCTGGGTGCCTATGCGATCATTGAATGCTCCTGTCTTAGTAAGAACATTTTTTTCAAGATTTTCCGGAAAAACCTGGAGCTGGGGGTTCCTTAACCCCTCATCAAGGGGGAGGTACTGTCAGGATATGCAGCTTCCAGCATAAAGCACTGCATTAATTACTGCCTGTCTGTGTGCAGTGTCAGGTGCATGCTAATTTATTCCACTGGTCTATCATTAAGAGAGACTTGCTCTGTTTGGGCCTTGTTCCTGTTAAATTCCAGCCAGTCCATCACTCCATGCCAGTGGTAGAAGTTTTTTCATACTTCAGGTTCCTGTCTCCTGCATGTCAGTCGAGTTCCTGAGTCAGTCTAGCTGTGTTTTGTGTGTGCTGCTTACTCCATCCAGGCGGCTCCATCCATCCATCCACACATGCTGCTTGTACCATCTGGGCAGCACAGAGCGCTTCCTATCCCAGAAGCGTCTGTCACCATCCGGTGGCCAGTGCCATCCCGGCCGCACTGGTAGCAGCTCTGCGTTCCAGGTGCACAACCATGAACACCGTCACCAGTGTCATCCCGGCAGCACTGGTAGCAACTCTGCATTCCAGGTGCGCAAATTAGCACACCGTCGCCAGTGTCATCCCGGCGGCATTGGTAGCCACTCTGCATTCCAGGTGTGCTATTAAGCACACCATCGCCAGTGTCATCCCAGTGGCACTGGTAGCAGCCCTACGTTCTGTTGCATACCTCACCTGAGTGTCATCAGCCCAAAGGCTGCAACGGTCCTGGGGCCCCAGGTCGCAATCAGCCCTCAAGGCTGCTGCAACAGCCCAAAGGCTGCTTCACATCATCAGTCCCTTGGCCACGACTATAAAGGCCACAATCAGCCCCCAAGGCTGCTCCAACAGACCGAAGGCTGCTTCACACCATCAGTCCCTTGGCCACGACTATAAAGGCCACAATCAGCCTCCAAGCTTGCTATAACAGCCCACAGGCTGTATCACACCTCTTGCCCTCGGCACAACTAGTACAATACATTCCAGCCCTCAAGGCTGTCATCAGTTGACTCTACATTTATACCATCGATTCCCTCCAGGAATCATAACACATGCTTATCAAACCTCCGTTTAGATGTCCACCACATTAATTAGAGCAGTCACCATCCGTCACCAAGCCAAATGTATTTTTCAGTGTTACATAACATACTGTATGTTCAACATACTAGATTTTCAAAGTACAAGACTGTCAGTAATCTATATGTGTTTACTAGCTTAATAATGTAGTAGATATATATGTAGTACAATCTTGGACATGACTTTGGAATTTTGTTTGGTTATTAATTTAACAGTTTATGCTTACTTTTATGATGATTTCAAGTGAATATCTTGGTGCTCAAGGGAGTATTTGATAGTCTACTGCTTGGGTCTTATGCTCTCGCTATACAGTAAGTACATATTACAGTACCTGGAGCAGAGCTGTCTACAGGAACTGGTGATGATCATCAGAATAATTTGCTAAAGGTGCACATCCACTTGCTGCAGTCATTTCACAATCTGTGATGTGCCTACACTGAACGATCAGTTGTTCAGTGTAGGCACATCAATCATCCCCGAACATGGTCAACCTGACAACGTCGTCATGTTGACCAGCATGTTTGGGCGATGATAGATGTAAAAAAATTACCAGCGGTTGTGCACATCGCTGGTAGTTTTCGACATTTACATGACCAATTTGCGAACGATTAACAAGCGATTGAACGATAACGATGTCATTATCGTTCAATCGGCCTGTTTAATCATATAGTGGATACGCACCTTTAGAGTGAACCAGGCATCAAAACAATGACTATTTGGTGAGCCATTCATTTTACGCTGGAGAAGTGGGAATCAGCCACCTAGTTATAGTACCAAAGAAAGTCGTAAAGACTAGATTGCATGTGATTAATTCATACATGTATGCTGAGAGGATCAAGACTGCACTACTGTATAATAATCCCTAGATAAAAATGAATTTTATTGGATGTTAATTCTACATAGGCTGCTTTATGGAGACTTGTACTAAGGAGCTCATTGACTCGCTCGCTAAGATGCATACTCTCGCTGCTGCCGATGGTATGCAGTGTGCGCATGTGTATGCATCGCAGTATGCATGTGCATACCTTAGCGAAAGATCACAATGCATTCGCTAGCTGCGCATGGACAGCCTAGTAGAGTGAGTGACAGGAGAAACCATTTGTAGGTGGTAACAGGGGCTGGCCATTAAAAACGGGGTAGTGGAGGTGCAAACGCAGGCGTGCCTGAGCATCTCAACAGCATTTTAGAGGTGTGCATAATTATAAGACAGCATCATAGTACATGTCACCTGGCTGATTTTTACACTGAAGTGCTTGCAGTGCTTGCGGCAGGGTATGGTCAACCTCAAGTTCTGAGTTCGCATCCGATGTTACCCGATGTACCGATGGTTGCATTCACTTCCTGGACATGATGTGCACAAGTGGGCGTCTTAAGACAAGCTGGTGGGTGTCTGCATACACTATGTGATCGCTCTCTAAGAAATACTGGGCGTGCTAATGCATTGCTGTGCGATAGCACTGCCTATGCAATATGCATACACGTGGTGCCAGCGATCACATCTAGCGAGCAGCTTTGAATCATGCCCTAAGTATGTTTTAAAAAAAAAAAGTCACACAGACTTGGTATCACTGAGTAAGGTTTGCATCCAATTTATTAAAGCAAAACAAAATAAAGTATTAGGATACTGTACCTCAATACGTTTATTGCTCCAGATTTCTGCATCGAGCTTTAAGCTGTGCACCTTGGAAACTTTGCTTCCCAGTGTTTTATGTTGACCTTCCAAAATAATAATGATGACATTGTGTATTATTCATTTAAGATTTTCATATTGATTAAAGTATGTAAAAGTCCCCCATATATCATGTTAAAATAATATGGTTTTACTTTAAAATATCTGATGTACAAGACATGTCTGATTTTCAACTGTCTATTGTGCTATACTAATGTGCCTATCTCTCTGTGGGGCCTATTCATCATCCGTAATGGGCTCGTTACACATGCAGAAACGCTAGTTGTTTTATGTAACAGCCCATTCACTATTAGGGGCCCAACAGGGCCGCCTAAAAGTCAGCAAACTCGGGAACCTGAAAGTTTTTGGTGTTTGCTTCCGAGACTCAACGCCATCTTTGGATTCCTGGTACCCCGCTCCTTCCTATGAGAAGGAGATCCATATTTGCAAAGAGGGAACCAAGCAGATCCCCCTGACGCCTCCGCATAGCGCAACCTTTGACTGTGCGCATGCCTAACCTCAGGTCACACATTCGCAGTTGGACAGCTGCTGTTACCCCTGTAGCTGTGAATGGATCATAGGGACAGCTGCTTTTTGGAGCAACTGTTCCTGCACTGGAGCAATAATGAATTGCTCTACTACGTAAGTATCTGCTGCCACAACTCACGGTAAGTTAGGTATTTAATTATCAGTCTCTGATGATGATGAATAGGCTCCTTTGTGAACTTAATTACATCACAGAAGTCAAATAGCCATTCATAACACTCATTGGACACCATTACTAAGGTTGAATACAGATGCATTTGTATATATATATATACTAATATAATAAGAACTTTGTGTCTGTCTGTCCCAAGTTCGCGCAAAAACGACTGGACTGATTTTCATGCAAACTGCATCGTTTTGTATTAGAAATAACCTGCACTTTGTTTCATCTCAATCCGTCAAGTTAAAGCTGAGCAAAAGAAAAAAAAAATGATTGACACCATCAATCAAGAGATTGTTGTGGAACCATGCACGTGGCCGATAAGGGGGGTGAGAGGTGCTTTGAGCTCACATTCACTTGAATAGGATAGGCTACATAGCAGTCTGAGCACAGGGCACACAGTGACATTGGTGTGAGTGGGGGGTGAATAGTATAGGCTACATAGCAGGCTGTGCACAGGGGACACAGTGACATTGGTGTGAGTGGTGGGTGAATAGGATAGGCTACATAGCAGTCTGTGCACAGGGCACACAGTGACATTGGTGTGAGTGGTGGGTGTAGGCGCTCCTACCACCAGTATGTACAGCTCTGCTGATCACGTGGTCATCTCCCGTGACATTGCCCCTATGTAAAGCAATACAACTAGAAGCAATTTTTCTAGTCTACACCACGAGCAACAGCTAGTTGGTGATGTAGTGATAAATTAAGTGGTAGGATTAACATGAACACCTACGGGATCGATTCAGAGATGGACATGTCTCAGCTGCATTTCCACTTGCTGAATGGGCATAACTGGGTAGTAAATAGGCTTCGATGACTGAGGGCATATTGTGGGCTATGCATTGTGATACACAGGGATCTATCTAATTTCAGACAGATCCCTTACACCAGGTACAGTGCTAGAGTAAGTGCACGCTGATAATGCTGATGGCTATTTGAAGAAGTGGATGGTTTAGCTGCATACACAGATGTGCGATTCTGCATATGGAGAATATCCGCATGTAGTCCAGTTTCTGCAATCCAGGTGTTAATGCTTGTGTGCAATTCCGAATCAGTCCCTATGTCTGAAACCCATTCAGTCTGTCAACTGAGAAAAATTAGATGCAATTGATTGTTTAGAAGCTTTTCCCAAATGTTCCATTCAACCTCTCACTACAATGCAATCAGTATGCATAATGAAGGAGTACGTAATGCTGCTTTCATTGTAGAAACACCAAGTCAACCTTTTTACTGTAACCAGTTCCGTAACTAGGTTATTTGGAGTCCAGGGCAAATTTGAAAAGGGAGCCCCCCCCCACACCAACCCGATATGTGTGCGCGCCGGAGGCGTGGTCACTTAAAAATGGGGCGTCAACATGACACACCCCTTTATTTTCACGCTGAACATTCCTATCCATATGCACCTTAACCCCAGTAGTACCCCTTATACAGTACCCGCAGTATGCAGTTGTGGTCCCTCTTATGCAGGCCCATAGTAGTGCCCCTTATACAGTATCCCCAGTAGTGGTCCCCCTTATACAGCCCCCAATTAGTTCCCCTTACTCAGTGCCCCCAGTAGTGGTCCCCCCAAATGCAGTGCCCTATGTAGTGTTCCCCCTTATGCAGTGCCCCCAGTAGCAGTCCCCACAATGCAGTGCACCCAGTAGTGGTATCCCCTTATGCAGTGCCCTTTATCTAGTGCCCCCAGTAGTAGTCCCCCCCTATGCAGTGCCCTTTATATAGTGCCCCCAGCAGTAGTCCCCCCCCATGCAGGTTTCCCAGTAGTGGTCCCCCTTATGCAGGCACCCAGTAGTGATCCCCCTATCTAGTGCCCCCTGTAGTGGTCCCCGCAGTGCCCATAGCAGTAAGCCCCTTATATAGTGCCCCCAGCAGTAGTCCCCCCCTCCCATGCAGTGCCCCAGTAGTGGTCCCCCTGATGCAGGCTCCCAGTAGTGACCCCCCCTATCCAGTGGTCCCTGTAGTGGTCCTTCCTGTTATTTCCCCCAGTTGTGGTCCCCCCAGTGCAGTGCCCCTAGTAGTAGGCCCCTTTTATAATGCCCCCAGTAGTAGTTCCCCCCCAAGTAGTGGTCCCCAGTTGAGGTTCCCCCTCCCGATTAAGTGCCCCCTGTAATAGCCCCCCCAGTAGAGGTCCTCCCAATAATGGTGCCCCCAGTAATAGCCCCCCCAGTAGAGGTCCTCCTAATAATGGTGCCCCCAGTAATAGCCCCCCCAGTAGAGGTCCTCCTAATAATGGTGACCCCAGTAATAGCCCCCCCAGTAGAGGTCCTCCTAATAATGGTGCCACCAGTAATAGCCCCCCCAGTAGAGGTCCTCCTAATAATGGTGCCCCCTGTAGTAGCCCTCCCCGTTGTGCCCCCACCCCAGTAGAGGTCCCCCCAGTGGTGGCCACCCCCGTTGTTCCCCCAATAGTGCTGACAGGTTTTTATTAATATATATATAAAAACATACTTACCTGAATCCACGCTGCTGCTGCTTCTCCAGTCCGTGACACCGCTCCCGCCGCCGCCGCCCGCCAGTCCTCCCGGGCTGGCGCGCTCAGCATAATGGGACTGACGTCATGACGTCTATCCCATTACCCACTGCAGGAGCCGGACGGAAGTCCAGCTCTTGCAGTGGGTGCTGCAGCAGTCAATGAGAGTCTATCTGACTCTCATTGGCTGCTGTTTAACACACGCATCGCCGCCAGCGCTGGCGGCGATGCGTGTGTTATGCACAGCCTGAGCCCGCCTCCTGGCGCTATTGGGCAAGCGCTCAGGGGGAGGGAATGGGCTCAGGAGTGCAGCACAGGACTGGCGCTGGATGCCTAGCGCCAGTCCTGTGTAAATGTGTAGCGCTGACCGCACTCATTGCGGTCGGCGCTACACTGGTGGCTAACTAGGGTGGGCCGGACCATGGACAGCGGCGCCCCCCCACGCCGCCGGTCCCACGGCGCCAAGGGCACGCACCCTGCCCGACCCCCCCTAGTTACATCACTGACTGTAACTGTTATCTGTAAGGTTTATTTTGGAGCTCATTGGGAGTGCTGGTTTGCTGCATGATCTGTGGTCCGGATTTGGGTCTCATGCTGTTTATGTCATCCGATGGCTGCTTTTTAACAGGTTTTGAATTGTACCAACTCCCTTAACCACTTGCCTGGCATTGTCGCATCTCATGTGATCAGTCAGCAAACGTCCATTGGGTGGCTGCCGGAAGAGAATCTTCCACCAGCCGCCAGTCTCAGAGCAACCTCCTGGCCCCTCTGCACCCTCGGTTTCCTGAACACAGCGATCGGGCAGCCCGGTGGTACTTCCCATTCGGCGATAATGTGAATACAGCAGTGCCAAAACAGGTCTTCTATCAAGTTCGGAACTCGGATCTAAAAATTGTATATCAGATTGCATTCCCTCCCTCGTGATTTCAGGTGCTATGAGGTAGTCAAAATTGATGGGATATGACGGGAAAGGAATGTATTGCCCTGAATATAAAGTACGAAGGGATGTATAGCAATGAATCAGGGGTGTTTCTAGAAAGGAGGGGCCCCGTGTGCAGTCTCCGGCATGGGCCCCCTCCTCTCAGCCCGGCAGCGCACTGAGCTGTGTGTGGCCAGCGCCGGAGTTATAGACTCTGGGTACTAGAGTGTGCCCAGAGTCTATAGTGTATGCACAGACCCACTGGGAAAATGGGCGCGATGGCCATTTTCCCTGTACTGCGCATGCGCAAATGATGGGAAAATGGCCGCCGCAGCCATTTTCCAATCGTTTTACAGCGCCGGACGCCAGCGCCGACGTGGGACTCTGGAGAGGTAAGTAATATTATGGGTGCAGGGTATGTGGTGCGGGGCCCCACTGGACCCAGCACCCATTATAGATATGCCCCTGCAATGAATGTATGAAATGAATGTATAGAACTGATCGTGCCTGCCCCCTCCTCCTCCCGGATCTGAGTGAAATTTTTTGTAGGGCTAGTGGCCATGCCTGCACTATTAGGCCACTCCCCCTACAGTACCGGGGACTGGCATCACTCTCTACGGCCCTGTAAATTATAACTGAGGTGGGATATGGAATCTGAGCAGGAGGACTGAACTTTACTTTTATTTTAGTATAACAATGTTTTGTATCCCTCCTCTGGAATTGTAATTTGAAGTAGAATAGTGACATTATAAGACATGGAATCAGCTACTTGGTTTTATTTCTATATAGAAGTTTGGTGGCTGCGGAAATTCAAACAAATGTATTTCTATTCTTACAGTATTATTCCCTACATTCAACAAGATAAAAAAAATCCTCCTGGTGCAGTTTTTATCACAAGCAGACTGAGGTTATATTTGACTTGTAACTTTTTTCCACTGTATCCAACTAATGTCTGTGATTTATTTCTGTTTAAGCAAAGCATCAAGAAAACTTTATTTATGCCAAAAGCAGTATCCCAAGTGTCATATGTGCACATCTTATCTCCTCATACTCCAGCATAATGGTACTAACTGTAAGCGACAAGGTAACAAACACAAATGATTGTAGTTGCAATAGCTACAAACATCTTGGTTAACAATAAAATGCTGTAAAACCATTACAAAATATAATGCACAAAGCTAAAAAAAATAATATATGAAAAGCTATGCCAGCCATCAGAATAACCAGTAGAGAATACATAACTACAGTAGCGATCACCAAAACCACACATTTGACTGGTTGCATGTTATATTATGACACAATATACATGCATTGAGGTGTCCAGGGGTATTATGCTGCCCATCCACTATGCAATTAAACTTAGCATTGGAGCGATATCATTCGCTTGGTAATCGCCCGCAAATCGGGCAGTAAAAGGTTAAAAACGACCAGCGATGCACACTCCCGCTGGTCGTTTTTAACATCAATCATTGCCCGAACATGACGGTCAACCTGACGACCGCCATCAGGTTGCCATGTTCGGGGATGATTGATCTGCATACACTGAACGTCTGAACGTTCAGTGTATGCAGTTCACCCCACGGGAGACGACGACGTCGTAATCGTGCCGTCGTCCCCGCATCGTGTAATGGACCGGCAGCATTAGAATATTTTCGGTTGGGGGAGCCAAGATATACTTTGGTTCAGTCAGTGTCCCTAAATATGCTTTCTCCATAATTCCATAATGTAATGTTGTTATAAATGAAACATAAGGCAGATTATCAACTGATCTGCTGCCGTGGTGAGTCCTTGTACGCAGTTGCTTGGATTTGTGAAGCTTCTAGTGGGCGGCTTAATACAAATCCAGGCAGCTGCGACATTTGCATGTTTCGGCTGCATTAGCGTACATCTCTGATTCAGGCGCTGTATATTGTGTTTTTAAGTATTTTTGTACTCTCAGTCAAGCCACACCTCCTATCGTATCTCTGCCACATCTGCTTCTGTTACGTGCATGGGGAGAGTGTTCAATTTGCATCCTATGCAGAGTTGATTACATTTTGTGTCTGTAGTCGAATCAGAATAGGTGGCGTAATACACTTTTTTTCCCTGATCGCATGTTACGTTTGTGTCCAACTCTGAATAAGCCCCTAAATCCGCAGCTTACATCACTCCTCAACTTTAACAACCAAAACAGAAAGCAAATTACGTTACTAAACGGGGCATGCATTAACAGGGCCGTAACTAGGGGTGTGCGGCTGGTGCCACCACACAGAGCACAGGACGTTATATAACATAAAATAAATAATGTAATGTTAATGTAAAAGTGCACTGAAAATAAGCAGCCACTATATAAATAACTGTTAGTAAAATAAATAAAACTAATTTCTTCAAAAGCAGTTTGCACATTTTTTTGCAAATATTTAAGTAATATTATTATTAATTATTATTATTATTATTATTATTATTATTATTATTATTATTATTACTATTAATATTGATTGTTACATTCTGTTTTCACTAGGAAAACTTTACAATTAAATTTTGCATATGTTTGTGGGGAATCAATTATCTTATTAGCAGCCATTTTGTCATTGCCTTTCCATGCTTAACCAAGATATGAAGTTCTGAAACACATCAAGCTACTGTACTGTACTTTACTTCATTTTTGTGAAAATGCAAATGTGATATGTCTGTATTCCTACATTGGCTTGAACACCTGAATAAAATCTAAAAATGTGTCTATCCTTGGAACGGAGAAACGTCAACAGGATAATGAGTGCTCCTAACTGCTGCTGCTTCTAACCTCATCTGGGTTGTGCACCATTGCAGTATTCTTACCTAGAGGTATGGGAGTGCTATTTGGGACCATATGTGTATACAGTATATATATATATATATATATATATATGTATATATATATATATGTATATATATATATATATATATATATATATATATACAAATGCAACTTTACATAATTTTGCCCTGTGGACAATCTGCCTGGACAGTATCATCTCTGGAGATAATTAGCTTTAGAACTCTCATGGAGTTCTAGCTAATTATAGGTGGAATTCATCATTCCACCTCTCCATAAGTATCTATTCCGAAAAGCTATCATTTTTGCGATGACAGCTTTTCGGGAAATAGATACTTTTCCCTGCCTACACTACCTTATCGCATCTGGAAACAGTGCTGCGCATGCGCTGTTACATCTGTAAAACCAGCGCATGCGCAGCACTGCCTACAGATGCGTTAAGTTTGTGTACCCCCCGACCCCCTCCCCCCTCCGCTCACCTCCCCCCCCCCCCAGACTTACCTATCCGCGCAGCAGCCTCCGGCTCCGTCCTGCTGGTCTGTCATGTGGTTTCCCAGCAGACCACATGACAGATTAAAAATAAAAAAAAAAACTTTTTTTTTTTTGTCGAAACTTTCTTGTGCTCTGCTGGGGAGCACACATGTCCGACCAGCCTCCGGAGCCTGAGGACGGAGCAGAGCGCCGGAGGGACTCATCGGGGGACCTGCACACGTGGATACAGGTAAGTTTCACTTGCTATTCGCCACCTCACAGTAACTGCGAATAGTAACTGCATCAAATTCCTAAAATTGATAATTTTCGGAATTTGATGAATACCATAATTTCCACATCCCCATACTAATGTATGGGGAGTGTGGAAATTAACGCAGGGGGACTTAGCAAGGAGATATCTGTGATATCTCCTGTGCTAAGTGGCTACATGAATACCAAAATAACGTTATTTAAGGAAAATGCCCTTAAAAACTTTATTTTAGTGTTGATGAATAGGCCCCATAGACATATACATACATATACACAATGGAATATAGAAGGAGACACAAGCCAATATACAGTAGTTTTCTAGAGAGTGCAAGTAAGTTCATCTTCTTATTAATTCCAATGTCATTGAGTTTAGAAGCAGGTGCATGATTATTTAAATTTGATTAGCTACCACTCAACGACAATAAGAACACAACAGTCATGGGCTGATCATAGGCAGGTAACACAATAAACCTCTTTAGAGTATCTGCCAGTACTCAACCGTTTGCATGACACTCATGTACAGTAATAATATTTCTTTTGTAGTATGATAAAAAAATAAAACCAATTTCAGCAAGCAAGGAAATAAAATAAAAAGTGTCCTACATTCACTGGTCACATAAACTCACTGTACTGAAAACATGTAAAAGAAAGTGTTTTGTTGAGAGTATTAAATATTCAGTGACATTTAACGGAGCAACATTTCACATTGTCTCATGAAGGTCTGCTATGTAATTCATTTATCATCCACCAAGCCTATTAGCAGCACAAGCATCTGTTCTCTGCTTACAATTCATGTGCAACTTCAGTTCACACAGCTGTAAAATTGCAGTTTTATGTTAAATTTGGAATCTCTAA
Organism: Taudactylus pleione; assembly: GCA_031769625.1. Classification (NCBI taxonomy): domain Eukaryota; kingdom Metazoa; phylum Chordata; class Amphibia; order Anura; family Myobatrachidae; genus Taudactylus; species Taudactylus pleione. The sequence goes on from JAUIMM010000300.1 coordinate 6,558,737, forward strand.
CTAAACGTAAATGGTGCAGTGAAAACTGTATACAACATGATTTGTGAGTCAGCATCTCAAGAACTCACAACAAGAGACAAATTTCCTAACAAGGTTTATTCTTATCCAATCCTTCAAGTAAAAAACATATAAAGTTTAAGTCAAAATTTGGATAGTCTTTTATTTTTTGTTTGTTGCCAATGCATGAAATTATTGTCCATTTAAACAACACTCAGGAGAACAGTCCATATGCACAAGCCCATTTAAGAGAGTTGGATGTAGTAATACGGGTTGGGTTTGGGTTCCGGTGGTTGGGATGCCTCCGGTCAGATTACCGTCAGCAGAATCCTGACACCCGTAGATAAGTATACTAACACTAAACCTAACCCCTACCCTAACCTTAACCCTCCCTCCCCAGTGCCTATATCTAACCTCCCCCCTAGTGCCTAAACCTAACCTCCCCCTTCCCGCACCCTAACCCTGACCCAGTAGCATATCTATAATGGGTGCAGTGTGTGCGGGGCACACAGGCACATGGGTCCGGGGGGCCCCGCACCGCACAGCCTGCACCCATATTATTTTAAACTCACCTGTCCATGGTCCCACATCGGGTGTCATTGCTGCTCAAAACACCAGAAAATGGCCTCCCCGGCCATTTTTCCGGTGTTCTGCACATACGCAGTAGACTCCGGGCACACTCTAGTGGCCAGAGTCTACTAATGCTCCAGTGGCTGGCCAGCCATGTCAGTCGGCTGCCAGCCACTGGGGAGAGAGGAGGGGACCCTGCACAGGGAGTGCACATGGACCCCCTCCTCTCTTAAGGCGCCCCTGCCCTGACCCTCTACCCGGTGACTAAACCTAACCTCCCCGCACCCTAAACTTAACCCTCCCCCCTTAGTACCTAACCTTAACCCTCCCCCTAGTGCCTAACTCTAACCTTTAACCCTAAACCTAACCCTATTCTAACCCCCGATACTTACCTTCTGGATGCTGGTGGTCGAAATACTGAAGCCGGGTTTCTGACGCTGTCGGGATTCCAGTGCCAGTATATAGTATGCCGGGATGCTGACTATATTACATTTAATACACCTACCAATGATTGTGTACTAGCTGCACAATATGTGGGTGCAAAGTACTAATTTCTATTTGTGCTGATGTATCTTATTTTATGCTACATTCAAAAAGGGTAGTATGATCACAAACAAGGTTTGGGACTTTTAGGACTTGGTCAGTCCATCTGCTAACATGGTAGAAAGAATGAAAATATACATTTAAGCCCATCCTCCTACCAAGGTAAGACCACACTTTTCATTAATTTCCTTAATTAATTAAAATACTGCTCGATTTGCTTTACTTTACGTTTAAAGCAATAGTTCGTAACCTCAACCCTCAAGTTTCCAAAACAGGTCATGTTTTGTGGCTTTCGATCTGTGGAAGCAGGTGGGATAACTACTGACCCATCAAAATAGATAAACTCACCTGTGCATGATTAAAGAAATTCATAAAACATAACCTATTGTGGTTCTTGAGGAATGGAGTTGAAAAACCCTGGTTTTGTATATTAATCCTTATAGTCTCATTTAGATTTAGACATACTGCAATTTTTTGGTGTCATGTTTCCTCACTCCACATGTGTGCAAAAAATACAAATACAGTACATATGTCTGTATCTAGGTTTTTTGGCAAATCATTCACTTATGTTCCTTAATGCTTAGAGAAGATGAACCAATGCAGACAGGGTTGGGCAAGAGTAGACAGGGTAAAGTAATGGCATGTTTGCGTAATTGTGACATAATTAAATATGTAATCTTTTAGATATCCAACTGTAAAATTAAATTGAGCGATTGAAGGATAACGATATCATTATCGTTTAATCGTTCATTAATCGTTTACAAATCGTTCACTAAAATGTCTAAAACGACCAGCAATGCGCGCTCCCACTGGTCATCGGGCAAACATGTTGGACAACCTGACGATAACGTCAGATTGAGCATGTTAGCAGATGATTGATGTTCCTACACTGAACGACTGCTCGTTCAGTGTAGACACATTACAGACAGGCAAAAGATTGCATGATAATGACATTGTAATTTTGCAGTCTTTTGCCTGTCTTCTAGTGGATGGGCAGCATTAGTGAGCCCCAACATTAAAAGAAGTGTTTCAGACTTCCTGTGGGCAGTTCGGATTTGCTGGCTGCATTTTACTGAGCTCCCCATACTCTTCCTTCTACAATCAACTATGTCATTGGCTGTGTGGAGTGAAAGACTCTGCCTGTCACTGGAGGGTCAAGGGGATATGAGCAGGATCTCTCATCTCTCCTGCCTGCCTGTCTGCTGTATCTACCACTCTCCTGTAGTGGAGCTTGGCTATCTGGCCCTCCTGTACCTTTCTGGATACCCGGATCTTCCACTTTTAGGTTCTTCTGCAACTGGGTCACTTTAGTGCTTCAGCTGCCAGATATGAGTGACCTGTGAAGGTTACTCCTCCCCCCGCTGGGGTCCATTCTGCTCTTAGTAACTTCTGATCCCTAGGCTATTCTCCATTGGACAGTATTTCTGATCCCGCTAAATGCAGCTCACTCTCCATTTCCAAGAGATATCTGAACTTCTCTCCCCTTTATTGGATAAAAAGATGGTGGGCCTTAAAGTAGCCATAGACTCCACCATGGCACATCTTATAGATCATGGAAATCATTTTGCAGAAGCTGAGCAGCACATTTCTAACATTGAAGATGATTTGGCCGAGCTCAGGCCTTAATCTGCATGCACAGATTCACTATTGGCTCCATGCAAGAAAAATTGGAGGACCTCAAAAATTAAAACCAGCATAATAATAACCTGAGGCTAATTGGTCTCCCAGAATCCATTAAGCAGAAGGACCAGGGGGAGATGTATCAAACCTTGGAGAGAGATTTACAGGCTGTGTTTGAAAAATGACAGTTAGGAGCTGATTGGTTTGCACTCTATCCCTCTCCACTCTATCTCTCTCCAAGATTTCATACTTATTCCCTTTAGTCTTACAGTGGTTGCCAGATGAATTAGGTTGCTCAACACTAACTGGTACTGGCACTGGCTCCCCTTCCCCTTCAGAACTAATTTCAAACCTCTGACATTAACTTACAAAGCCCTCACCCAATCTTCTCTTATTTACATTACTGATCTCATCTCCCTCCACATTCCTGCCTGTCAACTTCACTCCACCCATGAATGCCATCTCTCTTCCCAGCTGATCACTTCCACTCTCGCCTAGAAGATTTTGCCTGCGTTGCTCCTCATCTCTGGAAATCTCTCCCTCTTCCTGTCAGACTCTCCACATCTCTACTAAATTTCAAATGGGCTCTCAAGACCCATTACTTCATTAAACCTTCCAACTCTGCCCCATACTCCATGCTCACTGTCTCTCCACTATGTGTCACCCCCATCTGTCTGCCCCCTCCACACGAGCAGGCCCTCTTAACTCATATGCTTTTCCTTCCCTTGCTTCAACATTTGGGTTCTGCCATGATGCTGCCTATTTGTGTTTTATCATTGCTGATGCAGCAATGTTTATAAACATTGTCCATGTTCTGCAATGTTCTGTATTGTATGTTACTTTCGTCCCAGAGTTACATGTTCATACTTCATACTGTTTGTGTTTTTGTATTTTGTAAGGTGCTGCGGACCCCTTGTGGCTCCATATAAAGGATAATAATAATAATTAACTTGCATACTAGTGATAGAATGTGTGCACCATATTGGTTCTGACTGCCAATCAAACTTGTGCAGACCTCGTCCAGTAATATTGAAGCTTCTTAATTATATTGATAAAGTTCATCTACTGGATGCTTATCATAAATCCCAGTGGCTATTCTATCACAGTGACATACATTACTGTAATGCTCCTTTTACAGGACTTTTCCTACCAAGTTGTTATGCATCAGAAAGAGGTCTCCCCAATTTGTAAGTCTTTTCAATGCTCAATTACGCTTTGCTCTCCTCTATTCTATGAAGCTGCAGATTCTGCATAATGGGAAGCAGTATTTCTTTGATTCTCTGTGACCAGCGAAAACCTTTGTGGACTGTGGGCTTCTTCCTCCCCTGTTGCCTATGTGGACTGACAGTGCCTACTGTATCTCCTGCCTTTTGCGTTATGTCTGCACCACTATAGTCATGACTTTGCCATCAGTACTTAAGTTTATTTAGTTATGCTATTGTGTTTTTTTGCTTCAATGGTGGGATTCGCCAGGCCTGCTGCAGAATCTTCTACTCATTTTTTGTTTCTCCTCCCCCCTCCCTTCCTCCCTCCCCCTCCTAACCACTGTTTTATTCTTTGGTTATTTTGGGTCTTGTATGCCTTTTTTATTGGTTCAAAAAAATATTTAATATGCACAGAATTGAATTCATTTTAATCTTTCCCATATTGCTTATATTGTATTTGTTAGAGCTAAGGTTCCACAAAAATAACTTTTTTATAATTTCTACTTCCCCTGCTTGCTGGGACATGGAGAGTTGAGGGGATTATGCTACCTATTGTCTTACTGTCTCGGAGGATTGGCATTTTCTAATCTCTCTACGAGAATCCCTGCCTCCACCGTAATTAAAAGTGTTACGTGTTTTGCATGAAATGTGAAGGGATTAAATACTCCAGTTAAATGGAAATAGGTCTTACAGGGCATGATGCACCAATGCTAATTTTGCAGTCAAACTTCCGAAAATTATGTATTCAGAGTTATACCACTTACTTTATATGCCCCAAGTCCCGATGCGGTGGGCAACAGTTGCCCAATAGAAGACTATGGGTTTCTGTTCGCAACTCCCCTTGAGAGGGATCCCTCCCAGAACCCACCATGGTGTGTGTGTCATTGAACACATGCGCAGAAAGACTTCTGAGTCATAAATCCAAAATACCTTTTATCGCAAAGGACAGCTCTTATAGGGAGAGCTGTCCTTTGTGATTTTAATAAATATCTTTATGCTTGCAAAGAGTGGTGTGATGCACCAGGTTCAAAATGCAATACATCATGCATCCCACCGAATATATCTTAAAAAGCATAAACCAGATGTTATGTACTCCAAGAGACACACTGGAAATAGGGTGACCTATATGTCCTTCGGTACTCTGGGATTGTGGAGTAAAAATTGTCTCCTCTTTCCTCAAAGAAGCATGGGGTGGTTATAATTTTTCACACGTCTCTACATTATACTTTTTTGGACACTCTGATATAGGTGGTAGATTTATTTTTATTAAACTGGTATTGGAGAGGCAATTGTTTACAACTGTAAATGTATACAATACTGTGCAAAAGTTTTAGGCAGGTGTGAAAAAATGCTGCAAAGTAAGAATGCTTTAAAATATAGAAGTGTTAATAGTTTATTTTTATCAGTTAGCAAAATGCAAAGTGAATGAACAGAAGAGAAATCTAAATCAATATTCGGTGTGACCACCCTTTACCTTCAAAACAGCATCAATTCTTCTAGGTACACTTGCACAAAGTCAGAGAGTTTGTAGGATTATAGTCAGGTGTATAATTAACCAATCATACCAAACAGGTGATAATGATCATCATTTTCATATGAAGGTTGAAAAACAGTCATTAACTGAAACAGGAACAACTGTGTTGGAGTCTTAAACTGGGTGAGGAACAACCAACATCTGCTACAAAGGTGAGGTTGTGGAACACAGTTTTATGTCACAGGTCATACACCATGGCAAGACTGAGCATAGCAACAAGACAAAAGGTAGTTATACTGTATCAGAAAGGTCTCTCCCAGGCAAAGTTTTCAAAGCAGACTGGGGTTTCAAGATGTGCTGCTCAAGCTCTTTTGAAGAAGCACAACAAAAAAGGGCAACGTTGAGGACCGTAGATGCAGTGGTTGGCCAAGGAACTTAGGGCCTGATTCAGACCCGCTCACGAGTGCTGAGTGCTCGCAAGCGGGTCGATGGTGGCCCAGTGCGCATGCGCACGATGGAGCCGGCTCCATCGTGCGCATGCGCGAGACCCGGATAGCGACGGGCAAACCATCGCTCCGGGTCTCGTACCAAAGGGGGCATGCTGTCGTTGTTGAGTGACAGCACGCCCCCTTTGGTGGGCATGCCGGGGGTGTGGCTGCCCAGACGGAGGCATTCCCATGGGAACGCCTACCGTCTGGGGCCGGCCCCACTGACATCACAAGTGAAGTCAGTGGGAGTGCTTTCAGCTCTGTTTGAGCCGCTCTAAAAATCTAGAAGGACGGCCCTGATTCAGAGCGAGCGCTCTGTCAGAGCGTCCGGCTCTGAATCAGGGCCACAGTGTATAAGATTAAATACATATCATGCTTACTTCCTTCGAAATCAGAAGATGTCCAGGAGTCCCATCAGTTCAGAACTGGCAGAAACCAGTGGGACCCAGGTACACCCATCTACTGTTCAGAAAAGGCTGGCCAGAAGTGGTCCATAGAAGAATTGTGGCCAAAAAGCCATACCTTTGAAGTGGAAACAAGGCCAAGTGACTCAACTATGCTTGAAAACATAGGAACTGGGGTGCAGAAAATGGAAGCAGGTGCTCTGGACTGATGAGTCAAATTATTAAATATTTGGCTGTAACAGAAGGCAGTGTGTTTGCCGAAGGGCTGGAGAGTGGTACAATAATGAATGTCTGCAGGCAACAGTGAAGCATGGAGAAGGATCCTTGCAAGTTTGGGGCTGCATGTCAGCAAATGGAGTTGAGGACTTGGGGGGTCATTCAGACCCACTCGCAAGCGGCAGTACACTCGCAAGTGGGTCGGTGTTCCCCACTGCGCATGCGCACGACGGAGGGAGCTCCGTCGTACGCATGCGCGAGACCCGGACTGCGACAGCCAAGCTGTCGCTCCGGGTCTCGTACCAAAGGGGGCGTGCTGTCGATGTTGATTGACAGCACGCCCCCTTTGGTGGGCGTGCCTGCCAGATGGAGGCATTCCCATGGGAACGCCTACCGTCTGAAGCCGGCCCCACTGACATCACAGTGGGAGTGATTTTGGCTCTGATAGAGCCAAAATCACTCCAGGGCTTGTGGCAGGGAGACCCTACCGCAGGGTCTCTGTCACAAGTCCGATGGTCGCGATGGTCAAGACCATCGCGACCATCTTTTTGGACGCTCGTTTATGCTGTGGGTGGTGACCCACAGCTATACGAGCGTCCAGGAGGATGCTCCATTTTAATGGAGGAGGGCCCTGATTCAGAGCGAGCGCTCTAGTCAGAGCATCCGGCTCTGAATCAGGCCCTTGGTCAGGATTAATGGTGTCCTCAATGATGAGAAATTCAGGCAGGTACTTATCCATCATGCAATACCATCAGGGAGGTGTCTGATTACCTACAAATTTATTCTGCAGCAGGACAACGACCCCAAACATACAGCCAATGTCATAAAGAACTATCTTCAGTGTAAAGAAGTACAAGGAGTCCTGGAAGTGATGATATGGCCCCACAGAGCCCTGATGTCAACATCATCGCATCTGTCTTGGATTACATGAAGAGACACAAGAATTTGAGCAAGCCTACATCCACAGAAGATCTGTGGTTAGTTCTCCAGATGTTTGGCACAACCTCCCTACCAAGTTCCTTCAATAAGTTTGTTCAAGTATACCTAGAAGAATTGATGCTGTTTTGAAGGCAAAGGGTGGTCACGCCAAATATTGATTTAGATTTCTCTTTTATTCATTCACTTTGCACTTTGTTAATTGATTAAAATAAACTATTAACACTTCTATTTTTGAAAGCATTATAACTTTGCAGCATTTTATCCACACCTGCCTAAAAATTTTGCACAGTACTGTATATATTGTATGCTACTGCTGGTTCTAATAATGCCCTTTTTTTCAGATATTTATACTCGGCTTCAGGATTGGACCTTGGTTCTTGGCGGTGATATTAATGCCACATTGTCTTAACCCCTGGATCAATCTGGACCAGCAGGTAGGTGGCAGGGCAACACACCGTCAGCAATGACTTTATTGGTGAATTCCCTTAATTTGGTAGACCCCTGGAGATGTCAAAATCCATTTACCTGGGATTACACTTTCTATTCCAATGCCCATCACACATCTACTAGCATAAATTATTGACTGCTCTATGCTGGTCTGGTTCGTAGGGTCCAGGTGTGCCACATGAAAAACATTGTTATCTCTAACCACACCCACACTCGGTTCACTATGTCTTACCAATATTTCAAAATGCATTTAGAACAACATCTTTTAAGTTATGTATATGATAATATTTCACATTCAAATTACATTAATTTATTCTGGGCAGCCTTAACATCAGAGCTGGATTAAGGGTAGGCACAGGGTCACGGTTCTCCGGTCAAATGGAGGTGGATTGGATGCTGAGAGGGGGCCTTCTGGATGGTGACTGGGAGCAAGCCGGATGAGTGGTGATGGGCCTGCTGACAAGTGGGGGTGGATGACAAGTGGGGGCGGTCCTGACAAGAGACTGAGGGCTGGAGGAGTGGGGGTGGGCCCACCCTGTCTTAAGTGCCCCGGACTCCCCCCTGTCTTAAGTGCCCCGGACTCACTGAAAGCTAAATCCGGAACCTGTCTTACCTGGCAATATCCATGCCTACGTATTCTACAAATGACAGCTAACCCAGAGCTTCCAAAAGTATGGCTTTAATCTAATCATATGCTAACATGTTGAGGACAGACAATGCTGCTACTTGTCAGCTTTATACAGACACCGAGCAAATCTACAACACTCTGTACTGAACATAATCAATATCATTTAGATTAGAAACATCACTATTTTTGCAGAGGCAATAAGGTGGGTAAACATTTGGTCAATGTTGTTATAAGCCAACGGGCTCCCACCTTTCATAGTGAGATGTGATGCTGACAAAGCATTCCACTGAGTTTCTCTGTTTTATATTTATAACAGTTACATTTATTGTGAGTTTTTCACCTTCAGCATTTTGGTTGTAATTTTGTCATCATCATTCAAATGCTGCATAGATCCCCAATTGCCTACTTCACAATTAATGGCCTTAACACCACTACATTTACATCACACCATGGCACTAGACATGAGGAAGCGAGAGACAGGGAGTGACATAGAGGGAGTAAGGGTAGAGAGGAAGGTAGGGAGGGAGAGAGAGTAAGAAATGGAGGGAGAGAGAGACAGAGAGTGAGATGGAGGAAGAGAGAGACAGAGAGAGAGGGGGAGAGAGAGGGAGGGAGAGGGAGGGAGGGAGTAGGGGACAGAGGGGGAGTGAGAAAGAAGGGGAGGGAGAAAGAGGGAGGAAGGGACTGAGAGAGCACGCACACACTACCTGTTGCAGCTGCAGCATCAGCTTTATGATAGGGCAGGCACTTCATGGCATTATGTCCTATCCCCTACCCATTCACCTGTGAATAACGACATTATGCCAGCGAGGGGGCGGTGCTTCCATAGTCAGCTAGGGTCGGGTCCTTCTGAGTGTGCTGTGTGATGCTGCCAGGAGCTGGCCAGGGAGAGTCCAGAGTAGCCAGGTTCCAGTCAATATTTTGCGGCAGTGTGGGGGCCCCCAAGATGTGGGGGCCCCTAGGTGACCGCTTAGTGTGCCCAGCTTATGCTCCGGCCCTGGTAGGCCTGCTTAGTTTTCCTACTCACACTTCTAGGCTATCTGCTGCTAAATTTCAAGGCCTCATTCGTCGCACTTTACCTGATTTTCAGGTGTGGCGGCACCTGCCATTATCAAATTTAGTATGTACAGTCAGGAGGTATAGTAGGTAGATGTCACTTAATCAAAATCATCACTTCCCGGGATTGCTATACCCACTTAGATGCTGCACCTAGTGATTTGAAGGCACTGAACAAGGTCATAAGCCGATTCATCTGGCCTGATAGGTGATTGACCTTCCATGTCTTCATGCTTATGCTGTGGCTGCCAATTACCGTTATGCAGGTAATTGGATTTGAGGCACGGATGAAGTTGCTAACACAAGCCTTTAGTTTGGATGTACCACTTTCAAGCCTTTGCAGGATTCAAATTTTTTAAAATGCCTTCAATCAGAATTGGACAGGTTACATTGTCTGTGGGTGTGTAGCAAGGTTCAAAGGTTGTGGTCCTTAGTACAAAATTATATATATGCTACACTAGGGATTTTGTTGGAGATTACTCCAGAATATGCTCTATGGGACATATATCCTTCACTGATGTCGCCTCAGTTGCCCCATGGGCCTTGCTTGTTGCTGGCCAAATTTGCAGCAGGGGCGAGAAAAATAATCTTATCTTAATGGATCCCCAATGACATTCTTACCCTATCTCTATTGTTGCCTATGATTTCTTATTTGTTTAATATGGATTGGTTAGAGATGCCACTACACATAGAGGATAGGGATGAAAACTTATTTGCCATTCGGCTTCCCGATATACATGAGAATTCCTTTATATTTAAAACAAAAAGACAAAGCATTCCTTTACAGCGGCACTCACAGGCTAAACACATATCATATTGTATCCAGTAATGACCCTAAAGAATTATAAAACATAACTTTTATTAAATCATAAATATAAAATGGCAAAATATTTATTGGTTTTTAATAATATATTATAATAGAAATTAATAAAACTCGGTGCTGTCCACAATTATTCACACTTTTAATCATTGTGCTTTCAATCCAATTTGTTGCACTATATTTAAATGTACTCCTGATTGGTAAGTATTGTTAAAGGTCCCTGTTGGTACAGAAATCCAATATATCTTATATCTCCAAATGTAATTCCCAGTTTGATTGTGCTGTTAATAAATCCACTCTTGTTACTTTCATATGTTATTTCCCCATCAAGAGCCTATTGTTTTCCATATGAGACATAATAATCATATCCCTTTCTCATATACACACAAATAGCATTTTAGTAAATAATATGTGATTGAAATGTGTTTATATCACACATAATGCAGGCCTGCATTCATTTCATATACTCATTGTTTTATACTCTTGTGTGATTGAGTATTTTCTCCCACCAGGGATTAATAATTATGTATATATTAGTTTCTCTCTTTAGGGGTTTCCGTTCCTGCCCTGTAAGTTGTGGTTATATCACCATGATTAGCTGTATTTATATTCAATCTATTTTAGGATACAAATATGTCTTTAGTAACATTCCAATTGAGACACTAGAATTGTATCAATTGATATTCAGCTACAGAACGTTGCAACTGTAGCACTTTTTCACTGATGCTATTGTGAGTCCATCAGTGAGCACATCTATAGCCCCTTATTCAGGCATGGTAGCAATATCACCAGTATATCTCCCATCAGGTAAGTGCAATACAGTTATATGGAGATATGGACCTATATTATGGTACACGTCACACACTAATCGTTCTCTTCCTCTGAGTCTAGTGCGGCGCTTGTCACATTCACTTTACATATAATAACAACAGAAGTACAGTGTGGTTCAGGTGGAACACACTTAAAATACAAATGGCATGCTAATGGTGCACGCCGCGTGCTGTCCTTAGCATGCCACGTGTATTTTAAGTATTAATCCCTGGTGGTAGAAAATACCCAATCACACAAGAGTATAAAACAATGAGTATATGAAATTAATGCAGCCCTGCATTATGTGTGATATAAACACATTTCAATCACATATTATTTACTAAAACGCTATTTGTGTGTATATGAGAAAGGGATATGATTATTATGTCTCATATGGAAAACAATAGGCTCTTGATGGGGAAATAACATATGAAAGTAACAAGAGTGGATTTATTAACAGCACAATCAAACTGGGAATTACATTTGGAGATATAAGATATATTGGATTTATGTACCAACAGGGACCTTTAATAATACTTACCAATCAGGAGTTCATTCAAATATAGTGCGACAAATTGGATTGAAAGCACAATGATTAAAAGTGTGAATAATTGTGGACAGCACCGAGTTTTATGAATTTCTATTATAATATTAAAACCAATAAATATTTCTCTGTTTTATATTTATGATTTAATGAAAGTTATGTTTTATAATTCTTTAGGGTCATTACTGGATACAATATGATATGTGTTTAGCCTGTGAGTGCGCCTGTAAAGGAATACTTTGTCTTTTTGTTTTAAATGTGATTACTCCTATTCCTGGGTGCATCTCCCCTGTAGCTACTATCTATTGAAGTAGGATAACTACATTTGGGGAAAGGCAATTTTCAAATAAGGGTCTATGCAGATAATTTCCTTTTTGAAAAAAAATGATTCCAACTATGCATCTCTGGGCACCATTCTTCATTGGCATCTAGTGATCTGCGCTGGCATATACATCAGCACAAACCTTGGCAGCACTGTATCATTTTTAAGGAAACCAGTCTGTGCACATTAGTGATATAGACATGGGATACATTACTTGGATCCTGCTCATATCCTGCTCATATTTGCAGTATCATGTACCCCACAGACCAGGCGCCACAGTGTGTATCTATTGAAATGTTGGAATAGACGAATCCATGTTTTCCGCTAATGAAATCTCTGAGTGACACTTTATTCACCTGCGGTAACATAATGGGACTTGGGAGTTCCTAATTGAGGAGGGCAATGGAGCAAATCAAACTATTTCCTATTTAGCAAAGTGAACTACACACAACACAAGGGAAGTTTTATTCCTTATTTATTATATGTATTAAAGATCTTCCCTGATCCATTATGCCTACTAGCGCCATTTCTAAATACACCACCATTTTTCTGCTTACTATGTTTCAGTTCTGAGAGGGTTGAACCTACAGTAGTTGGTATTTGTAGGCAGCTGGTGTCCCTCCGCTGAAACGCTAACAGAGTACCCCTATCTCATTCTCAGCAATGGGGCTTAGATAGAGATCCTGGCTACCGGCAAATATACAGTAATGAGAGTGGTGGGTAGAAGGAGGGGCGCTGAGAAGAGAGGGTCCATTATCTGTCCTCCCCCTCTACCCGGTCCCAGTTTGACTGTCAGTGGCCCAGACCAGCTTTTGTGGGTGACAAATGCTCTTTCACACAAAATGGCAGTGCTCACAGTATTTTTCATTGTTTTTTTTGGAGGGGGCTTGGCTTTACCACCCAAATTGGCCACACCCCCTCAGTATTAACGGGGGCCATCATATGTCTAAACAGCTATGTATAGAAGCAGCAATATAAGTTCCCTTAGTAGAGATAAATTAATCTGTAAATAATGCAAATTTGGTACTTTTGGTACTACCCCAGACTACTGTATAAGCAACATCCCCACAAAACAAATAGACCTATAAGACCTAAGACGCATAGGGGTAAATTTACTAAGCATCAAGTCTGATCAAGTTTTCTTTTTTTTTTCAACTCGATTAGCATCGCCAAAACTCGGGTGATTTGATGATTCTGAAACTCACAAATTTACTAAGAAGTGAGTTTAGCTGAGAGTGAGTTTGCCGATGGTGAAGCAGACCCAGATTTCTCTCCCGAGTAGCAAGTTTTGAAGGATGTGGCTTACCCAAGATTGCAGTGTCTTCTCTCTGCCTAACTCTCCCGAACAAGTAACCTGCACATACAGTATCAGTGAGATATGTGAAGGCTGCTTGTGTTATACTTGTAAAAAAAGTTTTTTTTTTTTTTTTTAAATCACGTAGGGTCCCCCCAAAAAGCATAACCATCCCCAGGCTGCTCAGCCAGTCCTGGTTCCTAAAATTATAGGGGAAAAAATTGCTTAGGGGTTCCCATATATTTAAAACCAGCACCGGACCCAAACTGACTGGGGTGTAATGCCAGAGCCAGGGGACCCTATCACAGGGTCTCCCCAGCCAAAGCATTCGCAACCCAAGCCGGTCAGTCCAAGCCAGGGATCTCAAGGGAGGTGGACACTCCTCCAAGAAGGGGTCCCCCTCTCCCAATACCCCAAGCTTAGGCTGGAGCCTGGGGCTCTTCCCTGCACCCCTGGGCTGTGGTTACGGGGGTAATAATGGTGTAAAAATATTGAAACTATTGGATTTACAGTGGAACTACAGGAGGCAGCATACCTGCCCTTTAGCACTTGTGGAACTACAAGTGCCACAAGGTGGCCAGCACCCATACCACCACTTTAAAATAAATAGTTAAATAACCACAAGACACACACACCATGACAAGTACAACTTTATTACATTCACCTACCACACTCTCACATACTTACCTGCTACCAGTTGATTTGTCCACTTCTCCATGTAGAATCCAATGTGAGTACCTGGAATAAAGATAGCATACTCACCATCATCCCCACGCCACTCTCAGTAGCATCCCCGTACTTGGCAAAATAACAAAATGAGTGAACCGATCCAAATGGGCAGATGTAAGTATATGTTGTCACATATACTTACACTACGCAAAATGATAGATGATTATTGTCATCTGTTTTTCCCATGGACCACTAGTCAATCAGCGGCCACTTCACATGTAGCGGCAACTCATTGGCTGGGACCCACGTGTAACCAGCCAATGAGCATCCGCTTTACATGTTAGCTAGCGGTACGTGGGAAATACAGATGACAATGATCATCTGTCATTTTGCGTTGTGTAAGTATATGTGACAATATAAGCTTGCACTCTCGTTTGTTAGTAAATTCCTGAGTTGTATCTTTTTCAGTGAAAGTACTTTCGAGTTTGGCCGATGGTGAGTTTATTCGAGTTTGCAATCTCACCTGAGTTTTGCAGTGAAAAGAGAGAAATCTCTCCAAAACCCGAGTTTATCTTTAGTAAATTTGTGAGCTGAAAAAATGCCTAAACTTCGCCTAAAGATTGCCTAAAATGCCTAAAGATTGCAACCTCGACCAAATTTGATTCTTAGTAAATTTACCCCATAGAGTCTCAGGTGCTAAAGGATTTGCACTGGAAAACATTTCTTATGGTTTTTCCCTAATGTAAAATTTTGTCCCAGGCACTAATACTGAAAAACTGTAGTTTCATCCTTTTATTCTGTGAATAAGAAGCAGATTTCACTATATACAGTACTCATTTTCTCTGGACATTACAAGTTAATATTTATTGATGATGTGTATTTAAAATTCAAAAAAATACTCTACCATCAAGCAAACATGTCACAAGGAATTGTAGCCAGTATCTATAGACAGGTCCACACACTAGCAACATAGTGTTTTTCGCAACTAAGTCTCATTTGAAAGTGCTGTGTATGTGTGTTGTTTTGTGCGTGCACATGTGTCTGTGTGTGCGTGCGTGCACATGTGTTTGTTTTCTTTGTATGTGTGTTGTTTTGTGCGTGCACATGTGTTTGTGTGTGCATGCATGCACATGTGTATTCTTTGTATGTGTGTTCTTAGGCATCTTAGCAGGCAAGTCAAGTTTGAAGCCCTCTATCTGCATACTGCTTTGAGAAGGTTCTGTTATCATCCTTTAGATTCTTATAGTAGTCTTTAAAAATAAACCCTGCATGTTACTTATGTTTTATCCCATTTTCTCTAAGTTCCGCTAGAAAGCTTTTATTCTTAACAATTTCAAAGAGAAGATATATACTTAATCAGGAAGCTTCAGCTGAGATGTGGTACAACATATAAAATGGCATGCAGTAACGCAAAGTTGCATTATAATTTACCTGCGCAGTTTCTGCAAATGACAACACCTAGGTTGATCGATGCCCAGTCAGGATTTGGAGCCCGACAATCTGCACAACTCCTGTTCGATTCATTGAACCAAATCTTTTCAGCTACTTCATAATCAGCAACATTCTCTGCTATTGATTGCTGTAATTCGTCAATCCACTCCTGCTTCTCTCTTTCCGACTCTGCTGTAAAGCTAAAGTAATTAGACTTATTATGTTGATTGATATATTGTTTAAATCCTGAATAGGAATAGAGATATTTATTTTCCCCTAAGCTTAACCCTAATGATGGCATTTAAATTGGCTCTGAACCTAATATACAATATGATACTGATCCAATAGGACATCTTGTGGCATATGTATTGCCATATCATATGACCTTCCTTTATTAGTTATAGGCATCCTGTTTGAACTTTTAATAAACACATTGATTTTACATACAGAATACTGTATTTTCCTCCTGTGCTTCCCTATGTTTTATATAATGAGACGATATTATGCAAATACTTCCAATGCAGGCAGCACAGTGGTGCATAATACTGAAATTTAATTCAGCAATTTAGCAAACCCTTCAAAATATTTAGGATTTCTACATAAATATGACCTTAAATTCATATCATTTATAAAGAGAACCCAATAAATCAAATATTACTCAAAATCATATGTTTAATTCATTCGATCAAATTTATCCAACATTATATATGAACCTATGTTATCAGCAGGGACAGATTAAGAGGTCAGGCCACCCCTAGGCTCTATATTATTGGGTGAGATTTTATATTAGGCTAGGAATTTCCTCTTCCAGGCTTCCAGATTGCACATTTTAACTCTCCTGAGACTCCCCCAGGTAAATCTAATCTTCTGGGGTCCTGGACTACACAGGTACCCACTCCTGAATCTCCCCCTGATGCACCATGGGGATGTAGTCTTCGTTCTGTATCCAAATAATTGCAGATCAATTGGGTAACTTGGCAGCTCTGATGCAGGGGAATTGTTGTGCTTCCTTAAGCCAGTGGTGCCCCTAGGCATGTTCCTCACATGACTAGTGAGAAATCCAGCACTGGTTATCAACCTCTGATGGGACTTCTGTGAGCAGCAGTGACCACAATTAAACTTTTAGTCTAGTACATGGCCCTGGAGGAATGTTGGCCCAATTCCTCCTTGCAGAACAGCATCAACTCATGTATGTTGGCTTTCTTACATGAACACCACACTTCAGGTCCTGCTACAATTTTCTCATTGAATTACCCATCCCAATACACTAAATTTCCTCAGCTGCAACCATTTTTTTGTAGACAGACTATTGTGTTTAGTGTCATCTTGCTGCAAGACCTATCTTCTCTTGAACTTCAGTATATGGATGGATACACTGACATTCTCCTGCATAATTTGCAAGTACAATCGAGGATTCATAGTTCTATCAATGATGGCAAGTCATCCTTGTCCTGTGCAGCAGAACAGCCCCAAAGCATGATACAGACACAACTATGATTTCGCAGTTCGGATGAGGGTTTTATGTTGGAATGCAAGGTTAATTTTCTCCAAACATAATGTTTATCATTTAAACCAAAAATATCCTCATGTAGACTCATCTGTCTATAGAACATGCTTCCATTAGTTTTAACATGGACAGAAATGTTCTTCTTGGTAGTGAGTAGTGGCTTCCTCTTGCTATCTTTCCATGCAGACTATCCTTGTTCAGTGTTTGTCTGATGGTGGACTCACTAAGATTAGCCAGTGCAAGAGAGACCTGCAGATACATTGATGTTATCCTGGGCTTCCTTGTGATCTCCTATAATATTATATGCCTTTCTTTTAAAGTGAAATTTCTTGAGTGACAAGTAATTGTGAGAGTAACAATGGTGTTGAATTCTCTGCATTAGTGTGTCTGTCTGACAGTGGCTTAGCACAAGGTAAACAACTTTAGACATTTTAAATTAACAGTTTGCCACTGAAGAACATTGACAACTCTTTTTTTTTTAGGTCCTAAAAAACCCACATTGATCAATGCACGGCATGTGTTCATAAACCTGTGTGGTGAAGTTCAGGTTTTGGTAGTGAAAACTCAGGTTTATGTTTTTAAATAGGCCAGTAAAGCCCAAACTCACACCAGATTTTCATCCCACTATTTGAAACTCCTGACATCCCCTTGAACTGAACTAATAATCCTGAGTATCACATTCTTCTTGTGATGTTGAATAATTTTGATCAAAAAAGTACAGTATTTTCTTTTGTGTGGTATTTAATTTATTCGGTCCTCTATCTCTAATTTTATGACTCAAATGAAGATCTGAACACAATGAAGGTCATATTTATTCAGACATTTTTTAAGCATTCAAAAATGGTTCACAAACATTCTAGCAGCCTTGTCAGTTTCTATAATTACAATGGATAAAAAACACAGAAGGATTTGACAAACATGAATCAATTGATGTTGTAAATGGTTCAAACCAGTTAATTACTGTAACTCAACAGAAGATTTTTTTAAAAAACTTTGGGGACATTGGATATTGGATGTTATATGCAACTTTATTTTGTCTATCTTAGTAAAACTATTGCTCGGAGAGCGGTGACTGCAGTTTCCATACGTGGTTCTACTAGAAGGAAATTTGGTATGCAGAAGACCATATATGTAACTTATGATGAAAATCATATCTGAAATATCTTTAATTCCAATAAACTCTGTATAAATTATATATGGGTATTTTATATATCAAGCCATGTGTATTTAGATATAATTTTCAGATAGCTTTGTAGTTTATATTTACTGTACATTTATAAAAATCAGCATTTATAAGTTTGAAGTTACCCACAATGAAAAAATAAAATATTTTAGAAGACCAGCTCATCAACAAATAACAATGGCCCTCATTCAGAGCCACTCGCTAGCGGCAGTACGCTCGTTCCGAGCGATGTTCGCACATCTGCGCATGCGTACGGATCATTATACGCATGCGCGAACCAGTCAGTGCGGCCGAAATTCATGTGCTCGCAAAATAGCGAATGCCTGATAATTTGAGTGACAGGATGAGGCGTATGTGGGTGGTAACAGGGGAAGGTGCTTGAAAACAGGGAGTGGTAATCAGAACGCAGGCGTGCTTAAAGGTCAAAACGGGCGTTTTATGGGTGTGCATATTTAAAACAGCAGCGTCATTGACCACGTCACTGGGTTTTTTTTAAGCCAGAACTGTTCGCAAAATTGTGGTAGCAAAAACCAACCACAAGAATAGCGAGCAGTTCATACGCTGGTCGATGTACTCGATTAATCTAATAAATAGCGGACATGACGTATGGTGCGAGCGGCCAGGGGGCGTTTTTAACAAATAAACGAGCGTATGTTTTGCTCGCTCGTTCAGACTTAGAGGTGTGAACAGACTGCAATTTGCGAACGGATCATTTGAATAGCCACCCCTTGTTTTTGAACGAACGACCGCAAATAGCGAACGGCTCTGAATCAGGCCCTATGTCATTTATATGGATGAACTTGCAATTGCAATAGATATATAAATCGACAGACAGATAGATAGATAGATAGATAGATAGATAGATAGATAGATAGATAGATAGATAGACAAAAAGTGTCCATGTCACCAAGGCCTAGCTGGTATGTACCACAACTAATTTGTTATGTTTATAGTGGGTCTAAAATAAATGTTTTTTTTTAAACTATACACATCTGAAAATAGATTAAAAACATATTTTAGTCTTTACCAGAAATTTCTAAAAGGAGTTGAGATCTCAAAACACTTCCGATCGATGTTTTTTAAAGTGATCATAGTCATTGTAATGTCAGTGATAGTGATCCCAGCATTGTAGTCCTAGAAAATAGAACAAGGAACAATTAATACTTCTATAAATAATTGTAATATATTTTATCTTGTTACATTATTGATGAGCTATTGAAGAACATTTGAGAAAATATATCAATGGGTAAGTGATTAGGTACTAAAAAAAATGTCCACTTTCAAAAAAACTCTTAGTAGTAAAGAGTCGAAAATTATATTTATGGAAATCTAAAGATGAAAGTCAAAATGCAAAACAATACTTGAATTTAATTTTCATATGACATATTAATAATATTTTAAAAACACAGAAGGCTATTTTAAGAAACATTTTTACACAAAAATGTATTTTAAAGTAAATTTATAAAAAACAAACAAAGCTAAATTTGCATTAAAATTGTATTATTAATGATTTTACAGCGCAGCTAGATGGCAGCAAACACTGTATGTTTAATAACCAACTTTGCAATGTAATGAAATAATCCTTCAATATACTGTACAAAACCAGTTATCTAAGATTGGAGATGCTCGTACCTTGATTCCAAAATAAAAAAAAAAATAATCATGATTTCTAGAATTTAGAACTTTTGAAATATAAAGTACGTTCAAATAGTACATACATGCAATATAATGTTCAAGCCAATTCACAATAGTGCAAGACAATTTGCACATGTTCTCACAATTGGATCAAATGAGTTGTTATTATTATTAGAATAAGTGTGTCAAAACAATATTGTTTAGCTTATGTATTACTAAAACAATATAAAGGCAGAAGATAATTGATTGGTCACTTATACATGTTTCTGTTCTACACATTTGCTTTGGGTGAGAGAAATGGTTGACAATCTCTTTATTATATAGGCCAAGAAAATTCACGAAAAGTCTCTAAAGCAAAACCAGGCAACCTGTATTGTGGGAAGATGATGCTTAAAGATATAATATTAGCTGTTAATATTAGCTTTAGGACAACTTAGGTCTTCTACACATACTTTGATCGTTGCTGGTCTGCTAATAAACAAATATATATGAGGCCATTCATAAAGTCCTTGGTTTTCCATTGTCTGGTCCATCCAATGTACTACAAAATGCACATCTGTTCTATACTAAGGAAGACACCTCTACAAACTAAAACAATGACTAGGGTTTAGGAAGGCTTAAAAATCTCAACATGCACTGTGCAAATAATATGTCAGCCTAAATTCCAACCTTCTACCATTTTAGTACAAACCCTTTAGATAAAGATTTTTTACCATTTTTTTTCGTAAAATAATACTATTTTTTATTACTATATTACTCAGAGTGTGTCTGGAAAAGGACTTCTCCACCAAAGTATAACATGCAGGTCTAAATGGTGCCTGGTTAAAATTGTTTGCTGAAACTTGAACACAGTATACTCTGTACAGGGCCATAATTCAAGTCATTTTATAATGTAGATATAGCTTTATATCCCATACAAAGCAAGGAATGGCTCTAAAAATACTTTGTCTTGACTGTTTTATCATAATAATAATCTAACAATAATAAACTTCTTGTGTGGAAATGCCGCCACCTTGCTTTGTAAATCCATGCATCTTGATTGTATTGCCCAGTTGATGTATTGTGTTTTGCAATTTACTTTTCCAGAGTTTTATCAGAGTTTAAATTTCAGAGGAAAATAATGATGATACAAAAAAAATGGGGCAGAGGCATTTTCACCACGACCATTTATATTATGTTGATTTAATTTTGTCAGTGCATGGTGTCCCTGTGGTCATCAAGGTTACCAGTATCCATCTTAGTATGACAATTAATGTTTTCAGTGCACTGTTACCATTTAGAGATTGGTCCCAGGTGGTCTGTGTAAAGCCACCTTTAGGGCTTGAGTGGTGTAGTCTAAAGGTGGGTACACACAGCAAAGATATATCTGCAGATCGAGTGATCTGCAGATATATCTGTAGCTAATGGTCGTTCATATACACTGAATGACCATCATCTTCCAGGCATCCACCGGTCCCGCTGGCTGGGGGGTGGGTCGGGGGTGCGTCCGCCCCCCTAACCACGGCTGCCGCAGCATATGTGCGGGCAATCAGTTGATTACCATGCATAGTTTCCGATGGACATATATATCGGATGTGCAGCTGTGTATCGACTGTGCAGCACAGCAGACACGATATGTCATTGACAGACATATCACTGGTACACACTGGCCTGCGGGCACCAGATATATTGGCTGCTCAAGTGAGTCAGTGTGTACCCAGCATTAGACCCTCTGAAAAAGTTATGATTATGTTTGAGTTGTTTAATCCTCAATCAGTTTGTAGAGGGGGGCATATGGATGATTGATAATGATAATGTGTTCTGGCCCTTGTAAAACTCACCTTGAAACAATTTGTTTAATAATTCTTCTTAATCTAAATGCTTAGGAAGTGCCTCATTTAGGGGCTCTTCCACTGGTAGAGGTTATTGAGGGCATCAGAATATACTCAATAGCTGGTATCTTTCACCCTATAGAACAGCCTGACACTTTTGTGATCAACCATACATTTTATGAATACAAATAATAAAGTAATAAATTCAGTCCTGGCATTCCCTTATTCTTATGGTTTATTATTTAGGGCATAAATGAGCAGGATTATAGGAAAATACATGAAAAGGTCGAAAATAATTAACAAGGCGACACAAAATTGAGAGTAAGCAGGTCTTTAAATTAACCTTTTAAGTTGTGCTGTCATACGTATTCCCAAAATTCATTATTAAAGCTGTCTTGTGGGCTTTTTTATAATTAAGGTCCATTTTCACGTTATCATTTATATATAGTAGCTATAAAAATGGTTAATTTCTTTGGAATGTTTCCATTTTAATTTCTTAAAGCATGAAATATAATTACATTTTTATGAAATACCACTGAGCAACACAAAATGTTATAGTGTAAAATAAAACAACAATGAATGAAAGGTGCGGGTGGTGTGGATGATAATGGAGAATTGGGTTGGCTTTCAATTTCTTCCCAAGTCATTATCATGATATCTAACAACATCCTTCCCTGTACCATGCTTACCAACAATCTGGCTGCCCTCTCCGGGAGGAGGCAACCAGGTCGGCACAGCGGGGTGTGTGGCGAGGGGTGTGACGCTAGTTTGAGGGTGGAGCAGGGGGCATGACTGAGCAAACTAGTCAAGGCGGCCCCATCTCTGCTACACAATGATGAAATTACTAGCATTGTGCAGCAGGGGGCGGGGGCCACAATGCACCAATTCAGAGTGAATCACGTTAACGGCTCCCCTTGGACTGCCCACTTGTATTGTATAAGTGGGAGGCTGGGAGGGGTGGGGGGAAGTGGATGCCGGTGGGGAAGTACAGGGACTTGCGGGTGGTTGACAGCTGGCCGGGGGACTTGCCCACTTTTCCAGGTGGCCGGGAGCACCACCCAATTTTTGGGAGCCTCCCAGCCATTCCAGGAGAGTGGACAAGTATGCCCTGTACCCCCAGCATACAGTGCTTCTGATGCACAAAGCCTGCCCCAAAAAAAAGTTGAACACAAGTCAGAAATACTTTTTCCCGCATTTCTGCAGACGAACCCTATTTTTACGCTTGTTTTATACAATTCAATATTATTAGTGCAAACTTGCATCAGTCCTGGTGCAGAATATACGTCGTAAAACAGGCATAATTATGCATAAGCACAACTCCGCATAGCTGGCAATTCTGTGAAGATGCCCTCTCGGAACACATCCTACATGAGAACGCCCCATTGCAGTAGAGTGACTCCCTTTAAGTCACAAGTGAAGATGCTCTTGATATTTATATGACTCTGCTTTGCATGTAATTATGTGTGCTTGATACTGGAGCATGGAGTTCAAACTGTCAGACTTTGCATCATCCCCTTTAACCTGTCCTACACAGCCAGAATGGTGCATTAATATACTTCAGCTTAGGAAGAAATTACAGTTGCTCACATAAAAAAAATGGAGGTCTCCACCAGACAATATAGCACCTTCAATATCCTCGGTTGTGTATTTTCATGAGCAACAAAATGACATGTCCAGGAGTATTACGAGCTGCTGGATGGGACCTACTGGCATCTTAAATAATGACAAATCATGAGGGACTTTTGTTGACTGCTGGTGTCCTTCAAGCACATGCTGATCTTAGTCTTGTGTATAATGAATGAAGACTGTGCTGTAGCCTTCAGGGCTATGAGCAAGACAAAATAAATAGAATTGTGAACAAAATGCTAAATTCACATAAACCTATGAATCTTCAATGCGCCTTCAAATCTGTGGCCATCACAGAACCCTTATTTCTTTCTTGTGTCTTGGTTGTAAATAAAATATAAATATATACTGCTGTATTCTGAATTTGGTTATGCCAGGTGACTTTTCTAAGTCAATGTAGGTCAGTGATGTCATATAAAATTTTATGTCCGTTGTGTTCCTAACATGTAAAATCTGCTCACAATTTAAACAATGCTAGGCAGTTAAGCACATGTTACATACTCGTACATTGTTAGGAATAAAAAATATAAAACATATATAACCATTGAGAACACCAATATACGAGTACTTCACTTGTCTCAAAGTGTCTCCAACTCGACCACTCGACTCTGCCCAAGGCTGGTCACTCTCATCCTTACTCATTACTCATTACCTGATTCCAATCCTGGTTACAGGACTTTTATCAGACAGCATCAATTCATTCTCTAGTTGATATAGCAAGACTATCCCTGAAAATGCAAATGTTTTGGCAAGCAAATCCAAATTCTGAACAGTTCTCTTAACCACCCTAGGCTATTCCATCTGATGACCAAGCCTCCTCACTAAAAACTTTCATTTATTCTCTTTCAAATAACCCACTGACCCTCAAAACACCATTGTTGTGAGATTGGATCATATAACCCAGCACAGTTCTTATTCCCATGGTTAAATATGTAAATGTACATTATACAGGTTGAGTCTCCGATATCCAAAATGCTTGGGACCAGGGGTACTTTGGATAATGGAATATTCCATATTTTGGAATATTTGCATATCATAATGAAATATCTTTTGAATGGGACCCATATATACACACAGAATGCATTTATGTGTTATATACACCTTATACTCACAGCCTGCAGGTAATTTTATACAATATTTTCAATAATTTGTGGCTCAAACAAAGGTTGTGTACATACATAAAAATCAGTAATGTTTCATATACACCTTATACACACAGCCTGAGGGTAATTTTATACAATAATTTTAATAATTTGTGCCTTAGACAAAGTTTGTGTACATTGAACCATCAAAAATCAAAGGTTTCATTATCTCAGTCAAGCCAAAAAATTTCCGTATTTCGGAATATTTAGATATGGGAGATTCAACCTGTAACCTCCTGTATTAAACTATTTTCCTATTAAATGTAAGCTTTCAGTGTTCTTTGTCTGTCTGTTAATACTCAGGCCCGTATTCAATTAGCCACGAAAATTCGAGTACTTTTCGCATGTTGGACTTTTCACCGTCTTCGCTGGTTTTCCATGCGTAAAAGTATCGCACGCTTATCCCAGTATTCAATTAGAAAGTGACGAAAACGGCACCCGGCGAATTCGGAACCAGCAAAAAGTCCTGTCAAAAATGAGGAAAATAGTCTGTACCCCCCCGAAAAGCTGCACTAACATAGTGGATCACTATAGGGGTGTTCTAGTACCCTTAATAAAGCTATTTTTAGTTATTTTTTCTTCAGAAGCTTGCTGTAGCGTCTTTGCATAAGTGGTGAAGAATGGCATTAGGCAATATTTTTTCTGGAAAATAAGTAGTCCCAGCAAAATTGGGGTACATGAAAATGGGTGCTAGCATATTTTAAAGTTGCTAAAGTGAAGTTTTAATAAACGTTAAAAATCCACCTGCCGCAAGCACCTGCAATCTTAAAAACACCTGGGGCATACTTGAGGAACCCCCTGGAGTCTATTTAGCTAGTTTTTAAGTTTGTCCCCCAACTTTGGATTTTTTTGCTCCCAAAATGATAGAACTTTTTAGGGGTGTTCTTAATTTTTGTAAAAACTTTTTTTTTTTATAGTTTGCCTTTGGGGGGCTGTCCCAAGGGTGCAGGGTGGTTCCCGCAAGTTTGCACCCCAAAACCCCAATTCTGCACTTTTTTCCACCAGCTTTCATAGGCAAAACTTTTTTGCCTATTCCAATGCATTGACTTTCCGCACCGGCGGAAAGTCTTTGGAATTGACTACGGGGATAAGTTTTCGCCTGGCAAAATGACATCACCGGCAAAACTTTTTCACCGAAAACGGCTTTTCGCACCTAATTAAATTAGGGATGTGCAGGCTCGGTTCTACTCGTGCTCTTGTTTTCCAACACTATTTTATCAAAACTGTTAAGCACTGTGGAAAATGCTGGTGTTATATAAATTAATGTTAACATAATAATAATATTAATAATAATAATAATAATAATAATAATAATAAATTGCTACTGTTAAAAATAAAAATTGGAGGTCCCTACCAAATGGCCTTAACAGTGTTTTCAAGTTTCAATATACTTTGTTGTTGTGTAGCACCATAAGCAACAATAAGTCATCAACAACTATATCATGGAACATTTTATGACACTGAATGGGAACGCGTGGAAGAGGCGATGACTTTGTAACATAGTACAACATAATATACTTTTTAGGGAGTTTTCACTAACATGAATTCTGTGTGCAGTTAGTAGTTTTTTTTTTTTATAATACAATTTAACCAGTACCACACAGCTGCCATTGCCATCAGAAAGGTACAGTACTTGGTCTTGAGTTTCCATAAACAACTATGTCAGTGGCACCCTTTGAGAAGATGCTGATGTATGTAATACTAACGTGCAATGAATGAATGAAGAACATACAGCACCCATCAAGATTTTGACCAAATAAACAGGGATTCCAAGACTTGTGCAATATGAACAGGTCAATGTTCCTGCAAATCTTTCATTTGGTTTTGTCAGCAAAGTTATGGCTGTGACAGAAACCTCATTTTCTTTTAATTTGTGTTTACAAACAAATACAGCTGGATTCTAAATTAGGTTAAGCATGATGACTGGTAATTTTCAAATTTACTGCAGTTTTAAAATTTGAAATTCACGCTGTATTTGGAAATATTGTCTGGTTAAAATAAACTAAAATGACAAGAACATGGAAAAATATGGTGGATTAAAGGATTTTTAATTCATGGCATAATAACAGGCAAACATGTAGAATGAAACTAGTTAAAAGAAAGGCTATTGGGAAACAGGAAAAACAAAAATTGTAAGGGCACATGTGCAAAGATACCAGCAGCGTGTTAGTATCGTCAGGACCAATTATGAACTCCTGGCAGTTTGCTAGTGACAGCAAGATCAAGAGGGAATGGAAGTAGGACAAATAATATTAATGGAGGCATTGTGTATTGTCATCCATGGTGAGTCTGGACCAAAGGAGGAATGTTGATATTCAGGAAAAGGAAGTACACAGATAAAAACAACTCAGGTACTTGTATGTACTTGTAGAGGCCTTCCGATCACCACCTGATACACCATCTGGAGGAATGTTGTAAAACACAAATGGAAGATTGAAAGGAGCCAGTCTGCATACTGCTTACCTTGGCACAACATTTCTGGTGGGTACACAGCATCATGCAATGGTGAATCATGACAAGAAACTTTGGCTCATACTTTTAATTCCTATCACTTTTAAGCCCAGAGTTCTTAATGCTGATGATCAGTGGTACCAAAAGTAAGGTCAGGTATAAATCTACCCCCTATGATGCTGCGACCACACCTCCCATTTCACATTTTTAGTGTGCTCTTCACTTCATGTTTTAAGGAGTGAAATTTGATATATAAGGTAGAAGTCCAGGGAAATCCATCCATCTCTCATCAAGCAGTTCCATATTCACTCCAGAACTCAAGCTTATCACCTAGATAGTCCTCACCAACTCCTCCTCTTCATATCTCTGACCTCGCCACAAGATCCACTCCACTTTCCCTCTGCCATTTACAATGTCAACATACATAATGTTGCCACCACAATGTCGACAGTTAAGATGTCAACATTGTTGAAATGTCAACACTGAACATGTAGGCATCTGCAGAATGTTATGTTCACAATGTCGACATGTGAAATGTCAACATTCTGCACGGACCAGCAACAGAGAGTTAGGGTTAGGCTACAGGAGGAGCGGGTTAGGCACACGGAAAGGGTTAGGGTTTAGGTCTTACGATTAGCAATACTCATCACCGGAAGCCGCACAGAATCCCCTGGAAATCATCATTATGTCAGTGCCAGACCTGGAAGGTACCGCTGGAGCTGCTGAACCCACCAAACCACGTAAATCACTAATAGACCACCAGGGATCTTTGATCAACATTCTAATCATGTCAATATTTAATCAGGGTCGATGTGGTCAATGTTGACGCGCCAAGCTTATGTTTACATTATGAATGCAGACATGTTGAATGTCGACAAAATATACCACATCCCTTTGTAACAGCATTAGTATAGACGTAGATGCAATTGTGAAAAAATATACAGCGCATCTGTGTCCCAGGGCTGTAACTAGTGTAGTGCGACCTGTGCCATGGCACAGGGCACCACAGGGCAGGGGGCACTGTTTGGGCCTGTCAATTTTCCTGTTTAATATCATTCTCACTTGTAGCTTCCTCTTCTTTTATCCCCAACATCTCCTGACCTCCCCTATCTCTTCCTTGACCCTTCCCCAGGTGGCCATTTTCCTTTTTCCGGATGCAATATCTTATGTCCCTATTTAAAAATTGGGGGGCTCTAATGCTCTCTATGGCACAGGGCACCAACAAGTCGAGATATGGCTCTTCTGTGTCCCACTTAGACTCAGCCTTTTTATGTGCAATTTAATTTTATTATATCTACGGCTATCTCCTGATGTCCAATTTATAGCAATGCCCAACAAGATGAGAGTCAGCCATTACCATACAGCTGGCATAGTTGGTGGGCAATTAGGAACTCATTTGGTTTATATTGTACTTATTCCACTGGTCTAATTAGACAAGTGAGGTTTCTGTTGACTGCTTGTGTAAAGTTTCTTCCACTTTAGATTTACATTTATACCACCGGGACGGTATGTAGTCAGGAAGCCGGCGGTCGAAATGCCGACCGCCGGCTTCCCGACAGTGAAATCCTGGCACGGGACTAATAATAGGCGTCTAAATACCGACGCCTATCATTAGCCCCATGATGAAATCCCGGCGCCCGGGCATACCTATCGTAGGTAAGCCGGGCGTCGGGACCAGATAGCCGCGCGGGTGGAGGGTTAGGTTTAGGGTCTCCTGGGGGGGCTTAGGGTTAGGCACCCCCCCCCGGGAGGGTTAGAGTTAGGCTAGGGGAAGATAGGGAGAGGGTCAGGCACCCCTGGGGGGAGGTTAGGGTTAGGCACTCCCCCTGGGTTTAGGGTGCAGGGAGAGGGGGGTTAGGTTTAGGCACCCCTGAGGGTGGATATGGTGCGGGGAGAGGGGGTTAGGTTTAGGCACCCCTGAGGGTGGATATGGTTAGGCACTAGTGGGCGGGGTTAGGGTTAGACACCCCTAAGGAAGGGTTATGGTTAGGGGAGGGAGAGGGTTAGGGGTAGCCTTTATACTTACCATGTCGGGATCTCCATATGCCGGCCTTCCGGCATCGGTATTTCATCAGCTCGGCTGACGTCCGGCAGTATAACATACCGATTCCCTCTGGGACAGCTAGGTTTTATTTTGTCCTACTTCATTATGACATACCAATCTTCCCTTTTGCTTTTTATAGATTATCTGTTGTATTTTAATCTGCAATGAATTGTGTGAAAAAAGGTGATACTAGGATTGCCCACATGGATGCATGAAACATCACCATGTGTCTTTAATACTGTTCTTTTCAATCAGCCATTGTGAATCCATTCACAGCAGGCACCAGGCAAGCGGTGTTACTGTATTGCATGAAACATTTTGTTGAACATTGGCACTGGCAAGAAATTTGCTTTAAAAATAAATAAATCCAAAATAGGAGTGAAAGCATCATACAGTAACTTCAGTAAGACCCACTGCCCCATGTAATAGAGGCAGAAACAAGCCTCACACTGATGAGCACAGCATGCATCTAGGGACTGGTCAGAGATACTTCAATAGTTTAAGAATGGCCTAGCTGATTAGATTGTATCGCCCTATTATTTCCTGCTCGGGAAGATTAAACAGAATGACCTGAAAAACTGGCTTGAAATTCTTTCCAGCATCTTGAGTTCCAATGTTAAGCAAAAGAAAGTGACCTGACAGTCTTGTCTGTGAAAGAGATTGAATGCCGAAGCTTCATGCTATTGTCCCAGCAGAGGGATAATACAAGTTTTAACAAGCAGCCACTGATTTTAATCTAAACTGTGATTACACCAATTTAACATTAGAGAACAATACAGTATTTTTTATAGAAAATAATTGTTGTTACTGTAACAAAGTTGAGTCTGATTTCACAGCTAGTAATAAAGATTTGCAAATTGATTATTTTTATTTATTATTTAGTTATTTACTATGGGAGAAAATTATTCCCATTGCCTTTTCTCTGTTTTGAGAAGAAATAAAACTCATTCTAGTATCACTGTTGCTGCCAAGATAATATGGTTCTGTGCAAAGAATTTTATACGATGGTTATTGTACATTAAATTTCCAGACAGATTAAGTATTTATTTACTTATTTACTTTGATATCATCATCATCCTCATCATCTGAAGCAAGGACCAGAACAGATATTTGAACGACCAATAATTCCTTGTTATTTTATAAGGTCAGGCAATAAATTCAGAGTCTTCAACAGACCTCAGTATTACATTTTACAAGTAGGGAGTCACTGTCACTTGGACAAAAACTTGAATGATGCTGGAGGTGCTTTTGGGGGTGGGGGGGTTAAGGAAGGGAAGAGCTTTCCCACTATCAGTACTTTAAAACATAACAAAATCAAATATAATGTATATACACTACAGAAGACTAGGATGCTATTAGTTAGTTAGTTAGTTAGTTAGTTAGTTAGTTAGTTAGTTAGTTAGTATGATAATAAAGCCAACACAGTTAAAAAAATAAGCATTGTTCCCATGTGTGCAAGTATACTTATTGACTTGATTATCTTATATTGATCTTAGCTTTCGTGAATGTACATAGAGTAATGTAAAATGACCAACAGTAATGATTCCAAGCTTCCCTATAATCGCAAACGGAGCATAATTGTAAATACGTGTTAGGGTTATACTGTACATGAAGAAGGTACAGTACAATAAGGAAGAACGGAAGTTTAAGTATTGTACATTTTATCATTGCATAATTCTAACATTGTATCACGAATAACAAAATTAATATATTAATTATTTAATTTAAATGTTCAAATTAAATTGTATTTAATTGCTGTTCATTAAGACAAGTTTCCCACTGCAGTACAGCGCACGATGTGTACTGGGCTGCTGTGTGGGTGGGAGGAGTGAAGGAGGTGGAGAGCGGCACCGGGCCACGGGCCCCTGCCGGGCCCCTCTAGCAATATAGTGCCCCCCCCTCTCAGCTCCCCTGGGTATGTGTTCAGGTATGGAGGCTTTCCCTACCATTTAATTGAATGGAGCCTTGTTCAATGCATGAAAGGTTCATACACTTAATTTGCCTTTTAAATTTTGCTTTATTGTTTATTATGTAAAGTATTGGCACATATTGGGTACATAACACTTGATAAATAATGCATGAGGAAATGGTGTTAGCTAGTATCCAAAGGTGTAAATTAAATGACCAACTATTGTGTACAGTAGGTCCCCCTTGTACTGCCAAAACAGCTCTGACCCATCGTGGCAAGGACTCCACAAGACCTCTGAAGGTGTCCTGTGGTATCTGGCACCAAGATGTTAGCAGTAGATCCTTTAAGTTCTGTAAGATGCGAGGTGGAGCCTCCATGGCTCTGACTTGTTTTTCCAGCACATCCCACAGATGCTTCATCGAATAGAGACATGGGAAATTTGGAGGCCAAGTCAACACCTTTACCATTGGTGAATACCATTGCCATGAAGGGGTGTACTTGGTCTGCAACAATGATTAGGTAGGTGATACATGTCAAAATAACATCCACATAAATGCCAGAACCCAAGGTTTCCCAGCAGAACATTGCCCAGAGCATCACACTGCCTCTGCCAGCTTGCCTTTTTCCCATAGTGCATCCTGGTGCCATCTCTTCCTCAGGTAAATGGAGCACCTGCATACAGCCATCCACATGATGTAAAAGAAAATGTGATTCATAAAACCAGTCCACCTTCTTCCTTGGTCCAGTTCTGATCCTCACATGCCCATTGTAGGTGCTTAAAGTGGTAAACAGGGGTCAGCATGGGCTGCAATGCACTCTGTGTTCTGACATCTTTGTTTTGTAGCCAACATTAACTTTGGGCCTGATTCAGAGATGGACGGATTTACACAGCCACACACATGCCGCTGTGCAAATCTGTCCATCTCACATGCAAATGCAGAAGGAGTTGTCACACCTCCTTGCTGCATTTGCGATCCCAGCACTGTGACTGATGTTGCAGGCTGCGATCAACATCGTTGTTCGTTAGGTCAGGCTGCTGGAGCTGAAGTTTCCCGCAGCCTGTTCGGTGCATGGCCATGCAAGAGGCCCTGGCCTCACCCTTGCCAGAAAACGGAGGTGACAAACATCCATTTCCGGGAACGGCACCCAGGCATGCCCCTGCTCCGCCCCCCAGATGCCACGGCATGTCAATCATGCTGCTGCTTGGGGGCTCTGCGAACGAAATCACAGGACCCGTTCTGCACATGCGCAGAACGGGTCCTGCGTACCCGCAGACCCTTCAACATCAGAGATGTCCGTTCATCCTCGGAGAGCAAGGAGGTTACATAAAGAAAAGATAATAACTTTTCTAAATGAAGTTTAAGCAAGTAGTATACAGTTTTGAACCATAATTGACACTAAAATTGTATGTAACATATACCTTCAAGAAATCTTTTGGTCCATAAAGGAAAATAATTCCTCCCTCTTATGTTTATGTCTCAAAACACTTTAGTAACAAGCGAGACGACAGCCAATTAGATGTGACCTTATGTGTAGCCCTGATCCACCAAATAATACTTGTCAAAGATGGCATCTTCTAGGGCAGCGACTTATCATGTAAAGCTTTATCTGCATGCTGCCTGCTCTGTTACAAATAGCAATATTTTAGTCAGTAGCTGAACCATAAGGCACAAGTAAGACTTGCAGCACATTGTTTTGGCATAAAAGTGCAAGGGTGAATTTCATTGTATCATGCAGAATTAACAACTCAATAATGTACAAAATGCTTAAAACACCTTTTAAAATGAGCGTTTGTAGGTAATTATACAGAATATACATATATTCCTGCATGTTCTTTCTTATAAGATTATCTAGCAGCTACTTTCCTCCAGTTTGGAGAAATGTTCCTGTTCCTGCTGCCAGCTCCAGGAGGCTGGGCGTGCAGAAACACAGAACCAAGGCCAGCATAGGTGTCAGATTTGTGCTTCAGTACTAGTCATACTTATTTAACTCATGTTGTGAATATATTTTCCAATAATGCTTTATGCATAAAGGAATGCCTGATAGAGACAGACATTTAAATTAGAGGGGCTGTCTACAGTATTTTAAAGACAGCTTTCATACAGTAATTTACTATAAACCTAACACCTTTAAATCTCAAGCCCTACCAATCAATATCTCCCCAACTACACTAAATGCTATATATATATATAAGTCCAAATTCTGCCCGGCACTCCCCTCCAATATCCGCAGACAGCTTGCTCCTGGTGCCCTCCACAGGGGTACGAATCCCCCACAATATAGAAATAAAGAACTGGCGGCACTCAGGAGACTTTTGTAGAAATAGTGCAAAACTTTGTGCTTTTAATCTACGTTTCGGGACTTTAAAATCATGTTGTGTATCCTGAAGAAGGGATTTTAAAGTCCCGAAACGTAGATTAAAAGCACAAAGTTTTGCTCTATTTCTACAAAAGTCTCCTGAGTGCCGCCAGTTCTTTATTTCTATATATATATATATATATATATATATATATATATGGTAACCCATCTCACATATCTAGGTGTCCAAATCCCTACTTTAATTAAACACATATTTGCGGTGATCTTGTCCCTGCTTTTAAAGCAGTTTTTGCACTTATTGAAGTTTGAGGCCCTTATGAGTTTTCGTGGTTGGACCACATAGCTGCCTTTAAAACCATGCTCCTTCCTAAATTAATGTACTTGTACAGGACTATTCCCTATCTTTTCTCTCTCCATTCTCTAGCTCCATTTAAAAAACTTGTTTGGTGGGCTTACACTGTCAGATTTATTTTTTATCAATCTGCATGTATTATGGCACAACTTAAAAATTGGTTCTTGCCAGTTGGGCAAAAACCATGGGTTGACCTTGGAAGGGCTACTGTGGCAGAATTTCCAGTTGTAGATTTGCTTTGGCGTCCGAGTATGATCCGTCTATTACCTAAACACTGTCTAACTACTACACTCACTTAAAGTATGGAACTCCTGGGCTTTTACACAAGCTGATTGCGGATGTCCATCTAGAAACTTCTCTCTTTGGGTGTTACCTGTAGATCACTTAATACCCCACCTGCACCTTGATATATGGATATCAAAAGATTTGACTGCCCTTCAGGATATTCTTCATGGGAATGCCCTGCTATCTTCCTCTGCTCTCCAGCTGAAATATGGACTTCCCGTCACCACTCAGTATCAATATATATTTTTAAACTGCTCATTGGTTGAGGACCATGTTTAAGCTGCCCAAACCCTTTCCTCCCCACCACCTCTGTTTTTAAGTAAACTGACCACCAGTTCATCTCTGTGACCAAACAGTAATGTAAATCAGATCTACAGTGTACTCTTACAACTGGGCAGTGGGAAAGCATATATATTAACTCTTCTTATACATACAGAAGTACAAACCATATTGAGATGCATTTTAAATAGCTTCACCAGCTCTACCTCACACCAGTTAAATTTCATAAAATGTGCACATCATGCTGAAAATACTGTTGGCATCAGTGGGTCTGATTCACTACCGTTCGCAACTGCGATTATGCAGAACCATCGCAGAATGATTGACAGGAAGTGCCAATTGTGGGTGGTGATGGGGGGTGGTCGGGGAAACGCAGGCGTGCCTATCGGGACTGCCCTATCCTCCACCAATTTTGGGATGAAATTTCCGACTTTTTGCCAAAAGTAATTAAGGTTGTTGTTACCCCATACTTGGTTTTTGCCGTCCTGCATAGGAGTCCTCCCTCTATTCCTAATTCTGAACGTCATCTATCAGGTCAAATTTTGCTAGCAGCTAGAGCCGCATTAGCTCGACAACTATTACTAAAATTTGAAAAGAACTTTGAAATGGAAACTTTTGCAGACCCATATTCCAGGAAACATAGGGAGAACATCAGCAGGCATGGGGAGCTGCAACAACTGCTTATCCGGCCGGCTGTGTCCAGGCACCTACTCAATGGATCTGGCAGAATTGGGGACCGGCGCATGCGCACAAGCAGTGGTGGAGCCGCGCATGTGCACAACACCGGCTTCTAGAGACTGCATAGGCTGTAGCTCCTAGCAGCCATGTAGGGCTGCCCGAAAGGCACAGCAGTGTCTTCCACTGGAAGCCGCTCTCTGTTAATTGCAGCCTGGACTGGCAGTCCCAGAGGGAGAAAACACCTGCCCATGGGGCTGCCTGTCCTGTGCATTACTGGCAGGTAGCACTTCCAATGGAAAGCCACTGACAGTCACAGTGTAGCCAGTGCAGTCACAGACTGCAACTGGCTCACTGAGGTAACAGATTTTACTGGGGGAGGCTGCAGCCCTGCAGCCAGGGGTGTAACTAGGTATTTGAAGACCCCCTAGGTAAAATCTCCACACAAAGAACACCTTGATCAGAAATCAAATTCATGACCTCAACACTCTGAGACAGTAATGCTAACTACTGATGGGTAATACAACTGTATCTCTAGCAACAAATATATGCTGAATGTAAATGTAGTGTGTACTAACTATGGAACACTGTACATGTGATAAGTCTACAGTCACTACGTCGATCCTGACACAGGGCCTGATTCAGAGATGGATAGAATTGCAGAGCCGCACACAAGTGGCTGAGCAATTCCGTCCATCTCAGATGTGTGATCCCAGTGCTGCGACCGAGGTTAAAATTGTTGTCCCTTTGGCCAGGCTGTGGTAGCTGAAGCTTACCATAGCCCGACCAGGTCCTGGCAGCTTGCAAGGCCAGGAGGTCTGCGTCCATAGACGCAGACCCTGGCATCAGCACTCCCAGAATATGGGGGCCGCACGCCCCCATTTCTGGGAATGCAGGCCATCCCCACACTGCTTGCACCCAAGAAATAGAACAAATCATTAAGTGATGTTATGCAGTAAATATTCACTCACACATCCCGCTGACCCTAGACCAACATTCCTGTGTGACTGGATCATACAGCCCACCAAGAACCTCAGCAATCTGGCTAGACCAATATGCAATAGGTAACACCTACCCTTGTGTATCAGTGCTTATTTCCCTATATAGTGTGAGCAGGGTCCTCTTACCTCCAGGGGTTAAAGTGGGCAGTAACGGGGTGGAACTGAGTTCTGTCACCTCTAATGGTAGGTGGAACTAGTTCCACCTCCACCAAGTCCCTACACAGAAGTCCCACAGACAGAGAGCCACTCACTGTCTGCCTAGGGAGGCTCAATTTCTTCAGAAAAAACAGCATATAGGTAAGAAAAGAATAAAGCGAAGGCAATACATAGGGTTTGCAAAAAACACTGGGCATCCGCGTGACATAGACTAGTTTGTGGGGACCCCATTAAAAAAACTCAGAGGCACGGCAGAAAAATATTACTGATGATATAAAAAATTTTTTATTATTATTAAGTGATCTAACACTGTAGTCTCAGCTGATGGCAGGAGGGCTAAAAAACCATCTAAAATGTATTTCATACTGTCAGGCGGTCCCCAGCCATTCAGTTTACTGTTTCCTATACACAACAGTGTGTGTGCGTGTGTGCGTGTGTGTGTGTGTGTGCGTGTGTGTGTAGTTTTCACACTTGTTTTGGCCTGTTAGACTAGCGTGGTGGGGAGGGTGGGGAGTAGGCGGCCGTTAGAGATGAATTCCACCAACTCTCCAGGACTACTTTAAGCCCTGTTTACCTCTATGTCTGTCTGTTATTATTATTACCCAGTTTTGTTCTATTACTGCTTTGTTCCCAATTGTTAAGCGCAATGGAATATGATGCAACTATACAAGGAAATGCTAATAATTAAATATGAGGTGCGGTAACAAAGTGCACACAGGACATTTACCATATTCTGATAAATACATCAGTATTATGCTTGTGCCAAACAGCATTTCTTTACTCAAGATGCCTTCAAAATAGGTATCAGTTAGTAACTTTAAGGGGGCTATTCAATTCCCAGTGATGTGCAGTCACAATACATCCCCGAAATTTGGGGCACCCCAGCACTGGACTTTTTCCACCTCTATGGGCGGAGATGGGAAAATATGCGATGATAGCGGCCACGAGTTGCTGGCATTCTGGCTATTGCTGCAGCACATAGCACCCATCAACGTCAGCTGAATTATCCCCAAAACGTCATTTTTCTTTTACATCTCTTTAAAAATATAATATAACAAGCAAAGATGAACATCCCTCACCCATAGCACTCATCTCTCACACCCCAACATTACATTCTTCATAGTCATTCTTGTATCCTACCGCTGTATGATCAATTTTGGAGAATGTAATCCAAGACCAATTATATAAAGGCTTATTTCATTTGTCCTCTGGATATCATTTATCACTAAAAGGTTACTATATTGGATGATGTCAGTACTGTTCCAACCTGGTACATATGAGAATGATATGATGTTACAGTGTGTAGTGACAGCAGCCTATTGTCTGGGCATACAGTATCCTAAGAATGACATATAAGTGTAATGCTATAATAACTCAGCATAGCTCTATAAAGTCATTTGAATCTAAAACACATCCATTCACTGACTCAAGGGCAAAAGCTTTTTAAATAAATCTACAAATGAAAGGTTGCACCTCTCAATGTATATCCACTAGATATGTTGATCATTAACACAGTGCATAGATTTCATCTCACATCCAGTGCCAGAGGTAACACAACTGGGAACATTTATCACATGTAATAACCAGATAGATTTGGCCCCAAATCCTCCATTCCTATGATTTCCCAAACGTCCCTTCCTTAGCTCCGTTTATCAATATATTTTTATACCAATTTCCTCCTTCTATTATTTTTTTATACCTACGAAGACCTTTGCTGCATCAAATCCTTCCATTGTAATCTGGTTCCCGGAATATATATATTTAACTGATGTTTATTCAGTTCCTCATTCCGACTGGCAGCTGAATGTAGCATGTCTTATATGACTGCTTCCCCTACCAGCGGTCATTTTTGTGGCATTAAAATGAATTAGAATGATTTTATTATAAAACAAAACAAAAATCAAGCTGCGATCTGTTTCATTTGGCAACACACGTTAATGTAAGTGTATGAAATCTAGCAACACATATTAAAACAGCATACAACTGTAACTCTTTGCAACGTGCCAATAAATTATCCTCAAAACATCGCTTATCATTAGCAGAAATGCTGGAAAATCAAACTCCTGTCATACTTTGTAAAAAGGAAAAAAAGAAGAAAAATCAATAATAGAGAGTAAATTATTCAACAATAAAAAAAAAATTTATATTTTATAAATTGCGGTTTGTATATTGTAGTGCACTTTATTAATTCCGGCTTCTATTTATGTGTAGACTGTATTTTCCACTCTGCGCTATGACAAATTAATTAAATTACTATAATGGTTTGTAAAATTAGAACTGTTCTGTCAAACTAATTAAATAAAGAATGATTGCATCACTTTGTACAGTTGCAGCAGATGTTTTTACACCCGGTTCATTACATAGTTTTCTTCAATGCATTTCAATATTTAATCTAACACTGCTGCAAACAATGTTTTGGTTATACGCCTAACACATAATCAATTTGATTTCCCTTCAGATAATATATTGGATTTTTATGCCTGAAATATGTAATGAACATCCCTTCATTAATACTGTGAACATCTTTGTTTTTCTATACGGCAGGTGTTTTTCTTTAATAAACCTACACTATTTAAGATAGTATCATTGTTCTCAAATACAAGTGTGATAGACATCACACATTTACTGCATAAGTTTGAAAGTAGCTCCACCATATTTATCTGTCTACATATGAACTTGGAGGTGTTGGTCGTGTTAGAAATGATGTGCAGTCTTCGATATTGCAGAGTTATATAGGAACACACCAGCAGATGACTCAAACTATCAACAGCCCAGTTACTTAATCAGTAGTGTTAGTTTATTGAAGTATAGTAAGTACAGCCGTACTCACTGTTACATGCACACTAGCAATGGAGCGAAGCTTGAGCGGAGCGGGGTTCTATACAGGTCATCAGCTGGTGAGTGTTTGCTAAAAACTGTTAGCAGTACCGGATTCTGGAAAAGCTTTATATGAAGGCATTAACCAAGTCTCTCAAAGGAGCTAAGCAGGAGACTTCTGTCTCCCACCATGTCACTCTGCACAGTACACAATAAAGATAAGATGGCTGCAGTCACATGTGCAGTGGCACATCAGGGTTGAGGTTGGTCCTCCCTGCAGACTCTGGGTCCTAGTGCCCAGCATGTATGCACAGTGAGGAGACACACTGCGCATGCATACTGATTGTTGGCCTGATTTAGCAGTGCATGTATGTGCACTGCAGAATGCAGACTCCAGCTGTGCAGTACGGGTCCTGCGTGATCATGTGCAGAGCGGCCGCAGACTGTCAGTGATTGACAGTTAGCTGCTGTTTATGGGCGGGAGGGGGCGTGGATTGACTCGGTTTCCCGAAACTGAGGCGTGTCACTGCCATTGGGGGCGGGGGAGGGAAGAGGCCAGGATCTCTGTTAGCTGATAGAGATTTACTGCCCACTGACAGAGATTTCTTGGCCCAATGGGTCACTTAGCTGGCAGATGTTATCAAAGATTATCCAATGCTGCGTCCTTGGACACGGCTTGGATAAGTAATGCATGCAGGAGGCGTGATGCCTCCTGCTGCATTACCATTGCAAGGACGGGATTGCAAAGCTGCTTGTGTGCGACTTCACTTTATAGTGGTTGTAGTGTGACTTCAAACACATGCACGAAAAAGTACATTGAAAATGTGCTGGGCCATGGGCATAACTACCATAGATGCAAGAGGTGCAGCTGCTATGGGGCCCAGAGCTGAGGGGGGCTCATCTTCCTTGTCAAAGTTACAGGTGCTATATACATTTTTCACCATTGGGTGGCACATAGGGGCCCTTACAAACTTTTGCTATGGGGCCTTCATATACCTAGTTACGCCCCTGTGCTGCGTGTTCCTGGGCGGTGACTGGGAAGTGGCTAATCAGAGATGGTCCATGTTATGGGTGTGTTATGGGAGTGTCACCGACATGTCACTGTAGTGTTTGTGCACATAGGGGGCCACACTCTGCACCTGCCATAGGGCTGCTGCATATATCGATGGTGTGATCAGTGGTACGTCTAAAGATGCACCAAGCAGTATATCATTGTATACGGATGCTGAAAGTGGGCGTCTCAGTCCTTGCACATCCGGACACACAGGTGCACACCCCGGGGAAGGGCTCGGTACTGACATTTGCATAAAGTCGCCGATATGCAATTAGCAAAAGACGCAGACCCGGACGCAGCTGCCTGTGAGTCAGCAACAGGCCCTGCATCTCTTGCATGTATGTGAGTTCCAGCTTTGATGAATGGCTATAGTAGGTGCCCTGACCCTAGTTAGCTGCATTAGAAAGTGATCTATGTCATTTCAGTTTTTACCTGTGGATTTCAAACAGAAGAATTATTACACAGAAACAATAAAAGCCCTTTTTCTGGAACCTATATGTAAGAATTAGCTTCTTACCTATGAAAATGATAAACTCAGTCCTTTTAGACATAAGTCCTTATGGTTTACTCATCTTGCAGATTAG
Source organism: Taudactylus pleione (assembly GCA_031769625.1). NCBI lineage: Eukaryota > Metazoa > Chordata > Amphibia > Anura > Myobatrachidae > Taudactylus > Taudactylus pleione. The sequence continues at coordinate 6,599,044 of JAUIMM010000300.1, forward strand.
GGGCAACTTCTCTATATAGTACATGGAAAAGAAAAAAGATTTGTGTCTATGAAACACTCTGCTTAAGGTGTTTATTGTTGTGAAAAGTGCCTATGTGCAGGGGTGTATCTATAATGGGTGTAGGGTGTGCCCCTTGGTCCAGAAGGGCCCACACCGCACACCCTGCACCCATAATATAGTTCTATACTTAACTGTCCGTAGTCTCCGGAGTGCTGCTCTGTAGCGCCAGGCTGGTGCTGCAGAACAGCAAAAAACATTGGGAAAATGGCGGCGGCCATTTTCCCAGGGAGTCACGCATGCGCAGTACTGCTGTCCCCGGGAAAACGATGTGGGCCCAGAGTCAGAATTTACTGCACCATGGTACCAGCAGAGAAAGGAGGGGGCCCACACTGAGGCCCTGATTCAGAGCCGGTTGCTCTGACAGATCACTTGCTCTGAATCAGGGCCGGTCTCTTTTTTTTGACCACCCACAGCTATAGCGAGCGGCCAGGAAGATGGTCGCGATGGTCAAGACCATCACGACCATCGGGCTTGCGACGAGACCCTTGTGGTAGGGTCTCGTTGCCGCAAGCCCCAGAGAGCTTTTGGCTCAAAAAGAGTGATGTCAGTGGGGCCGCCCCCAGACGGTAGGCATTCTCATGGGTATGCCTCTGTCTGAGCAGCCACCCCCCTGGCCTGCCCACCAAAAGGGGCATGCTGTCACTCAACATCGGCAGCACGCCCCCTTTGGTGCGAGACCTGGAGTGACAGCTTGCCCGACGCTATCCGGGTCTTGCACATGCGCACAACGGAGTCGGCTCCATCATGCACATGTGCTCTGGGCCACCATCAACCCGGTTGCGAGCGCTCAGCACTTGCGACCGGGTCTGAATCAGGCCCTGAGGCTGCACACGGATCCCCTCCTCTCTTAAAACAGGCCTGTCTATGTGGGTACATGGCATGGCTTAGATGCCGATGCACTTTCTCTGACAGGTTAAGGCATTCCACATAGACCAATGCATGATTTAGCTCATCGGTAAAAACAGTTGCTCTGTTACTGGGAATTTCAGAGCTTTTACACCAGCAGTCAGGAGGCAGGGTGGCAATATGCTGCTCAAAGTGCAGTGATAGTAATGCACATATTGCAAGACCACAATATCCAAAGTCAAGCTTCATGGACCAAAGGAGTGTTCTCCCCAGCAATAAGATTCCAGCTACCATTTTATAGGGGTTGGTTATGAAATGTCCAAAGGCATAATATCGACATTCATCATGTCATCATGAGAATATTGACATGGTCATAATGTCGACATTTACCATGTAGACAGTGATGAAATGTCAACATGTCCGGCATTCCCCTGCAGCCTAACCATAACCTTCCCTCCCGCAGCCTAACCATAACCTCCCCCCACAGCCTAAACATAACCCCCCTGCAGCCTAACCATAACCTTCCCTCCTGCATCCTAACCATAACCCCCCCAAAGCCTAACCATAACTTCCCCCCACAGCCTAACCATAACCTCCTCCCATAGCCTAACCATAACCTTCCCTCCCACAGCTTAACCATAACCTCCCCCCACAGCCTAACCATAACCTCCCCCTCACAGTCTAACCATAATCTACCCTGCTGCAGCCTAACCATAACCTTCCCCCCACAGCCTAACCCTAATCTTCTCTCCCGCACCCTAACCATAACCTTCCCTCCCACAGCCTAACCTTAACCTACCCCCGCAGCCTAACCTTAACTCTTCCGCCCGCAGCCTAACCCTAATGTCTACATTCTGACAATGTCGACATTTTGAATGTCCCTTCTGCATGTGCAGATCTTGTCCTGTGAGATCGCAGCGTCCTCAAAGCTGCATCAAGATTGACATGCTGCAGCCATTTGGGGGCGGGCAGCTCTACAAAACAGGGGTGTGTCACCCCTGTTGAGTAGGCATGCCGGTCCAATGTCTGTATCTTCCTGGCCCTGGCTTAAGCTTACTCAGATGGGAAATCACTGCGCCCATCGCGACCGATGGCAGTAATGATGATCCGATGCTGCATCTTCAGACTCAGCACTTGGATCTGCGATGCTGGCAGACGCCTCCTGCTGCATTAGAATATGTGAACATCGCTACTGTGTCCAAACACCGCTAGCAGCATCCATCTCTGAATTAGATCCCATGGGAGGTACTCTGTAGCTACGTAAGATAATTCAATTTAAAAGAAACTCCACTGAAAGCATCACCTAAGCATCATAATAGTTGAACAAAAATAGATTGTATGACCACAGGCAAACATGCAAGCAGAATACAGATGAGGTAACCTTCCAAGACATTTCCAGAGGGATTAGCAACATTTCTGAATGAAAAAAAATGAGAAAGTAATATTTTACCATGGGTCTACACTTACTAGTCTATTCTGGATATCTGAATTACCAAAGTAACAATATGGATGGGTATGGGTTGTTCAACACACAGGGGGAGATGTACTAAGCCTTGAAAGTGATAAAGTGGAGAGTGACAAACTACCAACCAATCAGCTTGGAATGGGTATGAATATTCCGATGCTGGCAGCATGACAGGGCAGGTAAGTACTCTATCCCTACCTCTCTCTTTCCCCTAACCCTTCCTTAGTGGTGTCTATGTAATACCCGGCAGAGCCAGGCTTACTCTCCGCCCCGTAATTAAGCCCCGCCTGCTGGTGACATCATGTCAATCACCAAGAGGACAGGAGGAAGCAGGCTGCAAAGGGGGCGTGGCCTCACAGGGAAAAGGCGGCGTGGCCTCGCGGGAGCACAAAAAAGCTCCTTAGGGAGATGAAGAAGGGTGGCCATCTTAGGCTGGGGCCATGGGATGGGAGGAGGGAGGTCCTGCGGTTCCCTGAGGTTCAGGGGAGGGAGCATGGCTGCTGCCATGAGCCACATCTTATATGTACAGGGAGAATGCCCCTGTAATGCAGAAAGGGGGCCCCTGCAAGAAACCCCAGCACTATTGATAATGAGACTCCCTTATTAGAAGAGGATTGGGGAGTGCTGCAGAGGAAGCAGCTGGAAGCAGAGTGCCTGTTCAGTGAGGAAGTCACTGCAGAGGAAGTGCTGCCTGATGCCACAGTGGAAGATGAGAGATCTCCTGTGACGAGACAGCCCATGTGATGAGAGGGTGAGTGTCTGTGATGCATAATGCTGGATCCCTGGTTGATAGCCCCTGGAGAAGTGCCCCATAGTGAGGGAGAGCTCAGTGCAAGAAGGCAGTGTGGCTAGAGGGGAGTCCTATGGAAGAATCCTATGTAACCATGTGCTGAAGTAGAGAAGCCCAGCAGTGAAAGGGTTAATGGTCTGCATGAAGTTGCCAGCATGTCAGATGAAAGGTCCCTGGATAGTGGGAATTGTACTAGAGGCAGAGTTCTGGGAAATACCGGACGTTAGTATGCCTGAAGAAAGTGTATGCGGGGTGATGGAAGGAGAGAGGGTCCCTGTGTAATGGGATGTGCCGCACGTTAGCAGTCTCTCGTGAGGATAGAGATGAGTGCGATGAACTTCGAATCTGGAGTCCCCTGTATGATGTATGAAGTTTTGTTGGGCTGACATGCGTAGAACTACTGAGCCCAGCAACACCGGGTATGTGCTACTATTTCACTGCTGTGTCATATGTCTAAGTCTGCGCTGGAGGTGTTCGTTTGGAGTGGAACGTAACTAATCTTCTGTAACCATTAAGCGTAAAATGCAGCATTTACCATCTGCTGCAAGAATTGTGCTGGAGGACGTTAGTGAAGTAGAGCTTGTAACCGTTACGCTTACTGTGCTGGAGGATATGGAGGAGTGTAAATAAAGTTTTCCTGTTATTGCATCATGAGATGGTCTGGCGCCCAACATTTCTTTATTGCACTGCACCTGTTGTCCACATGTGTTCCCTCCATCAGGTACTTTGTGCTAAGCACCCGAGTATTCGGGGGCCCTGCTGGTCATGGATGCCATACCCACGCCATAGCCGGAGCAAAGAAGGGTCACCGTGAAGAGGTGAGAGACAGTATTCAGGTACTCCATGTAAGTGTACCACAGTACCAGTAGGGTTTCACACCTAACCCTAACCTCCCCCCCCTAGTGCCTAACCCTAACCCCCCTTTCCGCACCCTAAACCTAACCCTCCCATCCGAAGGGGGTGCCTAAACCTAACCCCCCCCCCACGCGAGTAAATCTAAGGGCGCCCGGACTTACCTATATCGGTCTGGCATCCTTCAGCATTCCTGCGCCGGTATTTCGACGCCTATTTTAAATCCCTTGTCGGGATTCGGATGTAATGGTCACTTCACAGACTGTGTTTTAAAAATGACAGTTAGAAGCTGATTGGTTGGTACTATATCACTCTCCAGTTTATCACTTTTCAAGGCTTAGTACATCTCCCCCATTGAGACATTACTCCCTCACATTTCTTAAAATGCCTTTAGTCTAAGTAAGAAGTGCTTCAGCTACAGTGAATATTAAAGTAAACTTGTAAACTATAAACTTTTATGAACAGGTAGAGTAAAGGAGATAAACATGACAGATATGCAGTGAATTGTTGCTAAGAAGCTAATGTACTGTATGTAATAATGCGACACAGGAAAGATATTCATAGGAATATGTCACTGAGCAATAAGAAACTGAATGATTTCCTGAGCTAACAGAGCTGTTCTAACATTCAAGGAAACATGAGACAGCTCTCTCTGCTCAACAATATATTAGAGTATTTTGTGTTTAAAACTACTCTAGAAGTGTCCAACAATATCAAATGCAATTCACTTAGAATAATACAAGGTTTACTGATAGATGTAGCCATTTGTACTAGCGCCATGTCTGGCAGTATAAGTAACCCAAACTTCCACAATTCATTTTATGATTTCTGACAACTCAGTTGATAAAAGTAAAATACTGTAAGTGGTAAATATTAGAGATGAGCGGGCCACCTGAAATTCGGGGCGATCCGAGCCACAACTTGGCTCTCCCTGCCTACCCTGGATCCCCCTCCATGGCAAAACCTCGCGATCCCGCTGTCGGATCGCGAGGTTTTGCATTGAGCGGGGTTAACGCTTATTGGCTGAGAGAGCCGTCTGTCACGGCTCTCAGCCAATCAGCATTAAGCCCACAGGAAGTAAGGTTTTAGGAAGATGTCGCCCTTGCCTGACACCGGCGGCACCCCCCGCTGCCGACACCACCAGCACCCCCTGCTGCTGACCTCCACTGGCAGCATCCACCGCTGCCGACACCCCCGCTGCCAACACTGCTGGCACCCTCAATTGAGGACACCACTGGCACCCATGCACTGCTGACACCATCAGGATCCCCACACTGAGAACACCGCTGGCACCCCTGCTCTACCGACACTGCCAGCACCCTGCACTGAGGACACTGCCAGCTCCTCTGCACTGCTGCCCCATGTACTGAGGACACCCCACACTGCCCCATGTACTGAGTACACCCCACACTGCCGACACTGTCAGCACTCCCACACTGATGACACCACCGCCACCCCTGCACTGCCGACGCTGTCAGCACACGTGCACTGAGGACACCACTGGCACCCCTGCTTTGTTGACACCCTGCACTGAGGACACTGCCAGCACCTCCGCACTCCCCACATACTGAGGACACCGTCAGCAACCCCACACTGCCGGCACTCCCACACTGAGGTCACCACCGGCACCCCTGCACTGCTGACACTGTCAGCACACATGCACTGAGGACACCACTGGCACCCCTGCTTTGCCGACACCACCAGCACCCTGCTCTAAGGACACTGCCAGCACCCCCAAACTACTGCCTCACAGTATGGAGGACGCCGTCAGTGACTCCGCACTGCCGCTACTCACACACCGAGGGCATCCCCACACAGCCGACACTGTCAGCACTATGCACTCAGGACACTGCCAGGACCCCCATTCTGCCAACATCACCACACTGCCAACACCGCCGGCACTTCCGCATTAAGAACACCACCAGCACCCCGCACTGCCGACACTGCTGTCACACTAAGTGCACTATTGGTGTATCCAACCCACACTGTATAACACACTGTATCCATGTTGGAACTTGGAAGCTGAACTGCCACATGTTAGTGCGGCCCACTGCTGTCGCTTACTTTAGTCAGCCAGCTAGCTGGATGCATCCTTTTGGCCCTAAACTAGATGAAAAAAATTGATTGGAAATTACTGGAAATAAATGTTATTGAGGTTAATAATACTGTTGGAACAAAAACAGGCCCAAATTATGTGATTTTAGCTGTTTTTATTATTTATTTTTAGAAAAAATACAGATCCAAGACCAAAAAACAAAACACGCAAGGGCGGTTTTGGCAAAACCAATCCAGATCCAAAACAAAAGGAGATACAGATCCAAAACCAAAACACGGGGGTCCAGTGTGCCCTAAATCAGTCAGTTGCTCTGATTCTGTCTGTCCACCCAGAACACTGGATGCTATTGTTAATAACTGTCACTTAGTTGCTTTAATATTTCACTGTTTGATTTGTTGCCTTGTACTGTCTGTATGAATCTTTATATATTGTTGTGATTGTGTGTATTTTGTTGATATATGGAGTGCGTTGATAAAGGTTCACATGTTATTACATAGTTAACCCTCATTTATGTTAGGTTTCTGCAAATAAGCTACTTAAAAATGTTTTTGTAACATGGAGAGGCGGGGGTTGGTATATGGAGTGTGCTACTGCGTTACCACCATGATGCTCCATAACTAAAGCATCTGTACCTTTACAAAGATGACCGTCGTTAGGTAGTCTGCTCATGGATCACTGTGTTTGAGCATCACAGTGCTAGACAGACGTGAAGTACTTAGCTCCATGGGGGACCTGCTAATGGAATCGGTATGTAATTTCGGCTATCGGGAGTCCTCCAGTCACAATACCGACAGTGGCATCCCAATGGTTGGTATCCCGACAGGGGTCAGGTATGTATACTTACCCTCCCCCTTTCTGCCCCCTAACCCTCTCTTCATGTACCCCGCACCCTAACCCTAACCCTCCCCGTTAGTTCCTGAACCCGTCCCCCTCCTTTGTGCCTAACCCAAAACCTCCCCCCTTAGTGTCTAAACCTAACCCCCTCCAATGGTGCCTGACCCTAACCCTCCCCCCTAGGAGTACCGAACCCTATCCTCCCCCCCAAAAAAAACTTAGGCTAACCCCGCTAACTGCCCTAATCCTAACCCTCCCCCCCAACGGCTAACAGGACGGGCACCCCAGACTTACCGCCCCAGACTTACCGCATCCTCCTGGCGTCGGGATTGAGATAGACGTCGGTATTTTGACTCCTATCTTAACTCCATTGTCGGGATTTCAGCATCGCCATAGAGACCGTAGGCCTCGCACCTGCTGGTCTCTTGACTACATCCCCCTGCTAATGCCCGCTATACCACCTACATACTGTACATGACCAGACAGTCCTCTGTACATTCCCGCTGCTTGTGTATATATAACTGTGAGTACAGCTGTTCAACACTGGTTTACTGTAATAAACCCAAGCTCCTGGTTAAGTCTATTTGGCTGGTGTGTGTACTACAATACTTTTCGCTAGTGTCTACTATTTAATAACTGTGTATACCACAAAATAGGACAACAGATATCAACATCTTTTTGTATTATTCAATGAATGGTTCTGTGGACACTTCGTGGTGCCATATAAATGAAAGATGATAAATTATAGGCACAGAAGGTCTCATAAAGTAAGGAAAGGCCTTTGAAAAGACTCGTGGAGAACTGAAAGCTATTTGAACAAGCTCATGGAAGTAGCACATGTGACACAGAGGAAGACTTACTAAAGTTTGATATGACTAATGTAGGGAAGAGACCTGACAGGACTATATTAGGACAAATGATGGAATTTGGGAGCAGTTAGGATGGACTTTATGAACTAATAGGAAGAGTGACAAAGGTTTAATAGGACAAATGATGTGGTTTGTAGGCAGTTAGGAAGAGTGACAATTACTAAGTAGACAAATAATGGAGTTTGTGAGCAGAAGGGAGTAAGACTGACAGAGGACTGGCCGAAAAAAACAGACAAAGGTTTTGCAGTAGAAAGGACAAAATGAAAATTCTAGACAGATTAGAATGTAACCAAGAGATTGCTAAACATTCTAATGTGTCTAAAACATCTGCAGCTGACAATGAGTGGGTAACATTGCTCTCTGGCATGTAAACCAGTAATCATTATAGGAAATCCAAACTGTCTGAAATGGTTCTTTTGTTCTCAGTTGTAATTTCTCCTGATTGCTGCACTATATGGCCTCGTACACAGAGATGCTATAGCTAAGATGTTACTGTGCTTTCTTCAAGTCTATTAATGTGCTGAGACTGACAGTCCAAATATAATGTAGGTAAATGGAGTTGTGCACACAAACATTCTTTGCATCAATTTCGACATTGCCTATAGCATTAGCACTCTATAAAATTCAGTGGAATTGTGTAGGAACATTATATAAAGTACATAGGGGCTGATTCAGCATTACATGTTTGTGCAATGCTGAACGCAGATTCCCGATTATCAGGCAGAAGCATTTAAGGAGCAGTGCAGGGACGACCGCCGTTCCCGGAAATGAGGGCGTCAGCCCATTTTTCTGGGAGTGGCAAGGCCAGGGGCTGCGTCCACGGACGAAGTTTCCTGGCCTCGCAAGCCAGACAGCCTGAGAAAGCTGAGGCTTACTTAGCTGGCAGGCAGTCCAGCGCTGTTCAACGGTCGCAATAGTGATTTCAGCCTGCGACCTCGGTCACAGTGCTGGGATCATAAATACAGCAGGGGGTGTCATACACCTGCTGCATTTGCATATTAGCAAGGACAGAATTGCAAAGCTGCTTTATGGTTTAATCAACACTGTTGTCAAAGACAAGATACAAGGTTTTCTTTATGATTAACACCTTAGCTTGATGCATCCGTTCACTGTCTGATCAGTTATGCGAGCTGTAAATATGAAACTTCCACACATAAGGTCTCATTCAGACCTGGTCGCAAGCGCTGAGCGATCGCAACCGGGTCGATGGTTAGGTCCTGCCCACACGCAGCGGCTCTCTCTCTCTCTCTGAAACTCTCTCGCTCCGGAGCTCACTACAAAAGGGCCGGCTGTCGATGTTGATCGACAGCTCGACCCGTTTTGTAGGCGTGGCGGGGGGGTGGTTTCACAAACGGAGGCGTTCCTTAAGGAACACCTGCCGTTTTGTGGGCGGCCGCACTGACATCAGCAGTGATGTCAGTGGGGAGCTTCCTGCTCGATCAGAGCAGGAAGCTCCCTAGGGCTTGCGGCTGCCAAGACCCAACCTTAGGGTCTCGTCGCAAGCCCCGATGGTCGCGATGGTCTTGACCATCGCGACCATCACCCTGGTCGGTTGCTTAGCTGTAGGTGGTAACCCAAAGCTTAGCTAGCGACCAGGAGGCCGCACTAAAAAAATCAATCGGCCGCTTGCGACCGCCTCTGAATGAGGGCCATAGTTTTCACATTAAAGATCTCTATATAAAGTGGTGACCATGGAACCTCATCGGCAGTACCAGACACACACACTCCATTATGACTCTGCTCTAGTCTATACCCTGCAGGTTGTCAATCTCTCATCTAAAAACAAACATGTATTTAATAGGACACATGTTTAGAGTTCTGTGGAATATACATGCATATTATTATTATTATTATTATTATTATTATTATTATTATTATTATTATTATTATTATTATTGTAACACCCTCTAAGGGATTGTATTTGTAAATACACCCCTCTCAGTGTTAGAGCTTGCTTCCTGTTCTAGGTATTACATGCCTGAGACCTGGATCAGTTTTCAGGTAAAGGAGGGGCTGGAGAGATAGATACGCAGGGGTGGGAAGACTGGGTGTGTAGCTGGCAGAGCAGAGGGAGGAGGGGGAGAGAACAAAGGGAGTTGAGAAGAAGAATTTGGGAGAGCGCAGACATCTTTGGGTAGCTTCAGAGCTGGAAGCAGAAATGTAGCCCTCGTGCTCCCCTGGCAGGGGGAGATTGGCGGGGCCGTGGTGACTGCCACGATGCCCATCTAACGCCAAAGGAGAAATAGGTCTGGAGTGAGACCACTGAGATAAAGTCTGTGAGAGACCACAGAGAAAGAGCTGGAAGGTTACAGTGTGAGCCGCTCAGTGAAGTGTTGAGCACCCATGAGAGGGGTAAGAGATGTCAGTATATGTGTTGAAGAGATGGGGAAGAGGAATTTCCCAGGAGCTTTTACTGTTAAGGTACCAGAGGAGTCCCTTATGCATAAAAAAAACCCAGCAGCCATTAAAGGGGGGTCACTGTGGTAGCAGTGTGGCTATAGGAGCCATTCCTGTAGGATAGGGATGGGCGGCATCTGAGAGTCTGATAGCTGCAATAGAAAAGTCTGTATATTGCTGTCCCATGTGAAAGAGAAGGGGAGCAGAGAGAGGCAGACTGGGTATGAGACACTCGGTATATTGTCTGAGAAGAGACAAAGAGGCAGAGTGCAAAAGTTATGTGAGATGTGTGTGAAGCTGTGGAACTACAGGCACCAGCCAGCATAGGGCCAGGTGGACCTGCATGTATGAAGTGGAGAACTACAGGCACAAGCCAGCATAGGGTTAGGTGGACCTGCATGTATGAAGTGGAGAACTACAGGCACCAGCCAGCAAAGGGCTAGGTGGACCTGCACGTATGAAGTGGAGAACTACAGGCACCAGCCAGCAAAGGGCTAGGTGGACCTGCACATATGAAGTGCAGAACTACAGGCACCAGCCAGCAAAGGGCCAGGTGGACCTGTGTGTGCAAAATGCAAAGCATTCATTGTGACTGTGCTTAAAGACTGTGCTGGTGAAGAAGAGTGTGATGTAATGTAACCATATCCATAAGATTGTCATGTACCATCTGACATGCCAAGTATATGAGCTGGAGGGAGAGGAGAAGCTGCTATAACCATATTCTTGTCCTTTAAAGTCATGTGCAGGAGGAGAGAAATAAAGTGGTATATTTATAAGAGAAGGTCTGGCGCCCAAATTATTCAAAAGAACTGTTGCTGCATATGTCTATCTATACCTGTATCTATATGTGTGACTGTTATAAAGCCTGCATGGGCCCCCCTTCTCAGGTATTGCCCACACCCTGGAGAGCTAGCCTGAGGCAATAGGAGGTGTATCACTCCAAATGCACCTATGTACCACACCGCACACCGAAGGGGGGTTACATTATTATTATTTATAGTAACACTACATCTGATCTTATTTTCAAAGATATTTTCATTATAAATTGTATTCAGTCTAATGGGTCTATTAATAATAGGTGATAGCAGTGGTTATCATTCACCCCTTATCACAGCAATAGAAAACCTACTATCACCTTAATTTAGTAATACAATATCACGGTGCAGCTGAGCGACACTAAGCTGCCCTGGAGATACTGGAGACGTGAGAGATAATAGAAATAAATGAATAAAGAAAAATGACAATTATTGTAATATCATGCTCATGTCAATATATAAAGCATTTTTAGTTCATTATCTTCTGATATCGCCATCCTGTGATCCTTGGCCCTCATTCAGAGCCGCACGTTAACAACAGTACGCTCTTTGCGTTCCGATGTTGACTAACCACGCATGCGTCGGTGTTACACTGCGCATGTGCGTACGGCAGATTGCGAGCTTTTTTTCTCTCGTTCCTAAAATAGCGTACAGGAAGTGACATGTCAAATGTGATTGACAGAACAGGGCGTTTTTGGGTGTTGACGGGGGTGGAGATGAAAAAACGCAGGCGTGGCGAGGCGTTTTTGGGGCGTACATACATTAGCAGATGCGAACGTCAAATGTGTTCGGACCGTCTCATACGTCACTGGAACATCCGCTTTCCCTTCAAAATGCTCGCACAGCTTAGGGTCAGGATTACTCGACCACATTGGCGATGGCCTTCTCCTCCGTCCCGGGACTCAACGATGGTGCTGCGATTAATCGCGGCTGGTCAGTAAAGTAATTAGTGTTGGATTGAAAACCGGCTTGGTATGTGTTTGGAAAGCAGTTTATTGGGATAGCACAAAAGCGTACGCAGGTGGAAATCAGAGCTGCTAATGTCATGATTACACAATCAATTAGCGTACATTTTGGGTGTTTTATTTTGGCCACAATTTGTTGGTTATGGCCTATTGTAACAATAATGTCATCATGTTTTAATTAGCTCCCCTTTTTTTTGGTTTACTGTGGAATTTGCATCGCTATGTGATTTTTGAAGCGTTCCTTAAAGAGGCCTTTTTTTTTTTTTAAGAGGGTCAGTTTTTGCCTTTAGGGCCAGGATTAAATGTAACCCATTTGTACAATAATGTCACAATACAATGTCAGTTTTTTGTTTTTAATTTATTGTATAAACACCAACAAATTGGCCTAATATTTTTTGGCCTTTTTTTTGTGGCAAAGATATTTGTTAAAATAAAAAAAAATGCCATAACTGGTAACATAAACGTAAATACCAAATTTATAAAAATTTCACAAGAAAGGAGAGGGAAGTTTTGACCAGAAAGGAATATGAGCCAAGCACAGAAGGAGTGTGGGCAAAGTCGCCATTGCTGTCACCGTTTTCTCGCCCGTTTGGCTGGGTGAGGGTGGGCGCCAGACCGGGTCCGGGATGCCATCGGGCTGGCCTGTCCAGAGGCAGATGTTGTGGCCTCTGGACTAGGCACAGGGCTAGGCACATTTGGAGGATTGGCTGATGTTGTGCCAGAGGTGGAGGATCCGGATGTTCCGGCAGGAAGGGAGGTCGGCTCCACCATGTGCTGGCGAACGAGCTGCTCCAGGGCATCGGCGATGCGGATGTTGGCCCTGGTATTTTCCGCCAGGGCCTGAGCAATGGTCACGTTGGCCGCAGCATTTTGCTCCAGGGCCTCAGCCACCCGTATCAGACTGGCGTCCATCCTCTGCAGAATCTCCGTATGGAAATCCGATTTAAAATTGAGTTCTGTGAGGAGGCCCACTGCCTGCGAGGGGGCACGCCCTGGACTGGCTTCTGCAGGGTCCTCAGCCGGATGTACTGGTTCCTCCCCTGCAGAGCCAGCAGAAATTCTGCGGCCAAGGCTCCCCTCTGGAGCATACTCATCCGCCTCTGTCTCTGTTAGGAAAAATGCGAAAAGACTCACATTAGAATCTACATATTGGCACAATAGCATTTCAGAGTTGGTGACATCACAAGACTTACCTTGGCCAACATGAGGAGCCGCAAAGTCTGGCATGTCCGTATCCATGTTGGACACGCCAAACACCTCCACAGCCTGCACACACCCCTGTGCCAGCTCTTCTAAGTCTGTCAACTCCAATGACACAGGGGTGGGACCCCCACCTGTCCCCCTTGCATGCCTAGCCCTGTCGGCAAGTTTTTGCTTGAGACGATATTTGAAGTCTGCCCATCTGTGGAATGAAATTGGAACCATTATCCTTTGTTTTACAATGGGGTTTGTTTATAGGATGGGAAAGTGTTTACTTACCGCCGTTTGACATCCCGGGCTAGACGGACATAATCACCCACCCTATTGACAGCAACGGCGACCTCCTCCCACATTCTCCACTTCTGGCTTTGGCTCATATTCCTGGCTGCCTGGGGCAGGATGTCAACGCACTTCTGGATCAAAACCTCCATCTCCTTGCTTGTGAAATGTGGCTGCCTTTTTTTTTTGGCAGCTTTGGCGGGTTGACTGGGGCCAGCAGTCTCTTCCATGTCATCCTCCTCACCTATTTGGGTAAATATGCAGATTTAGCCACTTCACAACTTGCACAATATTATGTTTTAAAAGAATCATTGAGACAAAATGCATGAAGGCCTTACCGCCGGATTTTTGGCCATTGTTTCCCTGGTCTGAAGCCATGTCTCTGCTTCCAGAATGAAATCAACCAGAAATTAAATGTGATTTCGTGACGTATTTATACATGCGTCCTTAGTTTGCGGCCGCATCATTGATTGTGCGTCCCTATGATTCATCCTTAATTTGTGCGGGAAAATAAACACTATTTATGGCTTGGTGTGTGTGGAGTCGAGGTTGCGTTGTTGGTTTGTTGGCGGTTAAGGTGGTTGGATTTGGTTGTTTGCGGTTGGAGGATTTGGCGGAGTTTGTTTATTTTTGGTTTTGCTACAGTTGTTTTGGTTTTCCGTTCGCATTTTTTGGGTTGATTTTTTTCCATCGTTTCCTGATTTGGTAAGTTTTGTGCAGTCTATTTTGTGGGCAATTGGTGTCTACTTCTGGTTTTTGGTTTTATATTTTTTTTTTTACACTAATTTCATCTATTTTAGTTTGTTTTGGCTTTCGGACCCAAAGACCTTTTTGTTGGAAATCTTATATATTCGAGTTGGGTAAGTCCATTTTTTTTCTTGCATTTGCGAACTAATTAATGCATTTTTGACAGTTGGTGTAGTGACTTGCATTTGCGAACTAATTAACGCATTTGTGACAGTTGGTGTAGTGACTTGCATTTGCGAACTAATTAACGCATTTTTGACAGTTGGTGTAGTGACTTGCATTTGCGAACTAATTAACGCATTTTGGACAGTTGGTGTAGTGACTTGCATTTGCGAACTAATTAACGCATTTTTCGAGGCTTATTCATCATGTAAACCAGTTTTGCTTTGCCCTTTTCCATTTTTGGGGTCCATTTGACCCCTATTTGACGTACGGTGTGCAATGTCGTTTTCATCGATGGCCAAATGTGTGTTTCGACTATTTTATGTGTTGGCTTGCACCAATTTGACAAACAAAAAATCACCCTCTAAATTTTTGATGTCTCATTTTTGGCTTTTTTACAGTTTATACGTATCATGACAATACCCCGGCATGTAAGCAGCTATGGATGGTATCATAAAGCTAAGTTGTTTTATGTTATTTTTGGGGTGACTCAAAAGCCTTACATTGTAAACTTTGAATTTCAGGTAGATCTGGGGCGAATTGTTCTGGCCCTGCTCCCGGAAGACGACCAACCTCAAACTCATCCCAGGCGTAGGCATCGTAGGCATGCAAGGCCCCAGATATTTCGAACACGTGTCACCCTTTTTGGAATGCCCGATGATGAGGTTTTAAGACGCTACTGTCTACCTCCCAAAATCATCATAGACACTCTCTCATTAATAGAAAGTGATCTTGAGCGGCAAATTGACAGTCCAACAGCAATACCACCACTGACGCAATTTATGGCGGTGTTACATTTCTGTGCCTCAGGATCGTTCCAAACAACGGTGGGCATAGTGGCGGGCATCTCCCAATCCTCCTTTTCCCGGATCCTGAGGGCAGTGATGGAGGCACTTTTCAAGCACCTCCATCATTTTATTAAAATGCCTTTGGATATGGGTGCCCTTAGTGTGGCCAAGGCCAATTTTTACCAAATAGCTGGCTTCCCACACATCATAGGGGTTGTGGATGGTACTCACATACCACTTCAGCCTCCAGCACGGCTGGAGGCAATATTTAGAAACCGTAAACACTATCACTCCCTGAATGTAATGGTGGTATGTGATGCCTCCCTCCAGATCCTGTCCCTGAATGCTAAATTACCAGGAAGTGCTCATGACTCCTTCGTCATCCGGCAATCAGGGATATGGCAGAAATTAACCAACCTACAAGCTGGTGATGCGTGGCTTCTGGGTAAGTGGAGACCTTTAGTACATAACAATGTTAAGCTTGATACACAGTGGTCCTGATGTTGGCTAATTTTTTTCACAGGAGACAGTGGATACCCTTGCATGTCCTGGCTGCTCACTCCTTATTTGGCTCCCACACCAGGGCCACAAAGTGCATATAATTCCACACTTACAGCCACCAGGCAAGTGGTGGAGCGCTGTATCGGCCTTTTAAAAGGCCGATTCAGATGCCTCCACCGCTCTGGTGGCGAGCTCATGTATGTGCCGGATATGGTGTCTAAAATTGTGGTCCTGTGTGGGATATTTCACAACATTGCCATAAGGAGTGGTGTCCCAATGCAGCCAGAGGATGCCTTACCTGAGGATGGCCCCCCCGAGGTTGGTCGTAGGTCAGTATGTGGGGGGGCCATACGCGATGATGTGGTGGCCAGATTTTTTAGGTAAGTTGTAACAAAACTACAGTGTTTATACCTAATGTGTTTGTGTTTGTTTGCGAAACATCTAATTTTGTGTTTTTTTTCTCACCATCTTCTGTTTGTTCACATAATCTTTGGCACTCCAACGCTCACTACTTCCTGCTACCCTTACCAAACCTGGATCTGGTCCTTTTGGGCATATATTCTGGAACCCATATTGCAACGCCATGTTTGTGGAATCATGTTGGCATGGTCCTTCGTCAACCAGTTCTTGATTTTTTGTTTTTATTTAATTATTTCTTGGTATGTGTTGTATTTGAATTTATCACTGTGTTCTTTTTTTGGGAGTGACCACTTTGTTTTCTCTGTTATTTTTGTGAATAAATGTTTGGAGAGTGAAATGGTCTTCCTTTTTTGGGACGTTAACAGCAAGTGTAACCAGGTTAACACAAGTTACATTTGACTAAGGGGTAATCCAGTACTGACGCCAGTTGAGCTAAACTGAAATATGTTTTCAGCTTCCCAACCCACACCCAAAGGAAGCCTGGCCCAACCTTGGGATTTGTAAGATTGGCCTAAGCAGCTTGCGCACCAACTAGGAACCTGTAAAATGTCGAAATATGTAATTGACACTACACCCAAAAAGGGAAATGACATTGTTACTGTTATGTGTTTCTTGTGTCTGTTTGACATACAAAGACAAAACACAATCTAACTTTTAAAAAAGGGAAATCCTTGCAGGAACAGTCTACTTATGTCATGCTAAACTATCTTGGTTTTGGATTTAAAAAATGAGCCAGAACGTATATTTGTCAGAATAAATTTATTTAGAAACGATAACAAAAATAAAAAAACTACTGGCGAAGGAGGCCAGACAGCCGGTCGAGGGCCACCAGAATGCCGATTACATGTTGCCGCATCTGGCCAACACAATCCGCCACCTCTTGCCGACGCCTCTGTTCCTCTGTGGGTGAGAAAAGTGTGTGGGTTAATACAACAATAGGGAATCCACATTAAAAAAAAATAAACACAACGAAATCACTCCTAAACCTAAAAAAAAAAAAAAAAAGGGGGTGCTGCCAAAAATACAAGGCCTATGTACAAATTCCCACAGGTGTGATATGTGTATGTTGAAATCACCAGGAAGAGGTAAAGGCAAACTGCAAAATCACCAAAAGTCAAGCCACAAAAACACGAAGAAAGGCACGACACATGATTACATACAAACAGTTTGTGCTTTAAAAAAAATAAAAATAAAAACATACCGGGAGCCAAAACGGGAGCTCCGGAAATGCCTCCATGATCCTCCTCGGAGGATCCATCATTCCCCAAAGAATGGGGAGGAGTTATGATGGACTCCGGGGAGGGGGTAATTGGAAGAGGGGTGGGTGGAGGAGAGGGGGAAGTGGGACGGAGGGGAAGGAGGCCCGACATTTCCGGGAGAGGGTCTGGGAAGGATGGGGAGGAGTGGGGAATAGGGGAAAGATTTGGGGTGGAGTGTTGGCTGGGGGTTGGGGATAGTGGCCGGGAACGCTGTCTGGACGGACGGTGACGGCGGAGTCTTGGCTGTCCCCCTAAAATATGACAAAGAAATTGCGGTTAGTTTCTGGACAAATCCGGGGACCAAAACTAAAAAAAAAAAAAAACCCAAAAAATAAGCCAAATAGGAGTAGAATGAATAAATCAGAAATAGAGGGAAAACATGCACACGCAGATATGAGTACAAATAATACATAGGACAGACAGGAAAACATGCACACGCAGATATGAGTACAAATAATAAATAGGACAGACAGGAAAACCTGCACACGCAGATATGAGTACAAATAATACATAGGACAGACAGGAAAACATGCACACGCAGATATGAGTACAAATAATAAATAGGACAGACACGAAAACATGCACACGCAGTTTGCCCCACAAACACAAACATTAAAACCACAATACATAACACTTACTTTCCAGGATCTCCATGCGAAAGCATGCCAGCAAGCGGGGCGTTCGCCGTTGCAGGTCGGACCACCTGCGCTCCAGCTGCCCGATGTTGCGGCGTGAGCCGAAGGACCGCAGGCGGGACCGTGCCTCCGCATACGCGGAGCGCTTCTGCCGGTTGGTCATGGGTTGAGGTTGGCTGGTGATCCGGCGATCCATGACCTCCGTAAGCACCAGCAGCTCGCGCCTGGTGAATGCGGAGGCTCTCATGATGGCAATGGTGTTTTTCTTAAAAATCATTTTTGATAAAGTGTTTAAAAAATTTCTGATTGGCTAATGTATTTTGGAAATTAACAGGAGCAATTTTATTGGTTAGTGTATGAGTCATGTGTTCGACAGGGCCAGAAATCTCTGGAGAGTTATGATAGGCTTGATGCAGTGACATGCGTAAGCAAATTTAAATAAAGAAATGAACCCAGGGAAATATGCGGGGATCCACAGCAATAGAACAATTGTTTAATTGTGGTTCACATGTTTTTTGAACAATAAAAGCGAATGTTTCATCCGTACGTATTCTGCGGGTAAACACAAACACGGACAAGAGTAAAGTTTCTTGCATTGTGTTGAAAAAAAACAAACAATTAAGCTAATTGATACATTGATTGGCATGATACGATTGAGGGAGGTAGGCAGAATAAAGGAGCAGGTAGTCGACATCTGACAAGGCCACTTCCTGTTTATACTTGTGCGTGCGTTCCTTTCAAGCCATTTCGGGGATGTACGCTCGCTATTTCGTACGCTCGTTAGTTAGAGGAGGGGTCGTCAGAGATTAGGGAGGAATTTTAGATGCGAACGAAAATACGAGCGAGCCATTGAATTTAAATATTTTTGTACGTACGCCTAACGTACGTGCGCTCGCTTGCGAGTGGGTCTGAATGAGGGCCCTTGTTTAATAGGCTTCCCTATGCTTTGAATGGGGAATTTTTTTGCCAGTGAAACTTGGCGAATCTCTTTACCAATGGCTGAAGGCAACTTACCTGTCTCTGGGTCTAATTCATCATAGATTGCAATTGCAACAGTGTACCCAGATCGTCCGATGGTGCGTACTGTGCATGCGTATGTACCGCAGTGCGTGCGCGTACGTTGGCATTGTGATCGCACTGCGATCACCTACGCAGATACAAAGCCACCGCAGATCAAGGGACGGGACATCAATGTTTAGGTTTGGTAACGGTGGAGTGGTTGGAGAAACGCAGGCGTGCATGTACGCTTGAACGCCGTTACATGGGCGTGCATAAATTAGCCACTGCGACGGCATACGCAGCGTGAGTACTTACTGCGTGCGATGAGGATAGCAATTTCTGAGTAAGGTCAGACCTGTTGTAATTGTGCATGAGGGGCCCATGTTACTCGATGTTCTTGATGTATATGCAGGACAGCAAGGTATTACGGATGTGCGAAAGTGGTAGTGGGCGTCTCTATGCTGCATATTTTTGCAGCAGGTCTGCGTGCGTAATCACAGCTGTTATTGCAATAGCGATCTGCAGTGAATCAGACCCTCTGTTTGTTACTCTTTGATAAATAGGAAAAGCCAAATCTGGTGTAATCGCCAGTGATAAGGCTTTTCTCAATTTGATAAATAGGCCGTTAATGTGAAAAACAGAATTACAATTTTTTCCATAATTTTGCCCGTACATATGTCAATGTGCTGATGTTACGTATTTCTGACTATAATACAATCAAGCAATCAATGTGTCAATCATATAGTTATAGAAATGAGCATCTAAGCAGCTAGAAACAAAACATAGGCACAAATATCACACAGTGAATTCAATTTCATGGGAGCAGGTTGAGAAAATCTTAACAAAACACAGTATACTGTATATATGGAGTCACTTTTTTTCTGAACTATAGTTAATAGAATTCAGTGTGATGTGTTCTTATTTTAACACTAGGAAAGTTTTAGCACTGCAGTCATAAAAAAGCTCTATAAATCACAATGGGAGTAGTGCTAGCATGGATGTGAGTGCCAATATAAGATGCGTATTAGCTCATCCCTTTGTGAATTTCCAGTCTTATATCATGCAACTAGAGTTCTCTGTAATTGTCTTTTTTTAAGACAACATTGCCCCCTACTGGTACTAAACGTTAGCTTCAATCTAAACCAGAGAAATCTGTTTCTCTCCAGGTGCTGTGGACCCGCTCAGGCTCAGCTATCCAATGGCTCTCACACAAATAGGAAGCCAGAAGCTGGGAGGGTATGCTGAGACTTGTGGTTCTGAATCAGATGGAGGGCCACAGATTGCATTAAGCGATTCAGATGCCATATTTGTATTAAAACACACTGTTGTTTTTATTTTTATTTTTTTCTTCTTTAATTAAACAAAAAAATAAACCATCCCAGAACATCTGTCTTGCTTTTATTTTGCGATGTCAGTTATAATGCACGATGTTGCAGGTACTTTGCCTGATATATCGACTTCAGTGCGTCGTCACATTCATTTTAGTCACCCAATTCAGAACATTGACTATAGTAAATAAAACTTGCACATGGAGATATTACATTATATATGAATTGATTTTGTGACAGTTCATCATTTCCCCAAGCACCCTCATGTTTAATCTGTAGACCGCTGTCCGTTTGTCATTGCTACAGCTATTCTTAAACTTTTACCGATCTGGAAACAGAGCATATTAATAGCCAACATTATAGAGATCTGTTTGGTAAAAAAAAAAATCACTTTTAGGTTTTGATTTTTAAAATTAACGGTGTTTAGTTAATAAACTGTTACAATCCGTGCAGATGTGTTGTAATCCAATGCAAACACATTGGCCATTATTTTGTAAATAGCCCTAGCCAAAATGACAGTAAGAATCTGATTAGTTGCTATGGACAGTTTAGCACCTCATTATACTCCTATTAACTCCAAAGATCTTTGTGGCAAAGCATTGGATTAAAAGTAAAAAACAACCCACCAAACTGACTATACATGAACCGTTGGCACCCAGAGCACCCGGGCAACCTTGGCTCTACAGCATTTTGTCATTCTCATCCAATCACCAAAGTCATTCCCAAATCCAGTAGACTCTTACACTATCAGTGGGTCTGTTTAATCTCCCAGAATTGCCATATTCCATGAAAGACTAGGGGGTCTATTTACTAAGCAGTGTTAGGAGACAGAGTGAAAAGTGATAAGATGCCAGCCAATCAGCTCCCAACTGTCATTTTTCAAACACAGGACACAGCACCTTATCACTTTTCACTCTGTCTCCTATCACTGCTTAGTAAATAGACCCCTAGATGTTGCAGGAACTGGCGGTGACACTCATAAGCAGCCGTAAGCAAACAGTTGTCAGCTTATCAATCAGGTGGACATCGGTAATTTCTAAGGATAGTGGCTCCATATCTTCATATAGTTCTAATTCTAGCCTAGCATGTGCTCATTCCATTAATCTAAATGAATCAATATGGTCATACATATATACATACCCACAGGAGCCCTCTCCTCTATGTATTTTATTTCATTACAAACATACCTGCTTGCTTTTACTCAGCCACAATTTACTTCCATTGATTACGGTATAGATTTTATTTTTGTATCCTTTTAGCTCAAGGTATCCACTTTTATCAGCAACACTGAGCACTGGACCCTCCTTTGCCTGTTTTTCTAATACATGTTCCAAAGTGCTTATCCAGTCACGTCTATTTCCTGAGAGATATCATTAATACACAAAGTCAGACATAAATAATGTAAACAATATTTTTTTTATATTATTAGCATTTTAATAAAATAAACAAATGTACATAACGTTCCAGTTTAGCTGCTAAGCATTTTTGCTAGAGATGTGCGGTACGGTTCTCCAGAAATGCGTATCCACCCGAATTTCATGAATCCGGCCAGGTCCGAGTCACAGATTTAAACTTCCAGCAGTTCAGAATTCGTATTTTAAATACGAATTTCAGGTTTTGGATTGCAAAAATTACATGATTTTAGCTGTTATTAAAAAATTTTTATCATTTCTTTGCAAAACCAAAATCAAAACACGAAGATGAATCAAGATCCAAAACCAAAACACGGGGGTCAGCGCACATCTCTAATTTTACATGTGAAGCCGAGACACCTTTTCCAGAATTTCTTATGCTACTGTATCAGTCCTGTATTAGTACACGTGGCAAGTTATTTTCTGTTCCATAGCTGACTAATTAGCTTTTTACAAGCCTGTTTTTATACCAAGAGATCAGTTACTCCCCCCCATACTGAAAACAGTGAACCTCTGCACATTATGTGCCGATTGGCCCCCAGAGAGGGGATGGGACCGGGATTCCGGTGATCGAGGCAGGGTTAGAATACCGACACTTTGTGCCTAACCGAAACCCTGCTGCTTACTTTTAAGGAGGCAAGCACCGTGATTCTGAAAGGTGTCGAGATCCCGGCGCCGACATTCTGAGCGCAGGAATCCCCGCGGTCAGGATATTAACCGCATCTCCCAGAGAGGTATGGGCTCAGGCATACTCTACCCTCTCAGCTCCTCTAGTGATCAAGTTCAAGAAGTATTATATATCCTCCTGATTACCTAGGCCCGGACTAACCATGGCGGGGGCCTGGGCCAGCCATGGAAGTGGATCTTTTTGCTTGTGGGTGTGGCCATACCCTGTGATTGGTACCTTTAATGAACCCACCACAAACAACTGGTGTATTTTGAATATGCATTACCAACACAAGTGCAACATATCAATATCAGTGAAAACATAAAATGTAAGGGGTGGCTTATTTATTACAGCCTTTACTTGCTACTTCCGAGATGCTACAATACATAATTCAATATTCAATAAGAGTCTACAGGATCAGATTTTGAATGTGGACCAATGACGATATACTGCACATATACTGGACGTTTATAACCAGCTCATTGTTGAAAGTAGCAGGAAAGGACGGAAATAATATGAATAAAGTTTACTTTATGGTACTTTTGTGTATCATAAAATCATTGTTGTACTGTACATGGTACACTCATTAAAATGATAGTGCGAGTACCATATCTATGGTACGGTTGGTAACACTGGCCAGATGTGTCTATATGTGGTCTAGGATCTTCTTGGCGGCCATGGAAACATTTACATGTGTAGTGAAATAACATAAAGTACTTTGCAGCTTCCATGAATATCAATTTAAAAAGAATCTTCTCCATACCATCTTTTTCTGCTCGAAAAACAAAAGTCCTTTGCGGTGTCACCACTTCAAATTTGTTTTCACCAAGTTTTTGAGTTTTTGTTATTGCAGACAGTGAAATCTTCCCTTTCGCAAAAACATCCTGAAATGACAACAGATGATGTAAATGCAAAGAATAAGGATTTTTAGATATGTGGTAGCCAATCACCAACAGCAAAGGGTGAAGCTGCTTAACTGTCCAATGCTCAGGCGATACCAACATTGCTTGACGGCACTTGTCCACTCTAGCGCTGCTACTGTGGGTATCGGCCACACTCTATCGCTAATACTGTAGGCCAAACTCTAGCGCTGATACTGTGGGCATCGTCATTCATTCAACATTCATTTTCAGTCAAGAGGATATAATTCTTTCTGCAGTGCATGCGTACATTGTCGGGTGATCACAGGTGACCACCGGGACAACAACTGCTAAGGGGACACATCGTTTAGAACAGGGGACTCCCATGTTACAAATGATCATGCTCCTCAGATCCTGAGATTATTGGAGCCATGATGGAGGGAGATACTACTCTACACCTGGTTGTTGTTTATTTCTGCAGTGTAGAGGTTATTGTCTTGTGATCACACTGATATTTAAAATGAGGGTAACCCCAGGTCTGTAGGTACAGTACCAGAGTGGAAGAGACAGGGGACTTAATGCCCCCCCTCCTCTGTTTGCTACATTTCATGGTGAAATAACACCCTTCAGCCAGTAGCTGAGCCTCCCGGAGCATTCAAGGCACCCTGTAGCCCATGGAGCTGCCCGGAGTGTCTTTAGGATGCTCCAGGCAGTGCTCCACTTCCTAGAGCCAGCGGTCCTGTCCCCTAAATTTGACATCACGATGTCTTGGGTATAGGGGGCAGAGCCGGCACAGGGTGGCATAAAGCCCTGTTCTAACCGTGGCATATAGTTGCATTAACATTTTGTTCCCATTCCATTCGTAGCGGGTGTTCGTACAGTAATTACATTCACATTACATGTAACTCAGAATCAGGACCTGTATCTTCATCATCCTTGTCTCCTATATTCTGCTTTCCTAAAGCGATACAAATTAAATAAATGTTTTGTCCAAGTATTCCTCATTCTGCAGGTTTACGTATGGTCGGAAGCATGGCTTGTGGAGAATGCAGAGAATAGAATTGCTTATGTCAAGCTTTTATGCTTTAAAAATAAACCCTTATTCAGTTTTACATTTCAATCTAATCCCATTAGAGTAATTCACTCTCCACCCATTGATTTATAACCAATCTGCCTATTTTCTTCACTTGCCTTATCCCTTTCTGATGCCTCTATCTGCCAACGACCATATTTCATTAATGGCTACTATATGTCCAACCTATCCTCTCCACAACATATGGCTCTCACTTCATCTAATTTGCAATCTTGATTCTTTTCAAACCTTGAATGTATCCTGCACTAAATTAAATGAAATGACCAAACACTCCGTTCAATCAATGCAAGTAATCAGGCAACAGCTCAATTTTTAATTTTTCTAAGATGCTTTTAAGCTGAAAGCCATAACTTTTAGGATCTTGAATTAACTGCAAACAAGGGTCTGTATTGGTTAGTTTGCAAAGTTGTATGGTTTTTTTTTGAACATTGCAAAAATACTTACAGTATCATCATTGAGGGAAATGAAAACTGTGGAGTTGCCTATAGCAACCACATATATTCTGTTATTTCATTTGTGCAGTTTAGAAAATGAATGGAAATCTCTCAGTGGTTACTATGGGGATAAAGGCAAGATAATGATTTGAGTGCCCTCCACTGATAACCAGTCACGCAATGATACCATAGATGGTACATGAGATCATACAGTGACACCCATGTTAGATCAACTCCCAATACTCCACACATTAAAAAGATGGTTTTGCTGTGCTCCAGTTTTTGTTCTCCTACAGAGGAGATGTATCAAACCTCCAAGAGAGATAAAGTGGAGAAGTTGCCCATAGCAATCAACCAATCAACTTCTAGCAATTAGTTATCTAATGCTGGGTACACGCTGGCCGATATATTGGCCAATCAATTGATCAGCCAATATACTGTATCTGCTGGCCCTCGCCCAGTGTGCACAGGCGATATGTCTGTGAACCACGTCGTTCACAGACATATCGCATTAGCTGTGCTGCACAGCCGATGGACAGATATGTCTGCAGACATATCTGTCCATTGGCGCGTGTGTGCGGGCGGTCTGCAGACTGCCCGTTCACACACAGTGGCAGCCGCGGGGAGGCGTGTGGCCCCAACCCACCTGTTTGCCAGCGGGACCCGTGGCTGCCGGTTAGATGATGGCCGTTCAGTGTGTATGAACAACCATCATCTAACGATATACAGTATCTGCAGATAATTCAATCTGCAGATATGTGTCTTTCAGGTGTGTACCCACCTTGACACTATAAAATGACAGTTAAGGGCCCTATCCATTACCAGGAGGTTTTGGTCTCATTGTTCACAAAGTCGGGTAATGGATAGCCGGCAAGGACCAGCAATGCCCGTGCACGCTGGGTCCTTGCCGACCCCGACTGTCTACTGAACATGCCCGTCCACCTGACGACGCTCGTCAGACTCAGCATGTTCAGAGATAGGAGGTCGGTCTCCTGCACTGAATGAGGTTCAATGAACGCCGCTCAGTGCGGGCACCGCACCTCGGCGACCTGAAGGTCTGAACGCTAGCTTACACTGAACAGTTTACTGTGCAACATTTGTACATCTGTTTGCGACTGAGGGCCGTATTCAATTAGTTTCGCAGCCGCGTTACTTTTTCACATACCGGACTTTGCTCCTACATCGCGTATTTTAGCCATGGAAACTTATCGCGTGCGTACCCGCGATTCGCCCTATTCAATTCCAAAAGATGGGAAAAAGCAAACCCGTGAATGCCAACCAGGCAAAAAGTGCTGTCAGAATTGGGGAAATCTACCTGACACCCCCTAAAAGATGCATTAACATTGGGGATCAATGTACATGCCCCCGAATAGCCCTAAGAAAGCTATTTGGGGTACTTAAGGTGTGTTCATTTCTTCTAATTAGCGTCTTTGCACAAGTGGTGAAGAATAGCATTAAGATGTATTTTTTGGAGAAAGTAAGTAGTCTTGTCAAATTTGGGGTACTTGAAAATGGGTGCAAGCATATTTAAAAGTTGCCAAAGAAACGTAAAAAACGCACCTTCAGCAAACACCTGCAATCAAAAAAACACTTACCCCATATTTGCAGATCCCCCAAAAGTCTATTTCGCTAGTTTTTAAGTTTGTACCCCCACTTTGCACTTTTCGCCCCCTTTTTCAAAGTGATTTTTGGGGTGTTTCTAAGGTTTTTTTTTGTTTTTTTACGCAGTTTTCCTTTGGGGGGGCTGTCCCAAGGGTGCAGATTGGTTTCCCGACCTTTGCACCCCTAAATAGCAATTTTGCATTTTTTTTATCCCCCAATTCACAGGAGAATCTTTTTCGCCTATTACATTGCATTGCGTTTTCGTGACCGCAAAAAGCGGATGGAATTGAATACGGAGATGAGTTTCCACCTCGCGAATAGTCGCAATCGGAAATACTTTCTCGCGGATCTTGGCTTTTCGCTTCTAATTGAATACGGCCCTGAGTCTGAATCTGTGTAAAAAGGGCTTCCTCACGTAGAATTATATTGTGTTTCTTCTGCGACTTTGTACACATGTAGAACCAATTAAAGTCGCAGTCCAGTGTCTCTACTACACTGAGTGACTTTTTGCTGTATCTGTAATGTGATGGATACAACATTTTAAGAAAAATACTGTATGCTACACCTATCAGAGCGTCTCACCCCGTATGGCAGGGCTTGACAAATTTTTCTAAAATCTAGGAGCCAGGATGAAATTGTAGGAGCCAGACCACCGCCCCCCCACAAAATGGTCGCAGTTGAATGGATACAGTAAAATGGATACCCCCTCACTGCTCTGCACAGCTCCCCTGCTCCACCCCCCACTCTACAGTAATAATGGACCACATTTCACATAAAATAATGGTGCCAGAAAGTACAACAAAACTCACCTCCCCTCGTCGTCACACCATAGACCCTACTACCGGAGAGCTCTACGCAGCCGGAGACAGGAGACAGACAGCCGGGACGTACAGGAGGATCAGCATAGACTGGGACAGACAGCAGGGATCAGAGCAGGCCAGGATGTAGAGGAGTCGTCAGTGCAGGACAGAGGCACAGCAGTCACCGCAGGTGACACTCAGCACATGCACTCCTGTGCATAATATGAACACCGGAATACTATAGACACGAATCTCTGCCGGAGCTGATGAGGATCTGCTTCCTCCCTCACTGCAAAATCTAGTAGCCAGGCAGCAAAATCTGGTAGCCATGGCGACCTGGCCCCCGGGATTTGTCGAGCCCTGCCATATGGCATATGCACGGTCGTATTATGAGTGTTCACTCCCCGTCCAGGCCCCCCTCCTCTCTCCCTGACTACCGTCAGTGAACTGGCATGCGGCAGTAGACTCCAGGCACTAGAGTGTACCCGGAGTCTACTGCGCATTTGTGTAGCGCTACTCAGTGGGACATCGGACAGGTGAATATAAAATAAAAAAATGTGGGTGCAGGGTGTGTGATGCGGGCCCACCTGGACCCAGGGGCCCATGTGCACCGCACATCCTGCACCCTTTATAAATACGCCCCATATCATATGGACAATCAGTAAATTAGTACATATCTATACATAAAATTACATAAACCATGATGTCTACTAGAGGTTATTTTTTCAAAAAAAGGCATACAAGGAAAGTATAATACACATACTTAATGTTATAGACCTGAGGTCTATGCGCACTGCCCAGCCATCGACCCGCTTGCAAGCGCATAGCGCTTGCGAGCGGGTCTGAATCAGGCCCTATGTGTAATAGGGTGCGATATTCCAATGCTGCATGGAATTATGTGAGTCTCCCTGTATTTTAAAGCGACAATCATTTTAAGGCTAAACAAAGCTGCTTTAGCCTACTGTATACAATGATTGTCACTTTAGATATACAGGGAGACTTTCATAAATCCCTGCAGCATCGGAAGATCGCACCCTATGACATTTAGCCCAAGATATATTTTAAAGAGAATTATGCTGTATGATAGTTAACATCTTACCCTGTCACTCTGATAGTAAGAAACATCATGTCCGTCAATTTTAACCCACCTCTTCTGAAACATGCAGCTTCTGAATAATAAAACAGATACATATTGTCAACAAAAGTCTTCAAAAATAAATTGCAATAATGTGTGTGTCTGTCTCTGTTTATGTTTTGTTTTAAAGCGCACCTGTTTTTGGCCCAGTAAATGAAAGGATGAGATGTGGTATTATATATATATATATATATATATATATATATATATATATATATATATATATATATTTATATATTTATATTTATATTTATATACAGGTTGAGTCTCCCATATCCAAAATGCTTGGGACCAGGGGTATTTTGGATAACGGAATATTCCGTATTTTGGAATATTTGCATATCATAATGAAATATCTTGGGAATGTGACCCCAATTTACACACAGCATGCATTTATATTTCATATACACCTTACATACACAGCCTGAAGGTAATTTTATACAATATATTTAATAATTTGTGCATTAGACAAAGTTTGTGTACATTTAACTATCAAAAATCAAAGGTTTCATTATGTCAGCCATGCCAAAATAATTCCGTATTTCGGGATATTCGTATTTTGGAATATTTGGATATGGGTGACTCAACCTGTATAAATATATATATATATATATATATATATATATTGTGATAGGATCACTGGTAAAGTGGTCTATGGCAGGTACATTTGTCCCAGATTCCTGTCTCCCCAGGAGAAAGTCTGCAGTGTAGCAGGCTTGAGTTTCGGCTTTTTGAAAAGCCGGTTTGGGACCTGGGGGTTGTGGGTGAGAGGAGAGGGAGGGCTCCACCCACGGCCACTCCAGGTTTTGGTTCTCGCAGCCTGGTAACAGGCTTGTTAGTTTTTCACTTGAGAGTGGCCAATATAAGCCTAGTGTGTTTAGGGCTGATTGTCTCACCTGGGAGAGCAGACAGGGAGTTTGCTCAGAGACACTTGGATACCTAACTGTGAGTGTTGTGCTGTGCTTTTGTTGCTGGCGAGGGCATTAGGCCCTGCCAGGTTCTGGTAGTGAGGGAACTACCTGTGAAGTTAGTGCCCCGACAGGGCTAGGATTTATATTTATGTTTTCTTTATGTTTCTGACATTGTACAATAAAGACTGGCGCCGACCAGCTTGTACTTGCATGCAGACTGGTGTGCTACTTCCCTGCTGCTGTGTGTGTGTGTAAGGAAGGAGTCCTCTACCCAGGAGAGGGACCCCCTAACCTAACTGTGTCACAATATGGTGGAGAATGCGGGCACCCACACACACTGAAGTTGCAGCAAGAGGAAAACTTTCCATTTAAAAATTAAAGGGACAGACACCCAATTTGTGAGTGTGGAAATAACGCTGTGTCCTTGGAGTCCCATAGAGGAGGCGTCAGCCCATGCTCAGAGAGGCAAGGTTCAGCTTCCAACCTACACCCCAGGACAAAATGGAGGACATTATTAAAGCCCTGCTCCAAGCTACAGCAGCTCAGCAGGAATCTACCAGAGCTCAGCAGGAATCTACCAGGGCTCTGCAGGA
This sequence comes from Taudactylus pleione, assembly GCA_031769625.1. Lineage (NCBI taxonomy): Eukaryota > Metazoa > Chordata > Amphibia > Anura > Myobatrachidae > Taudactylus > Taudactylus pleione. The sequence continues at coordinate 6,628,818 of JAUIMM010000300.1, forward strand.
ATCCACCAGGGTGCAACTGTCGGCCTTGGAGACAGCCCAGGGGCAACAACAGGTTGCCATCGAGGAAACCCGCTGGGCCTTAGCGGAAAACAGCCAGGCCATAAAAGAGGTGGTACAGCACCTGATCGCCTGGCCCAGAGATGTTGGTACTGGTCCTCCCACTACCACTCACTCCGTACGAGCCAGTCACTTCCTCCAGAAGATGACTTTGGGCGATGATGTGGAGGCCTATCTCACCGCATTTGAAAGAACGGCCGAAAGGGAGAGTTGGCCCAAGGAGCAGTGGGCAAGTCTGGTGGCACCTTTTTTGTCTGGGGAGCCACAAAAGGCCTATTTTGACTTATGCCTGGCTGATGCCAAGGACTATAAAAAACTAAAACAGGAGATCCTAACCCGCTTGGGAATTACCACCTTTGTTCGTGCCCAACGGGTCCACCGCTGGGAGTTCCATATGGACAAGCCTCCACGTTCACAGATGCATGACCTCGTCCATCTGTCCTCAAAATGGCTACAGCCCGAGAGCCGGGAGACAGGCCTGCCAGGCCGGGAAGGTTCTTGCCCCATAAACGACTAGACATTAATATGACTCAGTGTTTCCGATGTGGTGGCTTCGGCCATATTGCCGCTAATTGTGCACTTACAACTGAACCTATGCAATGTGATACTGCTCATGTCTACCGCAGGGGGTCTTTCTTTGCACAGATAGCCTGTACGGCTGACCGGCAGGCTGTGACTGATAAGCACATGTGTGTACTCACTGTAGATGGCAACCGAGTAGAGGCACTGTTAGACTCTGGTAGCTTGGTGACACTTATAAAAGCTGAGCTGGTGAACCCCTTGCGGCGTGAGGGGAAAACTGTTGGTGTGACCTGCATACATGGGGATACTCGATATTATGTTACTGCCGAGGTGAACATCGAGACACCATGTAGTTCTGCTATAGTTTCTGTAGGTTTGGTACATGGTCTGATGTACGATGCAATATTGGGGAGAGACTTTGCTCACTTCTGGAAGTTGTGGGAAAGCCGTTTTGTTCCAGAGGTGGACAACCCCGATCCATTTGAGAAGGTTGTCGATGTAGTGGAGGAGGGAGTTTCTTCTGAGTCAGAGTTATTCCCTTTTTCTACTATGATTGGCGAACTAGAGAATGCGGAGCGTGACGGTGGCCCGCCAACTGATGTGCCTCCCATTGAGGTGGGAAGTGTTGTTGGGCCAGGTGATCATCTGCCTGAATTAGAGGTCAGAAGAGAGGTCTTTGTTGTGGAGCAGTTGAATGACCCTACTTTGGTAAAAGCCAGGGAGAATGTAAAAGTAGTTGATGGTAAACCCGTAGACCCTGATAGTTCTTTGTCCTATCCCCACATGGCAATGTGGCAGGATTTGTTATATCAGGTGACTAAGAAGGGGGAAGATGTTGTGGAACAACTAATAGTTCCCAAAGCCTACAGAAGAACAGTGTTGGATCTGGCCCATGGTCATATAACGGCAGGCCATCTAGGGGTAGAGAAAACCACTGAGCGAATAATGCAGAGGTTTTTCTGGCCCGGGCTTCATAAAGAGGTATCTGACTTTTGCGCATCCTGCCCTGAGTGTCAGTATCATGCTCCTAGGCCACATTTTAAGGGTCCACTAGTTCCATTGCCTATCATAGAGGTGCCGTTTGAAAGAATAGCGATGGATTTGGTTGGACCCTTAATGAAGTCTGCCAGGGGACACCAGTATATTCTGGTCATAATGGATTACGCTACCAGGTACCCGGAAGCGATCCCGTTGCGCAATACGTCAACCAAGACCATTGCCAGAGAGCTAGTTCATGTCTTTAGCAGGCTGGGTATACCTAAGGAGATACTAACTGACCAGGGTACACCGTTTATGTCCAAAGTCATGAAAGAGTTATGCCGCCTGTTCAAAATCGAACAGTTAAGAACTTCGGTTTATCACCCCCAAACCAATGGGCTGGTCGAGAGGTTTAACAAGACATTAAAACACATGCTTAGGAAAGTGGTCAACAAGAATGGTAGAGATTGGGACTACTTATTGCCGTATTTATTGTTGGCCATAAGAGAAGTTCCCCAGTCCTCCACCGGGTTTTCACCCTTCGACTTGTTGTATGGGAGACACCTAGACATTGCCAAAGAGACATGGGAGGGGCAGTCTAGTCCTTACAAAATGGTGATTGAGTATGTTTCTCAAATGCAGGAGAGAATTGCTGCGGTAGTGCCGATAGTGAGAGAGCACCTGGAACAGGCTCAACAGGCACAGCAGAGGGTATACAACCGCAATGCTTGGTTACGCAGCTTTTCTCCTGGGGACAGAGTGTTAGTATTGGTTCCCACTGTGGAAAATAAACTTTTGGCTAAATGGCAAGGGCCCTTTGAAATCTTAGAAAGAGTGGGGCAGGTCAATTACAAAGTTTACCAGCCGGGGAAAAGAAAGCCGGAACAGATATACCATATAAATCTGTTAAAGCCCTGGAAAGATAGAACGGTACTGTCGGCCGTCCGAGACCCTCCAGTAAGTCCAGGGCCCTTAGTTCCCGAAGTGACAGTGGCAAAAACCCTGTCGGCAATTCAACAACAAGAGGTCAAGGAGTTTCTGATTAGAAATAGGGTGCTGTTCTCTGACGTACCTGGGAAAACCTCGGTCATTAAACATGACATCATCACTGACCCAGGGGTTAAAGTTAATCTAAAGCCCTATAGGTTACCAGAAGCACAAAGAGAATCGTTGTCGAAAGAAATTAAAAATATGGTAGAGTTAGGGGTTAATTAAGAATCACATAGTGAATGGTCAAGTCCCATTGTGTTGATTCCAAAGCCCGATGGGAGTGTGCGTTTCTGCAATGACTTCCGAAAGTTGAACAGTGTTTCAAAATTCGATGCCTACCCGATGCCAAGAGTGGATGAACTGATTGAGAGACTAGGGACGGCAAGGTATTTAACCACTCTTGACCTAACCAAAGGGTATTGGCAAGTACCGTTAACCAAGAGCGCCAAACAAAAGACAGCTTTTTCAGTGCCAGAGGGCTTGTTTCAGTACAAGATGTTGCCCTTCGGGCTACATGGGGCACCTGCTACCTTCCAAAGAATGATGGACAGGATTCTAAGGCCCCACAGACGGTATGTGGCTGCTTATCTGGATGACGTGGTCGTTCATAGTCCTGATTGGCAGTCTCACTTACCCAGGGTACAAGCAGTGTTGGACTCCATCTATAAGGCAGGTTTGACAGCCAACCCAAAAAAGTGTTGTCTAGGCATGGAGGAAGTAAAATATCTGGGATTCACCATTGGCAGAGGCATGATAAAGCCTCGGCTCAATAAAGTTGATGCCATACAAAACTGGCCACGGCCTCTGAATAAGAAGCAGGTGAGAGCCTTCTTGGGAGTTACGGGGTACTACAGGAGGTTTATACCCAACTTTGCCACCATGGCAGTCCCACTGACTGACCTGACCAAAGGCAAACAAAAAGTCATGGTAGAATGGAGTCCTGAGGCAGAGAAAGCTTTTCAGGAGTTGAAAGTAGCGTTGTGTTCCCAACCAGTCCTGATGACTCCTAATTTTGAAAGGGAATTCATAGTACAAACCGATGAATCAGAAGTAGGTATAGGAGCGGTCCTGTCCCAGAACAAGGAGGGTGAGGAACACCCTATTTTCTATCTTAGCAGAAAGTTGAATGTACATGAGAGAAACTATGCCACAGTGGAGAAGGAGGTGTTGGCCATAAAGTGGGCGTTAGAGGCTCTCAGGTACTACTTGGTCGGAAGAAAGTTCAAATTGATCACTGACCATGCCCCTCTGAAGTGGATGTCTGAAAATAAGGACAGTAATGCGAGAATTACAAGATGGTTCTTGGCGTTACAAACTTTTAAATTTTCAGTGGAACACAGGCCAGGAAGCCAGCTGGCCAATGCTGACGTGTTGTCACGCGTTCATTGTTTGGGGGCTTCAGTTGTTCTGCCTCACAGGTCGAAACAAAGGGGGGGATATGTGATAGGATCACTGGTAAAGTGGTCTGTGGCAGGTACATTTGTCCCAGATCCCTGTCTTTTGTGTTTTAAACCCCCAGGAGAAAGTCTGCAGTGTAGCAGGCTTGAGTTTCGGCTTTTTGAAAAGCCGGTTTGGGACCTGGGAGTTGTGGGTGAGAGGAGAGGGAGGGCTCCACCCACGGCCACCCCAGGATTTGGTTCTCGCAGCCTGGTAACAGGCGTGTTAGTTTTTCACCTGAGAGTGGCCAATATAAGCCTAGTGTGTTTAGGGCTGATTGTCTCACCTGGGAGAGCAGACAGGGAGTTTGCTCAGAGACACTTGGATACCTAACTGTGAGTGTTGTGCTGTGCTTTTGTTGCTGGCGAGGGCATTAGGCCCTGCCAGGTTCTGGTAGTGAGGGAACTACCTGTGAAGTTAGTGCCCCGACAGGGCTAGGATATATATTTATGTTTTCTTTATGTTTCTGACATTGTACAATAAAGACTGGCGCCAACCAGCTTGTACTTGCATCCAGACTGGTGTGCTGCTTCCTTGCTGCTGTGTGTGTGTGTAAGGAAGGAGTCCTCTACCCAGGAGAGGGACCCCCTAACCTAACTGTGTCACAATATATATATATATATATATATACAGTCAGGTGCATAGGTGCATAAATATTGGGACATTGACAGAATTTTCATATTTTGGCCTCTGTTCACCACCACAATGGCTTTGAAATTGAACAAACAAGAAGTGCTTTAATTGCAGACTTTCAGATTTAATTTGAGAGTAATTACATCCAAATCAGGTGAACGGTGTAGGAATTACAATGGTTTCTATATGTGGCTCCCACTCTTTAAGGGGCCAAAAGTAATGGGACAAACTAAACAATCCTAAATCTAACTTTCACTTTTTAATACCTTGTTGCAAATCCTTTGCAGGCAATTACAGCCTGAAGTCTGAAGTGCATAGACATCACCAGATGCTGGGTTTCATCCCTGGTGATGCTCTGCCAGGCCTCTACTGCAAATGTCTTCAGTTCCTGCTTGTTCTTGGGGCAATTTCCCTTCAGTTTTGTCTTCATCAAGTGAAATGCATGCTCAATCGGATTCAGGTCGGGGGATTGACTTGGCCATTGCATAACATTCCACTTTTTAGCCATAAAAAACTCTTTGGTTGCTTTTGCAGTATGCTTCGGGTCATTGTCCATCTGCACTGTGAAGTGCCGTTCAATGAGTTCTGAAGCATTTGACTGAATACGAGCATATAATATTGTCTGAAACACTTCAGAATTCATTCTGCTGCTTTTGTCAGCAGTCACATCATCAATAAATACAAGCGAACCAGTTCCATTGGCAGCCATACATGCCCACACCATGACACTACCACCACCATGCTTCACTGATGAGGTGGTATGTTTTGGATCATGAGCAGTTCCTTTCCTTCTCCATACTCTTCTCTTCCCATCACTCTGGTACAAGTTGATCTTTGTCTCATCTGTCCATAGGATGTTGTTCCAGAACTGTAATGGCTTTTATAGATGTTGTTTGGCAAACTCTAATCTGGTCTTCCTGTTTTTGTGGCTCACGAATGGTTTACATCTTGTGGTGAACCCTCTGTATTCACTTTTGTGAAGTCTTCACTTGATTGTTGACTTTGACACATATACACCTACCTCCTGGAGAGTTTTCTTGATTTGGCCAACTGTTGTGAAGGGGTTTTTCTTCACCAGGCAAATAATTCTTCTGTCATCCACCACAGTTGTTTTCCATGGTCTTCCGGGTCTTTTGCTGTTGCTGAGCTCTCTGGTGCGTTTTTCTTTTTAAGAATGTTCCAAACAGTTGATTTGGCCACACCTAATGTTTTTGCTATCTCTCTGATGGGTTTGTTTTGATTTTTCAGCCTAATGATGGCTTGCTTCACTGATAGTGACAGCTCTTTGGATCTCATATTGAGAGTCGACAGCAACTGATTCCAAATACAAATGTCACACCTAGAATCAACTCCAGACCTTTTACCTGCTTAATTGATAATGAAATAACGAGGGAATAGCCCACACCTGTCCATGAAATAGCTTTTGAGTTGATAGTCCCATTACTTTTGGCCTCTGGGGGCGTTGCCTTCTCCCACACCCCCAGGCCTGGGGGTCGCCATGGTGGTGGTGTTGGGGTCCTTCTATCCACCAGTTATTCCTACCAGCTAATACCCTCTGAACCATCCCTTACATTCCCCACATTTGAGGTTCATGCTATACGCCTCTTCCAACCAGTAAACCTCAGAGTAGCTGTCATTTACCATCCCCCTGGCTCTCCCTCCAAATTCCTTGACAACTTTGCTTCCTGGCTCCCTCACTTTCTCTCCTCAGATATTCCCTCCATTATCCTAGGTGATTTTAATATTCCTATTGACATTCCCACAGAATCCTCTGCAGCTAAACTCCTTACCCTCACCTCTTCATTTGGTCTCGACCAATGGACCTCATCACCCTCCCATGTGAGTGGGCACTCACTTGACCTGGTCTGTACTCACCGTTGTGATATTTCTGATTACTCCAATTCCCCATTCCCCCTCTCTGACCATCACCTTCTCTCTTTTAACCTATCCCTCTCTCTTTCCCCTCCTTTAACTCCTAAGGCTACCATTACTAAGCGTAATATTGAGGCTATTGACACTGTTGCTTTTTCCTCCCTGCTGGACTCTCTTCTCTCCCTTATCATTTCTCTCTCCTGTCCTGAACAAGCTACTTCCCTGTACAATTCCTCCCTTACTTCTGCTCTTGATTCTGTTGCTCCGGCAATAACTACTCACCCTCGCAGATCCACACCACAACCCTGGCATTCCAAATGCACCAGATACCTACAAAAGTGTTCAAGAATTGCATAGCGTCAGTGGAGAAAGTCACGCTCTAAGGCTGACTTCCTCCATTTCAAATTTATTCTCTCTTTCTACAATGCTGCCCTGTCTCTCTCCAAACAAACATATTTCAAGAACCTCATCTCCTCCCAGTCCTCAAACCCCCGGCGTCTCTTTGCCACTTTCAACTCCCTACTCTGCCCTTCCCCTCCTCGCCTTCCCTCCTTGGTCTCTGCCCTCGACTTTGCCACCTACTTTAAATCTAAAATTGACTCCATACGTGAGGACATCATATCCCATCAGACCCTCAGCACTCCCCCCCCTCCTTTCCCTGACCACCCCTCCCCTTCTGTCTCACCAACTCTGACATCCTTCTCCCCTGCTTCTGGAGAGGAAGTCTTGGCCCTCATCCAGTCCTCCCCTCCTTCCACCTCCCCTCTTGACCCTATCCCTTCCCGTCTCCTCTGTTACCTGTCTCCTTCTGCCTGTTCCCATCTGGCTCACCTCCTTAATCTCTCCCTATCATCTGGCACTGTCCCTTCTGCATTCAAACATGCTCTTGTCTCCCCCATTCTTAAAAAACCTACCCTTGATCCTAACATACTTTCCAACTATCGACCCATCTCTCTTCTCCCTTTTGCTTCCAAACTCCTTGAGCGTATTGTCTACAACCGCCTTACCACCTTTCTTTCCTCCCACTCCCTCCTTGACATTTCAATCTGGCTTCCGATCTCTGCACTCCACTGAAACTGCCCTCACAAAAGTCAGCAACGACCTCCTTGCCGCCAAATCCAAGGGCCACTACTCTCTGTTCATTCTCCTTGACCTCTCTGCTGCATTTGACACTGTAGACCACCCTCTCCTCCTGCAAATCCTTTACTCTCTCGGTTTACGTGGCACTGCCCTCTCCTGGCTTTCCTCCTACCTATTTGATTGTTCCTTCGCTGTGTCCTCTCATGACTCCTCTTCCCCTCCACTTCCACTAACAGTAGGAGTTCCCCAAGGTTCTGTTCTTGGACCTCTCCTTTTCTCCCTATATACATCCTCTTTAGGTGTACTCATTAACTCCTTTGACCTCCAATATCATCTCTATGCAGATGATACTCAAATTTACCTTTCCACCCGTGAGCTCTCCCCTCGCTCCTTACCCGTATCTCCAACTGTCTCTCTGTTGTCTCTTTGTGGATGTCCCAGCGCTTTCTTAAACTTAACATGTCTAAGACTGAGCTGATCATCTTGCCACCCTCTTCCACTACATCACTTCCCACAATTTCATTATCTATTGATGGCACAACTATCTCCTCTAGCCCCAAAGTGCGCTGTCTTGGAGTTATCTTAGACTCCTCCCTCTCCTTTAAACCGCATATTCAGCACCTCTCGCAGTCCTGCCATTTTCACCTAAAAAATATCTCCAGGATTAGACCCTTCCTCACCCATGATGCCACTAAAACCCTCATCCACTCACTGGTCATATTCAGATTGGACTACTGTAACCTTCTCCTAGCTGGCCTCCCAGTCTCTCACCTCTCTCCACTACAATCGGTTCTCAATGCTGCTGCTCGGCTCATCTTCCTCTCCAGACATTCTACATCTGCTTCCCCTCTCCTTCAAGCCCTACCCTGGCTCCCCTTCCCCTTCAGATGCCAATTCAAGGTTCTTACATTCGCCTACAAAGCCCTCACCAAATCCTCTCCCACATACATTTCTGACCTTCTCTCACTTCACACTCCTGCCCGTCCACTTCGCTCAACTAATGCATGCCACCTCTCTTGCCAACTGATTACTTCCTCCCACTCCCTATCAGACTCTCCACCTCTCTACACATCTTCAAACGGGCTCTCAAGACCCACTACATCAAGGCCTTTCAGCACTCATCCTAACCCACCTCATGCTCTTTCCTTCCTATCTTCCCCTTCTGTGTCACGCCTGTCTGTCTGCCCCTCCTCTTAGAATGTAAGCTCTCACGAGCAGGGACCTCTTCCCTCATGTGCTTCTCTTTACATTTTCTTCTACTCTCTACTCCCCATTAGGGCACCTAACACGGGACTGCCAACTCTCAGCAGCTTATTGTGAGCACTTTAATTGCTATTGCAGCAATGTATGTAATCGTGTCCTTGTCCTGCACTGTAATGTACTGTAAGTTTCTTGTTTATTGTTCACTTATTAGTTCTATGTACTATGTAAGGCTGCGGAACACTTGTGGCGTCATATAAATAAAGGATAATAATAATAATAATAATAATAATAATAATAATGAATGCTCTTAACTTGATGTAAGTGAGATAATTGTCTTGTGTGGTCTTATGCACATTGATTAACAAAAAGAGTGTTAGTCTTCAGGGGCAGGAGCCCCCGACCATGAGTGAACACAGGCCCCCTCCTCTCTTCCCGGCTGACATCAGCCAACTGACCGCAGGAGTAGACTCCTGTCACTATAGTGTGATTTCCTACTGCGCATGTGCAAAACACTGGGAAAATGGCCGCAGCTGCCATTTTCCAGGAGTTTTCTGTAGCGCTACTTCGTGGGACATCGGAGCGGTAAGTAGAAAACAAAAAGTATGGAAGCATGGTGTTCAGTGCGGGGCCCCCTGGACCCAGGGGCCCGTGTGCACCCCACACCCTGCACCCATTATAAATACACCCCTGTTAGTACAAGACCTGTAAAGTCCTATTATAATTTGACTTTACAGGACTTGTGCTTGCTGCACTGTGTGATTGCAGCTTGGACAACTAAGGGTATATTTACTAAAGTGCGGGTTTATAGAAGTGGAGGTTCTCTACGTATCACTTATCTAGCACCTTCTTCTAAGATATAAGTTAGAATCGGATTGGGTGCCAAGGGGAACACCTCCACTTCTATAAACCTGCACTTTAGTAAATATACCACCTAGTGTATTTGGAATCACTGACCAGAGCCGACTCGAGGCATGTACAACCAGTGCGGTGGAACAGGGGCGCCGGCCCATAAAGGGCACACCCCTTCCAACATCCCGAGTTTAGAGGGACAGTCCCACTTTCGGGCACGGTCCCGCTGTTCCACCCATGGGCTGAAGTGTCCAGTGGGTGGTCGGGAGGTTGGGCACCCCCACCGCTGCAGCAGTGTTGGACCCCGGAGAAGCTGAATGGATGCTGAGCGCATGCGCATGGCATCCATTCAGTGCAGGGAGAGGGCTGGGGGAAGCCCAACTAGTGACGGAGTGCTGGGTTCACCCCCCAGCCTGACATTACATGGGAGGCATGCCATGCAGGCACGCCCCCAAATAACGTCATTTAGGGGGAGTGGTCTATGTTAATTAGGCCACACTCCTTTCCAATCATGTGCGGCTTAACTGCTCACACACGGAACACGGGCGCCTACTTCTTGGTCGGCACAGGGCGCGGCTCCTACTTGAGCCGGCCATGTCACTGACTTCCATTGCAAATGTGTGCAATGTTCCCAAAGCTAATAGCAAATATCCAAATGGTGAACCTCACCTGTGAGGGGAAAGTTTGTCTAACCAGCCAGCCTTATTCAGCATTGTATAGGGTCCATAGAAGCATGCATATGGTGTGATTGAGTCATCTTCTTGGGATAATGGATCCATTTCTTGAGCTGATGTTTGGACCTCTTGGTGATTGCTGTTATCTTTCTGCAATTTAGTATCTGGGAGTGACTCTCTTGTCTGGTCCACAGCGGGTGTTAGTTCTGACCCAAGTGTGCATTCCTCCAATGTTGAATACACTGACTCCTCTGAATGTCCTGGCGTTAGGGATGTTTTACATGGATAATTATGTTCTGGGCTTCTAAATAAAAATAGAAAACAAGTTACTAAACAATTCACTCCAATGAATACCATGAATAGTAGTGCATTTATTGTTTTCACCAATATTTAGGTGCAGGGCAGACGTTAGCCTGCGGCACACTTATGGCACATCTTATTTCAAAAGCAGGAAGCCCCCTGTGCTGCACGACTGCCTCTTGCTGCTTATCTAAAGATGGGACTTCAAGTGGGGGCACTATAAACACTGAATGAGTCACTCGCTCAGTGTTTTAGGTGCCCATTAATGATTGGTGCCGTAGGCAACCACCTAGGTGTGTGTTATGGTAGCGTTGGCCGTATTTAGATGTAAGCCCTCAGCGAAAGGGAATCTAGCCACAAGATCATCCTTTTCTTAGTAGTACCAAGATTATATACACTTCACGTTATTTTATATACTCTCTCTGTGCAAGCTCTGTGCAAACTTAGGCAGTTATGTCTGTCACTTCTTTGCTTGCTCATTGTCACGTTTTATTATTTGCTTGCTCATTGTCACGTTTTATTATTTGCTTGCTCATTGTCATGTTTTATTTCCTTTCCAGAACTGGACATGTCCTGTCTCCAATGATGTCATTCTCCTCCTCATATAACAGTTATGTCTTGCGTGTAGTACAGACCCACCAATATCAAGAGAACTAGGTGAGGATATAAAACAAGAATATCTTCATACATTTATCCCTTAATATTTATACAAATTCAAAAGGAAAATAAGTATATAAATAACTAAAGGGACAGTAGCTTAAAACCTGCACTTCTAAGCAACACTGGAAAATAAAATACAAGATAAATCCATCCCTGATAACGAATGTATTCTCAGCATAGATCTATGGTTTTCAGTGATCCTGTATTCCAAACAAGTTATGAAATTCACCTTATTTGATAAACAGTGTTATGAATTTAAATATACTGTAACATTTTTATATGCCATGGTAAAATTACCCCTGTTTATGAATATACAATTGCTAATCACTTTAAGAAAATCTACCCAAATGTATTTATCAAGCATCATTTCAAACATATTTTACTAAGTGCGGTATTCAATTAGTTTCACATCTGCGATAAAGTTCAGCCTGCTAGACTTTTCACCTACATCGCGTCTTTTGGACGCGGAAACTTATCGTGCGCGACCCTGCTATTCGCCGTATTCAATTCCAAAAGACGCAAAAACAGCGACCCGCGAAGGCAGAACAGGCGGTGTCAGAATCGGGGAAAACAGCCTGAACCCCCCCAAAAAATATGCAGAAAGATTGTGGATCAATGTAGTAGTACCCGAATAGCCCTAATAACACTGTTTGGGGTTCTTAAGTTGGTTCAATAGCCTCTAATTAGCGTCTTTGCACAAGTGGTGAAGAATGGCATAAAGCAGTATTTTTTGTTGAAAATAAGAAGTCCTGTCACTTTTGGGTACCTGAAAATGGGTGCTAGCATATTTTAATGTCTCTAAAGTGAAGTTTTAATAAAAGTGAAAATCCAACATCATAAAAGCACCTGCAATCCCAAAAATCTTGACACCTTCTTAGAGCACTCCAGAACCTTATTTCGCTAGTTTTTGAAGGTGTCCCCCCACTTTGTGTTTTATATCCCCAAAATAAAAGTACTTTTTTGGGGTGTTCTTAAGATTTTTTCAGATTTTTTTGACGTAGTTGTCCTTTGGGGGGGCTGTGCCAAAGGTTCTGAGTGGTTTACCCACGTTTGCCCCCCAAAATAAAAATGTTGCACTTCTTTTCTCCTACTATTCAGAGGCGAATCTTTTTCGCCTATTACATTGCATTGACTTTCCGCGTACGATAAAAGTGGATGGAATTGAATACAGAGATAAGTTTCCGCCACGTGAAAAGATGCAATCCGCGATAATTTTTAGCGGATCTCGGCTTTTCGCATCTAACTGAATACAGCCCTAAGTTGTGAAAATCTATCATTATAATTTTTCACTTTCCATAACTGTGTGTTAAAGTGGATCGATGCACAACTAGAGAATTGTATTCAGTGTACAATTAATAAAAAACAGCGCATAGAAAATCTGTGTAATATAAAACTTGTACCCAGAGCCGGCACAATGCGGTAAGCCGGTACTGCACAGCAAGGAGGTGCAAGGCTGGAGAGGCACCACTGCCTCCTCCTCCATTTGCCAGGCGCTAGTTGAGATATTGTTACCAGCAGGCACCCGGCAGCTCTTTCCCTGCAGCTTCTCCATCCAGCTCTTGCAGTGTAGTAAATAAGCCAAGCGTGAGGAGTTGTTGGACAGTGGCGGGCCACGAGCGGGGCTTCAGGTAAGTACAGTGTTGTGTGCCTGTGTGGCATAATGTGTAAGGGGCACTACTACTGTGGGTGTTGTATAAGGAGCACTACTACTGTGGGCATTTTATAAGGGGCACTACTACTGTGGGCATTGTGTAAGGGGCACTACTACTGAGGGCACTGTGTAAGGGGCACTACTACTGAGGGCACTGTGTAAGAGGCACTACTACTGTGGGCATTAAGTGTAAGGGGCACTACTACCGTGGGCATTATGTGTAAGGGACACTACTTCTGTGAGCAATATGTGTAGGAGCACAAATACTGTGGGCATTATGAGTAAGGGCAGGGCCGGATTAAGGGGAGGGTGACAGGGGCGGTCGTCCTGGGGCCCCCACATACAGAGGGGCACCCACTACTAGAGCACACAGGGGACGTTTCTGAGTACGTATAAACCCCCCTGACGGAACATTTCCCCCTTCTACTGTTGCCAAAATGGGGGCGGGGCCAACACAACCTGCGAATTGTGGCAGTACGGCACAAGGGGACGGGGGCTAATGAAGAGAGCAGCAGCTGCATAGAATGTAAGTACTGTATGTGTACTGTTTTATTATTTATATATGTGTATGTATGTGTATTTATTTGTTTATGTCTATGTTATTGTATATATAGTATGTGTTAGTGTGTGTATACTGTGTATGTATATGTGTAAGTGTTTATGTGTGTGCATACTGTATATTTGTGTGTATATTATATTAAATATATATGTTTGCTACATATATAATATGTGTGTGTGCGCGTGTTTGACGTGTGGCAGGGGAGGCGAGTAGGCTCAATGTGGCTTGGTGGGGGCCCCCACAACTAAGTTGCCCCAGGTCCCCCACAAGCCTTAATCCGGCCCTGTGTAAGAGCCACTAGTACTGTGGACATTATGTGTATAAGGGAAACTACTACTGTAGGCATTGTGTGTAAAAGGGGAAGTACGTTGGGCTTTATGTATAAGGGGCACTACTGTGTATAAAGGGTACTACTGTGGGTATTATGTCTATAAGGGGCACTACCACTAAGGCATTGTGTGTATAAGGAGAATTACCACTGTGGCAGTATGTGTATGAGGGACACTACTACTGTGTGGCATAACGTGAACAAGAGGCACTACTATGCGTTGTAACATGTTTAAGGGACACTACTATGTGGTGTAATGTGAATCAGGGGCACTATGTCGTGTAAAGTGAATAGGATTGTGCTACTACTGTATGTGGCGTAATTTGAATTGAGGTTACTATTATGTGGCCATGCCCCTTCCTTTTGAGACCACGCCCCTTTGGCACATGCTGTCCCTTTATAAAAAATGGGAGGTAGGGGAGGTGCAAATTTATAGTTTGCAGCTCCTCCTTCCAGCTCCTGCAGTGTAGTGCATACAGCCAAGTATGAGGAGCTGTTGGACAGCGGCGGGCCACAAGTGAGGCTTCAAGTAAGTACAGTGTTGTGTGTCTGTGTGGCATAATGTGTAAGGGGCATTACTGCTGTGAGCATTGTGTAAGGAGCACTACCACTGTGGGTGTTGTGTTGTATAAGGAGCACTACTACTGTTGGCATTGTGTAAGGGGCACTACTACTATGGGAATTGTGTAAGGTGCACTACTACTTTGGGCATTGTGTAAGGAGCACTGCTACTGTGGGCATTGTGTAAGGGGCACTACTACTGTAGGCTTTGTATAAAGGTCACTATTATTGTGGGCATTGTGTAAGGTGCTCTATTACTTTGGGCATTGTGTAAGGGGTGCTACTACTTTGGGCCATTAAATGTAAGGAGAACTACTTCTGTGGGCAATATGTGTAGGAGCACTAATACTGGGGGCATTATGTGTATAAGGGGCACTGCTACTGTGGGCATTGTGTGTATATGGGGCACTACACAGGGGGGCCCGCACCGCACACCCTGCACCCTTATTATACTTACCTCTCTGGAGTCCCACGGCAGCTCCGGTGTCTGCATTTTAAAAAACAGCTGGAAAATGTCCACCGTGGCCATTTCCCCGTTGTTTGCACATGCACAGTACAGGGATGATGTCTGCCGCGGCCATTTTCCCGGTGACCTGCACATGGCCTATAGAATCTGGGCACACTCTAGTGTCCAGAGTCTATAAGTGGGGCGCTGGCCGCGCACCGCTCAGTGCGTTGCCGGGCCACCGGATGGAGAGGAAGGGTTCCATGACGGAGACTGCACACGGGCCCCCTCCTCTCTAGAAATGCCCCTGGCACTACTACTGTAGGCATTGTGTGTATAATAGGCAGTATTGTGGGCATTGTGTATAAGGGGCACTACTGTGTATAAGTGTTGGGGCACTACTGTGTATAAAGGGCACTACTGTGGGCATTATGTGTACAAGGGCCTCTTACAGTGGGTGTTCCCCAAGGTTCTGTTCTTGGACCTCTCCTTTTCTCACTCTATACATCCTCACTAGGTGAACTCATTAGCTCTTTTGACCTCCAATATCATCTCTATGCTGATGATACTCAAATCTACCTTTCCTCCCCTGACCTCTCTCCCTTTCTCCTCACTCGTGTCTCCAACTGTCTCTCTGCCATTTCTTCCTGGATGTCCCAGCGATTTCTTAAACTTAATATGTCTAAGACTGAGCTAATCATCTTCCCTCCCCCCTACATACACTACACACTTCCCACCATTTCTTTACAATTGATGGCACAACTATCTCCTCTAGCCCCAAAGTGCACTGTCTTGGAGCTATCCTGGACTCCACCCTCTCCTTCAAACCACATATCCAGAATCTCTCACAGTCCTGTCGCTTTCATCTTAAAAATATTTCCAAGATTAGACCCTTTCTCACCCAGGATGCCACTAAAATCCTCATACACTCATTGGTCATCTCCAGATTGGACTACTGTAACCTTCTCCTATCTGGCCTCCCCAAATCCCATCTCTCTCCTCTCCAGTCTATCCTTAATGCTGCTGCTCAGCTCATCTTCCTCTCAAAACGCTCTGCATCTGCCTCCCCTCTCCTACAAGCCCTCCACTGGCTCCCCTTCCCCTTTAGAACCCAATTTAAGGTTCTCACGCTCACTTACAAAGCCCTCAGCCATTCCTCTCCCACTTACATCTCTGATCTCATCTCCCTTCACTCTCCTGTCTGCCCTCTTCGTTCAACAAATGCACGCCGCCTTTCATGCCAGCTGATTACTTCCTCCCACTCCCGCCTCCAAGATTTTGCCCGTGCAGCTCCCCACCTTTGGAACTCTCTCCCACTTCCCATCAGACTTTCCACCTCTCTACAATCCTTCAATCGGGCTCTCAAGACCCACTATTTCATCAAAGCCTTCCAGCTCTCATCTTAACTTGCTGCCACATACTCCTTCCTCCCTGCCTACCCCATCTGTGTCACACCTGTTTGTCTGTCCCTCCCCCTTAGAATGTAAGCTCCTATGAGCAGGGCCCTCTACCCTCTTGTGCATCTCCTTACTATACCTTCATCTACTTCTTACTCTCTACCAGGGCACCTAACACTTGGTTGCTTTGCATTGTTGCTTATCTGGGTGTTATGGTCGTGAATGTAGCAATATATATTATCCATGTCCTGTAATGTATTGTATTGTACTGTAAGTCACTGTAAATCAATCTATTTGTTCATGTACTTTGTAAGGTGCTGCGGAAAACTTGTGGCGCCATATAAATAAACGATAATAATAATAATAATAATAATAATAATAATAATAAATAAGGGGCACTACCACTAAGGCATTATGTGCATATGGGGTATTACCACTGTGGAATTATATATGAGGGACACTACTACTGTGCGGCATAACATGAATAAGAGGCACTACTATGCGTCGTAAATGTGTTTAAGGGACACAACTATGTGGTGTAATGTGAATCAGAGGCACTATGTGGTGTAATGTGAATCAGAGGCACTATGTGGTGTAATGTGAATCAGAGGCACTATGTGGTGTAATGTGAATCAGAGGCACTATGTGGTGTAATGTGAATCAGAGGCACTATGTGGTGTAAAGTAAATAAAATTGTGCTACTACTGTATGTGGTGTAATTTGAATTGAGGGTACTATTGTGTGGCCATGTCCCTTTCTTGTGACACCACGCTCCTTTGGCACATAAGTGGATATTGTAATTAGTTATCTTTTTCTTTCATTAATTTGCCTAATATTGCCAGCAATATTGCAAAATGTATTTCCAGAATAAATCACAGTTATTAAGCCTAAGGAGGGAATTTAGTTAAAGGCGAAAGTGAAAGTAACATATCGCGCATATCGCCTGATGATTTCACTTAACACCTGTAATTTAAAGTGCAATCCAATTAGAAACTGGGTTATGAATGTTTCACCCAATAATTCTTGCTGGTTTTACACTCGTTAAGTACAAACTAATATTGGATAACAGTATAAAAGTCTATTAGTGGAAATTGTATCAAGTGGCTGTTATAAGCAATTTCTCACAGTGAAGAAATGATAGAAAGCAAGAGTTTTTCTTTATAATAATGCTCTACTTAAATTAGTGGTGCATAAAAATGCCTGTAAGTATATTTGTGTAATTTTAAGCCACTTTTAAAATTACATAAAAACTTCAAAATACACCTCTAACACTAAAAACACCTATCCCATTCATATAACACCCCCATATACCTGTCCCACATCAGATAACCCATTTTCCTACACTCTGCACATTTTCACCCCAAAATTGACATGTCGACTCATTATTGGCCTACTTAAGCTAATTAAAAAATTCACTTTGCATAATTAGCCATTAAGGAAGGTATCCTAGTCGTTCTTAATTCAAGTCCAGACATTTTTACCTTAAAATAGGGATCTTTCCCAACTTTTCACCTGCTCGGGAGATGGTGCATACAAATGTGCGTTAAATCCTATATCTAGAATTATCGGGTGTTAACTTCACCTGCAATTGAATTGGCCGATAATCACTTTTCATGAAAAGTGAAAACATTTCACACAAAAACGGCTTATCGCCTCTAAATGAATTCCCCCTAAATGACTGATTTGTTGTTTTAGAATTTTTATCTTAAAATAATACATAATATAATGGTAATCTCATAAAGCAATTAATTTCACGGAATTACAATATGCATACATTTGATAATAATTTTCATGGCCACCTTGCTAGAGGGGAGTTGCATATCATTTGCATATAACTACTTTGTGTACCTGAAGTCCAAGCACATCATTGAGCATTGCAACCTCAGGGCCTGATTCAGAACCGGACGCTATTTGCACTCGCTCGTTCAGAAAAAGGGTCCAGATATTTAAATAGAGCGCTCGCTCTTTGCGGTCTGTTGACGCCTCTATGTCTGAACGAGCGAACGAAACATGCGCTCGCTATTTTTTTTAAAAACGCCCCCTGGCCGCTCGCATCCTACGTCATCTCCGCTATTTATTAGATTAATCGAGTATATCGAAAGGCGTATGAACTGCTCGCAGTGCTTGTGGTAGCATTTTCCTACCGCAATCATGCAAACAGTTCAGGCTAAAAGACAACCAAGTGACGTGGTCGATGACGCTGCTTTGTTAATTATGCACACCCTTAAAACGCCCGTTTTGACCATTTGGCACGCCTGCGTTCGGATCTCCACTCCCCGTTTTCAAGCACCTTCCCGTTACCACCCACAAACGCCTCATTCTGTCACTCAAATTAGCAGGCATTCGCTATTTTGCGAGCACACAAATTCCGACCGCAATGACTGGTATTACGACCCATACACATGCGCAGTTGTGCGAACATTGCTCGGAGCGAACAAGCGGCTGCTTACGAGCGGCTCTGAATCAGGCCCTCAGTCTTTATCTGTTTGGGGAAGATAATTATATATAAAATATTTTAAGTGTAAATGTTCTCCTTTAATAAATATTTGCTTATGTAGTGGGCAGTACCGGATGTTATATAAAGAGCAAAATACATTATTTGGACATTTGTTTTATTGTGAAAGATTGTTTCAATTCCAGTTACAAATCATCAAAATGCAGAAATTAGGGACATTTGGCAACAATGCCAGTGACAGAAGCATAAAGTCAGATTATTTTTACCTTGTGCTGATTCCGGTGCCCTCATTCAGATCACTATTACTAGAAGCTGAAAAGTTATCGCCAGAAGCTTTCTGGAAGATAATTTAAAATATATGCAATGTAATATTTCTGCTACTAGGCACTATGATAAAATCACAATATGGTTATTTCAATATGTTCTTATTCTGATTGGAAATGAAAAGGCTATTTCTTAGGCTTGCAAATTGTCCCTATAGTATTCCCCCTACCCAGTGGCAGAACTGTTGAACAGGCAGTGTAGTGTGACCAGTAATGGGCCTAGAGGTGAGGGCAGCCCCTCTGTGGCAATCTATCTGCTCCCTGGGGTCTGATTATGAGAAGATGCATGTGCACTGAAGCTCTGTTTTGGATGTCAATGGGGCCCCCATGCATGCTCAGAGGAGCACAGTAGGGGCCTCTAACATCCTACCAAATTTAGCAACAGGGCCAAGCAATAGAGTAAAATGGCTACCAATTCTTGTTAATTAACTTTTCTACCTAAAGATGGAGCACATTTTGTTGGGAAATTCACTGTAATCCAGAGCCTCTATAGATGAGGTGTTGGACTGAGCCACGCTAACTTTGCCACACATAATAGAAGTATGGGACAGTTTGACTTGTACAGTATGATCAAAGTGACAGGCAATCAGTCACATAGTTCATCTGAAATAATCCTGCTCTTTCTGTTCCTCTTTTCCTTACCATTTTCCAAGTGCCGGTAGGTACCTGTCACATGTTAATATAAATATATTCAAACTAGAGATCATTAGTAGGGGGTCTATGTACTAAGCCTTGGAGAGAGATAAAGTGGAGAGAGATAAAATGCCAACCAATCAGGCTGTCATTTTTCAAGCACAGCCTGCAAAGTGACAGTTAGGAGCTGATTGGTTTGGTACTTTGAGGTTTATGCATCAAGCAGTGAAAAGTGTGGAGAAGTGGGCCCAGTGTGGAGAAGTTGCCCATAGCAACCAATCTGCTCCTTTCTAATATTTTATAGCCTGTACAGTACTTACTAATTGATACCTCAAAGCTGATTGGTTGCTATGGGCAACTTCTTCACTGGTCCCACTTCTCCACGCTTTTCACTGCTTGATACATAAATCCCTCAATCTCCGTCCACTGTATCTCTCTCCAAAGCTTAGTACATCCCCCCATAGTGAGAAAAACAAAGTAAACCAAAACTAATGTTTGATTGGTTTGTGAGATAGTGAGCATGTTAGTTAGGGTATACCTTCAGGAAGCCGGTGGGCGCAATGCCGACCGCTGGATTCCCGACTGCTTAATCCCAGCGACGGTTAAATGACAGGCATCTAAATCTAGATGCCTGTCATTTTACTGATGCCGGGAAAGCGGCGCCCGGCATCCATACTGAAGGGATTCTGGGCGCTGGGCGTGGACAGCCGCAGAGGGGGGGAAGGGTTAGGTTTAGGGCTCCTGGGGGAGACTTAGGGTTAGGCACCCCCGGGAGTTTAGGGTCAGGCTAGGGGAAGGGGGGGTTAGAGTTAGGCACCCCCGGGGGAGGTTAGGGTTAGGCACCCCCGCGGGGGACTTAGGTTTAGGCGGCGGGGAAGGCGGGGGTTAGGTTTAGGCACTTAGAGGGGGGGATTAGGGTTAGGCACAGGGGGGAGGAGGTTAGGGTTAGGCACAGGGGGGAGGAGGTTAGGGTTAGGCACTCTAAAGGAGGGTTAGGGTTAAGGGGTAGAATTAGGTTATTTTGTACTTACCTTTAGGACAATCAGGATTTCCTCCTCTGTCGGGCTGCCGCTGCCGGGATTTGAACCATGCGGCCGGCGGTAAATCATACCGTATGTGTTAGTTAGATAGGAAAGCAGTTAGTTAGTGGGTTATTAGTCTGTTAATT
The DNA here is from genome assembly GCA_031769625.1 of Taudactylus pleione. Classification (NCBI taxonomy): domain Eukaryota; kingdom Metazoa; phylum Chordata; class Amphibia; order Anura; family Myobatrachidae; genus Taudactylus; species Taudactylus pleione. Next base: position 6,649,593 of record JAUIMM010000300.1, read on the forward strand.
TGCTTATTAAAAAAATGTGAAGACAAATCTTTGTTAAATGTTCAACAGTTGATCCATTTAACAATTCAGATGCTGTTACTGTAGGTACTTTCATGAAATCAGGTTCACAAGAAAACCTGCATTAGCCATCAACACATTAAGTTGTATAATCTTCGCAATAAAAATAAATGATAGAATCTAATCAGTCAATGACTCTTCCAATATGCATTCTATTTCACGAATGTCCATAAATATTTACTACACTACAGTACCTAACAAAAAGTTGTGGATGCCTGTACATCGCACCCATATACTGTATGCTTGTCAGACATTTCATTTCAAAATCATGGGCAGTACTCTCCCCCCCCCCCCGCCCTTGGTGCTTTTTTAAAAGCATAGACTCTACTGGGAACAGTTTCCACTACAATTTGGAACATGCCTAAGAGGATTCATATCCATTCAGCCACAAGAGCATTAGTGAGGCTAGGTATTAATGTTTGCTGATAAGGTCTGGCTCAAAGTTCCAATTTACTCAAAACTTATTTGATGGGGAAAGGTCAGCATTCTGTGTAGGCCAGTCAAGTTCTTCCACAATAAACTCAGCAAACCATATTTTGAAGGATCTTGCTTTCTGCACAGGGGATTGTCACATGGAAAAAGTAAAGGGCCTTCCCCAAACTGTTTCCATGAAGTTGGATGCACACATATCTCTCAAATGTAATTGTCTGCTGTAGCATTAAGATTTCCCTTCACTGGAACTAAGGAGCCAAGGCCAAACCATGAAATCAACCCAAGACCATTTGTCCTCCTCCACCAAATTTTATTGTCAGCAGTAACCATTTAAGAAGGGGATGTTCTCTGGGCATCTGCCAACAGATTTGTCCATCAGACTGCCAGGTGGTGATTCATCAAATGGTGATATGTTTTGCACCACTCAGTCGAAATTGGGCATTGCACATGGTGGAGTGTGGCTGTTCACCCATGGAAACCTAATCCATAAAGCTCCAGTTCTTGATGTTGCTACTCAGTTATGAATATTGTATGGTTCAGCCCCATTCTGTGAGCTTCTGTGGCTTATTGTTTCAAGGCTGAGGTTTGATGCTCCTAGACCTTTTCTACTTTAAAGTAACAGGACTTACAGTACAGTTGACTGTGGCAGCTTTAGTTGGGCAGAAACAACTGCCTGGTTGGATATGTGGCAACATGTGCCAGTGCCACGTTGAAAGTCACTGAGGTCCTTATGACTTATTATTTTGCTAATGTCTGACTATAGAGTATACATGGCTGTATGCTTGATTTTAAATGGTCAAACACACTATTTAAAAATGTCCACATACTTATGGTCATATAGGGTATGAGCTACTGTACATGCATGTAAGTGTTATTTTGCCTTTGCAATATAAGTTAATAGTTATTAGTAGCCAATATCTACTGCAGTCAAGAAAATGTATAAAAACTAATTTTATATATATATATATATATATATATATATATATATATATATTAGACTGCTATAAAAAATGTTCAAGTGAACAGTGTACTTAGCTTTTCCAGAGTAGTGTAAAAATGCAAGTTGATGTTGAGGTTATTCAGATTGATTTTATATGTGCACCTTGACATGTACGTACCAGGTAGACCATCTAGATGCATAAGGCATTACACAGAGTGTGCACCGGCCCTGTGTTCAAATCACTTATATTTGAGATGGGATGCCGCCAGTCTGAATCCCGATGCTGGAAATCCCACACAGGACTTGATATAGGCGTTGAAATACCGACGCCTCTCTTAATCCTAGTGCTGGAACACAGACAGACGCCAGCCTGAACCAGGTAAGTCCGAGGAGTCTTAGCTGTTAGCCACGGGGAGGGGGGGGTTAGGTTTAGGTAGCATAGCAGGGTTAGCGTCAGGTTTTGAGGGAGAGGGTTAGGGTTAGGCACACCTAGGGGGGGGGGTAGGGATCATTCGGGTGGGGGTTAGGGTTAAGCACTAAGGGGGGAGGGTTAGTTTTAGGCACGAAGGGGGGAGACTTAGGTTTAGGAACTAATGGGAAGGGCTAGGGTGGGGAAGGTTAGGGTTATCCTACAAGAAGGGAGAGTTAGGGGGAGAAGGGAGGAGGGTAAGTATACTTACCCGACCCTGTCGGAATACCAGCCATCGGGATGACGCTGTCTGTATTTTTACAGCCTGCATTACATACCAACTCCATTTCATACATATTTTTGTGTCCCCAACAAAACAGACCTGGCTCACACTAATTGGGACTGTTGGTACAGCAGCTATTTTTATATAAACAGTTGTGTAAATAGACTTTCTGTAAATTGTATGACAGCACTTGCTATAAATAGCAGTCAAGCGACTTCAGAATAATTTAAAAACTGTTCCAGTTCGCTCAGATATTTGTAAATAATGTCTTAGTCGATTTTAAACATGAAAGATTTTGACCCATCTTTTTATCTCTATCATCTTCTGTCCCCTTGATACATAAAAGGAGCCGTAGTCAACATGTTTTATTTATTAGAATGCATGAAGTGTCTTGTACTGACTGCAAATATCATATAAAATTAAGAGAATGCCAGAAGCCATGCTAAGAATTTAATGCTGATGCTGTCTGTCACATCATATGTTAAATATATGCTTTCATTTTATTTTTCTGTGCATACCGCACGTACTTTTATCCTGCAGAGCGTGGTAATAATACATAACTAAATAAGAAAATCTAAAGTTAAATGATATAGGTGTGGCTAGAAGCAAGTTGGAATTTTGTTTTCCTTTATGAACAAATCACTTCGTTATATAGTAGCTGTTAAAAATATATAGACATGTAGAGCCTGGAGCGACAGGGGCCTACTGAGTTATATGATCCATGTCCTCCAACTACAGCTCATCTTAAAAATATCTAGAACTGTAAATAAAAATGACAGTTTGCCGGAATTTCAATCTTATTCTGATCAATTGTAAAAACATACCAAAAAAGTCTGCATTATTTCAATGGATGCTATAGATGTGCAATGCCCTTTACAACTAAAACTGAAATGGTGATTGTTTGCCTATCTCTTCTCACAATTCCTTGGGGACGAGTATCAATAAACACATCCTGAATCCTTATTTTCATGCCAATGCAAGGTATATTTTATAGAGATTTTATTCCAAAATGCAACCATGGGTGAAGATTCGATGAAATGTACAGTAGGTGAGATGCAGGACATGTGGCTTCGGGACTGTGGGCCTCATTCTGCAAGGATCGCAGGCAGGTTTGCAATTGCAACACAAGGAATAAAATTGTATAGAACACAGTGGGCGCTAATTAATATATTTTAGTAATCCAATAAAAAAAATGAAAAAAAAATTTGACACACTGACAGAACAAATAAAATAAAGAAATGGGAGCGCTCAGACATGGCTGCTTATTTAAAACATGTTTTTAGTATTTACTTGATAAAAATCAACATTGAAATATATGGGTTAAAGTGGGCAGGAACGGGGTGGAACTGAGGACCTGATTCAGACAAGACGCTAAGAAGCATTCACTCATAGCTGCCGATGTTTGCATTTTGCGCATGCATATGCACCGCAGTGCGCGGGCGCAAACCATTGTGAAAACTAGGGAAGCGTTCGCTCGCTGCACATAGACTGATCAACAGAGTGAGTGACAGTAGAATGACACTAGCGTGCACTGCTGAATCAGGCCTGGTGTCTGCACCCCAGCAATAACACCGTACATTGGGCTTAATACAGAGTTGTACGCTATTGCTGCTGCAGCTGCGATTTTTTCAGCTGAGGATGTGCGAAAGCATGCTAATGAAAAAGCAGCTGGGACTTGTACTGAGACGCCCACCGGAGCAACCGCAGCCATACGCAAACTAAGTACACATACAGCATCGGACGCAGATCCAACAAACATCGACTCCTTGAGTGAGTCTATGGTCACTCAGAATGGCCAACGTAATTGAGACACCGGAGCCATGTTTCGTGTGTACGGCAGGATTAGGCACATACTCCGACAGTTAGGTTTAGACAAAAGAGGTGACAGTTAGGGTTAGGCTCCAAGGGCAGGGTTAGGGTAAAGATTAGGATTAGAAAACAAAAAAACAATGTGTTGAGCATGTTTGTGTCGACCATTCTAACGTCGACCGTTTGACCCTGTCAAGCTTTTGTACCTGTCTACCTACATCCATGACAATCTTTTGTGTCAACATTTTGTAACTGTCGAGCTTTTGTCACTGTCGACTAACTGGTGTATAAAAAATTGTTTTTATAAAGTATTAAAAAAAAGTACTGAACTTAGTTGTTATAATGAAAAATAAAAGTAATCTATAAAGGAAAAATAAACTTAGATATATTAATGCATTAGTAACCTAGGCCCTCATTCAGAGCCATACGCTCTGAGCAGAGCGCACGCTCTGAATGAGGGCCGGGCTCCATTTTCATGGAGCGTCCTCCTGGACGCTCGTATAGCTGTGGGTCACCACCCACAGGCTATACGAGCGTGCATTGTGATGGTCGCGATGGTCGAGACCATCGCGACCATCAAATTTGCGAGCCGGAGCCAGCGGTTGAGGTTTTCAACCGCAAGCTCTGGAGTGATTTTGGCTCTATCAGAGCCAAAATCACTCCCACTGACATCACTAGTGATGTCAGTGGGCCGGCTTCTGACGGGAGGCGTTCCCGTGGGAACACCCCCGTCAGGGAGGCATGCCCCCGGCACGCCCACCAAAGGGGGCGTGCTGTCAATCAACATTGACAGCACGCCCCCTTTGATCGGACACAACGAGCGAAGGACTTTCCTTCGCTCGTCGCGTCTGGCGCATGCGCACGACGGAGCTCCCTCCGTCGTGCGCATGCTCAGTCCATAACATCGACCCACTTGCGAGCGGACAGCCGCTCGCGAGTGGGTCTGAATCAGGCCCCTAGTCTCCTATATATAAATATGGCAGTACACATTAGTCTTAGCACCAGATATCGTTCTGCAGTGCCTATTAACCTTGGCAACTGATACGGCGGTAGGGTACAGTCAACCACAAGCCCTGCGAATGCATCCGATGGTACTCGATGGTACCGATGGTTGCATACACTTCCTGGAGATGACGTGCGCAAGTGGGCGTCTTAAGACTGGCTGGAGGGCATCTGCATACACAGGACGATTGCACGCCAAGACATAGTGAGTGTACTTATGCCTTGCCGTGCGATTGTCTGCCTTGCCATCACTTGGCCGAATTTGCATACGCTGGGAGCGAGTGTACGCATCTAGCAAGCGGGTCTGAATCGGGCCCTAAGTCCTGAAATGTTTGTCTTGAAATAGAGATTCCTCCTCAGGAGGTGGTGAAAACTTTTCGATACTTTATGCTATGGAGACCCTGCTTAATAGGATTGCACGATAAGTACAATTTCACTCACGCAATAAGCAGTTTTTCGCCAAAAAGCATCTAATCATGGCTAATTGAATTCCCCTTTATGTGTTTAAGCCTAGGCTAGCAGTAGAAATATCAAGAGGACAAAGTGTGTCGTCCCCTGAATTACCAACCAACCAGCACTAGGCTTTACCAGCACTAGGCTTTACCAGCCCACTATGTCTTGTGATTATGGTACTACAGCAGTGGGGACACACAAGGGATGCAACTTCTTTTTTGGGGCGTTGGGATTACAACGGTTTTGTAAATGGATCAAAACCTGACACTTTGATGCAGTGTTTTTCTGTGGTTTTGAGCTTAGTATATCATCAGAATGCAAAACTGCCAGAAAATTGCTGCAATCCCTCCGGGGTTTCAAACCGTTAGTAAATTCCCACTTAGTAAACTTCCTCCAAGGAGTGAGCTCCAGTTCAGTGGGGATGTGGTCAACATCCCGGCACATGGGATACCGGCGCTTAGAATACTGGCACCGGAATCCCAATGGTAAGTAGCGGGGTTAGGGAAAGCGTTAGCATTAGGGGTTAGGCACTAGGGGGAGGGTTAGGGTCAGGCACTAAAGGGGGGAGGGTTAGGTTTACGGTGCGGGGAGGGAGGGTTAAAGGTAGGCGGAGGGGGAGGGTTAGGATACCTAGCGACAGGTGTCAGTATCCTAACCCTGTCGGGATGCCAGCATCGGGATTTTGACCGATAGGATCCCGAGTGCCGTCATCCCGTGCCCAAACCATTTAGTGAGCATACTGTATAGCAAGACATGTTCCATGAGGTGATGAGAGGTACAAGGGGCAGAATCTGTAACATTAAGGCTAGTAATACATAAGGACACTACATACTGCACACACCTCATTACACACTATTACACATGACGCACAGCTAGGGCCCTGTTGCTTGGATACACATTGATGAGGTAAGCAGGATTGCCATTACTTGCCATAACAACCTAATAACTCTTTTTCTGCCTATATTCAGTCACTGGATCTATTCTGCTAGTCCTGGTAATTTAGGCATTGGTGGACAATGTTTGATTGTACTATGTGGCTAATATTTCAACCTGCTTAAGTATAGAGTATGGTAGATTAAACTTGTATTAATAAATATAAATATAACATTATGCCCATATAGTTGCTGGACTGTATGTTAAAAATTAAGCTAAAATAAACTGCACTTTTAGATAATACTGTTTTCCCTTTAAGCAGTTCCTAGCTATTCTTAATTACATAGACTGTGACTTTTAATTAAATTTTACTTGCAGAAAACGTATTGTTTTTCAATGCTATTTCTATTATAATACCTCATTTGCATTGACACATAAGACATAGCATACCTCTGTGCACTCCGAAGCTCTGAAAAAGAAGGTCTCTTCATATGGTGAGATCGGATGAATGTTTTCATCTCCAGATTGCTCTGCATTAATTAAATAAAATGAACAGTCAAACTTATAATGCAAATCACATGCTTAGATTTACAAAAGTTGAACTATGCAAAAAGACACAATAACTATAGGTAGGAATTGAAGAGCACAACCATTGCAGTATAATATTTTCTGGTATTTTAACACAAATTCAAACTACATTTATTTATTGGGTAATGTATTGAGCAAAGAAATCAATAGTTAATATTTGTTGAAAATGATGTGTGGGCAGGTATTAAATTAATAGGGTATGCAGTCAGGAAGCCGATGGTCGAAATGCTGACCGCCGACTTCCCAACTGTGTAATCCAGACAGAGGACTAATGATAGGCGTCAAAATCCCGACGCTTATCAATATCCATACGCCGTGAGCCCGACCACTGGCATACCGAACGAAGGTAAGCCAGACAGTGGCCGCCGACAGCCGTGGGGGGGGAGGGTTAGGTTAGGGACTCCCGGGGGGACTTAGGGCTAGGCACCCCCCCAGGAGGGTTAAGGTTAGGCTAGGGGAAAGGGGAGTTATGGTTAGGCCCCCCCAGGGGGAGGTCAAGGTTAGGCACCCCCCTGGGAGGGTTAGGTTTAGGCTGTGTGAACGGGGGCGGTTAGGTTTTGGCACTTAGCGGGGGTTAGGGTTAGGCACTAGGGGGGAGGTTAGGGTTAGGCACCCCTAAGGGAGGGTTAGGGGGGAAAGGTTTAGTAATACTTACCTTAATTCCCTGTCGGGATCTTCACTGCTGCCAGTCTTTTGGCGGTATTTCATACTGATCTCATTGATATTGTAGAGTTACTGTACGTCATCGGTCGGTGATTGTATGTTGCAACTGGGTAGCAGGGCAAGATGCTGGAACATCGTTAAATGCAGGTGTTAACCAGGCCTCTTATAGGAGCTAAGTAGGAGACTTCTGACTCCCACCATGCCACTCTCACAGTAAAAGACAAGATGGTCTCTGCCCATGCTAAGCAGTGAGCTGCAGCCCCTAGAAGATGGGTAGCACATTCACTGCTTATTGCTGCCTGGACTGGCAGTCCCAGAGAGAGAAAACAATCCCCCCCCCGTGGGACTGCCTATCATGTGTGTGATTGGCAGGTATCACTTCCAATGGGAAATCACTGCTAGTCACAGGGGTTGGGTAGGCGATCCCAGGACACACAAAGCCGACGGTTACAATACCGATGCCAGAATCGGGATGGTTAAATGCTGACATCTGCAGGCAAGTAAACTAACCGTTCACCTAACCCACCTTTCCCTCAGCCTTACCCTAAACCTCTGCTCTTGCAGCTTAATCCTAACTCTCCACCCCGCAGCCTAACCCTAACCCTCCCCACCCACAGCCTTAACCCCCCACCTAGTGCCTAACCCTAACCCCAACAATTACCTTCGAGATCACAGCTTCCAGGATTGTCAAGCCGGGATTCTACCCTTGTCTATATGGCGACTGCCGGCATAGTGTGCACCGGGATCCCAACTCCATCCCAGTCAGAGTGTAGCCAGTGCAGGTACAGAGTGCAACTGGCCCCCTTAGATGGTGGATTATACTGGGGAGGCTGCAGCGCTGCAGGCCCTGGTTGCATTTGCTCTTTCGATAGTAACAGCAAGCCCATGTTGTTACACTAATGCAAGTCTCGAATAGCTTGTAAGAATTTGTGATATCGTATGGTACTTGCATGTCTAGTGTATGCAGCTGTGCTGTGATCAACCTGAATGCAAAACATACTTCAGACACACTTTTAGGTCACGTGACTCATCGGCCGGCTTCTCAAACAAGCACTGCAGAGCACTTACAGAAGATCTGTTCTCCTCATTTCACAAGGTACTCTCAAGATAAGTGTTGGTCATACTCAGCACTGCCTAGTGAATCAGGTCATGCCACCATGCTCCTTGTTTAGCTTGATACCTTTACTTTATTTTCTTTCATACCAGTACCTGGTCTACTCTCTCATTCACTGTTCAATACCTCTGCACAAGCACAACAGGGAACAGCAGAAGCAATGTGACCATCCAGGCACTGGAGACTGTCTCCCCTCCCCCCTCTGTATATTTTGAAATATTATCTAGCAGATTACCTGCTTGTGAATTTACAAAGGTGTGGATTTTTTTGATGTGCATATTTTTCATTTATAAATGGACAATTTGCATTCATCATAAGAGACACGTGTGTGGATGGTGTATACAGTACATATCAAATTAATGAATGAATTAATGACATGCCATTGCAATAGGGGATATTAGGCTTATGTGCTTTGAACGGCACCAGAATTATATTAAATAAGCAGTAAAAATATAGGTTATTTTGCTGCCTGTTTTAAACTTTTCTGCATTATTGATGTAGGTATTTAAGGTTTAACACAGTGAAAATATATTATTGATGCTACATGAATATGGGCTTTTTTATATTACTACTGCATATCATACTTGCCTACTCTCCTGGAACCTGCGGGAGGCTCCCAATTTTTCAGTTAACCCCCTGAACCCCCGGAAGAGTAGGCACTTCTCCCACATCCTGCCCACTTCCTAGTGAAGTGGGCAGAATGGGGAGAATTTTCCCAGGGAACGGCAGATCCGTGAATAGGGGACTTTTCTATGAAATTAGCATAATTTGGCCCTAGTATAATATGCAGGATTCCTGACAGTTTACTGTAAGGGGCATGGCTTAATTATGTGGATCATCTGGCCTCGCTTCCATCACTGCCCACCTGCATCTCCTCACCAGGCAAATCCCAGAGACGAAAATATAAAAGTCAGTAAGATTGCTGCATATATGTTTTGACCTATTGACATTGTGAATCTTTCTATGTGGCCATCATTATTATGATACCACATATACAGTTGTGATACTGTTTATCAATTTTTACCGTTACCTATTTATGCACAGAGGGTGCATGTGATGATTTTAGTAAGATTCCTCCTGCATTATTGATTGCCTATCTCACACATGGAGATGGGGCTGAGTGCTGGGAACCTGTCTCACCCCCTACTCACTGTAACTTTCCCCTCTCTACACTAAGCTTTAGTGTCCATTGATTATCCTGCTTGCATCACCATGTCTTCTCTCGCTGCTGCTGACTGAGCTCCAATCTCTAAACACTGCAGTGCACTTCCTGGTCGCATGACACATCCAAGGTGTCCCTCAGTGCTCAAGGTACGCCTCCCACACTCAGAGGCCTGTCTCTTTTAGCTCTCTTTCTGTGCAGTCACAGCCTGTGGTGTGGCCCCGCCCCCAGCTCTGCAAGCAGTGTCTGACTATAAGCGAGGCTGAGCTGTTGCTGCCTCATCTCTCATCTCTCTGCAGTCCCAGGGAGCTCTACAAAGCTGGTGAGTGTTAACTTTAAAAAATATTACAATAAACAAAGAAGATGTTTATAAGCTATAAATATCTTCTTTGTATTATTTTAATTATTTTTATATCAAATCTCAGGAGTACATATGACAGGGGAGGCTTTGCCTACCCTGACTGCACGTCCCTACTCATCTTACAGTATAGATGTATGTATTTATGGTGTCCATTGCTATGTGTGTTTCATGTCATTTATTATACACTATGTGTAAAAATGCTTAATGGGTTATTTTTTTTGAGCAACAACGGGGTCATACCTATATTTCACTGCATAACTATAGCCAATTAGATACTAAATTATATGCAGGAGTATAATCTAGCTGGAATATGTTCTGCTTCACACAATCAGTTAAGACAGTTGTTTCACGTTCAGAAATCAATTTGTGTAGCAATTTATTGTGAAGTAACATCTCACTTCTTGACATATGTTCTCAGTGGAACAAGATAAGATTCTTAGATATTGTAGCACAACAAGAATATTGGCAGAAATTCCAATATAATTATCAATAAATTTTAGTTATTACCTATTTGCTCCATATTTTCAATAGATATTAATAAAAGATTTTTTTAATATGTAATAGAATTTTTATATTTATTAGTATCTATTATCTTTAAGCTTACAACCACAAACAGTATTCTCTCGCAGAGTACCCCCACCAAGAGTGCCTTTTTCGTTTCTCTTAGGGGTATATTTACTAAAGTGTGGGTTTTTAGAAGTGGAGATGTTGCCTATAGCCACCAATCAGATTCTAGTCAAATCTGATTGGTTGCTATGGGTGTACACACTATACAATGTATATGATATATTGTGTGATCAGTGCTATTTTTGTAGAGAAATAGGGTAAAGAACCCTTTGGGGAGTGTCTGTGGTGGGCGAAGATGTGGGAAAAAAGGGTGGAGCTAAAGTGGGGATGGGGCATCAACTTGTTTGTAACAAATTAAAAACATATTTTTAAAAGTTTGGGCTGTGGGGGTGGGAGTATTATAACATGTCAATCTATCATATAAGTATATATAACCTCCAAACCGCTGCCACCTGCCATCCAAGATGCTCTCCCGGTGTGCAATAAAGGTTTTTTGTATTTTGTTACTTGCAGGGTGACATCATGACGTCACGCTGCACACACCGGAGAGGCAGAGAGGACTCGAGCTGAGGACCAGTAGCACGAAGAGGAGGAGGAAGCCCCAGGATAAGGTAAGCCACTGTGGGCTGGCTGGGCAGACATACTGGGGCTGGCTAGAGTGACACACTGGGGCTGGCACACTGGGGCTGGGTGGGGTGACCCACTGGGGCTGGCTGGGGTGACCCACTGGGGCTGGCTGTAAATTGGATTGTGCACCGATTGATGCCCCACGCCTGCTGTAGCTCCACTCACATTATACACAGCATTGCCCACCTCTGCCCTCCCTCATGAGTTCCTAAACCTATTTTTCTTTTAAAAAAAAATAGCACTGTATATACCTATACAAATACAGAAACATAGGAAAGAAAACTGCTGTAAATTCTCACACACACATACCCACAGAAAAGCAGGATCCAGATTAAATATTTGGAAAAGCCACATCAAGCTGCAACAATACATATAAAAGAAAAGTAGGATCCATATTAATGTTGAAAACGTCAGATGCACATACTGTAAATAGCTTTGGAATAGCCAGATCCACATAAAATACATTTAAAACGCAAAATCCACAAACAGTACATTGAAAAGCCAGATCCAAAGAAAATATCTTATTGGTCTGATGATGCATGACCCGTTACCTAACATATACGGAAACTAGCATTTATTTATGTTATGTTTCTTTATGTCATGTTTCTTATTTGCATTACCAATAAACTGCTGCATATTAGATAATATGTTGTAGATGTGCGCGGACCCCCGTTGTTTTGGTTTTGGTTTTGGATCGGTATCTACCTCATGTTTTGGATCTGGATTTGGTTTTGGCAAAACCACCCTTGCGTGTTTTGGTTTGGATCTGGATTTTTTTTAAAAAAATCATAAAAACAGATAAAATCACATAATTTGGGTCTTTTTTTGTTCCTACAGTAATATTAACCTCAATAACATATATTTACAGTCCTTTCTAGACAATTTTGAGTTGACACCTCACAGCTCACAATATTGATTTCATCCAGTTTAGGCCAAAAGGTGACAACCAACTAGCTGGCTGACTAAGCTAAGGGACAGCAGTGGACGGCAATAACATGTGGCAGTTCAGCTTTCAACATGGCACAGAGTGGCACTGCACAGTGGTCGACAGGATGGCAGTTTCAGAAACTATAAATTAAAAACATAATGCAAAGAAAAGAGCTGCAAGATGGAATTGTCCATGGGCCCTCCCATCTACCCTTAAGTATATAGGACATGCACAATGCACATGCACAATTTAACAAACCAATTAGTTCAGTGACAGGGACTGCCACTTGTGGCTGAATTTATTGGTTTGTTTGGGCCCCCACAAAACAAGCTGCCAATGCACAATGGACATTGGTGGAAATGATCCAAGCTGCCAATGCACAGTGGGCATTGGTAGCAACGATCTCCATACACAAACTGGCTTCACAATATAGGTAAGATGGATCAGATGTCATCATCGTCATCCCCATCCCTATCAGTGTGTACATACTCTTCTTCACACAATATTATGTACCTGCTGGAATCCACCATTACAGGTGCCTCTGTATTTTGTTGAGTGAATTGCTGGTAAAGGTCTTCCTTGTGGAACTTGTGATTCATTTTAATGAACATAATCTTTTCTACATTTTGGGGTAGTAACCTCCTACACCGATTGCTGACAAGGTTCCCGGCTGCGCTGAAAACTCTTTCGGAGTACACACTGGAGGGGGGGCAACTTAAATAAAGTAAAGCCAGTTTGTGTAATGGCTCTTTTTCCTGCCAGTAGTGAAACGGACATTCTGACATGCCTATTTGGATGTTATCCCTAAAATAGTCGTCAAACATCCTCTGACTGTATCAGAGGAAGTCACAGTAGACATGTCAGTAATTATAGGCAGTTCTTTCAGACCCGACCAGATGTCATCATCATATTTTGCTGAATGATCTGCATCACCACCAGCAGTGTGTATCTTACTAAAATGTAGTTTTTTCCTGGCAGGACCGGAAAATGAAGGAGGAGATGATGCCATGTCACGTGCCGCTTCAGCTGTCAATTTTTTCACCAGCAGCTCTTTGCATCTTTTCAGATTTATGTCTGTCGGAAATAAAGACACAATGTATGACTTAAACCTAGGATCAAGTATGGTCACCAAAATATAGTGATCTGATTTCAAGAGTTTGATGACCCTTGGATCTTGGCGAAGTGATTCAACTGCTTGATCCACAAGTCCGACATACTTAGTGGAATTGCTCCGTTTCAGCTCCTCCTTCAGTTTCTCCAGCTGTTTTTGCAAAAGTGTGATGAGGAGAATGACTAGCTGGCAGTGTCTGAACTAACTTAACATGTAGCAAGTTCAAAGGGTTTGAGAACCTTGCACAAAACTGAAATTATTCTCCAATGTGCTTGAGTAAGGTGCATTCCCGCTCCACGGCCTATGTCATATGTGTAGCCCTGGATGGTTTTTTGCTGCTCCACCATCTGCTGAAGCATATAGAGGGTAGAATTCCACCTAGTTACTATCTCTTGCTTCAGCTGATGTCAGGGCAAATTCAACAGTACTGGCTGGTGCTGCAATCTTGTCCAGAAATTTTTCGGACCACCAAGAGCATATCCTGTATGCCCCTATTATTTAACAAAAAATGTTGCACCATCAAATTAATTGTGTGAGCAAAACATGGGACGTCCTGGAATTCGCCCAGATGTAATGCTCTCATTGTCAGAAATAACAAATCCCGAGGAGAGTGCAAGCAGGGTAAACCATTTTGCAATGATATCATTGAGTTTTCTTAAGAGGTTTTCCGCGGTATGCCTCTTAGTGAAACCAGTGATGCACAGAGTAGCCTGCCTCTGAAAGAGCTGACATTTGTTTGATGCTGCTGCTGTTGCTGTTTGCATTGTTGTAGGAAATACAAATATCCAGTAGGGTGTCAGAGTCATGTAATCCTTAGTCTGCCCTGTCAAGCTTGTCCACATATCAGTGGGCATGTGGACAGTGGGTACAACGGCATTTCGGAGAACATTAATAAGGGTTTTTTTAATGTCCTTATATAGACTGGGGATTGCTCTTCTAGTGAAGTGGAATCTAGAAGGGACATGGTAGCGGGGAGACATGACCTCAATTAACTGTCTAAAACCCACTGCATTAATGGTGGATACTGGACGCACATCTAATACCAGCATAGCTGTTATGGCGTCAGTAATCCGCTGTGCAACTGGGTGACTGCTGTCATACTTGCTCCCCATTGCATAGGATTGTTTGACAGTCAACTGTTTTGTTAAAGTACTACAAGAAGTCTTCCTCCTGGTCCCCTTCTGGGATGAAGATCCACTCACAGCAACAGCAGCAGCAGCAGCAGCAACAGGTGTAGCAGTCAAGGATCCTTCTGAGGAATCACGGATAGGAGATGAGTCAGTCATTCTTCTTCGGAAATTAGATGCAGGACTACTTCTGATGAAGATTGAAGATGTTGATGATGCAGGTGGTGGTGGTGGAGATCGCAGGCGCTTGGATGTACAGAGAGGAGGGATCAGTTAGGTGACACTGGACTGCTCATTGTTACATTTTTGTTAGCCAAACTGTCTACATTTTTCAAACAATTTTGATGAATGATCTGCAAGTGATGCAAGAGGGAGGAGGTTCCTAATGGTTAAGGTCCTTACCTCTTGTATTGGGATAGCAAAATGGCTACTGACAGCCATTTCTATTCATGGTTCTTATGTGTGTATCAGACATGAGGTGGTGTATCAGGCATGAAATGGTACAGGAATGTGGAAAGCAGACAGGCCATAAATCCACAAGGCGTTGTCTACTGCGATGTACGCTTGCGTTAAGTTTTAGAAATTTCTTATCAGTAGTTGACCAATAAAGTAGTTTGAAGTAGGTTTATGCCCATATTAGTAAGCGTTAGATGGGTATGCAAGTAGGATACTATATAAACGAAGAACAAAGGAGATTCCAGTGGCCTGCCCTATGCCTGGACTAGAGTGCAGTTAGTGGCCAGGAAATTGTTCGTTCCAGCTCTCCATTCTGAAAGATGAGGCTCCTGGATCATGTATCCATTTATATTCCGAAGCTAAGTAACTATTATTCTTTTATATCTTGTCATTTGTTGTAATAAATTATATCTTTTTTCAAGATACTGGTTTGTGTGGCTTAATTAACCTTCTGTATCCAAGAACCTTATTCCGTTCCACCGGGAACATCTCTACTCACTCTTGCTTTGCAAACGGTACAGATGGCTTGACAGTTGTTGTCCAGATTTGGGTGGAAATAATTCCACACATGAGAGGTGGATTTTTTTGTCTTCTGCCATGGCATGACAATGGGCTCTTCATACCATGGGCAACAACTTGTTGCCTGATTTGCACAAACTACATCCTCATCATCAACATCCTCATCAGCAACATCCTCATCATCATTATTAGTGGCAGCACCAATTACTACAGGAATATCATCCTCATCCTCCTGGTGCACAAGCATCCTCGATTTCTATGTCAGAAATATGTTGACTGCCCTTCCCCACATTTACAGAGGGCACACAAATGTTGTAAGGAGGATCCTCTTTAAGTACAGTATTTGAAAGGTCAGGCTCACACATGGCAACTGCGGACACACTTGCACTCTCCTTGAGGATCTGTGATTTTTCAGAGCACACAGTTGGTTCCTGTGTCTTATTCGTCTTAATTTAAAAAAAATGTATATGTCTACTACAAGCAGAAGGGCTTAAATCATCACAACTTGAACCACCAGTCATAAATAAAGGCCAAGGCTTTATCCTTTCCTTGACACTTCGTGTAGTGAATGGCATATTGCCAATTTTATGTTTCTCTAAAGCTAACTTAGCTTTAGGTTTTTTTTTCTTTAACAGGGTAAAGGTTGATTTTACATGGCCAGACTTAAGCCCTAGGGCATCGGCCTTCATAGATGTCGTTGACAGCCTTGCATCATCATGACTGCTGCCAGCAGCTACAAGACTGGTATGTGGTTCCTGCTCTCCTGTCATGTGACTGTCCTCCATACTCACTGCGGTCTTACAGCAGTGTCACCAAGCAATTATAGCGCAGCTAAGTTTCGGCTAACACACATAACCACACAAAAAAAAACTATTTTTAGAACTGGGGGAGAACACCCCTGAATGAAGCATCAGCCCCTTGATAAATGACACAGGCAGCACCCCTGCACAGTTATGTTGCTGATAAGTGTGAATAATGCGCTCACCCACACAGAAAATAAAACACTTTGATTAATTATTTTTTTTGCACTTGGGGGGGGCACCCCATAACAAGGCAGCAGCCCCTTGTTTAATGACACAGGCAGCATGCTTGGCACAGCTACATTGTTGATAAGTGTGGCTAATGCACGCACACCGGGTGAAGACACTGTAAGTCCTAATGGGCGCTGGCCATGCAAAAGAGCTGACACAGGCTGCCGCCCACTAGGCGAAAAGGCCGAAGCCCTGGCGAGTTGGCACCCACCAGGCGAAAATACCGAAGCCCTGGCAGGTTGCCGCCCACTGGGCGAAGATACCGGAAGTCCTAGTGGGCGACGGCCATGCAAAGGTGAAGATGTGGAAGCCCTGGCAGGTTGGTGCCCACCAGGTGAAGACACCGAAGCCCTGGCGGGTTGGCGCTCGCCAGGCGAAGACACCGGAAGTCCGAGTGGGCAGAAGCCACAAAAAAGAGCTATCACAGACTGCCGCCCACTAGGCGAAGACACCGAAGCCCTGGCGGGTTGGCGTTCGCCAGGCGAAGACACCGGAAGTCCTAGTGGGTGGCAGCCACAAAAAAGAGCTATCACAGGCTGCCGCCCACTAGGTGAAGTTGTGAAAGCCCTGGCAGGTTGGTGCCCGCCAGGTGAATATGCTGAAGCCCTGGCGGGTTGGTGCCTGCCAGGTGAAAATGCCGAAGCCCTGTTGGTGCCCGCCAGGCGAAGATGACTAAGTTCTGGGGTGGCGGCGGCCATGCAAAAGAGCTTAAAGGCCGCCGTCCCCCAGGTGAAGACCTGTAAAATAAAATATTACAATATTAAAGCGTGTTGTGTTATTCTTATTTTAATATTTTTTTTACAGGTGGACTACAGGTGGCAGTGGGCACTAATACCCAGCATGCTGGTACTTGTGGTTTTTCAAGTACCAGCATGCAGGGAGACGTGCTGGGACCTATAGTTCACCTGCAAAAGAAAATATTCTTTAAAATGCACCACACAACACAATCAAACCAGCACCCACCACCCAGGGGTGCTGGGGATAGCCCCGGGCTATCAGCCTGGGCCTGGGGTGCCCTGAGGAGAAGGACCCCTTTATTGGGGGGTCCCCAGCTCCTCAGGGATCCCCGGCCTGGACTGACTAGCGGTCAGGGTTGATGTTGTGGCTGGGGGGCCCGGTGAAAGGGCTCCCCTGGCTGTGGCATCAGCCCCCCGTTAGAAATAGTCTGCTGCTGGTCCTGGAGAATACAGGGGGATCCTACTCATTTTTCCTCCCTGCATTTCCAGAACCAAGACCAGATCAGAGCCCAGTGCAGGTTGCATAACCTACGGGGGACCCCTACGTCAGTTGTCCCCCGTATTTTGGCAACCAGGGCTGGTTCTGACTAGCCCGGTGCTGGTTGTGCCTAAATATAGGGGAACCTTATGTCATTTGTTCCCTGCATTTAAGCACAACCATGACTGGCTGCCTGTGTTTAAAAAAAAAAATGACGTGGCCCTACCCCCCAGAAAACAACCAGGCCCGGGCTTTGGAGCCCCAGTATTGGTTGTGCTAAATACAGGGGACAAACGACATAGGGGTCCCCTGTATTAAGCACAACCAGCACCAGGCTTTTGAGAATCTGTCCTGGTTGCCAAAATACGGGGGACAATGACGTAGGGGTCCCCGTATTTAGCGCAACCCGCACAGGGCTCTGAGCCGGTCCTGGTTCTGGAAATACAGAGGGAAAAATGCATAGGGCTCCCCTTGTATTTCCCAGGAACCAGCACCAGACTCTGTCTAGCGGGGGGGGGGGGTGATGCCACGGCCAGGGGAATCTTTCACCAGGTCCCCCAGCCGCAGCATCACTCCTGACCGCTAGTCAGCCCAGGCCGGGGATCCCTGGGGAGTTGGGGACCTCCCCAATAAAGGGGTTCCCCTCCTCAGGGCACCCCAGGCCCAGGCTAATAGCCCGGGGCTATCCCCGGCAACCCTGGGCGGTGGGTGCCGGGTTGATTATGTATAGTGTGGTGCATAAGAACATATAAATATTTTCTTTTGCAATAGTACTACAGGTCCCAGCAGGTATCCCCCGCATGCTGGTTCTTGGAGAACCACAAGTACCAGCAGGCGGGGTATTAAGGGCCTCCTGGCACCTATTGTACCCCTGCAAAAGAAATATTCAAATAAAACACACAGACACAATCTTATAAATCTATTATTTACTGGGACCTTCACCTGGAGCACGGCGGCCAGTAAGCTCTTTTGCGTGGCCGCCGCACACCAGGGCTTCCCGTCGTCTTCATTCTTCAGCTGGTCTCTCCAGCTCCCCGGTAAAGTGTGGTGCATTTGAAAATATAAATATTGGCTTTTGCTGTGGAACTACAAGTATCAGCATGTGGGGCATTACGGGCTTGCTGGTACCTTTAGTTCCACAGCAAAAGCAATATTGAAAAAAACACACACACACACCGTAGAAAAGTATAATTTTATTAAAACATACATGCACACACACATGTACTCACACATGCATACACACTATCTCACATACTCACCTATCTATCCCTGAAGCCAATCTGTCCTCTTCTCCAGTAGACAATCCAATGGATTACCTGTGAAAAAAATTCCATGTTCACCTTCTCCTATGCGTGGATCAGGTCCTCTGCACACAATCCAGGGTCTTGGCAAAAAAAATAATACGGAGATAACCGGAGCTGCCCGAATGACAGCTCCGCCTTGCATTTCAGTACAGAAATCCCAATGCGGATCACTCATTGGCTGAGAGAGGCGAGCCTTCCGCCTCTCAGCCAATCAGCGGGTTCTCACCATTGAATTCAATGGTGAGAATCGAGCGTGCCCTTTTCACAAATGGCGCCTCAGCGCCATTTTTGAAATTCAAAGATGGCCGCCGCGAGCCAATCACGGGTAGATCTCACTGCTGCATTCGTCCATCTGTGACTTATTGATTTGATTTTCTCAGGTGTATACTCACTACCAGTGAGCCCTCTGTCACCCACTGATGCCCCCTTTGCACCGCACCGCTCCCACTGCTCTGCACCACTGCTGCTGCCGCTACCCCACATGCCTACAGCCATCTCGCACTCTGCACCTCCCAAACCCATATATCCCAACATTTAAAGATATTGAGGAGGTACAGGTCGTGCGCCTGAAAAGTGGGCATGGCTTGCTGTAAAAGGGGCAGATCCTTGCGGAATCCCCCGTTTTCGTCACTTTGGGGGTGGGCCCAGCACTCTCCGAGATGCTGACCAGCCCCCAGACTCTCGCTACACAAGAGAACAGATGCCATGCGCATGCGCACGGCATCTGTTCTCCTGCTGCACACCCGCTTGCTGTAAAAGGGGTGGAGCCTCACGGTTTCCCCGTTTTTGTCACTTTGGGGGCATGCCCAGCACTCTCCGAGACGCTGGGCAGCCCCAGGCTCTCCCTACACAAGAGAACAGATGCGCACGGCATGTTCTCCTCCTGCACACCCGCTGCTCTGTGTGAATTCCAATGAGCATACAATTCTATGAATTAGCAGCTGCACCATTTTGTGAGTGACAGCAATCTCATTCTGTGAGAGTGCTGAATCTGCCATTAACCACAGGGTGTGATGGCATACCATATCAGTATTGCACAAGGAATACGTCCATTAAGGCGCCAGCCTTAATGATCGTAATTGCTTTGCTTTTTGGAGTTTTAGTGGCAGAAAATCAATAGGTTTTGTGAAATTTCAGATCATGTCTAAGCAGCCTTAATGGGACATATGAAACCGTAAGGTTTTTTGTTTATGGAATATATATATATATATATATATATATATATATATATATGAGTTATATATATATATATATATATAAATATATATATATATAAGTTTATTTTTATGTGTGTGTGAATTTTACAGCAGTTTTTAAACTGGTTTATGCATCAATTGATAACCCCCCCCCCACCTCTGCTCCATCCATCCAAGGGGGAAGGGGGGCCCTGCCTATTTTGCCGGTACCGGGCCCCACAATTTCTGATGGCGGCTCTCTCTACAACCCTCACCTGTGTTCTAGCGGGAAGCTTTAGAAGTTAAAGAAACTCTGGACGATTGTTCCTGCTGGTTGTTTAAATGAATCATGTTTGATTGAATAGACTTGTCTGAACAACCATTACAAATGGGTGTTCTATTATTAATTTATGCTTTGTAAACTAATTTTTGGTATAATCATACACCGCTATCAGCACTGATGCACATAGATAAGTGATAAGCGAGTCTTCACCTTCAATACCATGCACCCTGTTGAAGGCCCATCCTGAGAAGGGGAGCTGTGACCAGTGCTGCGTGGGAGGTGCTACATGGGTCTGTACATCCCCTACACTACCAGCTCCACTGTCTTTCTCTACATATAAAGTGAAATATTGCATTCTTTTTTTATTGTTATCTAGAAATATAATTTTAGTACTTAAGATTTGTAGCCAACTGTGCGGTCAGCTGGGCAATAGGGCATCATCTCGCTGCCATGATGGTGGGCCTATTTTAATGTGGAGACCTGGAGCTGTCGTCCCAGCCGCCCCATTGTTAATCTAGCCCTGTGTAAAATCTAGAGTACAAAATCTCTCTCTCTCTCTCTCTCTCTCTCTCTCTCTCTCTCTCTCTCTCTCTCTCTCTCTCGTCACATGATTAGTCTACTGAAGTAGTAAACTTGCTTGCATTGATCACTGCTATCTGTTAATCTATCTGTTAATCTTTCAATCTACCGTGTAAATCTATTTTCTATTCATCTATGCCTGCATTTGATCACTGCTATCGGTCAGTTTATCAATTTACAGTATAAATGTATCTATCTATCTATCTATCTATCTATCTATCTATTTATCTATCTCTACCCTTCCATTCCAAACGCTAGCATAACAAATAATTTATGGCTTATCATCATCACTACATTGTTTAAAATATTAATTATGAATATTACATTTGTATTGCTTAATTCTGTTGTGCTATATTATATAGCTGTATTATATTGTGTAACTGCTGTGTGTTGAATTTCATTAACGTTTGTGACCTCTTGTGGCTGCTGGGATGTAGTGCAGTAAGACTTCAGTTTTTTTTTGTTTTTTTTAAATGATTAGTTCCTCAAAACACTTCTCCATTGCTCATTCAGGAAAACAATTATAGGTACTAGCTACATATTGATTTAACAAGTTTATCACTCTTTACCTTATTTGTCTTGTAGTTCTTAAGGTACAAAGTACGTGAGTGCTGCAGACAAAGGCATAATTACTGTACTCCCGAGAAGAGCTTAAACAATAACAAATATCACACTCTATTTCCTTATACAATATGTCTACACCTATAACATGCCTAAAACAAACTTCAACAAAGAATATATAATACATATGCACTGTAGTCCGTTTTTGTAGTGGAAATTGACTCACGGTTTTGTAAGTTGCAGGTAGAAGTTCCTTCAGGGTTAGTATCCATTGTGGTTACTTCTTTGGCATAGCTAAAACAGAGGAAACAAGTGTCACCTTCAAACACTGTTTGATATATAATTTAATAGTCGGTTGTCATCAATAATTATTACAGGTTTATTTGCAAAACACATATAGGGGGAGATGTATTAAACACATACTTGCCTACTCTCCCGAGAGTCGCTGGAGGCTCACGATTTTTCGGGTAACCTCCCGCACCTCCAAAAGAGTAGGCAAATCTCCCGCATCCCGCCCACTTCCTAGAGAAGTGGGCAGGATGGTTAGACATTCCAGGAAATTTGCGGGTCCGTAGGGAGGGGGCGCGGTGAAACAATGTGATATGCGTTATTTAGCTCCACCTCACGACCCACGAATCGCAGTTTTTTCCTGTAGAGGGGGTGGGGCCTAATGACGGCTATAGACTGGCACCGCCACCCTAAGATGAAAACAGCAGGTCCCGTCCTGGAAAGGTGCCCTGCAAAGTAGGTAAGTATGATTAAACCTTTGAGAGAGATAAAGTGGAGAAGTTACCAATAGCAACCAATCATCTTCTAACTGTCATTTCATGGACATTGCTAGATACTGTAACTGATAGGCAGAGCATTGGCACCACCCCCATTTTTCAAATAGGGACATAACCAGTGGTGTATCTATAATGGGTGCCCGGACCACACACCCTGCATCCATATTATTTTAAACTTACCTGTCCGTGGTCCTGCGGTGGGTGTCAGCACTGCTCATAAAATGGGAAAATGTCCGCCACGGCTATTCTTCCGGTGTTCTGCGCATGCGCAGTAGACTCAGGGCACACTCTAGTGCCCAGAGTCTACTAATGCTCTGGTGGCTGGCCAGCCGCGTCAGTCGGCTGCCGGCCATCGGGAAGAGAGGAGAGGGCCCCGCACGGGGACTGTACATGGGCCCCCTCCTCTCTTATGATGCCCCTGGACATAACGCACCCAAAAATGGTGAATGGCCTCATGGGGAAGGGCCAGGGAAGACATAGGGGAGGCCAGGAGATGCTGGAGATGAAATAAGTGGAAACTACAAGTGAGAATCATAATAAACAGAAAATTTACAAGCCCAAACAGTGCCCCCTGACTTGTGGTGCCCTGTGCGATGGCACCGGCCGCACTACCCTAGTTACTGCCCTGCTGATAGGAGCTGATTGGTTGTTATGGAAAAGTTATGCAAGTCGTAGCTTTTATTCAGCTGCAACTAGCACTTTGGTTAAATGTGCATCATTTTTATGCTGCGCGTCAATAATCAACATTCAAGTTGGATTTGCAACTGTGTATGACAAGGGGGCAGGGACGGGAATGGAGTGAGCATGCAGACAGGGCAAGGGAGAGTCTAGATGTGGCCAAAGCACAATAAGGATGTTGTATTGGTGTGTTAACCTGAACTGCAGCCCCAGAGCCAGATTTTAACTTCATGGGGCCCTAGGCAAGTTACTGGTCTGGGAACCCCCCACCCACCCCTACAACAACAAAAAAAAATGACAAACTAAAGATATTCTATAAGGAATAAAGCATTTTCATTTATTATCTTAAACTGCTGAAAGAACAGGTATTGTGGCGATACAAGTACCACCCTAATATCTGTGCTATTCAGGGTTTCCACCAGCGACAGCAGCATTATAGAGAAAAATTATAATTTAAACAGAAGATTGTGCTTACCCGCCATCCCCAGGTTTCTCCTCACCATTTCTGATCATCGACCAGCAGGACCCCATCGTCTTCAGTAGAAAAGGAGGCGGAAGGTAAGGGGAGAAGGAGGGACAAGTGGGTGGTGGAAGGAGGAGCAGGGTGAGAGGAACAGTGGCAGGGGCACAATGGAAATGTCGGTGGTGGGGGAACAGGAAAAAGATGGGTAGTGGGGGATAAAAGATAGAATTAGGAGAGGTTAGATATAAAGGGAGTCATGGAAGACAAAGGTAAAGAAAGGAGAAAGCACAAAGGCCAAGCACACAGACACACACAAAGATGATACAGAGACACACTGGGGCATGGGGGGACATACACACCTGTGACCAGTAGGGTGGGGGGCACAAACAAATACACACTGGTGACTGGGGAGGGCATGGAAACATACACACTGGGGAATGGGAGGGACATGGAGACATACACACTGGTGACTGGGGTAAGGGAAGGGGGACATGAAGATGTACACACTGGTGACTGGGGAGGAGGGGGACATGGAGATGTACACACTGGTGACTGGGGAGGAGGGGGACATGGAGACGTACACACTGGTGACTGGGGAGGAGGGGGACATGGATATGTACACACTGGTGACTGGGGAGGAGGGGGACATGGAGATGTACACACTGGTGGATGGAGTGATGGGGATATAGAGACGTACACTGGTGACGGTGTGGGGAACATGTAGAAGCACACGTACACTTGTGACTGGGGGAATGAGGACACTGGTAGGTGGGGAGAGGTGGACATGGAGAAATTCACACTGCTGACTGGGGGAGGGAGACATGCACATTGGTGACTGTGGGGGGAGCACATGGAGACACACACTGCTGGTGGGGGGACATGGAGACACACACACTGCTGGTGGGGGGAGGGGGACATGGAGACACACATACTGCTGGTTGGGGGAGGGGGACATGGAGACACACACACATTGCTGGTGGGGGGAGGGGGAAATGGAGACATACACACTGCTGGTGGGGGGAGGGGGACATGGAGACACACACACTGCTGGTGGGGGGAGGGGGACATGGAGACACACACACTGCTGGTGGAAAGGGGGACATGGAGACACACACTGCTGGTGGGGGGAGGGGGACATGGAGACATACACACTGCTGGTGGCGGGAGGGGGACATGGAGACACACATTGCTGGTGGCGGGGGGGACAGGGAGACACACATTGCTGGTGGGGGGAGGGGGACATGGAGACACACACACTATTGGTGGTGGGAGGGGGACATGGAGACACACATTGCTGGTGGGGGGAGGGGACATGGAGACAAACACACTGCTGGTGGGGGGAGGGGAACATGGAGACACACACTGCTGGTGGGGGGAGGGGAACATGGAGACACACATTGCTGGTGGGGGGAGGGGGACATGGAGACACACACATTGCTGGTGGGGGGAGGGGAACATGGAGACACACACACAGTCACACTTACCTTAGAGCAGGTGGCCAGTTGTGGGTCTTCCACTTCTCTGTGCTGGGAGCGGGGATAAAGGTGATTATGTGCTGAAGGCATCACTGTGCCCTCCTCCAACTCATCAGCATTCGGCGCTTATGGCTCTGCCTACAGTACACCTTCTGCATGAAGGTAGCAATGTGAGCTTACGGGCAGGGAGAGGTGCCTCCCCCTGCTCCTCACATTAGTGTGTGCTGGGGCTGGGCTGGCTGAGCCTGGGGTTGGGCTTGTCTGCACTATGCAGAGTTGCCAGGACTCAGTAGCAGTGCGGGAGTGTGGGGCGGAGCCACGTGACATCATGACGTTGCGCGGTGCTCTGCTGGGAGATGTTTTGCAGAGGCTCAGTAACGGAGCCCAGTGTCAATATTAGTGATATTACTGGCCTGAGCCCCAAATGGAGCTTCTGTAAATAAAAACTACTACATCTACAAGAGAAACCTGCCTTTCTAATGGTCAGGGCTACATATCGGGGGGCCCAACCGCGGGTGCCTAGGCTGCCTAGCGGTAAATCCGGTCCTGTGCAGCCCAGATGGATGCCAAAAACATGTGATCGCCTCTGCATTTAGGTACTTGTCTTGTGGGCACTGAAACCCTGATGAAATTTTAGAACTGACGATGAATAATAGCTGTGTCTGAATAGATGAAAATTAATAAAACACACCCATTAATGCAGACATAAAATTTGAAGATTTGAACCTGTTCTACTCTAGGTTTGATCAAGAGAATAGTTTTTCTGTTACGCCCCAAATTCCCTGGGTGGGGGAGTCTCCTCTTATGTTGGAGGAGTATGATGTGATTAAATGTCTACGTCGGGTTGATTTGTGTAAATCAGCCGGCCCGGATGGGATTAGCGGTAAAGTCCTCAAGGGGTGTGCAGACCAGTTAAGTTGGATATTAACGGTCTTATTTAATTTGTCCCTTTTTAATTGTGTAGTGCCGAGATGTTTTAAGAAGGCAAATATTGTTCCAGTTCCAAAAAAGGGGGTAGTAAAATGCCTTAATGATTATCGCCCAATTGCACTAACTTCATTGATAATGAAATGCTTTGAAAGGCTGGTATTAGGACATATTCAATCTTTTTTCCCAGCAGATTTTGATCCTTTTCAGTTTGCATATAGGAAAAATCGTTGCATTGATGATGCGGTACTTACAGCACTTCACTCTATTTTAGCTCATTTGGAAGTGAGGGATTCTTATGTTCGGATACTCTTTGTTGATTTTAGTTCTGCTTTTTATACGGTTATTCCCGTCTCACTAACATCTAAGTTGTTTGACTTGGGGTTAAGTGGGTCTATTTGTAACTGGGTTTTAAACTTTTTAACTGATAGACCACAAGTAGTTAGAATTGGAGGTGCTGTGTCGGGGGAAGTGTTGATTAAGACTGGTGTTCCCCAGGGTTGTGTTCTCAGCCCCCTATTATGCTCGCTATTTACCCACGACTGCATGTCGACTTCTGATTCTGTGAAAATCATCAAATTTGCTGATGATATTGCAGTCGTTGGGTTAATTAGCAGGAATGATGAGTCCCATTATAGGAAAGAGATCAAAAATTTGGTTTCTTGGAGTGGTGATAATCACTTGCTCCTAAATGGTGACAAGACAAAAGAACTGGTAATTGATTTTCGTAGGAGATGTTTAGAGCAGAAATTGCCAGTGTCTATTAACAACCAGGATGTTGATATAGTTGAGTCTTTTAAATTTCTGGGTATCCAGGTTGCGGCAGATTTGACATGGTCTTTAAATACACTGTCCCTAATTACAAAGGCGCAACAGCGTTTGTTTTTCCTAAGACGTTTGAGGGCCTCGGGAGTTAGCAAAGTAACTATGCTAAACTTTTACAGATGCTCAATTGAGAGCATTCTGACATTTGGTATCATTATCTGGTATGGCAACTGCACAGCGAGTGAAAGAAGTACACTGGAACGGGTTGTTAGGACCGCCAGCAAAATCATTGGCGTGCAGTTGCCAACTATTCATGATGTTTATGGGCTTAGGGTTCTAAAGAGAACCAAAGGTATCATATCGGATCCAAGCCATCCATTTCATGAATTTTTTGATAAGCTCCCATCTTTAAAGCGGTTTAGAGTACTTCGGGCACGTACGAGTCGCTTGAGGGTTAGTTTTCTTCCATCTGCTGTGCGCATGTTGAATGCTATGATTGTATCTCTTTAGTTAATTTTAATTTTATTATTTTTGTGAAATTGTTTGTGATAACCTTTACCATGGATTGCTATTCACTGTTTTAAAAAAGTGCAATGTCATTTCGTCTGTCAAACTTGTTTTGCTGATGACAACAATAAATACAATACATAGTGAAACTGCAGTAACTGTGTTTTAAAAGATTCATTTATTTTTTCTAAAATGATATTTCATGCACTACAAGGAACTTGGGGCCTCATTCAGAGGCGGTCGTTAGATGCAAGCAGTCGCTCTGAATCAGGTCGGCCGCTTGCATCCTGAACGGCCGCCTCCTTGTCGATCATTAAGCTGTGGGTTAACACCCACAGCTCTAACGACCGACATGGGTGATAGTCGCGATGGTCAAGACCATCGCGACCATCGGGGCCTACGACCAGACCCTAGGGTAGGGTCTGGGCACTCGTAAGCCCCAGGGAGCTTCCTGCTCTGTTTGAGCAGGAAGTTCCCCACTGACATCAGCAATGATGTCAGTAGGGCCGCCCCCAAATGGCAAGCGTTCCGACGGGAACGCCTCCATTTGGCCGGGCACGCCCCCGGCCCTCCCAGCAAACGGGGCGAGCTGTCACTCAACATCGACAGCTTGCCCCGTCTGCTATGAGACCCCTAACGACGGAGCGCCCGTTGTTAGCCGGGTCTCGCACATGCGCGCGATGGATCCGGCTCCGTCGTGCGCATGCACTGTGGGGCAACATCGAGTTGGTTGTGAGCGCTCATGACCGACTCTGAATGAGCTCCTTGGTGCTTATTATCTGCACTAAATGGGCATTTAATGCATTTCTCTGCCTTTTTGAGAAAGCCTCCATGTGAGGAGAAACATGTTAAGGATACAGAAGGAGTTTGTCTAAGATATTGTATACTCACTGGACCTGAGAATCAACCTATGGATTTATACCACAGAAAGTGCGGACATTCCATTTGAGGGTGAGACTACAAGTGCCAGACTTTGGACTCCGCTGCTCTGTTTGCCCCTCACCTTATTACAATTATTATGGAAGCTGTTATTAGAGGGTGCATGCTGCTTTAACTGATAGTAAATACCCAGTCGCTGTATTAAGAACATTGTTGTTCCACTGCAATTTATTGCGAATAGGGACCCTGCTCTCATTACTTTGTTGGAGACGCAGGGCAACTGCTGGAATACGCTGGGTCTCCTGACAGAGAGCCGCACAGTGTGTCTGGTGCATACAGATGATCTGGACACGTCAGCTCACTCACACATACAGCCTAATTAGTGAGGAGCTGGATCATTTCCTACATTTTATACTAATCCAGGATTGTGAGTATATAAAATCCACTCAGGACATTCTATAATAAGGATCTTTTAGAAGTTTTTCACTAGACCTTTAATACAGTATTAACTTTACTGCAACATTGTCTGCTACATTATAGAATCATTGTGGCTACATAAATATCAACTTTCAATTATTTGAAACAACACAGGCACCTACAGTATTTGTTTAGTACCGTGTGGAATCAGGATATATAGGCCATCTTTTAGGCCCCTGCTGAGATTCATTTTACTGTTTGGATATTTAATATGTACATATGAATGTGTTTTTTAGGATATGTCTATTTTGCATTTTTATTGTGATATTGTGATTGTGATTAAAATAGGTTATTAGTCCTTATTGCCTTGTGTCTGATAAGCGCCACCTCACAACATTTTTTTGGATTTAATGTAATAAGCATGCATATGTATATGTATTGTGAATTTTAGCATGTAGTGTCCTCACACTGATAAGTCCTTATTAGTTCCCTTCACCCCCATACCTTCTACCTCGATATCAAAGGAAAATTTCAATAAGAAAAGATATCTTAGAGAAAAAGGTACCCCATCACAAGTAAACCAAGCAAGATATGAAAAGAAACAACCGAATAAAGATAGACATCAAGACTTCTCAGACCATTGGGATAATTACCATTGGCACAAAAAGAATGTTACATTTTCCAATAAAACTTCTTCTTTTTATGGTTCTTTACATGGAATAATTATAGTACTCCTGAGAAACTTGAAAACCAATATCAGTCTCCAAAAATGCCTCAAAACCGATAGAGGGATCCAGAATGTTTCAAGGAATGGGTAATCCCCACCTACAACCGGTTTAACCACCTTGAAGAATAGTATATTTATAGAGAGGGGAGAGCTCAAAAGACGCCAATATAACATTGATCAATAAAAATAAAAAGAAGTCGATTAAAAGGGGAAAAGAGCAGAGAAAGCACAAATCCATAAAAGGAAGCTGAAAAAGAGAAAAAGGAAGGCTTCTATGAAAAGTGTTGAAAAAAATGACCATACCCCTGAAGAGGAGGGAATGGTAAAAATGTTTAACCTCAAAAATTATGTTTTCAATGATATTGCTAAGTCAGTTTTGTCTAGGGGTTTAAAATTCGGTCCATCTAACAACATTACCTTTGGATTTAATGTAATAAGCATGCATATGTATATGTATTGTGAATTTTAGCATGTAGTGTCCTCACACTGATAAGTCCTTATTAGTTCCCTTCACCCCCATACCTTCTACCTCGATATCAAAGGAAAATTTCAATAAGAAAAGATATCTTAGAGAAAAAGGTACCCCATCACAAGTAAACCAAGCAAGATATGAAAAGAAACAACCGAATAAAGATAGACATCAAGACTTCTCAGACCATTGGGATAATTACCATTGGCACAAAAAGAATGTTACATTTTCCAATAAAACTTCTTCTTTTTATGGTTCTTTACATGGAATAATTATAGTACTCCTGAGAAACTTGAAAACCAATATCAGTCTCCAAAAATGCCTCAAAACCGATAGAGGGATCCAGAATGTTTCAAGGAATGGGTAATCCCCACCTACAACCGGTTTAACCACCTTGAAGAATAGTATATTTATAGAGAGGGGAGAGCTCAAAAGAGGCCAATATAACATTGATCAATAAAAATAAAAAGAAGTCGATTAAAAGGGGAAAAGAGCAGAGAAAGCACAAATCCATAAAAGGAAGCTGAAAAAGAGAAAAAGGAAGGCTTCTATGAAAAGTGTTGAAAAAAATGACCATACCCCTGAAGAGGAGGGAATGGTAAAAATGTTTAACCTCAAAAATTATGTTTTCAATGATATTGCTAAGTCAGTTTTGTCTAGGGGTTTAAAATTCGGTCCATCTAACAACATTACCTATAAAAAAAACTCATATCCCTAACAACATACTCTGTACTTTCAGAGCTCTAGTTCAGATATATTTTGAACTTGGAATTCTGAATAAAGAAATATCAGAGTTTTTTATTAATGAAAAATATACAGTGCCGGTCGACCTATTGTAGCTGGGACAAATGCAATCACAGTTAAATTATGCAAGGAAAAGTCACATTTGAGAAACATGAAAGATATTTTAAATAAATGTCCCATTTAAAGATGTCCCATTTAAAGATGTCCCATTTAAAGATGTTTAAATGGGACAAAGATTATTTTTTTGTCACAGAAGACATGTCATCCCTCTACACTATAACTTCTCATCAGGATGGTATAGAGGCAGTGAAAAATACTTTGGAAAGATCTGACCTAGATACTACCTTAGGTCAATTTCTTCTAGAGGGAATATCCTTTATCCTCCAAAATAATTATTTTCATTTTGATGGACATTTTTTTAAACAGGACATCGGTACTGTGATGGGCACCAGGTTAGTGCCCAGCTATGCCAACCTATTCATGTCCAGATGGGAGGAGACCCATTTCTGGAGTAAGCATGGCTGGAGCACAAATCTGGTGCCTTGGTGGAGATACATCAACGACGTCTTGTTTATATGGAGAGGAGAGAAATTTATTTTAAAACAATTCTGTGAATATTTGAATAGAAATTCGCTGAATATACTTTTAGCTTATAATATTAGTTCCTCAACTGTCAATTTCGTAGACCTCACTATTGAGGCAAAAAATTACAAGATAGTCACATACAACTACACCAAACCAATGGTATATGTAAGTAAAACAAAAAGACAATTGAAAATCAGATGGGCAGAACATGCCATAAATATTCAAAAAGGTGTAGAGACACACCCATTCTCAGCCCATTTTAGAAAAAAACATAATAAATCCCTTAAAGGTGTTAAAATATTCTGTGGTATTTCATTGGTTAAGAAAAACTGGGGGACAAGCAACAGAGATATACATTTAGCTCAGAGAGATGACCTGGAACAACACCCTGCATTCAGTAGTGCTGCTTGGAGCCTCCAAAGGACGCTCAGGGTAAACACCCATGCATCTGGGCAGCTCTCCACACTTCTCCTGCAGGCAGCCCTGTCCACTCATGTGATGTCATATTTTGGGGGAGCAAGGCCAGCACAGGGTACCCAGGAGCACTGCTCCATGGCTGTAAGGCTATAATTCATTACAGAGGAGTTCAACATTTTCAAGACCCTGTAAAGTTGGCATGATTTTCTATATGTCAAGGGAATGAAAAGGGACTGCTAAGGGGGTTAGTTATTTCTTACAATACACAAGATTTCCTAATGAACACTGAATCAACAATATCAGAAATCACCACATGTAAGTAATGTTATCAGGACTAATTGTTCATACAGATATTATTGATATTATTACAATAAACTTCACCTTTTGAAGGATGTATCAGTGACAGAAACAGGCAGGTCTGGAACTGGTCTATTTCTTAATATGAACGATCTTGTTGGGACTTTCTTTTCTTTTGTCTTCTTCATATGATCATTATAAATTTCTCCATATAAATCGTTTTCAACCATGGGTCCTTGAAATTCAAAAAAATCAGAATTCCCAGAGTCCTGGTGTCCTCTATTAACTAATAATATATCATTGTAATCCCCAGAGTTTCCATTTGGTTTTTCCAGGTCATCCTGTTTGAGCTGCATGGATTCGGTGTTACCCGTTTGGTCTGATGGCCTGCAATCCACTGATGAACTGATGGGTGTTTTCCTAGATTCCTGTGAAAGACTTTGAGATGTTTTTCCAACCGCTGTAATATTGTCACCATTTTTTACTAAGGTGCTTGTGCTCATTATTTCTGCAGTAGAATGCTCAGGAATCCAACATTCCTTCTCCAGTAATTCATGTATCTTCCTGAGAATCCGCTTCCTATGTCCAGTAAGTGATATTCCCATCTCTTGCAGCATTTCATGATTTAATTGGGCACAATCTGAAACAGTTTGGTAGCCTAATGTTTGGAAGAGTGAGCAATAATTATCCAAATGAATATCAACCAGCACCTGTCCAATGTCATGTTTCATTTGACTGTATGAGGTCATTATGAAATTCTGAAACTTGTATAAAGCATCACTGGGAAAATAACATCAGTTAAATCAATCCAGAGATTTTTCACGCGAGTCCCCAATATTGTACCTGCAAAAACAGAAGAATCTGGTCAGTACTGTAAAGTGTTCTGATAATTGAAACAATGAATGAAAATGAAAGTTTATTGGAAAGAACAGTATTTTTCTATTATATTGATTAAATTGAGTAGTTTCGATAAGATTTTTGGGGAATAGTAGCACTATATCAGCTGCTAAGTAACCCACCTGTACTTAATACAAATGAGGTTTTAGCCATACAGTATATTGATTCAAGGCAACTTTTGCAATGAAGACATTTCATTTGGAAAGTTTACATCATTTTCTATCATGATTAATGTGTAATGTAAGTTTTATTATTCAGACTCCTGCTATCATATGTTTTAAGCTGAATATTCGGCCATACATAGTAGCAAATGTACAGTGTGGAGACTGTTGCGCATTGCGTCGGTCGCAATGGCATTTTCTAAACATATGTAATTTTATTTACCCATTAGTTTGATTCACTTAAAGCTACAGTGCTTTGATTCAAAATCATTGCTTTTATACACCGCAAACCCTCCACTTAAAATAATACAATAAGTGCCTCTCATAGCAGAATATATTCACTCTGTTCAACCTAGAGTACCATTTGGGAAGCCATTGAACCATATTTTGTTATTACGAGATCTATGAAGAGTTACAGGGGTATATTTACTAAAGTGCAGGTATTTAGGAGTGGAGATGTTGGCCATAGCAACCAATCAGATTCTAGCTATTATCTTCTAGTAGGTGCTATATAAAAGTTAAGCAGAATGTGATTGGTTGCTATGGGCAGCATCTCCATTTCGGAAAACCCACACTTTAGTAAATATACCCCAAGTTGCACAAATCCAACAGTGGAAAAGAAATATGCGAGGGCTCGGTTTTACCCATATTGTACATGGTACCAGCTGCTCTGCAATTTTAATGCTATATATGTATACAATTTTCATATCCACCAGTGATTGATGTGAATACTTTCTGTTATAAGGAGATATTTACAGATAGAATATTCTTTGCGGTTGTGCGAGTGTTTAAATCCTTAAAAGTCTCAATGCCAACTTCTTGTTTTTTAGTATTTCCCAACTGCAAAATCATGACTGGCAAATATTTGTATATATTTTCTGATGTCTTATGGTTAAAAAAAAAAGACATTTAAGTGCATCAGTTTCTTTAATGCAGTTTCTCATAGCGTTATTACATACAGTACCATCGTTGCAACAAAATAAAAAACTAATAAAGTCAAAACTGAAAGCAGTTTTATGGACTTCGTTCCAAGTTTCTATTCAATGAAATAGGGAATGGAGAGGGATGTGAAAGCTTAGACTTCTAACTTTTTAAATTGAAATTAAAATATGTCAGCTGAAATTTTCAACTCACAAGTACAGTAGGTAGGCTAGAATCAATAAATGATAGGACATGTATTATGTACTGTGGTATATGATTTTGCTTTATCATTGTGTAATTTTCAGTTTCGAGCTATGTTTTAAAGAACACAAAATTGACTAGGTCAAATAAATAAGCTTAGCTTCCAACGTTAAACTGTTTTAAAAGCCACCAATGTACGGTAATTAAAATGTAAGTCTGTAAATGATACTGACCGAGGGGTTAAGGGACCAAGATCTTCACTTGATGCATGAAGTGTTTGTCACATTGTTGACAGAGAATTGAAGTATATTTTTTTCGATTTCTAACATAGATCTAGTAATTGTGGGATATAAATATTCATGGCAGCAATGTGGATAAACTAATGAACAGCTTGGAGCTTTTCCTTATTAAGGTGTCCAATTAAAGTCTCTAACATCACTATAAAAGCTTTTACAATGCTAAATGTGCTGTTTACCACCTGGTTTGAACTCTTTGCAACCAATGACCTCTTTTGCATCAACATCATTACGTAATCTAAAACAACAGTAAGTTAAACATCAGGAGAAAAATTCAGACAACTTATTATCATGAAATAGAATTAAGAGCAAACACAAAACTTGCAATCTTAAAAAAAAAAAAAAATTGATTATAATTACAATATATTTTAAACATTACCGTAAATTATATAGAGAATAAAAAATAGAGAATAGACTTTTAATACTTTAGTTCACATGTCCCCATACTTGCTTACCCTCCCGATTCGGCCGGGAGCCTCCCGAAAATCGGGTGCCGCTCCCTGCCCTCCGGAAAGGCTGGCAAGCCTCCCGGCCTCCAGAGACCCATCTGTATAATCCCCGGCAGCGCGGGAGGGGGGGGGGCAATGACGCGAGTTGCGCTGAATCGTGTCATCGTGGCCCGGCCCCCTGCTTCACAATGCCATTAATCTTGGCAT
This sequence comes from Taudactylus pleione, assembly GCA_031769625.1. Taxonomy (NCBI): domain Eukaryota; kingdom Metazoa; phylum Chordata; class Amphibia; order Anura; family Myobatrachidae; genus Taudactylus; species Taudactylus pleione. Next base: position 6,684,489 of record JAUIMM010000300.1, read on the forward strand.
TGTGAAGAGGAGGTGGGGCCATCTTGATACGATCGCGCTGTTATGCCCCCAATGTTGCATCATTTCTGGGCCACACCCCCTTTTGCCGTGACACGCCACCGTGTGGAAGCCCTACAGATCCCTCCCAGGAAGGAGGGAGGTAAATGTCGGCAACCCTGCATGTCCCCCAATCATGCATAGGTATTGGCCAGACAGATTGCAATGGGGAAAATAATTTAGTGGGGACAAATAATCCAGTAATACAGGATGTATGATTTTCAAAGTCAGAAGTTTGGGGGTTTTTTAGCACAAAAGAGAATACATTTTGAGGGAACTGCTTATTGATGTTATAATAGGTTAAAAAGAGTTTTAGAGAACTTTTTAGGAGTGATAAACTTGCCTAAAGAGGTGAGTTTTCTAATGTTTATGACTTGCAGGATAAGGGAAAATGTATTTACAAGGAATTGGGTACAGGATCCCGGCGGTCTCGATGCCGGCAGTCAGAATACCAACAGTGGCATCCCAACAGTCAGAATCCCGATGCCTGAGGGTAAGTAGCATAACCCTAACCCATAACCCACCCCATAACCCTAAAACACCTTTCCTGCAGCCTAACTATAACTCTCCCCCCACCCCACAGCCTAACCCTAACCATTCCCCTAGTGCCTAACCCCTAACACTAAACCTCCCCCTAACTCTAATACATGGTATGCAGTCAGAAGCCGGCGGACCTAATCCCGACAGCCGGCTTCCCAACTGCTTTATCCCGGCGAGGGTTAAATGATGCCTGTCATGTTACCGACGCCGAGAGACTGGGCGCCGGGCGCGGACAGCCGTGCGGGGGGGGTTAGGTTCAGGGCTCCCGGGGGAGCTTAGGGTTAGGCACCCCCCCAGGAGGTTAGAGTTAGGCTAGGGGAGTGAGGGTTAGGCACCCATGGGGGGGGCTGAGGGTTAGGCACCCCACCCTGGAGGACTTGGGTTTAGGCGGCGGGGAACAGGGGGGTTAGGTTTAGGCACTAGGGGGGAAGGTTAGGGTTAGGGGAGGGAATTAGGTTAGTCTATACTCACCTTAGGGACAATCAGGATTTTCACCCATGTCGGGCAGCCGCTGTCTGGATTCCAACCGCCGGACTTGCGTCCTGGGGTAAATCACACCGATTCCCTAATTCATACCATCGGGATGCAAGAAGTCAGGATTCTGGAGCTGGGATTCAGACTGTTGTCGGGATTCCGGGGCTGGTATTCTGAGCACCGGCATCCTGACCACTGGGATAGTGACTACATCTCGGTATGAGGGAGGAAATTCCAGCCCAAGAAAAGTCTCGGAGCTGGAAATGGGGGCTGGAAATGGGACTGATGCAGATTTGAATGCAAGTCAACTTTGCAGACGCATCCTGGTGTTTTCAAGCCCTAGAGTTGGGTGTCCAAAAATATAGGCGATGCTGAGTCAAATGTAACTCACCCACAATTCCACTTGTGATTAAAAGAGCATATCTGGGCAGTAACAGAGCATTTACAGGTAGTCTATGGTGTGCCAAGGGAATTTCAGGCTATGCAAAGTTGTACGATGCATTCAGGCAAATATCTGCATTTAGTTCTGTGTAATGTGTGTACAATTATGGCCAAATTGCGTTCAATTCTTCATCGGCACCTTTGAGTGAGGATCTTGTGCAGAACAATGGGTAAGGATTGGATGTATTATGTTAAAGTATTGTTTATTGAAATCAATTATTGTAGGACCTGGCTACAGAAGTAGAAGGAAAGGAAGTAATCTAGGCAATAAGAACTGTTGGGGTAATAGTCTGGCTAGGAAAGGAGTTTCAATAGTGAATGTGGGAGTTATAAGTGCATATGGGAGACACATTCTGGAAATGTTTCTGAGATGTACAGTATGTAACAGTACTCAGATACAGGGGATGCGATCAGGAGGTGGACTCTCACTATGTCCATAGTGACTATGTTGACAAGACAATGACGGTGCTGGTGCTATGCTACTTAGAGTATTTTAATACTGGCATGTTTAAACTATTAGCTCCCACACAGTTAAATGCTGTAAGTACCTGTATCGGGATGCCAGCGCAAGTTTTGTCATGTAAACATATTGATTGTGACATTGTAAGTGCAGTGTTCTCCCCAGTTATTTTTTCCAGCATAGCCGGGTGGCATCAAGAAGTAGCCGGGTGGGAGCCTTCGCCATAATAAAATGTTTTAAACCCCGACCTTATAATGATTTAAACTTGAAATAACATTTAATATATTAATTCTCCTCTTCTTCTTAAAGTCACAGTAAATTGCAGCTTTTACATAATCAAAGTCTGTAGGATCTGGTCCCTCTAGTGAAATCAGCATCACGTTATTTAGTGCTGGCACTACAGAATTTGTTTTTTATACAGCTCCCAGATACAGTGTCCCCACTTGCAGGCTCCTAAATACTGTCCCAAATACCGATTTTTTTTTCAGCTCCTACACAGATGACAGATGGACTGAGAGCCTCCGATGGGAAGAACATGTGACATCGGCGCAGCTCAGCGTCACATCCAGCATCCATGTCCATGGCAACAAGGACACATTGAGGGTGACAAGGGAACAGGGGACGTGGCGCACTGGGGCCGGGGGAAGTGCCGGGCGGTAGCCATTTCTTGCCGGGTGGAACACCCACAAAAAACAGCCTGGGGAGAACACTGAAGTGTCAACTTCCCGTACCAAACTCAGATACAGACTGCATGTAGGATACACAGGACAGTTGTGAGCCAAGGATGACATCTACTGTAGTCAGCAAACTTGAGAGTAGGATTTGTTGTTTTTTTGTTGCTGTACAGGTATAAATATGTCAGACAAGCAGCTTCTATTGATTCGTGGAACATTATTAGAAAGTTTGTGGTTGAGGTGATGAGAAGACATGCAACAGAAAATGTCAGAGAGGCATTCATTAATGTGGGTCAACACCTAATGCTGAGCGAGCCAGAGAGAATAGGAGAACATCATTGGGATACTTAGATACAAAACTCCTTACAGTATTGTTTCCCAAGAGACGTGGTTTAAATATAGCAGAGAGCCTTGTGGTAATCCAACACAGAGAAAGGTGAGAGGAGCTGGATGCAGAGAAGCAAACACTGAACAAATGATTTAATAATTAGATTGGGAACCAGAATTAGACAATAGTTCTGAAGATGTAGGTGTTGCTATGAGAAATGAGTTGTCAACATTGTACAGGAGAACTAAAAGTGAATAGTTGCCTTTAGATTTGGCAATTGTCCATCTTATTCAGTACATTTTCTTTGGAATATTTGGAATAAAGTACAATAGGCTGTGTGAGGAAGCTATGCTAGGAAAGTGTAGGCACTAGAAGCTTGGAGCTGCATGGGAATTGAGAGATGACATGGCAATCTGAGACAGTGTTTGGTCGGAATAGGAGTAATATCCACATGCTTGAACAATTATGGAAATAAAATATGGGAGAGTTAGATTACAGGTTCTTGTTATGACTAAAGCCGGCCATACACGGTGCGATGCGACGGGGGATCTGACCTCCAACATGTCGGGCAGTCCCCACACATGGTGCGATCGGGTGGCCGACCCCCCATATGCCAGCTCCCCCTCCCCCACCCGCATAGCGCTGCATGGGATCGCACATCCCATCCCCAGATCGACTGAACCTGCAGTAAGATCTGGGGGTGCGATGTACGACGCCACAGGTGCGCGCACTGGCTGATATCATGCCCATACATGGTACAATATAGCAGCCAAATCGTACCAATCCATTGGATCCGCTGCTTTATCGCACTGGGCACCTTTAGATGAGTAGAGGATACAATAATAGACTGATTTGTGAGGTTACATGGTCAAGTGGACAGGTAGTAGAGTAGAAGAAGAATACAGTAGATAAATAATGTTCATTTGTGATATTAAACAGAAGAATACCTGCTGCTTGTCTTAGAAGTATGAAGCAAGATCTTGGTCATTGATAATAGCCAAAATGGTTAAAGCGGAAAGAAGAGATAGAACAGTATTAAAAAGACTTTTGGAGTTAGAAGCTTGTGGAAACATAAGGCAGAGAAGTATCTTCAGATTGGGGCTTCCTGTAAAAATTGTAAACTGGCTGTATTAAGTGTTCATCTATCTCCAACTTGTTTGATTCAAAGGTTTTGCACAGTTCCATATTTTTTCATAAAGCCCCAAAAATTCTGCCACAATTCAATAAAATTTGTGCTGAGCATTGCAAATCAGAAACTGGCTTTTATTCACTACAATTCACTGTTTCCCAAGCGCAACTATCCCTGCCACTTCATGTCAGGCATCTACTCTCTGCTATCACAACACTGCAAGTGAAAGCTACAGGCGTTTCTTGCAAGTTAAAATGTAGCATTTGAATTGTTGAATACAGGGGGTCATTCAGACCCGCTCGCGAGCGCAGGACGCTCGCAAGCGGGTCGATGTTGCCCCACTGCGCATGCGCACGACGGAGGGAGCTCCGTCGTGCACATGCGCGAGACCCGGATAGCGACTACCGTCTGGGAACGCCTACCGTCTGAAGCCGGCCCCACTGACATCCCACTGTCAGTGGGAGTGATTTTGGCTCTGATAGACCCAAAATCACTCCAGGGCTTGCGGCAGCGAGACCCTACCGCAGGGTCTACGTCGCAAGCCCGATGGTCGCGATGGTCTTGACCATCGCGACCATCATCATGGACGCTCGCTATAGCTGTGGGTGGTAACCCACAGCTATGCGAGCGTCCATGAGGCTGCTCCAAGTTGAGGGAGGAGGGCCCTGATTCAGAGCGAGCGCTCTGGTCAGAGCGTTCGGTTCTGAATCAGGCCCACAGTGTGTACAGTTTTCTTTGAAAAAAAAAATTAAATACCAACCTTTAAACATCAGTTCAGTGCTAAACCTGTAAGCTTAGGTGAATGTGTGTGTAGGGAGATTGCTCTAAGATGTGTCCTGCTGTATTCTTTCTGTCTGACTTTTGAAGAAATGGCTAGTTTCCATGAAATTCTAGAACACATTGAATTATGTTGATGGAGAACTTATAGCTTTCACTTCACAATTATCATTAGGTGCAATTTCAGTCCCAGAATCATAACATGTACATTATCATCACAGTCATCATCGTCAGCAAGGACAAGTTCATTTGTAGTGTTTTACTTCAAAATGACACTATCTATACATCAATTCAGGCCCTACATTCTGAACTATGGGCCTGATTCAGAGTTGAAGGCTCTTCCGAAGTTTACGCAGTTGAGCAATTACCGATGGTTTGCACATGCGTCGCTGGTAGTATGCGCACGCGCTGCAAATGTATTGCGATTGTGGTCGCTGCAAGGATTTACTTGCATTTGATTGACAGGAAGAGACCATTTTGTTGGTGGTTACAGGGAGTTCCGGCCAAAACGCAGGTGCGTCGGGGCTGTTTCCCGGGCGTGTACTAGCCAGTATCTGCGATCGTGCATGCAGAGAACAATGCTCCAGTGTCTCAATTACAACATCCATACTGAGTGACCACAGACTTACTCGAGGCGTCGATGTTCTGAGGATCTGCGTACAATGCTGCATTTGTGTACACAGTTGCGGGCAACTATGAGGGCTTCGGTGGGTGTCTCAATACAAAATCTGCCACCTGCTGCATCAGCATACTTTAGCAACTTTGATCCGTGAGAGTATGCAGCTGCGTATGCATTAGCGTGCGTCTCTGAATCAAGACCTATGTTCCCTGGTGACCCAGACTGTACGAATACTACACACTTAATTGTTTTCATGTTATCCAAGTCACATTGAAAAGATAAACTGATTATTTTCCTCATAGAATGACCCTCTTCATATTGTTTGGAAATTATTTATTGAATTGAGAACCTTCTTCGGTTCTTGTTTGAAAGGTTGTAGTGTATGGAGAACTAGCTACGGCTCTGTCTGAATTGCATTATCTCTTTTAGGTAGGCTATAATATATTGTGCTTTCCTTCAGATTTAGTGTACATACTTCTAAGGGCATATTGCTGCTAAATGGCAGGTATCATCATTGAATGAAACATCTTTGCAAGTAGTTTATGAAAACAGGTTGTCTAATGTAATGTTATTATGAGAGGCTACGTATTACGCTCCCAGAGGAAAAAGTTCTAATGTTCTCCTCAGGACTTTATCCTGCCATGGTGGCTTCTATTTAGTTAAGCTCTTGTTTTGTAAAGCTTGAACATTTTGGGTGTTCTTACTCTCTGCAAACTTCCTGATCGCAACCAATTCCTTGGAGGTTGTGGGTATTTAAGACTGGAGAATCAATCACTTCTTAGTGCCTAATTATTGTGCTCATACAGTACAATTTAATGTAGCCATTCCTGTTTCTCCTGTCTGACCAACTGGACATCAACTTTGGCATTATTTGACCATAACTTCAGCTCTATAACACCTGGCTATGTTCCTGACTTGATATTTGGAATATATTTACGGTTATCAGCTTTGAACTTCTGTTTACCTACCCAGAGCCGAAACTAGGGTGGTGCGACCAGGGCACCGCAGGGAAGGGGCCGCTGTTTGGGCCTGTCAATTTTCCTGTCTATTATCATTCTGACTTTTAGCTTCCACTTAATTTATCCCCAGCATCTCCTGACCTCCCCTATCTCTTCCCTGACCCTTTCCCATGAGACCATGACCCTTTTTCAGGTGCACTATCTTATGTCCCTATTTGAAAACTGCTCCTTCTGGCACAGGGAACCAAAAAGTCTAGTTACCCATTTACCTCTGGTTTTGACTGTAACTTTGGCTCTGTTTAACCCTGTAGCTTTTAGCAACTAGGATCCAACTCCTGTATTTACTAGACTGCAGATCAGCAGTAGTAGTACAAGTAACAATATAGTACCAGAAATTGCAAACACAGATCGCTTTGTATTGGGCATAACTGATTAATGTTTGGAACCCATTATTATTTTTTGAATAAGAATAAGGATGCATTAGCACTTATTTCCATTACTTTGATACAATTGACACTGGCATTGCTTCCTTTCTTGCAATATGTCTTAAGTGATGTGGTTTTGTCTGAGCACATATGGCCTTTTTGTCCATGCCAAGTTTGGGCTAATCAGTTTGTGGTAAATTGTCACCCTCATCTGACGTGGGGGAAGTGCTGGGTTGAAAGTAAATATTCATCCTTATAATTCTTCTTTACATGCCTGTTATATTGTCATTCTACCATCTTGTCATGCTCATAAACCAAATAAGGGTTGCCTATTGAACAAAGCGTTATATATGTACTTTTAGTGAAAAGAAGAAAGGCTTGTTTGGATATACACATACATTTTGTGTGTGTATATATAGATGGATATAGATATTTTTATAAATAGATTTTTATTAATTTTTATTAATATTTTGTTATTATATATATTTGTATTGTGGAATATATTTAGATTGTGTATATATGTATTGTGAGAACATGTATTATGAATTGAGTATAGTGAATATATATATATATATATATATATATATATATATATATAGCTTGTTAAAATATTGAATGGGACTACTTATAACATTAAATGTGTCCTAATATTATTAAAGGAGATACACAGAGTGAGAAACTCACTGAAATAAGAGGATTCAGATGAAACTAATTATTAATTATCTAATGAGAAATTGGGGGTTTATAAGGAGCAGATAGAAGCTCTATCTGTCAGTCTTGAGAAAGTCGCAATTGTGTGTGGGATGAAACGCGTTGACGTCATCACCTCCATTCCACTGGGTTCCTGATAGTATCCTGGATACACGTTGCTGGTGAGAACAGCCATACACCATCTCAACAGCCGCTGAATACACATTGTTGGTGAAAGCAGCCGTACATCACTACAGCAGCCGCTGAATATCTTTGAGAGGCCGGTATTGTACCTCCTGCTGCTATCCCGTGGCAGGGAAGCGGCGGCTGAATTGCGCACCCCGCAGTGGCCACAATACCTTGAGGGGTTGATTACTCCATACCATAAGACTCAGGTAATATACATTCTGATTGTAGAGTGTGTTAAGCTGACTATTGAACTGCTGGGACGCCAGTGTTCACGGATTGTATGCACACACCTTTCAGCTGTAATAACAGGCTTGCTGACTTCTCTGTGAGGCTATTAAAGTGGAAACAAACTGTTACAATCTTTGAAACGGATACTTATCTATGAACCAAGTGATATATAGCATCAAATGCTGTTTGAACTTTAACATTCTAAGGATCATATGAACACTTTTCACTTAGATTTTTAATATAATTTTTTTCAAATATATATATATATATATATATATATATATTTTTTTTTTTTTCTTTCTTTTTTCTGTTTTTGAAGTTCTCTGCTTTTTTCACATACATTATAAGGAAGTCGCATTAGGCTTGACTAGGTACCATTTTTGTTTTATAAATGTTGTATGTATAATTGTTATATGTTTTGTGATAATGTTTTTATAATGAAATATTTATTTGTGACATTCAAACAAGCCTTTTTGTATACATAATAGAGAGCACTATTTCAATATATATTTTTTTATTGAGTACAACTGTACATCTAGAGCAGTAATCCTTTTTTAGTTATCCATTTTCTATATAAATCCAATCAGTGCATTGCTTTGCACACCTGAAACCCTGAGACACTGTCCACTCAGACTAGCACCCCTACTACATTGGTTTAGAGCATGGAGTCTGGCATAGTAATATGCACACCAGTCAGAGGCACAATATAGGTAAGTCCTGCTAATATTTAGACTGTGTAGTGCAGCTTTGGTTAATTTTTGGTCCCCCTGGATTGCTTTGGTTGATCTGCCTCAGGGCACCACATTATAACACATTTTTCCTTCAACACATTTTAACCCTTCACTGTCTGTTTTTTATATGTGCATTTCACTTTTTTAATTTTATTCTTTATATGCAGCTGCGGCTGCTCTTAACTATTTTCTTTACACTTCACTTTTCTTATTATAGCGGTGCCTTGGGATGGCTTAGCTGGGCTAGTTTGGGGGTGTCCTGCGCTCTGGACCTGAACCCTAGTATGTTCGGGACCTACTCTACAGAGGTTACCCGGATGTGGTGGGTAGGCCTATAACCTTGGCCAAGATTATGCCAAAAACCTCTAATGTATTTATTTATATATAATCAGTTAATTTGAAGTTGTGCACTTGTGTTTCTTTATGTGTATATGTCAATGGTCTCCACAGGTAGTACCTCCAATTATATATATATATGTTCAGGGTGTGCGGTCTGAGGCTCATTTTCTAACAAGCATTTTCTGTAACGTGACACAGAATTATTTGGCTTTGCTATAACTCTCTTTAAAATGTAGTTTTTCAGACAAATAAATAACTGTAACTAAGCTGAACCCCCATAGAACAAATTCACCACTTGCAGAGGACACATATGTTACGGCATTTCCATTGCAAAAGTAATTAATTTTCATCCAAGGACAATTGAAGTCCATGCACAAAACCACCTAATAAAAAAGAGCCCCATGTCACAGGTTCTTTTTGCTCCTAAATCGAAAATAAAATATTGTGACAACTACAAACTTCCCTCGCCATTTAGGGCCTGATTCAGAGATGTCCGCTAAGCCGATGTTTTCGCAGTTGAGCAATAATCAGTAATCCGCACATGTGTCTAAGTTACCGCATTGACTATTTACTTGCAGTATGATTGACAGTCAGGGAGCGTTTGGAGGAGGTAACACATAGTGGCGGCAAATAAAGCAGATATGTCGCAACCATTTGGGGGTGTTTCACATCCTGCGTCTGTCATCCCATGTGCAAAAAATATGGCTCTGGCGTCTCAGTTCCCGCGGTCATTGTGCATGACCATAGACTTACTCAGGATTGCAGCAATTGAATGATCTGAGACCGATGTTGCATCTTTTTATGTTCAGATGCTGCAAGATTTCACGCAGATTTTTAGACTTGCATACTTGCAGGTGGACGTCTCAGTACACCTCCAGGCGGCTGCAACATTTGCATATTTTTGCATTGTAGCTGTGTACACATTCGTAGCAGCGGCATTAGCGTACAACTTTTTTCTTTACATTTTTGTAATTTGTTAAATTGGTGAATCTGACAGTTGTTTGCAGAACGGAATGTGAGCACTGCTCATACATGTAAAATACATGGGAAATATGTACATTTTTAGCTCCACAACCAGCTAAGTTGAGGTCCAGTTAGCTCTGGGGTCCTTGTAGTAACAGATCTCCCTTATCTAGTTTTACACCATACCTGTTTGGACATAATTTAAGAGTTCCAAAACCACCTAAAATTTTATACATTATGAACATAAACAAATAATTTTTTACACATCTTTAGTCAACATAGGATGTAGTCAGCATCCCGGCGTGCTGGATGCCGACGGTCTTAATACCGCTGCCGAAATCCCGACCTTTGGCATCCCGAAGGTAAGTATCGGGGTGCAGGGGGAGGGTAGCGTTAGCTAGCAGGGTTAGGGTCAGGCACTAGGGGGAGGGTTAGGCACTGGGGAGTGACGGTTAGGATTAGGGTGCGGGGAGGGGGAGGTTAGGTTTAGGCACTAGGAAGGAGAGGTTAGGTTTAGGTACCGAGGAGGTTGGGTTAGGGTTACGGTAGGAGATAGAAAAGTGCTCACCGTTAGGTTCTAGGGGTGTCGGGATCCTGCCTGTCGGGATGCCGCTGTCGGTATTCTGAACAGCGGCATCCCAATAGCCAGGATATCATCATACCCAACCCGTTAATAGATATAGCATAAACTGTTTATAACAAATATAACGTCCAACTGCTGGTGGTACACACGCACACTAAAATAATGTTCTCATCTTATATTCTATCTTTTCAGGTTTTTAATCCCATTGTTGAAAAGCAAAAAAAAATGCATATTTATTCTAAATTGTTATGCACAAAAAATGCAAAGTCAAAGTCAGCCAGGGCTGTAATTGGTATATAATATATTTATTTTACTATAATAAGTTAGTTGTAAGGTGCCATGGCAGAAAACAAAGTTACTCAGGAAGTCATATAAAAACATAACTGGAGGGAGAATATAACACAAGAGAACCTAAACAAACATCACCTTTGGCCATAGAGGCGTGCAGACATTTAATCTGTACCGAGTTATGCCTGAGCTGAGGTGTCAGCATTCGCAGAGATTCCTATATCTCATTTTCTCTGTCTCTCCCCCCATGTCACACAGTCCTCTTACCTGAGGAAAGCTGAGAAAAGACTATGGTTATCTTTGCATCTTTCTGAATCTCTTCTAAAGTTCCTTAGCACCTATTCCTGGTGCAAGTTGTGGAAACGCTCCGCTCCTCATGGCTGTTATTTCTACAGTAGATTTTCCTTCATTATCTTTCCTGTTTCTTTTTCAGACTTTGTCCGCACATGATACATATTTATGGAGGGAGGGCACAGGTTTCCCTATTTTTTTTCTCTCTCACCTAAGCACAGAAGTCACACCCAGTTAAGCAAACGCAGAACCTGAGTCAATGGAAAGGAATGTCTTTTCTACAACTGCAGCAATCTATTTGTAAAGTGTTTCGAAAGAATTACAATTCCACCTACAGTATAAGGAAGGAAAGGACCAATGGTTAAAAGTAACCACTGTGACCTCTCCCAAAAACCATGATTTGTTGTTTATTATTATTATTTATTTATAAACATGCATTTCTATAGAGCATATTCCATTGCGCTTTACAATTGGTAACAGAACAGTAAGTAACAGAAGTAACTATAAATTGTTAGAAAGGGCTCTGCTGTGTGTTGCTCCTCCAAGCAGCTGCTATAGGAAGGTAGTCAAACTCCTATACAATAATGAATAATACAAAAAAGCAATGCTAAATGATAATAAAAAAACTATATACAATTTAATGACAAGTACTAAGCATGAGTACGACATATCTAATGCATAAAGGCACACAACGATAAAATCATATATTCTGGAATAAATTCATACATCGATGTAGATATAATAAATTAATTAAAATAAAAACCCTGTAGTCACTGTTTAGGGTAGTTCATATGCACACGACAGAAGTTTTTTGGGTAGCAACAGTCCAGCTATACACAGAATTTTTACCGGCTTAAATTATAGCTGGACAATTGCTACCCAAAGGACCTGTCTTGTGCATATGAACTGCCCTAAACAGTGTCTACAGGGTTTTTATTTTAATTCATTTATTATATCTAAATCGATGTATGAATTTATTCCAGAATATATGATTTTATTGTTGTGTGCCTTTATGCATTAGATATATTGTACTCATGTTTAGTACATGTCATTACATCTTATATAGTTTTTTTTATTATCATTTAGCGCTGCTTTTTTGTATTATTCATTAACGTACAGTATTTGCCAAAGCTTGGAGGGAGATAAAATTGTGAGAGATAAAGTACTAACCAATCAGCTTCTAACTTACATTTAAGTGTTTGAAAAATGACAGTTTGGAGCTGATTGGTTGGTACTTTGTTTTACACAATTTTCTCTCTCTCCAAGATTTGATAAATGTAATAATAGACAGACACGGAGGTAAGAGGGTTCTGCTCACAAGCTTAAAATCTATTAGGTATGTTAGAAAAAATGTTTGCATGAGCACTTATTAATATAGGAGTTATGTGATTATTAATTACTGTTTCCAATTTGTTTTTGGAGTGGGTATAAAAAAGAAATAAAATACCTGGCTAAATGAGAAACACCAGTATGCGGTCAGTGTGTCAGCAAGCTACAGTATATGTCCACATTCCTAATGCTGACATCAGAATGTCGACAGTTATCATGTCGAAGTGGTTTATGTCACCTTCTAACATTTGGAAAATGTCAACATGGACAACATGCCGACATAGTGAAAATGTTGACAGTTTTAGGATTAGGCATACCTTTAAAATCGTGAGCATGTCGACATCACGACCATGTTAAAATTTGCATGTTGACCTTATGAATGCCAACGTGGTCACTGTCGACCTAATATACCTAACCTGGAACACCAAGCATGTTGACAGCAGGGGCTTCCACCCAAGTGTAGCTCATCCAGTGATTTAGCAAATAATGGGCCTCATTCAGACCCACTCGCAAGCGGCTGTCCGCTCGCAAGTGGGTCGATGGTGTGCACTGCGCATGCGCACGACGGAGGGAGCTCCGTCGTGCGCATGCGCCAGACGCGACGAGCGAAGGGCTTTCCTTCGCTAGTTGTGTCTGATCAAAGGGGGCGTGCTGTCGATGTTGATTGACAGCACGCCCCCTTTGGTGGGCGTGCCGGGGGCGTGCCTGCCAGACGGAGGCGTTCCCAAGGGAACGCCTACCGTCAGAAGCCGGCCCCACTGACATCACTAGTGATGTCAGTGGGAGTGGTTTTGGCTCTGATAGAGCCAAAATCACTCCAGGGCTTGTGGTCGAAAACCCCGACCACAGGCTTCTGGTCGCACTGGCGATGGTCGCGATGGTCAAGACCATCTCGACCATCATCCTGCACGCTCGTATGTGCTGTGGGTGGTGACCCACAGCTATACGAGCGTCCAGGAGGACGCTCCATTTTTATGGAGGACGGCCCTCATTCAGAGCGAGCACTCTGCTCAGAGCGTCCGGCTCTGAATGAGGGCCAATATCTCAATGTGGTCAGAATAATATATGTTAATGCTGGTCTGCCCTTATACTGTCATTACAGCTAGCATGACTGCAAGAGGAAGCCTCAGTGACCTTGAAAGAGGAGTGATTACTGGGGCATGTTTCCTTAGCAACAATGTTTCAGGTGATGTCAGTTGTCATATTGTGATATCCGCTAAAGACAAACTTCCCTCAGTTACCGGTACACTAATGCACTGAGCTTTGTGATGGGGGATTTGCGAACAAGCTGTAAATTCAGGGACTGTTTCTGAGTTGTACGCATCCCGTTGCAACATTTTACGCAGCTTCTATGGCAAAATATGCAAATGTCACAGCCTCTGGGAAATGTATAGAGACCAGTGGCATAACTAGGGCAGGGCCGCCGGGGCTCTTGCCCTGGGCGCCGTCAGCCACGGTACCGGCCCGTCCTAGTTAGCCAGTGTAGTGCCGACCACAGTGAGTGCGGTCAGCACTACTCATTTACTCAGGACCAGCGTAAGACTTCCCTGCGCCCAGCACCATCCTGTGCAGCACAGCCACGCCCCTTCCCTCCCTCTGAGCACTTACCCAATAGTGCCAGGCGAAGGGTGGGAGACAGGCTCAGGCTAGCCAGTGCATTTTTTACACACACATCGCCGCCGACGCGGCAGCGATGTGTGTGTTTCAGCAGCCAATGAGAGTCAGACAGACTCTCATTGGCTGCTGCTGCGCACACTGCAAGAGTCGGGCTAGAGCTCACTCATGAGCTCCGCCTTGCGGCTCCTGCAGTGGGTTATGGGAGAGATGTCATGACATCTCTCCCATAATGAAGAGCGCGCCAGTCCAGGAAGACTGAGGTGCGGACGGCGGTGGAAGCAGGAGCCGGAGCGGGGATTCAGGTAAGTGTTTTTTTTATTTTTCTTAACTTGTGTGTCTGCACTACTGGGGATACTGCATTGGGGGGGGACCTCTACTGGGGACTACTACTGGGGGGGACTACTACTGGGAGCACTGCATCAGGGGGGACCACTACTGGGGGGGATCTCTACTGGGGGCACTACTACTGGGGGCACTGCATCGGGGGAACCACTACTGGAGACACTGCATAGGGGGGACTACTACTGGGGGCACTATCTAAAGGGCACTGCATAGGGGGTATCACTACTTGGGGCACTGCATAGGGGGGACCATTACTGGGGGCATTGAATAGGGAGGACCACTACAGGGGGCACTGTATAAGGGGCACTGGATAGGATCACTACTGGGGGCCTGCATAAGTGGGACCACTACTAGGGGCACTGTATAAGGGATACTACTGGGGGCACTGCATAGGGGGGACAAATTGCATGGGGCATTGCATAGGGGGGATCACTACTGGGGGCCTGCATAAAGGGGACCACTACTGGGGGCACTGTATAAGGGGCACTACTGGGGGCCTGTATAAGGGGGACCACTTCTGGGGGCACTGTATAAGGGGAACTAATGGGGGGCTGCGAAAGGAGGACGACTACTGGGGGTACTGTATAAGGGGAACTACTGGGGGCCTGCATAAGATGGACCACTACTGGGGACATTGCAAACTGGGGGTACTGTATAAGGGGCACTGCTGGGGGACCACTACTGGGGGCACTGTATAAGGGGCACTGCTTTAAGGTGCATATGGAATGGAAAGGAATGTTCAGAGTGACGAGAAAGGGGTGTGTGCCATGTTGACATGCCCCAATTTTAAGTGGCCATGCCCCTTGTGACCACACCCATTTTTCAGTACGTGCACACGTAGGGTGGGGGGGCTCCATTTTTCAATTTGCCCTGGGCTCTAAATACCCTAGTACCACTGATAGAGATGCACACATACTGCTTTGCAAATCCAAATATCTGCTTAAAATGTCGCAGCATCTGCGCAAAATGTTGCAGCATTGGTTGCAGATCAGTCGATCATCGGCCTCCTGAGTAATCCAATGGCTTCTCAGAATGGATAACATAACTCAGATTCCGGCACCAGTGAAGCAGCATACAGAGACACAGATGCAGGATTACGACACTCCTATAAAACAGTTGCAACACGTCCGCGTTTTTCATAACTGTCAACCACTCTGCATCTAAATCCTCTCTGCGAGCGACATAGCAGAGGCACCGGGACGCATGCGCCATGCGACTTAGACGCATGTGCTGTAATAAAAACATCGGCCAACTGCGTAAATATCGACATAGCGTACAACTCTGAATCAGGCCCACAGTGTCCTCCACCTAATAAATCCAGAAGGAAAAGAGGAACTTAGCTGTCTGTAGCCATAGAGCATTCCATAGGCTTTGTACAGCTCAGTAATAATACCCCATTCAGACATACCGACAATCCTGGCCTGCCTCAGCCAAATTCCCGGGTTGCCGCATATGTCTGAAAGGTGCCTACCCGGGAACACGTTCCTGGTTAGCCAACCCTTCAATCAACCAGGAAATTTCCTGGGACTTCAGTCCCGGGAAATTTCCCTGCTTATGTCTGAATGGTGCTACCCGGGAATTTACTATTCCCGGGCTGCACCAAGCAGCTTTTACATTGAATTGGCAGCACAGAGCATCCTATAGGATGCTCAACGCTGCTGCTTTGAGTTGGCAGCGCGGACGTTCAGCGCTGCTGCTTTCAGTTGGTACCGCAGAGCGTCCTAGAGGATAGGATGCTCAGCGATGCCGCTCACCACACCCACGCCGGAGGCTGTGTCGTTGTAAATCGCGACACAGAGGACCCCAGCCGGATGCCGGGGACACCCGCCAGCACTGAAGACCGCCGACAAGTATATGGCACAGCGGGCCGTCTGCATTCCCGCTGGACCACCAGGGCAGTACATTAATGGAAGGGGTTCTATCTCTTCCCCATTGGGGGAAGGGGGGGATGGTGGGGCATCAAATAGGGGATAAAACAAATAATTTATTAATAAAATTTAATTTAAAAAAATGGCTGGATTGGGATTGGCCGGCTGCCTGCTGCATTTTGATGACCTCATCAGAGGCAGCCGGAGAGGGGATAGGCTAGGAGGGGCAGACAGCAGAGGAGAGACATGAGTGTTTCTCATGCAAAAAAGAAAAGCGGAGCCACGATGACGTGATTGCATGGCTCCACCCCCGGCCCTGCTCACAATGTCGTGCCATCACCTGGCTCCGCCCACAATGCAGCGTCATCTGGCTCTGCCCCCTGTTGTGCGCAGACATTCAGCTCCCTCCCGGAAGTAGGGAACTGAATGTCGGCAAGTATGCACTGGATGCATGCCCAGCACTCTGGGAGCTGCTGGGCATGCCTTCAGTCCCTCTCTCCAGTGAATAGATGCGGCACACATGCTAAGTGCATTTATTCACCACTTGCTGAAAGCAGCTACCCGTCTTTTGATTTTGTTTTTACTGATGATAGATATGGCTACTATGTAGGTGTATAGAAGTCACCCTGTGTAGCACACCAGTCAGATGTTGTCTTGCATAACCACAGCAGTCATCCATTGTTTCACATGCACACACAGCAGCCAGACATTCTCTTTATCTTACACACACACACACACACATTTACATATAGAGACACACACACACCTACACACAAACAAACAGGTTTACATATAGAGACATATACACACACACACACAGGTTTACATATAGAGACATACACACTCACACACACACACAGGGCCGTAGAGAGCCTGGCAGGAGGGGGTGTGGCCTAAACGTGGGCGGCGTGGCCATGCCCCCTTGCTAAAAAATAAATATACAAATCATGCTGTAAGCCCCCCCAGCCCGGCGCTAAGCGGGGAGGGGGGGGCGCGATCAGTGAGATTGCTCCCCCCCACAGCCATAGGAGACTGCACCGCTGCTGCAGCGCCGCGAGCAGTCTCGCACTGCAGTCCATCACAAGCCGTGTGCTGAGCTGCTGTGGGGCAGGGGGAAGGGGGCACACCGGACCTCTAGCAAGCCCGGGCCCGGGTAAACTGTACCCGCTCCCCCTCCCTCTCGGCGCCCATGCACACACACACACACAGGTTTACATATAGAGACACACACACACACTTACACAGGTTTACATATAGAGACATGATCGTGGCTGGTGGGTGTTCTACAGTTGGAGAAAATCTGTTTGCTCACACCCTCATGTCCTGTTATGCCTTGGGGCTTCCTTTTCATGTAAAGTACCTCCTAGAGGTCCCCAATTTTATGAAACAATTACATAGAGCCAGTGATTCATACATTTGAACAGATCAGTCATATTAATTAATATAACCCAGTATTGTAGTAAGTTATCACTTTACAGATGAATGTCAGAATTTGTTTCTTTTCATAGTTTTCAAATAATAATAAAAATAGAAGGGTACAACGCACTATAAAAATACAGAGCACATTATTGTGAAAATGATATAAAACTATGACTTCTTATTATCTACAGAGAGGTAATAAAGAAACAAAAAAAACAGGAAATGAAAATAATAATTTTTATCTTGATTTATAAAATGGTAGCTTTTTATCAAAAATATTTTGCTTTTATAGTTCAAAGAAATAGACAAAATAACAGTGACATCCAAAGCTTCAAATGCAATACATATAGAGGACTATTTATTAAGGGCTTTCCCCACTAAAATCATGTGGAAACTGCTATATCGGGGAAATTAAAGAATTGCCTAATGCATAATATATCAGAACTATCTCTTGCCTTAGCAGACTGAAGCTGGGTACACACCTAACACACACACACACAGGTTTACATATAGACATACACACACCTACACACACACACAGGTTTACATATAGACATACACACACACCTACACACACACACACACACACGTTTACATATAGACA
This sequence comes from Taudactylus pleione, assembly GCA_031769625.1. Taxonomy (NCBI): domain Eukaryota; kingdom Metazoa; phylum Chordata; class Amphibia; order Anura; family Myobatrachidae; genus Taudactylus; species Taudactylus pleione. The sequence continues at coordinate 6,702,832 of JAUIMM010000300.1, forward strand.
TACACACACACACACGGGTTTACATATAGACATACACACACACACCTACACACACACAGGTTTACATATAGACATTCACACACACCTACACACACACACACAGGTTTACATATAGACATACACACACCTACACACACACACACACACACAGGTTTACATATAGACATACACACACACCTACACACACACACGTTTACATATAGACATAAACACACACACACACACACACACACACACACACACACACACAGGGGTTTACATATAGACATACACACACACACCTACACACACACAGGTTTACATATAGACATTCACACACACCTACACACACACACAGGTTTACATATAGACATACACACACAGACATACACACACAGGTTTACTTATAGACATAAACACACACACCTACACACACACACAGGTTTACATAGAGACATACACACACACAACTACACACACACACAGGTTTACATATAGACATTCACACACACCTACACACACACACACACACACACACACACACACACACACACACAGGTTTACATATAGACATACACACACGCTCACACAGGTTTACATATAGAGACATACAGGGTTAAATAGAAACATACACACATCCAGGCAGGGTCACACACAGACCCTGGAGGACATAAGCAGTATGTTCCCCTGTAGTCTCACCCCTTCTCACCTTGATGTGGAGCTTCCAGTAGTTCCTCCATGCTGCCTGAAGGCCTTTACAGAGGAGTTGAAAAACAAGATGGTGTAGCTCCGCCCGTGTCCGAGTCAGAGGAGCATGTGTACATGGCTCCTCCAATCAGGGCTCACCACACGCTCCTCTGACCCCCGAGGTGTTTCACCATAGAGAGAAGCAGCAGGAAGGAGGTGCCTCATGTGAGTAAAGTATACCGGAGCACCGTTATTACATCTTCCCTGACAGAAAGGTATACGTGGATCTGGCACCCTTCCGGCCACCCCATCACATCCACTGTTGGGCTGCGGGATGGCAGCACCCTTCACACTGTGGCACTCTACGCGGCCGCGTACCCGGCATAATGGTCAGGCCAGCCCTGTCTGTAATAGATACACATGGGCCCACACTGTTCTCCATGCAGCCATTGACTATACTTATCTTTCTGCGGCCCCTGCAGAAATCACTTGGAAAATGGAGGAGATGAACACGTGGAGAAGTTGCCCATAGCAACCAATAAGCTTTGAAGTAGCATTTATCTGTAAAAGTACAGTCTATAAAATAATAGGTAGGAGCTGATTGGTTGCTATAGGCAACTTCTCCACTAGTCCACTTCTCCACGCTTTTCAGTGCTTGATACATAAACCACTAAAGGCCTCATTTATCAACGGGTTTTATCATTCACAATGAGCGATAAAACTCGTTGTGTATGATAAATGGTGCTCCAGCCAATCAGCTCCCAACTGTCATTTTTCAGAAAGTCTTAAATAAAGTGAAAAGCAGGGGATTTGGGCACATACATCAAGTTAAAGACATTCTAGGCTACAGATGTATTCTCATCTCATGGTGCAACTTAGATGCTTCACCACAGGTAGCGATTCCCAGACTTTGGTACTTTTTTCCTAAAATTAGCAGCTTATTTACAGCGTAGCCGCATAGAAAGCTGCTTATAGTGTACTAAGAACTAGGAATAGTGTTTTGTTGCAAAGGAATTGGTATAAAGTAGGGGTGAGCGGGTTCGGATTTCTGAAATCCGAACCCCCCCGAGCCCCCCCGATCCGAGTCCAATCCGAGTCAGGCTCGACTTTTCCCGCCTGACTCGGATCTGAAATCGAGGCAAAACGTCATCATCCCGCCTTCCGAGTCTCGCGGGTTTTGGATCCTATATAAGGTACCCGCGTCGGCGCCATTTTCTCACTCGGCTGTGGACAGTGAAGAGGGAGGGTGGGAGTTAGGGCTGTGTAGTGTAGTGTAGTGCTGCTGTTGTCCACTACTTCAAAGTCCATAGGGGCTGGCTGTGTTGTGCTGTGCTGCTGTTGTTAATAGGGGCTGTGTCCACTACTTCAAAGTCTATAGGGGCTGGCTGGACTGTGTTGTGCAGTCAGTTCTCCATAGGGGCTGTGTCCACTCCAAAGTCCTGTGCAGTGTCCCAGTCCTAAAGGGGTGCTGTAGTGTTGTCCAGGGGGTGCTCTGTCCATCAGGGGTGCTCCCCCCAAGTGCTAAAAAAATAATATATTTTCTGTGTTTGTGAATTGTGTGCGCAGTAGCCGCACGTGCATCAACAAAGTAGTGCCAAGCGTGCGCCTGTGTCATAAGTAAAGGGCCGGCTGGCTTGACCGTTAAGGGTGCTGTAACCCCCGAAAGTACACTCCAGTCCAAACCAAAAAAAAAATTATTTTCTGTGTTTGTGAATTGTGTGCGCAGTAGCCGCACGTGCATCAACAAAGTAGTGCCAAGCGTGCGCCTGTGTCATAAGTAAAGGGCCGGCTGGCTTGACTGTTAAGGGTGCTGTAACCCCCGAAAGTACACTCCAGTCCAAACCAAAAAAAAAATTATTTTCTGTGTTTGTGAATTGTGTGCGCAGTAGCCGCACGTGCATCAACAAAGTAGTGCCAAGCGTGTGCCTGTGTCATAAGTAAAGGGCCGGCTGGCTTGACCGTTAAAGGGTGCTGTAACCCCCAAAGTACACTCCAGTCAAAACCAAAAAAAAAATTATTTTCTGTGTTTGTGAATTGTGTGCGCAGTAGCCGCACGTGCATCAACAAAGTAGTGCCAAGCGTGCGCCTGTGTCATAAGTAAAGGGCCGGCTGGCTTGACTGTTAAGGGTGCTGTAACCCCCAAAAGTACACTCCAGTCCAAACCAAAAAAAAAATTATTTTCTGTGTTTGTGAATTGTGTGCGCAGTAGCCGCACGTGAATCAACAAAGTAGTGCCAAGCGTGCGCCTGTGTCATAAGTAAAGGGCCGGCTGGCTTGACCGTTAAAGAGTGCTGTAACCCCCAAAAGTACACTCCAGTCCAAACCAAAAAAAAATTATTTTCTGTGTTTGTGAATTGTGTGCGCAGTAGCTGCACGTGCATCAACAAAATAGTGCCAAGCGTGCGCCTGTGTCATAAGTAAAGGGCCGGCTGGCTTGACCGTTAAAGGGTGCTGTAACCCCCGAAAGTACACTCCAGTCCAAACCAAAAAAAAATTATTTTCTGTGTTTGTGAATTGTGTGCGCAGTAGCCGCACGTGTATCAACAAAGTAGTGCCAAGCGTGCGCCTGTGTCATAAGTAAAGGGCCGGCTGGCTTGACTGTTAAAGGGTTCTGTAACCCCCGAAAGTACACTCCAGTCCAAACCAAAAAAAAAATTATTTTCTGTGTTTGTGAATTGTGTGCTCAGTAGCCGCACGTGCATCAACAAAGTAGTGCCAAGCGTGCGCCTGTGTCATAAGAAAAGGGCCGGCTGACTTGACCGTTAATGGGTGCTGTAACCCCCGAAAGTACACTTCAATCCAAACCAAAAAAAAATTATTTTCTGTATTTGTGAATTGTGTGCGCAGTAGCCGCACGTGCATCAACAAAGTAGTGCCAAGCGTGCGCCTGTGTCATAAGTAAAGGGCCAGCTGGCTTGACCGTTAAGGGTGCTGTAACCCCCGAAAGTACACTCCAGTCCAAACCAAAAAAAAAAATATTTTCTGCGTTTGTGAATTGTGTGCGCAGTAGCCGCACGTGCATCAACAAAGTAGTGCCAAGCGTGCGCCTGTGTCATAAGTAAAGGGCCGGCTGGCTTGACCGTTAAGGGTGCTGTAACCCCCGAAAGTACACTCCAGTCCAAACCAAAAAAAAATTATTTTCTGTGTTTGTGAATTGTGTGCGCAATAGCCGCACGTGCATCAACAAAGTAGTGCCAAGCGTGCGCCTGTGTCATAAGTAAAGGGCCGGCTGGCTTGACCGTTAAGGGTGCTGTAACCCCCGAAAGTACACTCCAGTCCAAACCGAAAAAAAAATTATTTTCTGTGTTTGTGAATTGTGTGCGCAGTAGCCGCACGTGCATCAACAAAGTAGTGCCAAGAGTGCGCCTGTGTCATAAGTAAAGGGCCGGCTGGCTTGACCGTTAAAGGGTGCTGTAACCCCCAAAGTACACTCCAGTCCAAACCCAAAAAAAAATTATTTTCTGTGTTTGTGAATTGTGTGCGCAGTAGCCGCACGTGCATCAACAAAGTAGTGCCAAGCGTGCGCCTGTGTCATAAGTAAAGGGCCGGCTGGCTTGACCATTAAAGGGTGCTGTAACCCCCGAAAGTACACTCCAGTCCAAACCAAAAAAAAATTATTTTCTGTGTTTGTGAATTGTGTGCGCAGTAGCCGCACGTGCATCAACAAAGTAGTGCCAAGCGTGCGCCTGTGTCATAAGTAAAGGGCCGGCTGGCTTGACTGTTAAAGGGTTCTGTAACCCCCAAAGTACACTCCAGTCCAAACCAAAAAAAAAATTATTTTCTGTGTTTGTGAATTGTGTGCTCAGTAGCCGCACGTGCATCAACAAAGTAGTGCCAAGCGTGCGCCTGTGTCATAAGTAAAGGGCCGGCTGACTTGACCATTAATGGGTGCTGTAACCCCCGAAAGTACACTTCAATCCAAACCAAAAAAAAATTATTTTCTGTATTTGTGAATTGTGTGCGCAGTAGCCGCACGTGCATCAACAAAGTAGTGCCAAGCGTGCGCCTGTGTCGTAAGTAAAGGGCCAGCTGGCTTGACCGTTAAGGGTGCTGTAACCCCCAAAGTACACTCCAGTCCAAACCAAAAAAAAAATTATTTTCTGCGTTTGTGAATTGTGTGCGCAGTAGCCGCACGTGCATCAACAAAGTAGTGCCAAGCGTGCGCCTGTGTCATAAGTAAAGGGCCGGCTGGCTTGACCGTTAAGGGTGCTGTAACCCCCGAAAGTACACTCCAGTCCAAACCAAAAAAAAAATTATTTTCTGTGTTTGTGAATTGTGTGCGCAATAGCCGCACGTGCATCAACAAAGTAGTGCCAAGCGTGCGCCTGTGTCATAAGTAAAGGGCCGGCTGGCTTGACCGTTAAGGGTGCTGTAACCCCCGAAAGTACACTCCAGTCCAAACCGAAAAAAAAATTATTTTCTGTGTTTGTGAATTGTGTGCGCAGTAGCCGCACGTGCATCAACAAAGTAGTGCCAAGAGTGCGCCTGTGTCATAAGTAAAGGGCCGGCTGGCTTGACCGTTAAAGGGTGCTGTAACCCCCAAAGTACACTCCAGTCCAAACCAAAAAAAAAATTATTTTCTGTGTTTGTGAATTGTGTGCGCAGTAGCCGCACGTGCATCAACAAAGTAGTGCCAAGCGTGCGCCTGTGTCATAAGTAAAGGGCCGGCTGGCTTGACCGTTAAAGGGTGCTGTAACCCCCGAAAGTACTCTCCAGTCCAAACCAAAAAAAAAATATTTTCTGTGTTTGTGAATTGTGTGCGCAGTAGCCGCACGTGCATCAACAAAGTAGTGCCAAGCGTGCGCCTGTGTCATAAGTAAAGGGCCGGCTGGCTTGACCGTTAAAGGGTGCTGTAACCCCCAAAGTACACTTCAGTCCAAACCAAAAAAAAAATTATTTTCTGTGTTTGTGAATTGTGTGCGCAGTAGCCGCACGTGCATCAACAAAGTAGTGCCAACCTTGCGCCTGTGTCATAAGTAAAGGGCCGGCTGGCTTGACTGTTAAGGGTGCTGTAACCCCCGAAAGTAAACTCCAGTCCAAACCAAAAAAAAAATTATTTTCTGTGTTTGTGAATTGTGTGCGCAGTAGCCGCACGTGCATCAACAAAGTAGTGCCAAGCGTGTGCCTGTGTCATAAGTAAAGGGCCGGCTGGCTTGACCGTTAAAGGGTGCTGTAACCCCCAAAGTACACTCCAGTCCAAACCAAAAAAAAAATTATTTTCTGTGTTTGTGAATTGTGTGCGCAGTAGCCGCCCGTGCATCAACAAAGTAGTGCCAAGCGTGCGCCTGTGTCATAAGTAAAGGGCCGGCTGGCTTGACCGTTAAAGGGTGCTGTAACCCCCCGAAAGTACACTCCAATCCAAACCAAAAAAAAATTATTTTCTGTGTTTGTGAATTGTGTGCGCAGTAGCCGCCCGTGCATCAACAAAGTAGTGCCAAGCGTGCGCCTGTGTCATAAGTAAAGGGCCGGCTGGCTTGACCGTTAAAGGGTGCTGTAACCCCCGAAAGTACACTCCAATCCAAACCAAAAAAAAATTATTTTCTGTGTTTGTGAATTGTGTGCGCAGTAGCCGCACGTGCATCAACAAAGTAGTGCCAAGCGTGCACCTGTGTCATTAGTAAAGGGCCGGCTGGCTTGACCGTAAAGGGTGCTGTAACCCCCGAAAGTACACTCCAGTCCAAACCAAAAAAAAAATGATTTTCTGCGTTTGTGAATTGTGTGCGCAGTAGCCGCACGTGCATCAACAAAGTAGTGCCAAGCGTGCGCCTGTGTCATAAGTAAAGGGCCGGCTGGCTTGACCGTTAAGGGTGCTGTAACCCCCGAAAGTACACTCCAGTCCAAACCAAAAAAAAAATTATTTTCTGTGTTTGTGAATTGTGTGTGCAATAGCCGCACGTGCATCAACAAAGTAGTGCCAAGCGTGCGCCTGTGTCATAAGTAAAGGGCCGGCTGGCTTGACCGTTAAGGGTGCTGTAACCCCCGAAAGTACACTCCAGTCCAAACCGAAAAAAAAATTATTTTCTGTGTTTGTGAATTGTGTGCGCAGTAGCCGCACGTGCATCAACAAAGTAGTGCCAAGAGTGCGCCTGTGTCATAAGTAAAGGGCCGGCTGGCTTGACCGTTAAAGGGTGCTGTAACCCCCGAAAGTACACTCCAGTCCAAAACAAAATAAAAAAAATTTTCTGTGTTTGTGAATTGTGTGCGCAGTAGCCGCACGTGCATCAACAAAGTAGTGCCAAGCGTGCGCCTGTGTCATAAGTAAAGGGCCGGCTGGCTTGACCGTTAAAGGGTGCTGTAACCCCCGAAAGTACACTCCAGTCCAAACCAAAAAAAAATTATTTTCTGTGTTTGTGAATTGTGTGCGCAGTAGCCGCACGTGCATCAACAAAGTAGTGCCAAGCGTGCGCCTGTGTCATAAGTAAAGGGCCGGCTGGCTTGACCGTTAAGGGTGCTGTAACCCCCGAAAGTACACTCCAGTCCAAACCAAAAAAAAATTATTTTCTGTGTTTGTGAATTGTGTGCGCAGTAGCCGCACGTGCATCTACAAAGTAGTACCAAGCGTGCGCCTGTGTCATAAGTAAAGGGCCGGCTGGCTTGAACGTTAAAGGGTGCTGTAACCCCCGAAAGTGCACTCCAGTCCAAATCAAAAAAAAAATTATTTTCTGTGTTTAGCCGCACGTATATATCAAATCGATATAACATAAATGGAGGACCAAACTTTCTCCGATAAAAATAAAATAGAGAAAGATCAAGAACCACTTCCTCCTAGTGCTGAAGCTGCTGCCACTAGTCATGACATAGACGATAACATGCCATCAACGTCGTCTGCCAAGGCCGATGCCCAATGTCATAGTAGAGGGCACATACAATCCCAAATGGCAAAGTTCAGGAAAATGACCTTGAAAAAGACATTTAAATCAGCTGAAGAGAAACGTAAACTTGCCAATATGCCATTTACGACACGGAGTGGCAAGGAACGGCTAAGGTCGATCCCTAGTATGTTCATGACTAGTGGTTCAGCTTCACATGACGATGGAAGCTATCCTCCCACTAAAAAAAACAAAAGAGTTAAGCTGGCAAAAGCACAGCGAAGAACTGTGCTTTCTAAGAAGATATCACAAATCCCCAAGGAGAGTCCAAGTGTGGTGGTGGTTGCGATGCCTGACCTTCCCAGCACTGGACGGGAAGAGGTGGCTCTTTCCACCATTTGCACGCCCCCTGCAAGTGCTGAAAGGAGCACCCACAGTCCACTTGCTGATATGCAAATTGAAGATGTCACTGTTGAAGTACAACAGGATGAGGATACTGGTGTAGCTGGCGCTGAGGAGGAAGTTGGCGAGGAGGATTCTGATGGTGATGTGGTTTGTTTAAATCAGGCTCCGGGGGAGACAGTTGTTGTCCGTGGGATGAAAAAGCCCATCACGGTCATGCCTGGGCAGAAGACCAAGCATTCCACCTCTTTGGTCTGGCAATATTTCTATCCAAATCTGGACAACTGTCTTGCCATATGTACCATATGTAAAGGTGAAATAAGTAGGGGTAGGGACGTCAACCACCTAGGAACATCCTCCCTTATACGGCACCTGCAGCGCGTTCATAAAAAGTTACTGTCAAGTTCAGAAACTTTGGCGAAGACCGTAAGCAGTCCAGGGACACCTAAATCCCGTTGTCCTGTTGTATCCAAGCGCCTGCAAACCACACCGTCAACTCCCTCCTCGTCAATTTCCTCCTTAGTCAGGATCGGAAGTAGTCCTGCAGGCCATGTCACTGGCATGACTGACTCTCCTATCCGGGATTCCTCTGGAGGATCCTGCATTGCTACGCCTACTGCTGCCGCTGCTGCTGTTGCTGCTGCTGGGAGTCGTTCATCATCCCAGAGAGGAAGTAGGAACACCACTACTTTTACTAAACAATTGACCCTCCAACAGTCCTTAGCGAGGAGGATGAAGTACGACAGCAGTCATCCTGAAGCAAAACGTATAACAGAGGCCTTGACTGCTATGTTGGTGTTAGACGTGCGTCCGGTATCCGCCATTAGTGCAGTGGGATTTAGACAATTGATGGAGGTAGTGTGTCCCCGGTTCCAAATCCCGTCTAGATTCCACTTCACTAGGCAGGCGATACCGAGACTGTACAGAAACGTCAGAAAAAGTGTCCTCAGTGTCCTGAAAAATGCCGTTGTACACAATGTTCACTTAACCACGGACATGTGGACAAGTGGAACAGGGCAGACTAAGGACTATATGACTGTGACAGCCCACTGGGTAGATGTATCACCTTACGCAGCAACAGCAGCAGCGTCACCAGTAGCAGCATCTCAGAAACGCCAGCTCGTTACAAGGCAGGCTACGCTGTGTATCACCGGTTTCAGTAAGAGGCACACCGCCGACAACCTCTTAGAGAAACTGAGGGAAATCATCGCCCAGTGGCTTACCCCACTTAGACTCTCCTGGGGATTTGTGATATCTGACAACGCCACCAATATTGTGCGGGCATTACATCTGGGCAAATTCCAGCACGTCCCATGTTTTGCTCACACAATAAACTTGGTGGTGCAGAATTTTCTGAAAAGCGACAGGGGCGTGCAGGAGACGCTTTGGGTGGCCCGAAAAATTTCTGGCCACTTTCGCCATTCAGCGACTGCGTGCCGAAGACTGGAGCGCCAGCAAACACTCTTGAACCTGCCCCGCCATCACCTGAAGCAAGAGGTTGTGACGCGGTGGAACTCAACCCTCTATATGCTTCAGAGGATGGAGGAGCAGCAAAAGGCCATACAAGCCTATACATCCACCTATGACATAGGCAAAGAAGGGGGTATGCACCTGACTCAAGCGCAGTGGAGAATGATTTCCGTGTTGTGCAAGGTTCTCCAGCCCTTCGAACTTGCCACACGTGAAGTCAGTTCAGACACAGCCAGCTTGAGTCAGGTCATTCCCCTGATCAGGCTTTTGCAGAAGCAGCTGGAGAAAGTGAAGGAGGAGCTAAGACGGAGCGATTCCGCTCGGCATGTGGGACTTGTGGATGAAGCCCTTCATTCGCTTTGCCAGGATTCCAGGGTGGTCAATCTGTTGAAATCAGACCACTACATTTTGGCCACCGTGCTTGATCCTAGGTTTAAAGCCTATGTGGTGTCTCTCTTTCCGGCCGACACAAGCCTGCAGAGGTGCAAAGACCTGCTGGTGAACACACTGTCAGCTGAAGCGGAACGTGACACGTCAACGGCTCCTTCTTCATTTTCTCCCGCAACTGGGGCTGCCAGGAAAAAACTTAGGTATCCTAAGCAACCCGCTGGCGGTGATGCAGGGCAGGCAGGACCAAGTTTGGACATCTGGTCCGGACTGAAGGACCTGGCAACAATTTCTGACATGTCTACTGTCACTGCATATGATACTGTCACCATTGACAGAATGGTGGAGGATTACATCGGTGACAGCATCCAAGTAGGCATGTCAGACAGTCCATACCTGTACTGGCAGGAAAAAGAGGCAATTTGGAGGCCCCTGTACAAGCTGGCTCTATTTTACCTGAGTTGCCCCCCCTCCAGTGTGTACTCCGAAAGAGTGTTTAGTGCAGCCGAGAACCTTGTCAGCGAAAGGCGTAGGAGGTTGCTTCCACAGAATGTGGAGAAGATGATGTTCATCAAAATGAATTATCAGCTCTTCCAGGGAGACCAGCCTCCAGAAGGTACAGAGGGACCTGTGGTGGTGGATTCAAGTGGGGACGAGTTAATACTTTGTGAGGATGAGGATGTACACACTGAAGAGGGTGAGGAATCGGTGGATGAGGAGGATGAGGATGACATCTTGCCTCCGTAGAGCCAGTTTGTGCAGGGACACATTAATTGCCAGCTTGTTTTGTGGGGGCCCAAACGAACCAATCATTTCAGCCACAGTTGTGTGGCAGACCCTGGCCTGAAATGATTGATTTGTTAAAGTGTGCATGTCCTGTTTATACAACATAAGGGTGGGTGGGAGGGCCCAAGGACAATTCCATCTTGCACTTCTTTTTTTTCTTTGCATTATGTACAGTTTGGGGCCTAGTTTTTCTAACTGCCATCCTGTCTGCCACTGCAGTGTCACTCCTAGATGGGTCACGTGTTTGTGCCGCCCACTCGTGTCGCTTAGCATAGTCATCCAGCTACCTCGGTGCAACCTTTTGGACATAAAAACACTATTGTGAGGTGTGAGGTGTTCAGAATAGACTGGAAATGAGTGGAAATTAAGGTTATTGAGGTTAATAATAGCATAGGAGCAGAGAAACCAACAAATTCTGTGATTTTAGCTGTTTTTATGCTTTTTTTAAAAAAAATACAGATCCAAAACACAAAACCCAGAACCCAAAACACGGAAGGGTGGTTTTGGCAAAACCAATCCAGATCCAAAACACGAAGAAAGATCCAGATCCAAAACCAAAACACAAAACACGAAAAGTGGCCGGTGCACACCCCTAGTATAAAGTCATTATAAAGATTTATGAAGGAAGATCAATGTAGGAACAAGTTCTTCAGTTCATGAAAGACATCTTTGATCTGGAGGAGGTTTTTATACAACTAATCGAAATGTGGCCTTACTTGTGGGGGTGCTGCTAGTACGCACTGTAAACAGACATTTACTTTGTGCTCAGGGAAGTTGTTAGGGATAATGGGACCAAGACTTGCTGTTTATATTAGAGGAAATCAGCCTGTAGCTCTCCAGCTGAACTAGAATCCTAGCATCTGTGATGTTTGCCGGGCCTACTGGAAGTTATTTGTCAACAACAGGTGGCGTGCCTCAGTTCACCTCAGCCTGCTTTACGCACTATATGTAATTTCTGGACATATTTGGCATTCAGAAACTGCATGTAGAAGATTTCAGGGGCTGTGGCAGTTCAACTTCCAACATGGCGCATCAGGAAACAAATGTTTTTATTATTCAAGAGGCCTGAGGGAGTTGTAGTATGTATGTAGTTGAAGGCAGGGAAAGGAAGGTTTGATTAGTAGTAAATTTAATTAAATTTTTTGATTCCAAAGCAAATTTATGAAGGAGGAGGGGAGGAGGCATTTACAAAAAACATTAAATCATTCACATTAGTTCTTGCTCCAGAAGAATCCTTGAGCGCTATGCCTGCTGTTGCTGCTGCTCTCCTGGTAGTGGATCTTCATCCCAGTAGTACAGTAGTTTAAAAAAACAATTGACTGTTAAACAATCCTTTTGCAAGGGTAAGCAAATATGACAGCAGTCACCCAGTTGCACAGCAGATCACTGACGCCATAACATCTATGTTGGTATTAGATGTGCATTCTATATCCACCAATAATGCAGCTGGTTTTAGTTTTAGACAATTAACTGAGGTCCTGTGTCCCTGTTACCAAATCCCATCTAGATTCCACTTCATTAGAAAAACAATTCCCAGCCTGTACAGGGCCGCTAAAAAAAATTAATTAGTATCCTCCAAAATGTCGTTGTACCCACTGTCTACTTAACCACAGATATTTGGACAATGGAACAGAGCAAATGCAAGATTGCATGACTGTAACAGCCCACTGGGTGGGTGTATTGCCTTCAGTGGCACCGACAGCAGCAGCAGCATCTAAGAAACAGCAGCTTATTCAGAGGCAGGCTGCTCTGTGTATCACCAGTTTCACTAAGAGGATATAGCTGACAACCTTTTAGAAAACTCAGGGAAGTCATAGCAAAATGGCTTACCTCGCTTGGACTCTCCTCAGGATTCATAATTTCTGACACCAATATTGTGAGAGCGTTACAGCTTGGTGAATTCCAAAATGTCCTATGTTTTTCTCACACAATCAACTTGGTGGTGCAAATTTTTTTTTTAAATGACAGGGCCGTGCAGGAGATGCTCTCTCTGGCCTGAAAAATTTCTGGACAATTTGGCCATTAAGCAGGCACATTTAAAAGATTGCAACACCTGCAAGAAATGTTGAATTTGCCCTGTCACCAGCTGAAGCAAGAGGTAGTTACATGGTGGAACTCCACCCTTTATATGTTTCAGCAGATGGAGGAACAGCAAAAATCCATCCACAGCTACACATCAAACTATGAGATAGGAAGAGGAGGGGGAATGCACCTTACTCATGCCCAGTAGAAAATACTTTCCATGTTGTGCAAAGTGCTGAAAGCCTTTGAAGTAGTCACCTGTGTAGTGAGTTCAGATACTGCCAGCTTGAGTCAGGTAATTCCCCTATTTAGACTGTTGGAAAAACAACTTGAGAAACTGAAGGAGGAGTTGAAACGAAAAGATTCTGCAAAGTACGTTAGACTTGTAGATCAAGTCCTTTTTTCGCTTCACCAGGAACTAAGGCTTGTCAGGACCTTCCAATCAAATTGTCAGCTCAAGTGGCACGTGATGCAGCGATGACTTCTCCTTCAGTTTCTCCAGCATGTGCAGCTGCCAAGTAAAAACTAAACTTTCCCAAAAGACCCACTGGTGATGCAGGTAAGTCAATGCAACCAAGTTTTGACATCTGGTTGGGTCTAAAAGAATTGCCTATAATTAAATTAATGAGACCTCTACCGTGACTCCATCTGATACAGTCACTATTCAAAGAATGGTTGAGGACTATTTTTAATTATAGCATCCAAATAGACATGTCAGACAGTCCGTTTAACTACTAGCATGAAAAAAAGGCAATTTGGAGGCCCTAGCACAAACTGGGTTTGCTTTACTAGAGCTGCCCACCCTCTAGTGTGTACTCTGAAAGAGTTTTCAGCACTGCTGGGATCCATCGGCGTAGGAGGCTAACTATGATGTTCATCAAAATGAACTACAAATTCCATGACGAAGACCTCTACCACCAATTACATCCAAAAATTACAGGCACCTGTAATTGTGGATTCAAGCAGGGAAGAATTAATATTCGTGTGAAGAAAGATGATAGACACTGATGAGGGAGATGAATTGGATAATGATGGTGACAAAAGCTTGCCTCTGTAAAACCAGTTTGTGCATGTAGAGATCATTGCCAGCAATATCAGCAGCCCATTGGTAGCTTGTCCTCTGGGGGCCCAAACTAACCAATTGGTTTGTGATTGAGTAAATTGTTGATGAAGGTGTTGGTGGTGAAGATGGCTGGTGATTGGATGAGGCAGAGAGAAGGGAGCTAGCTGACGCTGGACTGCTTGTTGGTATTTTTTTAGCCAAAGTTTCTGAATTTAAAAAAAACTTTTTTGATGGATGCGCTGCAGATGACGTAACAGGGAGGAGGTTCCTAGATGGTTAAGGTTCCTACCTCTACTTATTCTTGATTTACATAGGGTATAGATGGCTTGACAATTGTTGCCTGGATTTTGGTAGAAATAATTTCACACATAAGAAGTGGATTTTTTTGTCTTATGACCAGACATGACAATGGGCTTTTCCTTATCATGGGAAACCACTGTTTCTTCCACTGGTGCCTGAATTACACAAACAACATCCTCATCAACAACATCATCAACATCCTCATCATCAACATCCTCATTAGCGTCAGCTATACAAATATCCTCCATGTCCTGGTGCACTTCCACAGAAGCATCCTCGATTTCTATGTTAGCATGTTCACTTGTGCATAAATCATTATAAGAGGCAGAACCACCAGGCATAAATATAGACCAAGGCCTTAGCCTTTCCTTGCCACTTCGTGTGGTGAAAGGCATATTGCCAATTTTATGTCTTTCTGCAGCTAACTTTCCCTTTGATCTTTTTTCTTTACCACTGTGAAAGATTGCTTTAAATGCCCTGACTTAAGCCCTATATTCCCTATGGCATTGTCTTTAGTAGATGATGCAGATGGACTAGTATCATCATGATTGATGGCACTGGCAGCACCTCCAGCACTACTATGTGGTTCCTGCTATCCTCTCAACTGATCGTTCTCCATATCAACAAACACAAATTAAGTGGGGTATAGCCCACACATCAATTTGTACCAATTTAAAATATTACATTGTGGTATCAATGACCTACAGTGTCACAATATTTTTTTATGAATAAGAAAAGAATAACACACTGCGCTACCACTTACAGTGTCACAAGATTTTTTTATGAGTAAAACACTGCGCTACCACTTAGGGGTAAATTTACTAAGATGGGAGTTCTATTAAGAAGTGATGTGCCCATAGCAACCAATCAGATTCTACTTCTCATTTATCTAGCACCTTCTAAAAGATAATACCTGGAATCTGATTGGTTGCTATGGGCAACACCACTTCTTAATAGAACTCCCATGTTAGTAAATTTACACCTTAGTGTCACAATATGTTTTATGAATAAGAATAACACACTGCACTATGATTTATAGTGTCACAACACATGGATGATAAACTGTGGCCTGGCCGGCAGTGTCACCGAACAATAATAGCATAGCTAGCAAACACAAACAAAAACTGAAAAAAAAATAATATTTTTATAAACAACACAGAACCCATTTATGGACAATAAAACACCCCTACGGAGTGCGGACGGACCACCTGCAGAGTCACAAATACGTGGACGATAAACTGTGGTCTGGCGGGCGGTGTCACCAGACAATAATATTGTAGCTAGCAAACACACACAAAAAAAATATTTTTTTATTTTATGTGGAATGATAATTATTAATTTTAATTAACTTTTTTTATTTTTATTATACTGGGGAAGAGCACCTCTGGATTGACCGAGCACCCATGGATGACAGAGCACCCCTTTATGTACTGCAGCCCCAGACCCTCTATGGACAACACAGCAGCAGCCCTTTATGTACTGCAGCCCCCTTTATGTACTGTAGCCCCAGGCCCTTTATGGACAATACAGCAGCATCCCTTTATGTACTGCAGCCCCTTGATTGACAGGACAGCAGTGACACAGCAGCACCATCCCCCCCTTTATATACAGCAGCACAAGCCCCTTTATGGGCAACACAGCAGCAGTCCTTTATTTACTGCAGCCACCCCAGCCCCTTGATTGACAGGTCAACAGTGACACAGCAGCATCCCCCTTTATGTACTGGAGCCCCAGTCTGATACCACTGCACCCTTGAACAGACAGAGCAGCACAGAGCATGTTTGTTCTCTGTACACTATCCACAGCTGGAGTGAAAATGGAGCCGATCACCGGGACCTTTATAGAATCCAAAACCAACGAGAATTTAACAGCGGGATGATGACATTTTGCCTCGTTTTGGATTCCGTTAGCGTGAAAAACCCAGCCGGACTCGGATCCTACTTGGATCCCCTATGTTCGGGTGGGTTCGGTTCTCGGAGAACCAGACCCGCTCATCTCTAGTAATTTTATTGCATTATTAATGTGACTAATATTTGGTGAAAAAGTCTGTGGTGAGACACATGTTATGGCTTAGTCTCAAAGTCTGTAGCGCACCAAATAACACTGATTTAAGCATAGGTGTACTGTATGTGGACAAATCTGTACATTTACTATTCTGTAGTTTGTCAAAGCCACCGATGATCCATCTTTCAAAGCCATCATTGACAAACAGCGGGATGGTAAGTCTAGGCCTATGTTTTGTTTTGGTTTTTTTATCACTATTTTGTGTCAGTTAGTTCACAATTAGTTTCCAAAGTTTTTGCATGTAAACTAAATTTTAGGTAAGTGGTCCTTTAAAAGTAAATTGTTACATGCAGTATAGTAGTTACAAAAAGCTAAAATGAAATCACCATCCGTGTAGGAACACAGAAACCCCTTCACAATCCCCACCAGCTGCCCCCCAAATTCCTAATTGTTGCTTTTGCCAGATTAATATAAAAGCTGTGAAGTCTCTAGGTGTAATACATTATACACAGCATAACTTTAGCCTTGAGGTTGGAGGGGCCAGTGTTATTAAGGATATTGGGACCCATTGAATGTCAACTTCAATCGACACAGGGCCTGATTCAGGTTGTTTCGCAAGGCTGCGTTTGCACGCAGCCAGCCGATGTTTGCATTCTGCTCATGCATATAAAACGCAGTGCGCTTGCGAGAACTGCCCACTGCGATCGGGAAGCGTTTGTAGTGAGCAAGCAGTGATTGACAGGAAGTGACCATTTGATGGTGGTGACGGAGGTGGTCAGAGAAATGCAGGCGTGCCTGGGCATTTAAACGCTGTTACAGGGGCGTGCATAATTAAGCCCCTGTAATAGCATACACTGGCAGAGGTCTAGATGGTGACAGGAAGCTTAGCAGTTTGTGCGGTAGGGTCAGGTCAACCACAACTGTGTGGATGGTTCCGATGTTACTCGATGTTATTCGCTGACTTGCGGATGCATGTCATGGGAAGTGGTCGGCTTTATACAGTGGTGGGCGTCTTGGTATAGAACTGCAGTTGCCGTGCGATTGCATTCATGAGCATATTTTCGCAGCGAGTGGGGTACGTGCAAACGCAGTCTTGCGAACCAACCTTAATCAGGCCCACAGCTCAATAAAACTCCTCCCCATTATAACAAGTTATAACATAACATAATAACAAGTCAGCACAAACACTTTAAAAATATAAACTTACATTATATAAAAGATGACCTAAAACCCAAATTCCCTTTTTTTAAAAATGAAATCTTATTTTCCATTAATAATGACTTATTGTAGTTCAGTGAGGAAATAAAATATGTTCTTCCTTCTTAAGTATTTGAAAAAAACAAACAAAAAGAAAATTTTAAAAAGTTAAAAACAATCAACAGAAATGATCAAAGCAGTGTGCCTCTGGACATACCCTTTATTGACAGCCAATCACAAACATTTTTCTAGACTGACGGCTTGTGATTGGCTGGTGGTGGAAACGAAACCCAGGATCCTCAGGCTTTGATCATAATGTGGAAGCTAGCATTAATCTGTCATATTAGTGGGTTACCCCATGCAAATTAATTTCAACACCAATAACTAAATATTGTACCACTACAAACTCTGGGGCTGATTCAGATGTGGAGGCAGACTTGGCCGCTGCTGTGTATTTTGCAGCAGTCAAGTATTTTATGCTAATGCCGCTGCAAAGCCCTTCCCTTGTGTACATCCATGTGTCCGAATGTACAAGGACTAAGATGCCCACTTGCAGAGCCATAAGATGCTGCATTTCCGTTTGGTGGGTCTTTAGACGCCACCATATATCGAAACTTGCACCAGCCCTATGGCAGGCACAGTTTCTCCATCTCACTATGGCCTTCTATGTGAGCGACTGTCAGGGGTGTACCCAGAGGTACGCGGGCCCCCATAGAACAAAAAATAAAAAATTGAGAAAAACACAAATGTCTAGGGACAATCCCTGTGTGTTGTGTACACAATACTTAAAAATTGCAAAAATAATTTAATATGAAACCAAAATAAAAAATATATACATGCATATAATAGAAATGGTGCCGTATACCCTGGGTAGTCTCCCAGGAAAGATTCCAAGAGAAACAAACCTAAAAGCAATTTTCTAGAAAATACGGTGCATAAATGCAATGTAAATTAACCAAAAAAAGAAAAACCAACATATATAAATGTATCAATTAAAAAGTCTAATAAACATAATATGCAATCCAAATGTTATAACAAGCACAAACATATGGTTATAATATAGTATAAAGAAAAAAATGATGTAGAATGGGTATTTTGAAACACCAGATATATGGACCAATAGGTCTATATATTCCCACCCCCTCCCCCAGTCCCGCACTCCTGAGCCAGGTGCGCTGCTCAATCTCTCCTCACTGAACTTACTGAAGCTGGGAGGAGGCATGGCCTTGGACATTATCACAGCCACGCCTCCCCCCAGCTTCAAACATCACAAACCCGGCTCCAACCTTGTAGTGATCTGGGTCAGACCCCTTTCAGACTGCTGCACCAGCCGCGAGCAGTCTCACACTGCAGCCCAGCACAAGCTGTGTGCTGAGCTGCTGTGAGGGAGGGGGGGCAACACCGGACCCGGGCCCCACTGGACCCCTCTAGCAAGTCCGGGCTCTGGTAAACTGTACCCGCTCCTTCCCCCTCTCGGTGCCCATGGGGATATCCACACTGCAACATAGTGTACCAGGTGATACGGGCATTGCTGGATACTCTCTACCAGCGGTTCATTAACCTGCCGCAAGGAGAGTGCTTAAAGGACACAATACAAGGTTTCCTGAGGCGTGGGTATCCACAGTGTGCAGGTGCCATAGGCGGCACACACATCCCCATCATTGCTCCCCATGACAACCCGGCAGTCTATTATAATAGGAAAGGCTGGCATTCCATCATGTTACAGGCCGCTGTGGACCACAAGTATTAGTAAGCATTTTACCAGTGAATGTGTACATATGTACTAATGTGTTTCCTTTTTTGAAAAACTATTATTCATTATTATTATACATTATTTAAAACTTCACAGATGTCTTTATTGGGTGGCCCGGATGAGCACATGACTCGAGAGTCCTTGCAAATTCAAATCTGTACTGCCTAGCAGAGGATGACCGAGGCGGAAAGCTTTTCCCAAGAGAGGTAAGAAAATAATATTCATTTTCAGATTGTGTCATATTTAACTCATCTGTCATAGCAGGCAATTTGTGAATAGCCATAGTTATACTTATTTTTTTATCTGTACTTGTTCGCTGTGGCAGCACAGTGTATGTGAATGTTAGCTTTACATCCACAGCCCAGCTGAAACTTATCCACCAATTTATCAATTGTACATACTGTGATTTTCTATTTTCTATTACAATGATGTCATGTGCTAAAAGACACAGGACTATCGATGGGGTGGAGATCCCCATTCACATTATTGAGGATGCAGCCTACGATTTACGGCGCTGGCTGATGAAGGGCTTCACGCAATATGTGCAGTTGAGCCCAGAACAAATTACTTTTACCCACACCCTGCGTTCAGCCAGGATGGCCGTTGAAAATGCCCTCTGAAGAAATCCTAAATTGAAGAAACGCATTAGGGACATCTACATTTATCTTCCTCAACACTGTTTACCCTCAAAGTTCCACTTGATTCCCTATCCACTCTGTGACTGCCAGAGTCATCCAATTTGTGGATATAAAAATAAAGCACTTCACGGCGAAGCTGCCCGCCACGGAGGCACAACCTGGAAAGCTCCAGTTCTCCGACTAAACACTTACGGAACGTCCTGGTGCAGCAGCTGAAAAGACCGCAGATCTAGAGTGAGCACCTAATCAGGTCAGTTTCCTGGAACACAGGTGCGATCCATGTAGTCTTGGTCATTGCTCCATACAGCATCCATACAGGTTCTTCCATTGTCAAGCAAATTAACAACTGAAAAGTGAGTCTCTCCTTGAAAGTATTATTACATGCTGACTGGTGAAATCAGTTACTACTTGATATAATCTATAGTGCTTAGCATCTATACCAGACCTTTTTTCCACAAAATATATTGGATGTACACCACTGTGTTTTAATGCACTATACATATAAAAACAATGTCCTGTGGAACATTCATATAAAGTGCTGATATACACAAGTAAGTGGCACCACAGGGATTACTAACTACTACTTACTAACTACAGCGGATTTTCACATTTATGGTGGCCGGATTCATAAACACCTTGGTTATTACAACAATTAAGAACTGTTGAGGGAGAAACAAAATATTTTTTATTCACAATTTTTTGTGTTTTACTACTTTTCTAATTAGCCGGATGTGGCTATATTAAATTAAAAATATCTTTTTTATTTTGCTCCTACATTTGTTTTGCATAGAATGTGATATGTCTATTTAAAGAAAGACACATTGTTGATAAAAAAGTTAAACACTGTGTTACATTATATACATAGAGCTCTGAACATCTGCTTCTGATTTGTGATTATTGTTTACTCATCGGTTCAAAGCAAGTAATATTGTATCATACTATACAGTACGTAACCATTGTTATCCTTATTATTCTTCTTATTAAAAGATTTATTTTTTATTATTTTTTATGGCATCTGTTTTAAATATTTAGAATATCATCATTATACTCTTTTTCCTGTGCAAATTTTGAGCTTGGTAATTTCCTTCTTTCTCTGACCTCCGGATCATACCTGACATTGTAGCTGCATGTTGTGTACTGCGCAACATATGTGAGCTTAGGAAGGAGCATTTTCTGCCAGAATGGGCCGTGCAGGAGTCAGAATTAAATTTCTCTGACCAGTAGCGCACACAGGGGAGGTTTCTGAGTACCCAGAAACAGAGCCGGCCCTAGGCATAGGCATTATAAGCAAATGCCTAGGGGCGACTCAGCATGCTAGGGGCATTCCACTGGGCTGAGCTCTGCGTGCGGCTGCCTCTGCCTGTCTGTCCTACCCCCCGCCGCCTGTCGCCAGCCTGCCGTTAGCCGCTGCTCCCAGTCCCACCTACCCAGAGCACGCCGGCAACAGCTACCCATTGATTCCCCCAGCGCGCTGCCGGGATCAGAGCTCTCCTTTCGGGCAGCACAGCGGATGGCCATGCGGCGGCCGGTCATGTGACTGGGATCCGCATCTGTCCGGCCCCTAAGTCAGAATGAGCTTCTGCATAGAAGCTCATTCTGACAGTACAGGTCGGAGGAGCTAAGATGGCCACGGGAGGGCATGCTACGCTTGCCCAGCCGCTGCCACACCTCCCAATGGCCTTTGCGGAACAGAACCGCGAGTAACAACTCACGGCTCCACCTCCATCTTGTCCAAGCCACCACAGCCAGCCATTGTAAATAACGCAGGTTGCTGCCCGCAGCGCTCAGGGATTCACTAAGTAAACACAAATAACAATAAAGCACAGCCAGCCACAGCATCAATAAATTTAGCAGGCTAGCTGGGGGAAAGGCTTGATGGCAAAGATTGGTTTTGTCAGTGGTGCGTCTGACAGTAACTGACTATAAAAAGGGAGGGGGTGGTGGTGTAATCTATGCTAGGGGGCACCAGTCAAAATTTTGCCTAGGGCACCAAATTGGCTAGGGCCGGCTCTGCCCAGAAACCCCCCTGACAGATGAGAGGAGTGCCATATTATTAAGCCTCGCCCCCCTCATGGCAAAAAGCTGCGATTTGAGGGTCAATCGGAGGAGGCGGAGCCAATATGATGCAAATCCATTAGAATTGCATCATTTGGCCCGCCTCTTCCCAATTGACCCGCGAATCACTGCATTTTACCGCTAGAGGGAGGAGCCTAATGACAGTGCCAGGTCCCAGCCCCATCTCTACAACCCGCAGCTGCTGCCAGGTATGTGTATGTGTAACGTATGTGTGAGGAATTTGTGCGACATATGTATGTGTGTACATATCTATATGCATGTGTATATATAATATATATATGCATGTGTCTGGATACTATATATATATATATATATATATTGTTTTATATATATATATATATATATATATATACACACATTTTTAGTAAAAGCATTGCCTACTTAAAGTCCACATAGGTAAAATATATAAAATTTTAGCACCAGAAGGCCTAGGTATTTGGCAAAATATTTGAAAATAAAAAAGTAGTTATGGTAAATTCCTGTAAACATGATACTCAGAATTTTCCTGGCTTTCAGGAGGTTGAATATGGTCATAGTAATGGGCATGATTGTACTGGGGATAAGGTTGATTTGGGTAGTTTGGACCCTGCTATTGTGGTGGGGCTGTGACCTAGGTTTGACCGTGACTGGGATACCCTATGGCGTTCATATGATTCCCTACAGTGACGATCCATCATGCCTATGAGCTGGGTAACAAATGAATTTTGCATATCACGCTCTGCCTGCAGAAATTTGTCTAGATGAGCGTCTTCCTGTGCAGACATTGCAGCATTCATTTCCTGTCATTTTTCAATCAGGACACTTGTCATTACACGGGCGGCTTGCTCGGTTTTATTGGGTCTTTTTCTCTTTTGAGAAAAGAAGGAAGAAGGAAGAAAGAAAAGGAAGAAAAGCCATAAAATTAGAGTCATCAGTGAGCGTATATACAAATAGCAGTGATGTTAGCAAACGTGTTTGTGGCCTTCTCCCACCTGCACACAAGCTACACTCTGCAACAGGTATATATTTTTTTTATGTTTTATTTGAACTGTATGAATTAATAATTGTGTTTATGTGTTAAAAATGAATTTACAGTGGAGAAGTTATCCATGAGAACTAATTGGTTACCATAGGAAACTTCTCCACTGACACACCTGTCCACCTTTTCCACTGCTTCATACATGTAATCCAGGGTGTTATGTGTTTTGTATTTTAATTTAATACTTACAGTTTTTGCATAAAACTGGGGTTTGGGTATTTGTGGGCGTCCCACTGGCACCGGCCTGTGTCTCAACAACCGCCTGAATGCTTGCTAAAGCGCTGTCATCATGGGCTGCAGAACCTTGTGGAATTTTGTCGGCTGGGTCATCTGGTAGTAACAGTGGCGAGGATGGGCATATTTGCAAGACTGATGGGCATGCTTGGGAGGCTGATGGGCAGGGCCAGATTAACAATGGGGCGGTTGGAGCTACAGCTCCAGGCCTCCAAATAAAAATAGGCCCATCATCATGACAGCATAATGTTGACTGACCATCTGCTGTCCACATGGTCAGCCATAAATCATAAGTAGTAAAATTGTATTTCTAGTTACCTCACAAAATAGAATTATTTTTCTTTTACATATTTACGGAGACATTGGTGTTGAGATTATAGCGGGTGTATATGCCCATGTGGCTCTGGCAACACCATACAGCACTGGTCACACTTTTCAAAATAGGCCCTTAATCATTTTCAGCTCCAGGCCCATGTGGCCCTCAATCCGGCCCTGCTGATGGGCATGCTTGGGAGGCAGGCATGCTGCTGGTGGTTTTTGTGTCAGAGGCCATGCTGCTTTCCCCTGCTGGATGACAGACTGATCGGTTTACATAACGCAGTGTGTCCAAATATACTAGAACATATGTCATAGTATTGTCAGTCTAAGCGGGTAGCGCCACTTCTATTTCTATTGTGGTCATGTACTTTCAAAAATTGTGCTGCTGAGTCCTCTGGAAGCAGAGGGATTCCAGTATCTTTGCTATGTTTTTATAAAGCAGCGTCTTTGACTGTGCCTGTGATTTGTCTTTTCATTTTCTCCTCGACCCTTATGGCCAGCAACTCCCTCACTTCGTCATCACTCCAAATCAACGTGGCTGTAGTGCTGATTTTGGAGATAAAGCCTTTAACTGCAAGAATGCTGCCTCTGTTGTTGTTGTTTGCAGTGTGCTGTGTGTGTGTCCAGGGCTCTGGCTGATGACATCATCAAGGGAGACACACAAACATCCAATCAGAGCTGTTTGCCGAGTACTGGGTTGGATAACCCGTGTATGGCCCAATCACACTGCACATCAACCCGGCTTGTTCCTGAGTTCAACCCTGCTCGATTGCAGGGTTGAAATCCCGGGTTGCTTATCCCGGGAATTTTTCAAGTGGTGCGTTCACATTGCGCCTCAACCCGGGTCGACCCAGCGATATCCCGGGTTATTTTTGCGGTGAAAGGGGTATAAGGGGGCCGATGTAATCTTTAATCAGGCACCAGTTGCAAGCCAATCGGAACTCGCGGACCACAGCCACTGCTGATTGGCTGCTGGTCTACAAGTTCCTACTGGCTCGCGACTGGCTCCTGATTAAAATTTACATTGGCGCTGTCCTTGGCAGGGTGAGGGTGTTGCTTGCTAGGCCGGTGGGCCCTCTAAGCTTCCGGGCCCCATAGCAAGCACACCCTTTGCACCCTTTATCTATAGTTACACCAATGGTGACTGTGCATCTGTGTATGTAGCAGCTTTCAGTGACACGCCCGTGACATGCCTCTGACTCTCCCATAAAATGCAACATCTCCATGCATCTTTTTAGCTACCCCTCTGTTACCTCCCAGTCACCATCCAGGAACGGCTCTTGCATTTCTGCTACTGTTTATCTGATTTTGTTCTGCAAGTCTGTACAGTACAAAAGTTAGGAAGCATGCACAGTGCAACTCAAACACATGCACGAACTTCAAACATTAGCCAACTGCGTGTGATATCAACCCTACATCCACCTCTGTATCAGGCCCTGATCTGCAGTACATGCACCTTGCTGTTATTAAACACTTGTGCAGTATCACCCGTGTGCTGTCCACTTACAGAAGCCTGAGGTGAGAGAGACTGAGCTACAGCCGGGCGGCTGTCCAATAAATATTTCAGTGGTAGATGTACAGCAGCAGAGATATACACCACAACCACACACCAGTCAAACAGGGGTTTACATGACATATGAATGCAAAAGCCTTTTCAAATGGAATTTACCTGTACTTAGATACAGCTGCAGATAATTCGGAGACATGTAGAGACTAGTTTAAAAGATTCATTAATGGCTAAGAAAAGAAACTAAAACCTGAGATCTGTAGCAATGTTAAACAAGCAGTTTGTGAATTAAAGGTTAATTCTAAACAAACAGATAAAAGGTCTGTGTCCTGTTTGGGGATAAAGATAATTATAGACAGATGGCTTTGAGTGTTTTACAGGAGGAGATGCAGATCAACATCTCCCACAGGAGTCAATATGTAATTAGAAAGAAGAAAATTACTTTATAGAGTCTTGAGGTTTGAGATTTTATGCTTAAACACGTCAAACAATAACTACATATCATTTTCAAGGGCCTAATTCATATGGAAGATACGAGAAAAGCAGGAGTCTAAATATATGTATGTTTGGCAGGGAAGCATCACTGCA
Organism: Taudactylus pleione; assembly: GCA_031769625.1. Taxonomy (NCBI): domain Eukaryota; kingdom Metazoa; phylum Chordata; class Amphibia; order Anura; family Myobatrachidae; genus Taudactylus; species Taudactylus pleione. The sequence continues at coordinate 6,728,070 of JAUIMM010000300.1, forward strand.
CAGGAGAAAAAATACAATGTAGCTGGAGAGGGAAGCAGTCGGGAAGTCAACGGACGTAATCCCGACCGTCGGCTTCCCAATTGTCTAATCCCGGCAACTGTCTAATGACAGGCGTCGAAATCCTGACGCCTGTCATTAGACCTACAACGCATACATGCCTACCCTCCCAGTTTTCGCGGGAGGCTCCCGATTTTTGGGGGTACCCCCCCGCACCCCCGGAAGGGTAGGCATTTCTCCCGCATTCTGCCCACTTCCTAGTGAAGTGGGCAGAATGAGGAGAATACCCGTGGCGATCACGGGTCTCCGTGAAGGGGGCGGGGCTTAATATGTGATTCTGCATGAATCACAGCATTTGGCCACGCCCCCTATGTAAATTTTACCCAATCGCGACAGTTTTGCCACAAGGGGGTGGGGCTTAATGACGTGATTCGTTAGGCCCCACCCCCATCGACCCCCTGCTGCTTCTCTTACCCGGGCTTCTCCCAGGAAGAGATTCTGATAGGTAGGTAAGTATGCTACGACGGGAGCCCGACACCCAGCTTACCGATTGAAGGTAAGCCGGGCATGTACAGCCGCAGGGGCGGGGTTAGGTTAGGGGTTCCCACGGGGGATTTAGGGTTAGGCACCCCTCCTGGAGATTAGGGTTAGACTAGGGGAAGGGAGGGTTAGGGTTAGGCAACCCTGTGGGAAGGTTAGGGTTAGGCACCCTCCCGGGAGATTTAGGGTCAGGCTGCGGGGAAGGGGAGGTTAGGTTTAGGCACTTAGAGGCGGGTTAGGGTTAGGCACATGGGGGGGAGGTTAGGGTTAGGCACCCCTTAAGGAGGGTTAGGGTTAGGGGGTAGAATTAGGTTAGTATATATTTACCTTTGGACGTTTGGGATCTTCACCCCTGCAGGGCTTCTGCTGTCGGGATTTGACATGAGACCGGCGATAAATCATACTGATTCCGCTGGAGATGATATGATCTGATTGCGTTATAGCAAAAGTGAGACCCAGAGCTGTATGAGGCTGCATGAAGTTTGTATGTTCTCCCTATGTCTGTGTATGTTTCCTCCCACAATCTAAAAACATCCTGGCAAATGAAGTTTGCCCCAGTGTCTATGTATGTACATGTGGTAGGGACTGTAGATTGTAAGCTCCACAGGGGCATGGATAGATGTGAATGACTGAATATTCTCTGTAAAGCGCTGCATAATATGTGTGTGCTATATAACTAGTAATAGATTTCTATAACGCAACGTGAGGACAGCAAGTTATTCATTTTGGGTGGAGGGTTAAGGGCCCCATACCTCAGCAACGGATTGCCGCAATCCTGCGATGCTGCAACCCGGCATCGCAGGATCGCAGAGATCCAACATTTTGGATTTTCCCGATTTGACGGCTGTGATCAAAAACTGATCGTGATTGTCTAATCGGGGACATTTAACATGTAAAATTTCAGCGATCCTGCGATGGATCGCTGAACATCGATGGTGGGTGGTTGGCGTTTCCACTCGGAAGATCGACTTTTCCGATTGCATTGTTACATCGCGACAATCCGTTGCAGATGTATAGGCACCTTTAGGCTGGGGGACAGCATTGTGAAAGCAGTTAATTTTCAAATGACAATTTTCTTGATGCAAACCTCTGAATATATACTCTGAAGGTGCTGCAGGTCTAAAGCTGGGCATACACTATACAATTATCTGTCCAATCTGGCTGGTTGGAATGAAAACCTGGTAATGTATGGGAGCAAATGACAGTCATATGATCTTAAACACTGGAAAATGGACAAAAATGTTTGCTCAAATTGGTTACATTCATTTGATTTAACCAATTTGTCTGAGAACGACCATTTTTGTCTGTTTTCCAGTGCTTGTCAGCAAATGGTAGATTGCTGTTTGCTCCCATACATTACCAGATTTTCATTCCAACCACCCAGATTGGACAGATATCTGAAGGTGCCCACACACATGGCGATCTGCACACGATCCCACGATGTGTGCGATTTCCCCTGAACTCTCCCCCGGCAGCTCCTCGGCAGTTCTACACACGATTTGGACAGTGGCGTAACTTCATCCCAGGTGCCCGGAGGCAAGATAAATGTTGGTGCCCCCCCCCAAATTAAAATGTACCACCACCCCAGCACCTATGCCAGCCCTAGCTGCCGCCCCCCTATGCAGTTCTCCCAGTAGTGGTCCCCCTGTGCAGTTCCACCTATGTAGTGCCCCCCAGTAATGGTCCCCCTATGCAGTACCTCCAGTAGTGGTCCCCCTTTGCAGTGCCCCAGTAGTAAGGGCCCCTGTAGTGTCCTCATACAGTAAGCCCCCTGTAGTGCTCCTAGTAGTAAACCCCCTGTAGTAAGCCCCCAGTAATAAACTCCCTGTAATGCCCCCAGTAGTAAGCCCCCAGTAATGCCCCCTGTAGAAACCCCCCAGTAATGCCCCCTGTAGTAAGCTCCCTGTAGAAAGCCCCCAGTAATGCCCCCAGTAGTAAGCCCCTGTAGTGCCCCCTGTAATGCCCCCTGTAGTAAGCCCCATAATGCCCCATAGTAAGCCCCCATAATGCCCCTTGTAGTAAGCCCCTGCAATGCCCCCTGTAGTGCTCCCAGTAATGCCCCCTGTAGAAAGCCCCCGTAATGCCCCCTGTAGTGAGCCCCTAGTAATGCCCCCTTGTAGTGAGCCCCCAGTAATGCCCCCTGTAGTGAGCCCCCAATAATGCCCCCTATAGTGAGCCATCAATAATGCCCCCTGTAGTGAGCCCCCCCCCGCAAGCACACACACCCCGCTCCAGTGCTGCTGCCTTCTGTCCCCGGCGCCCGCTCCTCGGAACTATGGGAGAGACATCATAATGTCACTCCCATAGTGCATTGCGGGACCAGGAAGCGGAGCTCAGGAGTGAGCTCCATTCCTCCGGCTGCCGCCGGGGGGAAAGAAGGAGCCAGGTGCCCGCTGGTAACACACTCAGCGGGCGCCCGGCAAATAGGGGGTGCGACCGCACCCTCCATATTGACGCCGCTGGAAGTGGAGCGCCGATCAGCGGCGCTCCATCTCCATAGCAGTGACCAGAATGGCCCGGGGGACAATGGAGCCAGGTGCCCCCTTAAGGGCTGGAGCCCGGCGGCCAAAGACTCCATTGTCTCCGGGAGTTCCGCCACTGGACTTGGAGTAAAAAATGTCCAATCTGACTTAAGATCTATCGTGCATCCAGTGCATTGTGTCCCAGATCGGAAAATCTGCCCTACAGCACAGCAGATCTGAAGATGCGATGTGCGACCAGCGGGGACGCGCACTGGCATCGTGATCGTGAGTGGGCACTCACGATTTGGGCATATTTTACACGATTTGTCATCACGATTCGTCGAAATCGGGCAAATCGTGTAAAATATTGCTATGTGTGTGGGCACCTTGACAGATAAATGTATAGTGTTAGTACACAGGTGAGGGAGGTTATTGTTTTGCTATAGCAGTGATGTATTACTATAGAGGTGAAGGTTTAATGTGTTACTGGAAAGGTGAGATGGAAATGGAAACAGTAAATATCTAAGGTCTACTCGGGTGAAACCAGGTACATCAGCTAGTGAGCAATAAACATGACAATGGGGGTGATTCAGAGGTAGACGCAAGAAGGATCAGTGCTGCATCATCGGTAGCAGCGAATCTGCTTTATATATGCCCCTCCCCATCACCACCCCCAAACAACTGCAGACTGTGCACATAACTCATATGCAAATGACTGAAGCCGACTCTATAAGAGAGGGACAGAAGAATGGTGTGTATTGTCTGGTGGGAGCAGGTAGCCCGATGATTTTGTCAACGTATTACACCAGCTGTATGAAGCCAGGGATCAATAACAAAGTAATACTCACAGGTATTGAATTACTGTATTTAATACTAGTAAAGGGACCCGGCAACTGTGTCTGCCTGCTGCTCCTCAGTCCCGCTCCATTCCCCCCGCTCTGCCATCCCCCAAAAATCCACCCACTCTGTACTGCCCCCATATGAGCCGTGTTCCTTGCGCAGGGGTAGGCAGACTTTATCACAGGGAGCATTTGCCAGAGTCAGAGGAGAGTGGAGGAAGAGCCCTGGGATCCTTCCACAGAGTCCTGTGCGGACTGTGGCCAGGTGGCTCTGTGCATGGAGCATTTATCTTGCTTCTGGCATCACCCTCTGCAGGATGGTGTCCTATGTCCTGGCATAATCTAACTAGCGTAGTATATGGCAGGCCGGCTCTGACCTTGCAGAAGGTTCCACCCTCCTCTCCTGTTAAGCTAAGGTCTGTCCTAACTCCATAGCAGTGGGAGCTGTTGGGGCACGGCATGTTGGAGATGGAACAGGGCATTGCAAATTATTGTATGGATCATAGCCGTAACAAGGACTCTGAGCACCCTGTACTGGCCCATGATGTCATGCACAAAGGGGGTGGGGCCCAGGGCCATAGAGAGCCCTTCTGGGCCCAGGTACAGAAGGTGCGTGGCCTAATTACGGGAGGCATGTCCATGCCCCCTTGAGCAAAAAAATCAATAAAACACACTCTTGTAGCGTCGTGAAGCTGTGAGCCCCCCAGCCTGGCACAAAGCCAGGGGGGGCACAATCAGTGTGATCGCTCCCCCCCACAAGCAAAAGAGACTGCTGTGGCAGCCACGAGCAGTCTCCCACTGCAGCTCAGCACACGCTGTGTGCTGGGCTGTTGTGAGGGAGAGAGAAGGGAGGGGGTGGCGCCGGAACAGGGCCCCCGCCAGGCCCCTCAAGAAGCCCAGGCCCAGGTAAATAGTACCCTCCCTTCCCGGGGGTGCCGGCATTCACAACTACCGCAGTGCCCGAGGCATCTTCAAGATGCTCCGAGCAGCTGTAGTTATGGCAAGGATGCTACTTACAGCACTGCTATAGCGATACTGGCTGCAGGGTGCTGTTCCAGGCACCCTGCAGCCAGAAGCCAGAGCCATGGGGTGGCAATGGTGCTGACCAGAGAGCCCTAGTTAAGGTCTTAATATAGATCTGTCTGACTAAAATCCACATGAAAAATATAAATTTTGATATGTATCCCTGCCTATGACTGCTCACTTTAGTAATCAGAAATCACCAGGAGAGATTTATTTATTTAATATTATTTATATGGCACCTACACATTATGCAATAGATTACAGAGAATATTTATTAGCTCACATCAGTCACTGCTCCTTTGTAGCTTACAATCTATACTACTGTACATACGAGCCAGACACATTCAAACACATACACACACCAGGGTTCATTTAATGAAAGCCAACTAGCCTAGCAGCATGACTTTAGGCGCAGATCTTGTGCAGAGCGGAGAGGTCAGGTTGAGAGATATTGTGAGATAAGCAAAGAGATGTATGTTGGTGAAGTTTTGTGAATGGCCTTACAGTAAGGGGTATATTTACTAAAGGTCGATCTTAATCCATTTAAAATCGATTAAAATCAATGTTGTGTGTCTGGGGCTAAATCACACATTTACTAACAGACAACTTTTGAATTCGTTTTTTAAGTATTAGTAAATGTGTGATTTAGCCCCAGAAACAAAACATTGATGTTGATCGTTTTTGATTGATTTAAATTGATTAAAATCGACCTTTAGTAAATATACCCCTAAGTGTTAGTAAAAGTATTTTATATTGAATTCGATAGAATATAGGTAACCAATGGAGGGATTGACAGAGTGGAGCAGCAGATGGTAAACGTTTAGCAAGGAATATCAGCCTCGCAGCTGCATTCAAAATAGATTGCAGTGGTGAGAATCTGTATTGGGGAAAACCAGTAAGGAGACTATTGCAATAATCAATGTGGGAGATAATGCGTGCATGAATTACAGTATTTACAGTGTCTTGTGAAAGATATGGGCGTATTCTGTTTATGTTAATGTTGGAGAAATGATAGCAAGTAAGTGCTTTTCCTGCATTTTGGGCTACAGAAAATTGTCTGTAAAGTAATTTTTCAGTGTATTGAAACAATTTTGTAAAAAGTTGGAGAAAATGCCTTTTAGCTCCCATCTGCAAGTTCTAAAACCCCTCTCCCATTAATGCAACATCTCTACATACATGTACTGTACCCCATCATTTAAACCATTAATGAGCTTTTAAGATAAACTCACCTGAAAAGTGATAGCTTTTATAGCCCAACCTATGCTATTTAAAACCATTCAAGAGCGTGGTTATTCATAGGGAGGGGTGTATAAGAGGTTCTGCACTGTTCCTATGACAATTTCACCTTACAATAAAGAATTTACCTCTCTTTTCACCTGCTCAGGAGGTGCACACAAAAAGTAGCAAATCCAATTTGTGGTGCAAGTTTGCCGTGAGAACGAGCAGGACTCAACTCGCAACTATAGGTCACTATGGGAACTGCTAAATTGTCAAATTTACCACAACGTCCATTTGCTCACAAACACTGGAAAATAGCCAAAAATGGTTGTTCAGACAAATTGGTTAAAGCACACAAATTTAACCAATTTAAACAATTTTTTTTGTCCTTTTTTCAATGTTTAAAACCATAAAACCATATGATCGACTGTCATTTGCTCCCATACATTACCAGGTTTTCATTACAACCAGCCAGATTGGACAGATATCTGACCCTGCCCCCCTCCAAATCTGTAGCGACGCTCCCACATCTGATTTTTCTTGCCTTGACAGACTAGACAGCGTCCTTGGCTACTCACATTGGGCACAGTGTGGCACATGGCTGTGACATCACACCAATGTGCCACAAACCCCCTCATAACACTAACATGAAAGAACAACAACCCGAATATTCACGTTACTTTAGTTATTAAAATACACAAATATGATACAATTAATGAAGACAATCTCAATGCCCCTTGTAACCTATAGAAAACTAGAAGAGAAAACAGGTTGTTTTTTGGGTGGTGCACTTTATTAAAACATAGCCTTTATAGTTGTTAGACAAAATATCTATTAGCATAAAAAAGCTAAATATTTAAAAACAAATAATGGATACTATTAGGTGTATCATGAGAAATGTGAATAAAGATAATTGTGATTAAAAGCAAGATAATCCTGTGTGTTTTTCTAGAATTCAAAACAATGAATGAACATTAAATAATATAATAACATTCTTTTGTGGGGATTGTACATGTGTAACTTATCTATTGTTCTTACACCATACACTCAGGAAGACGTCATCCTACTAACTTTATTCAAATGATAAAAGTACAGTATCTTATATTGGTAGTGGTATATCAGTCTCACTCGCTCTTTAGCACTATGGTAAATTGGTAACACAACATTGCAGATTTTCCTGTGTACCACACATGGGGGTAGATGTATTATAGTGGCACGTTAAGTGCCGCTATAACGCTTCCTGCTTCGCCTCTTTACCGAGGCGAAGCAGGAAGCACTACCGGTGAGATGTGTGAACATCTCACCGGCCGGAGAGGGGGAGCGTTAACTCCCCCCTCCGGCGCTACCCGCTACAGACCACATCGCATCAGCCTAGTGCTGATGCGATGTGTGTCAGGCCCGGCCGGCTCCAATGAGCATGCGCGGGATCTCGCAAGTATCGCGAGATCCCCGCGTGCAGCCTGGAGCCGGCAGCAGGGACAGCGCTGTCCCTGCTGTGGGTATAGGCTAGCGCCAGGCTGTAGCTGTCGATAACGACAGCTACAGCCGGCCGAACGGTCAGACGATCTGACCGTTCGTACATAGCCCAGGCTGTCGGCGCTGCTATCTTGTAGATAGCAGCGCCGATAATGACAGGGGCACATAGCGCCCCTGTCATTTACCGCCCACACCCCCGATCATACATCGGGGAGAAACGGTATCAGCACACTTAACGTGCGCTGATACCGTTTCTGGGCTTCATACATCTACCCCAAAGTGCAATGTTTGTGATTATCAGGTGCTAGAGAAATGGTCAGAATGGCAGCATTGCGCGGCCATCACTACTAATTCATTTGCACTTTTAGGAGGAAAAAAGTTAAGTTATAATGAAATCAGGAAAAGGTCCAAAAAGTTTAAGTACAGTTTACTGTTTGGCAAAAGATGAACAATTAGATTGTAAACAGGTCAGGTTTAAAAAGCATCTGATACACGTAAACAAACCACAAGAGGAAAAATAATAATTGAATTTCTGAAGACATAGGGACTCTAAGTAGCATGCAGCCATGGAAGCCAGATGTACTACCTTATGCCAATGCGGGAATTTGTTTCGCTAATGTCAAAACTCGCCTTTTGCATCCATGAACAGAGATCTGTGCGGCTCAGAATCAGACCCTTTGTGTGCAAAATAAAAGCAAAAAAATACAGCAAGTAGCTCATACATGCCTACTCTCCTGGAAGTCGTGGGAGGCTCCCAATTTTTTGGGGTAACCCCCCGCACCACCTGGAGAGCAGGTATTTCTCCAGCATTCTGCCCACTTCCTAGCGAAGTGGGAAGAATGGTGAGAATTTCCGCGGCACTCGCGTGTCCCCATGTAGGGGGCGGGGCTTAATGATGCGATTCTTTATGACTAGTGTCATTTAGCCCTGCCCCTATTTTAATTTTCACGAATCGTGGTCATTTATCGTGAAGAGGGTGGGGCATAATGACGCAAACCATCAGGCCCCGCCCCCGTTGCAAATTCACCTGCTTCTCCTCCCTGGGCTTCTCCCGTGGAGGAGAAAAAAAAAGTAGGCAAGTACAGTATGAAGTAACTGCACCTTGGCAAGACAATGTTGCCCTGCAGTAGGAAGGGTAGATGTGAAATGTGCAGAGAGATTTAGATTTGAGAGAAGCATGTCCAAACTTAAATATAAATCGCAGTGTAAAATAAAGCTGTCTAGCATCTGTGAGCTACATGCAAAAGCAGCCAGTATTAACCCTGCATGCAAAAATAAAATGTACTTGCACCCCTTGCAGTGTAATACCTCTTTTCCACCAAAAACCCGGTTCCGACCTGGGTTTTTGGACATGGTTACAACCCAGGTCAGACCCCATTTACACTGCACCTTCGATCTGGGTTACTCCCAGGGCAGCACTGTTCACACTGAACCTGGGTCTGCACTGCTAAACCTGTGAGGTCATAAAAAGTGGGAGTTGACCGCTCCACAACCACCAATCAGCTCATTTTAGGCATGACCCAGGTCGGATAACCTGGGTCGCACCGATTACACTGCACCATGACCCGGGTCCATCCCGGGTCCAACCCTGGTAGCTACCTGGGTTGGATTGATGGGTCACTGAACCAGGTTACTTTTCAGGGACCCTGTTACAAAGAGCTGCGACCCAGGTAGACCCAGCAAAAACCCAGGTTTTTGCTCTGGTGTAAAAGGGGTATAACATGGTTTGTCCGGCTGCAGAGTTACTTGCCTTTTTTGCTTTGCTCCCAACTCAGAATGAGCCACATAATGTTTATACTGCAGAGTTGCCCCAGAAGGTTATTATTTGCACAGAGATTATTGCTTATTTGCAGTGTTACAATGTGGAAGTAAATACTTCAAATAAACCACATGTCACTCAGTAAAATGATTTACAGCAGTCGTGGACAATTCACTATGTGTACTGTGCAGCCTCTGCCACTCCTTCCTGTTGCTTTGGCAACATGCTGTCAATAGTAACCCATTGACTGGCAGCTTGCGGTAAGCCTATTTGGATCATTGCTACAGGCAGAACGGTGGACATAAAAACACACTTTAGATTTCACTGCAACCTGATTAAGCCCAGCTGGTAACAGAATAATATAATTTCACAGTCAGAATGGAATTATCATCAAGTGATATAACAAGTGCTGAGGATCCTCTCATTTTGATTCTGGCACAGATTGCACAGTGCAATGAAAACTTAAAAGATGTACTGGAAGGTTCTCATCCCAAAAATAATGAAGATCTAAAAGAGCAAATATTTTCATTAACTCTCTTAATTCACAACCTCAGCAGAACCGTTTGTGCTAAATTGAGTACGACAACGGAAAGTTTGCAGAACACATTTCGTCTCCTAAAAGGACTTCAGGATACATTCAAGGACCTGAGTACAAATAATGGTAAGAACATGGAAAACACAGATTAAACCATAGTTGCTTAGTATTTATTTTTATTTTTTAATGTCATACATGAATTGCATTTATTACATGGTGTTCTAATTTGTTATATATACAGGAATATAAGTGTGTAGTTTTCAACATTTAATTTAATTTAACTTAACTTTGCTGATGGATAGGAAGATATATTAACCTGACACTTTTCTCAGCACTGCCGGATGCCCTGAAATTAAATGTATTAACAAGAGAGTTGCCAAAACGGTGACTCAGGGGTCTATGTACTAAACCTTGGAAAGAGCTACAGTGCCAACCAATCATCGCCTAACTGTCACTTTACAGGTTGTGTTTGAGAAATGACAGTTAGGAGTTGATTGGTTGGTACTTTATCTCCACTCACTGTAATTATCTCCAAGGCTTAGTGCATAGACCCCCACAGTAACTCACCTCTGTCCTAGCTGTATCACATCAGCCTAGTGCTGATGCAATATGGTACTTGGTGGCCGATATGCTTCGCATTCGCAAGATCTCACGAGACCGCAAGATCTCATTCTGGACCAACGGCGCACACGCATGCGGGAAGCGACACCAGGACTGGTAAGTAACACATAGCACTATCCTCAGATGGCGCAATGTTCTAGGGGAAAGCGACCAAAATCTCAGCTTTTCATCGCTTAGTAAGTGCGCCATAAGGTGGCGTTAGAAGAAGTGATTGGAGATACTGTGGGACATATGTATCAAAGCTTGATGTGAGATAAAATTGTGAGATATATATCACCAACCAATCAGCTTCTAATTTACATTTTGCAGGCTGTGTTTAAGAAATGATAGTTTGGAGCTGATTGGTTGGTGATATATATTTCACAATTGTATCTAACATCAAGCTTTGATACATATGCCCCTTTATCTCCTATTTCTCCTCGGTCAGCCTTTTAATTAGGGGTGAGCGGGTTCGGATTTCTGAAATCCGAACCCCCCCGAGCCCCCCCGATCCGAGGCAGATCCGAGTCAGGCTCGACTTTTCCCGCCTGACTCGGATCTGAAATCGAGGCAAAACGTCATCATCCCGCCTTCCGAGTCTCGCGGGTTTTGGAACCTATATAAGGTACCCGCATCGGCGCCATTTTCTCACTCGGCTGTGGACAGTGAAGAGGGAGGGTGGGAGTTAGGGCTGGCTGGGATGTGTAGTGTAGTGTAGTGCCGAGTAGTGTTGTGGTGTGCTGTGCTGCGCTGTGCTGCTGTTGTCCACTACTTCAAAGTCCATAGGGGCTGGCTGTGTTGTGCTGTGCTGCTGTTGTTAATAGGGGCTGTGTCCACTACTTCAAAGTTCATAGGGGCTGGCTTGACTGTGTTGTGCAGTCAGTTCTCCATAGGGGCTGTGTCCACTCCAAAGTCCTGTGCAGTGTCCCAGTCCTAAAGGGGTGCTGTAGTGTTGTCCAGGGGGTGCTCTGTCCATCAGGGGTGCTCCCCCCAAGTGCTAAAAAAATAATATTTTTTGTGTGTTTGTGAATTGTGTGCGCAGTAGCCGCACGTGCATAAACAAAGTAGTGGCAAGCGTGCGCCTGTGTCATAAGTAAAGGGCCGGCTGGCTTGACCGTTAAAGGGTGCTGTAACCCCCAAAGTACACTCCAGTCCAAACCAAAAAAAAATTTTTTTCTGTGTTTGTGAATTGTGTGCGCAGTAGCCGCACGTGCATCAACAAAGTAGTGCCAAGCGTGCGCCTGTGTCATAAGTAAAGGGCCGGCTGGCTTGACCATTAAAGGGTGCTGTAACCCCCAAAGTACACTCCAGTCCAAACCAAAAAAAAAATTATTTTCTGTGTTTGTGAATTGTGTGCGCAGTAGCCACACGTGCATCAACAAAGTAGTGCCAAGCGTGCACCTGTGTCATAAGTAAAGGGCCGGCTGGCTTGACCGTTAAAGGGTGCTGTAACCCACAAAGTACACTCCAGTCCAAACCAAAAAAAATATTATTTTCTGTGTTTGTGAATTGTCTGCGCAGTAGCCGCACGTGCATCAACAAAGTAGTGCCAAGCGTGCGCCTGTGTCATAAGTAAAGGGCCGGCTGGCTTGACCGTTAAAGGGTGCTGTAACCCCCAAAGTACACTCCAGTCCAAACCAAAAAAAAAAATTTTTCTGTGTTTGTGAATTGTGTGCGCAGTAGCCGCACGTGCATCAACAAAGTAGTGCCAAGCGTGCGCCTCTGTCATAAATAAAGGGCCGGCTGGCTTGACCGTTAAAGGGTGCTGTAACCCCCAAAGTACACTCCAGTCCAAACCAAAAAAAAAATTATTTTCTGTGTTTGTGAATTGTGTGCGCAGTAGCCGCACGTGCATCAACAAAGTCGTGCCAAGTGTGCGCCTTTGTCATAAGTAAAGGGCCGACTGGCTTGACCGTTAAAGGGTGCTGTAACCCCCAAAGTACACTCCAGTCCAAACCAAAAAAAAAATTATTTTGTGTGTTTGTGAATTGTGTGCGCAGTAGCCGCACGTGCATCAACAAAGTAGTGCCAAGCGTGCGCCTGTGTCATAAGTAAAGGGCCGGCTGGCTTGACCGTTAAAGGGTGCTGTAACCCCCAAAGTACACTCCAGTCCAAACGAAAAAAAAAAAATTTTTCTGTGTTTGTGAATTGTGTGCGCATGTAGCCGCACGTGCATCAACAAAGTAGTGCCAAGCGTGCGCCTGTGTCATAAGTAAAGGGCCGGCTGGCTTGACCATTAAAGGGTGCTGTAACCCCCAAAGTACACTCCAGTCCAAACCAAAAAAAAAATTATTTTCTGTGTTTGTGAATTGTGTGCGCAGTAGCCACACGTGCATCAACAAAGTAGTGCCAAGCGTGCACCTGTGTCATAAGTAAAGGGCCGGCTGGCTTGACCGTTAAAGGGTGCTGTAACCCACAAAGTACACTCCAGTCCAAACCAAAAAAAATATTATTTTCTGTGTTTGTGAATTGTCTGCGCAGTAGCCGCACGTGCATCAACAAAGTAGTGCCAAGCGTGCGCCTGTGTCATAAGTAAAGGGCCGGCTGGCTTGACCGTTAAAGGGTGCTGTAACCCCCAAAGTACACTCCAGTCCAAACCAAAAAAAAAAATATTTTCTGTGTTTGTGAATTGTGTGCGCAGTAGCCGCACGTGCATCAACAAAGTAGTGCCAAGCGTGCGCCTGTGTCATAAGTAAAGGGCCGGCTGGCTTGACCGTTAAAGGGTGCTGTAACCCCCAAAGTACACTCCAGTCCAAACCAAAAAAAAAATTATTTTCTGTGTTTGTGAATTGTGTGCGCTGTAGCCGCACGTGCATCAACAAAGTAGTGCCAAGCGTGCACCTGTGTCATAAGTAAAGGGCCGGCTGGCTTGACCGTTAAAGGGTGCTGTAACCCCCGAAGTACACTCCAGTCCAAACCAAAAAAAAAAAATTTTCAGTGTTTGTGAATTGTGTGCGCAGTTGCCGCACGTGCATCAACAAAGTAGTGCCAAGCGTGCGCCTGTGTCATAAGTAAAGGGCCGGCTGGCTTGACCGTTAAAGGGTGCTGTAACCCCCAAAGTACACTCCAGTCCAAACCAAAAAAAAAATTATTTTCTGTGTTTGTGAATTGTGTGCGCAGTAGCCGCACGTTCATCAACAAAGTAGTGCCAAGCGTGCGCCTGTGTCATAAGAAAAGGGCCAGCTGGCTTGACCGTTAAAGGGTGCTGTATCCCCCAAAGTACACTCCAGTCCAAACCAAAAAAAAATATATTTTCTGTGTTTGTGAATTGTGTGCGCAGTAGCCGCACGTGCATCAACAAAGTAGTGCCAAGCGTGCGCCTGTGTCATAAGTAAAGGGCTGGCTGGCTTGACCGTTAAAGGGTGCTGTAACCCCCAAAGTACACTCCAGTCCAAACCAAAAAAAAAATTATTTTCTGTGTTTGTGAATTGTGTGCGCAGTAGCCGCACGTGCATCAACAAAGTAGTGCCAAGCGTGCGCCTGTGTCATAAGTAAAGGGCCGGCTGGCTTGACCATTAAAGTGTGCTGTAACCCCCAAAGTACACTCCAGTCCAAACCAAAAAAAAAATTATTTTCTGTGTTTGTGAATTGTCTGCGCAGTAGCCGCACGTGCATCAACAAAGTAGTGCCAAGCGTGCGCCTCTGTCATAAATAAAGGGCCGGCTGGCTTGACCGTTAAAGGGTGCTGTAACCCCCAAAGTACACTCCAGTCCAAACCAAAAAAAAAATTATTTTGTGTGTTTGTGAATTGTGTGCGCAGTAGCCGCACGTGCATCAACAAAGTAGTGCCAAGCGTGCGCCTGTGTCATAAGTAAAGGGCCGGCTGGCTTGACTGTTAAAGGGTGCTGTAACCCCCAAAGAACACTCCAGTCCAAACCAAAAAAAAAATTATTTTCTGTGTTTGTGAATTGTGTGCGCAGTAGCTGCACGTGCATAAACAAAGTAGTGCCAAGCGTGCGCCTGTGTCATAAGTAAAGGGCCGGCTGGCTTGACCGTTAAAGGGTGCTGTAACCCCCAAAGTACACTCCAGTCCAAACCAGAAAAAAAAATATTTTCTGTGTTTGTGAATTGTGTGCGCAGTAGCCGCACGTGCATCAACAAAGTAGTGCCAAGCGTGCGCCTGTGTCATAAGTAAAGGGCCGGCTGGCTTGACCGTTAAAGGGTGCTGTAACCCCCAAAATACACTCCAAACCAAAAAAATATATATTTTCTGTGTTTGTGAATTGTGTGCGCTGTAGCCGCACGTGCATCAACAGAGGAGCAGCGCCAAGCGTGCGCCTGTGTCCTATAAGTAAAGAGCCGGCTGGCTCATTTCTTAAAGGCTGGTGTAACCCACAAAGTGCACTACTCTCCAGCAAAAATAAAAAAATATTTTCTGTGTTTAGCCGCACGTATATATCAAATCGATATAACATAAATGGAGGACCAAACTTTCTCCGATAAAAATAAAATAGAGAAAGATCAAGAACCACTTCCTCCTAGTGCTGAAGCTGCTGCCACTAGTCATGACATAGACGATAACATGCCATCAACGTCGTCTGCCAAGGCCGATGCCCAATGTCATAATAGAGGGCACATACAATCCCAAATGACAAAGTTCAGGAAAATGACCTTGAAAAAAACATTTAAATCAGCTGAAGAGAAACGTAAACTTGCCAATATGCCATTTACGACACGGAGTGGCAAGGAACGGCTAAGGTCAATCCATAGTATGTTCATGACTAGTGGTTCAGCTTCACATGACGATGGAAGCCCTCCTCCCACTAAAAAAATCAAAAGAGTTAAGCTGGCAAAAGCACAGCAAAGAACTGTGCTTTCTAAGAAGATATCACAAATCCCCAAGGAGAGTCCAAGTGTGGTGGTGGTTGCGATGCCTGACCTTCCCAGCACTGGACGGGAAGAGGTGGCTCTTTCCACCATTTGCACACCCCCTGCAAGTGCTGAAAGGAGCACCCACAGTCCACTTGCTGATATGCAAATTGAAGATGTCAGTGTTGAAGTACAACAGGATGAGGATACTGGTGTAACTGGCGCTGAGGAGGAAGTTGGCGAGGAGGATTCTGATGGTGATGTGGTTTGTTTAAATCAGGCTCCGGGGGAGACAGTTGTTGTCCGTGGGATGAAAAAGCCCATCACGGTCATGCCTGGGCAGAAGACCAAGCATTCCACCTCTTTGGTCTGGCAATATTTCTATCCAAATCCGGACAACAACTGTCTTGCCATATGTACCTTATGTAAAGGTGGAATAAGTAGGGGTAGGGACGTTAACCACCTAGGAACATCCTCCCTTATACGGCACCTGCAGCGTGTTCATAATAAGTTACTGTCAAGTTCAGAAACTTTGGCTAAGACCGTAAGCAGTCCAGGGACACCTAAATCCCATTGTCCTGTTGTATCCAAGCGCCTGCAAACCACACCGTCAACTCCCTCCTCGTCAATTTCCTCCTTAGTCAGGATCGGAAGTAGTCCTGCAGGCCATGTCACTGGCATGACTGACTCTCCTATCCCGGATTCCTCCGGAGGATCCTGCATTGCTACGCCTCCTGCTGCCGCTGCTGCTGTTGCTGCTGCTGGGAGTCGTTCATCATCCCAGAGAGGAAGTAGGAACACCACTACTTTTACTAAACAATTGACCCTCCAACAGTTCTTAGCGAGGAGGATGAAGTACGACAGCAGTCATCCTGAAGCAAAACGTATAACTGAGGCCTTGACTGCTATGTTGGTGTTAGATGTGCGTCCGGTATCCGCCATTAGTGCAGTGGGATTTAGACAAGTGATGTAGGTAGTGTGTCCCCGGTTCCAAATCCCGTCTAGATTCCACTTCACAAGGCAGGCGATACCGAGACTGTACAGAAACGTCAGAAAAAGTGTCCTCAGTGTCCTGAAAAATGTCGTTGTACCCAATGTCCACTTAACCACGGACATGTGGACAAGTGGAACAGGGCAGACTAAGGACTATATGACTGTGACAGCCCACTGGGTAGATGTATCACCTTACGCAGCAACAGCAGCAGCATCACCAGTCGCAGCATCTCAGAAACTCTGACAACGCCACCAATATTGTGCGGGCATTACATCTGGGCAAATTCCAGCACGTCCCATGTTTTGCTCACACAATAAACTTGGTGGTGCAGAATTTTCTAAAAAGCGACAGGGGCGTGCAGGAGACGCTTTGGGTTGCCCGAAAAATTTCTGGCCACTTTCGCCATTCAGCGACTGCGTGCCGAAGACTGGAGCGCCAGCAAACACTCTTGAACCTGCCCCGCCATCACCTGAAGCAAGAGGTTGTGACGCGGTGGAACTCAACCCTCTATATGCTTCAGAGGATGGAGGAGCAGCAAAAGGCCATTCAAGCCTATACATCCACCTATGACATAGGCAAAGGAGGGGGTATGCACCTGACTCAAGCGCAGTGGAGAATGATTTCCGTGTTGTGCAAGGTTCTCCAGCCCTTCGAACTTGCCACACGTGAAGTCAGTTCAGACACAGCCAGCTTGAGTCAGGTCATTCCCCTCATCAGGCTTTTGCAGAAGCAGCTGAAGAAAGTGAAGGAGGAGCTAAGACGGAGCGATTCCGCTCGGCATGTGGGACTTGTGGATGAAGCCCTTCATTCGCTTTGCCAGGATTCCAGGGTGGTCAATCTGTTGAAATCAGACCACTACATTTTGGCCACTGTGCTCGATCCTAGGTTTAAAGCCTACGTGGTGTCTCTCTTTCCGGCCGACACAAGCCTGCAGAGGTGCAAAGACCTGCTGGTGAACACACTGTCAGCTGAAGCGGAACGTGACATGTCAACAGCTCCTTCTTCATTTTCTCCCGCAACTGGGGCTGCCAGGTAAAAATTTAGGTATCCTAAGCAACCCGCTGGCGGTGATGCAGGGCAGGCAGGACCAAGTTTGGACATCTGGTCCGGACTGAAGGACCTGGCAACAATTTCTGACATGTCTACTGTCACTGCATATGATACTGTCACCATTGACAGAATGGTGGAGGATTACATCGGTGACAGCATCCAAGTAGGCATGTCAGACAGTCCATACCTGTACTGGCAGGAAAAAGTTGCAATTTGGAGGCCCCTGTACAAACTGGCTCTATTTTACCTGAGTTGCCCCCCCTCCAGTGTGTACTCCGAAAGAGTGTTTAGTGCAGCCGGGAACTTTGTCAGCGAAAGGCGTAGGAGGTTGCTTCCACAGAATGTGGAGAAGATGATGTTCATCAAAATGAATTATCAACTCTTCCAGGGAGACCAGCCTCCAGAACGTACAGAGGGACCTGTGGTGGTGGATTCAAGTGGGGACGAGTTAATACTTTGTGAGGATGAGGATGTACACACTGAAGAGGGTGAGGAATCGGTGGATGAGGAGGATGAGGATGACATCTTGCCTCCATAGAGCCAGTTTGTGCAGGGACAGATTAATTGCCAGCTTGTTTTGTGGGGGCCCAAACGAACCAATCATTTCAGCCACAGTCGTGTGGCAGACCCTGGCGCTGAAATGATTGGTTTGTTAAAGTGTGCATGTCCTGTTTATACAACATAAGGGTGGGTGGGAGGGCCCAAGGACAATTCCATCTTGCACCTCTTTTTTTTCTTTGCATTATGTACAGTTTGGGGCCTAGTTTTTCAAACTGCCATCCTGTCTGCCACTGCAGTATCACGCCTAGATGGGTCACGTGTTTGTGCCGCCCACTCGTGTCGCTTAGCATAGTCATCCAGCTACCTCGGTGCAACCTTTTGGACATAAAAACACTATTGTGAGGTGTGAAGTGTTCAGAATAGACTGGAAATGAGTGGAAATTAAGGTTATTGAGGTTAATAATAGCATAGGGGCAGAAAAACCTACAAATTCTGTGATTTTAGCTGTTTTTATGCTTTTTTTCAAAAAAATACAGATCCAAAACACAAAACCCAGAACCCTAAACACGGAAGGGTGGTTTTGGCAAAACCAATCCAGATCCAAAACACGAAGAAAGATCCAGATCCAAAACCAAAACACAAAACACGAAAAGTGGCCGGTGCACACCCCTACTTTTAATACAGTTTAGGGAATCAGTACTAAACCCTTTGGCGGTGAAAACACACAGAAAAAGGGTTATCGCTGCTTGATACATATACCCCTATATTCCTAAACATCACGTAGCTAATAATAGAGCACTAAGGTACTCTGCTTTCAATACTTCCCTTTAGTAAGTAATAAGGACCTTATTCAGAGGCGGCCGTATGGTGTATGACCGCACGGCCGCCTCGATGTTTGGCCAGTGCGCGTGCGCACGAGGGAGCCGGCTCCCTCGTGCGCATGCGTGAGACCCGCTACGACCGACAGCGCCGGTCGTAGCGGGTCTCTTTCCAAAGGGGGCGAGCTGTCGATGTTGATTGACAGCTCGCCCCGTTTTGAAGGCGGGCCGGGGTGATGGCAGCCCAAACGGAGGCTGCCATCCCCCCGGGAAGGCTTTCCCATGGGAAAGCCTGCCGTTTGGGGGAGGCCCCACTGACATCACTAGTGATGTCAGTGGATAGCTTCCGGCTCTGACAGAGCCAGAAGCTCTCCGGGGCTTACGACAAGTGAGACCCTACCCTAGGGTCTCGTCGTAAGCCCCGAGCGGTCGGTAGAGCTGTGGGTGTAAACCCACAGCCTAACGACCGAAACAGAGGCGGGCGGTCTGGATGCAAGCGGCCGCCCAGTTTCTGAGCGACCGCTTGCATCCTCCGACCGCCTCTGAATGAGGCCCTAAGTCTTAATGCATTTAGAATAAGAGCAGATAATGAATAACTGCATTTAGCACAGAAGAAGTGGTACTGTGCAATAAGGGGGCGATTCAGACCCGGACGCTAAGCTGCATTCGCTCGCTATGGGCGATTGTTACCCATCAGCGTATGCTTCAAAATACGCATGCGCGAACCAGTCTGTGCGATGGGGAAGTGCTCACTCTATGCCCGCAGATGGGCCGCTCCTTTGAGTGACAGACAGAGCCGTTTGTGGGTGGTAACAGGGGAAGGTCCGGGAAAATGGGGGAGTAGATGTGCGAATGCAGGTGTGTCTGAGCGTCAAAACGGCGTTCTTTGGCATGCATAATTAGCATGTCAGCGTCTTTGTACACGTCACCTGGTTGTATTTCTGCCTGCAGTGAACGCAGTGCTTGCGGCGGGGTAGGAGCAGCTCCGATGGCTCTCGATGTTACTGAATAATCATACACTTGGAGATGACGTGTGCTAAGAAAGAAAAGTGGGCGTCATTACACCGGTGAGCGTTCACTCTGCCGTCACTCTCTAAGACATAGAGGGCATCCTTTAGCCTGGCTGTGCGATCGCGGCATTTGCATATCCACCCCCTGACGGCTGCGAGAGAATGCAACTTGGCATCCGGGTCTGAATTGGCCCCTAAGTCTATAGACTGACAATTTCTGAAAAATATGAGCCTGTGACATACTATGCTGCCATTATTACAGGAAAACAAAATGATTTCTATGGAGGTCCAAAATATATCATCTTCTGATATACAAAATCAATATTATTTAAATTAGATTCAAATAGCACAGAAAGTGAAATTAAGGACGGCGCTAAGAAAAACCTAAAAATGCATGGATGTAAAACACAGTCCAGATGTCACTTCACTGATATAACTAATTTGACTTGTAATGGTCAATTCATCATTGGGGGCCGTCCAGGCCCCCGATGATTAAGTATCCACCTTGCCGCAGGGGATACCGATCACAATGCAACATTGCTCCAGTGTGGGGACAGCTGCTCTGAAAGCAGTTGTCCCCGTGATTAGTAACACTGCTAAAGAAGTAGCACCATTACTTACCTCCCCCGTGGCTGGCTACTGTGCATGTATGATCGGAGGCCACGCTTATACAAAGCCACTGGGGAGGCAGTGAGGAGGTAGTGGAGGGATCCGCTGGAAGTCTATTCGCATCCCAAATACTCCTTCCCATAGGAACAGATGGCACAACAAGCGCCATCTGAAGATGGCATTTGTTCTGACAGGCAAACTCCCAAAACTTTAAGATTTCAGTGTTTGCTGATTATCAGGTGGTCCCATTAGATCACTGATGATGAATGGCCCGTTATCTAAAATATGCGGATACTAGAGTTTCCGCACGTGTAACGGTCATTTAGTGATGATGAATGGACCCCATAATGAGACAATTGAGCAGTATAGTCACTCTTTCTGACATTGCTATTTCCTGTATTTATTATTGTGCTTTATTTATAAAGCTGGAACTTATTACATAGCGCTGTACAATGAGAGGATCATAATACAAACCAAAAAAAAAACATACAATGACATGAAACAGAAGGCAAATATGGCCTCCCCATATAAGCTTACAAAAGTGTTGAAGGATACTGTAAGGCATAAGGACTATCAAACACCTATGCAGAAGCCGCTATTGGTGGAAGGCATTTCAGTGAAGCTACTAGTGGTGGGGTGTAGTTGTAATGAACCCCCAAATATAAATGTAGATTGTTATACAACGTCATTGCTAATTTTGTTATGTGAGCGTGCCCCTAGACAATTACACTAATTTCTGCAAATACAGGAACTCTGTACACCCACATGTTTTAGTACCAGGGTCAGAACTTCTTTCATATTGGAATTTTGTACAATTCAAATACAGTAAATGATTTTACAAATTTTAAAGCCATTTCATATGTGTGTCTAAATCAGCTGGATGTGTCTATTTATGAACCATTTGATGTTTGTTTGTGTATTTCCACCAGTATACATTGTTTGTATCTCATCTTAGCTTTTTGCTTGAGGCCATGCTGTGGATTGCTGATAGATGTTTATTCATGAACTTTTCCTTGTATAAATAAAACTGCTGTTTTCTTCCATGTTAAATCAATACTTAGCTAGAAAACATTTACAAAAAAATCATTTTACACACAGTAAAATATATTGAGTCTCCCATATCCAAAATGCTTGGGACCAGGGGTATTTTGGATACCGGAATATCCGTATTTTGGAATATTTGCATATTATAATGAGATATCTTGGGAATGGTACCCAAATCTAAACACAGAATGCATTTATGTTTTATATAAACCTTATACACACAGCCTGCAGATCATTTTATACAATATTTTTTATAATTTTGTGGCTCAAACAAAGTTTGTGTACATACATGAAATTCATTTGTTTCACATCAAAAAGCAAAGGTTTCACTATCTCAGTCATGCTTAAAATATTTCGTATTTCGGAATATTCTGTATTTCTGAATATTTGGATATGGGAGACTCAACCTGTACTTTTAAATTATTTTTATTATTTTCATCTTTAAACCCATTTTTACATATAATGAATATTAGTTCTGTGATCAACAATTCGTATTAAACAATGGAAGGGGAGTAATGGGGTAAGGCAGGAAAGTAGGTTTCCTTGTATGTAAGATGCTTGGGGCACATGTCCAACATTAACGTGGAATAAGCATTTGTATGGAAGTTACCTGGAACTACTGTATATTACAATGTTATTTGCTATTTGAAACTTTGTATGTTGCTACAAAGGTGTGGTGAAAAACAGGGAAAGACTTGCCCAAAACCATACAATTCAGCAGGCAGCCCACCAGACTGGTCTATACACCAATACAGAACTATGGAAAAAGAGGACTGGCTTCACTGTAAATAGGAATGATAATCACATCCACTGGAGGAATAATAACTAAATTATACAACAAAATACACTAGTATAACTAGTGTGGCACACAAACACCAAGGGGTCAGTCCTATTAGTCACCAGTTCCCTTGCATAGGAAGTGTGACTATGTGCCACATTTATGGTTCATCCAGACTCACAGATTTTTGTTCTCAGTCCCATAGGGCTGTGGGATTGGGCCATAAGGGCATTGGCAATTTGCCCCCTTTTTGGCTAATAGGACTGATCCCTAAGAGATAGATCTAAAAATAATTCTAAGGAGGATAAGTCAAGTTGTAGCCCATGACAACCAATCAGATCCTAGAATGAGCAAGATACAGTAAAGGTTAGCTTGAATCTGATTGGTTGCTCCTCCAGTTGGCCCTTTTAGAGGGTAATAATTATCCCCATAGAAAACGTAAATCACCAATAATCAAAGACACTGTTGTCTCCTTTTGGTGCTCAGATATGAGGCCCCAGAGGGGAAGTGACCAAATACGTATAATTGATATTATTAACAGTTACCAACACTCCAAGCCATGCAAATTAAGCATGTTTTGGAATAGCAAAAGTGGACTTCATAGCTTGTTACAATATGTAAGAGTTCTCATACATTACCTAATATTTATCACAATGTAAAAGGTGCCAAACTCCCTCCTTGTTACTGATGTCTTTATTATAGCAGCTTCATAAAAAGAATTGTGCTGATTGTGTTTGAAGGTTACGCCAGAGAGAAGGAATAATAACAAATACAGAAGTATAATAATGAAAACATGTAGATATATTATATGCCTTCAATTACAGGTTATAAAATAGGTATATACAGTCAGGTGCATAAATATTGGGACATTGACAGAATTTTCATATTTTGGCCTCTATTCACCGCCACAATGGCTTTGAAATTAAACAAACAAGATGTGCTTTAACTGCAGACTTTCAGATTTAATTTGAGGGTAATTACATCCAAATCAGGTGAACGGTGTAGGAATTACAACGGTTTCTATATGTGCCTCCCACTTTTTAAGGGGCCAAAAGTAATGGGACTATCAACTCAAAAGCTATTTCATGGACAGGTGTGAGCTATTCCCTCGTTATTTCATTATCAATTAAGCAGGTAAAAGGTCTGGAGTTGATTCTAGGTGTGACATTTGCATTTGGAATCAGTTGCTGTCGACTCTCAATATGAGATCCAAAGAGCTGTCACTATCAGTGAAGCAAGCCATCA
This sequence comes from Taudactylus pleione, assembly GCA_031769625.1. NCBI lineage: Eukaryota > Metazoa > Chordata > Amphibia > Anura > Myobatrachidae > Taudactylus > Taudactylus pleione. The sequence goes on from JAUIMM010000300.1 coordinate 6,751,377, forward strand.
TTAGGCTGAAAAATCAAAACAAACCCATCAGAGAGATAGCAAAAACATTAAATGTGGCCAAATCAACTGTTTGCAACATTCTTAAAAAGAAATAATGCACCTGAGAGCTCAGCAACACCAAAAGACCCGGAAGACCACGGAAAACAACTGTGGTGGATGACAGAAGAATTATTTCCCTGGTGAATAAAAAAAACCCCCATCACAACAGTTGGCCAAATCAATAACACTCTCCAGGAGGTAGGTGTATATGTGTCAAAGTCAACAATCAAGAGAAGACTTCACAAGAGTGAATATAACGGGTTCACCACAAGATGTAAACCATTGGTGAGCCACAAAAACAGGAAGATCAGATAAGAGTTTGCCAAACAACATCTAAAAAAGCCATTACAGTTCTGGAACAACATCCTATGGACAGATGAGACAAAGATCAACTTGTACCAGAGTGATGGGAAGAGAAGAGTATGGAGAAGGAAAGGAACTGCTCATGATCCAAAACATACCACCTCATCAGTGAAGCATGGTGGTGGTAGTGTCATGGCGTGGGCATGTATGGCTGCCAATGGAATTGGTTCCCTTATATTTATTGATGATGTGACTGCTGACAAAAGCAGCAGAATGAATTCTGAAGTGTTTTGGGCAATATTATATGCTCATATTCAGTCAAATGCTTCAGAACTCATTGGACGGCCCTTCACAGTGCAGATGGACAATGACCCGAAGCATACTGCAAAAGCAACCATAGATTTTTTTAAGGCTAAAAAGTGGAATGTTATGCAATGGCCAAGTCAATCCCCTGACCTGAATCCGATTGAGCATGCATTTCACTTGATGAAGACAAAACTGAAGAGAAAATGCCCCAAGAACAAGCAGGAACTGAAGACATTTGCAGTAGAGGCCTGGCACAGCATCACGAGGGATGAAACCCAGCGTCTGGTGATGTCTATGTGTTCCAGACTTCAGGCTGTATTTGCCTGCAAAGGATTTGCAACAAAGTATTAAAAAGTGAAAGTTAGATTTAGGATTGTTTAGTTTGTCCCATTACTTTTGGCCCCTTAAAAAGTGGGAGGCACATATAGAAACCGTTGTAATTCCTACACCGTTCACCTGATTTGGATGTAATTACCCTCAAATTAAATCTGAAAGTCTGCAGTTAAAGCACATCTTGTTTGTTTCATTTCAAAGCCATTGTGGTGGTGAATAGAGACCAAAATATGAAAATTCTGTCAATGTCCCAATATTTATGCACCTGACTGTATGTATATATATATATATATTAGGGATGTGCAGGCTCGGATAGGTTCGAGTTTGCACGTGGAGTTCGGATTTTTCCCTCCAAAAAAACGGAACTCAGAACGAGGCAAAACGTCATCTTACATGGACGAACATCATCATTCCTGGACAAAATACCAGGAATGATGATGTTCGTCCATGTAAGATGACGTTTTGCCTCGTTCTGAGTTCCGTTTTTTTGGAGGGAAAAATCCGAACTCCACGTGCAAACTCGAACCTATCCGAGCCTGCACATCCCTAATATATATATATATATACACTGTATATATATTTGTATCCAAGCATGGATTCCAGTTTAGCTCAAGAATGCACGGCACACCTAACACACAGGGGTATATTTACTAAACTGCGGGTTTATAGAGGTGGAGATTAGCAACCGATCAGATTCTGCTTATAATTTATCTAACACCTTCTAGAAGATAATAGCTAGAATCTGATCGGTTGCTATGGACACCAACTCCACTTCTATAAATACGCAATTTAATAAATATACCCCACAATCCCTAATTGAATAGTTAGTTACCAGCACAGTTGTCTTCAAAGGCCATTGGGGAGATTTCATACAATTCTACTCCACCCCCTTTTTACATAGCAGAATAACTCTACTTAATCAAGAAATATGAATATATAGAACATGCAAGAACTTAAATGCTACCTCATTCTTAAGGCCAATAAGAAATACCATGATACAACACACAGTTAAAATGTAATAGGCAAAGCAAAACATTGCAAAAGTGATGGTAAGGCCTTGTATTACTGTATATATGTATTTAAAATTACGACAAGGAGCTATTGGTGTTGTCTCACCTGCATTTTTCTGACTGAGCAAGTGTGAGTGCCGTGGTCTCTTCAGCTTTCTTTATTTAAAATTATATATAATGGGCAGTGGCAGGCTGGGCCGGGGGGCAGGGTGCCATGTGCCCCCCGGGCCGCAGCGTCATGCGGGCCGCGGGCCGTCTGTGTCACTGTGAGGCTGCACCGCATGTGTAGCGCTGACTGGACAGAGTTCGGTCAGCGCTGCACAAGTGACGAACACACAGGTGCCGTCACCGGCAGCTGTGTGTTTGTTTTAATCAGCAGCCAATGAGAGTCTGTCAGACTCTCACTGACTGCTGCTGCGCCCATTGCAGGAGCCGCTCCATCTTCCGGCTCCCACAATGGGAGAGGCGTCATGATGTCATGACGTCTCTCCCATAATGCAGAGCGGCCCGGCCCGTGAAGGACAGACGGAGGAGCGGATGGCAACGGCGGGAACGGGGATTGAAGTAAGTGTTTTTTATTTTTTATTACGTGTGTCTACTGGGGGAGAGGCACTACAAGGGGGAGACCACTACTGGGGACACTACAAGGGGGGGGGACTACTAGTACTGGGGGCACTACTAGGGGGGAACCACTACTGGAGGCACTGCAAGGGGGGACTACTACTACTACTGGAGGCAATACAAGGGGGGGCTACTACTAATGGGGGCACTACAAGGGGGGGACTACTGGGGCACTACAAAGGGGGAACCACTACTGGGGGCACTACAAGAGGGAGGGACTACTACTGGGGGCACTACAAGTGGGAGATCACTACTGGGGGCACTACAAGGGGGGGTGACTGCAGGGGGGCACTACAAGGGGGGGACCACTACTGGGGATTATTACTGGGGGCACTTCAAGGGGGGGACTACATCTGGGGGGACTACTACTGGGGGCACTACAAGGGGGGGACTACTACTACAAGGGGGGACTACTGCTGGGGGCACTACAAAGGGGGGGGACAACTACTAGGGACACTGCATATGGGAGAGGGAACTACTACTAGGGGCACTACATAGGGGGGAGGGGACTACCACTGGGGGCACTGCATCGAGGGACCACTGCTGGGGGCTCTATAAAAAGGGCAATACTGGGGGTACTGCATAGGTGGGAGACTACGACTGGGGCCACTATTTAAGGGGCACTGCATAAGGGTTACCACTATTGAGGGCACTGCATGGGGGGTGGACTGCTACTGGGGGCACTATATAAGGGGCACTGCATAGGGGGTACCACTACTGGGGGTACTATATAAGGGGCTTACTACTGGGGGCACAAGGAGCACTGCACAGGGTGGACCACTACTGGGGGCACTGTATAAGGGGCACTGCATAGGGGAGACACTACTCGGGGCACTACTGGAGGTCTGCATAAGGGGGTCCTCTCCTGGGGCACTGGGGGGCACTGCATATGGGCACCACGACGGGGCTGCCCCATATCTTTAATTTTACTTTACATTAATCCCATATGGACCCGCCTCCTCCCTGGAACACTTGAGGGTGGGGCGCCGTAGCACGCACGTTCTTCGGGCACCCTGGCTACACTCTACTCCTCTGCCAGGGCCGTCTGCATGCATTTGCCCCCCCAGGCTGAAAGTTGCCAGCCCCTGATAATGGGTATAATTTATATGGAAATAAACTATATCAGCCACAAGCGGAATTGCCACCTGAGTAGCACCTAGAAAGTGAATGCTATGACATAGCTAACATATACTCTATATAGTTTGTATCTATATTAGACAATTGTTTTGTTTGTGTGTTTTTGTGCAAAATTATAATCTGTCTCCCTAAGTGCATTAGGGAATTTGTATAAATAAGCTGACACACATGTGGCAGTAGATCTGGGTGCCTGCACAGTGTGGCTCCCCAAAACAGAATGGGAGCCTTGGCAGTAGGTGGGCGGTCACCATATTCCCCAGCAACAACAGGAGCTATGCTTCTGTTTAAATCATCTGCGACAATGTGTCTTGATATTGGCATTGGCAATTATGGGGCTTTTATAACATAGTGAGCATATGGTTTTAGAGCTCGCACAGGATAAATAGAAAATGTACCATCTCTGAGTTGTCTATGGTGATTAGAAATAGAGATGGTTGAAAAATATTCAAAGAACAACTTGATCAGGTATTGGCTCTGGATATTGCATACATTTTAATATGTTGGTGGTGCTCCCCAGAGTCAGAAAAAGGTACAATGGGGAAGAAAATAGGAGACTCTTTGCTGGGGGCACTCTTATCAGAAAGTGAAAGATTCTGAAGTATGTTAAAATGTAACTTTTATTCTTATACCTTTAACATAAAGGGGTGTCATAAGCCATATTAATAATTTTAAGGGTGCTAAACATCGCAAAGGTACCCATACATCTGCGACGGACTGCCGCGATCCTGCAACGCAGCATCGCAGGATCGCTGAAATCCAACATGTTGGATTTCACTGATATGACAATCACGATCAAAAAAGTGAAAGTTCAGAGATCCTGTGATGGATCGATGAACATCGATGGTCCCCGGTCGGCATTTCCGGCCGACAGATCGGCGTTTCCACCTCCATCACATCCATCGCAGATGTATGGGTACCTTTAGCCCTATGTCATCCACCCTGTATCTCATTTGACATGAAGTATCCGAACAGCGGCCTGTGTGAGTCTAGGAGGGTCCAAGATAGTTCGGAGTAAGCATATATTAAAAAATTCATAAATGAATAAAGCATTGCAAAACAGGTATGCAGTATTGCCAGTGTGTTAATGCAACTTCAAAGAAATGTATATATAAAAGTAAACACATTCTTAGTCCTCTAATAGAATAATTTATACAGGTTGAGTCTCCCATATCCAAAATACTTGGGACCAGGAGTATTTTGGATATCAAATTATTCCGTATTTTGGAATAATTGCATACTATAATGAGATATATTGGGAATGGGACCCAAATCTAAACACATAATGCATATACACCTTATACACACAGCCTGAAGGTAATTTTATACAATATTTTTAATAATTTCATACCTTAAGCAAAGTTTGTGTACATTGAACCATCAAAAACCAAAGGTGTCACTATCTCAGTCATGCTAAAAAAATTCCTTATTTCGGAATATTTGGATATGGGAGACTCAACCTGTAACAGGTATTGAAAATGTTGCACCCCTCTGCAATAGGGATATTTTGTAAAATATCCACCATATGTCATCACAAGATATTTCTTTGTGTACTTCAAGTAGGGAACAGCTGGATAAAGTATATCATAGCATCAGTACCAATTATGACTAAAAGGGTCGCCTACTTTGATAAACGGCATGAATTGCAAGCATACACTTAGATAATCCTTTGCATCAAAAAATTAGATATATTCCACAATGTCACCTAAAAAAGAAGCATTAATGCGATAGTGTCACAAACAAATGTAATATGTGACCAATAGAGAATATATGAAGGTGCCCAGACTTAGGACCTCATTCAGAGTTGGTCGTTGCGGCCACACGGTCGTACGCATACGATGTTTTTCTTTCTGCGTCTGCGCATGGCTAGCAGTGCGCATATGCGTACGAGCTCTACCGATCAAAAATACTGTCGGTCGTAGGGCTTCCAACACGGAAGTGGCTTGCTAAAGTTGATTGACAGGAAAGACCGTTTGTGGGAGTATACGGGGGTGGTGGTCTGGAAATGGAGGCGTTCTTCAGTGTTTCCAAGCGTTTTAGGGGAGTGCATAAATTACCTGCTCCGTACGACCAAGAATTGCGGATGCATGAAAATGTCACTCTACGAACAGGATGATCGTCCAGGCTAAGGTAGGCAAGAAGCGTCCGTAAGCCACAACAGTACAATCGTTAATCTGATGTTACCTGCGATGTTTTGATTTGGAACCACACAAACCAAGCAGCTAAGATTGCTGCATTGTAACTATTAACACTGCTAATTACCTTGTAACTCATTTCACTTGCGTGTGCATTAGGGAATTCGTAACACAAATGTTTCTTTGTGCTTTTTAAACAGTTTTTGGATAAAACAGTTTTTAAAACATCTAGCATTGTGTTTTGCGTAGCAGCATTTTCAGATACCAAGAGAAAAAAAATGGAGGGGAGGGGGGGGGAAAGGGAAGGGGAAATGGATCTACCAAGCGCTAAAACAATTAGATGCCCAAAATACAAAACAATCACAAAAATAAAAATAACTGTTAATCAAGAATTTCTTGCTATCCCAGAATAAAATTGCACACACATGTGATTTACAAACGATCAATCAATACAGATTACCTCTGTCTTGCTGCTCAACCCAAGAGTTAATGGGATTGCTGGTTCCCGAATAGAGAGTGAACAAAAAAGAAATTGATGGAGAGCGCTAGACAGAGGTAAAAAAAAATTTTAATATTCAAATAAACATGACATAGTATTAATATTAAAAAACTGACATTTAGAAATATATATAGCAGTCAAAATACATGAATCCTGGATAAATGAACCACCTGAGATCTTCTATAAGAGAAATGTCATATGTTGTAGCAAAAAGTGGCATGCACTAAACAGCTTATGCAGACATAAAGTTAGTGGCAAAGCATCTCATACATTCCACACAGGAACTGAAGAACGTTAGTAAATCAGACTGTTAGTGGACAGAAAGTTTGCATGCATAAAGTAATTCCAGCTGGAAAGAGCGATTCATTCAGAAGAATATTGCAGTAAGCGTCTTGTACAATTGGCAAATGACAGTGAGATCTTACCACCTAGGAAAGGTAGCCGGCACACTGACAGGGTGGTGTCTGCTGCTACTCCCAGCTGGTGTGATGTAAACGGAGAGCCAACCAAAAGTGCTAGGTTGGTGCCTATGGCTACTGTTGTGAAAGCGGCCAGAGGAGATGAAAAGCCAGGGGAGAAGGTTCAATGAGCTGCTCTGGGGAGGTTGATGTATGCCCACGTATCCACTGTGTGCTTGCCGTTGGAGTACAGGCGGCAGAAGGGGCCAGAAACGGAGGTCCACATGACAGCTCCGATGGATGTAGCCCAGGCGGCTGTGATACCGCAGCGTGTCCGTCACTATGCTCACTGGAGCAGTAGAGGTAGAGACGGTGAGATGGGAACGATGGACATGTTCAGGCGGTTTGTTGTTTGTGTTCCTTTCTTTTTGGTGTTTGGTTTTTTTTTTTTATTTTTTTGTGGTGGTGGTTTTTGTGTTCCTTTTTTTAAAAAATTTTTAGTGTTTTGTTTTTGGTGGTGGTTTTTGATTGACAAATTTGATTGGTTCGGACTTTTAACAAACCACATTAATTGTTGTGCTTGAGCCGGTTACTTGTTTGGTTTGGTTGGCCAGGCTTTTGTCTTCTTCTAAAATCCAACATTATTCGAAGAATCAAGTAAGTGTGCCAGCCTACTCCATTTTGATTTTGTTTTTTTGGGGATCAACAATCATAAAAAAATTACATTTTTTGATACAAATTTTTATATTTTTTAAAATATTTATTAAAGGTGTTTAACACTCCATTTTGGACTTGAATCAGGTAAGTGTCTATTTATTCAAACCTACACTTATTTATATTTTTGTTTTACATTTTTTATACAATTTTACTTGGAATATTGTTTATTGATCTATTTTGTAAATGTAAATTTGTACATTTAACAACAATTCATATTGGCAAATTTAAAAATTAAGCATGGTTTTAACACTAAAAGTAGTAATATTGTTTTGACCTCAAAAAATCAAATTTTTTTTTATTCCCTCTAATTTTAAAAACGTACAACAAATACACATATAGTGATTTCCGAAGATGGAACTGCCCGACCCTGTAAGAATATGCACCATAATTATAAAGCTAAGTATTTTTGCACAAATAATCAAAAAACACTCTGTAGAACAAATTAAAAATATAAATTTAACTTTACAGAGTGATGTTGGACAGCTAATAGTGGCCATGTTGACCCCCACAACCTTCCTCCTCCTGGGTGTAGGCATAGGAGGCGTGCAAGGGCCAAGATATATAGAACATGTGTCACCCTTTTTGGAATGCCTGATGATGTGGTTTTAACCACTTATCGCCTGCCTCCAAATATTATCCTAGACACTCTTTCAATAATAAAGAATGATCTAGAAAGTCAGATTTACATTCCTACAGCAATCTCACCACTACACAGTTGTTGGTGGTGTTACATTTATGCGCCTCAGGGTCCTTCCAAACCACTGTGGAGCTGGTGGGTGGCCTCTCCCAGCCCTCATTTTCACGGATCCTGAGGCGTGTGCTAGATGCATTTTTCAATCATCTAGCACATTTTATTAGTATGCCTTTGGATACTGAAGCCCTTGATGTGGTAAAGCAGAAGTTTTTTGAAATTGCAGGCTTTCCACACGTCATAGGGGTAGTGGATGGCACTCACATAGCACTTCAGCCCCCTGCATGCAGGGAACAAATATATAGGAACCGAAAACATTACCATTCCCTAAATGTAATGGTGCTATGTGATGCCTCCCTCCAGATCCTCTCCCTGAATGCAAAATTCCCAGGCTGCAGCCATGATGAGTATGTGATCCAGCATTCAGGGATTTGGCCAAAATTAAGCACACTGCAAGCTGGTGATGCGTGGATTCTTGGTAAGTAAAAATCCAGTATGTATTTCTAGAAATAGTGTAAACAGGTTCTCATGGTAAATGTATGTATCTTTTGGTATCCCATTTCCAGCAGGTGACAGTGGATATCCTTGCACGCCCTGGCTGCTGACTCCTTATTTGACTCCCACACCAGGGCCCCAAACTCACTATAATGCTGCGTTTACTGCCACCAGGCAGGTGGTGGAGTGTTTTATCGGCCTTTTAAAGGGCCGGTTCCGGTGTCTCCATCACTCTGGTGGTGCACTCATGTACTCGCTGGATATGATTTCTCACATTGTGGTCCTGTGTGGGATTTTACACAATATTGCAATAAGGAGTCAAGTACCCATGCAGCCAGAGGAGGCCTTGCCAGAGGATGGCCCCCCAGAGGAAGGTGTTGTGATGCTGTCGGGGGGGGCCTAACACGATGATGTTGTTTCACGTTTTTTTAGGTAGTCATATTTACATTTTTTTAAATTAAAATAAAATTTTTCCAAATGTATTTTAATGTGTACCTTTTTCTTTTGTTTTCTTTTCCTACCAACCAAATCACAACACTTTCCAAAACCTGCAAAAAAAATGGAACCCATTGGCAATACCCTGTATGTTTTTGGACAACTAACACATTTTGCACAGATATCCCCCAACATGTTTAGTTAATTTGCCTTTTGTGTTAGTAATTTCTATGTTTCCCAATCAAAAATCTGTTTGTTTTTTACTATAGTTGTTTATGTTTGACTAAGCCAGATGTTTTATTTGGCCAAACCATGAGGACATTTGTTATGTGTGAATCTGTTATGAAATTTTTTTTACCAGTAAAAGCCTGTTGGCAACATGTTTGTTATTTAATAAATGTTTTAAATGAAATAGAAATGTTGTTTTTTTGTTTGTTTTAAAAAATTGAAAGCCATTTTGAGGTGGATAATGTATGCCAACCTAGAATTAAAAAATATACAACATTACTGCAAATATTCTTAAGGTTTACTAATACATTTTTTAAGTTCTTACACTATGGAAAGGCACCCACCTTTGGTCCAAATTTTTTTACATGCAGAATTACAACCTTTAATGTGTGGCAAAAAAGAGGACAAATGTTTGAAATACAAAAACTTTATTTTTTTTAAAGTGTCATAAAAATGTAAAAAATTGAAAACAAAAAAACTGCACATCCTCCAAACGCCCCACTAATCTTTGTAGGCAGCAGTATGCCTGTATTATATTGCCCGAGGTCTCTCTGAGGTTCTCACGAATTTCCCTCAGGATGTGGGTTAGATCTGTGGAAAATTAAAAATTTTTGAGGATTAAATACTTCATTAAAATTAGAAACATTTGAACATTACACATTATTCAATGTACCAAAAAGTGTTAAACTCACTGATGTTATGGTGCGTTTGAAAGTATCAGACACACAACATTATTAATAGGTTTATACTTTTATGTTGTAAAAATAATTGGAAACCCTAACTATGTGGCATAAGCCAAAAACCACTATGATGATGTTAAAAATAATGGGAGGTGTATTCTTAAGTCATGATGGCCATATCCTTAAAACACAATGCACGTATTCACTTCTAGAATGTTCTTGATAATCCTAAAATACAATGTGTTTGTTTGCTATGGCAAACATCACTTTTCCTAATAAAGTTACATCTTAGTACATTTTAAACACAGTGTACACAACATCAACAAAGGTAGTCTGGTTCCTAGCACTTTGCCAAGTTTGGTGACATGTTTTTTTACATTGTAAAATACTAATCCAAATGTAATCATCATTTCCTAAAACTCCAAAACATTTTTTAAAAACCACTAAACCTATATTTTTGTGGTCCCCAATAAAAAAAGGGCCAGCCACTAAACATAAGGTCGTAATTCTGAAAAACAGCATTACAGCGCAATGATGTTGAACCCCATACAGCTAATTTTTAAACCAACAAAAAAAGGTCAGAAATTTGTACAAATACATGGATAACAACACCCAAAAAAAAAAAACATACCCTCAGAGTGTTCCGACACAGCAACAGATGGTGCCGAAGATCCTTCGGGTGAGGGAGAATATTCGGGAGTGGGGGGGAATGGTTGAAGGGGAAATGGAGCAGGAAAGATCACAGGGAGGGGAGATTTGAGACATTTGGGATGAGTGGGCAGGGGAGGGTGGAAGACTTGGGGAGGATTGGAAGAGGGAGGGAGGGTTACTGGGGGAGTATGGTGGTGGGGAGGGAGGGCTGGGTTGAGGAGATGCAGGTGAGGGCTGCTGGTTTTCACCAGCATGTCTTTGCATTCTGTGTGCCCTTCTCTGTCTCTGCTGTGCTTCTAAAATGTAAACATAAAATCCAAAAATAAAAATATTTTAGAATTTCGGCTACACAATACTAGTACACTTTACACATTCTGGACAATAGGGACAACATACAGGAGGGATTTTTAACATTGACTAAAATAATTGGCAAAGGAACATACATTTTTAACAGTCCAGTAATTATTACTTTTAAACAAATGCATACTTACGTCTGCGTATTTGCGCCCGCAAATTCATGAGGAGCGCAGGCGACCGGCGGCGCAGGTCCGACCAGCGCCTCTCTAACTGGGCAATATTGCGCCTAAACCCCGCTGATCGGAGGGCTCGCCTCACCTTCGCATAGGCCGCCCTCTTTATGTGGTTGGAAATGGGCGGCTCTGCGGATGTAATCCGCCTGTCCAGTATGTTTACCAGGATAAGCAACTCTCTCCTGGTAAAGGCTGCGGCTCTCATGATGGCAATGGCCGATTTTACAGAAAACATCAAATATACATGGGGTACAAAAAATATGATTGGCTAAAATATTTACACTTTCCTCAAAAAAAACACTATTGGCCTATCCTTTAATCATGTGGCCCGAAAAATAAGGTCACATTTGTTTGGCTACAACACGCAGTGTGCAATTGCAAACATAAAAGTGCAAATGATCCTAACGCAAAATGCACATGCATTTATAAAGTTAACACAATTAGCAAAGGTACATTCACAGTTAATAAATCTTACTTTGTTTTGAAAATTGTGTGAAAAAAAAAAACGGAGAAAACAACCACGAAATGAACAATAAAGTTTATTGACACATGATAAAAAACTCATTTTAAAGAACAGCAAGAGTTAAACACTTAATTAGATAATTGACAACAAGCTTATAACAAGCTGATCGATAGTCCATGTAAACATGACATGTGACCATCAAAACAGCACATACGGCCGCAATCATCAGAACATAATTAGCATACAGCGACTGACAGCGCCTGACTACGATAGACTCGTTCGTTCGTTCAGATCAGTCAGTAGCAAGAGGAGGTGCAGTGCTAACGAATGGGCGTCACTTTGTTTACGATCGCCCTGCTGTACGATCAGATTTTGCGGTCGTTGGTCGTACGACCGTGCGGCCGCAACGACCGACTCTGAATGAGGTCCTTAGTCCCCTCGCTTCTACTGTCTCTCTGTCATGCTGTAAAGCAGAGGACAAAGGATGAGAGAGCGTAAAAACAGCTGGTGAGAAGAAAGTATAGACACACTTCTGCTGTCAAACCGCACAGTGTGTCCGTCATTCTGTTTAGATCATCTGTGACAATGTGTCTTGATACAGGCATTGGCAATTATGGGGCTTTTACAGTATAACATGCAAGGGACACAACTGAACTGATAAAATAGTCTGATATTGCATTGCTGGTATAATATGTTAGGCCAGGTTGATTGCATATACTGTAATATGCTGGTGTTTTGCTGTTGTAATGTGCTGGATACATTATTGTTCTAATAGCTTTGGACACTACTAGTACAGCCTATGATGAAATATAGTATCTGATACAACATGCAATTCACTGCTGGTATAATCTAACAAAACAGCAGAGAAGTCCTCACCACAAGCAGATGTGGGTTCTTGCATGGTAACCGGTCAGAATGGCGACATGGACTTTATGTCAACAACTAATATGTTGACATGGTTAAAATGTCGACGTGGTCATGATGTCGACATTTAACATGTTATGTTAAGGGTAGGGCCAATGCTAGACCATATATATATATATATATATATGTATGTATATATATATATATATATATATATCTGTCTATGCTGGTGCCCTCCAATCTGCCTACCAAGCTGGTAGTATATAAACAGAAGAGCACATGTAGGCGGCATATATTGCTAAGAATGCTGCCTGTATTTATATACCGTTTTTTGTGTGTACTAAATAAAAATACACCTTACCTACTGTATATGCTGGATTCTCTGTGACGGGGAATCTCTGAAGAAATGTATCCTCCCTGGGCAGACAGAGGGCCTGATTCAGACCCGCTCGCGAGTGCTATGCGCTCGCAAGCGGGTCGATGGTGGCCCAGTGCGCATGCGCACGACGGAGCCGGCTCTGACGCGCGCATGCACGAGACCCGGATAGCGATGGGCAAGCCGTCGCTCCGGGTCTCGCTACAAAAGGGGCGTGCTGTCGATGTTGAGTGACAGCACGCCCCCTTTGGTGGGCGGGCCATGGGCGTGGCTGCCCAGACGGAGGCATTCCCATGGGAATGCCTACCGTCAGGGGCCGGCCCCACTGACATCACAAGTGATGTCAGTGGGAGTGCTTTCAGCTCTGCTTGAGCTGAAAGCACTCTTGGGCTTGAGGCCACGAGACCCTACCACAAGGGTCTCATCGCAAGCCCGATGGTTGCGATGGTCTTAACCATCGCGACGATCATCATGGCCGCTCGCTATAGCTGTGGGTGGTCACCCACAGCTATGCGAGCGGCCAGGAGGCCGTTCTGCAAAACCAGAGGGCCGGCCCTGATTCAGATCGAGCGCTCTGTCAGAGCGTCCAGCTCTGAATCAGGCCCAGTGTCTTCAGACGGTACTCACTATTCCTGTAGGAGAATACATGGTCCAGAAGATGCCTGTTTGTTTAGGAATTAAACCAATGTCATCACCATACCACAGAGGTTCAACCAAACTCGTGCCCCCTGTGCCACCTCCTGTACTCCACACTTAGATGTGGTTAATTGTTTTTTGGTCCAGTTCAGTTTGCAAACAGTAAAACTTAAAATTTAATTTAAACAGAATTTTTTAAAATTTTTATAACATTTGAATTGGTAGCAAATATTCTTTCAGTTGTGCACAACACAAAGCAATGTGTCCTTGCAGATTATGGTCACATAGGGCCAGAGTATGAGTCACGCATAACGTGCATATAGTCCTTGATTCAGAACCGCTCGCTGCTGCCAGCCGCTCGCAGGGTTTGTGGGCGTGTTTTTTTTTTCTGTCTCCGGCCGCTCGCAAAGCTGTGGGTGACCACCCAAAGCTTGTGCGAGCGGGCTGCAGACCGTCGCGATAATCGCGACCATCGGCCTTGCGACGAGACCCTGGGGTAGGGTCTAGCTGCCACATGGCCAAGTGGACTTTCTGCTCTATTAAATCAGGAAGTCCACTACTGACATCAATAGTGATGTCAGTTGGACCACCCAACAAACGGCAGGTGTTCGTATGGGAACGCCTGCGTTTGTGCAACCACCCCCCCTACCTGCCCACAAAATGGGGCGAGCTGTCAATCAACATCGACAGCCTCCCCATCTTGTTTTGCGAGCCCCATAGCGACTGAACTTCAGTCTCTCAGCGGAGTCACACCAGCTGCCAGTGAGTCCCAGCCAGTGATGTTTGGCAGCGTGTGAAATGACAGTTGGTGTGACTCCCCTATTTGAATTTTGAACTGTGCTGCAGCCCCACCTTTTACCAGGGAAGTCCAGGACCAGAGCATTGTGTCCCTCCTAGAGGAGAGGGTCATGTTGGGAGGTATGTACATGGAAGAATATAGCTGCCAATCCAGCGTATTGGAACGATATAGCAGCTATATCGTTCCGTGTGTAAGCACAAAATAATCCATTGCGTGCTCTCGTGGGGTCGACCTTCGCTCCTCCTGACCTTTCTGCATGCACAAGAGATCTGGAGCAGTCAGGAAAGATCACATGTGGGCCTATGCAAGGGGGCTGGCATATTGGCCGGTGTGTGGGGACTGCCCCATATGTCGGCTGTCAGATCGTTGGTCGCATCGTTCGATATACATCATACCATGTATGGGGCCCTTTAGTGTTTTGCATTGTTTTGTTAATAGCCTATGGGGTTCATAATAGGGGTGAGCGGGTTCGGATTTCTGAAATCCTAACCCCCCCGAGCCCCCCCGATCCGAGTCCGATCCGAGTCAGGCTCGACTTTTCCCGCCTGACTCGAATCTGAGATCGAGGCAAAACGTCATCATCCCGCCTTCCGAGTCTCGCGGGTTTTGGATCCTATATAAGGTACCCGCGTCGGCGCCATTTTCTCACTCGGCTGTGGACAGTGAAGAGGGAGGGTGGGAGTTAGGGCTGGCTGGGCTGTGTAGTGTAGTGTAGTGTAGTGCTGCTGTTGTCCACTACTTCAAAGTCCATAGGGGCTGGCTGTGTTGTGCTGTGCTGCTGTTGTTAATAGGGGTTGTGTCCACTACTTCAAAGTCCATAGGGGCTGGCTGGACTGTGTTGTGCAGTCAGTTCTCCATAGGGGCTGTGTCCACTCCAAAGTCCTGTGCAGTGTCCCAGTCCTAAAGTGCTAAAAAAATTATATTTTTTCTGTGTTTGTGAATTGTGTGCGCAGTAGCCGCACGTGCATCAACAAAGTAGTGCCAAGCGTGCGCCTGTGTCATAAGTAAAGGGCCGGCAGGCTTGACCATTAAAGGGTGCTGTAACCCCCAAAGTACACTCCAGTCCAAACCCAAAAAAAAAATTATTTTCTGTGTTTGTGAATTGTGTGCGCAGTAGTCGCACGTGCATCAACAAAGTAGTGCCAAGCGTGCGCCTGTGTCATAAGTAAAGGGCCAGCTGGCTTGACCATTAAAGGGTGCTGTAACCCCCAAAGAACACTCCAGTCCAAACCAAAAAAAAAAATATTTTCTGTGTTTGTGAATCGTGTGCGCAGTAGCCGCACGTGCATCAACAAAGTAGTGCCAAGCGTGCGCCTGTGTCATAAGTAAAGGGCCGGCTGGCTTGACCGTTAAAGGGTGCTGTAACCCCCAAAGTACACTCCAGTCCAAACCCAAAAAAAAATTATTTTCTGTGTTTGTGAATTGTGTGCGCAGTAGCCGCACGTGCATCAACAAAGTAGTGCCAAGCGTGCGCCTGTGTCATAAGTAAAGGGCCGGCTGGCTTGACCATTAAAGAGTGCTGTAACCCCCAAAGTACACTCCAGTCCAAACCAAAAAAAAAATTATTTTCTGTGTTTGTGAATTGTGTGCGCAGTAGCTGCACGTGCATCAACAAAGTAGTGCCGAGCGTGCGCCTGTGTCATAAGTAAAGGGCCGGCTGGCTTGACTGTTAAAGGGTGCTGTAACCCCCAAAGTACACTCCAGTCCAAACCAAAAAAAAAATAATTTTCTGTGTTTGTGAATTGTGTGCGCAGTAGCCGCACGTGCATCAACAAAGTAGTGCCAAGCGTGCGCCTTTGTCATAAGTAAAGGGCCGGCTGGCTTGACCGTTAAAGGGTGCTGTAACCCCCAAAGTACACTCCAGTCCAAACCAAAAAAAAATATATTTTCTGTGTTTGTGAATTGTGTGTGCAGTAGCCGCACATGCATCAGCAAAGTAGTGCCAAGCATGCGCCTGTGTCATAAGTAAAGGGCCGGCTGGCTTGACCGTTAAAGGGTGCTGTAATCCCCAAAGTACACTCCAGTCCAAACCAAAAAAATATATATTTTCTGTGTTTGTGAATTGTGTGCTCAGTAGCCGCACGTGCATCAACAAAGGAGCAGCGCCAAGCGTGCGCCTGTGTCCCATAAGTAAAGAGCCGGCTGGCTCATTTCTTAAAGGCTGGTGTAACCCACAAAGTGCACTACTCTCCAGCAAAAATAAAAAAATATTTTCTGTGTTTAGCCGCACGTATATATCAAATCGATATAACATAAATGGAGGTCCAAACTTTCTCCGATAAAAATAAAATAGAGAAAGATCAAGAACCACTTCCTCCTAGTGCTGAAGCTGCTGCCACTAGTCATGACATAGACGATAACATGCCATCAACGTCGTCTGCCAAGGCCGATGCCCAATGTCATAATAGAGGGCACATACAATCCCAAATGACAAAGTTCAGGAAAATGACCTTGAAAAAAACATTTAAATCAGCTGAAGAGAAACGTAAACTTGCCAATATGCCATTTACGACACGGAGTGGCAAGGAACGGCTAAGGTCAATCCATAGTATGTTCATGACTAGTGGTTCAGCTTCACATGACGATGGAAGCCCTCCTCCCACTAAAAAAATCAAAAGAGTTAAGCTGGCAAAAGCACAGCAAAGAACTGTGCTTTCTAAGAAGATATCACAAATCCCCAAGGAGAGTCCAAGTGTGGTGGTGGTTGCGATGCCTGACCTTCCCAGCACTGGACGGGAAGAGGTGGCTCTTTCCACCATTTGCAGGCCCCCTGCAAGTGCTGAAAGTAGCACCCACAGTCCACTTGCTGATATGCAAATTGAAGATGTCACTGTTGAAGTACAACAGGATGAGGATACTGGTGTAGCTGGCGCTGAGGAGGAAGTTGGCGAGGAGGATTCTGATGGTGATGTGGTTTGTTTAAATCAGGCTCCGGGGGAGACAGTTGTTGTCCGTGGGATGAAAAAGCCCATCACGGTCATGCCTGGGCAGAAGACCAAACATTCCACCTCTTTGGTCTGGCAATATTTCTATCCAAATCCGGACAGCAACTGTCTTGCCATATGTACCTTATGTAAAGGTGGAATAAGTAGGGGTAGGGACGTTAACCACCTAGGAACATCCTCCCTTATACGGCACCTGCAGCGCGTTCATAATAAGTTACTGTCAAGTTCAGAAACTTTGGCTAAGACCGTAAGCAGTCCAGGGACACCTAAATCCCGTTGTCCTGTTGTATCCAAGCGCCTGCAAACCACACCGTCAACTCCCTCCTCGTCAATTTCCTCCTTAGTCAGGATCGGAAGTAGTCCTGCAGGCCATGTCACTGGCATGACTGACTCTCCCATCCGGGATTCCTCCGGAGGATCCTGCATTGCTATGCCTCCTGCTGCCGCTGCTGCTGTTGCTGCTGCTGGGAGTCGTTCATCATCCCAGAGAGGAAGTAGGAACACCACTACTTTTACTAAACAATTGACCCTCCAACAGTCCTTAGCGAGGAGGATGAAGTACGACAGCAGTCATCCTGAAGCAAAACGTATAACTGAGGCCTTGACTGCTATGTTGGTGTTAGACGTGCGTCCGGTATCCTCCATTAGTGCAGTGGGATTTAGACAATTGCTGGAGGTAGTGTGTCCCCGGTTCCAAATCCCGTCTAGATTCCACTTCACTAGGCAGGCGATACCGAGACTGTACAGAAATGTCAGAAAAAGTGTCCTCAGTGTCCTGAAAAATGCTGTTGTACCCAATGTCCACTTAACCACGGACATGTGGACAAGTGGAACAGGGCAGACTAAGGACTATATGACTGTGACAGCCCACTGGGTAGATGTATCACCTTACCCAGCAACAGCAGCAGCGTCACCAGTCGCAGCATCTCAGAAACGCCAGCTCGTTCCAAGGCAGGCTACGCTGTGTATCACCGGTTTCAGTAAGAGGCACACCGCCGACAACCTCTTAGAGAAACTGAGGGAAATCATCGCCCAGTGGCTTACCCCACTTAGACTCTCCTGGGGATTTGTGATATCTGACAACGCCACCAATATTGTGCGGGCATTACATCTGGGCAAATTCCAGCACGTCCCATGTTTTGCTCACACAATAAACTTGGTGGTGCAGAATTTTCTGAAAA
Organism: Taudactylus pleione; assembly: GCA_031769625.1. Classification (NCBI taxonomy): domain Eukaryota; kingdom Metazoa; phylum Chordata; class Amphibia; order Anura; family Myobatrachidae; genus Taudactylus; species Taudactylus pleione. Next base: position 6,769,846 of record JAUIMM010000300.1, read on the forward strand.
GCGACAGGGGCGTGCAGGAGACGCTTTGGGTCGCCCGAAAAATTTCTGGCCAATTTCGCCATTCAGCGACTGCGTGCCGAAGACTGGAGCGCCAGCAAACACTCTTGAACCTGCCCCGTCATCACCTGAAGCAAGAGGTTGTGACGCGGTGGAACTCAACCCTCTATATGCTTCAGAGGATGGAGGAGCAGCAAAAGGCCATTCAAGCCTATACATCCACCTATGACATAGGCAAAGGAGGGGGTATGGACCTGACTCAAGCGCAGTGGAGAATGATTTCCGTGTTGTGCAAGGTTCTCCAGCCCTTCGAACTTGCCACACGTGAAGTCAGTTCAGACACTGTCAGCTTGAGTCAGGTCATTCCCCTCATCAGGCTTTTGCAGAAGCAGCTGGAGAAAGTGAAGGAGGAGCTAAGACGGAGCGATTCCGCTCGGCATGTGGGACTTGTGGATGATGCCCTTCATTCGCTTTGCCAGGATTCCAGGGTGGTCAATCTGTTGAAATCAGACCACTACATTTTGGCCACCGTGCTCGATCCTAGGTTTAAAGCCTATGTGGTGTCTCTCTTTCCGGCCGACACAAGCCTGCAGAGGTGCAAAGACCTGCTGGTGAACACACTGTCAGCTGAAGCGGAACGTGACACGTCAACAGCTCCTTCTTCATTTTCTCCCGCAACTGGGGCTGCCAGGAAAAAACTTAGGTATCCTAAGCAACCCGCTGGCGGTGATGCAGGGCAGGCAGGACCAAGTTTGGACATCTGGTCCGGACTGAAGGACCTGGCAACAATTTCTGACATGTCTACTGTCACTGCATATGATACTGTCACCATTGACAGAATGGTGGAGGATTACATCGGTGACAGCATAAAAGTAGGCATGTCAGACAGTCCATACCTGTACTGGCAGGAAAAAGAGGCAATTTGGAGGCCCCTGTACAAACTGGCTCTATTTTACCTGAGTTGCCCCCCCTCCAGTGTGTACTCCGAAAGAGTGTTTAGTGCAGCCGGGAACCTTGTCAGCGAAAGGCGTAGGAGGTTGCTTCCACAGAATGTGGAGAAGATGATGTTCATCAAAATGAATTATCAGCTCTTCCAGGGAGACCAGCCTCCAGAACGTACAGAGGGACCTGTGGTGGTGGATTCAAGTGGGGACGAGTTAATACTTTGTGAGGATGAGGATGTACACACTGAAGAGGGTGAGGAATCGGTGGATGAGGAGGATGAGGATGACATCTTGCCTCCGTAGAGCCAGTTTGTGCAGGGACAGATTAATTGCCAGCTTGTTTTGTGGGGGCCCAAACGAACCATTCATTTCAGCCACAGTCGTGTGGCAGACCCTGGCGCTGAAATGATTGGTTTGTTAAAGTGTGCATGTCCTGTTTATACAACATAATTCCAAGGACAATTCCATCTTGCACCTCTTTTTTTTCTTTGCATTATGTACAGTTTGGGGCCTAGTTTTTCAAACTGCCATCCTGTCTGCCACTGCAGTATCACGCCTAGATGGGTCACGTGTTTGTGCCGCCAACTCGTGTCGCTTAGCATAGTCATCCAGCTACCTCGGTGCAACCTTTTGGACATGAAAACACTATTGTGAGGTGTGAGGTGTTCAGAATAGACTGGAAATTAGTGGAAATTAAGGTTATTGAGGTTAATAATAGCATAGGAGCAGAAAAACCTACAAATTCTGTGATTTTAGCTGTTTTTATGCTTTTTTTCAAAAAAATACAGATCCAAAACACAAAACCCAGAACCCAAAACACGGAAGGGTGGTTTTGGAAAAAACCAATCCAGATCCAAAACACGAAGAAAGATCCAGATCCAAAACCAAAACATGAAAAGTGGTCGGTGCACACCCCTAGTTCATAAGGGTGTGATTAGTTTATTATGTTAGTGACTGGTACCAGGAAGCAGTCTCTTTGCTTCTGGAAATCCCTCTTTAACCTTTGTTATTGTGTCAATGTTGCATGTTTTGACAAAAAGAATGAGTTCAGAGTTCAGTTAATGTATACTAATATAATAAGATTATTGTGTGTCTGTTTGTTAAAACTGCATCATTTTGTAGTGGAAATTCCTAGAAATTACCTGCACTTTGTTTAATTTCGATCCATCAAGTTAAAGCTGAGCAGTAACAAAAACAACATGTATTGATATCTGTCATGGCTTCAGACACTTGAGACTCCTAGGAAGAGCCAGGCTTACTAGGAAATATAAACTGAGGTAGTTTTAGGAATGACCTTTTCATGAAATATCACGAAATAAAGTAAATAGAATTTATTCAAGAACAAAAACTGTATGGCAAAGTTCCACATTAAATCTCAATAACACAAAGTTCATGACATGCACTAACAGATGCAGGGGTATGCCCCTGTGAGAAACAAAGTTCAAAGTACACACTGAACTGGTGTGGGGTGAAACCCCTGGTCCGACACGAGGCTAGAGCCTCAGGATATGATGGAGGTCAATAACAGGGTTGAGCCCTGTATCGTGACGGAGGTCCGGAACAGGGTTGAGCCCTGAGATGTAACAAAACCCGGAACAAGGTTAAACCCTGAGACGTAATGTAGATCCGGAACAGGGATGAGCCCTGAGATGTGATGAAGGTCTGGAACAGTGTTGAGCCCTGCAATGCAATGAAGGTCTGGAGCAGGGTTGAGCCCTGTGACGTACTGAAGGTCCGGAGCAGGGTTGAGCCCTGTGGCAGGATGAAGATCCGGAGCAGGGTTGAGCCCTGCAATGTGATGGGGTTCTGATGAGGATAGACTGTAACGTTGCAGTTGACAACTGTAGAAGAAGTAACCCCAATGTCCGTATGAGTCAATTATAACAAGTAAACCCAATAGTGTAGCGTAAAATGGAATAGCAGTAATAGAGCAGTATAACAACGGAAAGACAATGGCAATGCTGAGCTCTGTAGTGCAGCTGATAACCTGTATCAGAACTTGAACCGAAACACGAGCAGGAATGTAGTGAGGTCCAAAGCATACTGTACATCAGGCACAGCGGGGATCTGGCAGGAGTCCAAGGAAGACCTGAAAGTAACGTTGCACAGACAAGGAGGCATAGTTAGTAACAGGCTTTATACTAGAGGTCTGTGATCAATAGGAAGTTCAGAACATGTGACCCAAATAGAATCAGGTTTGGAATAATAAGCAATCAAGGAATCCAACAACCTGACGACACCTAAGAAACAGATGATCACTTTGACTTTCTGCACACTGCATGTGATGAACGCCAGCAACCAGGACAGATCCTCCAACGACCACAATGGAACTTTGGCAAGTGTAGTTTATATGTACTGAAATAGTCGAAGTCCTGACAATATCATAAATGCAAGAGATAGGTGTGGCACCATGTGCGCGGTCAGTAAGTGGTGGGGGGAGAAATGGTTTGGGCCCATGTTCACTTAAATAGGACAGACTACATAGCAGTTTGTGCACAGGTCACACAGTGACATTGGTGTGAGTGGTGGGTGAATAGGATAGGCTACATAGCAGTCTGTGCACAGGGCACACAGTGACATTGGTGTGAGTGGTGGGTGAATAGGATAGGCTACATAGCAGTCTGAGCACAGGGCACACAGTGACATTGGTGTGAGTGGTGGGTGAATAGGATAGGCTACATAGCAGTCTGTGCACAGGGCACACAGTGACATTGGTGTGAGTGGTGGGTGAATAGGAGAGGCTACATAGCAGTCTGTGCACAGGGCACACAGTGACATTGGTGTAAGTGGTGAGTGAATAGGATAGGCTACATAGCAGTCTGTGCACAGGGCACACAGTGACATCGGTGTGAGTGGTGCATGAATAGGAGAGGCTACATAGCAGTCTGTGCACAGGGCACACAGTGACATTGGTGTGAGTGGTAGGTGAATAGGATAGGCTACATAGCAGTCTGTGCACAGGGCACACAGTGACATTGGTGTGAGTGGTAGGTGAATAGGATAGGCTACATAGCAGTCTGTGCACAGGGCACACAGTGACATCGGTGTGAGTGGTGGATGAATAGGAGAGGCTACATAGCAGTCTGTGCACAGGGCACACAGTGACATCGGTGTGAGTGGTGGATGAATAGGATAGGCTACATAGCAGTCTTTGCACAGGGCACACAGTGACATTGGTGTGACTGGTGGGTGAATAGGATAGGCTACATACCAGTCTGTGCACAGGGCACACAGTGACATTGGTGTGAGTGGTGGGTGAATAGGATAGGCTACATACCAGTCTGTGCACAGGGCACACAGTGACATTGGTGTGAGTGGTGGGTGAATAGGAGAGGCTACATAGCAGTCTGTGCACAGGGCACACAGTGACATTGGTGTGAGTGGTGGGTGAATAGGATAGGCTACATAGCAGTCTGTATACAGGGCACACAGTGACATTGGTGAGAGTGATGGGTGAATAGGATAGGCTACACTGCAGTCTGTGCACAGGGCACAAAGTGACATTGGTGTGAGTGGTGGGTGAATAGGACAGGCTACATAGCAGTCTGTGCACAGGGCACACAGTGACATTGGTTTGAATGGTGGGTGAAGGCGATGCTGCCGCCAGTCTGTATAGCGCTGCTGGTCACATGGACCACTCCCGCCACAGGGCCCCTATGCAAAGCAATACAACTAGAACACCTCAAATCCCAAAAATATTGGCAGAAGTGATTTCATTGGGCACCATCTATATTTTGGATGGGTGCGGTCTCCTTTTAAATATAAGCCAGTTGATCCCTATCGGGAAATGACACAGTCCATCTTGGCATGCTTTTTCTAGAGAGTTGAGTACCAACGAGTGTTTTTGTATGCATTTTATTGTTCTTTTTTATCCGCCACCAGACAAACTATAATTATATTAACTCAATTATATTTTATAATTTGAATGCAATTGGTTGATGTAACCTAAATTAATCACAACTCCTATTGTCCATGTATTTATTTTTGATAAGTTGAAAGCTGGGTAGACAATAAAAGATGTGTGTACCCAGCGACCTCATCAGCGACGGACCCGGCAAACACACTTGTTGAGGCCGGCTACGACGGAACGATGGCAGGGGGAGGGGAGCGGGGCTGTGCTGCATTCGGCAGCATGGCATCGCTAATGGCATCCCCACATTGACCTGCAAATACAGATGACTGGGGATGTTGTTAGCGACCCGCGGGAGCGTGCATAGTGAGCAATATAGTGTGTACACACTGGATGATAAAACAAATTTGTGTAACGGTGTGTTATCGGCAAAATCATTTAAAATGTCGACTACTGTGTAGTAGGGATGTGCAGGCTCGGATTTACTCGGATTTACTCGGATCTCAAAACGGCATTTTATCATGTGTTTTGGATAGCCAATATAATAAATCCGAATTTGCGGTAAAGTGGCGATAAGAACCGAGTAAATCCAAGTAAATCAGAGCCTGCACATCCCTACTGTGTAGGCACCTTAAGTATCAAATGTTAGGGAGTTTAATTCATCTGAATTGCGGCAAAAAGAATTTCTGGATCTTTACACAACTCTAGTGAGATGTGGGACTCCTACTGTGAGAGTACATAATGATATTTGTATATTAGCTGTAACACTAGTAAAACTGAAATTATTATCGTTCAAGTACTCAGAAATGTTGAGATCAAATTTTTTCTCTCGTGTCTTATGGGAAACTAAAATGAAATGCCGCTTCATACGGAACACTATCACTAAATCAAGCTTTGCCTTGTTCTTCTGAGAGCACACAGCTGAATTATAACATCTCCGCACTATAGCTCTAAACACATGATTTGTTTCTACAATATTTCTGCTGCAATGTGATTGATCAAATAGAGACGCTTTGTGATTAAGAGGAAGTAAGCTGCTGGTGGCTATGAGGAAAGCAAATACTCAGTAGAATTGGATGGAAATAAATCAGGATTAGGCAAAAGTAAGTCCACTTCAGAAAATTTGCTGATCATTAGAGGAGCAGGATAGTACGTGCACGATGATAGGAAAATGCTGCTTATAAATAATTAGACTGCTCGTTGTAGGTTAAGCTTCTCTTGTATAATTGTCTGCTATTTATCTGTGTACTGACTGACCTTGAACAATTGCTTTGGATTGAACTCTACCTGCCCTGACCTATGTTCTGTTCCTGGACTTGCATGCACCTGCTGACTTTGTACTGTCATTTCTTTTTTTAGCTCCTGACTGATTTGGTTTGACTTCTGTTTAGTCTGATTTAGTCTGATAGAACCTGAATAATGTTCTTTAGTTCTGCATGTTTGGGCTGTATGTGAGTCGGATGGCGGTGGAAGCCCGCTTACTAGCTTGGACTAATGTAACTATCCACCCTTCTACGCCGGTTGTTAATGAACCCTCGGACCTGATTTAGAGTTGTACACTAATGCCGTTACTACTGCGTTTGTGTACGCAGAGGATATGCGAAAATAGGCTACCGTGGCAGATGCCGGGATTTGTATGGAGACGCCTACAGGTGGTATCGCAATGCCAAGCAACTTCATACTAATACGCAGCCGCAAATGCAGATCCCTCGATAATTGGCCTCCCGATTGACTGTATGGGTGCGTAAAAAGACTGCCCATACTGAGACGCTGGAGCCATGTTATTTTGCATACGGGATCACAGACACAGGCAGCGAAACACCACAAATGGTCATGACACGTCTGCCTTTTTGGCAGCACACCCTATTACCTCCTCCAAATGCCCCTTAACTGTCAATCACTCTGCAAATAAAATGTCGCTGCTTGTGACTACAGTAAAGTACTTTGACACGTGTGCTGTACAACTGAGATGCATGCACAGTTTACCAATAATTGTACAACTAAGAAAATATTGGTATAGCGTACAACTCAGACCCATCATGCATATTATTGTGCCGCCTACTGCTTCTCTGTCCACAGCGTCAGCTGTCATCAATAGCATTGGGACTTACACCGACCCTATGCTGTGTGCAGGAGATCTGTTAGAAACAGGCACCCTGCTAAAAAGTCGACCTACACGCTCATAACACTCCAGTTTACACCCAGATATGGCTATCTCAGAGGGAGGGAGGGAGGCCTAGAGTACATGACTATTTGTCATGTATGTGAGTGTTGCTTAATGCTAATGGATTGTGTGTTTATTTTTATGTTGTTACAGTATCAGCTTGTATCTGAGTGTTAGTGCAGTGTACCAAAAGGAGGAAGCAGTTATTTACCAGACTAAAGGAAAGATATATTAAACAATATTTGATGGCTTTGGCCATTGTAGCCCACTAGCTACAATACAGTAACATGGCACAAAGAGGGATCAGAAGTACCCCTCTCCAATAGGGCCATTAGCGCATGCTCATTACATAACTCAAGTCATAAACCTGGTTGTGATGGCATCACTGAGAAGCTGTCCCAGCAAGATGAAGGATGAAGAACACCAGCAGGCCTTGCTGCAGGTAAGTAGATGATGATGGAGGAGGCAGTTCATTTACCAGCGTCCGGAATGTCGGACATTGGAATCCCGGCGCTGGAAGCCCAACTCTGTACTAAAGATAGGTGTCTAAATACTGACACCTACCTTTAGCCAGACGCCGAAATGCCGACGCCCAGCATTTCAAAAAAAAGCAAGTGGGGACTGTTAGCTGTGGGGGGGGTAGTTTTAGGCACCCCCGGGGGTACTTCGGGTTAAGCACCGCCCCCGGAGAGGGTTTGGATTAGACTAGGGGAAGGGGGGGTTAGGGTTAGGTGTCACCAGGGGGGGTTAGGGATAAGCACCCCCCCGGGAAGGTTAAGTTTAAGGTGCGGGAAGGGAGGGTTAGGGTTAGGCACCAGCGGGGTGAGGTTAGGGTTAGGCACCACTAAGGGAGGGTTGGGGGGGGAGGGGAGGGTTAGGGTACTTACCAGTCCCAGTCGGCATCCTGATGGTTCAGGCTTCTAGCATTGGTATTTAGTCTGCCGGCAATACATATGGCGGCATTACATATCGGTTCCGATGATGGATGATAATGATCACATTATAAATGCAATCATTAATATATCTCGCTTTTAATGTTAATCCTGTGCATAACATGTTCTCCCACACTGGATAAACTGTGATGCAATTGAACCCAGTGATAATTTAATTCCATTATATCATTCATATTCTGCATCTGTTCCTGATAAGTAGGATATTGAAGTACGGGTTGACTATTCACCACAAATCACAGCAGAGACTACTCTTAAAAACTTTGTATTATAATCTTTTAAAATGCAGAATGGTATTCACGGCCTAGGACTTCAAGGGGAAACCTGTTAAAATTAGTATTTGTACATGCACAATTTGGATACATGATCTTTTCATCATAGTGTCGCTGTTGACCCCGCACTCTTCCACTAACAGGACTAGTTTCTTAACTTTTAGGAGGTATATTTAATAAAGTGAGGAGTTTTTAGAAGTGGAGATGTTGCCAATAGCAACCAATCAGATTTAACCTTCTAGAACATCACTTTCTAAAAACCTGCACTTTAGTAAATGTACCCGTTAGATTCTCAACTTGTGTTTATGTGTAACAAACAAAAATGGCAGCTGCTCAATCAATCTAGCAGTACTAATCAGGTGCATGAAAGGGAGGGGTCAGACTAAGTAGAGAAAGGAGGGGGATTTAACCCCCTATTGTACCTCAGCACACTGAATAATACCTGCAACAATATATGAAGGCTATATGGTCATAGAAATTCAGAGATATTAGTTGCATGCATTTGCAAATACATGGGAGGCTGCTGGGCCACGTCACGGCTTCTCTGTTACCAGCAGTCCCTAACACTAAGGGGTTCACGTCCGGGGCGCAGTGCACCCCAAAAAACGTCCAGTCCAGGACCCCCCCAGGGCATCACACGAAAATGGAAAAAGAGTGACAGTGCAGTGTAAAGTATAGCTGTGTGTGAGTAATCATTAAGTGTGGAATGAGAGGTTAAAATATATGTGAAAAAATACATGAATAATAAACAAACATAAAAGGTGATGTGAAAAGCAACTATGTGTATTAAGTGGTGATGCCCTGAGGAGGCCCAGCCAGACCAGTCCCAGGGGCCCTACACCCAAACGCTCACCCCAAATGTAAAATATACCAATTATAAGGCCTCATGATAAAGGCACATATATAATTTTGTCAAATGTAAGGCCTCATGATAAAGGCACATACATAAATGCATCCAAATTGAGAGCCAGCTTACCTGGGAGTCACCCCTGGGAACTCCAACTAGCACTACTAGAACCAGCATGCCCTACTAATGCTGGCTCCTTCATGCAACTCATAACAAACAAACAAAAATGGCAGCTGCTCAATCAATCTAGCAGTACTAATCAGGTGCATGAAAGGGAGGGGTCAGACTAAGTAGAAAAAGGAGGGGGATTTAACCCCCTATTGTACCTCAGCACACTGAATAATACCTGCAACAATATATGAAGACTATATGGTCATAGAAATTCAGAGATATTAGTTGCATGCATTTGCAAATACATGGGAGGCTGCTGGGCCACGTCACGGCTTCTCTGTTACCAGCAGTCCCTAACACTAAGGGGTTCACGTCCGGGGCACAGTGCACCCCAAAAAACGTCCAGCCCAGGACCCCCCCAGGGCATCACACGAAAATGGAAAAAGAGTGACAGTGCAGTGTAAAGTATAGCTGTGTGTGAGTAATCATTAAGTGTGGAATGAGAGGTTAAAATATATGTGAAAAAATACATGAATAATAAACAAACATAAAAGGTGATGTGAAAAGCAACTATGTGTATTAAGTGGTGATGCCCTGAGGAGGCCCAGCCAGACCAGTCCCAGGGGCCCTACACCCAAACGCTCACCCCAAATGTAAAATATACCAATTATAAGGCCTCATGATAAAGGCACATATATAATTTTGTCAAATGTAAGGCCTCATGATAAAGGCACATACATAAATGCATCCAAATTGAGAGCCAGCTTACCTGGGAGTCACCCCTGGGAACTCCAACTAGCACTACTAGAACCAGCATGCCCTACTAATGCTGGCTCCTTCATGCAACTCATAACAAACAAACAAAAATGGCAGCTGCTCAATCAATCTAGCAGTACTAATCAGGTGCATGAAAGGGAGGGGTCAGACTAAGTAGAAAAAGGAGGGGGATTTAACCCCCTATTGTACCTCAGCACACTGAATAATACCTGCAACAGTATATGAAGACTATATGGTCATAGAAATTCAGAGATATTAGTTGCATGCATTTGCAAATACATGGGAGGCTGCTGGGCCACGTCATGGCTTCTCTGTTACCAGCAGTCCCTAACACTAAGGGGTTCACGTCCGGGGCGCAGTGCACCCCAAAAAACGTCCAGCCCAGGACCCCCCCAGGGCATCACACGAAAATGGAAAAAGAGTGACACTGCAGTGTAAAGTATAGCTGTGTGTGAGTAATCATTAAGTGTGGAATGAGAGGTTAAAATATATGTGAAAAAATACATGAATAATAAACAAACATAAATAGTGGTGTAGATGTATGATGCTCCATTACGGGGTTAAGCGGTATCTGCGCATGTTATTTGCTGCAGGTACCGCTTTTCCCAATGTATTAATGTGGGGTTATGTGTTAATTGTCAGGGGTTCTAAGCGCCCCTGTCATTATCTTCGTTGCCATCTACAAGATAGCGTGCCAATGTGCCAGCCAATGTATGAACGGACAATGACATTGACCATTCTGACAGGTGCAGCCAGAGCCGGATTTAGACCACATGGGGCCTTAGGCAAGACACCGGTTTGGGGCCCCCCTCCTTCAAACAATCCATAGCACTATATTTTCATTACACTTTTACTATCCATGTGGATATAGAGTGGGAATAGTAGCATCTGGTGAGCGAAGCGAGACCGCGAGGCCCCATGTTCTGAACCTTGCTCTTCCCCCTGTTGTCGCGGGTCACAGATCCTGCAGCCCACTTCATTTTAGACCTAAACCTCCCCTCACACAGACCCCTCTCCCCTCACAGCACAGACCCCCCCATGCCCTCACAGACCCCTCTTAGCATATAGACCCTGTCCCCTCACAGAACAGATGCTTCTTAGCATATAGACCCTCTCCCCTCACAGAACAGACCCCTCTTAGTATAGACCCCCCCAGCGCCTTTCTCTCCTCCCCACCAGCTCCAGCAAACTTACCTGTCCGGTAAACCGTGGATCTGCATGGCTCTTCGAGTAGCTCCAGCAGTCCAGAGCTCTTAACGGTGGTACAGTGGGGGACCAAGTAAGTCACAGTGAGTGGCCACTGACTGCGGGTGCAGCTGCGCACTCCTCACCATGGCGCTCCATTCATCACTGGCAGCATCCCCTGCCTGCCTAATGATAGGGCCAGACCAGCTTTCAACTATGCCTCCCCCTCCCCAAGGGGCAGGGCCTTGGACGTGCTGCTACCCTCACTGCCAGTATATTTGTCCACGGCTCCTATCGCCCTAGCTGGTGCTAGTTGTAGCAGGTCACATCACAGACAGTGCAGCAGGTACTCCAGGGCCGGATTATGGGTCGGGGCCTGGCCAAGAGCCCCTTGGGACCCGCCGGGCCCTAGACGGCCACCTAGGTTGCCTAGCTGTAAATCCGGCCCTAGGTGCAGCTATCAATTTCGACAGCTGCAGCTGTTGTTGCCGCAACATAGCACTGTCCCTGGCTATGGCGGCTGCTGGGCTTGGTATTGTGCATGGGAGATCTTGCGATGCTTGTGAAATCTCACTCATGCCCATTGGAACCAGCTGGGAGGTGAGACACAGCGCATCAGCACTAGGCTCAAGCGCTGTTGGGTCTGTCAGGGATCACTGGAGGGGGTTCTCTCCCTTACTCCGGCAGATGAGATGATAATAGATCTCATATGTACTGCTTCCTGAGCCCAGATGCTCTTATAATCAATCATACCCCTATTTCATAGTTTTGAAGCATAATAACAATATGTAACACAATAATGCCTATTCCCCTATAGATTGCAAGCTTGCAAGCAGGGCCCTCTTACCTCTTTGTCTGTCTGTTATTAACCATTACTACATACCCTCCAACATCTCTCAGTTGAAAGTCGGTACAGGGGCGTGGCCACAGATAAAGGGGGCATGGTAATCTATAAAGGGGGGGTGTCCACGGGTACTGAAGACTGGAGGCAGCTGGCGCTTGTGGGTCGTTATGTCAGCGTCAGTGCAGATTGCCAAGAACCATGGAGGACGGAGCCACCTGTCATTCAGCAGCGCTGCGGGAGTCTGTGTCCCCGCAGCGCTGCTATAGTATTCGGGAGATTGCACTCATCCGGTACATCGGTACAGCCCCTGTTTTGCCGGTACAGACCATTAAAAAACGGTACTGTACCGGCCAAATCGGTATAGTTGGAGGGTCTGTTACTATTATGTTCCCAATTGTAAAGTGCAACAGAATGTGCTGTCACTAAACAAATAACTGTTAACAAAAAATAAGTAATGATAGTGTGTCTTGTAAACGGGTAATTGGTAAACTTCTATAGAAAATAGCTGTACTTGGTAAACATTGATTATCTTGGCAAATATGTAAACAAGCAAGGGGGGACTTGGTAAGGGATGCGGCGAGCATCCCGACGAGTGGGATGCCATCTGCCGGAACCCTGGCCTCGGAATCCCGAATGCCGAGACAACATCCCGACATGCTGAAATCCCGACATGATTCGGGATGCTGACGTCGCGATCTCGGCAGACGGCAACCCGATCGTAAGGACACCGGGAAAGGGTGAGCATCAGCTGCAGTGGGGGGGGAGGACTTAGGTTTAGGCACCGGGCAGGGGGGGTTAGGTTCAGGCACCACCTGGGGGGTTTAGAGTTAGGCTCTAAAAGGGTAGGGTTAGGGTTAGGCACTTACCGGGGGGGTTATGGTGCTTGGTGGGGAGGGTTAGTATTAGCGTACAGGAAAGGAGGGTTTATGGGGTAAATAGGACAGGGGAACAGTACTCACCATTCCCATCGGGATTTGAACCTTCAGGATGCCGCTGTCAGTGTACTGACAGCTGGCATCCCGTCCATCGGTATTTCATACCGAATCCCTTGGTAATTATTTACAGATAGTTTGGGATGTGTATTAGAAATAGAAGAGAGACCCTGATTTAGATGCCTCCATAGGCTCAATCCGATTAGCCGCGAATCCCCTCGCAGTGCGAGAAAGTTTAGCTGTATGATGCACTTATAGTATCACTGGACTGGTGAATTTGTGTTCGCGCACTGCATACAAAAATGTGCGAGATTCCGAGGAGAGGCCTGGCTGCGAGGGGAGCGAATTGTGGTGCCGTCGTTGCCGTTTCTATGCTGCTGCAATGGCAACTCACCCCCTTCACGGCTAATTGGATAGTGCCCTATTGCAGACTCATTTATCACTCACAACAAATGGATTAAAGGGGCTTATTCATAGTGCACACAAGTCTGCCGCCCGTTTACACCTTCCCAACAAGTGGAGAGGCGGCTGAGATAGGGGCCTGCAGTGGCTCAGATTTGAGTATGCTCAGCTACAGAGCATGTGCAGAAAACGGAATTGTGCGTATGAATAAGCCCCTAAGGGGTAATGTTCCACAAGTGAGAGTTTTTAGAAGTGTAGATGTTGCCAATAGCAACCAATCAGATTCTAACTATTATTTTCTCGAAGGTGCTAGTTAAATGTTACGTAGAATCTTATTGGTTGCTATGGGCAACATCTCCACTTCTAAAAACTCGCACTTTAGTAAATGTACCCCTTAGTGTCTGTATTGAAATAATATTGTGGTCACTGTCAAATATAATCAGAAAAATTACAACAATGTTATTTATATGTATTTAAAGAAAAGAATAAGCATTGCCTATGTATTATCGGTATGTATAGGGTGATGTTATAATGTTATGTCACTTTTTTATCTTTGTAAAATAAAGCCTATGTTTTATAAATGCAGAAGACGCCAATTACATTATCGCAGTCACGCAAATACTTGGAATTACAGCAAAAAAACTTAAACGAGCCGAGAAGCAATTGGATAATGTCACCGCTCAGTATAAAACCTCTGTAGATGAAGAGAACAATAGGAATGTTGCAGGCAATGCTGCAAATGGAGATACTGAGGGATTCCTTAATGATAGAGAAATCACAGATATTGCACAATCCCCTGAACCCAGAACGATTACAGATCAAGAAAAAGAATTAACAAGAAATACACAAAGCGAGGAAACTGACAACGTTACAATAAGTGATACAAATGATCCTTCCCATAAAAGTGACAATGAAGATGAAGCCCAGCAAACAAAAGAGAGAATGAAAGATAATAGTAGGTCAATAATATGTGCAGAGAACACCAAACACAGAGATAAACGGCCTGCTCACAACCAGGAGTTAAATCCCACATCAGACCACAAGGAGGAGTATAAGGATTCTGACTGTGATAAACAAAACTTAATGGAACTGTCTAGTTCACATGTCACAGTTAATGGAACAACTGTGAACCTTTTGGTAGAACGTTTAATGGAGAACTGGATTTATAAAAAGTAAGTAAAGTAATCTGCCATGTAAGAAATATTCCGTTTCAGGTACTTCATCTGCTAGAGAGAAAAAAAAAACAGTACACAGAAATGTTAATTTAATTAAAAACAAATCATAAAAATTCAACCAAATATAGACTTATTATTCAAGAGTTATTAATTCATGTTTTTGTGTAAATTATAGTTCAGAAATATGTTGTATACAATTAAATGCACTCCAATGGAGCAGTTAAAAATAAACAACAACAACATATGATTTATTATATTTACCGCTTTGGGCTATTAGATTTGCATAATGCTTGAAATCATTTTATTTTATTTTTTCTTTGTCATACAGTGTAATTTATTTTCTATTTATAGAGGGGTATGAAATAAATTACAATTGCATTCTTGACAAATTAGTGACACCACATAAAAATAAGCTTTATCAATAACATTTAATTATTAACAGATATTTATATACAGATGTGTCCTGATACGCCTATCCTTTTTGCGTCATATGGTCCAAGTTGCCTGAATTTAGCATCTTAATCACATTGTTGCCACATGAACAGTTCCTTATAGTGTCCATTATTTTTATTACAGAGGAATTGGTATAAAATGGCCAATTAAGCACAATGATTCATGGTGCAAGGCATGGCACGCAGGGCCGTCGAGACCTCTGATGGGCCCAGGTACTGGGGGCGTGACCAAATCTGGAAGGCGTGGCACACACGCCCTGGCAATAAAAAGTATTGTACGGTCAGCGTTGGGTGGCTACTCCAGAGGAGGGTGGAGGAAGCGATCACGCCTCCTGTGACACCTCATCTCTGCCAACTACCACTGCCCGTGCCTGTAGAGCAGACTGCTGCAGCAACTCTCTCACAGCCCGACAGGCTGCTACACTACTATACAGGTACAGACCAGTGGTAGTGGGTAGAGGAGTGGGGGGTGAGCCCACGCCAGGCCCCTTCAACCGGCTCAGTACCTGCCCCCCCCTCAGTTCCCCTGATGGCACGGCTTTCTGTTATCAGTCCTCTGTCTTTCACTTTTTTTCCCCGGTTAGAGTCTGAGTTGCAATCAACAGATGATTGCAATGCCAGCGCCCGGATCTAGGCTCTCAGAGAATTGTACTTTTGCAACATTAGAGATGAGAATAAGATTCATATTTTGTGAACAAGTATGTGGTGGGTTGCATGGCTCAGCTTTGTCTCAAAGTCCGTGGCGCGACCAATGAGGCTATCTGGAAGGATTTGAGGATAGGTGTAGGAGAACACATCTGTAGCGCCCACATATAAGGTAGCGTTTTACATGGAATATATAGTCACTCACATCAGTACCTTCCCCAATGGACGTTACAGTCTTTACATGTAATTGTGTATTTCTTCTCCTAGATATACAGTACAGGAAAAGGATGAGAGTGAAGAAAGGTTAGCCTGCTTCATCAAAGCACCTCCTTCAGTCCTACATCGGCTACAATGCAGGTTTATGGGTGAAATGAGCTCCTTAGTGGTATCAGATGCTGAAGAATTGGTCAGCTGTGTTTTGAATGTTTCAAGTCTCGATGCTGATCTCAAAATCCCATTTCCCATCAATATTTCAATTCCATTCAGTAGCAATTATAGAGGAAGCTATAAGGATATAATGATTAAAGCAATTGAAAAAAAGTTTCAGGCAAGTTACTTAACACCTAATTCTTTAGACGGACATCATGGACAACACAAGGTTAGTGAATTTAAAACGTAATTTTATTATCTTATTCATTATTTAATAAAAAAAAAAATTGTTGTTGCTACTGTAATGTTGTTATTGTACTAGTGTCATCATTGTGCTCTGCAACAAGATGGCGGAGGCACGTTCAGCAGCATCCTATTAAATGAATACGAACGATTCCATTTTGGTAGGCCCCGGACCTCAATAAGAGTCAAACTTGCGCCAATTTGTTTTGAATAAAATATGCATTTCCGTACGGCACATAAACAACTGTTGTGGAAGTGTTTTTGTATTTAATTACATTTTATTCGGAAATGTAACATTCTCATTTATCCTCACACTAGGTCATATGACACTTCATTATATTATTATTACATGCAAAAATACCGTACTGTGACTTTAGCATTTACAATTAGCTCCATCTCCAGGCGCAAATATTACTGTTTTTGAGTATTATGCTTCTTGAGGCATTTCTCCCTCAATATACACAGGCAGTGGCGTAAGTTCATCCCAGACACCCGGAGGCAAGTTATAATTTAGTGCCCCCCTATTCCCCATATTTACAACCCTAAATGGGGTGAATATATTGTGGGTGATGGAGTAGGTGCCCCTTCAGTGCTGGAGCCCGGCGGCAGGCGCCTCCATTGTCTCCCATACTTCTGCCCCTGTACACAGCTTATTATGCTTTTGTTTTCACATAAGGCTCTTTCTGTGTTCCTTCACTGCACACCTGCATCCATCTCTAAATGAGGCCCTCAGACGCACTGCGTAAAATGAGAGCTTGAGACAACCCCAATTTCACTTACTGATAATGTTGAAATTAATCCTATTTGCATACAGTAAACAAACCTAATAATTGCATAGTGTTAAAAGCTATTAAAGATTTCCTAAACCTGTAGATTACAAACATATTTCAGGAAATCATCAGGTAGTGTGTTATTCTCATTACAGGGCACATTTATCATTATATGGAAGCTGGTCCTGATAATCATCATTTCTTATCGCTGCCTATGGTGACAATTAGATATTATGACCCGGATTTATCAACGAGTGATATTGTTTTTATCACTCGGTGCTAATCTTAAATGGTGCTGCTGCCAATCAGCTCCTAACTGTCATTTTTCAAACACAGCCTGTAAAGTAACAGTTGGGAGCTGATTGGTTGAAGCATCATTTAAGATTAGTAATGTCACATGTGTGATAACAAGAATATCACTCATTGCAGTGGCAAATGCAGGATTTCTAGAGAGGGGTTTCCAAATGCTTGATTTTAGAGTGAGTGTGGCCAGTCCATGAAGAGGGTAGAATTAGCACTTATCCATCTTTAATATGCATCATACAAAGTGTATTGTGTGTCATAATTCCAGCATATACAGGACCAGAGATCACAGTGAGCCATTAGATGCGGCAGTAGGGCCATCCTGCCTGAGCTGAATGTTTTTATTTTAGATGTGGGCACCATTCCAGAGTATTAGAGAAAGTCCGGGAGTCTGGGGGAGCAGCAGAGGAACCTAGCACTGCCCTGGACATATATGTACATATTGGGCTCTATAGCAGCACATCCCTAGCAGTGAAAGTTTTCCAGATATCCTAGTTGGTGCACAGGTTATTTATTACTGGCTGATACATGTTAGAAGATCTACAGGTTGTGCTGATTATTTAATTTGTGATACTGAGAAGAACATGCAGCACTAGCAAAATTCTATTATAGTACTATTTCTATTGTGGTCATGGTGTGGGCTGGGGAGGGGGGTTTCCAGGCAGACAGAAACCCCCCCAGCGTTTGCCTATGCATTGATAAATCTGGGCCTATGTATCAAGGCAATGTATGATAAAACAGATGCAAGGACATGCGATGTGTAAAGTGGTCGCTTGAGCAATCTATATCAATGATTGTGCTTTCACTTACAATGGCCTACAAATGGAGGAATTTATTTAGAGTAACTCATGGCCAAATTGAAAATTCACTGATTAGAGTATGTACCAAACTCCCCAGTTGATTTCAGCCATTCCATGCCAACTGTACAAAGAGGACTATGGGTCTGATTCATTAAGGATCGCCATTGCGATTGCAGCTCCGTCATCGCGCGCAGGTCTGCTGCGAAATTATACTAATGATTGCTATCGCACTGCCAGCATAGAGACACCCACTGCCTCCCACTACCGCTATCTCACATCCGTAATACCCTGAAAACCTCCATAAACATTGGCAACATCGAGTACCATCGGCCAGACACGCAGAATTACAGCAGCCCTGACCTTACTTAGATATTGCTAACCTTGTTGCACGCAGAAAGCACTCAAGCTACGTATGCAATCGCAGAGGCTAATTTATGCACGCCCACGCAGCGGTGTTCAAATGGACAGACACGCCTGCGTTTCTCCAAATACCCCCCCTCTCCACTCCCTGTCACCACCTCTAAACTCTCACTGCCTGTCAATCACTCTGCGATAGCGCTGCGTGATCTGCTTGATAACAGTGCGATCGCAGTGGTGGCTTCGCGTATGTGCACTGCGATGCATGCGCGGTACGCAACAATCGGCCAACTGCGAGTGCTGTTGCAGTTGCGATCCTTAAAGAATCTGGCCCTATGTGAGTGGATGGGATTAACATGGTGCACTGTAATGTACTGTCATCAGATAGGCTGACTTAATAAATCAGTAACAAAAATAGTTTGAGATTTATCAAATCTTGGAGTGAGAGTAAGTGGAATAGTTGCTCATAGCAAGTACAACCAATCAATTCAAACAGTCATTTGTTTGAAATTTTCTTTTCAGCAAAACTTATTTCAATGTATTTTGTATTTGTTTTTCTTATTTATTTAATGCAGGGAAGTTTTGCAGAGGTCAAAGTCTACAAGCTTGGTACATTTTGTGTAGTTTCCTGTTTGAAGAAAGAGAATTTTACTGTTCTTAAAAAAGGATTATCGTTAAAACTGAATGTGGATTCGCGGATCTCCTTTAATTACCCCCCAGGCTGCTTCAGCTCCTCAGTAATTGTGCAGTTTAAGGTAAATCTGTATATGTGTCTTTTCTTTGAAAGGTGTTACATCTGGAACATCCTGTACGTCTTATGAGTTATTTCCCAAAACAGCAGTGCTCGAGACAAAAGTGTGATTGTGAGAAAGACGTTATTGCAAGTTAGAAGATCACTATAATGTGCTGGCAATGACAAGTGCTCCTCGGGGTGTACACTGAATATTATGTAAGCACCTGGATATAACATCTGTAGATGTACGGAGACCTCTAGATAATTGGTTGATAGGGGAACTTTGCCGTTCTCAGTATAAAAAGTCATAGATAACGTTCATGAAAATTTGACCTTCAGTAAATAATACTCTTGGGTTGAAGAGGCATCAACAACATCAGTGGGGTAGTTACTTACCTATAATATCCTATTAGGACATGTTGTATTTAAAAAAAAAAATTAAAACTCAACTAAAGCTTCAACTTGGGCAAAATTAAGTTTTAACAATTCCTGTTCTAAGTTGATTATATTGATTCATTATATCATATTAATACTTTTAAACCGATCTTACGGTGGGCCTGTCCACTATCCCTGCCTCCATCTGGCATCCTCCATCTCCACTCCCATCTCACCAGTCCTATCCCTGGTCTTCTATACTTACATATTTCTATAATACTGCAAGTAGCATAAATTAGTCACTGCGACAGCATACGCAGCATGAGTGCTCACTGCGTACGACGAGGTTAGCAATTTCTGAGTAACGTCAAGGCTGTTGTAATTGTCCGTGAGAGGCTGATGTTACGCGATGTTCCCGATGTATACGGAGGATTGCAATGTATTACGGATGTGTGAAAGCGGTAGTGGGCTTCTCTGTACTGGCTTTGGCCGTCTCTATAATAGATATGTGCTTGCAGCCATTAGATTATTTTTGCTATAGACCTGTGTGCGTAATTGCAGCTGCAGTCGCAATAGCGAACCATAGTGAATCAGGCCCAAGGTCTTCTATTATAATTGTAAACAACTATCCATCAATATCTAGGGCAACAAACATATCTTATTACTCATGTAAACAGACGTATTAACTACCTGCAGAGCAATTTCTAAGTTCAGGATGACAAAGGAGGGCCTAATTCAGAGATGTACGTAATCACAATGCACGTGTGCAGATATAAGGCTGCGATGTCACTCGCAGTGCCCCAATGCCGCAGTATGATTCACATGCTGCTGACATCTGGCCGGTTGGGTATGGGATGCCAGCAATCAGGATCCCGGCAACCCGGCAGGGCTAGTATACCAAAACTTGTTGTTCGGTACGCTAACCCTCCCCCTGTCCCTACCCTAATTTATCTCTCCCTCTTTGGTGCCTAACTGTAACCGCCCCCCTAGTGCCTAACCATACCCCCTAAACCTAACCCGCCTATCTTTAGTCGGGATGTCGGGATGTGGTTGGCGGGATGTCGACGGGCGGGATAGCGCCTGCCAGCATCCTAACTACATCCCGTTTCTAACATTGCTTTTAAATTTCCTCTGCGACCACTACAAACATATTCTGCCCAAATATGGCACCCTGGGTCTTCCAAAACATGTATCTTTTCTAACCAATGTCTCAGAATGATCACAACATAATACAATTATTTATTGCAATTCTATTGTTGATAGAGAAGAAATCAATTGTTTAGGTGGATTGATTGGTACTGTTCAGCCCTGTAGCACAATATTGTGTATGTTTACTAAAGTGCGGGTTTTTAGAATTGCAGGTGTTGCCCATAGCAACCAGTCAGATTCTAGCTACAGTATTATCTTATAGAAGGTGCTAGATAAATGTTAAATAGAATCTGATTGGTTGCTATGGGCAACATCTCCACTTATGAAAACCAGCACTTTGGTAAAAATACCCCTATGTCTCAGATTTATTCTCTATACTTTGCACATAATTATTTTTGGCTGTTATCTTAAGAACAGCCAGATCCCTTAGGTGATACATTTATACTCCTTTTACGCCGACTAAAAAATCCAGGGTTGATGCACGTGAACTCGCATAAATCCAGGATTTTTGTCAGTGTAAATGGATTAACCGGACCTGGGGATCCGACCTGGCTGGATTGTAGGGTTGAGCACGGGTTATTCCTGTGTCACCCTGCAGTGTAAACGGAGCGACCCAGCTCACGATGACCCGGGTCGCACCGCATGTCGCCCCGATTGGCTGGCTTCAGTGGCGCTTGGAGATGACATCATCTCCAAGTGTCCACTGCCGGGCCGACCAGAACGGAGCAGCGCACCCCACCCGCCCTCCGTGCCTCTGGACCGCTTTGGAGTAAGTTAAGCGGGTCGTGGAGGGTGAGGGATGGTAAGATGCGCTGCTTATTTACAGCGGAGAGCCGGGTCAGTGCTGACCCAGCTCTGGTGTGAACGGTGCCGACTCGGGTTCCGCTGTGTAAAAGAGATTTTGTCCCGGGTCTGATCGGGGTTGGAAACGTATTCCAAGTCCCGGGTCAGAAAGCTACAGCTACCCCTATACAGTATTGTAAAGTGGATCTATGCAGGAACATTTGCATTAACTGTCTGTGGTTTCTCATAGGTTCTAAATCAAACAATAATACATGAATAGTCCAACCTACTAACACTTTTAAGTGACCACATTAATTAGACCTCTGTGCACCTAATATATTGCCGATAGGAACCTCATTTATTTGCCCTGTATTTCCATTTTTGTAAGTTGTACCATAAATATAAAAACTGTACTGAATATAGAACTTGATGTATTGAGACACTGGCAATCTACAGACTGAAAATATAGAAAATGTATAGCATTATAAAATATCATAGCAAAAGTAACTAGTATTTAGCCATGCCTCCCTGCTGTACTGCAGCCCTTGACATTTTTTACATTTTAAATGAATTTGATAGTTTTTGCTATTTATTTTACCCTTGGACTTCGTACGCAAAAGCTGACATACAGATGAGTCTGATTTGGACGCAGAAGCACACGCAGAAGCACACGCAGAAGCACACACAGAAGCACACGCAGCAATGTCTATAAGCTAGAGATGTGTGCCGACCCCCGTGTTTTAGTTTAGGTTTTGAATCTGGATTCATCTTCGTGTTTTGGTTTTGCAAAACCACCCTTAAGTGTTTTGATTTTGAATTCGGATAAAAATCAACAAAAATTGATTAAAAATAGTGGTGTGCACAGGCCACTTTTCGTGTTTTGTGTTTTGGTTTTGGATCTGGATCTTTCTTCGTGTTTTGGATCTGGATTGGTTTTGCCAAAACCACCCTTCCGTGTTTTGGGTTCTGGGTTTTGTGTTTTGGATCTGTATTTTTTTTAGAAAAAGCATAAAAACAGCTAAAATCACAGAATGTGTTGGTTTTTCTGCTCCTATGCTATTATTAACCTCAATAACCTTAATTTCCACTAATTTCCAGTCTATTCTGAACACCTCACACCTCACAATAGTGTTTTTATGTCCAAAAGGTTGCACCGAGGTAGCTGGATTACTATGCTAAGCGACACGAGTGGGCGGCACAAACACGTGACCCATCTAGGAGTGACACTGCAGTGGCAGACAGGATGGCAGTTTGAAAAACTAGGCCCCAAACTGTACATAATGCAAAAAAAAAAAGAGGTGCAAGATGGAATTGTCCTTGGGCCCTCCCACCCACCCTTATGTTGTATAAACAGGACATGCACACTTTAACAAACCAATCATTTCAGCGCCAGGGTCTGCCACACGACTGTGGCTGA
Source organism: Taudactylus pleione (assembly GCA_031769625.1). Lineage (NCBI taxonomy): Eukaryota > Metazoa > Chordata > Amphibia > Anura > Myobatrachidae > Taudactylus > Taudactylus pleione. Next base: position 6,792,692 of record JAUIMM010000300.1, read on the forward strand.
AATGATTGGTTCGTTTGGGCCCCCACAAAACAAGCTGGCAATTAATCTGGCCCTGCACAAACTGGCTCTACGGAGGCAAGATGTCGTCCTCATCCTCCTCATCCACCGATTCCTCACCCTCTTCAGTGTTGTGTACATCCTCATCCTCACAGAGTATTAACACGTCCCCACTGGAATCCACCACCACAGGTCCCTCTGTACGTTCTGAAGGCTGGTCTCCCTGGAAGAGCTGATAATTCATTTTGATGAACATCATCTTCTCCACATTCTGTGGAAGCAACCTCCTACGCCTTTCGCTGACAAGGTTCCCGGCTGCACTAAACACTCTTTCGGAGTACACACTGCAGGGGGGCAACTCAGGTAAAATAGAGCCAGTTTGTACAGGGGCCTCCAAATTGCCTCTTTTTTCTGCCAGTACAGGTATGGACTGTCTGACATGCCTACTTTTATGCTGTCACCGATGTAATCCTCCACCATTCTGTCAATGGTGACAGTATCATATGCAGTGACAGTAGACATGTCAGAAATTGTTGCCAGGTCCTTCAGTCCGGACCAGATGTCCAAACTTGGTCCTGCCTGCCCTGCATCACTGCCAGCAGGTTGCTTAGGATACCTAAGTTTTTTCCTGGCAGCCCCAGTTGCGGGAGAAAATGAAGAAGGAACTGTTGACGTGTCACGTTCTGCTTCAGCTGACAGTGTGTTCACCAGCAGGTCTTTGCACCTCTGCAGGCTTGTGTCGGCAAGAAAGAGAGATACCACATAGGCTTTAAACCTAGGATTGAGCACGGTGGCCAAAATGTAGTGGTCTGATTTCAACAGATTGACCACCCTGGAATCCTGGCAAAGCGAATGAAGGGCTTCATCCACAAGTCCCACATGCCGAGCGGAATCGCTCCATCTTAACTCCTCCTTCACTTTCTCCAGCTGCTTCTGCAAAAGCCTGATGAGGGGAATGACCTGACTCAAGCTGGCAGTGTCTGAACTGACTTCACGTGTGGCAAGTTCGAAGGGCTGGAGAACCTTGCACAACACGGAAATCATTCTCCACTGCGCTTGAGTCAGGTGCATACCCCCTCCTTTGCCTATGTCATAGGTGGATGTATAGGCTTGTATGGCCTTTTGCTGCTCCTCCATCCTCTGAAGCATATAGAGGGTTGAGTTCCACCGCGTCACAACCTCTTGCTTCAGGTGATGGCGGGGCAGGTTCAAGAGTGTTTGCTGGCACTCCAGTCTTCAGCACGCAGTCGCTGAATGGCAAAAGTGGCCATAAATTTTTCGGGCCACCCAAAGCGTCTCCTGCACGCCCCTGTCGCTTTTCAGAAATTTCTGCACCACCAAGTTTATTGTGTGAGCAAAACATGGGACGTGCTGGAATTTGCCCAGATGTAATGCCCGCACAATATTGGTGGCATTGTCAGATATCACAAATCCCCAGGAGAGTCTAAGTGGGGTAAGCCACTGGGCGATGATTTCCCTCAGTTTCTCTAAGAGGTTGTCGGCGGTGTGCCTCTTACTGAAACCGGTGATACACAGCGTAGCCTGCCTTGGAACGAGCTGGCGTTTCTGAGATGCTGCTACTGGTGACGCTGCTGCTGTTGCTGCGTAAGGTGATACATCTACCCAGTGGGCTGTCACAGTCATATAGTCCTTAGTCTGCCCTGTTCCACTTGTCCACATGTCCGTGGTTAAGTGGACATTGGGTACAACGGCATTTTTCAGGACACTGAGGACACTTTTTCTGACGTTTCTGTACAGTCTCGGTAGTGCCTGCCTAGTGAAGTGGAATCTAGACGGGATTTGGAACCGGGGACACACTACCTCCATCAATTGTCTAAATCCCACTGCACTAATGGCGGATACCGGATGTACGTCTAACACCAACATAGCAGGCAAGGCCTCAGTTATATGTTTTGCTTCAGGATGACTGCTGTCGTACTTCATCCTCCTTGCTAAAGACTGTTGGAGGGTCAATTGTTTAGTAAAAGTAGTGGTGTTCCTACTTCCTCTCTGGGATGATGAACGACTCCCAGCAGCAGCAACAGCAGCAGCGGCAGCAGGAGGCGTAGCAATGCAGGATCCTCCGGAGGAATCCCGGATAGGAGAGTCAGTCATGCCAGTGACATGGCCTGCAGGACTACTTCCGATCCTGACTAAGGAGGAAATTGATGAGGAGGGAGTTGACGGTGTGGTTTGCAGGCGCTTGGATACAACAGGACAACGGGATTTAGGTGTCCCTGGACTGCTTACGGTCTTAGCCAAAGTTTCTGAACTTGACAGTAACTTATTATGAACACGCTGCAGGTGCCGTATAAGGGAGGATGTTCCTAGGTGGTTAACGTCCCTACCCCTACTGATTCCACCTTTACATGTGGTACATATGGCAAGACAGTTGTTGTCCGGATTTGGATAGAAATATTGCCAGACCAAAGAGGTGGAAAGTTTGGTCTTCTGCCCAGGCATGACCGTGATGGACTTTTTCATCCCACGGACAACAACTGTCTCCCCCGGAGCCTGATTTAAACAAACCACATCACCATCAGAATCCTCCTCGCCAACTTCCTCCTCAGCGCCAGCTACACCAGTATCCTCATCCTGTTGTACTTCAACAGTGACATCTTCAATTTGCATATCAGCAAGTGGACTGTGGGTGCTCCTTTCAGCACTTGCAGGGGGTGTGCAAATGGTGGAAAGAGCCACCTCTTCCCGTCCAGTGCTGGGAAGGTCAGGCATCGCAACCACCACTACACTTGGACTCTCCTTGGGGATTTGTGATATCTTCTTAGAAAGCACAGTTCTTCGCTGTGCTTTTGCCAGCTTAACTCTTTTGATTTTTTTAGTGGGAGGAGGGCTTCCATCGTCATGTGAAGCTGAACCACTAGTCATGAACATACTAGGGATCGACCTTAGCCGTTCCTTGCCACTCCGTGTCGTAAATGGCATATTGGCAAGTTTACGTTTCTCTTCAGATGATTTAAATGTTTTTTTCAAGGTCATTTTCCTGAACTTTGTCATTTGGGATTGTATGTGCCCTCTACTGTGACATTGGGCATCGGCCTTGGCAGACGAAGTTGATGGCATGTTATCGTCTATGTCATGACTAGTGGCAGCAGCTTCAGCACTAGGAGGAAGTGATTCTTGATCTTTCTCTATTTTATTTTTATCGGAGAAAGTTTGGTCCTCCATTTATGTTATATCGATTTGATATATAAGTGCGGCTAAACACAGAAAATATTTTTTTATTTTTGCTGGAGACTAGTGCACTTTGTGGGTTACACCACCCTTTAAGAAATGAGCCAGCCGGCTCTTTACTTATGGGACACAGGCGCACGCTTGGCGCTGCTCCTTTGTTGATGCACGTGCGGCTACTGCGCACACAATTCACAAACACAGAAAAAATATTTTGTTATTTGGTTTGGAGTGTACTTTGGGGGTTACTACACCCTTTAACGGTCAAGCCAGCCGGCCCTTTACTTATGACACAGGCGCACGCTTGGCACTACTTTGTTGATGCACGTGCGGCTACTGCGCACACAATTCACAAACACAGAAAATATATATTTTTTTTGGTTTGGACTGGAGTGTACTTTGGGGGTTACAGCACCCTTTAACGGTCAAGCCAGCCATCCCTTTACTTATGACACAGGCGCACGCTTGGCACTACTTTGTTGATGCACGTGCGGCTACTGCGCACACAATTCACAAACACAGAAAATATTTTTTTTTTTGGTTTGGACTGGAGTGTACTTTGGGGGTTACAGCACCCTTTAATGGTCAAGCCAGCCGGCCCTTTACTTATGACACAGGCACACGCTTGGCACTACTTTGTTGATGCACGTGCGGCTACTGCGCACACAATTCACAAACACAGAAAAATTATTTTGTTATATGGCTTGGAGTGTACTTTGGGGGTTACAGCACCCTTTAACGGTCAAGCCAGCCGGCCCTTTACTTATGACACAGGCGCACGCTTGGCACTACTTTGTTGATGCACGTGCGGCTACTGCGCACACAATTCACAAACACTGAAAAATTATTTTGTTATTTGGTTTGGAGTGTACTTTGGGGGTTACAGCACCCTTTAACGGTCAAGCCAGCCGGCCCTTTACTTATGACACAGGCGCACGCTTGGCACTACTTTGTTGATGCACGTGCGGCTACTGCGCACACAATTCACAAACACAGAAAATATTTTTTTTTTTTGTTTGGACTGGAGTGTACTTTGGGGGTTACAGCACCCTTTAACGGTCAAGCCAGCCGGCCCTTTACTTATGACACAGGCGCACGCTTGGCACTACTTTGTTGATGCACGTGCGGCTACTGCGCACACAATTCACAAACACAGAAATTTTTTTTTTTTTGGGTTTGGACTGGAGTGTACTTTGGGGTTACAGCACCCTTTAATGGTCAAGCCAGCCGGCCCTTTACTTATGACACAGGCGCACGCTTGCCACTACTTTGTTGATGCACGTGCGGCTACTGCGCACACAATTCACAAACACAGAAAAAATATTATTTTTTTAGCACTTGGGGGGAGCACCCCTGATGGACAGAGCACCCCCTGGACAACACTACAGCACCCCTTTAGGACTGGGACACTGCACAGGACTTTGGAGTGGACACAGCCCCTATGGAGAACTGACTGCACAACACAGTCCAGCCAGTCCCTTTGTTCTTTGAAGTAGTGGACACAGCCCCTATTAACAACAGCAGCACAGCACAACACAGCCAGCCCCTATGGACTTTGAAGTAGTGGACAACAGCAGCACAGCGCAGCACAGCACAGCACAACACTACTCTGCACTACACTACACTACACTACACAGCCCAGCCAGCCCTAACTCCCACCCTCCCTCTTCACTGTCCACAGCCGAGTGAGAAAATGGTGCCGACGCGGGTACCTTATATAGGATCCAAAACCCACGAGACCCGGAAGGCGGGATGATGACGTTTTGCCTCGATTTCAGATCCGAGTCAGGCGGGAAAAGTCGAGCCTGACTCGGATCTGCCTCGGATCGGGGGGGTTTGGATTTCAGAAATCCGAACCCGCTCACCCCTAATTAAAAATCGATTAAAAACAGTTAACATATACAAATCAAAAACCCCAGTTTGGTTTTTAAATCCGAGTTCCGAACCAGCAACAGATCCGAACCAGGTCTCGGTTCGAACCGGGTCACAAAAGTGAATCTGAACCATGACCCGGTTCTACTTTAGCCAGAGGCGGCTCCAGAGGCGGGGCTGCGGCGCAGTCCAAAATTCAAATAGGGGAGCCACACCAACTGCCAGTTAGTCCGGGCCAGTGATGTTTGGCAGCGTTTCAGGTGGCAGTTGGTGTGGCTTCCCTATTTGAATTTTGGACTGTGCTGGAGCCCCACATCTGGAGCCGCCATTGTTTGGAACCCCTAAATTCGGGTGTGTTCGGATATCAGAAATCCAGACCCGCACATCTCTACTATAAGCGGTCGCCCTTCTGTGTCTTTATGCAAATACTGATACAAACTCCTTCCCTTGTGTGGCTGAATGTGCAAGGACTGAGATGCCCACTTTCATCGTCTGTATGTGCAGTGATAACAATTGGGGCATCCTCAGACAGATGCTGTTTCTCTTGTCTCACTCCTTTCACTTGTCTGTCCTCCTATGCCTGTGGCTGTGCGTCTGTGTAGGCAGCCGCTTTCACTGACACCTCCGCGAAACTCCCATAACACAACATTTTTGCGTGCACTACGAGCCACCTCCCAGTCACCGCCCGGGAATGCCAATCACTTTTCCACAATATTTCTGATGCCATCTGTCTCGATCACAGCAACGCCTTTGTGCATAGACTTTATAATCCATGCGCCAAAGGAGTTTTAGGAATTTTCACGCATGCACGGTTGCAAAAAAAATCGCTTTACTAGGGAACATCAGCATAGCTGTGCCGCTCTGAATCAGGCCCTATATTATTGTTATTATAATATTTAATTTTTTTTATCCATCGTTTATTCTTTGATGATATTATTTCAGGTCCAACCAATTGATACCTCACTGATCTCCGCGTTGAAAGTAAAGCATGATGTATATCACCCTGTAGTAACTAGTAGCCCACTCATCCATGTGAAACAGCCTTCAGTTCATGTGTTACACAGGCCGATCACAGTGTTCGTTCCATGCCCTCCAAACCCAGAGAAAAAAAAGTCTGTACGTGACTCGGAAAATAAGAGGGCGTCAAGTGCTGCCGCATCACATTCCACAGCAACGCACCAGACTCGGTAAGGTATTTGGTTTCTTTAATTATCTACATCATTAACAAATTCAATTTACCAGTAGAACATTATTTTATCTAAATGTTACTGTAGGGAAAACGCTTTGGGGCGAGATTCATCAAACTAATTTTGCGGTCAAACCTCAGAAAACTGCAGTATTCCGCGTTACTTTAGGATCCCCTGTTCGTATATGAAGAGTCCACAGCTGATATTCTCTATATCTTAGGTTTCTATGGGGCTGTGATCTGGTCGACTGCACATAGCTTTCCGTAACATGACCCTGACAGCTGATGTCATCTATAGATGTTATTAGTTATTGTAGAATATTGGCTACAATATTGTAAATGGCCCAAATAGGAATCCAAAGGATCATTCTTCTATACTGGCCACTGGCGCATGCACAGCCAATGGCCACGCATAGTCATTACATCAGCCGGGTCAGAAATCTGGAAACGATGATGTCGCCAGGACAGCTAAATATTACGGAGATGTCTGACAATATTTTGATGAAGCATACTGGCAGACCTTACCGCAGATAAGTAGGTGATGACCAATAATACGGGTTCGGTATATTTTGGGGATAGTTACAATGCCGACATTCATCATGCAGACATGGTCGACACTCCTGTGCATGTCAACACACCTGCATCTGGCTAGCCACCCCCATGTTACCTTCTAGGAAAGCCCACTGAAATTCCCAGCTTTTATTTCCAAAATTGCACTGCATCTTCCAGAGGTAACCAATGCAGGGAAATGATACTAATGATCCAATTGGATTGTATATATCTCTGTGGAACCGATATGAATGAAGAGAACCCGGCTGTCGATATCCCAATGCTGGCAAGCCGAACTGCGCAGATCCAGACGGAGGTAAAGTACCTAACCCTCCCCTCTCCACCCCCCTAACTCTAACCCTCCTTTAGGGGTGTCTAACCCTAACCCCCCCCTAGTGCCTAACCCTAACCTCCCCCCATGGGTGCCAAAACCTAACCCCCCCTCCCCGCACCCTAACCCTCCCCGGGGGGTGCCTAATCCTAAATCCCCGCAGGGGTCCCTAAACCTAACCCCCTCATCCCTGGATACGTGGTTACTTTGCCCCGGCGTTGGACAATCGGTCCGGCGTCCTGTTGGGGACCCGGCTTCGGGATTAACATAGGCGTCAGTATTTCGACGCCTATTATAGATCCCTTGCCGTGATTACACTGTCGGGATTGTGACTGCATCCCATCTCTGTTTTTTTTATATATAACAGCTACATGATGGAGGTAAGGTGCAATCAGGGAGATAGCTAGACTATTCAGGGAGACAGGGAGGATTGCTACTATTTCGGGGAGTCTCCCTGACAATCGGGGAGTTGGCAAGTATGCATATAATGCCTTGGGCATTTATAACACTTGGGGGGAGGGGCATCATTTTGTAACAGATTATTGTCAACAATTAGTAACTGCACATTACAGTTACATTGTTACTAAAGCAGTACTATAATTGTTTTTTAAATAACATGACATATAAAGGGTTCTACAGTTGATTAATGATTGTTGATCCACAAACCATTTACGTGCTCTCAATATTAGCATGTTATATTTTATCTGTACTCACCCAGCCCCTGATTCAGCATTGATAGACACTTCCAGCACATTCTGTATATTTAAAAAAGTCTGATAGGATACCCCCTTTCCAACCCACTAATTTTTCTTTCATTTTATATATTGAGATGGGTATACAAAACACCTGCTTAGGACGAAGATTAAATATCCATATCATTTATTATTAGTTTAAAAATGTTATTAAAATTATTTTAAATACCATCATTTTAATATAAACTCCATATGCAAGGTATTATTTATTTGTCCAGGACTTAGTAAGATCCATCAACACCTTATTTTCATATTACAGAGCTGTAAGTGCCTCAGTGAGGAAACACGGGACTAATCCTAGTGAATTACTGAAATTGCTGGCATTAAAAGAAGATCAGTGGATTATATTAGATGACATTGTGGTGAAAAATGCACAGACTGGAATTGTCTCTTTTGAAATGAATGAACATATACAGAGGTAAGGTTCTCCGCACATTTAGGTTAACAGTTTTAAGGTTTATTATAAATCCAATATACTGTATTAGAGCTTGCACTACAGTGTGTACGCCTTATTGCACTACAACACAACTGAGCCGGGAGGGTTTACGTGCAAGCGGCTTGGTCAATGTGCTGTGTGATTTCTATTCAATAGTGCCATAACTTTTTTTAAACACCTTTTATGGCCAATGGAGCTCATTCTAAGTGATGCACATCTGTAGCTTCATCTTTTCCATATGGTCGCAGCCGCCTCCTTGATAGCTTCTGCTACTGTGAGATTCTACATGTGTATATCGAACTTCCATGCGTCTGCATGTGCATTACCGTCCCATCCACTGATCTTCTATCTGCAGCTACAACTGTAATCATTAGTATCTGGGCATGCATCCATTCCATGCTGGGTGCAAAAGACTCATTCGAAACCAGCATCCCATCTACTGATGATGGCTTAGATGCCCACCACACTCCCATCACACGGCCACTATGCATCCAGTTACTGCCTAATGAGGGGTCTGATCAGTCCGTCTGCACTTGAGATGTCCGTGTGTGTATGCCTAATTTGGCGCATGTGCAGTTGCTGTATGCTGAAATCCGTAAGGCGCTTCCACACACCCACTCGCATCCGATTCAGAATCAGGCCCATGGTGTATGTCTCTATATGCTCAGTTCTGTATTGTTAAAACTATGAAATAAAGACATTTGCGTTTGATTTGAATTCGCTGTATATATCCCCAGTAACGAGCGACGACCAGCTGCTAACAATGGGGCAGATACAGAGGTGGACACTAATTTAATTCGGTCACAACTGACCAATGGTTTTTATATCTGCGCATGACAGACTGCAGCCATTTTGGGGGTGGAGAGAGGGGAATGGATTCAGAAAACGGTGGTGTGTCGGCCCTTATAATGCTGATCGTACATCAGCACCGCAATTCCCCGATCTCCCAAAGCAGATCCTCCGATTGGCAATCAAAATCAGCGGGCATTGATAATTGGTGATCCGTCGGGGAATCGGGGAAATTCGGCATGTTGGATTTCCCCAATACACCGACCCAAGCGTCGGGATGGTCAGGGAATTGCGACAATCCATCGCAGATGTATGGGCCCCTTAACACAGATTCACTGTTTTCAGCAGCTTAGCAATGGTGGACATTCCGAGCAACCTTAGGAGGATTACTCAATTCTCAATTGTGATTCGGTGCTACGTCTTTCGGACCCATTCAGCGGATCTTAGTAGCCAGAGATGGGGGTCTCATTACTAAAGACGGCACCCTTCAGCATTTGCTTACCTTCTCAGGACCGCTGCACCCGATGATGCAGCACCGACACTACTTGCACCCAACTCAGTATCAGGCCCATTCTCACATGTCACCAGGAATAACCTTAGGAATAAATACAGACAGCTTTTGATGAAAAGTAAAACTTTATGGTGATGCTGTATATGAAATGTCTATTACATTTCTATTACATTTACAAGAATAAGAGTTTTGTATTACTATAATAATGTCATTGTTTAAATCTCTTTTCATTTGACAGCTTTATCATAGTTCGTCTGTCATCGACCATGGACAATGCCTATTTGATTAGCTTTATTCAGAGTTTGGAACATGCTATACGCAGCTCATTGGTCAATGTGGTGCTGCACAGGAACAAAGATAACTTAGAGAAAGTTATAATTAAACTGGTTCCTTCCAAGGAATTAAACTGGGAGCTCTCTGCCCTGCTGGAGTGGGGATACACTGGGCCACCTGAGCCTTCTGAACCAATTGCTCTTGAAGAAGGGGACCAAATTCATTGTCGTTTCCATGGAAACATAGCGGCGTCAGGTGAACCAAATTTCCAAAATGTTCAATGATGTAGAAATTTAACTAAATGCATCTCATAGTACTGAACACATTGGGCTGGGTGCACACATGAATACGACCCAGCGATGTGGAGATGCAATGTACACACTATATGACCCGCCGATATATTGTTACATGCTTCTTCTAACAATACCACATCGTGCATGGAATCATCTCATCTTATATGCATCTTATATGCAGCACACCAAATGGGATGATGCACCCACCCACTCAAATGATGAATTGTGTGGGTTTTCCAATAAACACTCTGCGATGGTCATCGCAATCTGTTACGTATCACAAGATCAAATGATATATCTTACAGCGTGTTCGCAGCTTCTTTCTGTTGGCGGCCAAATCTGAGTCACATGCATTTCAGTCACATCCCCACTTACAGCTAAAGATACATAAGTGGGCTGTAATGCACCATTCTCGTCTAGGCACGGTTCAGTGAAGGCATATCAGCTGAACTGCAGGCTATGCAAGGTTCTATGTAAGATGAAATACATCTGTTTGGAGGTGTATCTTTTGCACCTAGTGCAGGGTATGTGCAGGCTCTTACTGATATGATGACTAGTAGCAAACCAGGCACACACATTGAGGTGTCCACCTTACCTCTTTGCTCTACATATCACTTGAGAGCCGTGTGAGTCGGTAGCACTGAGAGTCTTTTTGTGCGACTTTTTACCATCAAATGCATCTTATTCACACACTGATGCAAACAGGACGCACACGCAGCTTCTGCTGATTAAACTGATATACACCTATATTCTGTGTACGACTACGGGTGCATCTGCATGCGAAATGCTACGTTACAGTGTCAGTGACTGTGACACTGTAATGTAGCATTTCGCATGCAGATACAACCTCAGTTGTACACAGAACAGAGGCATGCCGCATGTCATTTTAATCAGCAGAAGCTGCTTGTGCGTCCTATTTGCATCACTGTGCAACTGGCGGTCGGAACCACCGAATCACACCACAGCATTGCGTGACTAGAAGGGCTGTTTAACACGCAAAGAGGCTAGATGTATGAGGACACATCTATAGGAGGCAGGAACACCGCAAAATACTTACAGTTCTGTACATTGTTTGGGAGCAACATACAGTACACCCGATTTCTGTCCATCTCTGTATCAGTCCAATTATTGCTGAAGTGTATACATTTGGTTATAATAACATTCCATTAGCGTAGGGTGTTTGACTTAAGTAAACAAAAAAATATAGTATACTGTATATCAGAATGAATTTGTTTTACTCTTAATAGTCACTGTAGATCGAGCACAACTGCCATATTTTTTTCTAAAGTATTTCCCATTTATTTACTTTGAGTAAAAGAAAAGAGTACTATGTTAGCAGTCTTGTTTTCCTGCCTAAATGTAAACAAAAACATTGCTAACGTAGAAATGACTGATATTGCAAAATTGCTGTAAACTACTGTACTACATATTGTTTATCTGTCAAATGGCTTTAACAAACTTAAGGAGCACAGGGCCTGATTCAGACCCGCGAGCAGGTCGATGGTGGCCCAGTGTGCATGCGCACGACGGAGCCGGCTCCGTCGTGTGCATGCGTGACACTCGGATACCGACAGGCAAACCGTAGCTCTGGGTCTTGTACCAAAGGGGCCGTGCTGTCGATGTTGAGTGACAGCACGCCCCCTTTGGTGGGCGGGCTGGGGGCGTGGCTGCCCAGACGGAGGCGTTCCCATGGGAACGCCTACTGTCTGGGGCCGGCCCCACTGACATCACAAGTGATGTCAGTGGGAGTGCTTTTGGCTCTGTTAGAGCTGAAAGCACTCTAGGGCTTGCAGCAACGAGACCCTACCACAAGGGTCTCGTCGCAAGACCATCGCGACCATCTTCCTGGCTGCTCGCTATTGCTGTGGGTGGTCACCCACAGCTATGCGAGCGGCCAGGAGGCCGCTCTAAAAAAACAGAAGGCCGGACCTGATTCAGAGCGAGCGCTCTGTCAGAGCGTCCACCTCTGAATCAGGCCCACTGTTTGTACTTACAGCACTCAAGCCAATGGATAATTGTATCTACTCAGTGTGCAGCCCAATCTAAGATGCAGAACATTTATTCTTAGCTGTTATCCAAAGCACACAGACCCATATACTACAAAAATGTGTCCTATGCTATAATGCTATCATTATTCTTCTTGTTTACTAACTTCTAGATGGTAAACTCACATTTCATTCCCAAAGAATGCAGAAATTATCACTAGATCTCAGTGTTGTTGATGAGTTTGGAAATTATAGTTCCCCACACTATAAGGGGACTGTCGCATTCTACAGATTATCCAAAAAGGACATTACGGAAAGTTACAAGACCGGGCTGGCCATTGATTTACAACAGAGGACTCCAGTATGCAAACTGCCATTAACTCTACCGAAGGTAATTGTGTTTCTGTTTGTTTTAATTGAAAACCCTCTGTATTTTAAAGTGCAGTTTACATTTTTGAGTTGGATTAACTATCTCTTATTACCACTAATGGAACCTTGGCGATTATTTTGTTTCAGTAAATTATATACATCTAGTGATGTAGAGATATATAAATAATAATAATAATAATAATAATAATAATAATAATAATAGTAATAATAGAAGTAGTAGTAGTACTAGTGGTAGTAGTAGTAATAATAATAATAAATAATAATAATAGCAGTGTTGATTTGGTGCCGGCCCGCCAGCTGATTACAGCTCATGCACTGGCAGGCAGTCATGGACAGACAGCGCCGCCGGTCGCGAGGCAATCAGAGCTCACGCACCAGCAGCCACTCAACAGTGGTGGCTCCAGATTGGCTGCTGGTCCACGAGCTCCGATTGACTTGTGACTGGTGCTGAATTCAAATGCCCCAGCACTGTCTGGCCATGTCTGCCGCTGCCTGCTGGTGCACCAGCTGCAATTAGCTTGCATCCCAGGCACAAATCCACACCTGCTGGCTGCTGATGGCTCACAGGGGAACTACTAGGGGTAAATTTACTAAGAATCGAGATAGGTCGAGATGACCATCTTGGGTGATTTATTCATTTTTTTCCTGCTTGCAAATTTACTAAAGGCAAAAGTCGGGTGAGTTACAGAGAGAATTCTCTCATCTTACTCGTAAAACTCGGGTGAGATAGCAATCTCGAATCAAATCCCCATCGGGACAAATCTGAAGTACTTTTCACCTAAAACATACATCACTCAAATTTACCAAGAATCGTGATGACAAGCTCGGGTGAGATAGGAGCAAACTCTCTGTCAAAATCACTCTTCAAACTCTCAACCCCCTGAGCTGCGAGATGGTCAGAAACATACACAAATCATTGTGATTTGTGTATGTTTCTTTCTGTAAATGGTTAAAATATGGTTAATTTTTTTTTTTTAAATGACATGAGGTCCCCCCAAAACACTAACCAGCCCCGGACTTGGCAGCTAGTCCTGGTTCTTAACATTACAGGGAACAAAATGTGTAGGGTTCCACTGTAATTTAAGAACCAGCACCAGGCAGCAGGGACAGAGCTAGTTTTAAATATACAGGGAAAAAAATTGACATGAGGTCCCCCGTATATTTAAAATCAGCCCTGGACCCATTCTAACGGGGGACTGAAGGCACAGCCAGGGGTGCCCTTTCGCCGGGCTCCCCAGCCGCAGCATCAGCCCTGACCACTAGTCAGCCCAGGCCAGGGATACCTGGGGAGTTGGAGACCCCTTCCCAATTAAGGGGTCACCCTCTCCAGTGCACACATGGCCTACAACAACAGAAATACAGCGGTAAAAATGCAATCTAATAGCAATAATATGTTTAATAAATAAAATTATAAAAGACATGTGTAATGAATTCATTCATTAAAACAACATCCAATCCACCCCAAATTTATATTCCATATGTCCTGGGAGGCATTTGTATCCAATGTAGGTATTGCTCAAATACTGTGTAATCCAAGCCAGATAATTACCAAGTCCAATGTCCAAATATTGAGGGGTCTCAATTAGCAGTGCTGGCAAGCTTCCGCATACATCCGGTCCCCTGGTCATAGGTATGGTGATATGCTGGTACAACTGAAGAGGCACGTATAGGATTTGTAGCTCGCACTCCTTGTTAGAGATGAGGTGGTGGAGACTATCACAACCACAGCCTGCCGCGTATTGCATATCGCCATACCTATGACCAGGGGACCGGATGTATGCGGAAGCTTGCCAGCACTGCTAATTGAGACCCCTCAATATTTGGAGATTGGACTTGGTAATTATCTGGCTTGGATTACACAGTATTTGAGTATTACCTATATTGGATAAAAACGCCTCCCAGGACATATGGAATAGGAATTTTGGGTGGATTGGATGTTGTTTTAATGAATGAATTAATTACACATGTCTTTTATAATTTTATTTATTAAACATATTATTGCTATTAGATTGCATTTTTAGCGCTGTATTTCTGTTGTTGTATGTTTATCTTTTTTGAGGCTTGACTAACCTGTAATAACAGCTGCTATATTTATATAGAGAGTATTTATTGCCCGTTAGCGCTCCATCAGTTTTTCTGTGGTTTCACACATGGCCTAGGCTGATAGACCAGGGCTATCCCCGCCACCCCTGGGCGGTGGGTGGCAGGTTGATAGTGTCTGTGTATTGTGTAAAAATTAGAATATTTCACATTGTCTATACAGTGAAACTACAGGTCCCAGCAAGCCTCCCCCACATGATGGTACTTGGAGAACCACAAGCACCAGCATGCGGGGCATTAAGGGCTCAATAGCACGTGTAGTTCACCTTTAAAGAAATGTGTTAAAAAAACACAACACACACCGTAAAAATGTAATTTTATTAAGAAATGTGAGGGAAGTTCCCAGGTGGTGACTGGGAGGTAACAGGGGGGTGGCTAAAAAGATGCACGAAGATGTTGCGTCTTATGGGCGTGTCGCTGTAATTGGTTGGTTAAAGAGACGCAAAGCTGTACAAATACAGGAGTCCATACTCAGATGGAGAATCTGCACCTGCCATAGGGCTGGACCAATGGTGGTGCCTAAAGAGGCACAAGATGGTAATGCAGTGTCTATTGGCGCTGCAAGTAGGCATCATTTGGACGCATGTATTTCACATTTAGTGATACAAATATTCACAATATTTACATTAGGGATGAGCGGGTTCGGTTCCCTGAGAACCGAACCCACCCGAACTTCGGGGATCCGGGGCGATCCGAGCCCAAGCTCGGATCTCCCTGTCTGCCCCGGATCCCTCTCCCGAGGCAAAACCTCGAGATCTGCTGTCGGATTTAAAAAAAAAATGCCTTTGCCTTTAATGGGCAAAGTGCTGATTGGCTGACAGAGCCGTCTGTCACGGCTCTCAGCCAATCAGCATTATGGTGCTCATTTGCATGTAGCACGGACTCGTGAGATCCGTGCTACATGCATCTGTGTGACTGACAGTGACACAGAGCACAGATGGGTCAGTGAGACCCGTCTGTGCTGCTGTGTATTTCAATGACACAGATGCACGCACGGACCAGGAGATCCGTGCTACTTGCATCTGTGTCATTGACACAGCAGAGCAATGACAGGTCCGTGAGACCCGTCTGTACTGCTGTGGTAAAAAAAAAAAAGAAAAAAATGGCGTGCCCGCACCCAAAAAAGAGCAACCAGCCCCGGGCATTAGTGACCCAGTGCTGGGTGTGCTTAAATACAGGGGACAAACGATGTAGGGGTCCCCTGTACTTAAGCACAACCAGCACCGGGCTAGTCAGAACCAGCGCTGGTTGCCAAAATACGGGGGACAAACAACGTAGGGGTCCCCCGTATTCTGCGCAACCAGTTCTGGGCTCTGATCCGGTCCTGGTTCTGGAAATACAGGGGAAAAAAATTAGTAGGGTTCCCCTGTATGTTCCAGAACCAGCACTGGACTTTTTCTAGCAGGGGGCTGATGCCACAGCCAGGGGAGCCCTTTCACAGGGCCCCCCAGCCGCAGCATCAGCCCCGACCGCTAGTCAGCCCAGGCCGGGGATCCCTGGAGAGCTGGGACCCCCCAATAAAGGGGTCACCCTCTCCAGGGCACCCCAAGCCCAGGCTGATAGCCCGGTGGCGGTGGGTGGCTGGTTGATTGTGTGGTGTGGTGTAAATAAAAAATATCAAACATTGTCTTTACAAGTAGAACTGCAAGTCCCAGCTAGCCTGCCCCGCATGCTGGTACTTGGAGAACCACAAGTACCAGCATGCAGGGCATTAAGGGCCCACTAGTACCTGTTGTTCACCTGTAAAAAAATGTTTAAAAAAAACACAGGACACACACACCGTGACAGTATAAGTTTATTAAACATACATACACACACACACACATGTACACATACTCACCTACGTAACCTGTAGCATCGGTCCACTTGGGACCTGTGAAAAAAAGCATACTCACCATCTCCTATGCGAGGTTCTGTCCTCTTCGTTCCAAAGTAGGCATCCCCGGACTTGGCAAAAAAACAAAACGAAAACGCGATCCACGAACTTAGTACCATTCTATAGAACGGTACTTCCCGAATGAGAGCTTAGCGGCGGGGTATCACCATGGAAACCCCGCTGCTAAGCGTTCATTGGCTGAGAGAGGTCATCTCCCGTCTCTCAGCCAATGAACGGCTCCCTCCATTGTAGTCAATGGTGGGAGCCGCAAGGTTATTAAAGTTTACCCTGCGGCTCCCACCATTGACTACAATGGAGGGAGCCGTTCATTGGCTGAGAGACGGGAGATGACCTCTCTCAGCCAATGAACGCTTAGCAGCGGGGTTTCCATGGTGATACCTGCCGCTAAGCTCTCATTCGGGAAGTACCGTCCTATAGAACGGTACTAAGTTCGTGGATCGCGTTTTCGTTTTGTTTTTTTGCCAAGTCCGGGGATGCCTACTTTGGAACGAAGAGGACAGAACCTCGCATAGGAGATGGTGAGTATGTTTTTTTTCACAGGTCCCCTATGGATACTTTACCGGACAAGTGGACCGATGCTACAGGGTTACATAGGTGAGTATGTGTACATGTTAGGGGTGAGTGGGTTTGGATTTCTGAAATCCGAAACCCCCCGAGCCCCCCCGATCCGAGTCCGATCCGAGTCAGGCTCGACTTTTCCCGCCTGACTCGGATCTGAAATCGAGGCAAAACGTCATCATCCCGCCTTCCGAGTCTCGCGGGTTTTGGATCCTATATAAGGTACCCGCGTCGGCACCATTTTCTCACTCGGCTGTGGACAGTGAAGAGGGAGGGTGGGAGTTAGGGCTGTGTAGTGTAGTGTAGTGTAGTGCTGCTGTTGTCCACTACTTCAAAGTCCATAGGGGCTGGCTGTGTTGTGCTGTGCTGCTGTTGTTAATAGGGGCTGTGTCCACTACTTCAAAGTCCATAGGGGCTGGCTGGACTGTGTTGTGCAGTCAGTTCTCCATAGGGGCTGTGTCCACTCCAAAGTCCTGTGCAGTGTCCCAGTCCTAAAGGGGTGCTGTAGTGTTGTCCAGGGGGTGCTCTGTCCATCAGGGGTGCTCCCCCCAAGTGCTAAAAAAATAATATATTTTCTGTGTTTGTGAATTGTGTGCGCAGTAGCCGCACGTGCATCAACAAAGTAGTGCCAAGCGTGCGCCTGTGTCATAAGTAAAGGGCCGGCTGGCTTGACCGTTAAAGGGTGCTGTAACCCCAAAGTACACTCCAGTCCAAACCAAAAAAAAAATTATTTTCTGTGTTTGTGAATTGTGTGCGCAGTAGCCGCACGTGCATCAACAAAGTAGTGCCAAGCGTGCGCCTGTGTCATAAGTAAAGGGCCGGCTGGCTTGACCGTTAAAGGGTGCTGTAACCCCCAAAGTACACTCCAGTCCAAACCAAAAAAAAAATAATTTTCTGTGTTTGTGAATTGTGTGCGCAGTAGCCGCACGTGCATCAACAAAGTAGTGCCAAGCGTGCGCCTGTGTCATAAGTAAAGGGCCGGCTGGCTTGACCATTAAAGGGTGCTGTAACCCCCGAAAGTACACTCCAGTCCAAACCAAAAAAAAATTTATTTTCTGTGTTTGTGAATTGTGTGCGCAGTAGCCGCACGTGCATCAACAAAGTAGTGCCAAGCGTGCGCCTGTGTCATAAGTAAAGGGCCAGCTGGCTTGACCGCTAAGGGTGCTGTAATCCCCGAAAGTATACTCCAGTCCAAACCAAAAAAAAAATAATTTTCTGTGTTTGTGAATTGTGTGCGCAGTAGCCGCACGTGCATCAACAAAGTAGTGCCAAGCGTGCGCCTGGGTCATAAGTAAAGGGCCGGTTGGCTTGACCGTTAAAGGGTGCTGTAACCCCCGAAAGTACACTCCAGTCCAAACCAAAAAAAATTTTTTTTCTGTGTTTGTGAATTGTGTGCGCAGTAGCCGCACGTGCATCAACAAAGTAGTGCCAAGCGTGCGCCTGTGTCATAAGTAAATGGCCGGCTGGCTTGACCGTTAAAGGGTTCTGTAACCCCCAAAGTACACTCCAGTCCAAACAAAAAAAAAAATAATTTTCTGTGTTTGTGAATTGTGTGCGCAGTAGCCGCACGTGCATCAACAAAGTAGTGCCAAGCGTGCGCCTGTGTCATAAGTAAAGGGCCGGCTGGCTTGACCGTTAAAGGGTTCTGTAACCCCCAAAGTACACTCCAAAACAAAAAAATATATATTTTTTGTGTTTGTGACTTGTGTGCACTGTGGCTGCACGTGCATCAACAAAGGAGCAGCGCCAAGCGTGCGCCTCTGTCCCATAAGTAAAGAGCCGGCTGGCTCATTTCTTAAAGGGTGGTGTAACCCACAAAGTGCACTACTCTCCAGCAAAAATAAAAAAATATTTTCTGTATTTGTGTGCGCTTTAGCCGCACGTATATATCAATATAACATAAATGGAGGACCAAACTTTCTCCGATAAAAATAAAATAGGGAAAGATCAAGAACCACTTCCTCCTAGTGCTGTTGCTGCTGCTGGGAGTTGTTCATCATCCCAGAGAGGAAGTAGGAACATCACTACTTTTACTAAACAATTGACCCTCCAACAGTCCCTAGCGATGAGGATGAAGTACGACAGCAGTCATCCTGAAGCAAAACGTATAACTGAGGCCTTGGCTGCTATGTTGGTGTTAGACGTGCGTCCGGTATCCGCCATTAGTGCAGTGGGATTTAGACAATTGATGGAGGTAGTGTGTTCTCGGTTCCAAATCCCATCTAGATTCCACCAGCATCCTCAAAGCAGCAGCGACAAGCGTGTGTCTGTCTGTTAAAGGGTGGTGACACCCTCAAAGTGTGCTACACAAACAATTAAAATATTGTTCTTTTTTTTTCTGTCTTTGTGAAATGTGTGGGCTGTAGCCGCACCTGCATCCTTAAAGCAGCAGCGAGAAGCGTGCGTCTGTCTGTTAAAGGGTGGTGACACCCTCAAAGTGTGCTACACAAACAATTAAAATATTGTTCTTTTTTTTTCTGTCTTTGTGAATTGTGTGGGCTGTAGCCGCACTTGCATCCTCAAAGCAGCAGCGACAAGCGTGCGTCTGTCTGTTAAAGGGTGTTGTAACTCTCAAAGTGCTCCAAAAAATAAAATAAAAATTTTAATGTGTTTGTGACTTGTGTGCGATGTAGCCGCACTTGCATCCTCAAAGCAGCAGCGACAAGCGTGCGTCTGTCTGTTAAAGGGTGGTGACACCCTCAAAGTGTGCTACACAAACAATAAAATATTCTTCTTCTTTTTTCTGTCTTTGTGAATTGTGTGGGCTGTAGCCGCACTTGCATCCTCAAAGCAGCAGCGACAAGCGTGCGTCTGTCTGTTAAAGGGTGGTGTAACCCTCAAAGTGCGCTCCACAAACAATAAAAATATTCTTTTTTTTTTCTGTCTTTGTGAATTGTGTGGGCTGTAGCCGCACTTGCATCCTCAAAGCAGCAGCGACAAGCGTGCGTCTGTCTGTTAAAGGATTACATCGGTGACAGCATCCAAGTAGGCATGTCAGACAGTCCGTACCTGTACTGGCAGGAAAAAGAAGCAATTTGGAGGTCCCTGTACAAACTGGCTCTATTTTACCCTCCAGTGTGTACTCCGAAAGAGTGTTTAGTGCAGCCGGGAACCTTGTCAGCGAAAGGCGTAGGAGGTTGCTTCCACAAAATGTGGAGAAGATGATGTTCATAAAATGAATTATCAACTCTTCCAGGGAGACCAGCCTCCAGAACGTACAGAGGGACCTGTGGTTCCAGCAGGGACGAATAATACTCTGTGAGGATGAGGATGTACACACTGAAGAGGGTGAGGAATCGGTGGATGAGGAGGATGAGGATGACATCTTGCCTCCGTAGAGCCAGTTTGTGCAGGGACAGATTAATTGCCAGCTTGTTTTGTGGGGGCCCAAACGAACCAATCATTTCAGCCACAGTTGTGTGGCAGACCCTGGCGCTGAAATGATTGGTTTGTTAAAGTGTGCATGTCCTGTTTATACAACATAAGGGTGGGTGGGAGGGCCCAAGGACAATTCCATCTTGCACCTTTTTTTTCTCTTTGCATTATGTACAGTTTGGGGCCTAGTTTTTCAAACTGCCATCCTGTCTGCCACTGCAGTTTCACGCCTAGATGGGTCACGTGTTTGTGCTGCCCACTCGTGTCGCTTAGCATAGTCATCCAGCTACCTCGGTGCAACCTTTTGGACATAAAAACACTATTGTGAGGTGTGAGGTGTTCAGAATAGACTGGAAATGAGTGGAAATTAAGGTTATTGAGGTTAATAATAGCATAGGAGCAGAAAAACCAACAAATTCTGTGATTTTAGCTGTTTTTATGCTTTATTTAAAAAAAATACAGATCCAAAACACAAAACCCAGAACCCAAAACACAGAAGGGTGGTTTTGGCAAAACCAATCCAGATCCAAAACACGAAGAAAGATCCAGATCCAAAACCAAAACACAAAACACGAAAAGTGGCCGGTGCACACCCCTAGTACATGTGTGTGTGTATGTATGTTTAATAAACTTATACTGTCACGGTGTGTGTGTCACGTGTTTTTTTAAACATTTTTTTTACAGGTGAACTACAGGTACTAGTGGGCCCTTAATGCCCTGCATGCTGGTACTTGTGGTTCTCCAAGTACCAGCATGCGGGGCAGGCTAGCTGGGACTTGCAGTTCTACTTGTAAAGACAATGTTTGATATTCTTTATTTACACCACACCACACAATCAACCCGCCACCCACCGCCACCAGGGGTGGCGGGGATAGCCCCGGGCTATCAGCCTGGGCCTGGGGTGCCCTGGAGAGGGTGACCCCTTTATTGGGGGGGTCCCCAGCTCTCCAGGGATCCCCGGCCTGGGCTGACTAGCGGTCAGGGCTGATGCTGTGGCTGGGGGGCCCTGTGAAAGGGCTCCCCTGGCTGTGGCATCAGCCCCGCGCTAGAAAAAGTCCAGTGCTGGTTCTGGAACATGCAGGGGAACCCTACTAATTTTTTTCCCCTGTATTTCCAGAACCAGGACCGGATCAGAGCCCAGAGCTGGTTGCGCAGAATACGGGGGACCCCTACGTCGTTTGTCCCCCGTATTTTGGCAAGCAGCGCTGGTTCTGACTAGCCCGGTGCTGGTTGTGCTTAAGTACAGGGGACCCCTACGTCGTTTGTCCCCTGTATTTAAGCACACCCAGCACTGGGTTACTAATGCCCGGGGCTGGTTGCTCTTTTTTGGGCGGGTGCACGCCATTTTTTTCTTTTTTTACACAGGTTTTTTTTTACCACAGCAGCACAGACGGGTCTCACGGACCTGTCATTGCTCTGTGCAAATCACACAGATGCATGTAGCACGGATCTCCCGGGTTCGTGCTACATGCAAATGGGCACCATAATGCTGATTGGCTTCCTGTCTGCCACTGCAGTGCCACTCCTAGATGGGCCACGTGTTTGTGCCGCCCACTTGTGTCGCTTAGCATAGTCATCCAGCTACCTCGGTGCAACCTTTTGGCCTAAAAACAATATTGTGAGGTGTGAGGTGTTCAGAATAGAGTGGAAATGAGTGGAAATTAATGTTATTGGGGTTATTAATAGCGTAGGAACAAAAAAAGGCCCATTTTATGTGATTTTAGTGGTTTTTTTTATTTTTTAAGAAAAAATCCAGATCCAAAACACAAAACCCAGAACCCAAAACACGGAAGGGTGGTTTTGGGAAAACCAATCCAGATCCTAAACACGAAGAAAGATCCAGATCCAATACCAAAACACAAAACACGAAAAGTGGCCTGTGCACACCCCTAATTTACATAAGGTTATAACAATATGAAAACTAAAAAAAATCCATTAACAGCAGAATAAATGCTTTTGTTTTAGTTTAATAATGTAATTTTTGTGCAAACTTACACATACAGTACATTTGCAATTTTCATGTCTTTATATTCCAAGGTGGAGAAAAACATCAGTCGTCCATCAAGTACAAAATTAATAACTTGCGAACCCACAGGTAATAATTTTATGTACAGTAGTTTTGTTCCTAAGATGGGTGCAGGGTGTTAAGTGCACATAGGGCCTGATTCAGAGCCCCTCGCTCTGAATCAGGGCCGGGCTTTTTTTTTTTGGAGTGGCCTCTTGGCCGCTCACATAGCTGTGGGTGACCTTGTAGTAGGGTCTCGTTCATCGCAAGCCCCAGAGAGCTTTCGGCTCTAACAGAGCCGGAAGTTCTCCACTGACAACACTTGTGATGTCAGTGGGGCCGTCTGCAAATGGCAGGCGTTCTCATGGGAACGCCTCCGTTTGGGCAGCCACCCCCCCAGCCCGCCCACCAAAGGGGGCGAGCTGTCACTCAACATCGATAGCTCACCCCCTTTGGTGCGAGACCCAGAGCAACGGATTGCCCATCGCTAGCCGGGTCTCGGAGCCGGCTCCGTCGTGCGCATGCGCTGTGGGCCACCATCGACCCAGTTGCAATCAGTCAGCGCTTGTGACTGGGTCTGAATCAGGCCCATAGATCTTTCTTTCTTTCTTTCTTTCTTTCTTTCTTTCTTTCTTTCTTTCTTTCTTTCTTTCTTTCTTTCTTTCTTTCTTTCTTTCTTTCTCTTCTTCCATAGGTTTAAGTGCTGGCTCATCTTAAAGAGACAGAACCACACCCAAGCATACTAATTAATAACACCTGGGGGATAAGCTGACAAAATGTGACTTACATATGTGAACTTGGGGTGCAAGAGCAAGTGTCACCACAAAAGTTTTACATAAACAATTGGTTTTGATTCATGGCACTCAAACGCCTGCGGTGTCAGTGGTAAATATATATATATATTAATTACAGCATCACCATAGCGCCGTAACAGGGCACAACCTCCTCCTGTACCTGCACCACCCCCTGAGCATGTCATGACGGTGCATGCATGATATCATTGCATTGCTCAGAGGAGGCGTTCCCAGGACGCCCAATTGGCTGCATATACTGTACAGGGTGCCCGTCTGGGGTGCTGCATATACTGTACTTGGGTGCTGGGTGCTGCAGCAGCAATCATGGCTGCAGGGTGCTGTTCCAGGTACCCTGCAAGCCAGGAGCAAGGGCCATGGGGCAGCGACACCGCCACCCACAGAGACACCCACAGAGCCTCTGCGTTCTATGCGGTGCCACCAGTCGCCCATAGCTAGTTACGGCCCTTCATCACCATATTTCACTAGAAAAATGGCACCGGGGGGGCAAGTTCTAATTACCCGGGCTTGCTGCATGGTCCTGGGTCCCCCTCCCTCTTACCTCACAGCAGCCCAGCACTCACTGCTGTGTGCTGGGCTGTAATGGGAGACTGCTCGTTGCTGTTGAGCAGCAGTCTCCTATGCCTGTGTGGGGGAGCATTCACACTGATCGCGCCGCCCCCTGGCTTTGCTCTGGGCTGAGGGGCTCACAGCGCCACGTTTCCCCGGGCCCGGCATGGCTCTTAACACCCCTGGGGCTAGGCACTAGGGGGAGGGTTAGACTGCGGGGAGGGAGGGTTAAGTTTACACTGTGGGGAGGGAGGGTTAAGTTTACACTGTGGGGAGGGAGGGTTAAGTTTACACTGTGGGGAGGGAGGGTTAAGTTTACACTGTGGGGAGGGAGGGTTAAGTTTACACTGCGGGGAGGGAGGGTTAAGTTTACACTGCGGGGAGGGAGGGTTAAGTTTACACTGTGGGGAGGGAGGGTTAAGTTTACACTGTGGGGAGGGAGGGTTAAGTTTACACTGTGGGGAGGGAGGGTTAAGTTTACACTGTGGGGAGGGAGGGTTAAGTTTACACTGTGGGGAGGGAGGGTTAAGTTTACACTGTGGGGAGGGAGGGTTAAGTTTACACTGTGGGGAGGGAGGGTTAAGTTTACACTGTGGGGAGGGAGGGTTAAGTTTACACTGTGGGGAGGGAGGGTTAAGTTTACACTGTGGGGAGGGAGGGTTAAGTTTACACTGTGGGGAGGGAGGGTTAAGTTTACACTGCGGGGAGGGAGGGTTAAGTTTACACTGCGGGGAGGGAGGGTTAAGTTTACACTGCGGGGAGGGAGGGTTAAGTTTACACTGCGGGGAGGGAGGGTTAAGTTTACACTGCGGGGAGGGAGGGTTAAGTTTACACTGTGGGGAGGGAGGGTTAAGTTTACACTGTGGGGAGGGAGGGTTAAGTTTACACTGTGGGGAGGGAGGGTTAAGTTTACACTGCGGGGAGGGAGGGTTAAGTTTACACTGCGGGGAGGGAGGGTTAAGTTTACACTGTGGGGAGGGAGGGTTAAGTTTAGAGGTAGGGGTAGGATACTTACTTACAGGAGTAGGTAATCTAACCCTGTCAGGATAATAGCGTCGGGATTCTGATTGCCAGGATCCTGAGCACCGGCATCCAGTACCCAACCCCTTAGTAAAGCTGTATAGTTAGGACTTGTCACAAGGAATTTCTCCCAAGCTTTTAAAATAAAATACATTTTTCTACCTACCAACAACCCTACCATGCTTATTTAATTCTTACGGAGACCAGGAAAATACAGACAGTGACCTTTTTTATTGTACAACAGATCTCCTATGGGACAGTGTGCTGAAATGGGTGGCTCATGAACTGTCAGAAGAAGACGCCTCAGAGATGCTACTTTCTCTCCCTATTCGCCGCAGCACCATTCAGTTGGCCAGATTGAAGAGTCCAGATAACCCGGCCGCCCAGATTTATGAGCTGCTGAATCTCTGGAAAAAGAGACTCCCCACATCGACAGACAAGCTCCATCTCTTAGCTCGCCATTTACACAAAAGTGGGAGGAGTGATCTAGGGGAGCAGATGAAAATAAAATGGGAATCCCACATGTCTGGGTCCGCAAAGCTTTAAACATTGTACACAATTATATAAGAACTGAAGCAGCTTGTTAAGGGATTATTTAAAAGGCCAGTATGTAATAGTAAATGTGTATGCAAATTAAGATGAGTGAAAATGCCAGTCTGCCTCTATACAATTAGTAACAAATATTCTGTCAGTCACCAAGTAATGTGAACTTTATCAATTTCCAAATAATAGCTTAACTTTATTTAAACAAACATCACAAACATGAAAGACTTATAGATAGTTCTCTAAAACTGATACCAGCAACTGCCTGGTCAAAGTACTAATCACAGCTACAGTAATTGCTGCATGCTGAGTGCAAGGTTTAAGTTTGTATGTTTTTCATTTACTTTGTAGTAAAAAAATCTATTTTTTTGTTTTCTTTCACAGTTCACTTTTAATCTTACAGTGCAAAAACACTAATGTGCTACAATACTTACCAGCCAGTCATTAGGGCCAGAAGCCAGATGGGTGCAACTGTGTGTACCATGTAACTTAAGCACTTAATTATTTTTTTACAAAAAGTCATCAAATTGTGGATTTTTTTTAATTTAAATTAAAAAGATAATTTATAAAAATAAATTAATATTTATTATAAAAATATATATATATATATATATATACACACCTAGGGGGGTATCTCACATCCATTGTGCCCACAGATTCCCATTGTAATATTACCTTCTATTCCCCCAGTGGCAATAGATCTCCCATAATATTGATAGGTACTCAGTGGTATAACCCCCCCCCCCATAAGTGTCCATAGGTCCCCATTGTGGCACTACTTCCCACCGTGCCATGGGTCACAATGTATATATATATTACCCCCATCCTCCCAGGACTAATACTCCTTTATGTATAATTACCCCCAATGATAGTACATCCCCA
This sequence comes from Taudactylus pleione, assembly GCA_031769625.1. NCBI lineage: Eukaryota > Metazoa > Chordata > Amphibia > Anura > Myobatrachidae > Taudactylus > Taudactylus pleione. Next base: position 6,818,986 of record JAUIMM010000300.1, read on the forward strand.
CCTCCTGCTATCAGTAACCAATTCCCAGTGACACTTACCTCCCCCTTTCCCACATGCACAGAGCAGAGGAACTTGTCTCAGTGGGGACTGATTACCAGTTCCTATGGCATTCTGGGTTGGTGGAAAATCAGCAGTGATATACAGTAGGTTTGATGTAGATTGTAGCCACGTCTGGGAAACCCAAGCTGACTACTATCATGCGGTGGCGTGTCATGCGTCCCGTGCTAGTTAACTGGTTAATAGGCCTTTCTGAAGTGTTGGAAATTGTTAAGGGCTAGGAAATCTGTAGTGAAGAGGCTGCCAGACTAAAATGATATCTATATCTTTGATTTTAATTATGTTTGTACTGCTTTACCTATACTGCATATAGAGGAACACTAAAGCTAAAGCTACAGTCAATGATAACTGTATTAAAACAAAAAATGGAAGTTATTAGACAGCTTTCTAGAAAATTCATAGAATAACACTTTGCTTTATTAATATAAATGGAGGTTAGTCTATCGTAAAACTTTTATATACAGTAGCTATTTTTTATGTTTATACCCATTCAATTTTAAAGCAATATTTTTCTATATTTTATATATATAACATTTTGCAAGAAATTGTTTGAATAGTTTTTACTTTTTTGCAATAAACATATCAGTGTGATTCAGTTCCTTTTGCTTCTTTATTTTTTTCTAAATATACAGTATTGTTATATTGTTTTCAATTTGGTTAGTGTTATATACTACAGAGAGCAGCTAGTGTATATATAGTACCCTTGGATGTAGAGTTACATTCCCTGAACAACTGACAATCGTTTAATGAAGCAAATAAGGAGATGATGAATACAATAAGTACTTGTAAAACCAAGGGTTATAATTATTTTAGCTTTAAGATAAATATATACAAGATGAGTATACAGTAGTTGTGAAATGATCTGTTCTTATACCTAAAGAAGCAACTAAATACAGTAATTGCACTATTAATCTGCCTGCACTACACACTGTATTAATTTGATTGATTTGAAATATAATTTCAAATTCACTAAGGCGTCTATGTACCAAAGCCTTGGAGAAAGATAAAGTGGATGGAGACAAAGTAATAACCAATCAGCTCCTGTCATCAGGCTGTGTTTTAAAAATGACAGTTAGGAGCTGCGTGGTTGGTATTTTATCTCCATCCACTGTATCTGTCTCAAAGGCTTAGTACACAGACTCCTAACCCTTGTACCATGTGTGGCAAGATACCTGATGCAAATAAATTAGTTATCAGTTGGGGCACTGGCAGGAAAACCTATAATAGACAAATATTATCAGTTTTTCACATATAGTTCAACAGTCAAGAGAGAAATAGCTAATTCAGATAGCAGTATTTGCATTGTTCAAATGAACTCCCTACACAATTGTATGCCCTTCAGGCAAATGGCTGACTTTATCACACTTTTCAGTGCATAAGTCATTCAAAACCTATAAAGATTTATTTCCTAACATGCTAAATGCAATTATACCATATTCCACAAGATGGCACTCAAAGACTTTTTCTTCCACCATCAGAGGACCACAACACACCCAACACATTCCGCTGTATATACTGTATATCAAACTTAAGATGCAAAAGAATGTTGGTTGATTTGAAAATTAATAAATGCATAAAAAAATCAATACATAACTATAAAACAGGTGTTATCATACAACAGAAAAATACAGATATATGGTGACTTATTTTCTGTTTCCCGTTTCTCTGAGCTGTTCAGTGCTAATGACTTGTATGAAAGCCTTAGGAAAAGAACATGTGACAAAATGTATTTCATCTGCCATCACACTTTCATGCAAGGCACACAGATGTACTAATAAGAGTAATGCCTGGATAAACCTTCAGTTTTAGAACACAGCAAAGAAAGGCCAAACAATCCAATGCTGAGGCTGCCAGACTAAAATTTTATCTATTATCTCGTTGCTATCTTATTATTATTGTTGTAGACAAAGGCTATTAATGTATTATTACCCGAATATATATATATATATATATATATATATATATGCAGTGTATATACAGTAAATACACACATATATAATCAAGACGGAAGACTAGATAATTTTTTCTAGAGACCTTCCATTTAGAGATCAGATCTTTAAGCAGGATAGGTATATGAAGCTATGGGGGAGAATGAGTGGCTAACATAACTTGCTCTAACATTGGCAGCCAAACCAAAATCATAAGTGCAAGAGTGGGAAAGGGTTCATTTGGAACTAGGTCAAGACATACCTCAATTGCTTTACACTTGAGGCCTATGCTGAGAAATCTTGGACAGAAGCAATTCTGTAGGTGTCTTTCCCTATAATACTTTTAGCGAAGATATCATTATTTCATTACAGTACTTACGCTAAGCCAGGCCTATCACCAGGTACGACAGAAAGAAATGAAAGCTGGTCTATGAACTATCGAGCTTGAGGCAAGCATATAGCTAGTCTACTCCTGTACAGTGCCAGTATAATGACAGGGATCATACAGAGATGTGCGGGGCACGAGTTTGGGTGCAGCCTACATACTGTAGAGTGACAATAAATATGTAAACTAACATAAGTTTCCAGGCTTTTAGGCTTAAAATACACAGAGACAATGCCTAAGATGAATCTACTAATTAACGTAGACTCCAAGATTAAAGTAACATTTTAAATGGATAAATATTTTCAACAGCCACTGTGGTGTTTTTGTAAATTGTTAATATAAAAACAAAACATTGAACATTAAATTCTGAATGCATTGTTGTGACAGCCTTGATTCTCTCCTACCATCAAACTGACAGATTTCCTGCAAGAGGTAAAATGAGCCAGGCTTTAGGCTGAAACCTACTACACATCTTATTAGAATATCCTGTCAGGTAAACTCTTACAATCCTCTCCTGATGAGAAGCAAACACTGCGCTGTGACTCACAGGCAAAATTAGAAATGTATCTTTAAATATTGATGCTAATTAAAATAGGGCTTTTTGCATCAATGCCGTTTTAGAATTGCTTTGACACATTGCCAGAGTGTATTTTGCAATTAATGCAGGGACTCAGGAAAATGTCAATCTTGTTTATTCTATAGCAGCAATATATTCAGCCCAACAGATGGTTTAAGTGATAACGCTTCATGCAGATAAATACGCCAAACCCTACAAATTGCCTTTCGCTTTATAATCAATTTGACAAACTTGTTTTTTTGGGGGTAAATGGAAATAAAATTAAATGTAAAATCCAATTCATTTTAATTTCATTTTAAATACAGTGAAAACAAAACAGATGCAGAGAACATACTGTACATACCATATTTATTTCCTATAATCCTCATTTTAAATCACTCATTACTGAGTTTACTGCTTGCACTGCCTTAGGCAATTTTGCTTTGAAGGGATAACAAGACAGAATATCCATTTTACAAGTATGGCATAGGGCACTTGTTAACTTGTTGAGTTTCCACAGGGATTTTAAAAAAGTTTAATGAAAAAAAAAAACACATTATTTACAACAAATATTTACAGACATACTGCGGAAGAGTATGGTGATTTATAAATGACTAGTAAGGGGACCCAGCATATGCTGGCTCACCTCTATGCGCTGCTCCACCTCCTGCCTCCTCTCTGCCCGCTGCTCTGCCTTGCTCCACCCTACTCTGTCTGATGCTCTCTGCACCCCCCCAATCCCCCCCCCCCACACACACATACACACTCTGGGCCTGATTCAGATCCGCTCGCAAGAGCTATGCGCTCGTGAGCGGGTCGATGTTTGGCCACTGCGTCATGCGCACGCCGGAGCCGGCTCCGACGTGCACATGCGCAAGATCCGGCTAGCGACGGGCGCTCCGTTGCTCCGGGTCTCGCACCAAAAGGGGGCAGCTGTCGATTTTGATCGACAGCTCGCACCGTTTTGGAGGTGGGCATGGGGTGTGGCTGGCCAAACGGAGGCTGTGGTCACCCACAGTTATGCGAGTGGCCCGGAGGCCGCACCAAAAAAAAAAAACGCCCTAATTCAGAACGAGCGCTCTTTCAGAGCGTCCGGCTCTGAATCAGGCCCTCTGTCCCATCCCGATACTTACTCTGTTCCAGGGGCTCCGCGGGACCTCCTCCTTTCCTGCTAGGCTAAGACCTAACTAGCAGTGGGTGCCGTTGGACGAGTGGCATGCACTCTACAGTAGCTCCCACATGTGGTAGATGGGACAGACCTTAGCAAGCTATTAAATAGATAACAATATTTAAACCCAGCCATGACAGACAGGATTTTTTTTTTTAGATTAGGTTTATTTTGTGACATTTAACGCTCAAAATAGGGAGGATTTTTGTTCATTGAATTTTAAACCAGAACAAAATGCAGCCTAACAGTAAATTTAATTATAATTATTTTAGTTTTTGGAACAACCTGTAAAAATGACCTTCGGGGTGCCGACGGGTCCTGATATAACTGCGCATTGTGGAAAGAATATGTACTCAATTATAGGATGCTCTCTTCATTCTCTTTAACTGTCCCATTTTTTCCCTAAAATACTAGAGATGTGCGCTGACCCCCGTGTTTTGGTTTTGGATCTTGATTCATCTTCGTGCTTTGGTCTAGGTTTTTTTTTAAATAATAAGTTTTTAAAAAACAGGTAAAATCATGTCGTTTTTGTAATCCAAAACTCGAAATTCAGATTTAAAATCCGAATTCCAAACTGCTGTAAGATCAGAACCGAGACTCGGATTCACCCGGATCTCCTCAGGAGATTATAAACGCGACTCAGATCTGTCCGGATTCAAGAAATTCTGGTGGATTTGGATTTCTGGAGAACTGAACCGCACGTATCTGTAAAATACTGTCTGGAAAAACAGTTTTTCCCATTTAATGAGCACCAGCAGTAAACAAAAGCATGCCATCAAGAGTGCAGCCTGATCATTGACACCTTCAAACCTCCAAAATATATTTATTTGGGGTAGGGAGCATTGGGAGTCCCATGCCAAGCTGGCAGCGCCACAAAAATGTGCAATAGCCACTGCTTTCGATCATTTAAATCAGGGATGGGGAACCTCAGGCCCTTGGAGCCATTTGGTCTGGCCCTCGGAGCTTTGGCTAGAATGGCTCACTGCACCCAGAATCTATGCAGCAGGGCTGCCTGTAGCATCCTTAGAATACTTCAGTCACACAGCTGCCCTTTCAGCTCGCTGGAGCATCCTCAGGATGCTCCGGGCATTGCTGTAATCACCAGTGATTGTGGCGCCGCCCCTTGTACCATCATGCGGAGAGGGGGCGTGGTCTGAATCAGGCCCGCGAATCATGTTATATATATCAAATGGCCCTCGGCAGAAAAACGGTTCCCCACCCCTGATTTAAATATATGATTCCAAAAAACAATGTATTTTATTTTTTTTGCATGTACAGTAGGTGCAGTATGAGACACATGTGAGCACCTAGCCTGCATTCAGAAAGAAACACCTGGGAACCAGAGGGGGTAGCCACAAGAGAACACCATTAAATTCGGCTAGAAAAGAGAGCCAAATAGCTAGATCCCTTTTTATTTCGGCAGAGAGTCGAATAAAATGGTGTGCCCTGCGAACCCCCGCGGTGGCTCGCTGGAGCTTCCTGGAAAACACTCTACCCATGGGGATCACCCTGCATGAGAAATTGAGCAAACCCAGGAGAAATTGCGCTTGCCGCAGTGTTACCTTACCCACAGCCAGGCAATCCTGAATGGCATGTTTCAATTTAAGAATTTTCTCAGCTGGAAGCCTGCAGCAGCCATCCAAGGTATCGATTTCTATACCTATATAGGACAGCCGGAAGACGGGGCCCAAGGTTTTCTCGCGGGCAATCGGAACCCCTAAAAAGGAAAAAAGGGCCTGAATGGATTCTAACAAAACCCCGCAATGTGGGGAATCAGCAGGGCCAACGCACATAAAGTCGTCAAGGTAATGGGCTATGCCGCGCCCCCTGGTACCAGCCTCAATGCACCAATGCAGAGAGGTGCTGAACCTTTCGAAATAAGCACAGGACACGGAACACCCCATAGGCAAGCACTTGTCTATGTAGTATCCGTCATCCAAGCGAAAACCCATGTACCTGAACGAGTCAGGGTGCAAGGGCAACAAACGGAAAGCCGATTCAACATCTACCTTGCCCATCAATGCGTTGGGTCCGTGAGCCCTGACTAGCTCCAACGCTTCATCAAAAGACTGATAAGACACCGAGCAAAGCTCCTGCGGAATGGCATCATTAACAGAATGGCCAGATGGGCAATACAGATGCTGAACGAGCCTAAAAGAACCGGGCGTCTTCTTAGGGACCATGCCAACGGGGGACAACACCAAGTCTACTATTGGTGGTTCAAGAGAGGGACCCACGATGCGACCGAGCCGCACCTCGTTAAGGACTTTGTCCCCAACGATATGCGGCAGCTCTATTGCAGATCGAAGGTTCCATGTAGAACCCACAGGCATGGCTGAAGCTATCGGCAAACTAAAACCAAACTTAAAACTGTCACTCAAAAACTGCGCCGCAACTGTGTCAGGGTACCATGCGAGCCATTTAGCCATAGCCTCCAGTTTAATAGGGGAGAAAGCTTTAACTTTTAGTCCCGGGGCCGGCAGGCTTTCTGGGGGCCAGGGAAGCAACAGGTTTTGCGCAGCCGGAAGCTGGGTGGGCATTGCCACATTTGCTACAGAGGTGGCGAAAACGACACCGCTGGCCAAATGAACAATGAGTTGAGTTAAAAGCGAAGCACTTACCCTTACTACCGCTGGACGGGCCAGGCCGGCTAGCACCTAATTTTCATTGCTGGTTAACCGCAGCTGGGGATAATTTGGGGCCCTGAGTGACGTTGAGCCAGACCTCAACATCCTTACACCCAAAATCAATAATGGGGAGCCTGTCCTGCTTACAACGAAATTCCTCGTCGTAAACACGCCATGCAACCCCTCTGACGGACCTTTGCATACTATGGATAAGGTGAAAGTACCGAATGATATTGGGGTGTTCTGCGGGGCGAGTTTCCAAGTAGCAGGCCGAGTAGACAAATATCCCAGCCTGCCAATTTGAATAAGTCTGGAAGGCTTCCAAACTAATACCGCCTTTGCGCTTAGCGGCTCGTAATTCCTTGCGCATGTTATCTGTAAGGGAAAATACGTCCATGTAATGTCCCTTCCGTATTTTGTCTTTAATGCTAGGGCGAAGGCCCCTCAGTACCGTGGTGTTCGTGTAACGTACCACCCCTGCGTCAGCACTGTCAGCGGGCGCTTTGTCATCACGGGGGGCATGGCGATTACGCCGAGGCCTCCGCAAGCACCTGTCGGCCTCAATCCTAGCAAACTTAGCTGCATGCTTGCGCGCATTGCGAGCTTTCTGGGAGGGGCTGGTGCCACTGGTGTCGCTAAATGTAGAATAAGAACTGGACGAAAATTCACCAACCGCCTCCGCTGGGGGATCAGCGTGGCTACTGGATTGATGAGCACCAGAAGACGCCTCGTCGCCAGCATCCCATGAGGGTTCATCGGAACCTGCAAAAGATGGAGAAAGGACCTCCAGGGCCAGGGCAGGTTGTAGGACCCCAACGGCAAGAGGCCCACCAGGCGGAACATCCCCCGAAACGCCATCAGATGCGCAGACAGCTGTAGCATCATTTGTCTGCAACAGCGCAGCCTGCGACGTGGAGGTAGCAGCCAGGGAAGTGACCGGGGTGCGTGACGCTGCTTGTGCAGTAGGAGGCAGGATGGCCGCAAACATGGGGGCCAAGGTAGTGGCCATGTTAACAAAAAGCCCCATTATAGTAGTGGGGTCAAAGGCTGGGGACACATTTTGACCAGCTAGTGGGGAGGGAGCTGCTAAACCAGTTACAGGAGGCAGAGGCACAGGGACAGTGGCAGGCAAGGGGGGCCCAGCAAACATAGATGCAGCCCCTGACAGCACAGGATGGATTAAAAGCACAAGAGCCACTGGCCCCGCCCCCCCACCGTGACCTAAAATGGCAGCTGCTCCCAGGGACATGGGAGCCAGAGGAGGTGGCGTCATCCGCGCCACCTGCGTGGCCTGCATTGTGACCACTCGCATTGGGCTGAGAGGCAGCCGAAGAGGTGGCCATGTTACTAGAGCGCCTGGTCCGGCACCGTGCGGCGCGCGCACTCAGGGTCTGGCGCTGTGACACCCGCTACGTGCGACCTTCGTCAGGCGCAGCCGCAGGGCTAGTCAATGATGACAGGCCCTGAGGCAAGACATCCGGGTCCGCACCAGCAGCCGCTGGAGCCAATAAGAAATGGGCGGGGGGAGGTGCAGAGCTCCGTGGGCGGTCCATGATGCAGGCACTGAACTAGGAAGGTAACCTCAGGGGAGAAGCTAGCTCAGACCTGGGGCACAGGGAGATAATAGCGGGATAGCGGACAGAGGAAGGTAGGTAAAAGGGGGACAGAAAGAGAAATAGAGGAAAATAAAGAGTAAAGAATTCAGCAGGTATGAAAAAGAGTATAAGGATATGCTCACTGTGCACACAGTACCTGACAAATGTTCCCAGGAAAGAGGCCTCAGGCTTGTAAGCCTGGCCTTAAATAAGCTTTGTCCCTACTCCTCCCACTAAGGATTTCATAGGTTGCCACCAACACAATGATCACCACCCAGGCCAAAGCCCAGCCTCCTGGTTTAAGTCACTACTGGCTCATTCGACCCCTCCGTTATTCATTCCAAACCAATATTGCTACTGACTTAATGGGGGTACTACCAAGGACAATCCACAAGTACATAAACACAATCCAACCAGAGGGGAAAGAAATGTCCTATGATGGTGCACAACAAAGAAATAATCATACATAAAATATCACTTGTATTATTTAGTTATTAAAAACCTTGTTTAGTGAAATATTAAAAATAATTAGATCTAATTATTTTCAATATTTAACTAAACAATTTATGTAATTGTAGAGTATACAATGCACTATCTAGCATCATTCATATTAAGCAGAAATAAGCCTCACCCACTGCATACAGTAACAATAGGGTAATATCTTAATGTAGCAATGGCAAGATTCACAAGCCGTTTCCAGCACTAGCCAGCCAAAGGGCCATCTCCGTGCATTTAAATAGCCATGTCCCAGTTACCACCTAGCCCAGCACTTTTCCAAAACATGTCTGATTCAGTGCATCTCAAGCCTTTGTGCATAGACTCTGTAATGCATAGACTGCACAAGTTTTTAACCGATTAACTACGTCAACATCGGCCCTGTCTGTGACTGATTCAGGCTCACAATGAGAGCAGATTTTGGCTTTTCTGCAGTTTTTGTACTATAAGAGAACCGGACACCCTGAGCTGTTGTTTGAATTGATTTATGTGCCTATATAATAGGGGGGTAAATTTACCAAAGTGAGATTTTTAGAAGTGAGTTTTAGAAGAGATGTTGCCCATAGCAACCAATAAGATTGAACATTTAACTAGCACCTTCTAGAAGATAATTGCTAGTATCTGATTGGTTGCTATTTGCAACATCTCTTCTAAAACTCACTACTAAAAACTCTCACTTTAGTAAATTTACCCCTAGGTCTCAAGCTATAGTTTATGCAACTAATCTGACTCACGGTATTGTTGTAAGTACATTGCTTTGTATTTTAGTATTAAAATTTAAAATACTGTTCATTAGATCTTCACTTTTTCTGAAAGTCTGTTTACGTATTTTGTCAAGATGAATAATCATTCAAGCATCATGACAGATCTGGTTCAGAGGATTCTCGGTCTGAGTTGCGCTATTCTCTCAGGGGATCCATATGGGTTGACATATGCTGTATTGGGAAAGGTAGGACCCCCAGCTCAGAGCTATGTAATCAGTGAGTGCTGGCAATGTTCCATGATGCTGTGACAGTGTTGTCCGAGGATTTATGTGCTTGTAGCCACGTCAGTGGCAAACGCAGGATTTTGAAAGGGGGGTTTCCAATTTTTGGTTACAAAACCAATGGCAAAAAACACATACAGGCAGCACTCCTCCTCCTCCTCCTCCTCCTCCTCAATAATCCAAGCTAGTTAATCCATTACTGTGCAACCTTTCAGAAGCCTTGACAAAATAGGTAATACATACATTTGAAACGTGGCATAGAAATGGATTAATAAACTTGGATTATTGAGTACCAGAGGAGCGCTGCCTGTATCTGATTTGCTATGCTTAGGATTTGGACCCAGTCCGTTGAAAAAATTATATATATATACTAGGGGTGTGCACCGGCCACTTTTCGTGTTTTGTGTTTTGGTTTTGGATCTGGATCTTTCTTCGTGTTTTGGATCTGGATTGGTTTTGCCAAAACCACCCTTCCGTGTTTTGGGTTCTGGGTTTTGTGTTTTGGATCTGTATTTTTTTGAAAAAAAGCATAAAAACAGCTAAAATCACAGAATTTGTTGGTTTTTCTGCTCCTATGCTATTATTAACCTCAATAACCTTAATTTCCACTTATTTCCAGTCTATTCTGAACACCTCACACCTCACAATAGTATTTTTATGTCCAAAAGGTTGCACCGAGGTAGCTGGATGACTATGCTAAGCGACACGAGTGGGCGGCACAAACACGTGACCCATCTAGGAGTGATACTGCAGTGGCAGACAGGATGGCAGTTAGAAAAAATTGGCCCCAAACTGTACATAATCCACCGATTCCTCACCCTCTTCAGTGTGTACATCCTCATCCTCACAAAGTATTAACTCGTCCCCACTTGAATCCACCACCACAGGTCCCTCTGTACCTTCTGGAGGCTGGTCTCCCTGGAAGAGCTGATAATTCATTTTGATGAACATCATCTTCTCCACATTCTGTGGAAGCAACCTCCTACGCCTTTCGCTGACAAGGTTCCCGGCTGCACTAAACACTCTTTCGGAGTACACACTGGAGGGGGGGCAACTCAGGTAAAATAGAGCCAGTTTGTACAGGGGCCTGCAAATTGCCTCTTTTTCCTGCCAGTACAGGTATAGACTGTCTGACATGCCTACTTGGATGCTGTCACCGATGTAATCCTCCACCATTCTGTCAATGGTGACAGTATCATATGCAGTGACAGTAGACATGTCAGAAATTGTTGCCAGGTCCTTCAGTCCGGACCAGATGTCCAAACTTGGTCCTGCCTGCCCTGCATCACCGCCAGCGGGTTGCTTAGGATACCTAAGTTTTTTCCTGGCAGCCCCAGTTGCGGGAGAAAATGAAGAAGGAGCCATTGACGTGTCACGTTCCGCTTCAGCTGACAATGTGTTCACCAGCAGGTCTTTGCACCTCTGCAGGCTTGTGTCGGCCGGAAAGAGAGACACCACATAGGCTTTAAACCTAGGATCGAGCACGGTGGCCAAAATGTAGTGGTCTGATTTCAACAGATTGACCACCCTGGAATCCTGGCAAAGCGAATGAAGGGCTTCATCCACAAGTCCCACATGCCGAGCGGAATCGCTCCATCTTAGCTCCTCCTTCACTTTCTCCAGCTGCTTCTGCAAAAGCCTGATGAGGGGAATGACCTGACTCAAGCTGGCAGTGTCTGAACTGACTTCACGTGTGGCAAGTTCGAAGGGCTGGAGAACCTTGCACAACACGGAAATCATTCTCCACTGCGCTTGAGTCAGGTGCATACCCCCTCCTTTGCCTATGTCATAGGTGGATGTATAGGCTTGTATGGCCTTTTGCTGCTCCTCCATCCTCTGAAGCATATAGAGGGTTGAGTTCCACCGCGTCACAACCTCTTGCTTCAGGTGAACGCGGGGCAGGTTCAAGAGTGTTTGCTGGCACTCCAGTCTTCGGCACACAGTCGCTGAATGGCGAAAGTGGCCAGAAATTTTTCGGGCCACCCAAAGCGTCTCCTGCACGCCCCTGTCGCTTTTCAGAAAATTCTGCACCACCAAGTTTATTGTGTGAGCAAAACATGGGACGTGCTGGAATTTGCCCAGATGTAATGCCCGCACAATATTGGTGGCGTTGTCAGATATCACAAATCCCCAGGAGAGTCTAAGTGGGGTAAGCCACTGGGCGATGATTTCCCTCAGTTTCTCTAAGAGGTTGTCGGCGGTGTGCCTCTTACTGAAACCGGTGATACACAGCGTAGCCTGCCTTGTAACGAGCTGGCGTTTCTGAGATGCTGCTACTGGTGACGCTGCTGCTGTTGCTGCGTAAGGTGATACATCTACCCAGTGGGCTGTCACAGTCATATAGTCCTTAATCTGCCCTGTTCCACTTGTCCACATGTCCGTGGTTAAGTGGACATTGTGTACAACTGCATTTTTCAGGACACTGAGGACACTTTTTCTGACGTTTCTGTACAGTCTCGATATCGCCTGCCTAGTGAAGTGGAATCTAGACGGGATTTGGAACCGGGGACACACTACCTCCATCAATTGTCTAAATCCCACTGCACTAATGGCGGATACCGGACGCACGTCTAACACCAACATAGCAGTCAAGGCCTCAGTTATACGTTTTGCTTCAGGATGACTGCTGTCGTACTTCATCCTCCTCGCTAAGGACTGTTGGAGGGTCAATTGTTTAGTAAAAGTAGTGGTGTTCCTACTTCCTCTCTGGGATGATGAACGACTCCCAGCAGCAGCAACAGCAGCAGCGGCAGCAGTAGGCGTAGCAATGCAGGATCCTCCAGAGGAATCCCGGATAGGAGAGTCAGTCATGCCAGTGACATGGCCTGAAGGACTACTTCCGATCCTGACTAAGGAGGAAATTGACGAGGAGGGAGTTGACGGTGTGGTTTGCAGGCGCTTGGATACAACAGGACAATGGGAATTAGGTGTCCCTGGACTGCTTACGGTCTTAGCCAAGGTTTCTGAACTTGACAGTAACTATTTATGAACGCGCTGCAGGTGCCGTATAAGGGAGGATGTTCCTAGGTGGTTGACGTCCCTACCCCTACTTATTTCACCTTTACATATGGTACATATGGCAAGACAGTTGTTGTCCGGATTTGGATAGAAATATTGCCAGACCAAAGAGGTGGAATGTTTGGTCTTCTGCCCAGGCATGACCGTGATGGGCTTTTTCATCCCACGGACAACAATTGTCTCCCCCGGAGCCTGATTTAAACAAACCACATCACCATCAGAATCCTCCTCACCAACTTCCTCCTCAGCGCCAGCTACACCAGTATCCTCATCCTGTTGTACTTCAACAGTGACATCTTCAATTTGCATATCAGCAAGTGGACTGTGGGTGCTCCTTTCAGCACTTGCAGGGGGTGTGCAAATGGTGGAAAGAGCCACCTCTTCCCGTCCAGTGCTGGGAAGGTCAGGCATCGCAACCACCACTACACTTGGACTCTCCTTGGGGATTTGTGATATCTTCTTAGAAAGCACAGTTCTTCGCTGTGCTTTTGCCAGCTTAACTCTTTTGATTTTTTTAGTGGGAGGAGGGCTTCCATCGTCATGTGAAGCTGAACCACTAGTCATGAACATACTAGGGATCGACCTTAGCCGTTCCTTGCCACTCCGTGTCGTAAATGGCATATTGGCAAGTTTACGTTTCTCTCCAGATGATTTAAATGTTTTTTTCAAGGTCATTTTCCTGAACTTTGTCATTTGGGATTGTATGTGCCCTCTACTATGACATTGGGCATCGGCCTTGGCAGACGACGTTGATGGCATGTTATCGTCTATGTCATGACTAGTGGCAGCAGCTTCAGCACTAGGAGGAAGTGGTTCTTGATCTTTCTCTATTTTATTTTTATCGGAGAAAGTTTGGTCCTCCATTTATGTTATATCGATTTGATATATACGTGCGGCTAAACACAGAAAATAATTTTTTTTTTGGTTTGGACTGGAGTGTACTTTGGGGGTTACAGCACCCTTTAACGGTCAAGCCAGTCGGCCCTTTACTTATGACACAGGCGCACGCTTGGCACTACTTTGTTGATGCACGTGCGGCTACTGCGCACACAATTTACAAACACAGAAAATAATTTTTTTTTTGGTTTGGACTGGAGTGTACTTTCGGGGGGTTACAGCACCCTTAACGGTCAAGCCAGCTGGCCCTTTACTTATGACACAGGCGCACGCTTGGCACTACTTTGTTGATGCACGTGCGGCTACTGAGCACACAATTCACAAACACAGAAAATAATTTTTTTTTTGGTTTGGACTGGAGTGTACTTTGGGGGTTACAGCACCCTTTAACGGTCAAGCCAGCCGGCCCTTTACTTATGACACAGGCGCACGCTTGGCACTACTTTGTTGATGCACGTGCGGCTACTGCGCACACAATTCACAAACACAGAAAATAATTATTTTTTTGGTTTGGACTGGAGTTTACTTTCGGGGGTTACAGCACCCTTAACGGTCAAGCCAGCCGGCCCTTTACTTATGACACAGGCGCACGCTTGGCACTACTTTGTTGATGCACGTGCGGCTACTGCGCACACAATTCACAAACACAGAAAATAATTTTTTTTTGGTTTGGACTGGAGTGTACTTTCGGGGGTTACAGCACCCTTTAATGGTCTAGCCAGCCGGCCCTTTACTTATGACACAGGCGCACGCTTGGCAATACTTTGTTGATGCACGTGCTGCTACTGCGCACACAATTCACAAACACAGAAAATAATTTTTTTTTGGTTTGGACAGGAGTGTGCTTTCGGGGGTTACTGCACCCTTTAACGGTCAAGCCAGCCGGCCCTTTACTTATGACACAGGCGCACGCTTGGCACTACTTTGTTGATGCACGTGCGGCTACTGCGCACACAATTCACAAACACAGAAAATAATTTTTTTTTTGGTTTGGACTGGAGTGTACTTTGGGGGTTACAGCACCCTTTAACGGTCAAGCCAGCCGGCCCTTTACTTATGACACAGGCGCACGCTTGGCACTACTTTGTTGATGCACGTGCGGCTACTGCGCACACAATTCACAAACACAGAAAATAATTTTTTTTTTTGTTTGGACTGGAGTGTACTTTGGAGGGTTACAGCACCCTTAACGGTCAAGCCAGCCGGCCCTTTACTTATGACACAGGTGCATGCTTGGCACTACTTTGTTGATGCACGTGCGGCTACTGCGCACACAATTCACAAACACAGAAAATAATTTTTTTTTTGGTTTGGACTGGAGTGTACTTTCGGGGGTTACAGCACCCTTTAACGGTCAAGCCAGCCGGCCCTTTACTTATGACACAGGCGCACGCTTGGCACTACTTTGTTGATGCACGTGCGGCTACTGCGCACACAATTCACAAACACAGAAAATAATTTTTTTTTTGGTTTGGACTGGAGTGTACTTTGGGGGTTACAGCACCCTTTAATGGTCAAGCCAGCCGGCCCTTTACTTATGACACAGGCGCACGCTTGGCACTACTTTGTTGATGCACGTGCGGCTACTGCGCACACAATTCACAAACACAGAAAATAATTTTTTTTTTGGTTTGGACTGGAGTGTACTTTCGGGGGTTACAGCACCCTTAACTGTCAAGCCAGCCGGCCCTTTACTTATGACACAGGCGCATGCTTGGCACTACTTTGTTGATGCACGTGCGGCTACTGCGCACACAATTCACAAACACAGAAAATAATTTTTTTTTTGGTTTGGACTGGAGTGTACTTTTGGGGGTTACAGCACCCTTTAACGGTCAAGCCAGCCGGCCCTTTACTTATGACACAGGCGCACGCTTGGCACTACTTTGTTGATGCACGTGCTGCTACTGCGCACACAATTCACAAACACAGAAAATAATTTTTTTTTTGGTTTGGACTGGAGTGTACTTTGGGGGTTACAGCACCCTTTAACGGTCAAGCCAGCCGGCCCTTTACTTATGACACAGGCGCACGCTTGGCACTACTTTGTTGATGCACGTGCGGCTACTGCGCACACAATTCACAAACACAGAAAATATTTTATTTTTTTAGCACTTGGGGGGAGCACCCCTGATTGACAGAGCACCCCCTGGACAACACTACAGCACCCCTTTAGGACTGGGACACTGCACAGGACTTTGGAGTGGACACAGCCCCTATGGAGAACTGACTGCACAACACAGTCCAGCCAGCCCCTATGGACTTTGAAGTAGTGGACACAGCCCCTATTAACAACAGCAGCACAGCACAACACAGCCAGCCCCTATGGACTTTGAAGTAGTTGACAACAGCAGCACTACACTACACTACACTACACTACACAACCCTAACTCCCACCCTCCCTCTTCACTGTCCACAGCCGAGTGAGAAAATGGCGCTGATGCGGGTACCTTATATAGGATCCAAAACCCTCAAGACTCGGAAGGCGGGATGATGACGTTTTGCCTCGATTTCAGATCCGAGTCAGGCGGGAAAAGTCGAGCCTGACTCGGATCGGACTCGGATCGGGGGGGCTCGGGGGGGTTCGGATTTCAGAAATCCGAACCCGCTCACCCCTAATATATACACACACATGGTGGTCGAAGTGAACATTTTGAAGTGGGGGTATAAATATATCAGTGGGGCTTTGCTTAGGCCCAAACATTGAACCACCCTGATATTTCCATACCCCCACTTCAAAATAAGGACAGTGACCTGGGCCTAATGCCTATGGTCACTTACCTAGAGCACAGGCTTTTTGCCTACTTAACAAGCACCAAAGGCCTGAGGACTGACTGGGCCAACGGGCCTAGAGCCCAACAACCCCGGTGGTCTAGGGAGGATTAAATAAGTGAAAGTGGGCGAAGCCTCCTACCATGGCGCTGGGAGAGGCTGCAGTGGGGAGATTTGTTTAGGTCTTTTCCTTTCCACCACTGCAGCACATACATGCCTACCCTCCCGGTTTTCGCGGGAGGCTCCCGATTTTTCGGGTAACCCCCCGCACCCCCGGAAGGGTAGGCATTTCTCCCGCATTCTGCCCACTTCCTAGTGAAGTGGGCAGAATGAGGAGAATACCCGCGGCGATCGCGGGTCTCCGTGAAGGGGGCGGGGCTTAAGATGTGATCCTGCATGAATCACAGCATTTGGCCCCGTCCCCTATGTAAATTTGACCCAATCGCGGCAGTTTTGCTGTGAGGGGGTGGGGCTTAATGACACAAATCTTTAGGCCCCACCCCCAACGGCCCCCTGCTGCTTCTCTTACCCGGGCTTCTCCCGGAAAGAGATTTATAAAGGTAGGTAAGTATGCTGCAGCACTCTCCGGTTCTCAGTTTCTTGTTCCTCAGCTTCTTGCCAGCAGCGCCTTCTCTTCTGTGGCCAGCTCTTCCTACTTCTTTTCTTATGGAAGTCCTCTTTCCTCCCTCTCTGCTCCTCTTGCAGCAGCACACCTTTACTTACTGCAGCACACACCTCTCTCACACCTCCCCTTCACACAACACTCACTTCTCACACCTCCCCTCTCTACAGCACTCACCTCTCCTCACACCTCCCCTCCCCACAGCACTCACACCTCCCCTCCCCACAGCACTCACCTCTCCTCACACCTCCCCTCCCCAAAGCACTCACCGCTGCTTACACCTCCCCTCCCCCTCATAGCAGCATACCTCCTCACATGACCACTCACCTCTCCTCACACCAATCACCTAACTTCAGCACTAACTTCTCCACTCACCTCACGCCACCCCTCCGCCCTCAGCACTCGCCACAGCACTTCGTTCCCCTTATCTATACACACACACACAGCCCCTCATAATCTGTAAACACAGACTCATTATGTGTACACACACAGCCCCACAACATAAGTACACACAGCCCCTCACCATCTGCATACACAGTACACACAGCCCCTCACCATATGTACACACAGCCCCTCACCATCTGCATACACAGTACACACAGCCCCTCACCATATGTACACACAGCCCCTCACCATATGTACACACAGCCCCTCACCATCTGCATACACAGTACACACAGCCCCTCACCATCTGATTGCATACACAGCACCTTAACTCTGATTTGCATACACACACAGCCTGTCATCAGCATACACAGTACCTTCTGGCGCCGCCCCTCTCCATCTGATCTGCAAACAAACATCCCCTTCACTGGCATCTCTGCACACAGCCCCTTCACGTAGCCCCACTCCTCAGTACTCGCTTCGCCGCAGCTGTGTTTGCTGCAGAGTGCACCCTTCCCTTCAGGATCCCTGGTGGTATTGTAGAATACTGTGCCGGTATGCGCGGACCGACAGCCAATTAGGAGCGGGAACGTAGCTGCTCTTGGTTGGCTGCCAGCTGCGCGGACCGACAGCCAATTAGGAACGGCCACTTGGCTGCTCCTGATTGGCTGCCGATCCGCGAGCCGTGATTGGCTCGCGTGACCGGCACCAGTGGCCAAATGAACTTTACTCCCAATGCCGACGGGTGACTTATTAAGCTGTGCGGCAGTGGATCGGCGGGCAGGGGGGGTTTCTAGGTACTCGGAAACCCCCCCTGCGTGTGCGTATGCACGTGATGGAATGCTAGGTATCTTCTGTCGGTGAGATGTAAACATTCAGATTCTGGGGCCTATTAATCAACACTAAAATAACGTTTTTAAGGACATTTTCCTTAATTAACGTTATTTTAGTATTCATGAACACACTTAGAACAGGAGATATCAGTGATATCTCCTTGTTAAGTCCCCCTGCGTTACTTTCCACACTCCCCATTCATTAGTATCGGGATGTGGAAATTATGGTACTGTATTCATCAAATTCCGAAAATTATGTATTTTCGGAATTTGATGGAGTTACTATTTGCCACTGTGAGGTGGCGAATAGCAGGTGAGACTTACCTGCGGTCAGCTGGACAGGTCCCCCGCAGCTCCCTCCTGCGCTCTGTTCCCTCCTCTGGCTCCGGTGGTTGCTCGGACAACTTTTTTTTTCTATACTGTACTGTGGTGTGCTGGGAGACCACGTGTCAGACCAGCAGGACGGAGCCGGAGGCTGCTGCGTGGGAAGGTAAGTGCGGGACGGGGGGGAGGTAAGCGGGGGGGGGGGTTGTGGGGGTACACAAAATTACCGCAGCTGTAAGTAGTGCTGCGCATACGCTGGGTTTACGAATGTAACAGCGCATGCACAGCACGGATTCCAGCTGCGGTAGGGTGGTGAGGATAGAAAAAATTATCTATTTCCTGAAAAGCTGTTATCGCAAAAATGACAGCTTTTCGGAATAGATAGTTATAGGGAGGAGGAATGATGAATACCTCCGGTAATTAGATAGAACTCCCTGTGAGTTCTACACCTAATTACCTCCATCGAATTTTAAGGTATGATGAATAGGCCCCTCTATCACCTTACAGGTGAGTCAAAATCTGTCCCTAACTGCCCCCAGCTTCACATCAAAGCCTGAACCACATATTTTCCATGTGTCCCTATTTTAATTAAGTAAAATGCAGTCTACATCCAGTAATACACCATTTCTTTTTCTTTAGAACACCACAGGGATTTTTATTTCTCCTAACACCACCTCCTCTGGTGCGATGGAAGTGAGGCCGGTCTGTACTTGTCATGTTACCACATAAACGCTCACATACATTAAAGTGCATTTGTTTTTAGAAGCCAATTAAAGTGAAAGAAAAGGATTTTGCAGCAAATTAGTGCAGCCTCAAATACACTATAAATAAATTAGGGTGTGCACCGGCCACTTTTCGTGTTTTGTGTTTTGGTTTTGGATCTGGATCTTTCTTCGTGTTTTGGATCTGGATTGGTTTTGCCAAAACCACCCTTCCGTGTTTTGGGTTCTGGGTTTTGTGTTTTGGATCTGTATTTTTTTTAAAAGAGGCATAAAAACAGCTAAAATCACAGAATGTGTTGATTTTTCTGCTCCTATGCTATTATTAACCTCAAAAACCTTAATTTCCACTCATTTCCAGTTTATTCTGAACACGTCATACCTCACAATAGTGTTTTTATGTCCAAAAGGTTGCACCGAGGTAGATGGATGACTATGCTAAGCGACACGAGTGGGCGGCACAAACACGTGGCCCATCTAGGAGTGACACTGCAGTGGCAGACAGGATGGCAGTTTGAAAGACTAGGCCCCAAACAGTACATAATGCAAAGAAAAAAAAGAGGTGCAAGATAGAATTGTCCTTGGGCCCTCCCACCCACCCTTATGTTGTATAAACAGGACATGCACACTTTAACAAAGCAATCATTTCAGCGCCAGGGTCTGCCACACGACTGTGGCTGAAATGATTGGTTCGTTTGGGCCCCCACAAAACCAGCTGGCAATTATTCTGGCCCTGCACAAACTGGCTCTACGGAGGCAAGATGTCGTCCTCATCCTCCTCATTCACCGATTCCTCACCCTCTTCAGTGTTGTGTACATCCTCATCCTCACAGAGTATTAATTCGTCCCCGCTGGAATCCGCCACCACAGGTCCCTCTGTATGTTCTGGAGGCTGGTCTCCCTGGAAAAGTTGATAATTAATTTTTATGAACATCATCTTCTCCACACTTTGTGGAAGCAACCTCCTACGCCTTTTGCTGACAAGGTTCCCGGCTGCACTAAACATTCTTTCGGAGTGCACACTGGAGGGGGGCAACTCAGGTAAAATAAAGCCAGTTTGTACAGGGGCCTCCAAATTGCCTCTTTTTCCTGCCAGTACATGTACAGACTGTCTGGCATGCCTACTTGGATGCTGTCACCGATGTAATCCTTTAACAGACAGATGCACACTTGTTGCTGCTGCTTTGAGGATGCAGGTGCGGCTACAGCCCACACAATTCACAAAGACAGGAAAAAAAAGAAGAATTTTTTTATTGTTTGTGGAGTGCACTTTGAGGGTTACACCACCCTTTAACAGACAGATGCACGCTTGTCGCTGCTGCTTTAAGGATGCAGGTGCGGCTACAGCCCACACAGTTCACAAAGACAGAAAAAAAAAGAAGAATTTTTTTATTGTTTGTGGAGCACACTTTGAGGGTTACACCACCCTTTAACAGACAGACACATGCTTGTCACTGCTGCTTTAAGGATGCAGGTGCGGCTACAGCCCACACATTTCACAAAGAGAAAAAAAAAGAATTTTTTTATTGTTTGTGGAGCGCACTTTGAGGGTTACATCACCCTTTAACAGACAGACACACGCTTGTCGCTCCTGCTTTAAGGATGCAGGTGTGGCTACAGCCCACACATTTCACAAAGACAGAAAAAAAAGAATTTTTTTATTGTTTGTGGAGCGCACTTTGAGGGTGTCACCACCCTTTAATAGACAGACGCACACTTGTCACTGCTGCTTTAAGGATGCAGGTGTGGCTACAGCCCACACATTTCACAAAGACAGAAAAAAAAGAAGAATTTTTTTATTGTTTGTGGAGGGCACTTTGAGGGTTACACCATCCTTTAACAGACAGATGCACGCTTGTCGCTGCTGCTTTGAGGACAGTATCATATGCAGTGACAGTAGACTTGTCAGAAATTGTTGGCACGTCCTTCAGTCCGGACCAGATGTCCAAACCGGCCCTTGACTTATGACACAGGCGCACGCTTGGCGCTGCTACTGTGTTGATGCACGTGCGGCTACATCGCACACAAGTCACAAACACATAAAAAAAATAGTTTTTTATTTTTTGGAGCACTTTGAGGGTTACACCACCCTTTAACAGACAGATGCACGCTTGTCGCTGCTGCATGAGGATGCAAGTGCGGCTACAGCTCACACAATTCACAAAGACAGAAAAAAAAAGAAGAATTTTTTTATTGTTTGTGGAGCGCACTTTGAGGGTTACACCACCCTTTAACAGACAGATGCATGCTTCTCGCTGCTGCTTTAAGGATGCAGGTGTGGCTACAGCCCACACATTTCACAAAGACAGAAAAAAAGAAGAATTTTTTTATTGTTTGTGGAGCACACTTTGAGGGTGTCACCACCCTTTAACAGACAGATGCACGCTTGTCGCTGCTGCTTTTTAAGGATGCAGGTGCGGCTACAGCCCACACATTTCACAAAGAGAAAAAAAAAGAATAATTTTTTTATTGTTTGTGGAGGGCACTTTGAGGGTTACATCACCCTTTAACAGACAGATGCACGCTTGTTGCTGCTGCTTTGAGGATGCAGGTGGAATCTAGACGGGATTTGGAACCGGGGACACACTACCTCCATCAATTGTCTAAATCCCACTGCACTAATGGCGGATACCGGACGCACATCTAACACCAACATAGCAGTCAAGGCCTCAGTTATACGTTTTGCTTCAGGATGACTGCTGTCGTACTTCATCCTCCTCGCTAGGGACTGTTGGAGGGTCAATTGTTTAGTAAAAGTAGTGGTGTTCCTACTTCCTCTCTGGGATGATGAACAACTCCCAGCAGCAGCAACAGCACTAGGAGGAAGTGGTTCTTGATCTTTCCCTATTTTATTTTTATCGGAGAAAGTTTGGTCCTCCATTTATGTTATATTGATATATACGTGCGGCTAAGGAGCACACAAACACAGAAAATATTTTTTTATTTTTGCTGGAGAGTAGTGCACTTTGTGGGTTACACCACCCTTTAAGAAATGAGCCAGCCAGCTTGTTACATATGGGACACAGGCGCACGCTTGGTGCTGCTCCTTTGTTGATGCACGTGCGGCTACAGTGCACACAATTCACAAACACAGAAAATATTTTTTTTTTTGTTTGGATTGTACTTTGGGGGTTACAGCACCCTTTAACGGACAAGCCAGCTGGCCCTTTACTAATGAGACACAGGCGCACGCTTGGCGCTGCTCCTTTGTTGATGCACGTGCAGCCACAGTGCACACAATTCACAAAAACAGAGAAAAAAAATTTATTTTGTTTGGTGTGCCCTTTGGTCAATCCAGCTGGCCCTTTATTTATGGGACACAGGCGCACGCTTGTCACTACTTTGTTGATGCACGTGCGGCTACTGCGCACACAATTCACAAACAGAAAAAAATATTTTTTTAAATTTTGTTTGGAGTGCCCTTTGGGGGTTACAGCACCCTTTAGCAGTCAATCCAGCTGGCCCTTTATTTATGGGACACAGGCGCACACTTGGCACTACTTTGTTGATGCAGATGCGGCTACTGCGCACACAATTCACAAACACAAAAAAATTATTTTTTTTATTTTGTTTGGAGTGCCCTTTGGGGGTTTCAGCACCCTTTAGTGGTCAAATCATCTGGCCAGCCCTTTATTTATGGGACACAGGCGCACGCTTGGCACTACTTTGTTGATGCACGTGCGGCTACTGCGCACACAAATCACAAACACAAAAAAATATTTTTTTTAATTTTGTTTGGAGTGCCCTTTGGGGGTTACAGCACCCTTTAGCAGTCAATCCAGCCGGTCCTTTATTTATGGGACACAGGCGCATGCTTGCCACTACTTTGTTGATGCACGTGTGGCTACTGCGCACACAATTCACAAACACAAAAAAAAATATTTTTTTATTTTGTTTGGACTGCCCTTTGGGGGTTACAGCACTCTTTAGCGGTCAATCCAGCTGGCCCTTTATTTATGGGACACAGGCGCACGCTTGCCACTAGTTTGTTGATGCACGTGCGGCTACTGCGCACACAATTCACAAACACAAAAAAATATATTTTTTTATTTTGTTTGGAGTGCCCTTTGGGGGTTACAGCACCCTTTAATGGACAAGCCAGTCGGCCTTTTACTTATGGGACACAGGCGCATGCTTGGCGCTGCTCCTTTGTTGATGCACGTGCAGCCACAGTGCACACAATTCACAAACACAGAAAAAATATTTTATTTTTTTTTGCACTTGGGGGGAGCACCCCTGACGGACAGAGCACCCCCTGGACAACACTACAGCACCCTTTTAGGACTGGGATACTACACAGGACTTTGGAGTGGACACAGCCCCTATGGACAACTGACTGCACAGCACAACACAGCCAGCCCCTATGGACTTTGAAGTAGTGGACACAGCCCCTATGGACAACAGCAGCACAGCGCAACACAGCACAGCACAACACTACACTGCACTACACTACACTACACTACAACACTACACTACACTACACAGGCCAGCCAGCCCTAACTCCCACCCTCCCTCTACACTGTCCACAGCCGAGTGAGAAAATGGCGCCGACGCGGGTATCTTATATAGGATCCAAAACCCACGAGACCCGGAAGGTGGGATGATGACGTTTTGCCTCGATTTCAGATCCGAGTCAGGCGGGAAAAGTCGAGCCTGACTCGGATCGGTCTCGGATCGGGGGGCTCGGGGGGGTTCGGATTTCAGAAATCCAAACCGGCTCACCTCTAAAATAAATCTGTCTAAAGCAGGAGAAAAATGACAAATCTATTTAGGTGTAGCATTCAAACCACAAGCTGCTATTTTAGACATCACTTTAATTGTGTCATCAGCCATAACTTATTGGAAGCATAGTTCTAGGTCAGTGATGGAAAAATGCATTATAATAAAAGTAATAAAGAACACTGGAACAATACTGAAGTTTAACCACAAGTTTCATGCAAATCCCACTGAGTTACTTTAAACAGTTCTGCATAGAGGAGTGAGCCCAAATTCTTTCTGCTGCACAAGACTGATTAAAGCTTATACTATAATTGCTGTTATGCCTGGGTTGCTGAGAGGAAGGGCAAAAGGGGGGTACAAACTACCCTGATCAGTGCCTGACTCGGGTCCCTGTCAGAAAACGCAGCCATGACCCCAAGATGACGTGACTACATCCCATACTTGCCAACTCTCCCTCATTGTCAGGGAGACTCCCTGAAATAGTAGCAATCTCCCTGTCTCCCTGAAGAGTCTGGCAATCTCCCTCATTTCATTCTTACCCCCATTATGAAGCTGTTATATAAAAAAACAGAGATATATACATTCAAATGAGATCATTAGTGTCATTTCCTTGCATTGGTTATTATAAGGCACAATGATCCCTATGAATTTCTGAAAAGTATCAGTGTGTTTTCATCAACAAACAGATCTTACTAACTGCTTTTGGGCTGGTTTACATTTGGATATAAGTCAGGTTTAGGACACGCCTCTCAGATTTATCAGTACACGCCCACTGTAACACGCGCTCATTGGTGCTGCTTTCACAATCTCCCTGAAATGCTTTTTCAAAAGTAGGCAAGTATGCTACATCCTCTTTAGCCTGTAATAAGGGCCCCAGTATTCACAACTGGCCTGGCCAAGCTCCAGCTCGCTTGGCCACACCCTCATACCGAGGCCAAATTGATCACCTAGCGGCCCTGAAAATGCCATAACCAGTAAGTGTAGTTCATTATGGCAATTCCTCTTTACTATTGGACATCGTGAGAGTTCTATCTTTTTTAATAAATAATAAAATATATAATTTTAATGCATTGTATTTTGTACTTTTGTTCTAATACTAGATGTGGAAAACATTTTATCACAGTACAGTAAATATTGATGACTTGAAGCATGAAAGTAGAGAAATGGATCAGTGCCCCCCGTACCCCCATAACATATGCATGCATAATAAGGAAGTAGAGGTACTGTACTGTATATCATTTCATCCTTACATAAGGTGGAATTGCAGTTATTGGGATTATTTCAGTCTACAATAAATACTTTAGTATTTAGCTCCCCTAAATACTAAAGTATTGATTGTGTTTTATTGGTATCTGCTATTCGCCCCAAAAATCAGGAAATTTGGTCCAAAAGTTAAAAATAAATTAAACAAAAAAAGTATAGATGTGTGAGTTCGGTTTACTGAAATATGAACACACCCGAAATTAGAGGTTCCTAGTTGAATTGAGTCACAGTTTGGAATCACTTTGGGTTTTCACGTAGAACTGAGTCCCGACTTGTGTCTTCTCGCAATTTGGAACTCGAATCTAAAAACTGAATCTTGTGTGTTTTGGATTACATTTAAGTCCCATCCTGGTGATTTCAGGTGCTGTGAAGTGGTCAACATTGATTGGAAATGACTGGAACTTAATGTTATTGATGTTAATAATACACAAAGAACAAAAACAGACCCAAGTTACTTGATTTTAGCTGTTTTTATAAATCTTTAAAGAAATCCTAAACCAAAATCAAATCCGAACCAAAGCACTAGGATGAATTAAAACCAAAACAGTACCGTTTTACAGACACTGTCCTGCTGTCCCACCTGCAGGCCAGAGTGTCACGCGGGCGAGGGGAAGGTTGTGGGAGCATAGCAGTGGATAAACACTGAATAGATGCCGAGAGCATGGGGCAGCCCCCATAGTGAAGAAAACGGGGGATGTGCTGTGAGGCCACACCCCCCCTAAGACCAGACCCTGTTTTTGGCACGTGCATAGTCTCGATTTAAGATGTCCAATTGTTGGGAGGTATGTAGATATGTTTGCCAGGAATATATCAAAACTAGTGACACTCAGTTAGGTTGACAAGCATCTGTTACCCCCGTGATAGTTCTCATTCTACTATTTGCATAATTTAACAGTCGTAATCCCCCCACCCATGTGCTGCCCCCTGACTGCATAACCCCAAATAAATCACATAATTTGTAGAACAGCCCTGTTTTAGCATGTGGGAAACAGGAGAGGACTAATAATCTGGAAGTGTGGTGAACGTACATTGTGACAATTCCTGGTTATCAAATAATGAGATAAAGTGGAGAAACAGCCTGTAAAGAGACAATTAGGAGCTGATTAGTTGGTACTTTATCTCTCTCCACTTTATCTCTCTCTCCCATTACTGCATCACTCCCATCTGCTTACACACTCTGGGCTTCAATCAGAGGCGGCCGTACGGTCTACGACCGCATGGCCGCCTCGATGTTTGTCCAGTGCGCATGCGCACGAGGGAGCCGGCTCCTTCGTGCGCATGCGTGAGACCCGCTACGACCGACAGCGCCGGTCGTAGCGGGTCTCTTTCCAAAAGGGGCGAGTTGTCGATGTTGATTAACAGCTCGCCACGTTTGGAAGGTGGGCCGGGGGGGTGGCAGCCCAAACGGAGGCGTTCCCATGGGAACGCCTGCCGTTTGGGGGAGGCCCCACTGACATCACTATGACATCATAGTCTATGACCATCGCGACCATCACCCTAGTGGTCGTTAGAGCTGTGGGTGTAAACCCACAGCCTAACGACCGAAACAGAGGCGGCCGGTCAGGATGCAAGCGGCCGCCCAGTTTCTGAGCGACCGCTTCATCCTCCGACCGCCTGATAGGGCCTCTATCTCTGCTGCCTGTTTCTGTCTCCTGTTTATTTCTCTTGCCACCCTTATATTTCTCTGTCTCCAGCTGCTCTATGGCATCCCAATCAGCTTTCATCTCTCAACGGCTCCAACTGTCAATCCTCAACCTGCTCTTTTATAAATAAAGTTTTGTTTTAAATTGGGCTTGCCTGTACGCCTTTTTCCAAAATGGACCTATTTTAATGGGATATCACAAAGATCTAATTTCCCTTCTTAGGCATGAGCCATTTAAGCTATAATCAAAGTTAGCATGAATGGTTGAAGACTGATGATGATGATTGGTTATTACTGTACTTTTCATTTGGACCAATAACCAGCCTGAGCTCTCTGTCATATACAGCAGTGCTGGATTACTGATGGTGTGACCAATGCTTTTGCACCCTGCCCCCCACACACATACACACGAGGGGGCTCTATACTATGCCAAAGGGCATAGACAAATTAAGGGGGGGCACAGACAAATGGGTATAGTGCAACTAAATCAATGAAAGAGGAAAGCATGGCACTTTCACTTTTACCTGAGAGGACCTCCCGGCCATCCGGGCCTGGAATCCCTCTCAAGATAATAGTCTAATCACGGTGAGGCAGTGAGAGCCCCTTCTACAATACAGGCTTTTGTCCCGTATACATCTGGCTGGCTGTAACTGGTCGTCTCATTATTCAACAGAGAACAGGCTACGTTCACAAAGCAGCAGTGATTGATACAGGTAAGTGTAAACTTTACTCCTGTATTTCGCTACCAGCTGAAGCACTGAATTATGAATTGAAATATGAACTCCTGGGAATAGGGATGTACTTTATTGGTGGGGCCCCCACAAGTTAATTGCTCTGGGGCCCCACAAACCTAATTCCAGCCCTGACTGAAAGCTAATAATAACCTATTCTGAAACATGTACAGATAAAGCAGGTTTCTTCTATACTAATGATGATATGTGGGACTAAATGAAGCCCCAACCCATATATTTCTCGCTTATTGTCTCTTTGTCACATCCCCTCATTGCGGATTTTTCGGTGCACCCATTGGCGTTTCCAAGAGTCTAATTACAAGACGTGTGCAAAATTTGCAAACTGCACAAAGACATGCAGATACAATTCAGACTGTGGTGGCAAATCCCCCTTTACAACAGTGATACAGTTCACTATAATCTTTCACAGATGTATATATATATATAGCCAGAAAAAATGGATGTCACTCAGGATATCAGAAACGAACAATGTAACTAAATGGTGTGCCAACGTTTCAGGCCGCAGACCCTTTTATCAAGACCAACAGAAAAGGTAATGTACATACCTTATATAGATGAACCACAAGTGCTCCCCATTAACCTGACCACGCAGCTCGTCCCGTCAGAGACCCGATGACGTTACGTGTGCGCCGCAACGCTGGCGTCCCGGTCGTCTCCAGGGGGCGTGGTGTATCACCATAGTGACCAACTAAACAAAAACAATACAATAAAAGAGGAATCAGGAATAAAAGAGGAATCAGGTATAAATATTACAAATATAAACAGGCTAGCATAGAGAATAAAGGAACCTATCACACAATCGGCTCCTAATTGGCGCTTATCATAAAAAGGCAGAAATATCCATGAGCCTACAGAGAAGAAATACATTGGATAAATAAATAGAATATTATAACAGACCTATGTAATAGAAAACGGCCTGATGAAAACTTATCTGGAGACAGAGATATGTTATACAAAATGACATGGCATACAGCTAAACACCAATGGGTGTAAAACATGTATACTATAAAAAACTAGAAAAAGATAAAATTTAATTGAGCCCTAGCGGGTAACTTCAAAGAGAATCTTGGTGGATACACACCTTACAAACAGTGAACCCACTAGGACTCAATGAAATTTTATCTTTTTCTAGTTTTTCTGTATGCCATGTCATTTTGTATAACATATCTCTGTCTTCAGATAAGTTTTCATCAGACCGTTTTCTATGACATAGGTCTGTTATAATATTCTATAGATTTATCCAATGTACTTCTTCTCTGTAGGCTCATGGATATTTCTGCCTTTTTATGATAAGTGCCAATTAGGAGCCGATTGTGTTATAGGTTCCTCTATTCTCTATGCTAGCCTGTTTATATTTGTATTATTTATACCTGATTCCTTTTTTATTGTATTGTTTTTATTTAGTTGGTCACTATGGTGATACACCACGCCCCCTGGAGACGACCGGGACGTCAGCGCTGCAGCACACACGTGACTTCATCGGGTCTCGACGGGATGAGCTGCATGGTCTTGTGGACGGGGAGCACTTGTGGTTCATCTATATAAGGTATGTACATTACTTTTTCTGTTGGTCTTGATAAAAGGGTTTGCGCCCTGAAATGTTGGAACACCATTTAGTTACAGTAGTCGATTCTGATATCCTGAGTGACATCCATTTTTTCTGGCTATTCATGTTGTTGTGAGGATGAGCACCAGGAATGCTGTTGTTTTGTATTGAAGAGTGGCCATTTCCAGGACATTATATATATATATATATATATATATATATATACAGTATATATCTATATAAGTATATATCTATATATATATGTAAAGACAACGTTTAGACCGGCACTCATATATAACATTCCATTATATTATATATAAATAAACAGTCCAAGGGTGCGGCACACTCCTTCCCTCTAGTCTCTAATCGCCGCGGTGCCAGCAACATAAACATGTATACTGATCCAAATGCGGCACTCAGCGGACTTAAAATGAAGATATCATATCACCTTACTTGTAACGTTTCGGGTTTTATTGCCCTTCATCAGGCTGCACAATACATCAACAAAATGCAAAGTGTAATCTCACCTTAAATGCCCCATGTCCCCCTCCGGTCAGCGCCGGGTCCCATCGGTCACACACCGTCCTGCCTGCAGCGCTTCCGGTCAAACCGGAAGTGCATCAGCACATCGACGACGCGGCCGTCACCATGGAAACCCGGTATTGTGCAGCCTGATGAAGGGAAATAAAGCCCGAAACGATGCAAGTAAGGTTATGTGAAGTCTTCATTTTAAGTCCGCTGAGTGTCGCATTTGGATCAATATATATATATATATATATATATATATATATATACACACACACGCACACACATATATATATATACACACACAGTATATATTTATATATATATATATATATATATATTATATATAAAGCATCCTGAAACCATTCATGTGTGGGGTTGCTTCTCAGCCAAGGCAATTGTGAGCCACTCACAATTTTGCCTAAGAACACAGCCATGAATAAAGAATGGTACCAAAACATCCTCACGAGTAACTTCTCCCAACCATCAAAGAACAGTTTGGTGACGAACAATTCCTTTTCCAGCATAATGGAGCACTTTGCCATAAGGCAAAAGTGATAGCTAAGTGGCTCGGGTTACAAAACATCGAAATTTTGGGTCCATGGCCAGGAAACTCCCCAGACCTTAATCCCATTGAGAACTCATGGTCAATCCTCAAGAGGCGGGTGGACAAACAAAAACCCACATATTCTGACAAACTCCAAGCATTGATTAGGCAGGAATGGGCGGCCATTATTCAGTATGTGACCCAGAAGTTGATTGACAGCATGCCAGGGCGAATTGCAGAGGTCTTGAAAAAGAAGGATCAACACTGCAGATATTGACTCTTTCAATAAACTTAATGTAATTGTCAATAAAAGCCTTTGACACTTATGAAATGCTTGTTGCTTGTAATTCTACCTCAGTATACCATAGTAACATCTGACAAAAAGGTCTAAACACACTGAAGAAGCAAACTTTGTGAAAAACAATACTTGTGTCATTCTCCAAAATTTTGGCCATGGCTGTATATTGATCTTCGTCGCAAGATATTCTTCTACTGTTGCTCTGCTCTGTCGATTCCATATGTTGGTTGCTTGTATTTTACCAATACAAATATTTTAAGATATTTCTCAACGCGACCCCTCGACTCGACTACGAGTTCTGCATCTGTCATTCACACTCATTACCTGCTCCCATTGCCATTGGAGTTTCTTGCTGTATCCACTCTGTGGAATGCCCTGCCTCACACACCTTCCTCTAGCTTCCAAACCTTCATGCACTCCCTGAAAATTCACGCCACGCCTCCTCCTGGTATTAGTGAGGACAGACAGAGCCGGCTGGGACAGCAGATGTGCCTGCAGATGCACAATGCTGAGAAAGAAGAAGACATCCACGGGGCTCAGGAGTAACAGATGCATGCTAACTGGGTGCAGCAGGAGGGCCCATCCTTGTAGCAGCCACACCCTCTGCACATATTATAGCTACACCTTTGACTATTGTTACAGTATAAGAAAAATTGCTATCACAGAGATAGATTAACTTGCTGTATGACCCAGGCTTTGCACTGGTTATTATGATATCCTTTATACTAGCAATTTACTATGCTGTGATATCAAGTGCTATCCTCTATTGTTCTGGAGATAACACAGGCACTGGGCATGGGATAAACTGTTATTTATGGAAAAATTGAAAGCTTAAATTATTCTTATCAAAAACACTACTCTGTGCTCATATTTCTATTGTTTATTAAATGATGTTGCCCCTATACATAATATAGCATGGCATCATAAACTAATAGAGCACTAGTAAAATCATTGTGATATGACTGTGTTTAAAACCCTCTTTAGGGGGTTGGGTAAGAAATCCCGGCTGTTGGGATGCCCCTGGTCAGAATCCCGACACCCAAAGGAATGCATGGAAAGTATTTTCCCATCCCCTGCCCTAACCCTCCCTCCCCGGTGCCTAACCCTAACCTCTCCCCATAGTGCCTAAGCCTAGCCTCCCCCTGCCCGCACCCTAAAACTTAACACCCCTCCCCGGTGCCTAAACCTAATTTCCCCTCTAAAGTATAAAACCTAACCTCCCCCTCCCCGCACCCTAATCCTAACACTCCATCCCCGGTGCCTAACCCTCCCCTAATGCCTAACCCTAACCCGCTACCTAAACTCATACTTACCTTTGGGATGCCGATGGTCAGGATACTGGTGCTGGGATCCTACCATTGGGATTTTGGTGCCGGTATTTAGACCGTCGGCATGCCGACTACATCCCCTTTTCCGCATGCCGGGATGCCGACTACATCCCCTTTTTAGGTGGTAATTTGAGAGTCTCTTCTCCTATGTTTACAATTTTACTTCTTTGGTTTATTATATGTTACAATTTTATGTTTATTGCATCTTTTGTTTTGTTTAATCAGCAGTGGTCAACATACGCCTTGTTTTCCATTTTAACTGAGATTTTTCCTCTAATAGAATAAAAACACAAGAAAGTAGCCCTATTCTGGACTGACCTGAATTGGATTAAATAAGAAATGTACTGTATAACAGATGTTTCAGGCAGGAATTAACATAATGATGTGAACAGGATCGTTCTGAGTTGTTTTCAGTGCAATGAAAATGCTCTTTTAAAGTTGCATCTCGCTTGATGGTGATTGTGTGATCAGTGTTCCCAGGTTCGGTCTGCTTGCTACATCTGCAAATTTTTGATTGGATTGTTCTTTGTTTTTGTTTTTTTACTGAAATCAGCCAATGATTTATTATTTTATAAAATGAATTCAAATTGTTGGCACGTAGCTATGATATAACATTTTCATACAGGAAACATTTAAAAGGAAAGTCCATATTTGGACAATGCCTAAGTTGCATCCATCATCTCATGTTGGTGAAAAGACACAAGGGCACTGACATGAGGGGTGGGAGGGCAGACACAAAGTAACTGAGTGACCACCGGTGGTGACTGTGGTGTAGGTGGATTGAGTGCCCTGCACTGTCATTCCATCCAGTACTAGGACCCTGGACTGCGTAGGTGTGACTTCAAACCATGTGTGCTACTGCTCATTTGCAGAGTATCTATGCATCTTCAGCTATCGTCTTCCATGGAAGAAGGATGTGCCCTTAAGAGTCTCAAACAATACTCCAAAATAGAGGGCATTACAGAGGTCAGTGACCCCAGATAGTTCCACTGAACGACCACTGCTATATATGTACAGAGCCTGTGTGTATACTCCACTGCCACCAATGTATATACAGATACAGCTGTGTGCTCCCACCTGTCGCACACCACCTGCACCCCCCTATATATTCCTGGCTGGATCTGGTGCATACATTATATAAAGCGCTGTGCACCTGTTATACATACAAGCTGCATTAGCCCAGTGTCATCCTGTAAATCTGATCTGCCTGGTTAATAAACCTAAGAACTGGTTAAGTTATCTACTGTGTGAATTAATCTCCATCACACACTGCTGCTACCTATATCAACTATAGGATCCATAAATATGTTATTGGCCCTCACCACACTATAAGGCTCCCAAGCCATCAGCGTGTGCAGATTAACAATAACAAGAGCAGTGAGGCGGTACAGAAACATCCTTTGTTCACACCAAGGGTAACAATGTACAGAGCAGGAGCAAGCATGAACTTTGCCAAGATAGAGGGTTCAGAGAATTACCATACATGGAAGTTCACCATGCAGATGGAGTTAAAACTAGAATTATCCTGGAGATAATCCCAATCCAGACCATGTGTATAGAGCCATGGAAATAATAGGTCTAGCTGGAGAACAATATGTACATCCATAATTAACAGGAAGGTAACAGAACACAGCACTGAAATGTGGATTGCATTCCAGATGTTACATGAAGACATAGGCCTAATGTGAAGAATCAACGTGAGGTACACTCTGTACAGCACTAAGATAACTGTGTGCAAAAATATGAATATACAGTATAGATATGATGCCATCTTTAACTCAGCAATTGACTTCAGTAGGCTTACAAATAGATGAGGAGGTTGCAATGGTGATACAGCAAAACCTTACTCCAGAGTATGATTTTCTAGTAGTAGCTTTGGAGTCATGCACTACCAAGCTATCAAGAGATATTGTATGGGCCAAACCACTGCAGTTTCAAGAGCGCATATTGTACCTGTGAGACTAATGCTGAGAATTCCATTCTATTGTCAAAGGGCGTGAAATCTAAAAGGCCCAAATACAAGTGCTTAAAGTGTCACAAAATGTAGGCCTCAGAATGTAAAGTGAGTGAACCAAGTGCTACTGTAGCTCATTAAAACCATGATAGGAAGACTCAGCAATTAAATGTAGCCAACAGTGAGCCTGATTCAGAGTAATATGCAAACCAGATTGTTTACGTACAACTCAGATATTTGCATATTGGCACATGCGCAGGTTCTGTATTATGCATGTACCAATCTGTGTCTATGATGATCATGCTGCGGTCATTTGGGGGCAGGGAAGGGGTGGCAAATGCCAGCATGATAGAAAATGGGGGGTGTCAGCCCAGTTTTCTGTCCGTGCCAAGGCCAGTGGCTGCATCCTTGGACATTTGCTTCATTGGCCCTGGCAGCATGTAATCAGAGGGTTACTCAGATGACCAATGTTCAACGCAGATTATCCAATGCTGCGACTTTGTTTAATTTATCAGCAAGATTCTCCTCACTACAGTAACTATTAGGGGTGTGCACCGGCCACTTTTCGTGTTTTGTGTTTTGGTTTTGGATCTGGATCTTTCTTCGTGTTTTGGATCTGGATTGGTTTTGCCAAAACCACCCTTCCGTGTTTTGGGTTTTGGGTTTTGTGTTTTGGATCTATATATTTTTTTTAAAAAGCATAAAAACAGCTAAAATCACAGAATGTGTTGATTTTTCTGCTCCTATGCTATTATTAACCTCAAAAACCTTAATTTCCACTAATTTCCAGTTTATTCTGAACACGTCACACCTCACAATAGTGTTTTTATGTCCAAAAGGTTGCACCGAGGTAGATGGATGACTATGCTAAGCGACACGAGTGGGCGGCACAAACACGTGGCCCATCTAGGAGTGACACTGCAGTGGCAGACAGGATGGCAGTTTGATAAACTAGGCCCCAAACAGTACATAATGCAAAGAAAAAAAAGAGGTGCAAGATGGAATTGTCCTTGAGCCCTCCCAACCACCCTTATGTTGTATAAACAGGACATGCACACTTTAACAAACCAATCATTTCAGCACCAGGGTCTGCCACACGACTGTGGCTGAAATGATTGGTTCGTATGGGCCTCCACAAAACAAGCTGGCAATTAATGTGTCCCTGCACAAACTGGCTCTACGGAGGCAAGATGTCGTCCTCATCCTCCTCATTCACCGATTCCTCACCCTCTTCAGTGTTGTGTACATCCTCATCCTCACAGAGTATTAATTAGTTCCCGCTGGAATCCACCACAACAGGTCCCTCTGTACGTTCTGGAGGCTGGTCTCCCTGGAAAAGTTGATAATTCATTTTTATGAACATCATCTTCTCCACATTTTGTGGAAGCAACCTCCTACGCCTTTTGCTGACAAGGTTCCCGGCTGCACTAAACACTCTTTCGGAGTGCACACTGGAGGGGGGCAACTCAGGTAACATAGAGCCTGTTTGTATAGGGGCCTCCAAATTGCCTCTTTTTCCTGCCAGTACATGTACGGACTGTCTGACATGCCTACTTGGATGCTGTCACCGATGTAATAATTTAACAGACAGACGCACGCTTGTCGCTGCTGCTTTGAGGATGCAGGTGCGGCTACAGCCCACACAATTCACAAAGACAGGAAAAAAAAGAAGAATTTTTTTATTGTTTGTGGAGCGCACTTTGAGGGTTACACCACCCTTTAACAGACAGATGCACGCATGTCACTGCTGCTTTAAGGAAGCAGGTGCGGCTACAGCCCCCACATTTCGCAAAGACAGAAAAAAAAAGAAGAATTTTTTTATTGTTTGTGGAGCGCACTTTGAGGGTTACACCACCCTTTAACAGACAGACAAACGCTTGTCGCTGCGGCTTTAAGGATGCAGGTGCTACTACAGCCCACACATTTCACAAAGACAGAAAAAAAAAGAAGAATTTTTTTATTGTTTGTGGAGCGCACATTGAGGGTTACACCACCCTTTAACAGACAGACACACGCTTGTCGCTGCTGCTTTAAGGATGCAGGTGCGGCTACAGCCCACACATTTCACAAAGACAGAAAAAAAAAGAAGAATTTTTTTATTGTTTGTGGAGCGCACTTTGAGGGTTACACCACCCTTTAACAGACAGACGCACGCTTGTCGCTGCTGCTTTAAGGATGCAGGAGCGGCTACAGCCCACACATTTCACAAAGACAGAAAAAAAAAGAAGAATTTTTTTATTGCTCGTGGAGCGCACTTTGAGGGTTACACCACCCTTTAACAGACAGACGCACGCTTGTCGCTGCTGCTTTAAGGATGCAGGTGCGACTACAGCCCACACATTTCACAAAGACAGAAAAAAAAGAAGAATTTTTTTATTGTTTGTGGAGTGCACTTTGAGGGTTACACCACCCTTTAACAGACAGACGCACGCTTGTCGCTGCTGCTTTAAGGATGCAGGTGCGGCTACAGCCCACACATTTCACAAAGACAGAAAAAAAAGAAGAATTTTTTTATTGTTTGTGGAGCGCACTTTGAGGGTTACACCACCCTTTAACAGACAGACGCACGCTTGTCGCTGCTGCTTTAAGGATGCAGGTGCGGCTACAGCCCACACATTTCACAAAGACAGAAAAAAAAAGAAGAATTTTTTTATTGTTTGTGGAGCGCACTTTGAGGGTTACACCACCCTTTAACAGACAGACGCACGCTTGTCACTGCTGCTTTAAGGATGCAGGTGCGGCTACAGCCCACACATTTCACAAAGACAGAAAAAAAAAGAAGAATTTTTTTATTGTTTGTGGAGCGCACTTTGAGGGTTACACCACCCTTTAACAGACAGATGCACGCTTGTCGCTGCTGCTTTGAGGACAGTATCATATGCAGTGACAGTAGACTTGTCAGAAATTGTTGGCACGTCCTTCAGTCCGGACCAGATGTCCAAACCGGCCCTTGACTTATGACACAGGCGCACGCTTGGCGCTGCTACTGTGTTGGTGCACGTGCAGCTACATCGCACACAAGTCACAAACACAAAAAAAATAGTTTTTTATTTTTTGGAGCACTTTGAGGGTTACACCACCCTTTAACAGACAGATGCACGCTTGTTGCTGCTGCTTTGAGGATGCAAGTGCGGCTACAGCCCACACAATTCACAAAGACAGGAAAAAAAAGAAGAATTTTGTTATTGTTTGTGGCGCGCACTTTGAGGATTACACCACCCTTTAACAGACAGATGCACGCTTGTCGCTGCTGCTTTAAGGATGCAGGTGCGGCTACAGCCCCCACATTTCACAAAGACAGAAAAAAAAGAAGAATTTTTTTATTGTTTGTGGAGCGCACTTTGAGGGTTACACCACCCTTTAACAGACAGATGCACGCTTGTTGCTGCTGCTTTGAGGACAGTATCATATGCAGTGACAGTAGACTTGTCAGAAATTGTTGGCACGTCCTTCAGTCCGGACCAGATGTCCAAACCGGCCCTTGACTTATGACACAGGCGCACGCTTGGCGCTGCTACTGTGTTGGTGCACGTGCGGCTACATCGCACACAAGTCACAAACACATAAAAAAAATAGTTTTTTATTTTTTGGAGCACTTTGAGGGTTACACCACCCTTTAACAGACAGATGCACGCTTGTTGCTGCTGCTTTGAGGATGCAAGTGCGGCTACAGCCCACACAATTCACAAAGACAGGAAAAAAAAGAAGAATTTTGTTATTGTTTGTGGCGCGCACTTTGAGGATTACACCACCCTTTAACAGACAGATGCACGCTTGTCGCTGCTGCTTTAAGGATGCAGGTGCGGCTACAGCCCACACATTTCACAAAGACAGAAAAAAAAGAAGAATTTTTTTATTGTTTGTGGAGCGCACTTTGAGGGTTACACCACCCTTTAACAGACAGATGCACGCTTGTTGCTGCTGCTTTGAGGACAGTATCATATGCAGTGACAGTAGATTTGTCAGAAATTGTTGGCACATCCTTCAGTCCGGACCAGATGTCCAAACCGGCCCTTGACTTATGACACAGGCTCATGCTTGGCGCTGCTACTATGTTGATGCACGTGCGGCTACATCGCACACAAGTCACAAACACATAAAAAAATAGTTTTTTATTTTTTGGAGCACTTTGAGGGTTACACCACTCTTTAACAGACAGACGCACGCTTGTCGTTGCTGCTTTGAGGATGCAAGTGCGGCTACAGCCCACACAATTCACAAAGACAGGAAAAAAAAGAAGTATTTTTTTATTGTTTGTGGAGCGCACTTTGAGGGTTACACCACCCTTTAACAGACAGACGCACGCTTGTCGCTGCTGCTTTAAGGATGCAGGTGCGGCTACAGCCCACACATTTCAGAAAGAGAAAAAAAAGAAGAATTTTTTTATTGTTTGAGGAGCGCACTTTGATGGTTACATCACCCTTTAACAGACAGACGCACGCTTGTCGCTGCTGCTTTGAGGATGCAGGTGGAATCTAGACGGGATTTGGAACCGGGGACACACTACCTCCATCAATTGTCTAAATCCCACTGTACTAATGGTGGATACCGGACGCACGTCTAACACCAACATAGCAGTCAAGGCCTCAGTTATACGTTTTGCTTCAGGATGACTGCTGTCGTACTTCATCCTCCTTGCTAAGGACTGTTGGAGGGTCAATTGTTTAGTAAAAGTAGTGGTGTTCCTACTTCCTCTCTGGGATGATGAACAACTCCCAGCAGCAGCAACAGCACAAGGAGGAAGTGGTTCTTGATCTTTCCCTATTTTATTTTTATCGGAGAAAGTTTGGTCCTCCATTTATGTTATATTGATATATACGTGCGGCTAAGGAGCACACAAACACAGAAAATATTTTTTTATTTTTGCTGGAGAGTAGTGCACTTTGTGGGTTACATCACCCTTTAAGAAATGAGCCAGCTGGCTCTTTACTTATGGGACACAGGCGCACGCTTGGCGCTGCTCCTTTGTTGATGCACGTGCGGCTACAGTGCACACAATTCACAAACACAGAAAATATTTTTTTATTTTGTTTGGAGTGCCCTTTGGGGGTTACAGCATCCTTTAGCGGTCAATCCAGCCGGCCCTTTATTTATGGGACACAGGCGCACGCTTGGCACTATTTTGTTGATGCACGTGTGGCTACTGCGCACACAATTCACAAACACAAAAAAATATTTTTTTTTATTTTGTTTGGAGTGCCCTTTGGGGGTTACAGCACCCTTTAGTTGTCAATCCAGCCGGCCCTTTATTTATGGGACACAGGCGCATGCTTGCCACTACTTTGTTGATGCACGTGCGGCTACTGCGCACACAATTCACAAACACAAAAAAATATATTTTTTTTATATTGTTTGGAGTGCCCTTTGGGGGTTACAGCACCCTTTAGCGGTGAATCCAGCCGGCCCTTTATTTATGGGACACAGGCGCACACTGACACTACTTTGTTGATGCACGTGCAGCTACTGCGCACACAATTCACAAACACAGAAAGTATTTTTTTATTTTGTTTGGAGTGTACTTTGGGTGTTACAGCACCCTTTAATGGACTAGCCAGTCGGCCTTTTACTCATGGGACACAGGCGCACGCTTGGCACTACTTTGTTGATGAATGTGCGGCTACTGCGCAAACAATTTACAAACACAAAAAAACATATTTTTTTATTTTGTTTGGAGTGCCCTTTGGGGGTTACAGCACCCTTTAGCGGTCAATCCAGCCGGCCCTTTATTTATGGAACACAGGCGCACGCTTGGCACTACTTTGTTGATGCACGTGCGGCTACTGCGCACACAATTCACAAACACAAAAAAATATATATTTTTATTTTATTTGGAGTGCCCTTTGGGGGTTACAGCACCCTTTAGCGGTCAATCCAACCGGGCCTTTATTTATGGGACACAGGCGCACGCTGGCACTACTTTGTTGATGCACGTGCGGCTACTGTGCACACAATTCACAAATACAAAAAAATATATTTTTTTATTTTGTTTGGAGTGCCCTTTGGGGGTTACAGCACCCTTTAACAGACTAGCCAGCTGGCCTTTTACTTATGGGACACAGGCGCACGCTTGGCACTACTTTGTTGATGCATATGCGGCTACTGCGCACACAATTCACAAACACAAAAAAATATATTTTTTTATTTTGTTTGGAGTGCCCTTTGGGGGTTACAGCACCCTTTAGCGGTCAATCCAGCCGGCCCTTTATTTATGGGACACAGGCGCACGCTTGGAACTACTTTGTTGATGCACGTGCGGCTACTGCGCACACAATTCACAAACACAAAAAAATATATATTTTTATTTTGTTTGGAGTGTACTTTGGGGGTTTCAGCACCCTTTAACGGACAAGCCAGCCGGCCTTTTACTTATGGGACACAGGCGCACGCTTGTCGCTGCTCCTTTGTTGATGCACGTGCAGCCACAGTGCACACAATTCACAAACATAGAAAAAATATTTTTTTTTCAGCACTTGGGGGGAGCACCCTGACAGACAGAGCACCCCCTGGACAACACTACAGCACCCCTTTAGGACTGGGACACTGCACAGGACTTTGGAGTGGACACAGCCCCTATGGACAACTGACTGCACAACACAGTCCTGCCAGCCCCTATGGACTTTGAAGTAGTGGACACAGCCCCTATGGACAACAGCAACACAGCGCAGCACAGCACAGCACAGCACAACACTACACTGCACTACACTACACTACACTACAACACTACACTACACTACACAGCCCAGCCAGCCCTAACTCCCACCCTCCCTCTTCACTGTCCACAGCCGAGTGAGAAAATGGCGCCGACGCGGGTACCTTATATAGGATCCAAAACCCGCGAGACCCGGAAGGCGGGATGATGACGTTTTGCCTCGATTTCAGATCCGAGTCAGGCGGGAAAAGTCGAGTCTGCCTCGGATCGGCCTCGGATCGGGTGGGCTCGGGGGGGTTCGGATTTTAGAAATCCGAACCCGCTTACCCCATGTAACTATATATCTATCACTGATGGATAGACAGGGTCACACTGCGCATGTCATGCTGCAAATGTTTGGGGGAACGGGGCAGAGG
Organism: Taudactylus pleione; assembly: GCA_031769625.1. Lineage (NCBI taxonomy): Eukaryota > Metazoa > Chordata > Amphibia > Anura > Myobatrachidae > Taudactylus > Taudactylus pleione. Next base: position 6,859,990 of record JAUIMM010000300.1, read on the forward strand.
CGACAAAGGGACCGTTCTACAGAATGGGGTCGTGTCGCCCCATTTTTTAGGCATGGCCAGGTCAGAGATGCAAATTTCCTATCCCCAGCATTCAGGATGTTGACATGCTCACAATATCGACATTTGACAGGTCGACAGTATAACTTTACTCTAACTTTAACCGCAGCCTAACCCTACCCCTAAAGTTCATAATGTAGACATGCATAATGTCGTCATTTTAAACATTTTGTCAATGTCGACATGTTGAACACTGACACGTTGCATGTCGGCAGTATGAACATGTTGACATTCTGAACCTTTCATCATCACAGTGCAACATTCTGATTCTGAATGTCAACAGAGTAACCGCATACCCAATCTACACCTCTGAAGATATTAAAATGGTCCTTCCTTTAAATGGTTATAAAGAACCACAAAACTGACATGTCTGAATTAATAATGAAAGAAAGAGAATGAGTAGATTTGATGTTAGCATGAGCCTCGGGAGGTGTCTTCAGAGAATGTTAATATTTGCCCGGTAATAGCATTGTAGTGTAGAGTGTAAATAAGTACATATGGTCTACACTGACATAGTCTGTGCACCTTTATGAGAGGTATAGATGATTGAAGCCACACATAATTTAATGTGAAGTGAAAGACCTTTCTGGATTAATCTTACAAAGGAAAAGTGCCATCGCAAATTGAATTTAAATGTTTCTCTGGCCCTTGAGGTATTTTCATGCTTGACAAATTGTAATAAATTGAATAATCTTGGTCAAAAATGTTGCATGAACTATCTTTAAGTCAAAATAAAAGTCAGAAAAATCAATATTTGACAGAAAACAAATGTATTGTGCCATGACTGTGAGAAGTCCTGACAGTGATTGGAATTAATGAATATTTTCACTCAGAGAATCATGCTGATAGTACAGAACTAGTACACACAGCAGTAACATACATTGTTTTACTTTAAAAAAAAAAAAAAAAATGTGTGTGTGTGACTCCTTTGTACAGCCCCTCGGAACATGTGTGGCACCATTTAAATAGACAATTATAATAATTTTAGTAGCAGCTACTTTGGGTATGGCACATAACATTGCTGTCTTCTTGTAGCACTGGATATTTCATTTAAATCTGACCAGGAGCCTGTCCTCGGGGTGTTTGGATGGTCTTCTCGTATCTACATCAATTTTCTGTGTGTGCTCTGTACTACTTATACAGGATAAAAACACAGATTTAGTGGCCTCAAACTGAATTGGTTCAAGTGTTTGACTGTTGATATGTACTGTAGCTAAATGGTTATGGCTTCATGCTGTCTCTTAACTGTGTGTTATTATGCACAACTCACCTGTCTAAACAACATTACAAGTCTGAGTAAATATTATTCACAAAACTTAAAGGTCAGGCTGATTAGACTACAAGTGCAAAGCTTGTTTACATGCCTCTATAAAAGGATCTGTATGTGCACAAGTCTGTCAATATATTATTGGAGCTTCACAGTGCTGTACAGCTGTATAGAGAGCCCAAGAGAGATTAATACCTTATCATATTGACTGCTATTTGTCTTCTATATATTCAATAAAACCTACTTTTGCTTGGAATCAATGTGTGGACTAACCTCCTTGCTCACATCCGAATCATACCTACCAACTTGTAGGCATCCGTCAATAGTGACTAAATAAAAATTCTCTATACATCCTAGTGTAAAATGTTGTTACTATGTAAATCAAGAATAATACAAATATGAAAATATTAATATAAATAAATGTTATTTTCCCCAATACAATGTGAAGCCGGGGGGCATCTCTGTACGAATACCATATCTCAAACAAAATTCTGGTTGTTTTGAATAAGAATCACTGTTTGCTGCCACTCACTAGCATTGACAAAGATGCAACAGAGAGTTGAAACACGTTGTCGTGAGAGGTGTGGGATCCTGGACAACCCAATTAAGGAAGCAGGAGAGCCAGCAGGACGCCGTTCTCACCTGGGGCCATTTGCGCCCAAAGCTGGCTTATTTTATGCAGACCTTTAACATCTATCTGGTAGGCAGTCTACACCTATGGTTTATATTCTGTTATATTAATTTATTTTAATATTGTATGTACGTGATGGCTATTATTAAAAGCTATACTTTACATATGAAAAACCATCTGCACTATATATACAATAATTTATTTCATATGTATCATACTATGGATCTCTTCTGATATGTTTGGAATGTCCTGTTGTTGCAAAGATACCGTGATGGACTTTTGCCATTTGGATACTCCGTAGCATGGAATTCAGATGCTGTGTGCACTGACCTTTCATTGATACAATATCTCCACATTCCTTTTGGATTTGGTTTCCTGGGAAGCGCTTTTTTCCTACCTTTGTGAACACAGTGGAGGATACATTATGTCAGGGGCGTATCTACCCATTGGCCAGGATGGCACTCAGCAGGGACGCCGGCCGAGGGGGGGCGCTGTCCGGCAGTGCCTCCCATGGTCAGGGGGTAGAAATAGACAGGACTGCCGGGGAGTCCCAGGTACGCCCCTATGATGTCTGTCCAGGGCCTGGGAGCTGCTGGTGAGTGAGAGGGAGTCACCCACTCCCTACTTTCTGGCACCTCCTCCTCACCCGCCCCAGCAAAACTGAGCAAGTTTGATTGGAAAATTTATTTTCACACCTACTCAGAGATTGCAAATAACCTTAGGGAAGAGCACTCTAGATGTCAAGAGCATTAAATATCTCATAATACTGAAGCAATTCCTACAAAGTGTAACCTCTGAATGGGCAATCATAAGCCACTACACTGGAACTGGCCATTGTGACATAATATACAATGCCATCAGAGATATCACTTTTCGCAACTAAGCCTTTCTCTGTGTGGATGACAGTGAGTAGCTTTATTATTGACACGTTTGAGTCATGGTTAGACTTTCGGGAGGTGGACTGAGCTGAATTCAGTGATGCCCAACTGATGACCATTCCCTAGCTAGTCTTCCCTGGCCAGACCAACAGACCACACAGGACTGGATAATAATAATTAGTACAAAGGTTTCTGCTAATGAGTAAATGACATGGACAGCCATTAGACAATTAATTATGTTTTAATGTCAAATACTGTAGTCATTGCTAGGCCATGACATCTTCCTAGAACTGTATGTCATCTAGGGATAGGAAAACTGATTGTGCATCTGCATCAATCGAGATAAAGAGTATTCTACGGCAGCTAATGATTTATGTTAAAGGACGAGGGGTCCTGTGCAAAATCACACCCCAACATATGTCTATCATAGGGGAGCCCTTCTAGAGAGTGACCATATATATCTGCAACCCCCACGGAAGGCTCCAGAGGAGATATACTCCAACAAGGATATGAGAATTAGAGCAGGTACTGTACAAATTAAACCCAACCAGACAGATGGAGCAGGTATTGTAGGTGCAACAACCCAAATTCACACTAGTAGAGTTAATGTGGTCACAGATTATGCTGACATTGTAGAGGCTAGGACCATTCCTACATACAGTACAATATCTTGTTGCCACAGGAGTACTTAAAATTCTCAAAAAGGAGGCAAAACAGATGCTATAAATTAGGTTCTTTGTACCACTCCACAGCACAGGGATGGTCAATGCTATGTCTAAAAAATTACCAAACCACTTGTTTATGAATGTAATGCAAATGGTTAAATGCCTATATTATTCCATGCATTGGTAAACTGCTCAACCAGCGAACCAGGGAACCCACTATATATCTGCCATGAATTTGAGCAAGGACGCACAGGAGCAATCAGCATTTATCACACACACGGACAGTTTGAGTTTACAGTGATACTATTGCTCCGTCTTAGTCACCAAGTCAAAAACAATCAATCAGATTTATTCGGCATAATCCACAGTAGATGGAAGATGCTTGGACATGAGATACAGTAGTCTGTCTTTCAGCAGCTCTATCTTCAGCAGTATTCTCATTGATTTCCCACTACTATGGTTTTTAGCCTCTTTTGGTTCCCCTTTTGTGAAGTAAGAATACATTTACTTTTTTCCAGCCATTGGGGATTACTCCGGTTAATGGTGACTAAATTTGTTTAGTATTCTGGGATGTATCTCATCTGATCCCAATGAAAAAAGAACAAGTAACTGTGCACCTGAACATACCATGTTGCAGTGCAAGGGGTGCAAATACATACTTTGTTTTTGCATGTAGCGTTAAAACTGGTTGTTGTTGCATGTAGCCCACAAATGCTGGACAGCTTTATTTTTACACTGCAATTTAGATATCAGTTTGGACACATTTTATATCTGCCCCACCTGCAGTGCAGCTTGGTTTTACTAAGGCGCAAAGTTACTTTCTATATCTTACTCTATTCCCAACTCAGAATCAGACCCAGAGTAAGAAAAATTTGTCATATAAAATACATTTATTGAAATATTTATATTAAACTCTCTAGCGTCAGAACACTCCGCACACTCAGCCACACACAAACTAAACTTATTCTAAAATAAATACACGGACACCAAAATTGCCGGGGAAACTGGTCAGTCTTTTTATTAATAATAATAAGTACTAAAACCTATTTATAGCCCTCCCTAACTTAACTATGTAACTAATTAAATCTACAATTATGAAAAAATGGTGGTGGGGATTCAGAACGGCCTAACAGCTTAAATACTTCTTTTTGAAAAATAAAAAAGGGGGAGGATAGGCCAAAGCCCGCTTTGACCTCGCGCAATGGGACCAACTGCCCCTCAATACAACTCGTAGGGATACCAAGGGCCTCCTGCCCTACCCTACGGGGATAGTTACTTAAATACGACTTGAGGAGCCATCCACGCAGCCCTGAAGGGCCGGGCCCACCTGGATCAGTGGTGATCCAACGTACGCCCTACATCGTCCTCATGCCAACCTGGCAGCGTGGGTGACCCCCCAGGGAAAACTAACATTATTCCACAACCTAATAATCAAAAATAATAACCTAACTATATTACCCAGGCCGTTCCTGAACCAGGCCAAACTAGGACATCTCGTCCGCAGCCGCCACCATACTCAAGAACCTCACCTACAGAACCTTAACCCAAATTCCAAAACCCAAATGAAAACCTCAAGCATCAAGGGCCCTCAGCCCAAACACAAAATCCTGCACCAAGATTTTGCATCCACCTCGGGACAGGTGAACGCCATCACTTCTATATAACTCCCTGTTGTGAATGGAGATAGCCGGATGGCCCACCACTGTGCCACCATGTGCCACAATTGCCCGCCCTACAACCGAGTTAATCCATCTCCTGGATAATCTCAACGGCTTGCGTGTTGAAAGCTCCTCACCAGACTAACCGTGGTAGAATGTCCGACCACAGGACTCGACAAAAAGGCCAATGTGCCATCAGGCGTGACATGTCCTCGCGGATGGACATCCGCAAATCCAGGCACGTACGTGAGGTTAGATCGTTACTTCCCAAGTGCACACTAAAGAAATGGGGGTACCCGTACCTCTTGATTGAACTTTGGAGCAAGCTCTCCAACCCTTGCCACCTTAAGCCCCTCTGCCCTATCCACCTAAAATTAGGCAATTCTGGCATCTCGGTCGAACCCAACAACACCTCTGACCGGGCTAACCAGAAAACAAAGGAATACCCTATTACCCAGATAAAGCTATCGTCCAACTGATGTCCTGGTAAAAACAAAAAAGATTTAATGAGTTAATAAAGTATGAACTTGAACAGATTAACTTTATTTGAACAATACTAAATTTTGGTACCTTGCCACCTACTGTCTAGCTAGGCCTATTTATGCCTTAACGCTATTCAGGGGGTGAAGGGATAATGGGCCGGACTGGAGTTCCCAAACTTGACCTGAGGCAAAAACACAAAACTTCCACCGGCGGGCAACAGCCACAATTAAAACCAGTGATAAAACTAAAAATTCCTCAGGACCCCCACCTAGGGCAAGTAGCTAATCCTCAAGTTGGGAAGAGGACAAACGGAATTCCGGCGATCCTCTAACAGACGCCCTCCTTCCACTCACCTGGTTGCCATAGTTCCCGCCATAAAGCACTTCACTGCAAAAGTATTCAAAAAGCACCCACACAGTGAAGTTAGGGCAGAACATTGGCAACCGACCCAGCCACCACGTGCAACGTCGCAAAAACTCAGCCAAAATACAGCCTGCTGCCAGACCATAATTACAGAAGTGTAAGAACCCTCAGAAGGCTCTCCCGAAGTCACAAATCTTGTCTGCGACCCCGCAAGCATCCCCCAGAAGGATCCCACCCTCCAGACTCTTACCCAAAGCATGAAACGTTGCACCTGGCCACTGAGTCCCCGCGACAGACTATGCACAATGCAAAAAGTAGCCATGGTCCGCAATCCCACTTGCCACTCCTTGCATCCCACAATGATGACACCATACTCGGCCTGACTTGAACAAAGTCAAGAATAACTTGAATTCTCTTACCTCTGGTGCCTCGCTCCAAAAGGAACCAACTCCAAGGTTCCCAAGAGGCCAAGAAGACGCGATATGTCCCTGGGCCCAGGGAATGGTGGGCTGCTGCCGCCAGGCTGGACGAATCACCTGCCATACATAAGTGGGGCATAACTCACCGACTGGGTCAGCGTGAGGTGCCAGCGCCCTAAACCGCGCCCACTCTCCTCTGGACAACGCATCCGCTATGCTATTATCCACTCCTGCTACATGCCTGGTGCAGAAATTAACGTTATACGGCAAGCAACACAGCACGAGCTGGGTGATGACCCTGATGGCTAGCAAGAATGTGGATCGCTGCCTTGTTTAAAGCTTGTACCACACCCAAATTATCACATCAGAACACTACCGACTTGTTCTACAGACGCTCCCCCCATAGTTCCATTGCAACCATTATAGGAAATAGCTCCAGCAAGAGAAGATTCCTTGTCAGCCCTTCCCTAACCCATTCCTCTGGCCAAAGAGCAACGCATCAGCTGCCCCCCAAAAAAAGCTCCAAAGCCCTTTGACCCAGCTGCGTCCGTAAACAGCCGCAGTGCCTGATTGTAAACAGGTGTCTCCGGCCAAATCCTCACTCCGTTAAATGTCTCCAAAAAAGTATCCCATACCAACAAATCACGCCTAATTTCCCCTCACAACCAGTGCTCGAAGTGGGAATACTGAAGTGGGGGTATAGAAAATTTAGTTGAAACCCCCCCAAAGATTTGGGAATTTTGACAATGAGATACAGCCTCTGCACCTCACACTACCTGCTTCCCTCTACTACACACACTGTACCTCACACTGCCAGCTTCCCTCTACTACACACCCTGTACCTCACACTGCTAGCTTCCCTCCACCTCACACTACCTGATTCCCTCATACACTCCCTGTACCTCACACTACCTGATTCCCTCTCCCACCCCCTGTACCTCACTCACCCCCTGCACCTCACCCTACCTCCTCTCTCACCCACCCCCTGCACCTCTCCCTACCTCTTCTCTCACCCACCCCCTGCACCTCACCCTACCTGCTTCCCTCCAACTCAACTACCTACTTCCCTCACCCAACCTCTCTACCTCACACTACTTCCTTCCCTCTCTCACCCCATGTACCTCTTTTTCCATGTCCGGACTGGACTGTGTTGTCAAAGTCCAGCTTCTCCACCTCCCTGGCAGTGGGGTGGGGGACAGCGGCTCCGCGAGCGGCTCGGCAACCTCCCTCCACGCTTTAGACTTGGTTCCGGCTGTGAACCAATCACAGCACGGGGTTCCGGTTGTGAACCAATCACAGCACGGACTGGCAACCAATTAGATACAGCCACGTAGCTGCTTCTGATTGGCTGCCGATCCGCAAGCCATGATTGGCTAGCAGACGGCACCAAATTTTAAAGACCACCCCATCCCAATGAGTATTCCTTTAGCCTGGCTGCCGGTCTGTGATTAGTTCACAACCGGTGCCGGGTTTGTAGTGTAATTCTCTCCTGACAGCCGGTGCTTGTTCAAGCCAGCCCAGTGCTGCTCAGAGATGTGTCCCCAGTGGGACACATCTCCACTTAATGCTGCCGCTGCTCCCAGCGCCGTCTGCGGCATGGCAGAACACTGCTCTCTTCAAGCCCTGATGTAGGGTGAGCTAATTTAGAGACAGCGGCTGATTAGACCCCTCACTCGTGACCGCCACTAGTGCTACTGAAAAGAAGGATGTCCTAAACATCCTTCATACTTTCACTTGGGAGTCGGGCTGCCTCATAGAGGAACCGCGGAGCCCCCCCAGTCACTCTGGCTTCTGCAGGTGTGTGAAGGCAGAGAGCAGGAGGCGCCCGGTCTGCAGCTGATCTGGGAGGAGGGAGGGGACAATGCTGCTGCGCCGGTGCCGCTGTCACTGCCGCTGCCTAGTAGATAGACAAGGCAGCAGTCCACTTACTGCAGGGTTCAGACTGTGCTCTAAGCCCGCCCTTCCTGCTGGACTCTGCGGCATTAACACAGCCAGCCGCACAAACACTCACTGCGGCTGGCTTGTAACTTGTAAAAAAATAGTTTAGTGCTTGAAGTGGCAGTATGCTATACCGTCACATACCGCCACACTTTGAGCACTGCTCACAACCTCAAAAAATGATGGGGACTTCTGGCCTATGACATCAATCTTTCCAACTTCCTACAAAAAACCTGACCCATGGGGATAACTCTGAACGCCAAATAGGATAGGGTAGTAGTGGGACCTTCCATTTTTTCCAAAGCCAATGGAACACCAAAACTAGAAAAAAGGGTAACCGCCCTCCGCAGCAGCATAGTGCACATTTGTGACCTCGCCGGACCCACCAGAAAAAAGTCGTCCAAGTAGTGGGTGATACCCCATTCCCCGGACACCACCTCCAAGCACCAGTGCAAAAATGAACTGAATTTTCGAAATAGGTGCAGAAAATGGAGCAGCCCATGGGTAGGCATTTATCAAAGTAGAAACCATTCACCCAATGAAACCCCATGAACCTAAAAGCGGACAGATGAAGAGGCAACAAACAAAAAGCCGACTCAATATCTAACTTACACATTAACGCTCCACAACCAAACGAACGTACCACCCCCAACGCATTATCAAACGACTGGTAACGAACCCGACAGAGAACTTCCGCGATATTCACTGAACCACCCTTCGGGTACGAGAGATGGTGAATGAAATGAAACTTACCCTCGGCTTTCTTAGGGACTACACCGACCGGTGACAGAATAAAATTACTAATAGGAGATTCCTGAAAAGGACCACCTATGCGCCCCAGATGCACCTCGGCCTCCACCTTATCACGAAGCACCCCTGGAAATTCTCAGGCCGAGCATAAATACCTACCTTTACCCCCAATGACAACCCCGTCCACCGGTACCAAAAAACCCTGAGAAAACCCATGATGTAGGAATCCAGCATCAGCCTGATCAGGATAAGCCTTTAACCAAACCGACGTTACCCCTACATCAACCGGGGTAGGCCCCCTACTTTGGTGGGATGGGCGCGGGTCCATGACTGTTGGCCCCACCACCGGCGAGCCCGCCTCCAATTCCTCCTTGATGGGAGCAATGGGTTCCGCCACATCTGATGCAGTTGTGCCGAAAGCGACACTTCGTACCCAGCCCGCACTGGCCATTACTAAAGGCAAAGCATTTTCCATGCCTTATCCTGGCCCCCATAGGTCTGGACCCACCGCCTACACTCCCTACACCCCCGCCATACGCCCGCTTGGGGTAACTCCCTCCTGAGCCCCCTTCGGTGGCTGTGTAACGTCCACAAAGACCTCCACGTCCTTGGCCCCAAAATCAATTATTTCGTTCCCAGGCTGCTTCCGACGAAACTCCTCGTCGTAGATCCGCCACGCGCTACCCCTTGCAGAGTTCACCATTTCATGTACGAGATACATGTAACGAATGACGTTTAGATTATGATAGGACAAGCAGGAATCCACCCCAGCACCATCCTTCTTCTTAGCTGCATTCCATGCTTTTCTCGCCTTGCTAGTTAAGGCGAAAACATTAACAAAGCGCCCCCGTCTAATCCTTTCCCTTACCCTAGGCTGCACTCCCCTCAATACAGCAGTGTTAGAACAAAGTACCTCATCTGAAAGCACAGATGTGTCAGATAAACTAGTCGAGGAGGATCTTCGCCTATGCTTAGCCTTACCACCCTTCCTATGTTTGTGTCTATCTGAATTAGTAGAGGAGTCAGTGGAGGAAGTACTACTGGTCCTGTCGCTACTCCTCCCCTTACGCCGTGAGACTTAAAGCGGCAAACCACAACTGCCACTAGAAGACCCACTGTCCACCCAATCAGGGTCAGACGAAGACTCACCAGTAGATCTCCCCACAGGCCCCACACTGGCTGATGCCTCCGCATCCACGGTCTGCTCTCTCCTCTGCATGTTATTGTTGTTGCTGGTCATGTTATCACTGTTGCTGGATCCGCCTGTGGGAACACAACCAGACAATTCCGACACCAACCGGGGCACACTGGGAGGCCCAGGCATCCCCCCAGTATTGTTACCCCTTGCCGCCTGTAATGCCGCCACAACAGCCGGCCCTACCAATGCCGCCAAATCCTCTGATAGCGCTGCCAGAGCGTCAGACTGAACACCTGTGCTGTGTCCTATCCTGCTGGGCCCATCGGGCAGCAGGGTAACCAATGCCAATACCAATGATGCACATAGCGCCGATACCATCCCCAACTGAAGACCTGAGGACCCCGATGTTTGTCCCCCAATCGCAGGTTCCCTATCCCCCGCGGCCATATCACCCCGCGGCTCCCTCACCACGTCCGTGTATGAACGTGACCGGCGGGGGGCATCCGCGATGACTGCATCACTCCCCTCCAAGTTAGAGGAAACCGGGTCTGTTACATTAGCCAATGAGTCTTAATCAGAGGAGTCACACTCTGTGCCCTCCATTTCAGACTCCGTACCCAGACTTTGCCCAAAATGGCACCCGCTCCTTCCCGGGGGATTGCAACGCTCTCTCCTAACCTCCGGCACATAACATGCCTATGAAATCCTCCGCGCAGCCTGGCACCTTGGCATACATGACCCCTCGCCAACCGTTTGTGTATTCGGTGGTGCCCTGCGCACTGCACTGCGACCACCCCCCCATTCGCGGTCACGTAATCCTGGCGCTATGGAACCAGACAGGCCGCGGATGGAAACCAAGTCCCAGGCTCGGCCCCGGCCTCGCGCACCCGCACTCCATGTGGAAGCGAAAGGCTTGCCTCCCACCATATCACTGAGATAACGCGCGGGGATGGCGGCGGCTCTGCGGGGCCTATCCATAATAGTAAAGGTAAGGGAAAGTATGAGAAGAAAGAAGTATAGTGAGAAGTTAGAAAAGAGTATAGAAGAAGTTAGAAAGGAAATTGAAAACAGAAGAGAACAAAGAATAAAACAATACAATATTCACACAATACAATATACGATATATAAGCAATACAGTACTTCTCTGTCCAAGATCTAGAGAAGAGAGAGGGCAAGCCAAGGCTGCCTACCCATCAAAACCCACATCGACACCCCCCCCCCATAAATCTTACCACCCTATTATCTACCAACTGACCTCCCAAAAAGCCTCCCCCAGATACATCAATCTCAGTGTCCTCTGAGCGTGCGGAGTGCCAGACTAGAGGTTTATGACAACTACTGTCATATAAAATGACCTCCGTGCTCTATTTACAATGCTGGAAAAAGGATCCTGGATACATTTTACACATACAGGCCTACTCACACAGATGTCGCGGGAGGTTCTCAATTTTTCGGGTAACCCCCAAACCCCACCGGTAGAGTTTGCACTTCTCCCGCATTGCTGCCCACTTCCTAGTGGGCAGAATTGGGAGAATTTCCACGGAGGGGGGCGGTACCGGCAGCTGCCATCCAGGTCAGTGCAGTCCACAGAACTACACTATCTACTCACTAAAAAAAACACACCAGTGCCGGGTAGTACATTCACTGGGCCGGCGCCAGTCTGGAGCTCACTCATGAGCTCCGCTTTCTGGCTCCCACAGCGGCTGAAGGGAGAGACGTTATGACGCCTCTCCCATAGTACTGAGCAGGAGGAGCGGACAGTGGCGGGCACAGGAGCTGGGATTTGGGTAAGTATAGTTTTATTTGTGTCTGTCTGTTTTATGAGTAAGGGGCACTACTACTGGGGGCACTGTATAAGGAGCACTACTGGGGGGCATTACATAAGGGGCTCAACTGGGGGTACTGCATAAGAAGCACTATTGGAGGCACTGTATAAGGGGCACTGCATAAAGGGCACTGCATAAGGGGCACTACTACTGGGGGCACTGTATAAGGGGCACTTCAAACAATGCAAACACATATGCTACCGGTGCAGAGGTACACACATCTTGCCTGATCTGCAGGCTAAGCAAAATGCTCCTTTTTCCAGGATGCTTTTAACAAGCAGTTAATAGCTGCCACGGTTTGATGGCACTTCTAGTTCCAAGCAATAAACAAATGCTTTAACACACTACTGCCTCCACTATGGGCCAGATGAAAGGAATGAGCTCCAGCACTATTCTCTGGGCAGGTTGCCCCTTAGGAGGAGGTGGAGTTGTTTTCCTAAGGGTGCATACACACCAGGACGATATCGGCATGGTTTGGCCGATTTGGCCAAATCGTAACGACAAATCGGACATATCGTGCACTGTGTATGCCCGATTTGCGCGCTCCCACGGCCGCATATCGTGTGATTGGTCATACTGCACGGCCTATCACATGATCGAGCATGTGAGGCTGTACGTATTAATGAAGGAAGGAACAATGATCGTTCCGTCTTTCATAAATCTTTTAAGTGTGTACCGGCAATCATGCGATGTCCAGGGTTAAGGCAAATCACCCTGAACATCAGCACGTTTGCTGGTCATTTGGGTGTGTCCCTAGCCTAAGACTGGATGTTCTTTTAGCAATTCAACCCAATGCTAACCATGCTTCAGATGGGATAGCCACTGCTTCACAACCAATGTCAGTTTTCTGGCAGAGAAGAGAGATACAGTAGTAGCCAAATTCCAGTCTCTACTGTTATTGTGCTTGTCAACGGGGAAACTAACGATCATCATTTTCATCTCTGCCATCTAGTTGCCATAGAGTGACCTGATGATGCAGTGAAAACTTGTGACTCATAAAGTATATTATCATATCAATATTATGACATATGTTTGTATGGCAACTCCAGAGATTACAATAGAAACACTTAATGCTTCTTCAGATACGAAAGCTGGTTTGTAAGGCTGGATGACAATTTTAGTCTTTCTGTTACCATATTGAATGTACAAGGCTTAAATCACAAAGTATGATGGCTTCTAATAGTGTATGTTTACTTGCAAATGTGCTGGGGTGTCACGTGCAAACTGCATTATCATCAATCATGTATTTTAAACTGCGCAATTAAATGTAATCGGTGCACACCTGGAAATATCGTAAGTAGATAAGGATGAGGTGGGAGATGCCCAAAAACTGATTATATTGGACAAGCATTGTGCCAAGGCTGTCATCATGTCCCTCTCTTCCTCCAGAGCCAAGTGGTAGCTCCACCGAGAGCCCGAGAGCTAGAGGTGGGTTTTCAACACATTGTTTGATTTTGGAAGAAGATGAGCAACAACAATAACAAAAACTACAACAATAACAAAAATGACAACAATAACAAAAAACTACAATAACAAAAACAACAATAACAAAAAACTACAACAATAACAAAAACTACAACAATAACAAAAAACGACAATAACAAAAAACTACAACAATAACAAAAACTACAACAATAACCACAAACGACAACAATTATTACAACAATAACAAAAAAAACATTCCCTGACCTCCCAGAATTCTCTGAATAGAGAAGTGAAGGAGACAAGCTTGTGAGAATGACTGTAATTGCTTTACACGCAACAAGACAAGCAGTTAAATATTTTAGCCAATTTCCAGGTTAAATATGTTTCAATAAACATTTGTATATTATTAATGGAATTATCTCATGGAGACATCTGGTTTAAAATACACTTGTCACATAATATTAAGGTTTTGGATATTACTGATAATGCATTCAGTTATTAATCTAAAACCATTGCTCAATTTAGACTGTAATAGCATAGTGCAATCAAGTGTACAACATTGAACAAAGTGAAAATGACTTTTATTTAAATTAATTAAAAAGGATTTGAATAATGTTTTGTTTCATGCTTGGGCATGGATTTCCACCTAAGGGCAAAATTTACTAAGCAGCATGTTTGGATTTTTTATTTCATTTTTTTTAAAAAAGATATCGCTGAGCATCAAAAGCATGTAGATGGTGAAAATCACTGAATTTACTAAAAGTTGTTTAGACCTTCCAAACTCAACTCAACATGGAAGTTCACCCCTGATCCTTCCACAATACCACCACAATTATGGCATGGTTTAGGCTGGCCAGCATTGAGCTAGTATACCTAAGGGAGTGGCCCCCTCCGCCACTAATCCCCATATTTCATTGGGCAGTGAGTATTGGGTTAATAAACATGTGTTTGAAAAATGGCAGTTAGGAGCTGATTGGCTGGTACCTTATCACTGTTCACTTTATCTCCTAACACAGCTTAGTAAATAGACCCCTAATACTCTTAACTGGCACACGACAGATCCCAGCTAGCCATGGCATGCCCAATTTAAATGGCTGCTAGGGCATGTTGTCACTTGGAGAACTATGCAAGTAACTTTAACAAGTAACTTTAACAAGTAACTTTATATGAAGAAACTAGCAGAAACTCAGATTTTGGGGTATTTTTGCAATGGTTTAAGGGATTTTGCTGGTCTAGTAAATCTGGGGGTTTCTATCCTTTCAATGGGGGAACATTTGGATGTTAATTTCTGGATGTTAATTTCTCTTCCAAAGGGCCTGATTCAGAGCCATATGCAAACCGTGCGCAATTTCAATGTTCATGTAGTTGAGCGATAATTTGCAACTGCGCATGCGTGATCATTTCTAAACATCCCTACGACACATGCGATATACAGAGTTTACGCACAAAGGTGCTGTTGCAATCGATACAGATGTTATCAGAAAGGTGCCAGAAAGGTGATGGGCATTCCAGGGCGGTGACTGGGAGGTGGCTAGTAGTGAACACGAAAATGAGCCTTTCAGTAGGCGTATTATGGGAGTGTCGTGGGCGTGACAACACAAGCGCCTGCGTTCACAGACGCACAGCTGCAAGCATAGGAGGTCAGATGGAGAAATTGCACCTGCAATAGGACTGGTGCAAGTTTCCATGGTGCAAACAATGATGGCGTATAAGGACGCAGCAATCGGGATTACAACGTGCACAAGTGCTAAAAGTAGGCGTCGCAGTTCTTGCACATTCAGCCGCACGGATATACACAAGGGAATTAGTTTGTAGGCCATTTGCATAAACTCGCAGATGGGTGACCTCCGATACATGCTGCTGCGTGCAAACGCCCGTTGGACGGTTCTGTCCTAACAGCTGATGGATCACTATTCCGATGAAATGTGCGTTTCTGGGCGGCTACCATGCGATCACACAGAGCTGATCCATCTTGTAGGAGTGCCATAGGCACAGGGCAGGCTCTAGGGGAGTTAGACCAGTGCGGTCGAACAGGGGCACCACCCATAGAGGGCGCACCCCTCCCCAACATCCCGATTTCAGTGGTACAGTACTGTCCTGCTGTTCAACCCATGGGCCAAAGTGGCCCGTGGGTGGTCACTGTGCACGGCATCCATTCAGTGACGGGAGAGGGCAGGGGGATGCCCAGCTAGTGAGGCTCACCCCAGACTGACTTTATTTGGAGGCGTGCCAGGCGGGCACACCTCCAAACAATGTCACATAGGGGGTGTGACCTATGGTATTTAGGTCACGTCCCCATTTTCGGTCGTGGCCGCAGTCTGAAGAGCCGGCACAGGGTGCTCCGACCCCTGGAGCCGTCCCTGCATAGGCATATAGGCAGACTTCTGTGCTCATTTGTAGCATGCTGATGGAAATGGAAAGCCTGTATCAGATGGTACCTTTGCACCCAGCAGGGACCTATAAGGGACCAATAACAAAATGTCTATGCCATGGAAGGGGTGTGTGTGGCGCAGTTGGGGGAGTGGGGCCTGTAGCAGAGCTGTTAGCAGTGTCTCCTCTCACTGGTGAGAAGAGAGGAAGGATAGGGCTAATCAGTCAGGCAAGGGCCTGCAGTGCTGATGATCCCTGCTCAAACTGCTTCCTAGTCACAGGCAGAAGTGTGTCTGTGACTAAGAAGCAGTTCACAGGAGGGATCAGTGGCGCCTGTGGTCAGGAAACATCCACTACTCAAGTCCCACACATCAACAGTAGATGCTGGGGGAGACGGGCCCAGGAAGTGCTGCTGTTCCCATAGCAACCTCACCCCCTGCACCATCGGTAGCTACACCCCTAGCACCCAGCATAGGGTGGGTGTAAATCCCAATACTAATGATGAAGGCTGTGGCTGCAGATGGGAAAAGCCCAGCCTTCCTAATGAAGATGGGTATTCAGCATAGACAGAAGGAAACTTGCATCAGCATAGTGTATGGAAGTAAGCAGGCTGGCGTGGCCATATGGAGAAACGCTGTAGATGTGTATTGTTTATAATCAGGCCCAAAATATGTAGAAAAAATAAGGTAGCTCAACAAGATAAAATAGGCAAGTGAGGGGGTTAATGTGGTTATTTATGCCTGGATGGGGGAGATCTGGGCAGTAGGACTCCCCCCATCTTTGAACTTCCTCATTGGAATGGGGGGACTCTGGGCCTGATTCAGAGCCGAACGCTCTGACCAGAGCGCTCGCTCTGAATCAGGGCCCTCCTCCATGAAAATGGAGAGTCCTCCTGGACGCTCACATAGCTGTGGGTGACCACCCACAGCTTATGCGAGCGTCCATGATGATGGTCAAGATGGTCAAGACCATCGCGACCATCGGGCTTGCGACGGAGACCCTGCAGTAGGGTCTCGCTGCTGCAAGCCCAGGAGTGATTTTGGCTCTATCAGAGCCAAAATCACTCCCACTGACATCACTAGTGTCAGTGGGGGCCGGCTTGAGATGGTAGGCGTTCCCATGGGAACGCCTCCGTCTGGCAGCCACGCCCCCGGCACGCCCACCAAAGGGGGCATGCTGTCAATCAACATCGACAGCACACCCCCATTGGTGCGAGACCCAGAGCGACGGAGAGCCCGTCGCTATCCGGGTCTCGTGCATGCGCACGATGGAGCTCCCTCCGTTGTGCGCATGCGCAGTGGGGCAACATCGACCCGCTTGCGAGCGTCCTGCGCTCGCGAGTGGGTCTGAATGACCCCCTCTGCTCATTAAAATAAGTATGGTTCTCCTTTATTTATTGAAGCCCGAAAGGGAGGGATATTCCTTCATCCCTGGACTTCATTATGGTTTCTGTAGTACTGTACATGGATGTTCTCTGGTGTCTCTCCCTTACTTACTGCCTTTTAAACATTTCTGTTGTATTTTTCCTGGAAGTGACAGGGTTTAATAACATCATCATGTGGGGGGCTTTTAGGTCATTTTCTTCCCCCATTTGCATCCATACAGTGCTTAGGATGAGTCCCACTCATTCTTAGCATTTAAGTAGTTTCTTTGTTATTTTGTAGGGACGTGCAGTAATGGGGGCCAATGCCTCATTTGCTGGATCTTAAGCTAGCATCCATACAGAGAAGTAATATTGATTGGGGCCTATGAGGCCGCCCCAATCACTCTACAGCATTGGACCTACAAGAAAGCATTGCAAATTACTGTAAGCAGATGCATGATAGGGGTTTGTTGGTACAGGCGGCCAAATGAGTACACTCTGCCCTTGCCACACAAAGTGCTTTACATACTACTGTCCTAAACAAGTTTTCATACTACTCCTAATTGGCATTAAATAAAAATTCTGGCCAAATGTAAAGTAGTTGTGTATTAGGAAATGTCAGAGTCATATCATTATCTGTGCAGGGAGACAGTTGTGAGACAGAAACTACTTGCATACAGTAACACCAATTTGGCTTTGCCAAACTTTACACCCACCCTAAATTTGGATGTTGTGTTGAGTTTGTTTGCAAGCGATCAATGTTTTAAGTCGGCGCGTGCGTCAGAGTCACACTGCGCATGTGCTGCAATGGTCTTGCGATGGCGGTCATTGTGTGGCTTAGGGTGCTGAATTATGGGCTGACAGTGAGGTAACAGTGGAATCTCTCTGCACCCTAGGTAAAGCTTCAGCCTAGTGCCCTCCCCCCCTCTAAGGAGGAATAGGAGGAGCTATGGGAATGATAGAGGGGGCAGGCGCCAAAGGGGTAATGCGAAAGCAAGAGTATGTCGGCGCTGACAGGCAGTCCAGGCAGACGCTGCGGGGAGAGAGGAGTCCAGTGTGCAGAACTACCAATGCACACGGTCACAGTGACTGACTGTGGTGTCTGCGGCTGGCTAGATCAGCGCTGCGGCCGCCGCTAGACCATCACTGACACAGCCATAGCACAAATCTATGTTATATTTTAGTTAAGCATGTTTATCAGCGGCGTGTGGCGCCCTCCAGTGGTCCAGCGCCCCTAGGCAGCTGCCAAAAGCTGCCTAATGGTGGCGCCGGCCCTGCAGGTAGCATCTGTCTTGTGGTTATTATATTCAACGTTTTATTTTTTTATGTGTTCATACAAATGACACCATTAAAGCATAACACTGTAATAACAACTTTACATGTAAAAATGGACTGTCATTCTCATGTATTAATTAAACTGTAAACATGATCATATATATATATATATATATATATATATATATATATTGTATATATATATATTCATATATATATATATATATATATATATATATGCTCATTTAAAAAAAGGCATTGAAAAGTAACAAAGGAACAGGCAAGTATTAATATCAAAAAGCTTGGTACAAAAATTGCAAGATACAAACATACTAGAACATTTTCTTTCAAATTGCTCATAAAGTTGACCTTGGATGTGTCACAAGTTAACCTGTTCATTAATTATTAGGCAGACTGAGGTGCATTTGTAATTCCGCCTTGTTCCTGTGCAACAGAACGGCAGAGAGAAATGTGAGAACATGACTTTTACTAGAAATACATCATAGATACATCTAAAAGTATTTTACTTTCAGTACCTTAATGAGATCACAAATCAAAGCTGTGTAATTCTAGCAACATGATGAACACACCATTTACTAATATCCATCTCATTTATATTCCTTCCACAAGTTTCCAGAAATAATATTTGAAAATGATGGAGATTTAAAGAGACATACCGTGCATATGAAAGGAAATTAAAATGTAAAGTTATTAGGATAAAAGTCTAGATGGAACATGTTCTTTTTAGGCTAATTGCACGGGTTGGGTACGGGATGCCGGCACTCGTGATCCCAGCAGTCAGAATCCCGACTACGGAATCCCGACAAGATTAGGATACCGACACCTGTCGATAAGTATGCTAACCCTAGCCATATCCCTAACTCTCCCTCCCCGCACCCTAAACCTAACCTCCCAAGCTAGTGCCTAAACCTACCCCATCCTCTAATGCCAAACCCTCACCCTTCCCCACTATTGCTTCACCCTAACCCTCCTCCTAGTGCCTAACCCTAACCCTCCCCCTAACCCCAATAATTAACATAGGGATGCTGGCGCCAGGATTCTGACTAGTGTCGGGAATCTGGCGCCGGCATACTGAGTGCATGCATCCCGACAGTTGGTATTTCAACTACCTCCCAATGGCACAAACCCTCAAACTCCAATGTGCAATATGCCCAGGGACTCCATTTGGGAAGTACAGGGGATACACTTTAAATGTCCCCATACATTCAAGGGGACCCAGTACTGATGAATCCATCCAATATATAACTGGGAGTATTCACCTTTTCTCCCCACTTGGTTATAATTTGTACCATGAGTTTATCGTCATGAGTTTATCTTCAGGTTCGAGTTATTTACATAGGTCTTAATCATACTTGCCCACATTCCTGGAACTGCTGGGAGACTCACAAATTTGGGGAGAGCCTACCAGCTTCCAGAAAAGAGGGAAACTCTCCTGCAACCCACTGGCAACTACCACCTCTTAGGTGAAGTGGGTGGGGTAAGGGGCATCATAACACAATTCACTATGAAACAGGTCAATGGAGCTCTGACCCCAGGATGCGCACAATGTCATGATGCGCCTATCCTACATGGACCTCCCTCTGCATGGCCGTCACCAAGAAATACTTCCCAAAACCTGCAAGTTTTTGTCTCCATAAAAATGGCGGCTACTTTTAGATTTCAGTCAGTAATAGAGAAATAGTAAGGCAGAAGTTAATTCACCTAACACTGGTGTGCTCAATACTTTATTTAGCAACTGCACCTCGACTGGAGCTCTAATCTATTCTATGCAACAGGAAGGTACTTCACTGATAGAGCTACATCTCTGCATACTGGTGAGTAGATGTACTAAGGCTTGGAGAGAGATAAAGTACTAACTAATCAGGTCCTAACTGTCATTTTTCAACCACAGCCTGTAACATGACAGTTAGGAGCTGATTGGCTGGTAGTTTATCACTATCCAATTTATCACATTCCACAGCTTAGTACATTTCACCCCATGGGACACACAAATGCAAAGTGATGGTGATGCAGATAAATGCAGATAAATGATGCAGATAAATGCTCGGGGGAACATGAAAATATTTTAATAAATGATGAAACAAAAATTAACAATTGCATCTGCATTGCAGAGCAATTCAAATGCTCCATGCCACTTGGGTATTTATTAACTGCACATTCCGGCTATTAACCTCAATATAATTTCTGTCGTATGCTGTGATTCTTAGCACGGTCAGTATTGTCAGTACTGTCAGTAAAGCATGCCTCCAGTCACAATCCAGCCTCATCTCAGCCAAAGCAACAAGGGGAGGGAGACAAAGCCAAAGGGAGGGAGACAAAGCCAAGGGGAGAGAGCCACAGCCAAGGGGAAGGAGTCACAGCCAAGGGGAGGTAGTATGAACCAAGGGGAGAGAGACACAGCCAAGAGGAGGGAGACACAGCCAAGGGGAAGGAGTCACAGCCACGGGAAGGGAGACACAACCAAGGGGAGGGAGTCACAGTCAAGGGGAGGGAGTCACAGCCAAGGGGAGGGAGACACAACCAAGGGGAAGGAGTCACAGCCAAGGGGAAGGAATCACAGCCACTGGGAAGGCGTCACAGCCAAGGGGAGGGAGACACAACCAAGGGTAAAGAGTCACAGCCAAGGGGAAGGAGTCACAGCCAAGGGGAGGGAAACACATCCAATGGGAGGGAGACACAGCCAAGGGGAGGGAGAC
This sequence comes from Taudactylus pleione, assembly GCA_031769625.1. Classification (NCBI taxonomy): domain Eukaryota; kingdom Metazoa; phylum Chordata; class Amphibia; order Anura; family Myobatrachidae; genus Taudactylus; species Taudactylus pleione. The sequence continues at coordinate 6,881,213 of JAUIMM010000300.1, forward strand.
ACAGCCAAGTGAAAAGAGTCACAGCTAAAGGGATGGAGTCTCAGCCAAGTGGAAGGAGACACAGCCAAGGAGAGGAAGACACAGCCAAGGAGAGGGAGACACAGGCTGAGATTTGTAGATGTGACTGTCTGTGACTAGGTTGTAGAGATGTGATTTTTCAATTAAAATAAATTGTGATTAAGTTTCATATTGCCTCCAAATAAGGTCTATAAGGACATCTGTTTCTGCATATTTTGCCAGTCGCCCTGCCTGTGACGTTATGCAAATGCTGCTACAAAGCCCTTTACAGATGTACATCCATGCATATGGATGCGCAAAGACTGAGACATCCACTTTGAGCATCTATAGATACAACTATCGATCGTACCATTGAAACTTGCACCAGCCCTATAATCACAGTGGCTCCAGGGGTTTGAACACCCTGTGCCGGCCCAGTACGTAGCGCCCAGGAATCGTGCAACCGAATTTGGGGGCGCGGCCCTATTACCATTTCAGTTTTTAGTAGCAAAAAACTGTGTGAACATCGTGTGCGGGCCTCAGAATCAGGCCCTATGTGCACAATTATAAATGGTCTCACATTTTAGTTATTCTTATCATGACTTGGACATTTATTTGCCATTCCCCATGTTCATCTGTGTTTTACATGGGTTAAAACAATTCCTATTATATAAAATACGATTACCCTTTTCTGGTGCTCCAAACGAACAATAAGAAAATGTTTTGAGATCTCTAACACATGACCCACTTAAAGCACACAATGATGTAAAAGATCCAACTTTATACAGTACTACATAATGATGAATAATAGCATCAGGCAATAGTACAAATATGTAAAAATTTATTTAATATAAAATAATTCCCACTTGAATAGGGATAATGTCAACATTGTATACTGTACATAAAAAAAATCAAATCAAATAAAAAATATCAAGCTACTGTAGGCCTTTGTCAGAGACTCTGGGCCTGATTGTGAGTTGCACTCGCTGACGATGTCGGACGCAGTGGTGCGTTTTTTCTCTTCTGAACATGCGCGTAAGTCGCACTGCGCATGCGCCCAGATAGCGTGGCCGCAGAGTCTGGGATGTAATTGAGGAACATTGGAAATGCACGGTATCAAAGATGTCTAGAAAACGTATTGGGCGTTCCTGGGAAGATGCACGGAGATGGTCCTTCTAAGTGGCCCGCAGAGCAGTCTAATGATATATAATGGGCATGGGTCTGATGGCATATAACAGGCATGTGGAGGGATCTGATTGTATATGAGAGGCATCTGGAAGGGCCTGATGACATATAAACTAGCGATGTGCATGGACTTCTGTGTTTTGGTTTTGCTAAAACCACCCTCAAGTGTTTTGGGTTGGATTTGTTTTTGGATTGTATTATTATCATCAATAACATTCATTTCCAGTCATATCCTATCAAATTTGACCACCTCACAGCCTCTGAAATCACGAGGGCAATCCAAAACAAGCGAGATCCAGTACTTAAATCTGAGTTTCGAAATTATGAGTCAGGAATTAGTTCTACTCGGAATCCCAAAGTAATTCCAACTGGGACTTGGTTTAACTCAGAACCCCTAAGTTCGGGTGTGTTTGGTTTTCTCAAAAACCGAACCACTCACCTCTAATATAAAGGGGAATATGGTGGACTCTAATGGTATATACAGTATGGTCATGTAGAGGGTCTGATAGTATTACAGGAGAAATCTATTATTCACCATTTAGGCCTCATAGATACTGATCAGTTTGTGAGTAGGAACCAGTTTTATTTGTTTTCATTTAACATCTAAAAAGACCAAGGGGCCTATTCATCATAACTAAAAAATTGATGGAGGTAATTAGGTTTACAACTCACATGGAGTTCTATCTAATTACTGGAGGAATTCATCATTCCTCCCCTCCACAAGTATCTATTCCGAAAAGCTGTCATTTTTGCAATGACAGCTCTAACTTGCCGAAACTGTAATCAGTGCTGCGCATGCGCCGTTACGTTTACAAAAATCTGCCTACAGCTGCGTTAATTCTGTTTCCCCCCCAACCCCACCCTCTGTTCACTTCCCTGTCCCCCACATACCTGGCCGCTGCAGCCGTGGACCCAGACCTCCCGTCTGAAGAGGAGAAAACAGTAAAGTTAAAATATATATATATATATATATACATATATATATATATGTATATGAAAAATAAGAGGATGAGAGCAAGTGCCTATATAGTGTAGGGGCAGCACAGACGGTGTAATGGTTAGCATTACTGCCTCACAGCACTGAGGTCATGGGTTCGATTCCCACCATGGCCCTAACTGTGCAGAGTTTGTATATTCTCCCTGTGCTTGCGTGGGGTTCCTCCGGGTAAACCGGTTTCCTCCCACACTCCAAAAATATACTAGTAGGTTAATTGGCTCCCAACAAAAATTAACCCTAGTGTGTATGTGTGTGAGCGTGTGGTAGGGAATATAGAGTGTAAGCTCCACTGGGGCAGGGACTGATGTGAATGGACAAATATTCTCTGTAAAGCTGCGGAATATGTGTGTGCTATATAAATAACTGGTAATAATAATAATAATAATAGTTTAGACAGAATGGCACGATCTCAATATATATATATATATATATATATATATGCGTACCGTATTACCCCAACACTCAGGGCCTTGTGTTATGGTTCTTTAGCTTGGTTTCACCAAATATGATCTTCTATCATTCCAAAATGGTTTGCGTCTATCATCAACCATGAACTCCACAAACAAAGAGAGAAAACACTCTCATGGTGTAGTAATTTTTATAAATTTAATTGAGAAACACAAACTGACACACATAAAAATGAATAATTACATTAAAAAAGTTTCAAATAGGCTTATCTGATACTCGCTGGTATTGGATATTGGGGTACACCCACAGTCCTCAACGCATTTCGTCCTTTGTGCAATTTGTGCTGGACTTCATCAGGAGGATTCTTGTAACACCCTGCACACCAGTCTTATGTACCTTAAACCATTAGAAATTACCATAAACAGCACATCCGGGTACAGCCGCGATTTTACACATCACCGCGCATGCGCAGGATTTAGTCCACACTCGCGGCTGTCTTATGAATATGCAGACTTGTCGGGTTCCATGTGAAAACAAAGACTCCATCTTGTGTTTACTGGCGCATGCGCGGGACATATGGCGCCGTGAATACATAACAATCGGCGCCATCATGTGTTTCCCCGCACATGCGCAATACCACGAGGTGTCCGCAAATATTGCAGGACACTCCCGGGTTGATGCCCGAGGATTTAGGACTTAGCCTTTACCTCCGGCTGTTGAGAGAATCTAGCGACAGTAATAATTCAGACCCGATCACTTCTCATGTTAAGCTGAAAGGGTATTCATCTAATATGTCTCTATAATAGCGCCCATTTTGTTGGAGTATCCCCATACTTCTAATGGGGACTCCATTTTGTCTAAGGTCAGCTACAGAATTTGTTGTAGATCTTTAGCAGCATTTCATAAAGCAGCACTCAGAGATAAATTAATTAAATTAATATAAATCATAAGATTAAAAATACATAAAAAAGTATATAAAAACATACTGTATAAATTAGAGGGTGTATATAAAATTTGTCGTATACAAAGCAGATTACATACATAATATTTAAGAATCCTATAAATACATATTTAAAATGCAGTAATATGAGTCAAAGCTGTAAAAAAAATTTTATAAAAAAGGCACAATTTCATATGATTCATTAAGACCAAATGGAGCCATTGTATTTAAAGTAAAAATCCAAAACATCTCGCGTTGTGCTAAATTTTTATCTCTGTCACCACCTCTCTCAATGGCTTTATACTTAAAATCAGTAGAATCCGCATTGTGATACTTATTAAAATGTTTTGGAATAGAATGGTTCTCAACCTTATTTTTAATCCCACGTATATGTTCTTGGATTCTAAGTTTTAAATTCCTTTTTGTTTTGCCCACATATTTCAGGTGGCAGGGACATTCAATGATATATATGACCCAGCTGCTCATGCAATTCATAAGGATTTTAATTCTGAGTGATGTTGTATTGTCATGATTATAGAATTGATTATTATTCATATTGACATACTTACAATATTGCAACTGTTACATTTGAAAAAACATTTGTCTGTTTAATCCATTGCGCAGGTCTAGCTTCTATGGATTTCAGGTTACTGGAGGACAAATGATTTTTCATATTAGTTGTCTTTCTGAAAGCTAGCAGAGGTTTGTCTGGGAGTACTTGGCTCAAAATCTGATCTGTTTTAAGTATATCCCAATTTTTATTAAAAATCTTGTGGATCTCCTTCTTATTATTATATTGAGTAACAAAGATTACTTGATTTTCATTCCTATTCTTTAGTTTATATTTCATCAAATCCTCTCGTTTCAGGTTGTTGGCCTATTCAGATGCTTTATACAAAATTTCTTCTGGGTATTCTCTTTCCCGAAACCTATCTCTGTACATTTCCATTTGTTCTTCAAAAGTGGCAGTTGAACTGCAATTTCTTCGTAAACGACAAAATTGGGAAAAAGGTATATTTGTTTTCCATCCTTTCGCATGTCCACTTCTAAAACGGACATAGCTGTTCGTGTCCACACAGATTTAATGTAATTATGGCTTGAAATTTCGGCATTGTTATTACTTCGAATCAAGTCCAAATATTCAATTTCCTGATTGCTGAATTTATAGGTAAAACATAAATTATATTCATTTGATTTCAAATATTCCATGAATGACAAAAAATCTGCCTCTGTACCATCCCAAATTATCAAGATGTCATCTATGTATCTTGCATATAAAATTAAATGATCTTTGTAGGGGTGTTCTCCATAGATGTATTTCCGCTCCCAGCTTCCCATGTGGAGATTTGCGAAGCTAGGAGCAAATACGGTACCCATCGCCATATCTTCAATTTGGATATAGAACGTTTCTAAAAATGTAACATAATTATGACTTAAAATGAACTTCATAAAATCCTTATGTTTTGGATCAATTAGTTCATCTTCTTCTAGGAATTCTCGACAACTTAAAATGCCTATACCATGTGGAATCGAAGTGTACAATGATTGTACATCAACTGTGGCCCATTTAAAACCTTCTTACCACTGTATATTGCTCAGTATTTGTAAAATTGAAGTCATATCTTTGACAAAAGATTTTAAAGTGCCTACACATTTATTTAAAAATTTCTGCACATATTCCGAGCAGCCTGAGGTTAAGGAGTCGATTTCTAAACACAATAGGTCGTCCTGGAGGATCCACTATTTGTTTGTGGATCTTCGGAAGGTAATAAAATGTGGGAATTACTGGATTATTTTTAATTAGAAATTGATATTCATCTTTATTGATGATGTCATTATGGAGTGCCTCTACCAGTATTTTACGGAGATCTTCTATAAAAACTGAAGTTGGGTCTTTAACCTATTTTTTGTATGATGATTGTTCTCCAAGTAGCCTGTGGGTTTCTTTTATGTAGTCATTCCGGTTCAGGATCACCAGTCCACCCCCTTTGTAAGTCTGTTTAAAAACTAGTTGGTCATTTTTCTCTAATTTCTTTAGAGCTTCTTTTTCAAAGTTGGTTAGATTTGACTTTTTTGGAGCTTTACTGTCAATCGCACATAGATCTCTCTTTACTAGATCATAAAAGGTTTCAATTTGTGTACTCCTTGATTCTAGAGGATAATATTTGGATGGGCGTTTTAGTCCAGATTTGGATAATTCCTCATAGTTTTTCAGGATACCCGTATCCTTTTTTTAAAAATGTCTCTTAAGTGTTAGATTCCTAGTAAATTTATTCAAGTCGATGAACATTTGAAAATTATTTGCTCGTGCTGTAGGAAAAGCAACAGAAAAGCCTTTTTTCAAAAGGGAAACATCTATATTCGTTAATTTTTGGCTTGATACATTGAAAATACCTTGTTTTTGTATGTCAGCTTCTGTTAATGATGCTTTAGGTTTCTTCTCCTTTTTAGATTCCTTTCTTCCTCCTCTGGTTCCTCTCCTTCTCTGAATCCTCTTTTCAGGGGGGACGCTCTCGAAACCTCAATTTTTTGTAGTGATCCCGAGGGTGTAGGGAGTATCCTGGAATCCTATCATCGCTGTCTTCAACCGAGGTAAGTCTCTCCAGAGCAGAGAATCTGTTCTGTTGTGGTAAAGGAAATAATTTTCGAACAGGTTGTTTTGTGAATTTAACTGGTTTTGATTTCAAAGGGATAGAGGTCCAATTGTTTCCTCTATCTCTGTACATTCTCTTTACTGGCTTTATAGTTTGATTTCCTTCTCTGCTCCAAGCATGCACTTTATTCAGTGAGTAATCTGCTTTGTCTCTTTTAAACTTTTTTTCTTTAATGAGTGTAACCTCCGTTTCTACTCTTTCCAGCTTTTTGCTAAGTACTAACATGTTTGGTTTGTAATTTCCATCATTTTTTTGAGGTTCCATAAGTTCCTCTTTTTGTTTAATCTCTTTTTCAATCACTTCGAGTTATTATTATTATCCTTTATTTACATGGCGCCACAAGTGTTCCGCAGCGCCTTACATAGTACATAGAACTAACAAGTGAACAAGAAACAAGTAACTTACAGTACATTACAGTGCAGGACAAGGACACAATTTATATACATAACTGCAATAGTAGTTAGACACTCACAATAAGCAGCAGGGAGTTGGCAGTCATGTGTTAGGTGCCCTAATGGGGAGAAAAGAGTCGAAGAAAATGTAAAAGAGAAGCACATGAGGGAAGAGGTCCCTGCTCGTGAGAGCTTACATTCTAAATGGGAGGGCAGACAGACAGGCGTGACACAGAAGGGGAAGATAGTGAGGAAAGAGCATGAGGTGGGTTAGGATGAGAGCTGGAAGGCCTTGATGAGTTCTAGTTTCTTCTCTTTAATGATTAATTGCATTAGTTTAACCAGACTATCGTGCATTATGCTATTCCATTCTTTTAAAAATGTTTCATTATTTAACCCGAATGTAGGTTTTTTTGGTGAATCTTAGGCCCCTAGGGTCACGTCCTACCTCTATATATTGTTCTAGAATAGCTATATCCCACCAGTTTCAGATCTCTTTGCTTAATAATGTTTCTAAATCCCAGAATAGATATTCCAATTCCACAAGAGGATTGTGATGCTCTATCTCCTCAGGACTTTCATTCAGTATTCTTTTACAAATACCGGATCTATTTTCACCCCTCATTTGGGTTCTAAACATTGTTGCGTCTAGAATCAGGGAGATGAACAATAGAAGGGATCAGCTGCTTTAACAGTAAAACAACAAACAGAAAGTAAATACAATATGATACTGAAATAGCGCTCGATCCCGTTTGTTTCCGTGTAAGTATGAAAGTATATATAGATGTCAGAATCTTGTTCAACTATAGTCCCGTCTTGCCGGTGGCAGCTATATGCTCTCCAAATGAACCAGTTGTCGAGTGATCCCAACATTTTATGAAAAATAAGAGGGTGAGAGCAAGCGCCTATATAGTGTAGTAGTTTAGACAGAATGGCACGATCTCAATATATATATATATATATATATATATATGAATACCGTATTACCCCAACACTCAGGGCCTTGTGTTATGGGTCTTTAGCTTGGTTTCACCAAATACAATCTTCTATCATTCCCAAATGGTTTGCATCTATCATAAACCATGAACTCCAAAAACAAAGAGAGAAAACACTCTCATGGTGTAGTAATTTTTATAAATTTAATTGAGAAACACAAAATGACACACATAAAAATGAATAATTACATAAAAAAAGTTTTAAATAGGCTTATCTGGTACTGGATATTGGGGTACACCCACAGTCCTCAACGTGTTTCGTCCTTTATGCAATTTGTGCTGGACTTCATCAGAAGGATTCTTGTAACACCCTGCACAACTGGCTTATATACCTTAAACCATAATTAGAAATTACCATAAACAGCACATCCGGGTACAGCCACCATTTTACATATTACTGCGCATGCGCGGGATTTAGTCCACACTCGCAGCTGTCTTATGAATATGCAGACTTGCCAGGTTCCGTGTGGAAACAAAGACTCCATCTTGTGTTTACTGGCGCATGCGTGGGACATATTGCGCCGTGAATACATAACAATCGGTGCCATCTTGTGTTTCCCCATGCATGCGCAATACCACAAGGTGTCCGCAAATATTGCAGGACCCTCCTGGTTTGATGCCCGAGGATTTAGGACTTAGCCTTTACCTCCGGCTGTTGAGAGAATCTAGCGATAATAATAATTCAGACCCGATCACTTCTCATGTTAAGCTGAAAGGGTATTCATCTAATATGTCTCTATAATAGTGGCCATTTTGTTGGAGTATCCCCATACTTCTAATGGGGACTCCATTTTGTCTAAGGTCAACTACAGAATTTGTTGTAGATCTTTAGCAGCAATTCATAAAGCAGCACTCAGAAATAAATAAATTAAATTAATATAAATCATAAGATTAAAAATACGTAAAATACATTCAAAAAATTGAATAAAGACCCAACTTAAGTTTTTATAGAAGATCTCAGTTTAATACTGGTAGAGGCACTCCATAATGACATCATCAATAAAGATGAATATCAACTTCTAATTAAAAATAATCCAGTAATTTCCACATTTTATTCCCTGCTGAAGATCCACAACAAATTTGTGGATCCTCCAGGACGACTTATTGTGTCAGGAATCGACTCCTTAACCTCAGGCTGCTTGGAATATGTGGAAAAAATTTTAAATAAATATGTAGGCACTTTAAAATCTTATGTCAAAGATATGACTTCAATTTTACAAATACTGAGTAATATACAGTGGTAAGAAGGTTTTAAATGGGCCACAGTTGATGTACAATCATTGTACTTCGATTCCACACGGTATAGGCATTTTAAGTTGTCAAGAATTCCTAGAAGAAGATGAACTAATTGATCCAAAACATAAGGATTTTATCTGTCTTTTAATGAAGTTCATTTTAAGTCATAATTATTTTACATTTTTAGAAACATTCTATATCCAAATGGAAGGTATGGCAATGGGTACCGTATTTGCTCCCAGCTTTGCACATCTCCACATGGGAAGCTGGGAGCGGAAATACATCTATGGAGAACACCCCTACAAAGATCATTTAATTTTATATGCAAGATACATAGATGACATCTTGATAATTTGGGATGGTACAGAGGCAGATTTTATGTCATTCATGGAATATTTGAAATCAAATGAATATAATTTATGTTTTACCTATAAATTCAGCAATCAGGAAATTGAATATTTGGACTTGATTCGAAGTATTAACAATGCCGAAATTTCAAGCCGTAATTACATTAAATCTGTGGACACGAACAGTTATGTCCATTTTAGAAGTGGACATGCGAAAGGATGGAAAACAAAGATAACTTTTTCCCAATTTTGTCGTTTACGAAGAAATTGCAGTTCAACTGCCACTTTTGAAGAACAAATGGAAATGTACAGAGATAGGTTTCGGGAAAGAGAATACCCAGAAGAAATTTTGTATAAAGCATCTGAAAAGGCCAACTACCTGAAATGAGAGGATTTGAAGAAATATAAACTAAAGAATAGGAATGAAAATCAAGTAATCTTTGTTACTCAATATAATAATAAGGAGGAGATCCGCAAGATTTTTAATAAACATTGGGATATACTTAAAACAGATCAGATTTTGAGCCAAGTACTCCCAGACAAACCTCTGCTAGCTTTCAGAAAGGCAACTAATATGAAAAATAATTTGTCCCCCAGTAACCTGAAATCCATAGAAGCTAGACCTGCGCAATGGATTAAACAGACGAAGGGTTTTTTCAAATGTAACAGTTGCAATATTTGTAAGTATGTCAATATGAATAATAATCAATTCTATAATCATGACAATACAACATCATTCAGAATTAAAATCCTTATGAATTGCATGAGCAGCTGGGTCACATATATCATTGAATGTCCCTGCCACCTGAAATATGTAGGCAAAACAAAAAGGAATTTAAAACTTAGAATCCAAGAACATATACGTGGGATTAAAAATAAGGTTGAGAACCATTCTATTCCAAAAAATTTTAATAAGTATCACAATGCGGATCCTACTGGTTTTAAGTATAAAGCCATTGAGCATGTTATTTTAGGGGAGAGAGGTGGTGACAGAGAAAAAATTAGCACAACGCGAGATGTTTTGGATTTTTCTTTAAATACAATGGCTCCATTTGGTCTTAATGAATCATATGAAATTGTGCCCTGTTATAAAAAATTTTTACAGCTTTGACTCATATTATTGCATTTTAAATATGTATTTATAGGATTCTTAAATATTATGTATGTAATCTGCTTTGTACCCTCTAATTTATACAGTATATGTTTTTATATACTTTTTTATGTATTTTTAATCTTATGATTTATATTAATTTAATTAATTTATTTCTGAGTGCTGCTTTATGAATTGCTGCTAAAGATCTACAACAAATTCTGTAGTTGACCTTAGACAAAATGGAGTCCCCATTAGAAGTATGGGGATACTCCAACAAAATGGCCACTATTATAGAGATATAGAGACATATTAGATGAAAACCCTTTCAGCATAACATGAGAAGTGATCGGGTCTGAATTATTACTATCGCTAGATTCTCTCAACAGCTGGAGGTAAAGGCTAAGTCCTAAATCCTCGGGCATCAAACCGGGAGTGTCCTGCAATATTTGCGGACACCTCGTGGTATTGCGCATGTGCGGGGAAACACAAGATGGGGCCGATTGTTATATTTTCACCGCGCCATATGTCCCACACATGCACCAGTAAACACAAGATGGAGTGTGGACTAAATCCCGCGCATGCGCGGTAATGTGTAAAATGGCGGCTGTACCCGGATGTGCTGTTTATGGTCATTTCTATTTATGGTTTAAGGTATATAACACAGTCATGCAGGGTGTTACAAGAATCCTCCTGATGAAGTCCAGCACAAATTGCACAAAGGACGAAACGCATTGAGGACTGTGGGTGTACCCCAATATCCAATACCAGTGAGTATCAGATAAACCTATTTAAAACTTTTTTTATGTAATTATTCATTTTTATGTGTGTCATTTTGTGTTTCTCAATTAAATTTATAAAAATTACAACACCATGAGAGTGTTTTCTCTCTTTGTTTGTGGAGTTCATGGTTGATGATAGATGCAAACTATTTGGGAATGATAGAAGATTGTATTTGGTGAAACCAAGCTAAAGACCCATAACACAAGGCCCTGAGTGTTGGAGTAATACGGTATGTATATATATATATATATATATATATATATATTGAGATCGTGCCATTCTGTCTAAACTACTACACTGTATAGGTGCCTGCGCTCACCCTCTTATTTTTCATAAAACGTTGGGATCACTTGACAACTGGTTCATTTGGAGAGCATACAGCTGCCACCTGCAAGACGGGACTATAGTTGAACAAGATTCTGACATCAATATAAACTTTCATACTTACACGGAAACAAACAGGATCGAGCGCTATTTCAGTACCATATTGTATTTTATATATATATATATATATATTTATTTTTACATTTTTTTTAAAATGTTACTGTCTTCTGCCGGGAGGGCACAGTTGTAGCAGCAGTCGGAGGCGGAGGAGGGACCAGGGAGCGACGGAGCGAGCCCAGCTGAAAGCAGGTAAGTGTAACATGCTATACGCCACCTGAGAGTGACGTATAGTAACACCATCAAATTCCGAAAATACACAATTTTAGGAATTTGATGAATAGCCTAATTTCTACATCCCCAAACTGTTCAGTGAAGAGCTTCTAAGGACTATGATCTCCAAGGACATTAGTATCTCTTTATTATAGTACATTGCTTATATTGAACCTTTAGGATATGCATATATATGTAAACTGTATTTATATGTATAATTGAATATATATCGTTTTGTAGTTATTTGTATCAGGTTTATGTATGTATTGTGCAATCCTGTTTTGATTATAGTAAATATTATAAAGAGAACTCTGTGGGTGTTTTATGTTATTTCATGTGGTAAAAGGACTATGGGTGATATTCAGTTAGGTGCGAAAAGTCCCCTACTTTTTGCCGAAATCGCAGGTTTTCCATGCGAAAAAGTATTGCGTTTGTCCCCGTTTATCTCCATATTCAATTAGAAATCGGCGAAAATGGGACCTGGCGAATTCGGACCTGCCGAAAAGTGTTGTCAGATTTGGGGAAATCAGCCTGACCCCCCAAAAGATGCCCTGATATTGGGGATCACTATAGATACCCCTGAATAGGCCTTCTGAAGGTATTTGGGGTACTTAAATGTTTTCAATAGCTGCTAATTACCGTCTTTGCAAATTGGTGAATAATAGCATTTAGCAGGTTTTTTTTGCAGAAAATAAGTCATTTCAGTAAATTTTGGGTACTTGAAAATGGGTGCAAGCATATTTTAAAGTTGTTAAAGTGAAGTTTTAAAACATTTAAAAAATCCACCTGCTTCAAGCACCTGCAAACTTAAAAATGCCTGGGACATACTTGGGGACCCCCTGGAGTTTATTTTGCTAGTTTTTAAGTTTGTCCCCCAACTTTGGTATTTTTCATCCCCAAAATGAAAGTGTTTTTTGGGGTGTTCTTAAGTCTTTTTAAAACTTTTTTTGACACAGTTTACCTTTGGGAAACTGTCCCAAGGGTGCTGGGTGGTTTCCAGATGTTTGCACCCCAAAAACCCAATTCTGCACTTTTTTTCGACACCTATTCATAGACAAAACTTTTTCGCCGGGTCCATTGCATTGACTTTCCACACCAGCGAAAAGTCTTTGGAATTGAATACGGGTTAAAGTTTTCGCATGGTGAAATGACATCACCGGCGATATGTTTCCCCAGACTTTTCACACCTAATTGAATATGGCCCTACGTGGGGAAAGATGTATAAAGCAAGAAACAGTATAAGGAAACAAAGGGGATATAACAATCATTTTATAGATAGGAAATAAGGGGCGTGCAGAGGAGTCTGATGGCAAATAAGGGGCATCCAATGGTTTGAGTTTTCTAAAGGTATGGCGATAATTACTTTTATTTAAACTTTCCTTAATATTGTCATCATTATCATTTTAAATATTGTAAGGTGATTGTTTTACTATACAATTATATGTTAAAATATTTTCTACTTATTCACCTAACCTGACCATCCTCATTATTTAACCAACTCATAGCACAGCACAAACCCTTACTGGATCTTTTGGAGCTTTCTTTCACTTTAGTTGTTTATTGAGAAAATAACTATAGAAGGATGCACCTCAAGCTGACTTAGGGCCTGATTCAAAGATGTACACAATACCGATGTTTACACAGTTGAGCAATTATCGGTGGTCTGTGCATGCGGCTGAATTGCGATGTGTCAATTCCATTACCGTCATCGCTGGCAGTGAGGATTAGGGATTGACAAGAAAGGACCATTTGTGAGGGCAGGAACAGGGGGGGGGGTGAAAGCTCAGACGGGTCTCTTTCTGCATCTGCGATCCTGTACGCAGATAAAATGGCTCCAGCGTCTCAGTTCCTGCACCCATTCTGTGCGACCATAGGGTTACTCATAAGTCCAAAAATCGACTGATCTGCCATGTGCTGCAGTCTTTGCAAAGTCATTGGTAGGCATCTCAATGCAAATCCTGGTGGCTGCGACATTTGCATATCTCCGCGCAGCTTCTGCATACAAATTCAGAGCTGCAGCGGCATAAGCGTACATCTCTGAATGAGGCCCTTAATTAGATTCCACGCTGCATGAATCAAAATGGAGATCTGTCAAGCCAGATCATCTAAACTTGTGTTTTACTATTAATGGGCAATTTGAATTCTACTGCAGAAGATGATTGATCTAAAATCTAAGTAATGAAACAGATGACTTAAATGACAAAAGAGTCATGTAAAAGAAAGACAAATTGGGCTTGACTCGTTCTTAAATATCCTATTTTTAACCATCACTTGATCTTATTTGATTTATCAAGTCTTTGCAATGTAAAATGAAATTCTTATTTAAATGAAAAAATCCATTTGGCGCGGCTGTAAGTATATACATAGATTGTCCTGATTTTTATGTTTAGCAGGGTCTTTGTTTTTATAAATTTGAAGCAAAAGACAACCAGAAAAATTAATTAATAACGGAAAATGACAATAAGGTTTCACTGATTAATTAAAAGAGAAAGTTTGTGAAAGTGGTAGATGAAAAAGATGAACACACAAATTAGTAAAGCTTGCTGTACCTGCAGTTATTTAGCTGGATACTGTCTAGCACCTATTTGATGCAAATATAGTCTTAAAACCACCATTCAACTCACGGGATGTAGTCGGCACCCCAATGGTCAGGAGGCCGGTGGTCAGAATCTCGGCTCCAGAATCACGGCAGCAGTCTGAAACCAGGCTCCAGAATTTTGACCGCTGATGACCTGGTGAGTATTAGGGTTAGGTTTCGGGGTTAGGCACAAAGGGGAGGGTTAGGGTTAGGCGGCAGGAGGGAAGGGTTAGGGTTAGTCAGAGGAGTAGCATGGAACCATGGCACCCGGAGACAGTGCATGTCATAGTGCCCCCCCTTCCCTGTGCTGAACTGTGCTAGCGGGGTATGGCCAGCCTGCTGGGGAATATTGAAGTGAAAAGAAAAGCAGCAAACAGTGGCAGTATAATGCTGAGCATTGAGGTCCAATTGGGGGAATAGAATGCTTTGGTGATCTGACATTAAGCGGTAGTTCCTTGGCACTTCTTTATTTATATATAGCACCTAGGATCTGACTTTTATTTTCTTTGAATCAGTTATTAGTCAATAGAGGAGATTGTATTATATATTCTGATCATTTTACTTACATTGACAGAATAAATTCCACAGGGTGCACAGCTTATAACTGCAATTACTGCCCCAAGCGGCTTTCACTAGAATGGGAACACCTATGGGAAGCTCCCTTCTCAGCTATGCTCCTACTTCGCAAATATACATTGCACCTATATTAATGTGAGTACTACTAACCATGTTCTGTCTACCACCATTATTATTATTTCAGTTCTCCTAATATTTTTTAAAAGTCCATTGAAGCACAATGAATGAATGTGGAGAGAAGGAGGGAGGGGATCAAAGAAAAGAGAGGGGAGAGGAAAGTGCTGTCACAGAGGGGAGGTGACAGAAGCCAATAAGAAAGGAGAGGGAAGGAGCAAAGCTAATCAGACAGTGACAGAAGCCAATAAGAAAAGGAAAGGAGAGGGGTGGTAACAGAAGCCAATACGAAAGGAGAGGGGAGGGACAAAGAGTCGATCAGAGAGGTGTGGTGACAGAAGCCAATAAGAAGGAAGAAGGGAGGGGCAAAGAGTTTATCAGAGAGGAGTGGTGACAGAAGCCAAAAAGAAGGAAATGGACAGGGGCAAAGAGCCGATCCCATGGTAGAGAGGGGAGGGAATTAAAGAGGTGAGAAGTGAATGTAATCAATCTGACAGGAAAGGGGAGGTGACAGAAGATGATCACAGAGGAGGGAGGGCTGGAGGGGAGGCAATCTGGGAACCTTGAGGGAGCATGAAATGTAGAAACAGATCTTTGATCCGTAACTTATTTAGGATATAGAGCAAACAAAATGAGATAAAACCAACATGCGGCCATCATACTGTGCAGTGCCCCATCAATTCCGGAACCCTGGATGATGCCCTCTGTCCATTCTGGCACCAAGAGCTCATGCTCCATTGGAACCACCCTTGCTACACCCCTAGGTTTAGACTGCGGGAAAGGTGGGTTAGGGGGTGGGTTAGGGATACGGAACTCTGTCAGGATTCTAACAAATGGCATTCTGTTGTCTGTATTCTGGCCATCAGCATCCTGACCGCCAGGATCCCGTTCCCAACCCTAACTCACAATTAAGATCACATGTGCTAGAAAAACATATTGGTCAGTGACTGAGGCCTCCCAAGGTGTATGGTCATTGAAAGCACCTTAATTGAAATCCAGTTAATTTGAAAAGAATTGTCAACATCATCCTGGATAAAGAAACTTTTTGACTAATCTTAACTATTCTTCCTCAAGGAGTTGCAAGTTATTTTAGAAAGAGTCAGCTGTGTGTTGAGGGGCCATGGGGAGAGTGTTGAATGTGTCATTAGTCATGGGGACAAGGGGGAAAGTGGTGGTCAGTTAAGTCATTGGATGCAGGATGTACTAAAGGGAAAATGCTGCAGTTTTTGTGTTTTGGACGCATTTTTGTACATAGCATTACATTTCGGAGCTTGGACCAGGTGGACAACGCCATTTATATCCTAAGGACTTCTCTCCGCATTGTGCACCAAAAGGGTTCCAATCAAATCCCTCCCTGCATCTACCACTGTGCGCACGTCATACGACGCATGCACAGAAGGACTCCCGGGTAATAAACCTGCAAGTCCAATTATCGCACAGTTCTTTTCCAGGTGAGACAAAGCACCATTAATGGGTCTTTTCATTATGTTACTTATCGGGGTCCATTCAGACACCGATAATTAACATTCTAACTCAATTCGAGCGTCAAAGCAATTCATCATTGCTCTGGCGCGGAAACGGCTGATCTGAAAATCTGCTGTCTCCCCAAAGGGTTTCACTGCTCCCTTCGGAGCAATGACACTAGTGTGCATGCATGACCAACAGGTTACGCATGTGCACAAATGCCCCGACGTCCGACAGAAGGAGCCGGACAGTGGCAGAGGGATCCAAGATAATCTGAAGATGGAGCTTGATGAATTCTGTCTCCCTACTAGTGTATGGGGACAGCAGGCTATTCCGCAAGAGGAAGGTAAGCAGAAGATATCTGTGATGTCTCCTGCTGTACCTTCCTGATAAATGGCCCAATAATTAAATTTTTACAATTGCAGGCTTGAAAATGTTTATTTTCACCTGCTTTTGTAAAAATTAAGTGATGATGAGCCCTTAGTGTAGTAGATACAATTTGCGTGCTCATATACAAAGTGAAAAACCAATAAATTAAACTCATAACAATAAAATTATGTTTATCTGGGGTTCTTTATGTCAAAGCATATATCCAAAAAATAAGTCACCTTGTGATAATATACACTGCGTACCAAAAATCCACTTTAAAGGAAGCCATTGCACAACTACATAACAAAACACCTCCCAATTACATACTGTAATTGCATACTAAGGGGCCTATTTATCAACAAGTTTTATCATATGCAATGAGTGATAAAACTTGTTGTGTATGATAAATGGTGCTCCAGCCAATCAGCTCCCAACTGTCATTTTTCAAACAGATGACAGTTGGGAGCTGATTGGCTGGAGCACCATTATCATATGCAACGAGTTTTATCACTTGTGGCGTATGATAAAACCTGTTGATAAATTGGCCCCCAAATGCAATATTTTGTGGCTCATCTGTGTCTAACAGATTAATCCAATGTTCAGATTTAACGTGAAGATAAGAAAAAACTGGCATAGTGTAAAACCTTTGTGCAACCATTACTTTATACACAAAGACTTACAAAAATAAAAAATATTGCCCATACATCAGAGTACATTTAAAAGTGCTTATCTGAAATCAATGTCCTTTATAGCAGCTTCAAATGGAGAGAATAGAGGTTCTTGGTAAGTCCAACACATTTAGTTTATCCCCGGTGGCCGCGCATGCGCAGAAAAATTCCAAGGTCATAAACCTGGAAGTCCTCACACCGCAAAGGGCAGCTCTTTTTGAAAGAGCTGTCCTTCGTGGTTTGAAACGCAACTGTACATGCATACGGCATTACTAAACACAGTTAAGCATGCAATCAGTCACGGAATGTATCACATTCTAAATGCGACACTTGATGCATCCTGCCCTGAACGTGACCGTGTCCCAATATTACATCTCACATATTATATACTCAGATATTTATATATTCCATGCCACATCCCTGTACGGTTCTGTTATGTTTCATCTGACCTCTTCTTCTGAGAGATAGAGACTGTGTTGAAATCCTAATAGCTACTGTTATGGAAATATGTCAGTTACTGTCAGGGTGAGAGAATGCAGGTCACTGTAGCTGACTGCTGTGATTGTGACTTCTGCTCCACATTAATGCATAATCTGCATCAACCGAGGTGTTACATTAATGTGCTCATGACTAGGAGTAAAATAGCACAATTGACTGGTAATGAAAATATTTGAAAACAATTATGTTTAGCAGGAAAATTGTCCTTTAAATAATATTTACAAATAAGTCACAGGTGCGGTCACATTTTTACATAGTATTATACACAAAATGTTTTCTGTTCAAAAAAGAGCATATTTAATCCATTAATTTATAATAGTTTCTGTACAGTAGGGGACCAAAGAGGAAATTTCATAGACATTCAGTCTGACATATTCAACATGGATATAGATATATAGACATACTGCACACATATGGGCATATTTACCATGTAAATATAAAAAAGATATCTAGGGTGGGATGTAATAGGGTGCAAGGATTTTTGCGGGATCAAACTCACACCTTCTCGCACATTTGGAAGTGCCCGTTTGTACCTAAACTCGCAAATGTAATAGGGTGCGAGTTTAAGTGTCCGAGTTTGACTGGCATGCAAGTGCATGCGAGTTAAACTGTGGGTAAAATCGCACCTTGTAATGCGACTCTCATTACAAGGTGTGAGATACACAGAGGCATGCACGGATCAGTGAGATCCATGAAGCCTTCTGTGTGAAAAAAGCTAGTAAAATGTTAAAAATAAAAAACAAAAGACGTGGGGTCCCCCCTTAAGGGAAGCAATCGGGAAGCCGACTGCCTAAATACCGGCAGCCGGCTTCCCGACTGTCTTATCCCGGCAAGGGTGAAATGCCGGGCGTCTAGATGTAGACACCCGCATTTCGCCGACACCGGGAGACCGGCGCCCGGCATCACGATTGTAGTGATGCCGGGCGCCACGAGCGGACAGCCGCGGGGGGGTTAGGTTTAGGGCTCCGGGGGGGACTTAGGGTTAGGCACCCCCCCGGGAGGGTTAGGGTTAGGCTAGGGGGAGGGAGGTTTAGGGTTAGGCACCCCCCACCGGGGGACTTAGGTTTAGGTAGCGGGGAAGGGGGTGGTTAGGGTTAGGCACTTAGGGGGGGGATTAGGGTTAGGCACTTGGGGGGGAAGTTAGGGTTAGGCACCCCTAAGGAGGGTTAGGGGGATTAGGTTAGGTTAGTGGATACTTACCTATCCACGATCGGGATTTCCAGCGCTGTCGGCCTTCCGCTGCTTCGCACTCTGCTCCTGTCGGGCTGCCGCTGACGGGAATCGCCGCATGGCCGGCGGTATTTCATAGCCATTCCCCCCTTAAAGTACCTGGCTTTTTTGATACAGTCCTGGTTGTGAAAATATGAGGGAAGAAAAGTCCAGCACCAGGCTCAGTGAGACAGTAATTGTTGTGGAAATACAGTGGACAAAATGAGTAGAGGTCCCCCGTATTAGACACAGCCAGCACCAGTTGTGCTGGTTGTTGAAAATAATAAATTTTTTCCCTTGTATTTTCACAACCAGGACCGGCGCAAAAAAGCCCAGTGCGGTTTGTGCTTTTAGGGATGATCCCCACGTAATTTTTTTATTTTTATTTTAACTCTTTTCACACAAAAGCCTTCACGGATCTCACTGATCTGTGCATGCTTCTCTGTAACTTGCACCTGCTCAGGCTATACTCGTACTTTATTACTTTGGCGAGTTGTATGTATTCCATGGGAAAACAATCTGGATGCGAGTTTCAGCATTGTGAGTTATAGAAATGCGAGTAACATGCGAGTTTGCTCGTTCTTACATCCCATTACATTGGGTGAGTTCTATAAAAGCACTATACTCACACTTTTAAAGAATTTGCACCCAATTACATTTAAACCCCCAGTCTTTGAAAATGGCCTGCCATGCATGCAATAGAAACTAAATATATATTGGATTTCATTCTACTTATGTTTGAGAATTCACATTTCAAGAAGCATTATCTGATAAATTGCTGCAAAATAAATTATATTTAACATTATGGAACCATATTATTAATTACACCCAATCATTGAGATTTTAACAGAGCTGAGTGAGTTATTAAATCAATTAACATATTGATTGAATTTTTCTTTTAAAAAAATGTGGCTTATGAAAAGTTTCTTGTTCTAAAATTTTAAATTGTGCAACAGTGAAGCCAGAAAGTTCCATTGTTCCAGCCTAAAACCCCAAAGTTCAGCTTGTTGTTTTGACAGTTTTAAGTTCCGAACCAAATCATTTAATTCTTCCTGCTCTATGATGTGAGGTGAATTGTCTTGCATTTTTGGATGATACTCTGCTGTCATTTTTGTATCTTTTGACTCATCCCCGATTCACTGGTACACACACGTGGTACAGGAACAGGCAGCCCTTCTCTGTGAGGTACAGGTTTTAGCACTGAAGACACTTCAAAATATTTAATAGTGTGTTTAGTTCTACTGGAATGCCCAGCAATACTAGTTAGACATAAACTGATAATAGTCAGTACAGTGGTCCTTAGGCCATACCATTGGAACAGTGAACGGCATCATACGGCGATTTCCTTTCTACCATTCTGTCAGATTAGTGGCGCAGGTTCTGCAAGAAATATGTGGTGCCCAGATTTAGGGGTCTATTTACTAAGCAGTGTTAGGAGACAGAGTGAAAAGTGATAAGAATGTGATAAGATGCCAGCCAATCAGCTCCCAACTGTCATTTTTCAAACACAGCCTGTGAGGTGACAGTTGGGAGCTGATTGGCTGGCTCCTTATCACTTTCTTATCACTTTCCACTCTGTCTCCTAACACTGCTTAGTAAATAGACCCCTTAATCCTGGTCATCACGAGCACAGTCAAAGTACATTTTATATGCCTTCTTTATCAAGGAGCTAATAGGCTTTCTTGGGCTTTTTGGTGTGAGCTTGCCTCATACATAACAAAAGTTACCAGGATGCTTTACACACCCACACATTTTAGGGGCTGCCATTACTTTGTATGCACTTAGAAACAGCGCAAAAAATTGAATCACGAAGATACGAAATAACGAAAACAAGAAAAGAATACCACTGATTTAATGGGGAAATGAAAATAAAGGTGAAATCGACACTTGCACTGGTCACTGCCAGTGATGTGAGGGCCACATATCTCCTTATGGTGATCAGCCATCGGCCAGAGTGCTGGGACACAGAGATGGAGGCTTTGTCATAAAACAGCCCACTGCATACTTGTCTACTCTGCAGATTTGGCCAGGAGCCTCCCAAAAATCGGGTGGCGCTCCCATTTCCCCCCACCCCCAGAAAAGCAGGCAAGTTCTCCAGCCCCCCTGCAACTCCCACACAAATCCCAATAGAAAAAGATATGAAAATTCCTCCAATATATTTGGAATATGCAGACGTATTTGAAAAAAAAAAAAAAACAGTTGGAACACTTCCAAGAGTTTCCAAAGATTTCTTTAATGTGCAAATTATTACAGATGTTTTATTAAACATTTTTCAAAAGTTGTGTGATCCTTCAGACCGTTGCTTCCCAGACTTTTAGATTTCTTAAAGAATCCTCTCAGTTAGCTCTAGCTCCAGCTCATCCAGTTTTGACACAGACTTTTCTATGAGGTTGATGTTTCTGTAAACTTCATTGAGGCCATTCTATCTCCTCATAAGGGGCCAAAAGGTGCTCTTCATCATTGTGCTTTATTTTCAAAAAAAGATCTCCAGTGGAACAAAATGACTCAATAGGTGATTGAGAATTACTTGCTATCAATAGTATATGAACGTAAAGGAGTGGCATCCTCTAATAAAATGGGCTTCCACGCCCATTACCATCTTCACTTACAGACAGCCAAAATACTTAATTTGACACAAGAACATTGGGAGTTGCTCTTTTCACAATTTCATTTTGTGGTGACATACTGGCCAGGATCACACAATAAAACAGTAAATGGTCTTTCGTATTAGTTTTCAACATCTTCTTGTACTCCTTAAAATAATAGACACTAAGGGGTAAATTTACTAAAGTGAGAGTTTTTAGAAGTGAGTTTTAAAAGTGATGTTGCCCATAGCAACCAGTCAGAGTCTACTTAACATTTAACTAGCACCTTCTAGAAGATAATAGCTAGAATCTGATTGGTTGCTATGAGCAACATCAATTTTAAAACTCACTTCTAAAAACTCTCACTTTAGTAAATTTACCCCTAACAGTTTTCAACATTTTTGGATTCAGCTCGCAAAGTCCACTAAAGAATATATGGGCTTGACCTCTATTCTTGTCCGTTATCCTGGTCTGCAAAAATAACGGATAGCTGCTGTTCTATAATATCCCATCTATTTGTACTTAACTCAGTTCTCGAGCACAATTTTTTTTTTAAATATATCATGATATTCTTACTGCCAGGCATGCTAGAATTCAGAAAATTATAGTACTGGTGTCTTGTTACTTTTGATGGCCACAATTGTCCAAAGAAGTTAAAAGTTATGTCTCAACCTGCTCCATCTCTGTGTAAAACCGCACATATTCTGCCTCAAGGACTTCTGCAGCTCCTGCCAATACCCTCAGGTCCATGAAAGGACGTGTCTATGGACTTTTTTTCCTGAACTACACTTAGCAAGGTTTTACAGCAATATTGCTAGCTCTTGATTGATTTACTAAGATGGCCTACTTTGTGCCTTTTGAAATAATTACCCAGTGCCTCTCAAATGACAAAGATGTTCTCCATCATACAGTTAGATTACATGGGGCTCCACAAGCCACTGTTTATGACAGGGGACCCCAGTTTACTTAAAGGTTTTGGAGAGCTTTCTGTAAAGCTTTACAAATCCAGTTAGATTTATCTTCTAGTTCCATCCCCAGACTAATGGCCAGACAGAACGTGTTAACCAGTGTTTGGAGCAATACATAAGAGTCTATTCAAATGTCCAACAGGATAATTGGATAGATTTGTTAGCTCCAGCTGAATTCACATACCCGATTCAGAGATGTACGTTCATCTGAGCAGGGGCGGATTGGCCATTATATTCAGCGGGATAAATCCCGGTGGGCCGATTGGTCTGTGGGGCCACTTGTGATCTGTGGCCCCGCCCCCGGAATCACGTCACAGGCTGTCCCTGTGTTTGCATGACAGGCAGCCCATCGGCTGCCTGTCACAGCTAGTAAAGCGGCCAGCCTCTCATGTGAAGAGGCTTTCCTTTTAGTCCCCACCCACCCAGGGAAGGTGCTGCTGCTGCATCCTATGCCAGACAACAAGCAACACAGAGGAGGAGCGGGTCCGTGGCCGGCGGCGGTAAGTAAGTCACAGAGGAGGAGGGGAGGGCCACCATGCCTGCCTGCCAGCCCCGATTGTCTCCTTTCCACTCTGTCCCCTCCCCAGGGGAAGTTAAACTGTAGCTTCACAGCCAGGGGAGGGGACAGAGTGAAGAGGAAACAATCAGGGCTGGCTGCCTGGGAGACTCTGAGACCTGGCTAGTACAACTACTGTAGAGGGGAAGCCAGGAGAGGAGACAATCGGAGCTGGGGAGGAGGGGAGGTCTTTTAAATAGTTCCAGCCTCGGCAGACTGTCAGCACTTTGTTGAACAGCTGCCAGGTGCTGCTCTGTCTCACAGCCAGCCCTGCTCTCCACTGCTCTGTGCTGTGTGTGACCAGGGAGAGTCCCTCAGTGCTGACTGAAAGGTGAGTGCCATTGGTAAGGAAGGGGGGGGAGTGTCGTGTATATCATGAAGGCTGTGTGCTTTGTGAATGCATCATAAATAAGTCTGTGTCTCAGTAAGTGGTGTCTGTGTCAGCAAGTGGTGTAAGTACTGTGTGTCAGTAAGTGGTGTAAGTGGTAAGTGGTGTCTGTGTCAGTAAGTGCTGTCTGTGTCAGTAAGTGGTGTAAGTACTGTCTGTGTCAGTAAGTGGTGTAAGTGGTGTCTGTGTCAGTAAGTGGTGTAAGTACTGTCTATGTCAGTAAGTGGTGTGTGTGTCAGTAAGTTATATCTGTGTCAATAAGGGGTGGATGCCAGTAATTGTGTCTGTGTCAGTAAGTGTCTTTGTGTCAGAAAGTGGTATCTGTCAGTAAAAGCACTGTATGTGTGTGTGTGGGGCTATGGGGGCCCTGTGTGTGTGCGGCCATGGGGGTCCTGTGTGTGCGGCCATAATGGCAGTGTGTGTGTGTGGGAAGCTATAATGACAGTGTCTGTGTATAAAATTGCATGCGGTTGAGTGGGCCCCAAAGTGATATCTTGCTTAGGGCCCGATGAGGTCTAAATTTGCCTCTGAATGGGGGCAGGGGGCTATTCTGTACTAGTCTAGGGGGGTTTGAAAATGATGATCTGTCTGTCTGAGGCGGAGGGGTTATTCTGTACTAAGGGGACATGTTCTGTCTGAGGGGGAGGGGGCAATTTTGGGGATGTAGTTAATGTCCCGACGATTGGGATGCTGACTGACGAAATTCTGGCACCGGAATCCCAATCACCAACAGAAGATCGACGCCGAAATCCCAATCCTAAGGACACTGGGACAAGGTATGTATCAGGGGAGAGGGTTAGGGTTAGGCTGCGGGAGGGGGGAGGTTAGGGTTAGGTTCCAGGTAGTGGGGTTAGGTTCAGGTACCACCGGGTAGGGTTAGGGTGCGGGGTAGGGAGAGTTCGTATTAGGGTACAAAAAACAAGAGTTAGGGTGTAAATAAGACGGGGGAACAGTACTCACCATTCCCCTGTCAGGATTTGAAACATCGGGATGCCGCTGTCAGTGTACTGACAGCCGGCACCTCATCCATTGGTATTTCATACCGATTCCCTATTTTCTGCTAAGGGAAGATGATGATCTGGGGGAGGTGGTATCTGCTGTACTAGGGGGAGATTACCTGTCTATGGGGGATCATCTGCTGTACTAGGGGGAGATTACCTGTCTATGGGGGATCATCTGCTGTACTAGGGAGAGATTACCTGTCTATGGGGGATCATCTGCTGTACTAGGGGGAGATGATCTGTCTGTGGGTGAGGGTGATATGGTTTGCTAAGGGATGATCTGTCTGTGGGGAGTGGGTCTATTCTGTGCTAAGGTAACATGACGTGAGAGAAAGGGGGGCTATTCTGCACTAGGGCAGGAGGACGTCACTGGGGAGACGCAGGATAATGGCGCTGGGGAGACGCAGATTGTACCAAATGAGAAAATATATATTATTAAGATAAAATTGTTTGATATGGGAAACTCCCATTTTGTCCTGCCCCAAAACTTCTGTTACTATGTATTCTGGTTGAACCTCTGTTGCATGTTGATGACATTGGCTTTATTCCTACGCAAACAGGTGGCTTCCGGACCATGTGATCCCCTGCATGAATAGTGAATACCGACTCAAGACACTGCCTGTCCAGGAAGGATCAATTTCTTCAGAGGTTCCCCGCTGCAGAGAAATCATATAGGTAAGAAAATGCACATTCACATGCTCGCAGTGCTTAGGACTGGGGCATGGCTATCAGCTCCTGGAGCGGTGGGCATGCCCCCAGCATGTTAAAATGGGAGCAGTGGCTTGCGAGCGTGGCATTTTACATTAGGACACACCCTTGCAACTAGACCCCACCAATTTTTTCACCCGCGCCTACGGCGCGCGCACATGGGGCCTCTTCCACAGTTTTTTCCAGGGCCACTTTAATTTCCCAATTCGCCCCTGCATCCGAGGATGAACACACATCTCACATGGTTAGGGGCCTGTGCGTGTTCATGTGCAGAATGTGTCCTGTGATCTTGCTCGCAATCCCCCCCAAGCAGCAGCATTTGGTGGGGAGGGGGGGAGCGTGGGCATGCCTGGTTGCCATTCCAGGAAACGGGGGCTTTTCACCTTTGCTTTCCAGGAGGTAAGAGACCAGAGTCTGTGTCAGCGGACACAGATTTCTGGCCTCTTGCGTGACCAGGCACCGCCCAGGCTGGGGGAAGCTTCAGCTCCCACAGCCTGACCAAAGGAGCAACCATTGCCACCATCGGTCACGATGGTGGTCTCAGCCCATAGGCAAACGCAGGGGGGTTTCCCTCTGCCTGGAAACCCACCTCCCCAGCCCACACCATGGCCACAATAGAAATAGTAATATAATAGATTGTTACTAGTGCTGCATGTTCTTCTCAGTATCACAAATGAAATAATTAGCACCACCTGTGGATCTTTTAACATGTATCAGCCAGTAATAAATAACCTGTGCACCAACTAGAAGATCTGGAAAACATGCACTGTTAGAGATGCACTGCTATCGAGCCCAATATGTACATATACAGTATGTCCAGGGCAGTGATAGATGCTTCTGCTGCTCCTCCAGGCTCCCTGACTTGCTCCAATAGTCTGGAATGGTGCCCACATCTAAAATAAATTCGTTCAGCTCAGACAGGATGGCCCTACTGGCCCATCTAATGGCTTACTGTGATCACTGGTCCTGTATATGCTGGAATTAATTAATACACACAATACACTTTGTATGACACTTATTAAAGCTGGTTAAGTACTAATTCTACCCTCTTCATTGACAGACCACACTCACTCTAAAATTAAGCCTTTGGACACCCCCCTCTGGAAATCCTGCGTTTGCCACTGCAGCCTGTGACGTTGGTTGCAGTGCTTGGATTGTAAATTCAGCAAGGAGGTGTCTGACACCTCCTTCTGCAATTGCATCTGAGTTGGACGGATTTCCACAGCCGCTTGTGTGAGGCTCTGCAAATCCGTCCATCTCTGAATCAGGCCCTTAGTCCACTCCTATGGTTACCATCCTCAGTCCATTCCAGAATCTACATTTCAGTCTGACACTGCAGAGGTAAAGTTTTACATAAAACTCTCCAAGAGATGGGAAGACATGCTGTTAAAACTCTAAAAGTAGCCCACAAATTACACAAGAATCATGCGGACATAATTTGGCTGCTCCTAGCATGGGCCCTCATTCAGACCCGGACGCAAGTGACCGTTCGTACGTTCGGCGTACGTAAAAAAATATTTAAATTCAAGCACACGCTCGTATTTTCGCTCGCAGCGAAACATCCTCCCCAAACTCAGGCGACCCCTCCTCTAACTAACGAGCGTGCCAAATAGCGAGCGTACATCCCCGAAGTGGTTTGAAGGGAACGCACGCACTAGTACTACCCGGAAGTTGGACTGTCAGATTTCGATAAACTGCTCGTTGATTCTGCCTACCTCCCTCAATCGTAACATGCCAATCTATATATCAATTAGCTTAATTGGTTGTTTTTTTGTTTTTTTTTACACAATGCAATAAACTTTATTTATGTCCGTGTTTGTGTTTACCCGCAGAATACGTACGGCTTAAACATTCGCTTTTAATTGTCCAAATACATGTTAGCCCCTATTAAATAATTGTTCTATTTGTTTTTCTACCCGC
Source organism: Taudactylus pleione (assembly GCA_031769625.1). NCBI lineage: Eukaryota > Metazoa > Chordata > Amphibia > Anura > Myobatrachidae > Taudactylus > Taudactylus pleione. Next base: position 6,908,493 of record JAUIMM010000300.1, read on the forward strand.
ATATTTCCTGGAGTTCAAATCTTTATGTAAATTTGCTTACGCATGTCACTGCATCAAGCCTATCATAAGTCTCAACAGATTTCTGGCCCTGTCGAACACATGACTCATACACTAACCAATAGAATTGCTCCTGTTAATTTCCTAAATACATTAGCCAATCATAAAATTTGGGTGTACTTTATCAAAAATGATTTTTATGAAAAACTCCATTGCCATCATGAGAGCCTCCGCATTCACCAGGCGCGAGCTGCTGGTGCTTACGGAGGTGATGGATAGGCGGATCACCAGCCAGCCTCCACCCATCACCAACCGCGAGAAGTGTTCCGCATATGCGGAGGTTCGGGCCCGCCTGCGCTCCTTCGGCTCACGCCGCCATATCGGGCAGCTGGAGCGCAGGTGGTCGGACCTGCAATGGCGGACGCCCCGCTTGCTGGCATGCTTTCGCATGCAGATCGCGGAAAGTAAGTTTAATGGATTGTGTTTTTCATGTTTGTCTTTGTGGCCCTAACTGCGTGTGCATGTTTTCCCTGTATTTCATATTTATTCATTCTCCTCATATCTGCATGGCCATGTTTTCTCTGTATTTCATATTTATTCATTCTCCTCATATCTGCATGGCCATGTTTTCTCTGTATTTCATATTTATTCATTCTCCTCATTTCTGCATGGCCATGTTTTCTCTGTATTTCATATTTATTCATTCTCCTCATATCTGCATGGCCATGTTTTCGCTGTATTTCATATTTATTCATTCTCCTCATATCTGCATGGCCATGTTTTCTCTGTATTTCATATTTATTCATTCTCCTCATATCTGCATGGCCATGTTTTCTCTGTATTTTATATTTATTCATTCTCCTCATATCTGCATGGCCATGTTTTCTCTGTATTTCATATTTATTCATTCTCCTCATATCTGCATGGCCAAGTTTTCCCTGTATTTCATATTTATTCATTCTCCTCATATCTGCATGGCCATGTTTTCTCTATATTTCATATTTATTCATTCTCCTCATATCTGCATGGCCATGTTTTCTCTGTATTTCATATTTATTCATTCTCCTCATATCTGCATGGCCATGTTTTCCCTGTATTTCATATTTATTAATTCTCCTCATATCTGCATGGCCATGTTTTCCCTCTATTTCATATTTATTCATTCTTCTCATATCTGCATGGCCATGTTTTCTCTGTATTTCATATTTATTCATTCTCCTCATATCTGCATGGCCATGTTTTCTCTGTATTTCATATTTATTCATTCTCCTCATATCTGCATGGCCATGTTTTCCCTGTATTTCATATTTATTCATTCTCCTCATATCTGCATGGCCATGTTTTCCCTGTATTTCATATTTATTCATTCTCCTCATATATGTTTTTTTTTCTTTTTTTTGCTGTGCATTTGAAATTGTTTTTGGGCGTGGATTTGTGTTGAAACTAACCACAATTTGTTTCACATCTTTTAGGGGCCCAGCGAAGACTACGCCGTCAGCGTCCGGCCAGACGACGATCACGGCCACTCTCCCCAACCCCCAGCCAACACTCCAACTCCAGTCCTTCCCCTATTCCCCACTCCTCCCCAGCCTTCCTACACCCTCAGCCTGATTTTTCGGGCCTCCTTCCCCTCCATCCCAATTCCCCCTCTCCTCCAACCACCCCTCTTAGAATGACCCCCTCCCCGGAGTCGGTCATTACCCCGCCCCGATCTTTGGGGAATGGACCCACCTCCGAGGAGGACGATGGAGGGCCTTTCGGAGCTGGCGTTGGGTCTTCCGGTAGGTTTTTCTTTGTGGTTTTTTATCGTCACAAACTGTTTGTATGTAATCATGGGTGTTTCCTTTTTTTTGGTTTTTTGGCTAAACTTTTGTGGTTTTTGGCGATTGCCTTTACCTGTTACTGCTGTTTTCAACATACACATAGCACACCTGTCGGAATTTGTACATAGGCCTTGTATTTTTGCCCTACACCATTTTAGTTTGATTAGTTTTAATGCTGTTTTTTTTTTATGTTTTTTGTGGAGTTTGGTTTTGTTTTGTTTTTTAATGTGGTTTCACTATTGTTGTATTAATCCCCACACTTTTCTCACCCACAGAGGAACAGAGGCGTCGGGCCGATTTATCCGCCTGTGTGGCCCAGATGCACACCAATATCATCGGGGTGCTGGTGGTCCTTGACCGTATGTCGGTCCTCCTTAGGGAGTAGTTTTTTTAATTTTGGACCATTATGTTAATAAATTGTTATTTTTGAAGTTACGTTCTGGCTCATTCGTTTTTTCTAAAGCACATATTGTTTACCCTGACATAAGTAGACTGTTCCTGCAAGGATTTCAAATTTTTAACACTAACTGTGTGTTTGATTTTTATGTCAAACAGCCACAAGAAACACCTAACAGTAACAATCTGATTTCCCTTTTTTGGTGTAGTCACAATTAGATATTTCTACATTTTACAGGTTCCTAGTTGGTGTGCAAGCTGCTTAGGCCAATCTTACGTAGCAAAATGATTGTACAGGCTTCCTTTTGGTGTTGTTTTGGACCCTGAAAAAAAAAAACATTTTATCTCAACTGGCGTCAGTACTGGATTACCCCTTAGTCCAATGTAACGTGTGTGAACCTGGTTACACTTGCTGGTATCGTTACAAAAAATGTACAACATTTCACTCTCAAAACATTTATTATCAACATAACTGAAAAATCAAAGTGGTCACTCACAAACAAAACACACAGTGATAATCTCAAATACAACACATACCAAAAAAACAACATCACAAAACAAAAAATCAAGAACTGGTTGACGAACGACCATGCCAACATGATTCCACAAATATGGCGTTGCAATAAGGGTTCCAGAATATATCACCATAATGTCCACATACAGGTTTTGTAAGGGTAGCAGGAAGTAGTCATCGTTGGAGTGCCAAAGATTATGTGAAAAAACAGAAGATGGAGAAAATAATTAACCAAAAATTTGATGTTCTCAAACAAAACCAAACACATTAGGTAGCAACACTGTTTTGTTTCCAATAATTACCTAAAATATCTTGCCACCACATCATCGCGTATGGCCCCCCCACATACTGACCTCCGACCAACCTCGGGGGGGACATCCTCAGGTAAGGCATCCTCTGGCTGCATTGGGACACCACTCCTTATGGCGATGTTGTGAAATATCCCACACAGGACCACAATTTTCGAAACCATATCCGGCAAATATATGAATTCGCCACCAGAGCGGTGGAGGCATCTAAATCGGCCTTTTAAAAGGCCGATACAGTGCTCCACCACTTGCCTGGTGGCTGTAAGTGCGGAATTATACTCACTTTGTGGCCCTGGTGTGGGAGCCACATAAGGAGTGAGCAGCCAGGGCGTGCAAGGGTAGCCACTGTCTCCTGTGAAAAAGAATAGTCAACATCAGACTCACTCTGTATGAAGCTTAACATTGTTATGTACTAAAGGTCTCCACTTACCCAGAAGCCACGCATCACCAGCTTGTAGGTTGGTTAATTTGTGCCATATCCCTGATTGCCGGATGACGAAGGAGTCATGTGCACTTCCTGGTAATTTTGCATTCAGGGACAGGATCTGGAGGGAGGCATCACATACCACCATTATATTGAGGGAGTGATAGTGTTTACGGTTTCTAAATATTGCCTCCAGCCGTGCTGGAGGCTGAAGTGGTATGTGACTACCATCCACAACCCCTATGATGTGTGGGAAGCCAGCTATTTGGTAAAAATTGGCCTTAACCACACTAAGGGCACCCATATCCAAAGGCATTTGAATAAAATGATGGAGGTGCTTGAAAAGTGCCTCCATCACTGCCCTCAGGATCCGGGAAAACGAGGATTGTGAGATGCCCGCCACTATTCCCACCGTTGTTTGAAACGATCCTGAGGCACAGAAATGTAACACCGCCATAAATTGCGTAAGTGGTGGAATTGCTGTTGGACTGTCAATTTGCCGCTCAAGATCACTCTCTATTAATGAAAGAGTGTCTATGATGATTAAAACCTCATCATCCGGCATTCCAAAAAGGGTGACACGTGTTCGAAATATCGGGGGCCTTGCACGCCTACGATGCCTACGCCTGGTATGAGATTGAGGTTGGTCGGCTTCCGGGAGCGGGGCCAGAACAATCCGACCCATATCAACCTGAAATGGCAACATTGGAATGTCAGGTTTTTTACACCACCCATTAAATTAAAAATTAACTTAGCTTGAAAATACCATCCATTGATGCTTACATGCCGGGGTATTGTCATGATATGTTGTAACTGCAAATAATCACATCAAAAATATACATCATTTTATGCTGGCCATGTCATTTTCAAAAATTGAAGCCAGAAAATAAATAAAGGGGATACACACACATTTGGGCAAAACGCCAAACGACGCTGCGCACACTACGTCAAATAGAGGCAAAATGTAAGCAAACAATGCTCCTGAAAAAGCACAAACAATTTTAAGGGATGAATAAACATTTCACAAAGCGTTAATTACTTCGCAAATACAAGTCAGAATAGTAAGTAGTAAAAATGCGCTAATTACTTCGCAAATACAAGTCAGAATAGTAAGGAGTAAAAATGCGCTAATTACTTCGCAAATACAAGTCAGAATAGTAAGTAGTAAAAATGCGCTAATTACTTCGCAAATACAAGTCAGAATAGTAAGTAGTAAAAATGCGCTAATTACTTCGCAAATACAAGTCAGAATAGTAAGGAGTAAAAATGCGCTAATTACTTCGCAAATACAAGTCAGAATAGTAAGTAGTAAAAATGCGCTAATTAGTTCGCAAATACAAGTCAGAATAGTAAGTAGTAAAAATGCGCTAATTAGTTCGCAAATACAAGTCAGAATAGTAAGGAGTAAAAATGCGCTAATTGCTTCGCAAATACAAGTTACAACAACGCCGCGTAAATAAAAATTAAAACAACACAGAGTTTGATTTTCCCGAAAAAAACGTTACATGTGTAAGGCCAACCAAAGTTGCGTAAAGACAAACAAGAACATTGCCAAAGCAGTTTAACAAATTAACTTACCAAGAGATAATATCTAAGAATCCTGAACAAAATGTCTTTGGGGCAGAGCCAAAAGAAAACCTAAGAGAGATGAAATGACGGGAAAAACTTATTAGAAAAATCCACACCAGAATGAGAGACAAATTGACCCAAAGTTAGACTTCCCCAAACGTACCAAAACTGGAAACGAACCAAAAAAATAAAAGGGAAAATAAACGAACGGAAATCCAAAAAAGAAAGAATCCAAATAAAAAACTTCAAAACACGCAATCTCCTACACCAGCCAACAATCAACTCCAACCAACGTAACCTCCAACATTCAATAAACGCCACCTCATTTCGAGACGCACCAAGCCATAAATAGTGTTTCATTTCCCGCACAAATTAAGGAGGGATCATAGGAACGCACAATCAATGATGCGGCCGCAAAATATGGACGCATGTATAAATACGTCACGAGACAAAAACACAATTCTGGTGTATTTCTTGTTTGAAGCTCACACATGGCTACAGACCAGGGAAACAATGGACAACAGTCAGGCGGTAAGTATTTCATGCATTTTGACTCAATGATTATTTAAAAACATAATATTGTGCAAGTTGTGAAGTTGACAATTCTCCAAAATTACACACATAGGTGAGGAGGATGACATGGAAGAGGCTGCTGGGCCCAGTATTCCGGGCAAAGCTGCCAAAAAGAAAAGGCAGCCACAATTCACAAGAAAGGAGATGGAGGTTTTGATTCAGAAATGTGTGGACATCCTGCCACAGGCAGACAGGAATATGAGTGCTAGCCAGAAGTGGAGAATGTGGGAAGAGGTAGCCGTGGATGTCAATAGGGTGGGTGATTATGTCCGTCTAGCCCGGGATGTCAAACAGCGGTAAGTAAACACTTGACCACCATAAAACCAAAACCAAAATCAAATAAAAAGTAATGTTTCCAATTTAACCCACAGATGGGGCGACTTCAAATATCGCCTGAAACAAAAAATGGCCGACAGGGCTAGGCATGTAAGGGGGACAGATGGAGGTCCCACCCCTGTGTCATTGGAGTTGACTGATTTAGAAGAGCTGACACAGGGGTGTGTGCAGCCTGTGGAGGTGTTTGGCGTGTCCAACATGGATACGGACATGCCAGATTTTGCGGCTCCTCATGTTGTCCCAGGTAAATGTTGTGATGTCACCAACTCTGAAATGTTATTGTGCCAATATGTAGATTCTAATGTGAGTCTTTTCTCATTTTTCCAACAGAGACACAGGCGGATGAGTCTGCTCCAGAGGGGAGCCTTGGCCGCAGAATTTCTGCTGGCTCTGCAGGGGAGGAACCAGTACATCCGGCTGAGGACCCTGCAGAAGCCAGTCCAGGGCAATCCCCCTCGCAGGCAGTGTCCCTCCTCACAGAACTCAGTTTTAAATCGGATTTCCATATGGAGATTCTGCAGAGGATGGACGCTAGTCTGGTACGGCTGGCTGAGACCCTGGAGCAAAATGCTGCGGCCAACGTGACCATTGGTCAGGCCCTGGCGGAAAATACCAGGGCCAACATCCGCATCGCCACTGCCCTGGAACAGCTTGTTCGCCAGCACATGGTGGAGCCGACCTCCCTTCCTGCCGGAACATCAGGATCCTCCACCTCTGGCACAACATCAGCCAATCCTCCAAATGTGCCTAGCCCTGTGCCTAGTCCAGAGGCCACAACATCTGCCTCTGGACGGGCCAGCCCGATGACATCCCGGACCCGGTCTGGCGCCCTCCCTCCCCCAGCCAAACGGCCGAAAAAACGGTGACACCATTGGCTACTTTTCCCACACTCCTTCTGTGCTTGCCTCATATTCCTTTCTGCCCAAAACTTCCCTCTCCTTTCTTGTGAATTGTTTTTAATTTTGGATTTGGCGTTTACACAAAAATTAATGTTTGCATAATTAATAAATATTGTGGAACACTGCCAAAAATGTTTGAGTTAAATATGTATATTTTTTTTTTGTGGCTTACCAATAAATTTACCACAAATGTACGACTTTGTATTCTGACATTATTGTAAAAATGGGTTACATTTAATCCGGGCACACAAGCCAACAACGTTCAAACTAAAAAATTACACATTGAAAAAAAAGGGCTCGTTAAGGAACGTTTAAAACATTACCTAAGGAGGAAAAATCACCTTGCAAACACAAAATGAGGGACCAAACCTAAACATGATGACATTATTGTTACAATAGTCCAAAAACGAACACATTGCGGCCAAAATACACCCCCACAAATGTACGCTAATTGATTGTGTAATCCAGACATTAGCAGCTCTGATTTCCACCTGCGTTCGGTTTTGTGCTATCCAAAAAAACTGCTTTCCAAACACATACCAAGCCGGTTTTCAATCCAACACTAATTGAGTTTCTGACAAGCCGTGATTAATCGATGCTACATCGTGGAGTCCCGGGACGGAGGAGAAGGCCATCGCCACTGTGGTCGAGTTATCCAGCCCCTAAGCTGTGCGAGCATTTTGAAGGGAAAGAGGATCATCCAGTGACGTTTGAGTTGGTACGAACACATTTGACGTTCGCATTTGATAATGTATGTACGCCCAAAAAACGCCTTGCCACGCCTGCGTTTTTCCATCTCCACCCCCGTCAACGCCCAAAAACGGCCTGTTCTGTCAATCACATTTGACATGTCACTTCCTGTACGCTATTTGACGAACGAGACAAAAAAAACTTGCAATCTGCCGTACGCACATGCGCAGTGTAACACCGACGCATGCGCGGTTACTCAACATCGGAACGCAACGACCGTACTGCTGTTAATGAACGGCTCTGAATCAGGGCCATAGTCACTAAGGACAACATGTGGTTGTCCACAAGGATTTTAAAACTTAAAAGGACTTGACCAAAGTTCACTGAGAAATGTATTGTGTTATTTTCTGTATTACCCACGCCTACTCCTTTTACAGTTAAGCTCCAGTTATCCAGTTTTATGCATCATGTTAATCCAGTATTTCATGGATCTCAAACTAAAAAGACTTCAAGGATTTAGAAATCAGGCATCTCCCCGCGGCTAATGCTAAGGGTGCCCCGGACTTACCTCATTCTGGCTTAACGCATCTGTAGGCAGTACTGCGAATGTGCTGGTTTTACAGATGTAACCGCGCATGCGCAGCACTGTTTCCAGATGCGATAAGGTAGTGTAGGCAGGGAAAAGTATCTAATTCCCGAAAAGCTGTCATCGCAAAAATGACAGCTTTTCGGAAAAGATACTTATGGAGAGGTGGAATGATGAATTCCACTTATAATTAGCTAGAACTCCATGAGAGTTCTAAAGCTAATTATCTCCAGAAAATTTTTAGGTTTAATGAATAGGCCCCCTAGGCAGCTACTAGGTCTTCCATAGCAATCCTAGAGGGGTAAACAGACAAATTCATACTGAGGGTCAGATGTATGAAGCTCTGGGAAGTGATAAAGTGGTGAGTGATAAATGACAAACCAATCAGTTCACAACTGTAATTTTTAAAACACAGGTCCTCATTCAGACCCGGACGCAAGTGGCCGTTCGTACGTTCGGTGTACGTACAGACATATGTTAATTCAAGCACTCGCTCGTAATTTCGAACGCATCTAAACATCCTCCCCAAACTCTACCAACCCCTCCTCTAACTAACGAGCGTGCCAAATAGCGAGCGTACATCCCCAATGTGGCTTGCAGGGAACGCACGCACAAGTACAAACCGGAAGTGGGCCTGTCAGATTCCGATTACCTGCTCCTTTATTCTGCCAATCAATATATCAATTACCTTAATTGCTCTTTTTTTTTTTTTTTGGCAAAGCAATAAACTTTACTCTTGTCCGTGTTTGTGTTTACCCGCAGAATACGTACGGCTTAAACATTCGCTGTTATTTGTCAAAATACATGTTTGAGACAATTAAACATTTGTTTTATTTGTTTTTAACCACGCATATTTTACTGGGTTCATTTCTTTATTCAAATTTGCTTACGCATGTCACTGCATCAAGCCTATCATAACTCGCAAAAGATTTGTGGCCCTGTCGAACACATGACTCATACACTAACCAATAGAATTGGTCCTGTTAATTACCCAAATATATTAGCCAATCAAATTTATTTTCGGGTCTTTATTAAAATTGATTTTTAGAAAATACACCATTGCCATCATGAGAGCCTCGGCATTCACCAGGCGCGAGCTGATGGTGTTAACCGAGGTCATGGACAGGCGGATCACCAGCCAGCCTCCCCCCATCACCAATAGGGAAAAGCGTTCCGCATATGTGGAGGTACGTGGCCGCCTGCGTTCCTTCGGCTCACGCCGCCAGATCGGCCAGCTGGAGCGCAGGTGGTCCGACCTGCAACGGCGGACGCCCCGCTTGCTGGCATGCTTTCGCATGCAGATTGCGGAAAGTACGTTTTTGTGACAGTGGTTTTCATGTTTTTCTTTGTGGCCATATCTGCATGGCCATGTTTTCATGTTTGTCCTATTTATTCTTTGTACTCATACCTGCATGGGCATGTTTTCATGTATGTCCTATTTATTCTTTGTACTCATATCTGCATGGGCATGTTTTCATGTATGTCCTATTTATTCTTTGTACTCATATCTGCATGGCCATGTTTTCATGTATGTCCTATTTATTCTTTATACTCATATCTGCATGGTCATGTTTTCATGTATGTCCTATTTATTCTTTGTACTCATATCTGCATGGGCATGTTTTTCAATTATGTCCTATTTATTCTTTGTACTCATATCTGCATGGCCATGTTTTCATGTATGTCCTATTTATTCTTTGTACTCATATCTGCATGGCCATGTTTTCATGTATGTCCTATTTATTCTTTGTACTCATATCTGCATGGCCATGTTTTCATGTGTGTCCTATTTATTCTTTGTACTCATATCTGCATGGTCATGTTTTCATGTATGTCATATTTATTCTTTGTACTCATATCTGCATGGCCATGTTTTCATGTATGTCCTATTTATTCTTTGTACTCATATCTGCATGGCCATGTTTTCATGTATGTCCTATTTATTCTTTGTACTCATATCTGCATGGCCATGTTTACATATTTGTGTTGTCAAAAATTAGCGTTTAACTAGGTCAGGGTTGAAAATAACCACAATTTGTTTCCCATCTTTTAGGGGCAGAGCGAAGAGTACGGCGTCATCGCCGTCAAAGACGGCGCTCTCGGCCCCTCTCCCCAACCCCCAGCCAAACCTCCACACCCCAAAATTCCATTATTTCCCCCTCCTCCCCAGCCTGCACAGACCCTGTGGAAGATGTGTCGGGGCTCCTTCCCCTCCATCCCAATTCCCCCTCCCCTCCAACCACCCCTCTCGTAACTACCCCCTACCCTGAATCCCAAATCACCCCTCCAACCTCGTTGGGGAATGTTGGCACCTCCGAGGAGGACGAGGGAGTTGCTTCTGTCCCGGGCGTGATTTTGAACGGTATGTTTGTTTGTTTTTTTTCTTTTTTTATAAAAGTGTTTGTATGTAATCCTGTGTCTGTGCCTTTTTTTGGGGGGTTTGTCAGAATTTTGTGTAGATTTCTGTTTGTCTTTACCTTTTACTGCTGATTTCCCCATACACATATCACACCTGTCAGAATCTGATGTTTTTTGTTGCAATTTTTGGGGTGTCCATTTTTGGGGCCTTGGTTTTTTGGGGGTAAATCTGCTTTTGGTCACAATATTGTCATTTTTGGATAGCTTTGTTTGGCTTGTTTTTTCATGTGGTTTCATTAATTATGTATTAAGCCCCACACTTTTCTAACCCACAGAGGAACAGAGGCGTTTGGCGGACTTAGCCGGATGCGTAGAAAGGATGCGGGGCTACGTTATCGGGCTGCTGGTGGTCCTTGACCATATGTCTGTCATCCTGCGTCCCTAATTTATTTTTGTTATTAAAAAATAGTTGTATTCATTAAAATTTTAAACTTAACGTTCTGTCTCATTTCTTGTCTCCAAATCTTAGATTGTTTACACTGACATAAGTAGACTCTTCCAGCAAGTATTTGCAATTAATGTCACTAAGATTGTGTGTTGTATTTTTTAGGGAAACAGGCACATGAAACACCTAACAGTAACAATCTGCTTGGCCTTTTTTTGTGTTTGACAATTTATATATTACTACATTTTACATGTTCCAATTTGGGGGGCAACCTGCTTAGGCCGAGATTACAAAGCCTACTGATTGTACAGGATTCCTTTTGGTGTTGGTTTTGACCCAGAAAGCATCTTTAAATTTAGATCAAATTGCGTCATTACAGGATTAACCCTTAATAAATTTTAACGTGGGTGAACCTGGTTACACTTGCTTGTAATGGGCAATAAAATGACCAAAATTACACTCTCAAAACATTTTTTCACAACATAACTAAAATAACAAAGTGTTGTCTCACAAACAATACACACAGTGAAAACCAAAAATACAACCCATAAAACACCATATGAAAAAAGAAATGAAAAATCAAGAACTGGTTGACGAAGGAGCATGCCAACATGATTCCACAAATGTGGCATTGCAATATGGTTTCCAGAATATATATCCAATGTGTCCCCATGAAGGTTTTTTTTGGGTAGCAGGAAGTAGTCATCGTTTGAGTCCCAAAGATTATGAAATCAAACAGAAGATGGGAAACAAAAAACAAATTAATTAGATGTTCTCCAAAATTCCTTACCACATTGTGTCTAAACACTTTTGTGTTGCCAATAATTACCTAAAATATCAGGCCACCACATCATCGCGTATGGCCCCCCCACATACTGACCTCCGACCAACCTCGGGGGGGCCATCCTCAGGCAAGGCATCCTCTGGCTGCATTGGGACACCACTCCTTATGGCGATGTTGTGAAATATCCCACACAGGACCACAATTTTCGAAACCATATCCGGCAAATACATAAGCTCGCCACCAGAGCGGTGGATGCATCTGAATCGGCCTTTTAAAAGGCCAATACAGTGCTCCACCACTTGCCTGGTGGCTGTAAGTGTGGCATTAAAATTACTTTGTGGCCCTGGTGTGGGAGCCAAATAAGGAGTGAGCAGCCAGGGCGTGCAAGGGTAGCCACTATCTCCTGTGAAAAAGAAGTGACAACATCAGGATCACTGTGTATCAAGCTTAACATTGTTATGTACTAAAGGTCTCCACTTACCCAGAAGCCACGCATCACCAGCTTGTAGGTTGTTTAATTTGTGCCATATCCCTGATTGCCGGATGACGAATGAGTCATGTGCACTTCCGGGTAATTTTGCATTCAGGGACAGGATCTGGAGGGAGGCATCACATACCACCATTACATTCAGGGAGTGATAGTGTTTCCGGTTGCGAAATATGGCCTCCAGCCGTGCTGGAGGCTGAAGTGGTATGTGAGTACCATCTACAACCCCTATGATGTGTGGGAAGCCAGCTATTTGGTAAACATTGGCCTTGGCCACACTAAGGGCACCCATATCCAAAGGCATTTGAATAAAATGATGGAGGTGCTTGAAAAGTGCCTCCATCACTGCCCTCAGGATCCGGGAAAAGGAGGATTGTGACATTCCCACCACTATTCCCACCGTTGTTTGAAACGATCCTGAGGCACAGAAATGTAACACCGCCATAAATTGCGTAAGTGGTGGTATTGCTGTTGGACTGTCAATTTGCCGCTCAAGATCACTCTCTATTAATGAGAGAGTGTCTATGATGATTTGGGGCGGAAGACGGTAGCGTCTTAACACCTCATCATCGGGCATTCCAAAAAGGGTGACACGTGTTCGATATATCTGGGGCCTTGCACACCTACGATGCCTACGCCTAGGACGAGATTGAGGTTGGTCGGATTCCGGGAGCATGGCCAGAACAATCCGACCAAGATCAACCTGAAAATGCAAGGACTGTATGTAAGGTTTTTTTGTACAAAAATATTTGAAAAATTACTTAGCTTGACGATACAATCCAATGATGCTTACATGCCGGGGTATTGTCATGATTTTACCAACCTATAAATAATAACAAATAAACAATACAACAATTTAGGGTGGGCATTTAGTAATCTAAATTGGGTGCAAGACAAAACAGAAAAGGGGAGAAACACACATTTGGGCAAAGAGCAAAACGACAGTGCGCAGACTACCTCAATTTGGGCACAAAAGTTTTGAAAAATTGCTAAAGGGAAATCTCAACCAATTTCACAGTACAAAATAAGCAGATAATAATGTGCTAATTAATTCGCAAATACAAGGCAACAAATAAGCAGATAAAAATGAATAAATTGGTTCTTACATTTCGGAATCACAAAACCAAAGTTTACAAATGTAAGGTCAAAAAAAGTTGCGTTTGCAAAAACATGACCGATTAATAAACAAGGGAAAATATAAACTTACCAATAGACGATATATAAGTCACCAGATAAAAAGGTCGTTGGGGAAGAGCCAAAAGAAACCTAACAAAGGAGATTTGCAAAGAAATTAACGAGCCAAACTTCACAAAAAGGAGACACAAAGTGAACAAAAGTAAGACGGGCAAAAACTTACCAAAAAAAACCACGACAAAGAAAACAACCACAGCAAAAAAAGCGAACGGAAAAAAAAACTCCAACAAGACAAACCAAAAACCACTCCAAACAATGCCAAAACCAAATCCCGCCAACAATCCACTCCGACCAACGTAACCTCCAACAACCAACAACCGCCACCTCGACTCGAGACGCCCCAAGCCATAAATAGTGTTTATTTTCCCGCACAAATTAAGGAGGGATCATAGGAATGCACAATCAATGATGCGTACGAAAAATAAGGGCGCATGTATAAATACGTCACGACCCAAAAAAAAAAATCTGGTGTATTTCTTGTTGGGAGATAAGAAATGGCTACAGACCAGGGAAACAATGGCCAAGAGTCTGCCGGTAAGTATTTCATGCATTTCCAAACAATGATTATTTTGAAACATAATATAGGGAAAGTTGTCAAGCTTAAATTTCTCAACGTTTAAACAAATAGGTGAGGAGGATGACATGGAAGAGGCTGCTGGGCCCAGTATTCCGGCCAAAGCAGGGAAAAAAAAAGACAGCCACAATTAACAAGAAAGGAGATGGAGGTTTTGATACAGAAGTGTGTGGACATCCTGCCACAGGCAGACAGGAATATGGGCGTAAGCCAGAAGTGGAAAATGTGGGAGGAGATAGCCAGTGCTGTCAATAGGGTGGGTGATTATGTCCGTCTAGCCCGGGATGTCAAACGGCGGTAAGTAAAAACTTGACCCCCCTAAAACCCAAACCCCCAAAAAAACCAGATTAATGGTTCCTTTTTCACCCACAGATGGCAAGACTTCAAATATCACCTGAAACAAAAAATGGCGGACAGGGCTAGGCATGCAAGGGGGACAGGTGGGGGTCCCACCCCTGTGTCATTGGAGTTGAATGATTTAGAAGAGCTGGCACAGGGGTGTGTGCAGGCTGTGGAGGTGTTTGGCATGTCCAACATGGATACGGACATGCCAGACTTTGCAATTAAAAAGAAAAACCACACCAAAGCGCAACCGTGCTGGCAGCAAGGAAATATTGTAAAAACAAGTCACCCTAACTTGCAAAATCCATATGAAAGCAAAAACAATACAATAAAGAATCCTCGCACCGACACTTTTCCAATGAATTGTTCGAATAATTTCCAATGAAGAATAAAAACTTGGAAGTAACAAAATCTTCTTATCAATGCGTATGTTGAAATCCCATTAGTACATGCAAATAAAACACATAATATTTGGTGTTAGCGATAATTGAAATAAATTGCTGATAGATGACACCTCTGAACGGAAACCATATAGGAAGCCCCTCAAACCAATATCCTTGGGTGTCAGATGGAAAAAATTTTCACCTCATAGAATGTGAGAATATATAGATGTGAATGCTCACATTAATGTTACCTAAAAGAAATATGAGTGAATCCCTTCAAGGTTTCTTTAACCCATATGCATAGATGGGATCAGGTAAAGTGCTTACATAGAAGCTTACTTGAGGCAAATGTATGATAAGCCTGTAAAGGTTTCTTTCTCCCTCTTTCAACCGTGAGGAATGCCCACATGGAAAAAGAAAAAACTACATATGGTGCAGTAGGTCCAAAATAAAAATGATTTTAATAACAAATATCACAATAAAAAAGTGGGGGTCAGCCCTCGTACCAGATAGATGATATGCAGCGTTCACAAAGTATGCCCAATATCGCAGGATAGCTGGAACCCGGGTATTCAACTGCTGAAGGTGCATAGAATTGGCCAGCCTTAGGTACTCAGGTGAACCTCCACTACCACTCCTTCTAACATGTTTCGACACCTGTCACCACTGCACTTTGAAAAAGACACCCGCAGGTGTCGAAACATGTTAGGAGGAGTGGTAGTGGAGGTTCACCTGAGTACCTAAAGCTGGCCAATTCTATGCACCTTCAGCAGTTGAATACCCGGGTTCCAGCTATCCTGCGATATTGGGCATACTTTGTGAACGCTGCATATCATCTATCTGGTACGAGGGCTGACCCCCACTTTTTTATTGTGATATTTGTTATTAAAATCATTTTTATTTTGGACCTACTGCACCATATGTAGTTTTTTCTTTTTCCATGTGGGCATTCCTCACGGTTGAAAGAGGGAGAAAGAAACCTTTACAGGCTTATCATACATTTGCCTCAAGTAAGCTTCTATGTAAGCACTTTACCTGATCCCATCTATGCATATGGGTTAAAGAAACCTTGAAGGGATTCACTCATATTTCTTTTAGGTAACATTAATGTGAGCATTCACATCTATATATTCTCACATTCTATGAGGTGAAAATTTTTTCCATCTGACACCCAAGGATATTGGTTTGAGGGGCTTCCTATATGGTTTCCGTTCAGAGGTGTCATCTATCAGCAATTTATTTCAATTATCTCTAACACCAAATATTATGTGTTTTATTTGCATGTACTAATGGGATTTCAACATACGTATTGATAAGAAGATTTGGTTACTTCCAAGTTTTTATTCTTCATTGGAAATTATTCGAACAATTCATTGGAAAAGTGTCGGCGTGAGGATTCTTTATTGTATTGTTTTTGCTTTCATATGCCAGACTTTGCGGCTCCTCATGTTGTCCCAGGTAAATATTGTGATGTAACCAACTCTGAAATGTTATTGCGCCAATATGTAGATTCTAATGTGAGTCTTTTCTCATTTTTCAAACAGAGACACAGGCGGATGAGTCTGCTCCAGAGGGGAGCCTTGGCCGCAGAATTTCTGCTGGCTCTGCAGGGGAGGAACCAGTACATCCGGCTGAGGACCCTGCAGAAGCCAGTCCAGGGCAATCCCCCTCGCAGGCAGTTTCCCTCCTCACAGAACTCAATTTTAAATCGGATTTCCATACGGAGATTCTGCAGAGGATGGACGCCAGTCTGGTACGGGTGGCTGAGGCCCTGAAGCAAAATGCTGCGGCCAACGTGACCATTGGTCAGGCCCTGGCGGAAAATACCAGGGCCAACATCCGCATCGCCAATGCCCTGGAGCAGCTCGTTCGCCAGCACATGGTGGAGCCGACCTCCCTTCCTGCCGGAACATCAGGATCCTCCACCTCTGGCACAACATCAGCCAATCTTCCAAATGTGCCTAGCCCTGTGCCTAGTCCAGAGGCCACAACATCTGCCTCTGGACGGGCCATCCCGATGACATCCCGGACCCGGTCTGGCGCCCTCCCTCCCCCAGCCAAATGGGGGAAAAAACGTTGACAGCACTGGCTACTTTTCCCACACTCCTTCTGTGCTTGCCCCATATTCCTTTCTGGCCAAAACTTCCCTCTCCTTTCTTGTGAATTGTTTTTAATTTTTTGATTTAAGTTTCCATACCTTTTATGTTTGCACAAATTATAATTTTTGTAGGAATAACATTGCCAAAAATGTTTGGGCCAAAAATGTGCCAGAAATTGTTTGATTTTTCCAATAAATTGACCAAAAATGATCGACATTGTATTCTGACATTATTTTAGAATTGGTTTACATTTAATCCGGGCCCACAAGGCAAAAACGAGCAACCAAAAAATTAAAAGTAGCATTTAAAAAAAAGGGCACTTTAAGGAACACTTTAAAATTTACATAAGGATGCAAATTCTCCAGACAAAAGCAAAATGGAAAAATACACACAAACATGATGACATTATTGTTACAATAGCACAAAAACCAAATATCAACCAAAAAAAAGAGACCAACAAATGTACGCTAATTGATTGTGTAATCCTGAAATTAGCAGCTATGATTTCCACCTGCGTACGGTTTTGTGCTAACCAAAAAAACTGTTTTCAAAACACATTACAAACTGGTTTTCAATACAAAACTGATTGTTTTTCTGACAAGCCGTGATTAATCGATGAAACATCGTGGAGGGCCGGGACGGAGGAGAAGGCCATCGCCAATGTGGTCGAGTAATCCAGACCCCAAGCTGTGCGAGCAGTTTGAATGGAAAGAGGATCATCCAGTGACGTATGAGTTGGTACGAACACATTTGACGTTCGCATCAGATAATGTATGTACGCCCAAAAAACGCCTCGCCACGCCTGCGTTTTTCCATCTCCACCACTGTCAATGCCCAAAAACGCCCTGTTCTGTCAATCACATTTGACATGTCACTTCCTGTACGCAATTTGACGAACGAGACAAAAAAAACTTGCAATATGCCGTACGCTCATGCGCAGTGTTACACCGACGCAGGCGCGCTTTCTCAACATCGGAACGCAACAAGCGTACTGCTGTTAACGAGCGGCTCTGAATGAGGGCCACAGTCTGTAACATGACAGTTAGGAGCTGATTGGTTGGTCTTTTATCACTCTCCACTGTATCACTTTCCAGAGCGTCAAACATCTGCCCCTGAGAGCGCAGAAAACAGATAATCACATGGGATTTGTCAGTATCAGATCAGTAGCACAGTACAAACACACATAGGAGGTTGAGGTGTTTTAAAGAGCAGGTCCTTCGATAGAGCAGCAACCATCACAATGGTCAGATACTATCAGAACTCAACAATGGCTAATCAGAAAATATATACTAATGCATACCCTTTTCTGGTGGAACGGTCAGTACAAAAAATAAAGATTGTCCAGTTTTATTATTGTTTTTGTTCCCAATTATACAACAATGCACAATACAATAGTTGATGTTATGATGATCCCAAAAACAAAGATGGTCACTGGGAATAGATAATAAGTTATGGCTAGACTGGTAAACCAATCTTTACAAATACTGAAAATAACAAGTTTAACACCTGAAGCTCCGGTGTGTGAGGCTATGCATAGAGATTTAAATGGTGACAGCAGGGTGGCGGAGTGTACATGATTCTACACCTACTGGCCCTTTTGTGGTTCTCACCAAATCCACAAGGTAAGGGAAACATTCTATGAAAGTGTTTATGAAGACAAAATGTAGGCCGGACATGAGCCAGCAGAGAAATTGAAAAGTACACAATGCTGAAAGGAACTAGTGCTGTGCCCAGACCCCTGTGTTTTGGTTTTAGTTTTGGTTGTAAATCATAGTCTTGTTTTGGTTTTGTTTTTTTGGCAAAACCAACCTCAATTGTTTTCTTTCAGATTTGGTTTTGGATTTCTTTAAATTTGATAAAAACACCTAAAACCAGGGGCGTATCTATAATGGGTGCAGGGTGCACACCCTGCACCCATTTTATCTAAAGCTTACCTCTCCGCGCTTTGGGTCTCTCAGCGCTGCTCAAGACACCTGAAAATGGCCGCCGTGGCCATTTTTTGCATTTTGCGCATGCTCTGTGAGGAAATCGCCGGGTAAATGGCAGCCATTTTCCCAGCAATTTGCACATGGGCAGTAGACTCTGGGCACACTCTAGTGCCCAGAGTCTACTGATTCTGTGGTGACTGGCCAGCCGCCGGGGTGAGAGGAGGGGGCCCGTGACAGGGGGATGCACATGGGCCCCCTCGTTTCTACAGACGCACTTGCCCAAAACCATGTAACTTGGACCTATTTGTGTTCCTTTAGTATTATTAACATCAATAACTTTAACTTACAGTAATTTCCAGGCAACTCTGACCACCTCACAGAACCTGAAATCACGAGGGAGGGACTTAAATATAATGCAACATACGCGAGAAATACGAATTCGGAATTGCGAGAAGACCGAAGTCAGAACTCGGTTCTACTAGGAATCCCACAATCATTCCGAATTGGGACTCACTTTGACTCGGAACCTCTAATTTCGGGTGTGTTCGGTTTTCTCAAAAAAACTAACCGCTCATCTCTAATAGATGCTGAGAAACTAGTGCACTATAGACATGTATAAATATATCACGTGGGTTCTCTTCACATTAAAAGCCCAGAAAACAATTTAATGAGATGGTTTGTGTCCCCTGCACCATCAAAGCTCACAGGCACTGCATGAAGTGACTCCAAAGCTGGGGAGGGGGTAATTCAGTGTTATTGAGACATTTTGAAGCTCAAGAATATCACACTGTTTTATTTATCTATTGTTAACTTCCTGCAACATAAATGAAATTAACGGTATCAATCAATAAGCAACACAGTCTCCTTTTAATGGCTTAATATAAATCATTAATTAAACAGCTGCCTCCAATTAATTATATATTCCACCATTCCATTGGCAAGTTCAAAAGATGTATTGACCTGTCATGTTGTTTGAAATAATCAAAGCAGTGTAATTGCATCACTGACACCAGGGTTAGAGAACATTAATAAAGAATCCTGCAGCTTGGTAAATAACAACTAACAAATCCTAGTAACCAATGCACATACAGTATTGGAAGTTGTTATTGACATCTAGCTACAGTAGCAAAGTCTAATGTGAGAATAAAAAATTAAAAAGTCATACATTTGTATATATATTATAACTAGAAAATAGCGTATATGGTGTGGGGCATATAATAAAAATATAAATAAATAAAAACTACAGCAAACTATTGTCTGTTTCCATGTGAATACAACAGAGAAAATGTTGTCTTTGTCACCTAGTTAAATATACTTGGTATCTAGCATAAAATTTATGCCACTTATTGAGCAAAAGATATAAGTACACTGGCCACTTCAATGTTCCTCATTCTACATCACTACTAAAAATGACCTGTTATGCAGGAATCACAGTTTCAACCTTGCACAGTTAAGGAAGCTGAAGAGTATTTTTTATAAGCAAGCTTGATAGCAGCTGAACATTTGGCAACTTTCCTTTAGAGAAGAAGCACATTCTAGCACTTCAATGAAATCTGCCAGATGACATAAGCTTGGCGCACTCGCATACATTGATATGCAAATGTATTGCAGCAAGATGGAAGCAATGCGGCTGGTGCACTTTGTGATGGTTTTAAAACAGAACTAAAAGGAAGCAATGTACCATTATTAGTCCAATTTGCTGAATAGCTAGAGCGATTGCCATTACTGTACTATAAATGCAGAGAGAAGATTATCAAGTCAGCCTGTACTGTAAGCATGCATGTTTTTAGATCAGTGGTCGTAAATAAAAAAAAATCCTTGTTAACTCCTTGTTCCCTCTTTGACAGGATTTCCTAAATAACTGACTGGTGCAGTGTGGTGCTGTCGGGATTTATGTAACATGTTCCTTGCACACTGTCTCCCCCATCTGTGTCACCCCTGTCTGCTCCTCCCCTTTAGAATGTAAGCTCTTGCAAGCAGGACCCTCATCCCTCATGTGATTTCTGTTCCCTTACTTATACTACTCCATACTCCCTACCATGGCAACTAACTCTTGGTTTTTGCCGCTCTGCTACTTATTTGAGCATTATGGGGTCTATTTACTAAGCAGTGTTAGGAGACAGAGTGAAAAGTGATAAGGTGCCAGCCAATTGGCTCCCATTTGTCATTTTTCAAGCACAGCCTGTGAGATGAGAGTTGGGAGCTGATTGGCTGGCACCTTATCACTTTTTACTCTGTCACCTAACACTGCTTAGTAAATAGACCCCTATGACCACTAATGCAGCAATGTTTATTTCCTTGTAATGCAATTTCTTTTTACTGTAAGTCACTGTTTTATTTATTTTGCTCTTTCTGTTTCTGTTGATGTACCTTGTTTTGGCACTGCGTAACCCTTGTGGTACCACATAAATAAAGGATAATAATAAATAACATGCTGACATTGTTACCTTCTTCTTTGGAAAGGTGTAGAAGAAGGTCATAGAGCTTTCCATGTGGCATTTGGTGGTAAGTTTTCAGGTTTGGTAATAAAAGTCTGCTGGGGCGAAGCAGTGCTGGAAATGGTTAGTGTCAAATGTCACCAAGCTAATTTTATTTGTGTATATTATAAATTTAAGAACACATTACATTTTATTTCTGCCAATACTCAATTTCATATTGCAGAACCCCTTGCACCCAAATGGCAATACCTATGTGTTCCATGGAACCAAGTTTGAGGAACCCAGTTTTAGAGACAGACAGTAATATGATTGTGACGTCTCAATTTTTTTATTGTACTAGTTACATATATATGTATAGATAAGCAATGCAGTGTTTAATTTCCTCTGGTACTTGTAAATTCCGTATTCTGCTAGCTTTATAGTCTATGCATAAAGCCATCACAACAGCAGTGTCATGTTATTCTGTTCTGTGGTGTGGTTGGGAATGGAATGAGAGACTTTAAGAGGAATTATCTTGGGAATTCTATTTAAAACAATTAAGACCAAATTCTAGCTGTGAATAGTGTGAAATACTTGACCCAGAATGAGGCATATATTGACACTAAAAAGAGATGAGAGATTTACATGGACCACGTGTTTTGGTTTTGGAAAAACCACCCTCAAGTGTTTTGGTTCGGTTTCAGTTTTGTATTGCTTTAAAAATGTATAAAAACAGCTAAAATCATGTAACTTGGACATGTTTTTGTTCCTATAGTATAGTTTATATAAATAACCTTCATTCTCATCTTTGACCACCTCACAACACCTGAAGGAGGACTTAAATGCAATCCAAAAAAGCAAGATCCGGTTTTTAGATCCGAATTCCAAACTTGGCAAGAATACCCGAGTTGGGACTTGGTTATAATTGGAACCCCAAAGAGATCAGAGCAGAAACTCAGTTGAACTCGGAACCCCAAAGTTCGGGTGTGTTTGGTTTTCAGTAAAGCCGAACCGTTCATCTCCAAAAGAGATAGTAGAGAACTTCTGTTGGCACTCCTAAATGTGTAGGCGTTGCCTGTGATACCCCTAGTTGTACACTAATACACCTGAAAAATGGACAAATATGATATTTGGATAGGCAGCTTGGAGCTAATACAATCGCCTGACATTAATAAGAACATAATATTAAAACATAAAAAAGAACAACTTTTCTTAAATGTTGTGGTTCATATAAAAAATTATATTTCTTGGGAGTCCATATCCATAAAGGAAAATCAGAAATTGATACAATAGTATAGTACAGTTTATGACAAAGTAAATCCTCTTTATGGGAACAAAGGCCCTCATTCAGAGCCGCTCGTTAACAGCAGTACGCTCGTTGCGTTCCGATGTTGAGAAAGCGCGCATGCGTCGGTGTAACACTGCGCATGTGCGTACGGCATATTGCGAGTTTTTTTTGTCTCGTTAGTCAAATAGCGTACAGGAAGTGACATGTCAAATGTGATTGACAGAACAGGGCGTTTTTGGGCGTTGACGGGGGTGGAGATTGAAAAACGCAGGCGTGGCGAGGCGTTTTTTGGGCGTACATACATTATCAGATGCGAACGTCAAATGTGTTCGTACCAACTCATACGTCACTGGATGATCCTCTTTCCATTCAAAATGCTCGCACAGCTTAGGGTCTGGATTACTCGACCACATTGGTGATGGCCTTCTCCTCCGTCCCGGCCCTCCACGATGTTTCATCGATTAATCACGGCTTGTCAGAAAAACAATTAATGTTGTATTGAAAACCGGCTTGTAATGTGTTTTGAAATCAGTTTTTTGGGTTAGCACAAAACCGTACGCAGGTGGAAATCATAGCTGCTAATGTCAGGATTACACAATCAATTAGCGTACATTTGTTGGTGGGTTGTTTTGGGTCGTTATTTGGTTTCTGGGCTATTGTAACAATAATGTCATCATGTTTGTGTGTATTTTTCCATTTTGCTTTTGTCTGGAGAATTTGCATCCTTATGTAAATTTTAAAGTGTTCCTTAAAGAGCCCTTTTGTTTTTTATTTCGTTTAAATTTTTGGTGAGCTCGTTTTTGCCTTGTGGGCCAGGATTAAATGTAAACCATTTCTAAAATAATGTCAGAATACAATGTCGAACATTTTTTAAAAATTTATTGGAAACTAAAAACATTTTCAGGCACATTTTTGGCCAAAACATTTTTGGCAGTGTTATTCCCCAAAAATTTTTTATTTGTGCAAACATAAAAGGTATGGAAACTTAAAGCTAAAAATTAAAAACAATTCACAAGAAAGGAGAGGGAAGTTTTGGCCAGAAAGGAATATGGGGCAAGCACAGAAGGAGTGTGGGAAAAGTAACCAGTGCTGTCAACGTTTTTTCCCCCGTTTGGCTGGGGGAGGGTGGGCGCCAGACCGGGTCCGGGATATCATCGGGCTGGCCCGTCCAGAGGCAGATGTTGTGGCCTCTGGACTACGCACAGGGCTAGGCACATTTGGAGGATTGGCTGATGTTGTGCCAGAGGTGGAGGATCCTGATGTTCTGGCAGGAAGGGAGGCGAACGAGCTGCTCCAGGGCATTGGCGATGCGGATGTTGGCCCTGGTATTTTCCGCCAGGGCCTGACCAATGGTCACGTTGGCCGCAGCATTTTGCTCCAGGGCCTCAGCCACCCGTACGAGACTGGCGTCCATCCTCTGCAGAATCTCCGTATGGAAATCCGATTTAAAATTGAGTTCTGTGAGGAGGGAAACTGCCTGCGAGGGGGATTGCCCTGGACTGGCTTCTGCAGGGTCCTCAGCCGGATGTACTGGTTCCTCCCCTGCAGAGCTAGCAGAGATTCTGCGGCCAAGGCTCCCCTCTGGAGCAGACTCATCCGCCTGTGTCTCTGTTGGCAAAATGAGAAAAGAGTCACATTAGAATCTACATATTGGCACAATAACATTTCAGAGTTGGTGACATCACAATATTTACCTGGGACAACATGAGGAGCCACAAAGTCTGGCATGTCCGTATCCATGTTGGACACGCCAAACACCTCCACAGCCTGCACACACCCCTGTGCCAGCTCTTCTAAATCATTCAACTCCAATGACACAGGGGTGGGACCCCCACCTGTACCCCTTGCATGCCTAGCCCTGTCCGCCAGTTTTTGCTTCAGGCGATATTTGAAGTCGGCCCATCTGTGGGTGAAAATGGATTCATTATCCTTTTTTTGGGGGGGGGTTTGGTTTTAGGGGGGTCAAGTTTTTACTTACCGCCGTTTGACATCCCGGGCTAGACGGACATAATCACCCACCCTATTGACAGCACTGGCTACCTCCTCCCACATTCTCCACTTCTGGCTTGCACTCATATTCCTGTCTGCCTGTGGCAGGATGTCCACACACTTCTGAACCAAAACCTCCATCTCCTTTCTTGTGAATTGTGGCTGCCTTTTCTTTTTCCCTGCTTTGGCCGGAATACTGGGCCCAGCAGCCTCTTCCATGTCATCCTCCTCACCTATTTGTTTAAATGTTGAGAAATTGAAGCTTGACAACTTGCACTATATTATGTTTCAAAATAATCATTGTTTGGTAATGCCTGAAATACTTACCGGCAGACTGTTGGCCATTGTTTCCCTGTTCTGTAGCCATTTCTTATCTCCAAACAAGAAATACACCAGAACGTTTTTTTTGGCTCGTGACGTATTTATACATGCGTCCTTATATTTCGGCCGCATCATAGATTGTGCGTTCCTATGATCCCTCCTTAATTTGTGCGGTAAAATAAACACTATTTATGGCTTGGGGCGTCTCGAGTCGAGGTGGCGGTTGTTGGTTGTTGGAGGTTATGTTGGTCGGAGTGGATTGTTGGCGGGTTTTGCATTTGGCGTTGTTGGGAGTTGTTTTTGGTTTGTCATTTTGTTTTATTTTTTTCCGTTCGCTTTTTTTGGTGTGGTTTTTTTTTTGTCGTGTATTTTTTTGGTAAGTTTTTGGCCGTCTAACTTTTGTTCACTTTGTGTCTCCTTCTTTTTGTGAATTTTGGCTCGTTAATTTTTTAAAAATTCTCCTTTGTTAGGTTTCTTTTGGCTCTGCCCCAACGACCTTTTTATCCGGTGACTTATATATCCTCTATTGGTAAGTTTATTTTTTCACGTGTTTATTAAATGTTAATGTTTTTTTAACGCAACTTTGTTTGACCTTACACTATTAACCTTTGGTTTTGTGATTCCGAAATGTATGTACTAATTCGTGTTTTTATATCTGCGTATTTTTGGACTTGTATTTGCGAACTAATTAACGCATTTTTATCTGTTTCTATTGTGACTTGTATTTGCGAACTAATTAGAGCATTTTTATCTGTTTCTATTGTGACTTGTATTTGCGAACTAATTTACGCATTTTTATCTGTTTCTATTGTGACTTGTATTTGCGAACTAATTAGCACATTTTTAAATGCTTATTTTGACCCGTGAAATTTTTTTGTGTTTTCCCTTTAGCATTTGTTTAATACATTTGGGCCCAAATTGAGGTAGTCTGCGCACTGTCGTTTTGCTCTTTGCCCAAATGTGTGTTTCTCCCCTTTTCTGTTTTGTCTTGCACCCAATTTAGATTCCTAAATGCCCACCCTAAATTGTTGCATTGTTTATTTGTTATTATTTATAGGTTGGGACAATCATGACAATACCCCGGCATGTAAGCATCATTGGATTGTATCATCAAGCTAAGCAAATTTTCAATTATTTTTGACCAAAAAAGCCTTACATTCAAATCTTGTATTTCAGGTTGATCTTGGTCGGATTGTTCTGGCCATGCTCCCGGAAGCCAACCAATCTCAATCTCATCCCAGGCGTAGGCATCGTAGCCGTGCAAGGCCCCAGATATATCGAACATGTGTCACCCTTTTTGGAATGCCCGATGATGAGGTGTTAAGACGCTACCGTCTTCCGCCCAAAATCATCATAGACACTCTCTCATTAATAGAGAGTGATCTTGAGCGGCAAATTGACAGTCCTACAGCAATACCACCACTTACGCAATTTATGGCGGTGTTACATTTCTGTGCCTCAGGATCGTTTCAAACAACGATGGGAATAGTGGCGGGAATCTCCCAATCCTCCTTTTCCCGGATCCTGAGGGCAGTGATGGAGGCCCTTTTCAAGCACCTCCATGATTTTATTAAAATGCCTTTGGATATGGGTGCCCTTAGTGTGGCCAAGGCCAATTTTTACCAAATAGCTGGCTTCCCACACATCATAGGGGTTGTGGATGGTACTCACATACCACTTCAGCCTCCAGCATGGCTGGAGGCCATATTTCGCAACCGGAAACACTATCACTCCCTGAATGTAATGGTGGTATGTGATGCCTCCCTCCAGATCCTGTCCCTGAATGCAAAATTACCCGGAAGTGCACATGACTCATTCGTCATCCGGCAATCAGGGATATGGCACAAATTAAATAACCTACAAGCTGGTAATGCGTGGCTTCTGGGTAAGTGGAGACCTTTAGTATATAACAATGTTAAGCTTGATACACAGTGATCCTGATGTTGTCACTTCTTTTTCACAGGAGACAGTGGCTACCCTTGCACGCCCTGGCTGCTCACTCCTTATTTGGCTCCCACACCAGGGCCACAAAGTAATTTTAATGCCGCACTTACAGCCACCAGGCAAGTGGTGGAGCGCTGTATCAGCCATTTAAAAGGCCGATTCAGATGCATCCACCGCTCTGGTGGCGAGCTCATGTATTTGCCGGATATGGTTTCGAAAATTGTGGTCCTGTGTGGGATATTTCACAACATTGCCATAAGGAGTGGTGTCCCAATGCAGCCAGAGGATGCCTTGCCTGAGGATGGCTGGCCGCCCCAAGGTTGGTCGGAGGTCAGTATGTGGGGGGGCCATACGCGATGATGTGGTGGCCAGATATTTTAGGTAATTATTTGCAACAAAAAAGTGTTTAGACACAATGTGGATTTTTGGAGAACATCTAATTAATTTGATTTTTGTTTCCCATCTTCTGTTTGATTTCATAATCTTTGGGACTCAAACGATGACTACTTCCTGCTACCCTAAAAAATCCATCATGGGGACACATTGGATATATATTCTGGAACCCATATTGCAATGCCACATTTGTGGAATCATGTTGGCATGCTCCTTCGTCAACCAGTTCTTGATTTTTCATTTCTTTTTTCATATGGTGTTTTATGGGTTGTATTTTTGGTTTTCACTGTGTGTATTGTTTGTGAGTGAACACTTTGTTATTTTAGTTATGTTGTGAATAAATGTTTTGAGAGTGTAATTTTGGTCATTTTATTGCCCATTACAAGCAAGTGTAACCATTAAAATTTAATAAGGGTTAATCCTGTAATGACGCAATTTGATCTAAATTTAAAGATGCTTTCTGGGTCAAAACCAACACCAAAAGGAATCCTGTACAATCAGTAGGCTTTGTAATCTCGGCCTAAGCAGGTTTCCCCCCAAATTGGAACCTGTAAAATGTAGTAATATATAAATTGTCAAACACAAAAAAAGGCCAATCAGATTGTTACTGTTAGGTGTTTCTTGTGCCTGTTTTCCAAAAAAATACAACACACAATCTTAGTGACAATAATTGCAAATACTTGCTGGAAGAGTCTACTTATGTCAGTGTAAACAATCTCAGATTTGGAGACAAGGAATGAGACAGAACGTTAAGATTAAAATTTTAATGTAGACAACTATTTTTTAAGAAACAAAATAAATTAGGGACGCAGGATGACAGACATATGGTCAAGGACCACCAGCAGCCCGATGACGTAGCTCCGCATCCTTTCTACGCATCCGGCTAAGTCCGCCAAACGCCTCTGTTCCTCTGTGGGTTAGAAAAGTGTGGGGCTTAATACATAATTAATGAAACCACATTAAAAAACAAGCCAAACAAAGCTAACCAAAAATGACAATATTGCGACCAAAAGCAGATTTACCCCAAAAAAACCAAGGCCCCAAAAATGGACACCCCAAAAATTGCAAAAAAAAACATCAGATTCTGACAGGTGTGATATGTGTATGGGGAAATCAGCAGTAAAAGGTAAAGACAAACAGAAATCTACACCAAATTCTCACAAACCCCACAAAAAAAGGCACAGACACAGGATTACATACAAACAAGTTTTTAAAAAAAAAGTAAAAAAAAACAAAAACATACCGTTCAAAATAACGCCCGGGACAGAAGCAACTCCCTCGTCCTCCTCGGAGGTGCAAACATTCCCCAACGAGGTTGGAGGGGTGATTTGGGATTCAGGGGAGGGGGTAGTTACGAGAGGGGTGGTTGGAGGAGAGGGGGAATTGGGATGGAGGGGAAGGAGCCCCGAAACATCTTCCACAGTGTCTGTGCAGGCTGGGGAGGAGGGGGAAATAAGGGAATTTTGGGGTGTGGAGGTTTGGCTGGGGGTTGGGGAGAGGGGCCGAGAGTGCCGTCTTTGACGGCGATGACGCCGTAGTCTTCGCTCTGCCCCTAAAAGATGGGAAACAAATTGTGGTTATTTTCGAACCAGACCTAGTTAAACACTAATTTTTGACAACACAAATATGTAAACATGGCCATGCAGATATGAGTATAAAGAATAAATAGGACATACATGAAAACATGGCCATGCAGATATGAGTACAAAGAATAAATAGGACATACATGAAAACATGGCCATGCAGAGATGAGTACAAAGAATAAATAGGACATACATGAAAACATGGCCATGCAGATATGAGTACAAAGAATAAATAGGACATAATTGAAAACATGGCCATGCAGATATGAGTACAAAGAATAAATAGGACATATATGAAAACATGGCCATGCAGATATGAGTACAAAGAATAAATAGGACATACATGAAAACATGGCCATGCAGATATGAGTACAAAGAATAAATAGGACATACATGAAAACATGGCCATGCAGATATGAGTACAAAGAATAAATAGGACATACATGAAAACATGGCCATGCAGATATGAGTACTAAGAATAAATAGGACATACATGAAAACATGCACATGCACATATGAGTACAAAGATAAACATGAAAACCACAGTCACCAAAACTTACTTTCCGCGATCTGCATGCGAAAGCATGCCAGCAAGCGGGGCGTCCGCCGTTGCAGGTCGGACCATCTGCGCTCCAGCTGGCTGATCTGGCGGCGTGAGCCGGAGGAAGGCAGGCGGCCACGTACCTCCGCATATGCGGAACGCTTTTCCCTATTGGTGATGGGGGGAGGCTGGCTGGTGATCCGCCTGTCCATGACCTCGGTTAACACCATCAGCTCGCGCCTGGTGAATGCCGAGGCTCTCATGATGGCAATGGTGTATTTTCTAAAAATCATTTTTAATAAAGACCCGAAAATAAATTTGATTGGCTAATGTATTTGGGTAATTAACAGGACCAATTCTATTGGTTAGTGTATGAGTCATGTGTTCGACAGGGCCACAAATCTATTGAGAGTTATGATAGGCTTGATGCAGTGACATGCGTAAGCAAATTTAAATAAAGAAATGAACCCAGGAAAATATGCGTGGTTAAAAACAAATAAAACAAATGTTTAATTGGCTCAAACATGTATTTTGACAAATAAAAGCGAATGTTTAAGCCGTACGTATTCTGCGGGTAAACACAAACACGGAGTAAAGTTTATTGCATTGTCCAAAAAAAAAAAAAGAGCAATTAAGATAATTGATATATTGATTGGCATGATACGATTGAGGGAGGTAGGCAGAATAAAGGAGCTGGTATTCGGAATCTGACAGGCCCACTTCCGGGTTGTACTTGTGCGTGCGTTCCCTGCAAGCCACATTGGGGATGTACGCTCGCTATTTGGCACGCTCGTTATTTAGAGGAGGGGTCGGTAGAGTTTGGGGAGGATGTTTAGATGCGTTCGAAATTACGAGCGAGTGCTTGAATTAACATATGGCCGAAAGTACGAACGGCCACTTGCGTCCGGCTCTGAATCAAGCCCAAAGTCCTCTTCCAGGAGGTTGTTTTGGGTTATTTTAATCCCCTTATGTAATGTGCTTATTCAGGTATAAATTTAAAATAGCAGTAGGTAGTTGTTCTACAAAGTTGTTAATCCTGGGATCATCACCGATATCACAGAAGAGTATGGATTAGATGTTTCTTGTAGTTCAAGATTATTCACGAAAATATGGGGATACAATACCCAGATATAGGGTGATACCATAAAACGTATTTTAATAGTAGCAACAATTTTAAAATGACAACATAGAATTGTAAATACAGCAGAACACTAATTAGCAGATAGTATAAAGGTTGGAGGAATTGGATTCTCCTTCTTTGGTCTTTCTAAAGTGTTTTGTGCTGAATGAAGTTCTATCGGCTGTGGGAGTACCAATGGGAATCTGTATGGGTTCCAGTAGAAAGTCCTGTCCTTATATCCCTCTCAGTTTACTCTTTTGTGCCTCCAACTATCTGTTTTTTATTTTCCCATAAAGCCATCAATGCTGTCACCAGGCTCGGACTGGGCTGCCGGGGATTCGGGGAAATCCCCGGTGGGCCCGGTGATTTATGGCCACGTCCTCTATTGCTAGAGGGCGTGGTCTAGGCCCTTCAAACGGCGCTGTAATTTACACATGTGGGTGGTGAGTAGCGGAGGTTTTCGGCGGGTGGTGTGTAGCGGGAGGTGTTCGGTGGGTGGTGTGTAGCTGGAGTTGTACGGCAGCGTGTGTGTAGCGGCAGGTGGTTTGTAGCGGGAGAATTGCAGGGTTCTGACTTCTAGCACCACTAATTCATGCTTCCGAAATCAGTGGTGACGTCACACGGGAGGAGCTAGACACAGGCTGCTGAAGGTGGTCAATTTAGTCACAGTCCCGGCTGTCGGCGGCAGGGGGTGGGGGGGGGAGAGGGGCGATTGGGCGGGCAGTGAGCTGCTGAACACCAATATAGTTCCCAACACCAGCTGCACCACACTTTCTAGCGGTGACGTCAGCGTGGAGAAGCAGGCTGACTGCAAAAGCTGCACCACTCAGAATCCAGGGCAACGTCAGCAAGGGGGATGAGCCCAGGCACAGAGGAGCTTGGAAGACAAGGATCCATGGAGCCTCGTCATCTTGGAGCCAGCTGACTGATTACTAAACAGTAAGTTTAGTAATTATTGGAATATAAAGTGGACTCAGGAGGAAATGTTTGATTTTAATTTTACTTGGAAGTTTATTAAAAAAATATGCAGGCAGTGTCACAAGCAGATGAATTAAATAACACAGTTTGTGCTTACTGACATACAGCTAGCATGTCACCCCAAAATATAATAAAAATCCGTCACACATAATAAGGGGTTCTGAATAATGATGATTGGATAAATAAGTTTAGACTTGCTATGCCATGTGTAGTGAGCACTGCGACACTTTCTGCATTATGTGATGGCCACCGTGACACTCTGCACTATATAGTGCGCACTGTGACACTCTATTATATGGTAGTCACTGCGGAATCAGTTCAATTCCTAGCAGCGCCTGGCCGACAAAAGCAGAGTTCCCGGCAGTGGAAGCCCGACATCGCTGGAAATCCCGATTGTCGCTAAGGTAAGTATAAACTAACCTAACCCCCTAAACCTCCTTAGGGGTGCCTAACCCTAACCTCCCCCCGAAATGCCTAACCCTAATCCCCCCTCTAAGTGCCTAACCCTAACCCCCCCTATTCCCGCTGCCTGAACCTAAGTCGCCCGGGGGGATGCCTAACCCTAAGTCCCCCCCGGGGGTGCCTTACCCTAACCCTCCTGGGGGGTGCCTAACCCTAACCTTCCCGGGGGGGTGCTTAACCCTAAGTCCCCCCCGGGTGCCCTAAACCTAACCCTCCCCCCCCGCCGCGGCTGTCCGCTTGCGGCGCCCGGCATCCCTTCCGTCGGGCAAATGACAGGCGTCTAGATATAGACGCCCGGCATTTCACCCTCGCCAGGATATGACAGTCGGGAAGCCAGCTGTCAGTATTAAGGCAGCTGGTTTCCCGATTGTATACCGTCACTGCAACACTCTGGATTGTATGCTGGCCACTGCGACACTCTCTGCATCAGGGCTCGACAAAACCCGGGGGTCAGGTTGCCTTGGCTGCCAGATTTTGATTCCTGGCTACCAGATTTCGCAGTGCGGGAGGAAGCAGATCCTCAAGAGCTTTGGCAGAGATTCGGGCCTATAGTATTGCGGTGTTCATATCATGCACAGGAGTGCATGTGCTGAGTGCTTGTGCCGAGCCACCCCAGGGCATCGCTATATTGAGAAAGGTGAAGTGTAATGTAAGATAGGTAAGAGCAGCTGCAGCTGCATATATAGGATAGAGAGGTGAAAATACAAATATAATAAAAACAAACAGTAAAAGTGTTAAAATGTGCATTTTTCCTTTTTTGCACATCTTAACACTTTTACTGTTTGTTTTTATCATATTTGTATTTTCACCTCTCTATCCTATATATGCAGCTGCAGCTGCTCTTACCTATCTTACTTTACACTTCACCTTTCTCATTAGAGCGATGCCCTGGGGTGTCTCGGCTGAGCTGGTTTGGGGGTGTCCTGCACTCTGGATTTGAACCCCAGTATGTTAGGGACTTACCCTACAGAGGTTACCTGGATATGATAACCATACCTGCCGACTTTCTGGCTGCTCCTTCCGGGAGGGAGCAGCCAGATCGGCAGGACAGGGGGGCATGGCCGGGACAAGGGGGTGTTGCCGGGTGGGTGACATCACTTGTAGGTGTGGTGTGGGCGGGGTCACACGATCGCGTCAGTTTGGCCCCACCCCCACTATGCAATGCCGATAAAATAGGCATTGTGAAGCAGGGGGTGGGACCAAAATGACGCGAATCGCGTCACCGGCCCCCCTGCTGCGGGTGTTGCAGGGGTCATTGCGGGGGGGGATAGGAGGGGTGGGCGGCAGCCGGGAGAATTGCCTGCCTTCCCAGGAGGTCGGGAGCGGCACCCGATTTTCGGGAGGCTCCCGACCAAATCGGGAGGGTAGGCAAGTATGCCCTACAGAGGTTACCTGGATACGGTGGGTAGGCCCATAACCTTGGCCATGATTATGCTAAAAACCTCTACTTATTTATTGCAAAATTTTATTGCATAATGTATTTATATATAATCAGTAATTTGGAGTTGTGCACCTGTGATTTGTATATTTCTGTGCCTGCAGCAATAGTCTCAACAGGTAGCACCTCCCATGATATATATTCAGGGTGTGTAGTTTAGGACCTTTTTCTATTGCTCTCTGTATAGTATGGTGGTCACTGCATTGCTCTGCGATGTGTGTAGTGTAGGACAGGTAGCAATACCTAGCCACTGAGTTATGAGACAGTTGAGCCTGCATGCTCCATTGAAAAGTATAGATACCCCAGGACCACAGAATAAATGCAGCAGGTGCTGGCACCTTAATGTAACAGGACTAAAATATGGGTTTTCCTTTACCATCAATGCAATTCAGACTTTACAATGCTGACAGCTGTATCCAGGCCCAAGGTGACAAGAACTACAGCTGCTAATCCCTGTGCCTTCTGGAGACTAGACGTAAACATTATTACTTACCTGGTTTTAAACTAAAACTAGAATACCAGATTCAGCGTTATTGTTGTTATATTATTATTTGTAATATGGCTCTGGACCTGTGTCGTTTTCTTATTTTACTTATGCTCCTCTAGTAGCTAGCCACACCCCCGGCTGTTCACACCAATAGCTAGCCATACATCATCAGCTTTGCGCCGCCTTCCTTCAGTGGGCCCCTACCATTGCATTCCCCCTGTGGGCCCTTCATGCCCCAGTCCGACACTGGCTGTCACCAATTCTAATGGTATCTCTTGCAGTAAACTGAAATATTCATCTGAAGATCACTTTACTCTGATTGGTGTCGAGCTCCTCCTCCAGCGCTGATATCACTACTTGAAGCTGCAGTTATCTGCTTCTCCTCATGTGAAGAGACGGAAGCAGGAAATCCTCCTTATTAGCCAGACTCTGATATACTTAACAATTAACTAGCACCTTCTGGAAGATAATAGTTAGAATCTGATTGGTTGCTATGGGCAACATCTCTACTTCTAAAAACTCTCACTTTAGTAAATATACCCCTAGCTGTGCAAAATATGCAAACGTCACAGATGCTTAGACTCCTACCGGCGGCTTTGCAAATCCAAGCATCTGCGTACAAAGAGGCAGCATCGGTAGCAGATCCTTCAATAATCAGACTTCTGGGTAGCCCTACAGTTGCGCAAAAAGCCTGTGTGTAATGAGACGACGGAACCACTTTCACCGTGTATGGGATCACAGTCGCAGGCTGTGACACAACTGAAAATGGTTGCGACACTCCTGCATTTTTTGACGCCACTCCCTCAAAGGCTCCCTGACTGTTAATCACAATGCGAGTAATTAGTCCTTGCGAGCGACTACAGTAATGTACCTTGACACGTGCTCCATGTGACCAGGGGCGTTTCTAGAGAGGAGGGGGCCCGTGTGCAGGTTCCGACATGGGCCCCCTCCTCTCTGTCCGGCGGCCGGCAGTTATAGACTTTGGGCACTAAAGTGGGCCCAGTGTCTATAAAGTATGCGCAGGTCACCGGGAAAATGGGCGCAGTGGCCATTTTCCCTGTACTGCGCATACGACGGGAAAATGGCCACAGCGGACATTTTCCAGTCGATTTGACAGCGCCGGACCACCGCACCGACGTTTGACTCCGGTAAGTAATACTATGGGTGCACACCCTGCACCCATTATAGATACGCCCCTGCGTGTGACTCATACACATGAGCAGATTGTTGATTATCACTCAGTTGTGTAAACATCGGAATAGCGTACATGTCTGAAAAACAGGAGAATGACACATAACCATTACTACATCTAATACGGATTTTCAGCTATCTAGGCCAGAGAGATAGCACAAATGAACAAGTCTCTACTAACTCCCTGTTTATATTGACAAAACATAACAGTTAAATAAAGATGACTGTCTATGAATCCAGTCTGCCTGCAGGATTACTCACGCACAAAAATAAATTGAACAATTAAATCAATATAACAAAAAAGAATGGAGATATCCTGGGTGTCATTTAAATAAAAAAATAGTGCAGCATAAAAGCAACTAACATTATACAAATACTTTTTGCATGTAATGTGTCTGGTTTTCTATATTGCTCACACAGATATGCATGCGAGATGGTGTTTTTTTGCAACCTTTTCCTGTGGATGATAAATGAGCAGGTCGGGTCAGATAGGGGCATTATTAATGCATATCTACCAAGCAACGCTGATGCTCATGCCTGCATTTCTATATATGATTTTACCAAGGGAAATGGTAATGTACAATGATGGAATTGATAAGTAAATATAATTTCAGCACTGCAACTCTGAGAAGAGAAGAGTAGCAACAGATTACTCGGCCTGATTCAGATTTGGGAATTCTGATTCAGCAAAAAGAGCAGTTGCTAATATGCACGCAATCGGGTGATTGTTACGCATCACAGAGCGCGAACTGGGTACTGCAATCGTAGTGACTACGTAGACCCATTGCAGAGTGATTGACAGGAAGTGCCATTTGTGGGTGGTGATGGGGGGGTTGGCTGGCCGAATGCAGGCGTGCCAGTTTCACATGCAGTGTGAGGTCTTTATATGCAGCTGTGGCTGCTCTTAACTATCTCTTTACACTGTACATCGTTAACGTGCAATCGCTTGTTTAAATTGCTAAGTGGATACCCACCACCATGCACTCTGGATTTGAACCATAGTATGTTAGGGACCTACCCTAAAGAGGTTACCTGGATATGGTGGGTAGGCCCATAACATTGGCCATGATTATGCTAAAAACCTCTATTGATTGCAAAATTTTATTGCATTTATATATTATCAATAATTTGGAGTTGTGCACCTGAGATTTGTCTGTTTCTGTACCTGCAATTAGTCTCTTCAGGTAGCACTCCCCATTATATATATTCAGGTTGTGCAGTCCAGGAATCTTTCCCATATACTCCATTTAATGTGCTTTATTGCACATCTGAGGGAAAGGAGACGCCCTCAGTCTGGATCCTTCCTTATTGGTTTAAAAGCATGGAGTATGGTAATGTATATGCACACTGTATTAGGCACAATTCTAGATAAGTCCTACAAGTTTTATACTGTAGTGCAACTTTGGGTAATTTTGGGGGCGTGGGTCCCCCTGGATTGCTTTGGTTGATCTGTTTCAGGGCACCGCATTATAACACATTTTTCTTTTATAACACATTTTAACCCTTCACTATTTGTTTAATATACATGTACTTCACTTTTTTATTTTCATTCTTTATATGCAGCTACAGTATTGCTGCTCTAAACTAGCTCTTTACACTGCACTTTTCTTACTATGATGGTGCCCTGGGGCAGCTTAGCTGGGCCAGTTTTGGGGGGAGTCCTGCTCTCTGGATTTGAACCCTAGTATGTTAGGGACCTACCCTACAGAGGTTACCTGGATATGGTGGGTAGGCCCATAACCTTGGCCATGATTATGCTAAAAACCTCTATTGATTGCAAAATTGTATTGCATTTATATATTGTGGTACCCCCATAGTTATGGGGTTACCCCTTTAACTAGTTAGGGGATATAGTTACCCTGCAAGCCCCTGTCAGTTTTTTTTTATAAGTTTATACAGCACCATTGGCCCCATAGGCAGGTATAGTGAACTTTGACTGACCTTGCTCTCCCTGAGCATGTGCAAACAGGGAGGTAGAAACTGCCCCTTGGTCAGTGACCCATTTATGGAGGGAAAATCCTGCCCCATTGATTGGTAGCCAGGGTGTCCAGGCAGAGATCCTCCCCCGTCCACTCATAGATGCCGGACTGACAGGGAGGAGAGTATGGAAGAGTTTATAAAATACCCTCCCCAGGGCTGCCAGGGCTGAGTCATGGAGGATTTGTCTGTGGAGTGCCCAGAGTCTGGTCATACATAGGGGAGAGTATTCCCCTATGTTACCCTGGATTGCAAATATTGCACCTGGTGTGCTGTCTGTAAGGAGTTGCTGTGGAGTGCCCTTGGATCTGTAAAAATAAGGGTGCAGTGTCCCCTATGTTTGCCCTGGATTACAATTACCAGACTTCATATTAACCCGGAAGGCTACCTATCGAACCTGCCCGGAGAGGTGCTCTGATGCTGGATGTGAGTCCCTGGAGGAAACCTGCCTCGGGACTTGCATAGAGGATGCTGCTTTGGAAGAAGTCCCCTCTGAATAATGGTCTTCCTTCCTAAGTGCCTGTTATCAGAAGGCACTGCCTGTGGAAGTCTGCACATGCTGGGAGAGAAGAGGAGCTGCCTGGGAAGGAGGTCTCATCGCTCCATCGTCGAGGATGAAGCCCCAGCTGAGGAAAAGGTCCCGCCAGTGATGAAAACTCTGCTGGCACCCACATGGGCAGAAGAAAAGACAGCCCCGGAGGAAGAGTGCTTCAGAACCCCTCCTGCTGCTGTGTTTGTTTGTCTGCCAGGCAGAGTGCCTGTGGAAAGGAATTTTGCACCTGTTGCCCCATGTAAAATACCTGCAGGAGGTCTGCAGCTGGGAGCTCTGGTGCGGTGCCTAGCATCCCAGAGTTTCCCTGGACATCGTGGGGGGCTGAACAGCCACAGCCAGGGGTAAGAACACCAGACCTCCCTCTGCTTAGCTCTTGTCTCCTCTTTTCCCCTGAGTGCAGCTCTTGCCTTTTATAGTATCACCCAGTTGGGACACCCCCTCACCCTCTTCCCTTAGTGCCTTCTAGTGGGTCTCCAGCCTTTTTTTAGTGAGTCCCTTCTCCCCTCCGAGGAGCTGCCGCCGTGCAGTTGTGCCCAGTACCTACTCTTAGGCCCACACAGGGGGTTTATCAGTTTATACTTGCCTGCCATATAAACTCTCATTGACAGTGTCTTTAAATTAGGTAAAGTGTTGAAATAGGGATGAAGTGAATTATAGGTTACCACCTCTGTCCCCCAAAAGTTGTATTGGTGGTTGTTTTCTCTCCTTTAAACCTCCGGCTCATGTCCGGGAGGGGAAGTGGGTTACTTGTGTCGGCTCATGTCTGACGCAATCTAATGGGATGTTAAATGACGCTTAAATCTAATGTAATCTGTGTTTATTCTTGCTGAAATTTGTTATTCAAATGCTGTTCTCTTTCGGGCATTGTGCCTTGTTGTTGTGTTATTGTTGTCCATGCTGATTATTATTTTGCTTGCCATGAAATGTTTGAATATTTGCTGGTATTGGTGTTAATGTAAATTGTCTTTTATACACTGCTTGTTGCCGGTATCCATTTCAAAGTCCATTCATGCTGATGTAATGTATATTATTTGCTGTCATCTCTTAGCACAAGGTGTATGGTTGCTGCGAATCTTACATTAATTGTTTATTTAGCCCTGTATAACCCCGGCTGGAAATTCTGGTGCTTGGCCATTTACTCTACATAGACTGTTAGCTGTTACAGCTGGAGAACTACAAGTACCAGCCTAACCTGCATGTGCTTTATTGAGCTTGGGCCATTTACTCTGCATAGACTTTTAGCCATTACAGCTGGAAAACAACAAATACCAGCCTAACCTCCATGTGCTTTATTGAGCTTGGGCCATTTACTGTGCATGAACTGTTAGCCGTTACAGCTGGGAAACTACAAGTACCAGTTTAACCTGCATGTGCAATATTGTGCTTGGGCCATTTACTCTGCATGAACTGTTAGCTGTTACAGCTGGAGAACTACAAGTACAAGCATGGCTTGCATGTGTTTTCCCCACGTTTTCTCAGCAAAAGTTGAAGCATTAGCACAGACTATTCATCAAAGCGATAGCCTGCTGGTGCACTACTGATTCAAGCTCTGCCTGCATGTGTTTTTCCCACATTTTCTCAGCAGAAGTTGAAGTATTCGCACAGACTGTATATTAAAGCTATAACCTGCTGGTGCATTACTGATATAAGCTCGACCCGCAGGTTTCATGTTCTGTTCTCTCATTTGCTTTTAGTGAAAGAAAAAGTTCTGTAGAAATCGTGTTTTCTTTTGTGTACACTTGCTTGCCAGCTGGGGTCACCGGTAGAGGACGGGGAGGTAATAAATAAATACCTTGACATTGATGAAAAGTGTAATTTATTTCATTCAATCTGTGAATGGTAAACATTTCCTGTGTTAATTGTTATTCTTTGATTGGCAGCAATAAAATTTTCCTCCTGACTGGTCATTGTGTCTGCAAAAGGGGAATACAGGCTTGCCTCTCTGTCACGGTGTGTCCTATCTTAGCTATGGGGAAATTGGCCACCGAAGCATTCCGAACACACCTGAACCTGGTGTTAGTGGTGCAGCACTGTACAAACTTTCAGAGCACCACAATATTATCAATAATTTGGAGTTGTGCACCTGAGATTTTTCTGTTTCTCATAGCGTGCGTGGCTGTTAGCAATTTCTGAGTAAGGTCAGGGCTTGTGCAAGTGTGCGTATGGGACCCCTTGGTACTCAATTGTACCGATGGTTTTGCTATGTTGACATGGGTAAGGGGAAGTGGGCATCCTAATGTTACACTGGGATTGCAATGCTATTGCAAACATTTAAATATCCCCGCTGATGTTAGCAACTGCGTTATGTGTGTATATAAACAGAATAGCGATCCATAGTAAATCAAGCCCAATGTTCATCCCTATCTGGGGTTGATGGTTCAGCCACAGTGAGTCTGACTTCGATAATATATCTGGTGAGTCTATTACCTGGGGGATTGGTGCAAGAACATCTTAGAAGACTATTAATAGCGCTAAAGTGCTTAAAGTATGGTTAAAAAAATATGAAAACATCCTACTCTGGGTCTTCTAACAAACAAAGGTTAGAAACTCCCCTCCAGATTTTACATGGTCTTTTATAGTAAATAGCAAATCATCAATAGATTATGTTACTAGAATGTTGGTATTTTGTCTACATTCTTTTAAAGGATCCAGTTATAGAAGCTCAGGTGTGAAGCCTTAAGCCGCATACACACTTAACGATATGCTCCAAGAGATTAATATTGCAGATTGCAGTCCTCTATTTGTCCATATTTTATCACAGTGGACACCGCAATTGTGTTTTAATAATACTCTATTACATGTCTTTTATTTCATTTTATTAGATTTTTTATTGTATTATTTGATTTATGTTTTTATACATTGTTTTGATTATTAAATGTGATTTATTGCATTGCTTTTGGGCATTTTTATAGAACATACATTTTTACATTTTATTATTTCTCACTCCAGCGCTGTTCATCCATTTTAATTGTAGTTTATCAGGATTATTTTGATTATCATAGTTTTTAGTACTCAGAGTGTGCACCTGTGTTCTTTTGGCCTGATTCAGCAAGGATTGTTATTGCGATCGCGGTAGCAATCGCGCACACAGTTCTGCTGTGAAAGTATGCTAATAATTGCAATCGTAAAGCACTCGCACGGACAACATGTAGACGCCCACTTCCCCTCTCGCACATCCGTAATACCTTGCAATCCAGTCAAAACATTGGTAACTTCGTAGTACATCGGAGCCACTTGCACATTTCAGGCAGGTCTGACCCTACCGCTAAATTGCTAACTTTCCTGCATGCAGTGAGAGCTTAGGCTGCGTATGTTGTCACAGTGGATAATTTATGCACGCCCCTGCAACGGTGTTCAAACGAACTGGAACACCTGTGTTTCTCCAGCCACCCCCCCGTCACCTCCCCAAATGGTAATTCCTGTCAATCACTCTGCCTGCGATGGGTCTGCAGGGCCGGATTAGTAATGGGGCTGATGGAGCTACAGCTCCAGGCCTACAATCAGAATAGGCCCACAGCCCTCTGATGCGTGTCTGCTGCTGCAGAAAGGAATTTTTATTTCCTTCTGCAGCAGCCTCAGTCACACAGGCTCACAGCTCCAGCTCCTCCGTGGCTGGAGACACCGGTGACACTGACAGCAGCACCATCTGCAGCAGGGTGTGTTTTTTTTAGTCCCCAAGGTGAGCTGCTGCTTTTCATTCCTTAATAACAGGCTGCTGCAGTGTAGTGGTATATGTATTGATATGTATGCATACCGATACATATACATGTCTTTAAAAAAGTGTGTTTATAAATATATAATGTGCGCACAGTATATATACACACATATAAACTGTATGTGTGTGTATATATATATTAGGGGTGTGCACCGGCCACTTTTCGTGTTTTGTGTTTTGGTTTTGGATCTGGATCTTTCTTCGTGTTTTGGATCTGGATTGGTTTTGCCAAAACCACCCTTCCGTGTTTTGGGTTCTGGGTTTTGTGTTTTGGATCTGTATTTTTTTTTAAAAAAGCATAAAAACAGCTAAAATCACAGAATTTGTAGGTTTTTCTGCTCCTATGCTATTATTAACCTCAATAACCTTAATTTCCACTCATTTCCAGTCTATTCTGAACACCTCACACCTCACAATAGTGTTTTTATGTCCAAAACGTTGCACCGAGGTAGCTGGATGACTATGCTAAGCGACACGAGTGGGCGGCACAAACACGTGACCCATCTAGGCGTGAAACTGCAGTGGCAGACAGGATGGCAGTTTGAAAAACTAGGCCCCAAACTGTACATAATGCAAAGAAAAAAAAGAGGTGCAAGATGGAATTGTCCTTGGGCCCTCCCACCCACCCTTATGTTGTATAAACAGGACATGCACACTTTAACAAACCAATCATTTCAGCGCCAGGGTCTGCCACACAACTGTGGCTGAAATGATTGGTTCGTTTGGGCCCCCACAAAACAAGCTGGCAATTAATGTGTCCCTGCACAAACTGGCTCTATGGAGGCAAGATGTCATCCTCATCCTCCTCATCCACCGATTCCTCACCCTCTTCAGTGTGTACATCCTCATCCTCACAAAGTATTAACTCGTCCCCACTTGAATCCACCACCACAGGTCCCTCTGTACCTTCTGGAGGCTGGTCTCCCTGGAAGAGCTGATAATTCATTTTGATGAACATCATCTTCTCCACA
Source organism: Taudactylus pleione (assembly GCA_031769625.1). NCBI lineage: Eukaryota > Metazoa > Chordata > Amphibia > Anura > Myobatrachidae > Taudactylus > Taudactylus pleione. The sequence goes on from JAUIMM010000300.1 coordinate 6,950,570, forward strand.
TTCTGTGGAAGCAACCTCCTACGCCTTTCGCTGACAAGGTTCCCGGCTGCACTAAACACTCTTTCGGAGTACACACTGGAGGGGGGGCAACTCAGGTAAAATAGAGCCAGTTTGTACAGGGGCCTCCAAATTGCCTCTTTTTCCTGCCAGTACAGGTATGGACTGTCTGACATGCCTACTTGGATGCTGTCACCGATGTAATCCTCCACCATTCTGTCAATGGTGACAGTATCATATGCAGTGACAGTAGACATGTCAGAAATTGTTGCCAGGTCCTTCAGTCCGGACCAGATGTCCAAACTTGGTCCTGCCTGCCCTGCATCACCGCCAGCGGGTTGCTTAGGATACCTAAGTTTTTTCCTGGCAGCCCCAGTTGCAGGAGAAAATGAAGAAGGAGCCGTTGACGTGTCACGTTCCGCTTCAGCTGACAGTGTGTTCACCAGCAGGTCTTTGCACCTCTGCAGGCTTGTGTCGGCCGGAAAGAGAGACACCACATAGGCTTTAAACCTAGGATCAAGCACGGTGGCCAAAACGTAGTGGTCTGATTTCAACAGATTGACCACCCTGGAATCCTGGCAAAGCGAATGAAGGGCTTCATCCACAAGTCCCACATGCCGAGCGGAATCGCTCCGTCTTAGCTCCTCCTTCACTTTCTCCAGCTGCTTCTGCAAAAGCCTGATGAGGGGAATGACCTGACTCAAGCTGGCAGTGTCTGAACTGACTTCACGTGTGGCAAGTTCGAAGGGCTGGATAACCTTGCACAACACGGAAATCATTCTCCACTGCGCTTGAGTCAGGTGCATACCCCCTCCTTTGCCTATGTCATAGGTGGATGTATTGGCTTGTATGGCCTTTTGCTGCTCCTCCATCCTCTGAAGCATATAGAGGGTTGAGTTCCACCGCGTCACAACCTCTTGCTTCAGGTGATGGCGGGGCAGGTTCAAGAGTGTTTGCTGGCGCTCCAGTCTTCGGCACGCAGTCGCTGAATGGCGAAAGTGGCCAGAAATTTTTCGGGCCACCCAAAGCGTCTCCTGCACGCCCCTGTCGCTTTTCAGAAAATTCTGCACCACCAAGTTTATTGTGTGAGCAAAACATGGGACGTGCTGGAATTTGCCCAGATGTAATGCCCGCACAATATTGGTGGCGTTGTCAGATATCACAAATCCCCAGGAGAGTCTAAGTGGGGTAAGCCACTGGGCGATGATTTCCCTCAGTTTCTCTAAGAGGTTGTCGGCGGTGTGCCTCTTACTGAAACCGGTGATACACAGCGTAGCCTGCCTTGTAACGAGCTGGCATTTCTGAGATGCTGCTACTGGTGACGCTGCTGCTGTTGCTGCGTAAGGTGATACATCTACCCAGTGGGCTGTCACAGTCATATAGTCCTTAGTCTGCCCTGTTCCACTTGTCCACATGTCCGTGGTTAAGTGGACATTGTGTACAACGGCATTTTTCAGGACACTGAGGACACTTTTTCTGACGTTTCTGTACAGTCTCGGTATCGCCTGCCTAGTGAAGTGGAATCTAGACGGGATTTGGAACCGGGGACACACTACCTCCATCAATTGTCTAAATCCCACTGCACTAATGGCGGATACCGGACGCACGTCTAACACCAACATAGCAGTCAAGGCCTCAGTTATACGTTTTGCTTCAGGATGACTGCTGTCGTACTTCATCCTCCTCGCTAAGGACTGTTGGAGGGTCAATTGTTTAGTAAAAGTAGTGGTGTTCCTACTTCCTCTCTGGGATGATGAACGACTCCCAGCAGCAGCAACAGCAGCAGCGGCAGCAGTAGGCGTAGCAATGCAGGATCCTCCAGAGGAATCCCGGATAGGAGAGTCAGTCATGCCAGTGACATGGCCTGCAGGACTACTTCCGATCCTGACTAAGGAGGAAATTGACGAGGAGGGAGTTGACGGTGTGGTTTGCAGGCACTTGGATACAACAGGACAACGGGATTTAGGTGTCCCTGGACTGCTTACGGTCTTAGCCAAAGTTTCTGAACTTGACAGTAACTTTTTATGAACGCGCTGCAGGTGCCGTATAAGGGAGGATGTTCCTAGGTGGTTGACGTCCCTACCCCTACTTATTTCACCTTTACATATGGTACATATGGCAAGACAGTTGTTGTCCGGATTTGGATAGAAATATTGCCAGACCAAAGAGGTGGAATGTTTGGTCTTCTGCCCAGGCATGACCGTGATGGGCTTTTTCATCCCACGGACAACAACTGTCTCCCCCGGAGCCTGATTTAAACAAACCACATCACCATCAGAATCCTCCTCGCCAACTTCCTCCTCAGCGCCAGCTACACCAGTATCCTCATCCTGTTGTACTTCAACAGTGACATCTTCAATTTGCATATCAGCAAGTGGACTGTGGGTGCTCCTTTCAGCACTTGCAGGGGGCGTGCAAATGGTGCAAAGAGCCACCTCTTCCCGTCCAGTGCTGGGAAGGTCAGGCATCGCAACCACCACCACACTTGGACTCTCCTTGGGGATTTGTGATATCTTCTTAGAAAGCACAGTTCTTCGCTGTGCTTTTGCCAGCTTAACTCTTTTGATTTTTTTAGAGGGAGGAGGGCTTCCATCGTCATGTGAAGCTGAACCACTAGTCATGAACATACTAGGGATCGACCTTAGCCGTCATTTTCCTGAACTTTGCCATTTGGGATTGTATGTGCCCTCTACTATGACATAGGGCATCGGCCTTGGCAGACTACGTTGATGGCATGTTATCGTCTATGTCATGACTAGTGGCAGCAGCTTCAGCACTAGGAGGAAGTGGTTCTTGATCTTTCTCTATTTTATTTTTATCGGAGAAAGTTTGGTCCTCCATTTATGTTATATCGATTTGATATATACGTGCGGCTAAACACAGAAAATAATTTTTTTTTTGGTTTGGACTGGAGTGTACTTTGTGGGTTACAGCACCCTTTAACGGTCAAGCCAGCCGGCCCTTTACTTATGACACAGGCGCACGCTTGGCACTACTTTGTTGATGCACGTGCGGCTACTGCGCACACAATTCACAAACACAGAAAATAATTTTTTTTTTGGTTTGGACTGGAGTGTACTTTCGGGGGTTACAGCACCCTTAACGGTCAAGCGAGCCGGCCCTTTACTTATGACACAGGTGCACGCTTGGCACTACTTTGTTGATGCACGTGCGGCTACTGCGCACACAATTCACAAACACAGAAAATAATTTTTTTTTTGGTTTGGACTGGAGTGTACTTTCGGGGGTTACAGCACCCTTAACGGTCAAGCCAGCCGGCCCTTTACTTATGACACAGGTGCACGCTTGGCACTACTTTGTTGATGCACGTGCGGCTACTGCGCACACAATTCACAAACACAGAAAATAATTTTTTTTTTGGTTTGGACTGGAGTGTACTTTCGGGGGTTACAGCACCCTTAACGGTCAAGCCAGCCAGCCCTTTACTTATGACACAGGCGCACGCTTGGCACTACTTTGTTGATGCACGTGCGGCTACTGCGCACACAATTCACAAACACAGAAAATAATTTTTTTTTGGTTTGGACTGGAGTGTACTTTCGGGGGTTACAGCACCCTTAACGGTCAAGCCAGCCGGCCCTTTACTTATGACACAGGCGCACGCTTGGCACTACTTTGTTGATGCACGTGCGGCTACTGCGCACACAATTCACAAACACAGAAAATAATTTTTTTTTGGTTTGGACTGGAGTGTACTTTCGGTGGTTACAACACCCTTTAACGGTCAAGCCAGCCGGCCCTTTACTTATGACACAGGCGCACGCTTGGCACTACTTTGTTGATGCACGTGCGGCTACTGCGCACACAATTCACAAACACAGAAAATATATTATTTTTTTAGCACTTGGGGGGAGCACCCCTGATGGACAGAGCACCCCCTGGACAACACTACAGCACTCCTTTAGGACTGGGACACTGCACAGGACTTTGGAGTGGACACAGCCCCTATGGAGAACTGACTGCACAACACAGTCCAGCCAGCCCCTATGGACTTTGAAGTAGTGGACACAGCCCCTATTAACAACAGCAGCACAGCACAACACAGCCAGCCCCTATGGACTTTGAAGTAGTGGACAACAGCAGCACTACACTACACTACACTACACTACACAGCCCTAACTCCCACCCTCCCTCTTCACTGTCCACAGCCGAGTGAGAAAATGGCGCCGACGTGGTACCTTATATAGGATCCAAAACCCGCGAGACTCGGAAGGCGGGATGATGACGTTTTGCCTCGATTTCAGATCCGAGTCAGGCGGGAAAAGTCGAGCCTGATTCGGATCGGACTCGGATCGGGGGGGCTCGGGGGGGTTCGGATTTCAGAAATCCGAACCCGCTCACCCCTAATATATATATATATATATATATATATAGCAGCAAGGTGGGCGGCACTCCTCGGATTTCAATAAACAGATCGCCACACTATGGCTTCAACTGTTTAATTACATTTTTCATCAATGTAATCTGGCGATCTGTTTATAAAAATCCGAGGACTGCCGCCCACCTTGCTGCTATATTTTTGGAGGCCACTGCTTCCACCGTGAGGGCACCCACCCAGGAGGGCACCCACCCAGGTATCTGTGCTTTCTTCATTGGAGTGTCGGTCATTACTTGGAATATATATATATATATATATATATATACAGTGTGTGTATGTGTGTGTGTATATATATATTAGGGGTGTGCACCGGCCACTTTTCGTGTTTTGGTTTTGGATCTGGATCTTTCTTCGTGTTTTGGATCTGGATTGGTTTTGCCAAAACCAGCCTTCCGTGTTTTGGATCTGTATTTTTTTGAAAAAAAGCATAAAAACAGCTTAAATCACAGAATTTGTGGGTTTTTCTGCTCCTATGCAATTATTAACCTCAATAACCTTAATTTCCACTAATTTCCAGTCTATTCTGAACACCTCACACCTCACAATATTGTTTTTATGGCCAAAAGATTGCACCAAGGTAGCTGGATGACTATGCTAAGCAACACGAGTGGGCGGCACAAACACGTGGCCCATCTAGGAGTGACACTGCAGTGGCAGACAGGATGGCAGTTTGAAAAACTAGGCCCCAAACAGTACATACTGCAACGAAAAAAAAGAGGTGCAAGATGGAATTGTCCTTGGGCCCTCCCACCCACCCTTATGTTGTATAAATAGGACATGCACACTTTAACAAACCAATCATTTCAGCACCAGGGTCTGCCACATGACTGTGGCTGAAATTATTGGTTCGTTTGGGCCCCCACAAAACAAGCTGGCAATTAATGTGTCCCTGCACAAACTGGCTCTACGGAGGCAAGATGTCGTCCTCATCCTCCTCATCCACTGATTCCTTGGATAAAACAGGAAAAAGGGATTTAGGTTTCCCTGGACTGCTTACGGTCTTAGCCAAAGTTTCTGAACTTGACAGTAACTTTTTATGAACGCGCTGCAGGTGCCGTATAAGGGAGGATGTTCCTAGGTGGTTAACGTCCCTACCCCTACTTATTTCACCTTTACATATGGTACATATGGCAAGACAGTTGTTGTCCGGATTTGGATAGAAATATTGCCAGACCAAAGAGGTGAAATGTTTGGTCTTCTGCCCAGGCATGACCGTGATAGCTTTTTCATCTCACGGACAACAACTGTCTCCCCCGGAGCCTGATTTAAACAAACCACATCACCATCAGAATCCTCCTCGCCAACTTCCTCCTCAGTGCCAGCTACACCAGTATCCTCATCCTGTTGTACTTCAACAGTGACATCTTCAATTTGCATATCAGCAAGTGGACTGTGGGTGCTCCTTTCAGCACTTGCAGGGGGCGTGCAAATGGTGGAAAGAGCCACCTCTTCCCGTCCAGAGCTGGGAAGGTCAGGCATCGCAACCGCCACCACACTTGGACTCTCCTTGGGGATTTGTGATATCTTCTTAGAACGCACAGTTCTTCGCTGTGCTGTTGCCAGCTTAACTCGTTTGATTTTTTTAGCGGGAGGAGGGCTTCCATCGTCATGTGAAGCTGAACCACTAGTCATGAACATAGGGAAAGACCTTAGCCGTTCCTTGCCACTCCGTGTCGTAAATGGCATATTGGCAAGTTTACGTTTCTCTTCAGATGATTTAAATGTTTTTTTCAAAGTCATTTTCCTGAACTTTGTCATTTGGGATTGTATGTGCCCTCTACTATGACATTGGGCATCGGCCTTGGCAGACGACGTTGATGGCATGTTATCGTCTATGTCATGACTAGTGGCAGCAGCTTCAGCACTAGGAGGAAGTGGTTCGTGATCTTTCCCTATTTTATTTTTATCGGAGAAAGTTTGGTCCTCCATTTATGTTATATTGATATATACGTGCGGCTAAGGCGCACACAAACACAGAAAATAAATTTTTATTTTTCTTGGAGACTAGTGCACTTTGTGGGTTATACCACCCTTTAAGAAATGAGCCAGCCGGCCCTTTACTTATGGGACACAGGCGCACGCTTGGCGCTGCTCCTTTGTTGATGCACGTGCAGCCACAGTGCACACAATTCACAAACACAGAAAATATTTTTTTATTTTGTTTGGAGTGTACTTTGGGGGTTACAGCACCCTTTAACGGACAAGCCAGCCGGCCCTTTACTTATGACACAGGCGCACGCTTGGCACTACTTTGTTGATGCACATGCGGCTACTGCGCACACAATTCACAAACACAAAAAAAAATACAGTTTTGATTTTGTTTGGAGTGCCCTTTGGGGGTTACAGCACCCTTTAACGGACAAGCCAGCCGGCCTTTTACTTATGGGACACAGGCGCATGCTTGGTGCTGCTCCTTTGTTGATGCACGTGCAGCCACAGTGCACACAATTCACAAACACAGAAAAAATTTAAAAAAAATTAGCACTTGGGGGGCAGCACCCCTGACTGACAGAGCACCCCCTGGACAACACTACAGCACCCCTTTAGGACTGGGACACTGCACAGGACTTTGGAGTGGACACAGCCCCTATGGACAACTGACTGCACAACACAGTCCAGCCAGCCGCTATGGACTTTGAAGTAGTGGACACAACCCCTATGGACAACAGCAGCACAGCGCAGCACAGCACAGCACAACACTACACTGCACTACACTACAACACTACACTACACTACACAGCCCAGCCAGCCCTAACTCCCACCCTCCCTCTTCACTGTCCACAGCCGAGTGAGAAAATGGCGCCGACGCGGGTACCTTATATAGGATCCAAAACACGCGAGACCCGGAAGGCGGGATGATGACGTTTTGCCTCGATTTCAGATCCGAGTCAGGCGGGAAATGTCGAACCTGACTCGGATCGGCCTCGGATCGGGGAGGCTCGGGGGGGTTCGGATTTCAGAAATCCGAACCCGCTCACCCCTAATATATATATATACATATATATATATATACAGTCTATATATGTATATACTGTTTATATGTATGTGTATATATATATATATTAGGGGTGTGCACCGGCCACTTTTCGTGTTTTGTGTTTTGGTTTTGGATCTGGATCTTTCTTCGTGTTTTGGATCTGGATTGGTTTTGCCAAAACCACCCTTCCGTGTTTTGGGTTCTGGGTTTTGTGTTTTGGATCTGTATTTTTTTTTTAAAAAGCATAAAAACAGCTAAAATCACAGAATTTGTTGGTTTCTCTGCTCCTATGCTATTATTAACCTCAATAACCTTAATTTCCACTCATTTCCAGTCTATTCTGAACACCTCACACCTCACAATAGTGTTTTCATGTCCAAAAGTTTGCACCGAGGTAGCTGGATGACTATGCTAAGCGACACGAGTGGGCGGCACAAACACGTGACCCATCTAGGAGTGACACTGCAGTGGCAGACAGGATGGCAGTTAGAAAAACTAGGCCCCAAACTGTACATAATGCAAAGAAAAAAAAGAAGTGCAAGATGGAATTGTCCTTGGGCCCTCCCACCCACCCTTATGTTGTATAAACAGGACATGCACACTTTAACAAATCAATCATTTCAGCGCCAGGGTCTGCCACACAACTGTGGCTGAAATGATTGGTTCGTTTGGGCCCCCACAAAACAAGCTGGCAATTAATGTGTCCCTGCACAAACTGGCTCTACGGAGGCAAGATGTCATCCTCATCCTCCTCATCCACCGATTCCTCACCCTCTTCAGTGTGTACATCCTCATCCTCACAAAGTATTAACTCGTCCCCACTTGAATCCACCACCACAGGTCCCTCTGTACCTTCTGGAGGCTGGTCTCCCTGGAAGAGCTGATAATTCATTTTGATGAACATCATCTTCTCCACATTCTGTGGAAGCAACCTCCTACGCCTTTCGCTGACAAGGTTCCCGGCTGCACTAAACACTCTTTCGGAGTACACACTGGAGGGGGGGCAACTCAGGTAAAATAGAGCCAGCTTGTACAGGGGCCTCCAAATTGCCTCTTTTTCCTGCCAGTACAGGTATGGACTGTCTGACATGCCTACTTGGATGCTGTCACCGATGTAATCCTCCACCATTCTGTCAATGGTGACAGTATCATATGCAGTGACAGTAGACATGTCAGAAATTGTTGCCAGGTCCTTCAGTCCGGACCAGATGTCCAAACTTGGTCCTGCCTGCCCTGCATCACCGCCAGCGGGTTGCTTAGGATACCTAAGTTTTTTCCTGGCAGCCCCAGTTGCGGGAGAAAATGAAGAAGGAGCCGTTGACGTGTCACGTTCCGCTTCAGCTGACAGTGTGTTCACCAGCAGGTCTTTGCACCTCTGCAGGCTTGTGTCGGCCGGAAAGAGAGACACCACATAGGCTTTAAACCTAGGATCAAGCACGGTGGCCAAAATGTAGTGGTCTGATTTCAACAGATTGACCACCCTGGAATCCTGGCAAATCGAATGAAGGGCTTCATCCACAAGTCCCACATGCCGAGCGGAATCGCTCCGTCTTAGCTCCTCCTTCACTTTCTCCAGCTGCTTCTGCAAAAGCCTGATGAGGGGAATGACCTGACTCAAGCTGGCTGTGTCTGAACTGACTTCACGTGTGGCAAGTTCGAAGGGCTGGAGAACCTTGCACAACACGGAAATCATTCTCCACTGCGCTTGAGTCAGGTGCATACCCCCTCCTTTGCCTATGTCATAGGTGGATGTATAGGCTTGTATGGCCTTTTGCTGCTCCTCCATCCTCTGAAGCATATAGAGGGTTGAGTTCCACCGCGTCATAACCTCTTGCTTCAGGTGATGGCGGGGCAGGTTCAAGAGTGTTTGCTGGCGCTCCAGTCTTCGGCACGCAGTCGCTGAATGGCGAAAGTGGCCAGAAATTTTTCGGGCCACCCAAAGCGTCTCCTGCACGCCCCTGTCGCTTTTCAGAAAATTCTGCACCACCAAGTTTATTGTGTGAGCAAAACATGGGACGTGCTGGAATTTGCCCAGATGTAATGCCCGCACAATATTGGTGGCGTTGTCAGATATCACAAATCCCCAGGAGAGTCTAAGTGGGGTAAGCCACTGGGCGATGATTTCCCTCAGTTTCTCTAAGAGGTTGTCGGCGGTGTGCCTCTTACTGAAACCGGTGATACACAGCGTAGCCTGCCTTGTAACGAGCTGGCATTTCTGAGATGCTGCTACTGGTGACGCTGCTGCTGTTGCTGCGTAAGGTGATACATCTACCCAGTGGGCTGTCACAGTCATATAGTCCTTAGTCTGCCCTGTTCCACTTGTCCACATGTCCGTGGTTAAGTGGACATTGTGTACAACGGCATTTTTCAGGACACTGAGTACACTTTTTCTGACGTTTCTGTACAGTCTCGGTATCGCCTGCCTAGTGAAGTGGAATCTAGACGGGATTTGGAACCGGGGACACACTACCTCCATCAATTGTCTAAATCCCACTGCACTAATGGCGGATACCGGACGCACGTCTAACACCAACATAGCAGTCAAGGCCTCAGTTATACGTTTTGCTTCAGGATGACTGCTGTCGTACTTCATCCTCCTCGCTAAGGACTGTTGGAGGGTCAATTGTTTAGTAAAAGTAGTGGTGTTCCTACTTCCTCTCTGGGATGATGAATGACTCCCAGCAGCAGCAACAGCAGCAGCGGCAGCAGTAGGCGTAGCAATGCAGGATCCTCCAGAGGAATCCCGGATAGGAGAGTCAGTCATGCCAGTGACATGGCCTGAGGACTACTTCCGATCCTGACTAAGGAGGAAATTGACGAGGAGGGAGTTGACGGTGTGGTTTGCAGGCGCTTGGATACAACAGGACAACGGGATTTAGGTGTCCCTGGACTGCTTACGGTCTTAGCCAAAGTTTCTGAACTTGACAGTAACTTTTTATGAACGCGCTGCAGGTGCCGTATAAGGGAGGATGTTCCTAGGTGGTTGACGTCCCTACCCCTACTTATTTCACCTTTACATATGGTTCATATGGCAAGACAGTTGTTGTCCGGATTTGGATAGAAATATTGCCAGACCAAAGAGGTGGAATGTTTGGTCTTCTGCCCAGGCATGACCGTGATGGGCTTTTTCATCCCACAGACAACAACTGTCTCCCCCGGAGCCTGATTTAAACAAACCACATCACCATCAGAATCCTCCTCGCCAACTTCCTCCTCAGCGCCAGCTACACCAGTATCCTCATCCTGTTGTACTTCAACAGTGACATCTTCAATTTGCATATCAGCAAGTAGACTGTGGGTGCTCCTTTCAGCACTTGCAGGGGGCGTGCAAATGGTGGAAAGAGCCACCTCTTCCCGTCCAGTGCTGGGAAGGTCAGGCATCGCAACCACCACCACACTTGGACTCTCCTTGGGGATTTGTGATATCTTCTTAGAAAGCACAGTTCTTCGCTGTGCTTTTGCCAGCTTAACTCTTTTGATTTTTTTAGTGGGAGGAGGGCTTCCATCGTCATGTGAAGCTGAACCACTAGTCATGAACATACTAGGGATCGACCTTAGCCGTTCCTTGCCACTCCGTGTCGTAAATGGCATATTGGCAAGTTTACGTTTCTCTTCAGCTGATTTAAATGTCTTTTTCAAGGTCATTTTCCTGAACTTTGCCATTTGGGATTGTATGTGCCCTCTACTATGACATTGGGCATCGGCCTTGGCAGACGACGTTGATGGCATGTTATCGTCTATGTCATGACTAGTGGCAGCAGCTTCAGCACTAGGAGGAAGTGGTTCTTGATCTTTCTCTATTTTATTTTTATCGGAGAAAGTTTGGTCCTCCATTTATGTTATATCGATTTGATATATACATGCGGCTAAACACAGAAAATAATTTTTTTTTTGGTTTGGACTGGAGTGTACTTTGTGGGTTACAGCACCCTTTAACGGTCAAGCCAGCCGGCCCTTTACTTATGACACAGGCGCACGCTTGGCACTACTTTGTTGATGCACGTGCGGCTACTGCGCACACAATTCACAAACACAGAAAATAATTTTTTTTTTGGTTTGGACTGGAGTGTACTTTGGGGGTTACAGCACCCTTTAACGGTCAAGCCAGCCGGCCCTTTACTTATGACACAGGCGCACGCTTGGCACTACTTTGTTGATGCACGTGCGGCTACTGCGCACACAATTCACAAACACAGAAAATAATTTTTTTTTTGGTTTGGACTTGAGTGTACTTTGGGGGTTACAGCACCCTTTAACGGTCAAGCCAGCCGGCCCTTTACTTATGACACAGGCGCACGCTTGGCACTACTTTGTTGATGCACGTGCGGCTACTGCGCACACAATTCACAAACACAGAAAATAATTTTTTTTTGGTTTGGACTGGAGTGTACTTTTGGGGGTTACAGCACCCTTTAACGGTCAAGCCAGCCGGCCCTTTACTTATGACACAGGCGCACGCTTGGCACTACTTTGTTGATGCACGTGCGGCTACTGCGCACACAATTCACAAACACAGAAAATAATTTTTTTTTTGGTTTGGACTGGAGTGTACTTTGGGGGTTACAGCACCCTTTAACGGTCAAGCCAGCCGGCCCTTTACTTATGACACAGGCGCACGCTTGGCACTACTTTGTTGATGCACGTGCGGCTACTGCGCACACAATTCACAAACACAGAAAATAATTTTTTTTTTGGTTTGGACTGGAGTGTACTTTCGGGGGTTACAGCACCCTTAACGGTCAAGCCAGCCGGCCCTTTACTTATGACACAGGCGCACGCTTGGCACTACTTTGTTGATGCACGTGCGGCTACTGCGCACACAATTCACAAACACAGAAAATATATTATTTTTTTAGCACTTGGGGGAGCACCCCTGATGGACAGAGCACCCCCTGGACAACACTACAGCACTCCTTTAGGACTGGGACACTGCACAGGACTTTGGAGTGGACACAGCCCCTATGGAGAACTGACTGCACAACACAGTCCAGCCAGCCCCTATGGACTTTGAAGTAGTGGACACAGCCCCTATTAACAACAGCAGCACAGCACAACACAGCCAGCCCCTATGGACTTTGAAGTAGTGGACAACAGCAGCACTACACTACACTACACTACACAGCCCTAACTCCCACCCTCCCTCTTCACTGTCCACAGCCGAGTGAGAAAATGGCGCCAACGCGGGTACCTTATATAGGATCCAAAACCCGCGAGACTCGGAAGGCGGGATGATGACGTTTTGCCTCGATTTCAGATCCGAGTCAGGCGGGAAAAGTCGAGCCTGACTCGGATCGGACTCGGATCGGGGGGGCTCGGGGGGGTTCGGATTTCAGAGATCCGAACCCGCTCACCCCTAATATATATATATATATATATATATATATATATATATATATATATAAATATACACATATAAACTGTGTATGTGTGTAGGTATATATATATATATATTAGGGATGTGCAGGCTCGGATAGGTTCGAGTTTGCACGTGGAGTTCGGATTTTTCCCTCCAAAAAAACGGAACTCAGAACGAGGCAAAACGTCATCTTACATGGACGAACATCATCATTCCTGGTCTTTTGTCCAGGAATGATGATGTTCGTCCATGTAAGATGACGTTTTGCCTCGTTCTGAGTTCCGTTTTTTTGGAGGGAAAAATCCGAACTCCACGTGCAAACTCGAACCTATCCGAGCCTGCACATCCCTAATATATATATATATATATATATTTTTTTTTTTTTAACAGATACATACATATTGGCCGGTGCCCTTACAACAAAGGGAAAACATGCAGTAGAGTAAGGTGTGGCACTTGGCGCAATAGCAGGCATAGACAATCGGATGTAATCAACGTTTCAGTGTTAGTAAACGCTATTGTCAGTGTATATATATATATATATATATATATGTGTGGGTGTGTAATAATAAAAAAAAGTGTATATACATATATATAGTACATATGTATTTATATCTATATATATATAAATATGATTATCCATGGCCGCTCTCACATCATCCAGGTCTTGCAATGTACTGGGGTGTCACATGGAAAGTCCATAATATAGAGAAAATGAGGGGCGCTCACCAGCTTTCCGCACATAAAGGTATCACATTTTAATCCTCACAAAATACCAATATCGTCTCAATGTTTCGGTCCTACATAGACCTTCTTCAGGAGATATAGCAGTACAACAAGTGCATCAGTGCCCAACCAATCCTTTAGAGATCCTATATTGCCATGGGTAGCTATGCTCCATGATGCTAGCCACACCCCACGACACAGACCATGCCCCCACATCACTGGTAACACCCCCATATCAGTAGTCACACCCCCTGCGAAAGTACACAATAGGCCCTTCATAGATTTCAGCTCCAGGCCCATGAGGACCTTAATCTGGCACTGTGGGTCTGCATTAGGGATGAGCGGGTTTGGATTTATGAAATCCAAACCACCCCGAGCCCCCCTGATCAAAGTCGTATCCGAGTCAGGCTCGACTTTTCCCACCTGACTTGGATCTGAAATCGAGGCAAAACGTCATCATCCCGCCTTCCGGATCTCGCAGGTTTTGGATTCTATAAAATGTCCCCGCGTCGGTGCCATTTCTCACTCCGGCTATGGACAGTAAAGAGGGAGGGTGGGAGCTAGGGCTGGCTGGGCTGTGTTGAGCTGCTGTTGTCCATAGGGGCTGTGTCCACTCAGTCCATAGGGGCTGACTGGACTGTGTTGTGCTGCTGTTGTCCATAGGGGCTGGCTGGGCTGTGTTGTGCTGCTGCTGTCCATAGGGGCTGGCTGGGGTGTGTTGTGCTGCTGTCATAGGGGCTGGCTGGGCTGTGTTGTGCAGTCAGTTGTCCATATGGGCTGTGTCCACTCCAAAGTCTATAGGGGCTGGCTGGACTGTGTGTGTTGTGCAATGTCCCATAAAGGCTGTAGTCCTAGAGGAGTGCTGTAGTGTTGTCCAGGGGGTGATCTGTGCATCAGGGGTCCTCCCCCAAAGTGCACTCCAAAAGAAATTTTTTTTTTTCTGTGTTTGTGAATTGTGCGCGCAGTAGCCGCACGTGCATCAACAAAGTAATGCCAAGCATGCGTCTGTGTCATAAGTAAAGGGCCGGCTGGCTCGTCTGTTAAAGAGTGGTGTAACCCCCAAAGTGCACTCCAAAAAAAATAAAAAATTATTTTCTGTGTTTGTGAATTGTGTGCATTGTGGCTGTACGTGCATCGACAAAGGAGCAGCGCCAAGCATGCGCCTGTGTCCCATAAGTAAAAGGCCGGCTGGCTCATCTCTTAAAGGGTGGTGTAAGCCTCCAAAGTACACTCCAACTAAAATAAAAAAATATTTTCTGTGTTTGTGAATTGTGTGCGCTGTAGCCGCACGTCCATCAACAAAGGAGCAGCGCCAAGCGTGTGCCTGTGTCCCATAAGTAAAGGGCCAGCTGGCTCATCTCTTAAAGGGTGGTGTTACCCCCAAAGTGCACTCCAACAAAAATAAAAAATTCTTCTTTTCTGTGTTGTGAATTGTGTGCACTGTACGTGCATCCTCAAAGCAGCAGCGCCAAGCGTGGGTCTGTCCGTTAAAGGGTGGTGTTACCCCCAAAGTGCACTCCAACAAAAATAAAAAATTATTTTTTTTCTGTTTTGTGTGCACTGTAGCTGCACGTGCATCAACACAGTAGCAGCGCCAAGCGTGCGCCTGTGTCATAAGTCAAGGGCCGGTTTGGACATCTGGTCCGGACTGAAGGACGTGTCAACAATTTCTGACATGTCTACTGTCACTGCATATGATACTGTCACCACTGACAGAATGGTGGAGGATTACATTGGTGACAGCATCCAAGTAGGGATGTCAGACAGTCCATAACTGTACTGGCAGGAAAAAGAGGCAATTTGGAGGCCCCTGTACAAACTGGCTCTATTTTACCTCCAGTGTGTACTCCGAAAGAGTGTTTAGTGCAGCCAGGAACCTTGTCAGGTTAAGGCGTAGGAGGTTGCTTCCACAAAATGTGGAGAAGATGATGTTCATAAAAATGAATTATCAACTCTTCCAGGGAGACCAGCCTCCAGAACGTACAGAGGGACCTGTGGTGGTGGATTCCAGCGGGGACGAATTAATACTATGTGAGGATAAGGATGTACACAACACTGAAGAGGGTGAAGAATCGGTGGATGAGGAGGATGAGGACGACATCTTGCCTCCGTAGAGCCAGTTTGTGCAGGGACAGATTAATTGCCAGCTTGTTTTGTAGGGGCCCAAACGAACCAATCATTTCGTGTGGCAGACCCTGGTACTGAAATGATTGGTTTGTTAAAGTGGTGTGCATGTCCTGTTTATACAACATAAGGGTGGGTGGTAGGGCCCAAGGACAATTCCATCTTGCACCTCTTTTTTTTCTTTGCATTATGTACTGTTTGGAGCCTAGTTTTTCAAACTGCCATCCTGTATGCCACTGCAGTGTCACTCCTAGACGGCCACGTGTTTGTGGCGCCCACTCGTGTCGCTTAGCATAGTCATCCAGCTACCTTGGTGCAACCTTTTGGAATAAAAACAATATTGTGAGGTGTTCAGAATAGACTGGAAATGAGTGGAAGTTAAGTTTATTGAGGTTAATAATAGCATAGGAGCAGAAAAACCCACAAATTCCGTGATTTTAGCAGTTTTTATGCTTTTTTTTTTCAAAAAAATACAGATCCAAAACACAAAACCCAGAACCCAAAACATGGAAGGGTGGTTTTGTCAAAACCAATCCAGATCCAAAACCAAAACACAAAACACGAAAAGTGGCCGGTGCACACCCCTAGTCTGCATAGTCATTGCAATCACAGTCCCAATCGCAGTGACTTGTTCGAGAACACATACTGTGATGCACCCGCATGCACAACAATCAGCCGTCTGAGTACGCTTTAGAAGTTGCAATCCTTGCTGAATCAGGCCCTTTGTCCCCTGGACTGTACTAATTGTCACCTGTGGTCAAGCATGGATATTCTTACACCCGGACTGTTAAGGTGCCTTGAGGACTGAGGGCCCGATTCAGACCCAGACTCTAAGCCGCGGGCGCACGCTATGGGCAATTGTCGCCCATCTGCACGTGTGTGTTGCAAAATACGCATGCGTTAATCAGTCACTGCGTCCGGGAATCGTGCTCTCGTAGTACACAGACTGAGCGCTACTCTGAGTGATAGAATGTGCCGTTTGTGGGTGGTAACAAGGGAAGGTGCTTGTGGACGGGGGAGTGGTGCTGCGAACGCAGGCGTATCTGGGCATCAAAACGGAGTTTTATGGGTGTGTATAATTAGTATGGAAGCGTCATTGTACACATCACTTGGTTGTATTTCAGCCTGCAGTGATCGCAGTGCTTGCGGTGGGGTAGGGTCTACCAAAAGCGCTGCGTGCAGCTCCGATGGTTCTCCATGGTTCTGATTAATCATACACTTCCTGGAGATGATGTGTGCTAAGTAAGAAAAGTGGGCGTCTATAAACCGGTGTACGCTCACTCTAAGACATAGAGGGCGTCCTTACACCAGACAGTGCGATCACGGAATTTGCATACCCTGCCCCTTTTGGATGCGAGCAATCGTGGCTTAGCGTCCGGGTCTGAATCGACCCCTGAGTTTGGAAACCTCTTCCAAACACCGCTACAAGCCATTCCATGGTGTACAGCCATGAGTCTAACTGTGCAAGGACTGAGACACCCACTTTGAGCCATGTTACAGTAGGTGCACATTGTCCATCAGAGTATGGTCTCCAATGTGAGTGATTATGTTCTCAGTTTGCAATCGCTATCAGCGATACACCTGTGACACTCCCATAACACACCCATAAAATGGACCATCCTGTGCATCCATATTACCACCTCCCAGTCAGGACTCAGTAATGCCCAATACATGTTCAAGACACTTCTGAGACACTGCATCGCAATTACAACTGCAACTCTGTGTGCTTGGACTACGGGCACAAGCGCAGGGTAACTTAGCTGCATTTGCAGAATAAATTAATCACTCAGCTGTGTACGACATCGCCATGGGGTCTGACTCATGCCCTATCAATTTTTGATATTACACAAATCTGGTACTAAATGCAAATAATACAGAGATCATGTTCTGAGAGTCAGTAACCCCTGCCTCATTATCAGTATATCATTTTGGGACATGTTGCATCATATTGGGAGAGTTCCCTGTTGGCGGCAGGATTGAGTGATCTATGTCATTAGGCCCCGCAGCACACAGCAAAATGCTGTCAATAGTTGAACAATTAAGGTGGAGAAGGCGCGACCATGATGACGAGAGTCTTTAAAGTGTGCAGGATGCAGAAAGGTGACCGACAGTACTCTCTCCGGGGTCTGTGGGGATGGGAGCCTCCACAGAGATTCCAGAAGGGTATCGAAGCTGGATAATTGGCTGAGACAAGATCAGTTTAAAATTGAAGCGTGCACGACGCCATCTTGCGAATGGCAGCTAGACTCCATTTTAGAAACAAGAATCTACAAGACGCCATTTTGCGACCAGCGCCATTTTAAGTTACAACTCACAAGCTAAGTACAGATGGCAATGTTTTTGATAATCTACCAAGGGCAACTGGAAGAACAGCTTCCTGAGAAAAAGTAAATAGAATAGACAATGAGGGTTTTTACATACAAATTGGGAATCCCTGTATGCAGACAAGTATAGTTGTGGCAATTGTAATATAATCCAGGCATTGATCTACACAATTGGATTTGTCTGAATCCTAAACAGGTTTTAGCCCCACACCCAGACAGGATGGCCCCAGCTTCACAGCTTGGGGTAACACATTTGCATTCACACAAGAGTCTGAGAGAACAAAGGACTTTTATTTAGAGCCTGGGAAAGGGGGGGGCTGCTGTGAGAGGGGGGGCGTGTGGAACTATATGGCTCAGCATTCCACACTGCTAGGTGTTAACTTAGTAAGTGAGATTTAAGTGCACCATTTTTCATACACACATTAATACGCACAATTGCGCTGGTAACTAATCACATATTAGCGAATACATAAGACCTTGTATGAAAACACTGTTTTATTAGCTAAATGCACACGCATCTGTCCCCAGTTAACTAGCATCTTTATATCAAATCCCGTATACCCACACATTACATATTCACATACAAGGTTCCATACAAGCTTTAAGGTATAAGATTTAAGTTGTTCATTTAGTATAAATGCTATGAAATAAAGATTGTTTGGTAACTAAGGTTTTATACATGCTAAGTAAGCCGTGTTTGGTTTTGTACTGATGCGTACTGTTACCTTATGTGATGTAGGAAATTAATTATATAGATAAAATAAAATATACTTGAACAGTAGGATTAAAATAATATGAGGACTAGAGATATTGCCTGAATTAAAATACCATTAATGATTGAATGTGGTTTACACCATAGTGAATAGTATATATATATTTCGTAGCATGGAGTTCATGTGTGTTTGTATGTATATATGTGTCAAATAGGGAATTACTGTACATCAAATCTAGCACTGTTGTTAGGACAGTTTGAACAAGTTTTCCTGTTTATGTCATAAATAATGGAATGGGCATTGGTATGCACAGGTGTGTAATCATAAAACCAGTTCATCCATTGTCCAGGCTTAATATCAAGAGGTCACATCTATTGATGCTATCACCTTAGGCAAAACAGCTCTGTTCACACATCAAATAATCAAAGGTAAATCTTTTGATGAATAAACAAATACCACATTTTATGACACCATGGTTGTTTGAGCAGAAATATCCAACCTGGACCATGATTTACAACCCCTTGGAGTTTCACTGGCTAACCTGTAATTATCTGCCACATTGGACAGAATGGGACATGGCAAAATTGCATGTAAAGATTTTGGGATAAAAGACAGCACTGGAAGTACAGCTTAGTTTGTTGGAGAGGAGAGAGAAGTTGGAGAGAGGTCAGCGCAATGTAACACAGAGTCCAGAAGAACATAAAGTTTGTGCAGGAGGAAGTACGGTAACTAATAATACTTGCAAGTATATAATCTATGTTGTTATTAATTGTCTAAGTTTGTTAATTGTGTATTAAGTTTTATGTCTTAGGAAGCATAAATATACCTAGTATATATGTCACTACTGTGTATATCTCATTCTGTATAATTTGAATTGCCTGTAAATAAATATCAGAAATCAGAGCTTGAACTTCACGTCTGAACTCACTGGAATCATAATTAATTAATTCATACGCATGCATGTATTTGCAAATATATATATAATGTATGTTAATTGTACTTTATCTATATTTATAATATCTTTATAAATATATAAAGAAGAAATAATATTATTAGAGTCTCATCTTCAATGATTGGCACCCATGATATAAATATATAAAATATAGAAACGATTCCTCTTCAAGAATTGGCGACCACGAAGGGACGTGTTAGATTCCGGTATCTGATTGTAAAATTTATATTAAGCAGTAGCACATGCTGTAAGCTAGCTACCAAATTTGCAGAATCACAGTGGGGATATATTTAAGCATAATAATATAAGACTTATTATCATTGTGTTTATCTTATCTTGTATTTTGTATACCTGTAATAGATGTATTAGTGAAATAGAGCTGGTTATAAAACTATATGATACCTTATCAATATTTGGCACCAGACATGGAAATATTCTATATTCTGTTTTAACTAAATACAATTGTTATTTGGAGCAGCGTAAGGCTATAAGCTGTCTGGCAAACTATAAGATCACTTTGGAATAAGTTGTAATGAATAGAAAATAATTCAGAAAGGCCTAGGATAAAAAGAAATGAATAATGATTAGCGGATATTAGAGTTTAACTCATCAGGCTAGCGAACAGATGAGGGAGGATATCACGATTAAAAATGATTAAAAATATTGAAATTGAATATTCCCAAATAAATTAATGTAATTACAATATATTAGAGTAACCATTAAGACACCGGCAATCTTATGGGGAGGATATATGTGTAAAACAAAGGGAATAAATATAGCATTATAAAATTAATGCTAATTCAGATATGCACAAAATTATTGTGGCATATAGTAAAATGCACCGAAGTGCTAATTCAGCCAAAGAGGCTAAACAGAAATGTAATGAGAAATCAGGCTCAAGTCTTTATAAAGTATGCCTGACTGTTAATGTAAAGATGCATTCATTGTTAAAATGCCTCAAGGGCAAAGGGAAGAGAAATAAACAGAAAAATTTGGAAGCGAAAAGCCTATCAGTTTGTACTCAAACTGTCAAGACCTCTGAGGAGGAGATTATAGAAACACCCAAAACTACAAAAGAAAATATTGTAGAGACTTTGTACATGGAGTCTACTGGAGTCAGGATTAATAGAATCAATCAGGTTCCTGTAATTGAGAAAAAGAGAATACAGGTGCAGGATGTATTAATCCAAAAAGAGCAAATTGATGCAAAGAAGATAGGAGCAATGTCAAATGTCTCCTATACAATTTTTGCTGAAGTGAGTGATCAATGGAGCTTAGATTATGAGAAGGAGAGTGATTCTACTGAATACACACTCACAGGCCCCAATAAGATGGAAGAATTAGTTGCACCATTAGGAAAAATGGAACAGACAATCTTAAACACAGACAAGAGCAAAGAAGTGCACACAGGGGTAGATACATTTTCAAAAGTGCAGATCCCTGAAATGAGTTCAGCTACAAAAATGTTTAAAAAGCTGAACAATGAAATTAATTCAGGAGTGCAGACATCTAGTCACACAAACAGCTCCAATAATACCTATGTAATACCCACACTGCACTTAGAGCCATCTTGTGATGGAGCAAATGTTTGCAGTCTCTCAGAGAGACAACATGCAGAGTATCATTCTGAAAATACCACATCAAATGACAAAAATGACAAAAAGAATCACCAGGGGAAAAATATTTTTGCACCTTTGGGCCACAATCATTTTATTGCGGTTCTTGACAAAACCCTGGAACCATCAAATGATATATGGCCCAGTCTAACAAGTTTTTCTCCACATGAGAATATTTTCCAGGACATCCAAAATTTGTCATGGCTAAGGAGTCCCTCTGACAAGAAAAATCCACGATTGGAGAATGGCTGGATCGTGACTAATCCACAAGGGAGTATGTCCACAAGGAAGGATGGTAGTATCACTTCTTTACTTCTTTTTCTTGTTACATCAAATGCAGTCTCCATGGGGATTGAAATGAGAATTTCCCTATAGATATCCCACATGGTAAAATAATCTCTCATTTCATGATTGAATCCAACCTGCAGACTATCTTCAGCAAAGTTTGTCTTGTCAATGACACACAATATTACAGAGATAAAAGAAACTGGATGTTAGTAAATTTTTAAATACCCAGATATGTAAATTCTGTACCTCATATAACATGCAGGAGACAGGACAGAACGCATAGCAAGCAATGCTAAATTGCTTTGTAAATAGCCATTATATTCATTGTATTTCTTTGTTTGAACTTTAGTTTACAAATTCAGCTTCGCTGCAGAACTCATGATGTCGGTGATTGGCGACACAACAGAAGATCATTAGCACAGCAGTCGATACCTGCCATAAATACTGACACATGGACAAATCCCAAAAGCAGTTTTCAGTTCCAGGAAGGGGAAGTTTCCAGTAACCCTTTCATCGCTACAATCGTTTGAAATTGTCTATGTCAAATTGTTTTCAACTCATACATGTACACACAGTGTACATTTCATCACTGCAATTATACAAAATTGTTTTATTTTTACATATACCTTTGAAATCACATGCCAGTATACATGTCCGATGTACATTTTATATCAGAACATACCTTGTAAATAGTTTTTGTTTTATTATGTGTATTACACAGTAGTATATTTATGCTTCAGTCTTAAAGGCGTCAAACATAAATTAAGTATCTAGTGAAGATGGTATACCCCGTTGGGACAAATTTATTAATTGGGAGAAATTATTATTCTCTTAATACGGACCGCATGGAGTCTAAGAGAATTTAATTTTAGCACAAAAAGGGTCATTGTAATCATATGCACATTGCGGCATATGGCAATGCTGAATGGGGTTACACATACCTGAAAGCCAAGATATTTAATGCCTGTATGGAGCATATATGTATAGTCATTTATTTTATTGATAGGATGTTATGATAAACACATCAAAGCATTCCAAATAGTATTGCTAATCTTATTGTAGGCTAAATATAGAAAGCCATTGAATAGGGTTTTTTCTGGTGTAGGGTTATTTTAGTTTTAAAATAAACAAGAATAATAAAAGTAGTCACACCTTATTTTAGTTTTAAATTAGAAAATAGATATTATATAGGAACATTGTAAGAATGTGACCTTACGGTATGGAAGTTTATTCAGTGAGGAAAATTATCTAGAATAAATACAATATGGTAGACATTATCTACCCCAGTCATTTGGAATGCCATTGGCCAAAGAAAATTGAGATGGATTATTTACAACCAAGAATGGAGAAGAGACTTTGTTTCATATATATACCTGCTCTCTATTCAACACCAAAAAACTTAAAAGACTATTATATGGACACTTGTCATAACTGCATCATTGGATAATCGCAAAGGACGCACAATGCACATCTGCAAAAGACTGTATTACCGAGGTGACACTGAAGGTACTGAGTGTTACAGCATTGTGGTGAAGAGGAAATAATGAATAAAGACCACAGCACTCAAAGTACACAGCCCTCTGCACAGCAAGCAAAATGGCAGCTTCCACAAAGAATTCTACTGCCTCATACTGCAAAGGTAACGCGTCTCCAATGGCACGCAAGACACACAGATGACAGTCCAAACAGGAGCAAAATTGTTGGCACAAGACAGAAGATGTATCTTAAAGACATCAGCACAGAAAGAGAACAAGATATCATATCTACAATCAAGCTATGCTATGGTATTTTAAATGACTGATCAAATATTTTCCTCATGAATACTGAATAAAACCGCAGTAATGGTCATATTTAATTACAATAGGGTAAATAGACTAGCTATGTTAAAGACTTTAAAAATATATTCAACCATCACAATGGTTATTACTGTTATCTTTATGGTTTAAAATAATGATTAGGGAAGGAAAAGTAGGATTTGAAGAAATATTTCAAAATGTATTCGGAATAATTACGTTAGATTCATGTGTGGCCAATCAAAATTAATTTCTCGTGGCCACAAGGGGGCGACTGTTACCTTATGTGATGTAGGAAATTAATTATATAAATAAAATAAAATATACTTGAACAGTAGGATTAAAATAATATGAGGACTAGAGATATTGCCTGAATTAAAATACCATTAATGATTGAATGTGGTTTACACCATAGTGAATAGTATATATATATTTCGTAGCATGGAGTTCATGTGTGTTTGTATGTATATATGTGTCAAATAGGGAATTACTGTACATCAAATCTAGCACTGTTGTTAGGACGGTTTGAACAAGTTTTCCTGTTTATGTCATAAATAATGGAATGGGCATTGGTATGCACAGGTGTGTAATCATAAAACCAGTTCATCCATTGTCCAGGCTTAATATCAAGAGGTCACATCTATTGATGCTATCACCTTAGGCAAAACAGCTATGTTCACACATCAAATAATCAAAGGTAAATCTTTTGATGAATAAACAAATACCACATTTTATGACACCATGGTTCTTTGAGCAGAAATATCCAACCTGGACCATGATTTACAACCCCTTGGAGTTTCACTGGCTAACCTGTAATTATCTGCCACATTGGACAGAATGGGACATGGCAAAATTGCATGTAAAGATTTTGGGATAAAAGACAGCACTGGAAGTACAGCTTAGTTTGTTGGAGAGGAGAGAGAAGTTGGAGAGAGGTCAGCGCAATGTAACACAGAGTCCAGAAGAACATAAAGTTTGTGCAGGAGGAAGTACGGTAACTAATAATACTTGCAAGTATATAATCTATGTTGTTATTAATTATCTAAGTTTGTTAATTGTGTATTAAGTTTTATGTCTTAGGAAGCATAAATATACCTAGTATATATGTCACTACTGTGTATATCTCATTCTGTATAATTTGAATTGCCTGTAAATAAATATCAGAAATCAGAGCTTGAACTTCACGTCTGAACTCACTGGAATCATAATTAATTAATTCATACGCATGCATGTATTTGCAAATATATATATAACGTATGTTAATTGTACTTTATCTATATTTATAATATCTTTATAAATATAGTAAAGAAATAATATTATTAGAGTCTCATCTTCAATGATTGGCACCCATGATATAAATATATAAAATATAGAAACGATTCCTCTTCAAGAGTACTCTTTCCACAGTATTCCGGTGATATCGGTGGGGAGATCACATCATGCATTCTCGAGTTATGGACCGCAGAGACTTCAAGCAACAAAATGTATATGATATAAATAACTGTTAGGATGTTGCATGTGGCGGGAATCTAGGGACCCTCAGTTGTCGGAGGCTGGGTTGTGTCTATTTGAATTAGCCTGTTAAATGCTCTGTAACAGATGGATCCCCCTTGGGAACCAATAGCATCAGCAACAAACGTCTCTATTGTTTTGTCTATTCCTGGGGGGTATAAATATGTGTGCTCCAACACTGGGTTTTTAGTCTTCGTGCTGAATGCTGATAGACGAGGAGTTTCTTGCTAATGCCTAACATCTGGTCCGGAAGCGCTGCGTATGTATACTGTACTTGGGTCTGTATAATTCCTTTGCGCCAAATTGTGTCTGGATCAATAGTGTGTAACTGACTGTACTTTTACCTGAATAATACTTGTGCTTTGGAACCACAGCTTCCAGGTCTTAAGTCTTTATTTACTGTATGACTGCGTACGCAAATTAGCGTCATCCTTAGAGGTTTATAGGTAGGATATTAAAAGGTATAGGCAGGGGTATATAGAGGTTCTGATCCAGTGTCATCAAGGGTAACAAGTATGTGTTGAATAATTGCTAAATGGGATCTTCTTTATGCAAATTGTTCATTTGCACATAAGTGTGGTACCCCCAAGTTTGTTCCCAAATAGGGGTCCCCCAATATTTTTTTTTATATGTATGTACACATAGATATACTGCAGCCCCATTCCATATAATAGGCTGGTATAGTGAATTTTGACTGACCCTGCTCTCCCTGAACCCCACTGAGCATGTGCAGACAGAGTGGTAGAAAGTGCCCTTGGTCAGCGATCCATTTAGGAGGGAAAATCCTGCCCCATTGATTGGTAGCCTGGGTGTACAGGCAGAGATCCCTGTAGGCAGCCTGTCCACTCATAGATGCCAGACTGACAGGGAGGAGAGTGAGGGAGAGCTTATATAATACCTTCCTCAGGGCTGTCAGTGCTGAGTCTGGGAGGAATTTCTGTAGAAAGAGTCTGGGGAAGAATTTCTGTAAAAGGATTATCTGTGAGGTGCTTCTGTGGAGTGTCCCTGGATCTGTACAAATAGGGGTGCAGTAACCCCTCTCATTTACCCAGGATTACAAATACTGCACCTGGTATGCTGCATTGAGTTGCAGTGGAGTGCCCTTGGAGCTGTAAACATAAGGATGTTATAACTTTTATGTTTGCCCTGGATTACAATTACCTGACTTCACATTAGCCCGGAAGGCTACCTATCCAATCTGCCAGGAGAGGTGGTATGATGCTGGATGGGAGTCCCTGAGGAAGCTTGCCTGGGGATTTGCATAGAGCACCCTGCTTTGGAAGATGCCCCCTCTGAATAGAGGACTGCCTTCCTAAGAGCCTGTTATCAGGAGGAGCCACATTTGGAAGTCATTGCATGCTGGGAGAGAAGAGGAGCTGCCTGGGAAGAGGTCTCATCGCTCCATCATCGCAGATGAAGCCCCAGCTGAGGAAAAGGTCCCGCCAGTGACGAAAACCCTGCTGGCACCTGCAAGGGCAGAAGAAAAGACAGCCCCAGAGGAAGAGTGCTTCAGGACCCCTCCTGCTGCTGTGTGTGTTTGCTGGACAGAGCCCCTGTGGAAAGGGATTTGCACCTGTTGCCCCTTGTAAAATACCTGCTGGAGGTCTGCAGCTGGAAGCTCCGATGCGGTGCCTAGCATCCCGGAGTTTCCCTGGACATCGGAGGAGGCTGAACAGCCACTGCCAAGGGTGAGATCATACCAGAACCTCCCTATACTCTGTCCCTCCACAGCTCCTATCTTCCCTTCATTAAGGCCCTGCCCCTCTGTACACCTATCCTATCTGGGTCCCCTGGGTCTATTGCATTATCCTTTACCTTGCGGCTAACCATGATTAGGCTGGGAGACTAGGTTTTGTGTAAAAGCTGCGACCGGGGGTTAGAATCCCACACAACTGGGTGTAAAAAGGAGTCATAGTGTTTTAAATTAGGTAAAGTGTGTGTGTAGTGATGAAATAGGGGGGATGTAAAAGATAGGTCACCCCCTCTTTTCCCCAAGAGTTGCATTGGTGGTCATTTTCTTTCCTGTGAACCTCTGGCTCATGTCCAGGAGGGGATGTGCCTTATGGGTGTTGGCTCATGTCCGATGCCACTGTGGATGATGTACAAAGTATTTTATGTCTAGCTTTAAATGTAATGCCATGTGATATGTATTTGGCTCTGTTTACTGTTTGACTCGTGTGTTAGCTAAAGGGTTGATAGTGGCCCTCCATGGCCCTTTATCTGTTATAATACTCTATAAAGCTGTTCACTGCTCGCAGTGTTATTATTGTCAATGCTGATTAATATTTTGCTTGCATGAAATGTTTGAGTATTTACCCGTATTGGTGTTGATGGAAATTGTTTATTATACACTATTTGGCCCGGTAACCATTTCAAAATCCATTCATGCTGATGTAATGTATATTGCTTGTTTATTTAGCCCTGTGTAACCCTGGCTGGCAATTCTGGTGATAGTAATTTGTGGCATAGGCAATTAGGAAGACTGTTGTCCCTATTTTCTCAAGGCTCAAGGACTGTGTTACATTATTGCAAGTGGCCGGTGAACTACTGTTACCAGCATAACCTCAGTTGTCCTTATTTTCTCAAGGCCCAATGACTGTGTAAGTTACTGCAAGTTGCCGGTAAACTATTGCTATCTGTATAACCCTGCTTGTAGCTAATTATTTTGCATAGACTATTTGTTGTTACAGCTGGTGCACTACAAGAACCTATCCAACCTGCACATGCATAACCCTGCTTGGAGCTAATTATTTTGCATACACTATTTGTTGTTACAGCTGGTGCACTACAAGAACCTATCCAACCTACATGTGCATAATCCTGCTTGGAGCTAATTATTTTGCATAGACTATTTGTTGTTACAGCTGGTGCTCTACAAGAACCTATCCAACCTGCATGTGCATAACCCTGCTTGCAGCTAATTATTTTGCATAGACTATTTTTTGTCACAGCTGGCGCACTACAAGAACCTATCCAACCTGCATGTGTTTTCCCACGTTTTCCTCAGCAAAAGGGAGTGTTAGCACAGACTGTATTTCACAGCTATAGACTGCCGGTGCACCACTGATTCAAGCTAGACCAGCAGGTTTCATATTTAGGTCTCTCATTTGTTTTTTTGGTAAAGTAAAGTTCTGCAGGAATTGGGGTTTTTGTTGGTTTCGCATGCTTGCCAGCTAGGGTCACCGGTAGATGACGGGGAGGTAATAAATAAATACATTGTCATTGAATAGTGTAATTAATTTCATTCCATCTGTAAATGGTAAATATCTCCTGTTATTTGTTGTTAATTATTAACAAATAATAAAATTGCGTTGCACCTTCCCTCCTGACTGGTCATTGTGTCTGCAAAAAGGGGAATTCAGGCTTGCCTCTCTGTCATGGTGTGTCCTATCTTAACACGGGGAAATCGGCCACCGAAGCAACCCAAACACACCTGAACCTGGTGCTAGTGGTGCAGCACTGTACAAACCAGTCAGTACATCACATAAGTAAAGACAGCAATTAGTAATATTCCCCCCGTTAAAAGTATGTCCAGATGTAACAAGTGAATAAGTTCAAATTAAGGGCCTGATCCAGACCCGTTCGCATGTTGCTGCCGCTCGCATCCTGCGTATGCTCATTTTTAAAATTGACGTCATGGGATGCGATCGCTCGCCAAGACTAAAGCACACCCACTTTGTCTGTGCGGGCGATCGCTCTGCGTATGCAGCTGCCCATCAGAGTATGCAGAGCCGCCCACTAGCGCACGTCATCTCCTGGAAGTGTCTTAAAACATTGGTACATCGAGCACCATCGGAAGCAATCGCAGCACTTACCCTACGCAATCACTGCGAGGACTTCAGTGTAAAAAACAGCCAAGTGGCGTGAACTATGACGCTGTGTGTTAATTATGCATACCTTAAAAACAGCGTTGAAACACTCAAGCACGCCTGCGTTCGCACCTCCACTCCCCCGTTTTTAATGGACTGCCCATGTTACCACCCAGAAATGGCCTCTCCTGTTACTCCTTCTGCTGGGCTGTATTTGCTGGGTGAGCGGGCGGTATGCGATCGCAATGTTTAGTTCGCACATGCGTACTGCGATGCATACGCATACCATCGGGCCGCTTACAAGAACAAGCATATAGCGACCGGGTCTGAATCAGTCCCTAAGATCACTCAGTTTGGGCTGCACCCAGATCAGCAGTATTTCATTACTGTCCCTGAGCACACTACTTAAAACAGGATAAACATCAAATCAACTCTAGTCTGCATGATTTGACCTGCAATTGTGTTAGCTGCATACACACACAACGATTTTCTTACCAACGATTTTATGAACGATTTTATGAACGATTTTCTGTCAGATTATCTGTCAGATATTTTAAAGTGTAATGAACGATTTTTTTTTTAACTACAAACGATTTTTGCATATTCCCTTAATGAAAATCATTGAGTTGACAGGTCTGACTGAACTACAAACTACAAATGTGAATGCGCATGAACGATAATCATTCACAGTTTGACTCAGAAAGTGAACGATTTTTTTAAACGATATTGTTTAACGATAATCGTTCAAAAATCATTGTGTGTGTATGCAGCTTGAGAGGGGAATTCAATATGAAACGTAAACTTCGCTGTCGAAGTTTACGTTTCATATCGGAGATTTTACCTGCGTTAAAGTATCGGGTGCGCGCCCGCTTATCCCCGTATTCAATATGAAATTAACGAAAACGGGAGCCTGCGAAGTTGGTTTTGCGTAAAGTTACGAAATTTTCCTTAAAAAAATTGTTGGACCCCCCTAAAGTTGTAAAAACATGGGGGATCACTATGGGTACCCCCGTTTTAGCCTGTAATTGAAAGTCGGGGACTTAAATAGCCGCAGCCGCTGTTTTTTCCCGACATTGAAGAAGTGATGCAGAAGAGCACTTAGGTTATTTTTTTTGTTTTTTTAAGTGGTCCCATCAAATTTGGGGTACATGAAAATGGGTACTAGCATATTTTGATGTCCCTAAAGTAAGTTTTTAAAAATTCTGCAATTGTGCACCTGCCGCTATAAATCTATTCTAGAAAACATCTGCCGCATCCTTGCAGAATAGCCCTGAACCTATTTCCCTATTGTTTAACAATTTTTTCCAATTTTTTTTTTCACCCCAATTTGTACATGAATTTTTTGGGGTGTCCCTATTTTTTTTTTTTTACTTTTTTTGACACAGTTCTTTTTTAAATGTCATTCCCAGGGGTGCAGGCTATTTTTTTTAAGCTTACACCCCTACACCCCAATTCTGCACTTTTTTCGACACCTATTCAATGGTGAAAAGTTATCCACGTTTTTTATCAAAGACTTGTCGAACCTGCGAAAAGTCTTTGAAATTGAATACGGTGTAAAACTAAAACCTGCGATAATGATGTCATAGGTGCGCTAGTAACGCAAAAACAATGTTTTCGCTCCCATATTGAATACCCCTATTAGTGTTAGTTTTAGAAAGTAAAGCTGGCCACACACTAGACCAACTTGCATCCAACCAGCCAACTTGTTGATTGGTTGGAATGAAAATCTGGAAAGGAATGGGAGTAAATGATGATCAGCAATTTGCTCCTAAATGCCAGAAAACAGATGAAAATGGACGTCAGACAAGTTTGTTAAATGTTTGATCTAAACTATTTGTTCAAACAACAGTTTTGGTCCATTTTCCAGCGTTTGGGAGAAAATTGCTGACTGTATACCTTACCAGATTTTCATTCCAACCAATCAACTAGTTGGCTGGTTGCACAGATAATCTTTAGATGTGTGGCCAGCTTAAGTAGTAAAATTGTTCATCTATAAGCCCTGTGCAGTATGTAAATTAGAAATAGTTACACTCAGACTTCCAGGGAAAACTGCCACTGGGCAGGCAGGTGGCAAACTAGTAAGACTGTTTGAAGTACTCTACTGTGCTTGTTTACTGAAGAAATGTCAGGAGTTTTTCATGCAGTAAAGAATGAAAGTCTCTTGTTTGTTGTTGTTTTGATGCTGATTCTGTACACTGTGTCACTGATAAAAGACTGTGTCTAATTTCATTGCAGCCATGAATAATTGGACCTTGCAAACTGATGGTAATCAAATTACTTTCAAAGGCAGCATCATGCCAGAAACAAACAGTGTGATGTTACTGTCCATTTGTGGTAGTTTTTACTTTTGCTGCAGAATATACAGTATGCTGCCTGATTGTTCTATACAGTACAGTATAAGACCACTTTATTTATTTAATTAATTTACAAGACTATAAGTAAAATGTAGTTCAAGAATAAAATAAATTATATTTTATAACATTATTTTTATTATCTTTAGTATTATTAATTAATTATTATTATCTTTATTATTATTATTATTATTATTATTATTATTATTATTATCATTATTATCATTATTATTACAGTTATTTTTGCTTCTGTCATTAAATTATCATTTGTATAAGGGTGTTTTTCTAGCTAGGACCCATTCTTTTTCTATAATCTTTCAGTAATAATTTACTTCCTTTTATTATGCTTGTTTTAATTAGCAAATACAATATATTAAGGGTAAAATGATAATCAATAGGGAAATGCAGACTTGTACACAGTAATATATTAACTACTTGCCTGATGTAGTCACAAGAGATGTGACCATTCCAAGCTTGGCTTTCCCTGAGACAGTAGCATCTGATGCGACCGTGTCAGAGAAGGCTGACGGCAGATGCGGGAAGGTAATTCTCCAGTAGTTGCCATGCTCGGCCCGCCCGGTCAGCCCCTCGGTTGCCACGGCAACCTCTATCATCTTCCTCCTGCCAGCTGTTCTAGAGAAAGGAGTCAATCCTAAAAGAAACGCCCACAAGTGAAGGCAGGAAGACAGTCTTCCTGCAGCCCGGGCTCAGGGAAGCTGCGGCTTCCCTTCTCTCCCCATGGCAACAGTCACTGACAGGAGGCGACTGGGATAGCACTGCAGCAGTCCTGCTCCTCCCTCCTTGCCAGCATTGGGTCATGGGCAATCGTTAGAATTGCCCATTTCCTGTTGTGGGCTGCTCTTCTTCCAGATCAGTGAAGTCCTGGGAGAAGTGTAAGTAAAATTATTTTTTATATAGTTAAAAATGAAAATGTTTATTTTGTATGTGTGGACAGGGATACTCCTTTCAATCTGCATGCAGCCCAGCCATGATAGTTTCTACCCACGCCCAAGCTCAGCTACTTTGCTGCCAGCGACCTGTCTGAACTTGGAATTGTAGTGTGCTGTGCTGACTGCTGTGCTGCATGACTGACTAGTGCTGCCTTCTGGGCTCTGGAGTGGATAGTAGAGTGGGCTGGCTGGGAGGGCCATTAAATGAAAGTTATTTTATTCCTGTGGTGGATTACAGTCAGCGGGTGGGAGGTAGTTCTATTTTTCCTGGGCATTATTTCATTGATCAACTCAATCCCGGGGATCCCAGGAAATTTTTTTCAATCCCAATTCCCGGGATTGAAAAAATTATGCAGGATTGGGTTCCCTAAGGCTGGTCTTTCAGGTCATGCTCATAAAGCTATTGATTTTCCAAATTTTTGGGATGAAAAGTTGTTGGGCACAGACTTTATAAATGGAGTCAGGTTCCATTACAAAGCATGGAAATCCTTTGCTGACCTTAATCCCAGAGTTCACTAGGTCAGAAAAAAAGTCCTGTCCACAGTCAGGTCCAGCATCCAGAGCCGGGGGCCCATCCAAGAACTTTCAAGGCTATGGCAGAATACAGAGAGGAGATTTTACATATAGGTCTGCAGAACATGGGACAATCCTTAATCTCCTGGATGAATCCGGACAGAGGAAGAAATGCCAGTGAATACTTATTCTCACCATATAATTCTATCAACTTCTTTACACAAATGGGCCCAGATTACCTCAGACACATGGTTGTTAAAATGATTTAATTTGGCCTAAATCTACCATGAATCAGATTTCCCCATAAGAATTCGAACATCCACAAAAATTGCAGTTCTTTTAGAAGCCACATTGGAGGTGGCATTAAATCAGGACAAAGTAGAACTTGCAGATCCCAAGGATGGACAAGTCACATGTTACCTATCCTAAAGAAGGACAGCTTGATTCAATTTAAAGGCTCTGAATGGTTTCTAAAGCACAAACAGTTCTGCATGGTGGGTGTTCAGGATCTTCCATTTCTTCTTACCAAATATTGTTACTGTAGAAAAATAAATCTCAAACACACCTTCCACTTCACCCTGTTATGATTCAGGTGGAGAGATCAGCTGTTCCAGTGGACGGTGATGGTTTATGGTTAAGAGTTAACACATACCAAACAATCCTTCAAAAGCCTACCATAATACAAGAAGGAAATATGTTATAGTTCACCAGTTTTGTTTCAGAGTTGTCATCGATACAGGACTCCTTGTTTCTACCATCTACAGTACCATAAGTACCTTTAACTGGTTTTAGGTTCTTAGCATGATATGATTAAGCTTTCTTGGCATTAATGTGATTCTTTGTCAATCAAATCCATTTTTCCTGCAACTTTTACTGTAACTATTTCTTACTTGCTTTAATCTGGTCTCAGCTGACACAGGATATATATATTTCCGTATTTGTTAAGTGGAAAGGATTGTCATAAGTAATGTTCCTAAAATCTGAAGCCCAGCAAACCAGCTGAGTGCGGACGTGCATGTTACCATTACAGCCGTGCATGTGCGGCTTTGCTCCTCCATTGGCAGGGAAGTGGTTCAAAAGTTTTGCTTTCCCTGCTGGAAGCGGATTGTTGGGAGGCTTGCTGCCTATACCCACCTGGTGTTGATAGGTGGCAATCTTATAACCAAATCAAATAACGTTTTCAGATCATAGATTCCTGCACAGTATATAAACTTCCAGACTTCCAGCGCCTCTAACTCCTCCTTTGATCTGCCCCCCCAGGGTTACCCTGATGCTCTGTCGCCAGAGACGGATTTAGACCTCATGGGGGGTGTTAGGCAAGATACCCATTTGTGGCCCCCCACCCTCAAACAATCCTTTGCATATATTACAGTAGATGTCACTGGAGCAAGATACACACATCAAATTATATAAACACAATAGTTATATAATATATCGGATGTAGTCATTATACTGAAATGCGGCATCCCGGCTAAAGAAATTCCGGCGCCAGAATACAACTACAAGACCGGCGCAGGAATCCCGACAGTAGGTCACATCTTGACACCAAAATCCCAACAGCCAGGATGCCGAATGCAAGTGTAGCAGGGCTGGTTAGGACTTAGCCGCGGGTGGTGAGGATTAGGTTTAGGCATGATGGTGGGTGGTGGGGGTTTAGGTATCCCAGAGGTGGGTTAGGTTTAGGAAGTAAGGGGGAAGGGTTAGGTTTAGGCATTAACGATGAGGGTTAGGATAGGGTGGGTGGAGGGTCAGTGATAGGATGTAGAAACAGAGCGCGAGGGGGACAAGGGGGAGGGATCCTGGGCATCGGGATGCTGCTGTCGGTGTATTGACAGAAGGCATTTTGACTGCCAGGTTTTCAAACCCATTCCTAATATATATATAGAGCGCAAGGCAAAACTTCAAGTATGACAAAGATTCAAACAGAGGTAGACGGGAGTAAAGGGTGGACAAACAGAGGTAGATGGGAGTAAAGGGGTCAAACAGAGGTAGACGGTAGGAGCGGGAGACAAACAAGTAGATGGGAGGTATAGGGGTCAAATAGAGGTAGGCAGGAGTAAAAGGGAGACAAAGAGGAAGAAGGAAAAGGGAAAAACATGGTGAGAGAAGGAAAAGGGGGAATAACAGGTAGACTCTGCAAATAAAATACACACATACATACACACAGTGATCGCGAAAAGCGGAAACATTTATGGGTCCCAGCGACCCCTCGCTTTATAAAATTGGAGTCCTACTCCATCGTTTCTGGGTCCCATCACATATTATGATCAGGTGAAAGCAGGCAGCAGCTGGGACAGTGCTGGTGGGCAGGTAGCAGTTGGGGTAGAGCTGGGGGGAAAGGCAGGGAGAAGATGGGGTAGAGGGGAGTAAGGCCTGGCAGTGCTGGGGCTAGGGAGGGGGTAAGTGCAGACAGCAATTACGACAGTGCTGGAGGGAAAGGATAGATAACAGCTGACACAGTATTGGGGTGCAAGGAGGGGGCTAGGGGCAGACAGTACTGAGGGTAGAGAGGGGGCAAGTGTAGATAGCAGCTGAGGCAGTACTATGGGCAAGGAGGTGGTTAGCGGCAGGCATTGCTGGGGGTAGGAAGGGGGCAAGGATAGATAGGAACTTGGGCAGTATTAAGGGCAAGGAGGAAGTTAGGGCCTGGTAGGGAGGGTGAACTGTAGGTAGCTGGGGCAGTACAGGGGGCAAGGAGAAGGTTAGTGGCTGGCAGTGCTGAAGGGTAAGGAGGGTGTAAGGGTAGACAGCAGCTGGGGCAGTACTGGAGGCAAGGGGCAGGCAGTGCTGGGGGTAGGGAGGCAGTAAGGGTAGACAGCAGCTGGGGCAAGGAGGAGATTAGGGGTAGGCATATTTACAGTGCATCACACAAAAGCAGTACCCCATAAATATAGTGGTCTACACACAGCAGTGCATTTAGAGAGTGTAACACACAGGAGTGCCCTCAATTTTTAACAATATTACAGTGTAATGAAATAATGTAAATAGTCCCTCAGCAGCAGTGCACAGCTCCCTGGAGGACACTCTATTTACCCAGTACCCAGTACTGCAAATCCCCAGGGTCCCACTCTTCCCTGCTGGTAGATCTGCAGCTCACTGGTGGTCACTACTCCTCCGAGCTGGTAATCCCCGCGGCACTCTCACTCTGCTGCCCGCTGCAGGGGCAAACGCAGGATTTTTAAGGGGGGGGTTGATAGCTAGATAGCTCTTTGTATATAAACAAACACAGAGAATGCATACATACATACCCAGCATGTGCACACATAGCTTACATACACACACACAGCATACATACTGTGCACACACAAACATCAGCATACAGTACTTACAAAACTGAGGTCTGGGAGGGAGGAGATCACTGCCGGAGTCCATGTGGGCGGAGCTGCTGCTGCCCGGCATATGTAGCAGCTTCCTCAGACATCCTGTGCAGAGAGCTCTTCCAGTCAGCTCTCTGCCTGTAAACACTGTAGTATCATCGCTCCTGCAGGTGGCCTCCGGTGGCAGAGACAGAGACAAGGCTGTCTCCTCTCTAATACACACACTTGGTTCACAGGGGGGTTTCTCATACCCTCCAACATTTCTCATACAGAATCCGGTACAGGGGCGTGACAAAGGATAAAGGGGGCATGACAAAGGATAAAGGGGGCGTGACAAAGGATAAAGGGGGCATGTCCACGGGTAGTGTACCTGGGGTCCGGAGGTACAGCGGCGCTGGAGTGATAATGGCAGCATCGGTACAGACTGCAATTGCATTGCAGAGAGCCATGGGGGGAGATGCAGAACCGCCTATCACTCAGCAGCGCTGCGGGAGTCCTGTGTCCCAGCAGCGCTGCTAAAAGAATCAGGAACTCTGTACAAACAGTACAGCCCCTGTTTGCCGCTACAGACCATTAAGAAACGGTACTGTACCGGCTAAAACGGTAGAGTTGGAGGGTATGGTTTCTGCGTGCGCCAGAGGGCTGTACTTCACCTCACAACACTGCAATTATTTTCTTCCCTGCTGCAGTGCTGCTGCTCCCGCGGCGTGGTCACTCTCCTCCCCACTGCTGACAGTGCCGCAGGGAGAGTAGGACTGGAGCAAGCAGAGAAGGGAGAAGCCTCGTGGCAGGCGAGAATTCCTCCGCGCAGACGTGCAACATCCCACCCACTCCTGTAACTACCAATAGTTACAGCTAGATTACAGAGGGAGGGGTCCAGTCCGGGAAGCATATTCCCCTCTCTCTGCCTTGCAGCCCAGCCCGGCCTTGTCAGTCAATTGGCGGCAAGGGATTGGCTGTTTCGGAGCACGTCCCCGGGGACCCACCCATTTGTAAATATTGAGTCCCCAGTCCTCAAAAGTGGGTAAAATACGCACTATAGTGCGTATTTGCGAAATAGATTTTATATATATATATATATATATAGATCCAGAAAGCGGCACTCAACGGACTTCAAATAAGGGCATCACATCAACTCCTTTGCTTTGCAACGTTTCGGACTTTATTGCCCTTCGTCAGGCTGCACAAACATCAATTGTTTATTCACAATAATTTATAATCTTTATTAGCATGCGTAGAAATAGTTGCCAACGTTTCGGTCCACATTAGAACCGTTATCAAGGCATAGTATAATAAGAGATACATATAGCTGTAATATAAAAAGAAACAAACAAAAGTAAGAAGAAAAACAGTTACAGAAAATACAGATATGTCTCCCAGACCCTTAATCTGGTTGCTAATACTAAAAATCATCTCTACATGTTACA
The DNA here is from genome assembly GCA_031769625.1 of Taudactylus pleione. Lineage (NCBI taxonomy): Eukaryota > Metazoa > Chordata > Amphibia > Anura > Myobatrachidae > Taudactylus > Taudactylus pleione. Next base: position 6,987,714 of record JAUIMM010000300.1, read on the forward strand.
ATATTAAAGGTAGTAATATATATATATGCACAGGGGTAGACATATAGACTCATTAATATCAAGAAACAGGATGTGGACAGTATTATGTTATCAATAAAAGTACTATGTTATCAATAATAGTACTATGTTATCAATAATAGTACTATGTTATCAATAATAGTACTATGTTATCAATAATAGTACTATGTTATCAATAAAATTGCTAATCAACATAGAAATAAAAAGGCTCATTACTGGTCGGAGGCTACATGTGCAAAGTGTACTGAAACATGGGCATACAAACTCTGCATAGAAAACAAGCATTAGAAAATAAAACAGCTACATGTGCAAAATGCACTTACACATGGATATGTACATGATGAACAAACATTAGCATATAAAACAACTACATGTGCAGAGTGCACTAAAGGCATAAACCTATACTTTGTGCATAGTAGACAAACATTAGCATATAAGACAATTACATGAGCAAAGTGCACCAAGGAATAAGCAATAAATAATTAAAACAAAAATACATCTTACCTAAATACATAGTGGCTGAGCAAACACATGCTTTTTTGTTTATGCTTGGGACATGTACAGTATTTATGAGTAATGACAGGAAGTGACATAGGACCAGGTGTCCCCCCTATGTTTGTAAAAACCGGGTGTATACTAATAATACTGATCACAGAAGCAATTAGAAGTGTGTGGCCAGTGTGGTAACTTGTTAAAGGCTCATAAAAAGCGAAAAACAAAGTGTGTAAGTGCTGAAAAACTGGCAAAAATATCTATGACAGGAAGTGGGGCAGTCATCATGACAGTGAAATACAGGAAGTGGGGCATAACTCCTACAAAATGGCAGGACAGACTAAAGCTGGCCACACCATAGACCAACTTACATCCAACCATCCAACTAGTTGATTGGTTGGAATGAAAATCTGGTAAGGTATGAAAGCAAATGACAATCAGCAATTTGCTCCCAAACCCCGGAAAATGAACCAAGGGCCTGATTCAGAGCCGGACACAATTAGCGCTCGCTCGTCCAGAAAATAGGGGTGGCTATTCAAATGAACCATTTGCTCTTTGCGGTCTGTTCACGCCTCTAGGTCTGAATGAGCGAACAAAACTTGCGGTCGTTTTTTGAAAAAATACGCCCCCTGGCCGCTCACATCCTACGTCATGTCCGCTATTTATTAGATTAATCGAGTACATCGACCAGCGTATGAACTGCTCGCTATTCTTGTGGTTGGTATTTGCTACCACAATCTTGCGAGTAGTTCTGGCTATAAAATAACCCAGTGACGTGGTCAATGACGCTGCTGTTTTAATTATGCACACCCATAAAACGCCCGTTTTGACCTTTAAGCACGCCTGCGTTCGGATCTCCACTCCCCGTTTTCAAGTACCTTCCCCTGTTACCACCCACATATGCCTCTTTCTGTCACTGAAATTATCAGGCATTCGCTATTTTGCGAGCACATGAATTTCGACCGCACTGACTGGTTCGCGCATGCGTATAACGATCCGTACGCATGCGCAGTTGGGCAAACATCGCTCGGAGCGAAAGAACGGCCGCTTACGAGCGGCTCTGAATCAGGCCCTAAAACTGTTGTGTGAACAAATTGTTTTGATCAAACATTTAACAAACTTGTCTGACGACCATTTTCATCTGTTTTCTGGCATTTAGGAGCAAATTGCTAATCATCATTTACTCCCATACGTTACCAGATTTTCATTCCAACCAATCAACAAGTTGGCTGGTTGGATGAAAGTTAGTCTATTGTGTGGCCAGCTTAAGTGAGGGGAAGTGAGGCAGGGTAATATATACTAATGTTGCCACAGGAAGTGTGGCAATTTTACAGAATTAATTAAAGGAAATTAGGAAAGCTGCATAAGTCAAACACCCATAAAGAATGTATATGCCACATATTAAACCAGAAAAACAGATGAGCCAAAATATTAGTATAGAGGCTAGTCATAATAAAAAAATAAACAAATAAAAAATAAACACTGCAGCATGTACTATCTATTGCAGGGGTTCCCAACCACGGTCCTCAAGTCACACTAACAGTCCAGGATTTAAGGATAGCCGTAGCTGAGTACAGGTGACTTAATTAGTACCTTAGTTATTTTGATTTTACCATCTGTGCTTAAGCATGGATAGCACTAAAACCAGGACTGTTAGTGTGCCTTGAGGACCGAGGTTGGGAATCACTGATCTATTGTAATAAACCACATGTAATGTAATTAATACATAATAGTACAATGTGTGATATATGGGCTCATATATATATATAGCAACTCAGGGGGCCTGTGTGACATAAAACCAGGGTATTCCAATGGGATTGTTATGCTTATATCAGTGTAATAGGACAAGAACTGGCCGTAAAGGATTAAATCGGTCTCTCGATGTCTAAGCCTCAGGAGCATTTCAAAAAAGTCTATAGTGGTTTCTGCTGTTAATGGTATAAAGTCAAATTTATCAAATAATACATGATCTATTTCATCATAAGTAGAAGAGAGCTCCTTGCTCAGCTTCAGACAATAGGGCCTCATCAAATAGAGGAGTTCTACCAATTGCCATGGTTTCGTGTAACCCTTGGTGCCCTGGATCTGTTTGTCCTATAGCTGCTGTATTCCTCTATATGGCGATGCTGGTGGGTGTCCAGAATAAGTGGAAACAAAGTCCACTCAATAAATTAGACGATCTGTGGTCTGGCACTCACACCTGTATGTTGTTACAGTGACTGCTGGGGTGTTATCCTTAGAGTTCCCAATATCATATGGGTAACCCAATAATAACCAAAAGGTAACGCCACGGGTTGCGGAGATTAAGGAACTCTCCAGACTTGTTTTTTCACAATAATACATAAGCTTTATTAGCATGCGTAGAAATAGTTGCCAACATTACGGTCCACATTAGAACCATTATTAGAACCTTTATCAAGGCATAGTATAATAAGAGATACATATAGCTGTAATATAAAAAGAAACAAACAAAAATCAGAAGAAAAACATGTCCCAAGCATAAACACAACAGCATGTGTTTGCCCAGCCACTATGTCTTTAGGTAAGATGTATTTTTGTTTTAATTATTTATTGCTTATTCCTTGGTGCACTTTGCTCATGTAATTGTTTTATATGCTAATGTTTGTCTACTATGCACAAAGTATAGGTTTATGCCTTTAGTGCACTCTGCACATGTACTGTAGTTGTTTTATATGCTCATGTTTGTTCACCATGTACATGTCCATGTGTAAGTGCATTTTGCACATGTAGCTGCTTTATTTTCTAATGCTTGCTTTCTATGCAGAGTGTGTATGCCCATGTTTCAGTACACTTTGCACTTGTAGCCTCCTATCAATAATGAGCCTTTTTATTTCTATGTTGATTAGCAAATTTTATTGATAACATAGTACTATTATTGATAACAATACTGTACACACCCTGTTTCGTGATATTAATGAGTCTATGGGCTCTATTTATAAACATTATTTTTACTAAAATATGGTAAAAAAGGGTGTTTTCACACCCTTTTCACATTATTTTAGTATCACCTATAGTTATTACAGGGCAATTGGAGTAGAATTCGTAAAATTCTACTCCAACCCCTAAGTATCACTTATTTTTAGTAAAGCAGATCACATTTCCCATAACTGTGGAAATGTGATCCGACCAGAGTTACTAAAAATAAAATGTGAAAAAATACCGGGGGAAGCCCTGTGATAATAACGCCACCTGGAGGTGGCGTTATCCAGGGTCTCCCCCAGTTACCGGCCTCCTGCCCTGCTCTAACGGGGAGAGCAGAGCCGGGAGTCGGTCCCAGTAATCAGCTATGTGGTCTAAACAGACCGCAAGCTGATTACTGTAAAAAAAAAATTTACTTACCTAACTCCAAGGACCGGTGATCGGGCCTCCGGTGATGACTCCCCTCAGGTCAGCTGGTCTCCCATAGTGCACTGCGGCCCGGTCATCAGGTGATCGGGCCCCAGTGCAGTATGGGAGATCACCTGACCGGAGGAATGGAGAACATCACCGGAGGCCCGGAGCATGCAGGTAAGTGCTATTAAGGAAGGGGGGTCGCGGGGGGTTCCGTGATCGTGGGGGCGGGGCTTAGCGCCGGGGGGGCAGCAGCGGCGATCAGTCGGCACATGCGCGGACACTTAATCACGGTATTTTTTGCGAAAATACCATGATAAGGCTCCAAAGGGGATTTGCAGGGACAGAGCTTTATCGCAAGCTCTGTCCCTGTAAGGGATTTGTAGTAAATCCCTGTGATATTGCCTGAATTCGCAATGCAAATTCACTCGGTAATATCACACTACAATCTGCATTCAATATGCGGATTGTAGTAAATAGAGCCCTATAGGGTAAAATTTACTAAGATTCGAGATGGTCCCGATTTTCAAAGTAATTTATCTCGCTGGACCTCGCCAAAATTCAGGTGATTTAATCCCTTTTCTTTTACCAGATTTACCAACAGGCGATTTGAGGCTAAACGAGTTTGCCGATGGTGAAGCAGAACGAGATATCTCTCCCGAGTAACTCGTTTTGCAGGAGATTACTCACCCGAGATTGCAGTGTTTTCTTTCTGCAAATCTCTCCCGAGCTAGCAGCCAGCACATATCAGTGAGATATGTGCTTGCTGCTTGTATGTTAAGCCTTGTAAAAAATAGAAAAATTATGTTAAAAAAAAAATGACGTGAGGTCCCCCCCCAAAACACTAACCAGCCGCGGGCTTGCCAGCCTGTCCTGGTTCTTAACATTACAGGGAAAAAATGTGTAGGTATCCACTGTAATGTAAGAAACAGCACTAGGCAGCAGGGACCGAGCTGTTTTTAATTATACGGCAAAAAAAAATGATGTGAGTTCTACCGTATATTTAAAACCAGCCCTGGACCCTTTCTAACGGGGGACTGATGCCACAACCAGGGGTGCCTTTTCACCAGGCCCCCCAGCCGCAGTATCAGCCCTGAACATTAGTAAGCCCAGGCCAGGGTTCCCTGGGGAGTTGTTGACCCCTCAAATAAAGGGGTCACCCTCTCCAGGGCACCCCTGGCCTAGACTGATAGCCCGGGGCTCTCCTCGCCACCCCTGGGTGTCGGGTTGATAGTGTAAGGTGTAGTGTAAAAATTAGCTTTTTCATCATTGTCTTTATAGTGGAACTACAGGTCCCAGCAAGCCTCCCCCCGCATCCAGGTACCAGCATGCAGGGGGAGGTTTGCTGGGACCTGTAGTTCCACTGTAAAAACAATGATGAAAAATCGATGTAAGAATAGGTAAAGAGAATAATACACTCACCACCACTCTCTTTTCCAAAACCACAGACAGGAACACGATGTTGCAATATCAAAGTTGTCATCCTGTAGGTCTAAAATTGGGATTACCGTACTCGCAGATGATCCGGGTACTTCAGATAAAAAGTAATTATGATAATGCTGTTAGTCAAATAGATGACATGATTCAAAAATTTGAAAATCGAGGTTTTAATAGACATCATCCGGAGAAAACTAAACTAAGGGCCTTAAAACTAAATAGGGAGGAGTTATTAAGGAAAAAGGAAAGTCCTTTAAAAAGGACAAATTCGTGTGGACATCTGAATATAATACACTATCCCCAGAAATTAATAGAGCTTCAAAAAAATTATGGCCTTTAGTTTCATCAGACCCATATCTGGCATTGGATGGTACTAAGCTGATGCCAGTTTATACAAGGGCTAAAAATCTTCGTAATATATTGGTCAAAACCAATTATAGTTCTAAAGATACGTCAGGACAGAAACATTTTTTATCATCTAAACCCAATGGGTGTTACAAATGTGGATGTGTTACGTGCAAGTTCCTAATTCAAGGAACGTCATTTAACCACCCACATACGGGTCAGAGATTTTTGATACGTCATCATTTGACTTGCAATCACAATTATGTAATTTATCAGATTATCTGCCCGTGTGGGTTAACATATGTCGGAAAAACAAAAAGAAAATTCAAGGAAAGAATGGCGGCCCATAGGTCGTCCATCAAGTTAGCCTTAATAAATAAAACCAGTGACCAACCGGTGGCACGCCATTTCTTAGAAAGTAATCATCCATTGCCTACTTTAAAATATAGAATGATTGACCATATACCGCCATCTATACGGGGAGGAGATCGAGATAGGACCTTATTACAACGTGAGGCATATTGGATCCATAAGTTAGATGCATTATCACCCCGGGGTTTAAATGATAATATGCCATTACTATGTTTTACATGAGTTTTAAATAATATTTGTGGTCATTTAATGGTTAGATCAGAGTTCCCTTTGGATAACTATTGCTGATATAAATATATTATATAGCTCATTATCATGATAACTTAAGGTGCAGTTATCGGCACATATAAGAAGGGTCCATATTAATGCATATATGTTATTTGTCACGTGCAATATATGAGTTCTTGATTCATAGGTGATTAAAGTATTCTTCGTTTATTTGGTTGGAGCAATATCAACTTGCATATATGACAGGTTCAGTTGTATAATGAGTACCATATATTGATTCACAGTATCTGATTGAAAAAATTGTTTAATTACAGCCTTCTTGCCCAGCATAGTGCTATTGTTTTGGTTGCTTAGTGATGGTTTTTTTGTTGATGGTCACATGGTGTGCGCGAGGACGGGATGACGTCAGCGCTATGCGCCGGATACGTCATCCATCGACGCGAGGAACAGAACGTGAGGACGATAGATGATTCACGTGGTGTAAGGTGATAGTTTATTAAGGTAAGATAAGTCATTTGATGTATATGTCTTGAAAACAGTTTGGAATATAAACTGAAACGTTGACTACTGCCACGCGTTGTTTGGAGTTTCTTTAAAGTACCGTCAGTGCCACACCTTTGAAAGATATATGAGTGTTGATTTGTGGGGGCACCTGGCCAAGATATTTCTTATTCATGTGAGTGCCGGACCGTGGAGGTATATATATATATATATATATATATATTATACACAATTTAAATGGCATGTACACACATACAGTATAATATACAGTATATATATATATATATATATATATATATATTTATATAACAAAGGTAGAGCGGGCTGAGCTGTTTAACACTATAGGATTATTATTTTTTTCCATTTATACTTGCCCAACTCTCTGTGTCTTAGCTGGGTCTTTGAGTTGGTGGAGTGGATGTCTCCTGCGGTTCCCACATCCAGGGATGCCGGAGGAGGCTGTCTTCTCCACTGCGGGGTGGGGGGTGGAGAGAGGAGGCAGCTTGCTACAATGCAGGGGGAAGGGGGTCGATGCCAGAGGAGGGGCTGTCTGCTTCACTATGGGGGGGAAGGGTAGGGGGCAGCTTGATACACTGTGTGGGTAAGGTGAGGTGGTCAATGCCGGAGGGAAGGGCTGTCTGCTACACTGTGGGGCGCAGCTTGCTACACTGTGGGGGGGGAGATGAGGTGGTCGATGCCGGAGGAGGGGGCTTTCTGCTACACTGAAGGAGGGAGAGAGGTAGAAGGTTGCTATACTGTAGGGGCTGTAATAGAGGATGTCTGCACTCCCTGTGTGACTGCGGGGGTGGGGAGGGCTGGCTCGCGCAGTGCAGGTTGCTTGTGGATTGGTTGTTAGGGTAAGAAGGGGCTGGCTAGACGCTAGGAGTAGGGCCTTGGACCATGCTGCTGCTGCTGTGTGTGCCAGCAGCAGAAGTTTAACTTGTTCTTAACTTAGCTTGGCACGGCAGGTTCACTCCAGGGCCGGATTCCGAAGGGTGGGGGGGTCCTGATGGGCCCTAAGCATGTGCCTAGGTTGCCTAATGGTAAATCCAGCCCTGTCAGACGCAGTTGTAACCAGACCTCAAAGCTCTCTGATCAGGTATCTCACGCCTACTGCACCACGGGCTTTGTCCTTATACTGTATATCTTCTGCCCGCGAGCGCTGACACTCTCCTGCTGATGTCATGAGAACAGACTCTTTCTGCTCCATTTGTGTCACCAGAGACTTCAAGCTAGCAACTTCCATCCTTGTGTACACAGATCCACTGTCACCGATGCTGAACATTACTAAAGATAATAAAGTTTATCTTTATGTTACATATATTTGTATGAGTGTGTGTATACGTGATTATAGACTGTCCCTTAATTATACTATATACCTCCCTATTATTATTACTATTAGTCACCCTAGGGCAGAGGTTCCCGATCACGGTCCTCAAGGCTCCCCAACAGTTCAGGTTTAGGAGATATACATGGTTGAGCACAGGTGATTTAATTAGTACCAAAGTCTATTTCATGCATGCCGACATTTAGCCCCCTCCTTCCGGGAGGGAGATGTCGGACTTACAGGGCTGGGGGCGTGACGCGGCCAAAGGGGGTGGGGCCCGGCACATGACGCGGCGTTGGGGGCGGAGCATGGGGGCGTGACCACGTGAACGCGTCATCGTGGCTCCGCCCCCTCTTCACAATGCCGTGATTAATGGCATTGTGCAGCCGGGGGCGGAGCCACGATGACGCGATTCAGCGCGAATCGCATCACCGGCCCCCTGCTGCCGGGGTTTCTATTTAAAAGCGTGGGGGGGTCCGGACACATCGCCGGGGCCGGGAGGATTGCCTGCCTTCCCGGGAGGTCGGGAGCGGCACCCGATTTTCGGGAGGCTCCCGACCAAATCGGGAGGGTAGGCAAGTATGGTCTATTTGATATAACCACCTGTGCTTAACCATGGATATCTCTAAAACCTGAACTGTTGGGGAGCCTTGAGGACCGCGTTTGGGAACCTCTGCCCTAGGGATTACATGTACATGTTAGTATCGCTACGATCTGCATATTATTAGAATAATAATGGAAACAGTGCTCTGAAATTTAGAACTATTATACTGTAGGTCTAACTTTCTAGGTTTAATTTTATTCCCCCAATATTTTATTTTTATATAAGAATGTTATATATATCACACATGTGTACTTGATGTGTACAAGCATGTTATGTATACCCATGTTGTACATTAGCATGTTGTTGATATACTGTATTATTTACTTCAAGCTACTGTAAGCTACAGTATCTTATCAGTTGTTCTATAGAAAAATAAGAGGACTGACAAAGAAAAGCCAAAACAGATAAAACACTGGGGTATAATTTGGTCGGACAGACAGACATCTGTTATTGATAAAAAGTCAGCTCGCCTTATATCATGTTTGTTCTTTCAGATAACAATAAACAAATGGAAGAAGAGGGCTTTCAACCCATGAGACTGTATGAATAATTAAGGAGAAAGTACCAGATCTGTTGGATAAATATCAAGAAACAGAAAATTATTATTCTCCAATTACCAGCAATTTCCTGATGTAATTGCTTTATTGTGATCATATACAAGGCTTTATTTTCAACATATAACTTACTATGTGGAAATAGCAGAGGACTTGATTTAATTTGGAATCCCAATTATTGTGTTTTTCTAACTAATTGTGTGTTACAGAACAGATCCCATAGCATTTAGCCTTCAAGTGTGCTGCAATAGCCATGCTCAGACAATAGGCAATTAGCAGCCTTCTCCTCTGCAATGCACAGGGTTATGGTGTAATGCACAGAGTTATAGTGTAATGCACAGGGTTATGGTGTAATGCACAGGGTTATGGTGTAATGCACAGAGTTATGGTGTAATGCACAGGGTTATGGAGTAATGCACAGGGTTATGGAGTAATGCACAGAGTTATGGTGTAATGCACAGGGTTATGGAGTAATGCACAGGGTTATGGAGTAATGCACAGTTATGGTGTAATGCACAGAGTTATGGTGTAATGCACAGGGTTATGGAGTAATGCACAGGGTTATGGTGTAATGCACAGAGTTATGGTGTAATGCACAGTTATGGTGTAATGCACAGAGTTATGGTGTAATGCACAGAGTTATGGAGTAATGCACAGGGTTATGGAGTAATGCACAGAGTTATGGTGTAATGCACAGGGTTATGGTGTAATGCACAGGGTTATGGCGTAATGCACAGGGTTATGGTGTAATGCACAAGGTTATGGTGTAATGCACAGGTTTATGGTGTAATGCACAGGATTATGGTGTAATGCACAGGGTTGTGGAGGTTGTTGTCAGGAACAGACCATTACAAAATGACTGTTATTTTTAGATGACAGGTTACACTATATAAGGTATGAGTGGGTCGGGAGGGGGACTCTATTAACTGAACAAAAATTACATGTGCTTTACTTGTGATATTTATTACTGCATTCTGCCAAATTTGGGATTTACATTTTATCAAATACAGATGTGCCCTCATTAATTTATCCTCTTTGCGCCATACTGCGAAAGATGCGCTTAGGCACCCGGCCACAGGTACTGACTTTTGTCCTACTGTATATATAAAGTTAACGTCTGTGTTCAGTGTCGGGGCACAGATAGGGGATAGATATATAGAGCATAGATAGATAGATAGATAGGGCATAGAAAGATAGATAGATAGAGCACAGATAGATAGATAGATAGATAGATAGATAGATAAATAGATAGGGCACAGATAGATAGATAGATAAATAGATAGAGCACAGATAGATAGATTGATAGATAGATAGATAGATAGATAGAGCACAGATAGATAGATAGATAGATAGATAGATAGAGCACAGATAGATAGATAGATAGATAGATAGATGATAGATAGATAGGGCATAGCAGGGCCGTAGCTAGGGTAGTGCGGCCGGTGCCATTGCACAGGGCACCACAGGTCAGGGGGCGCTGTTTGGGCCTGTCAAATTTCTGTTTATTATCATTCTCACTTGTAGCTTCCTCTTATCTCATCCCCAGCATCTCCTGGCCTCCCCTATATCTTCCCTGGCCCTTCCCCATGAAGCCATTCCCCTTTTTTGGGTGCATTATATCCCTTTGAAAAATGAGGGGGGCACCAATGCTCTTTCTGGCACAAGGCACCAAAAAGTCTAGCTACGGCTCTGGGGCATAGATAGATAGATAGATAGATAGATAGATAGATAGATAGATAGATTGATAGATAGAGCACAGATAGATAGAGCACAGATAGATAGGGCATAGATAGATAGGGAATAGATAGATAGGGCATAGATAGATAGGGCACAGATAGATAGGGCACAGATAGATAGATAGGGCATAGATAGATAGGGCATAGATAGATAGGGCATAGGTAGATAGATAGATAGATAGATAGGGCATAGATAGATAGAACACATATAGATTGATAGATAGATAGACAGATAGATAGATAGATAGATAGATAGATAGATAGATAGACACCCAGACAGATAGATAGATAGAGCACAGATAGATAGATAGATAGATAGATAGATAGACAGATAGATAGGGCATAGATAGATAGATAGAGCATAGATAGATAGAGCATAGATAGATAGATAGAGCATAGATAGATAGATAGATAGATAGATAGATAGATAGATAGAGCATAGATAGATAGATAGATAGATAGATAGATAGATAGGGCACAGATAGATAGATAGATAGATAGGGCATAGATAGATAGATAGATAGATAGATAGATAGATAGATAGGGCACAGATATATAGATAGATAGATAGGGCATAGATAGATAGAACACATATATATTGATAGATAGATAGATAGATAGATAGATAGATAGATAGATAGATAGATAGATAGATAGATAGACACACAGACAGATAGATAGAGCACAGATGGATAAATAGATAGATAGATAGGGCATAGATAGATAGATAGATAGATAGATAGGGCATAGATAGATAGATAGATAGATAGATAGATAGGGCACAGTTAGATAGATAGATAGATAGATAGATAGGGCATAGATAGATAGATAGATAGATAGAACACATATAGATTGATAGATAGATAGATAGAGCACAGAGAGATAGATAGATAGAGCATAGATAGATAGATAGATAGATAGATAGGGCATAGATAGATAGATAGATAGATAGAACACATATAGATTGATAGATAGATAGATAGATAGATAGAGCACAGATAGATAGATAAGGCATAGATAGATAGATAGATAGAGCATAGATAGATAGATAGATAGAGCACAGAGAGATAGATAGATAGATAGATAGATAGATAGACAGATAGGACACAGATAGATAGATAAATAGATAGACACAGACAGATAGATAGAGCATTGATAGATAGATAGATAGATAGATAGATAGATAGATAGATAGATAGGGGATAGATAGATAGGGCACATATAGATAGATAGGGCACAGATAGATAGATAGATAGATAGATAGATAGATAGATAGGGCATCGATAGATAGGGCATAGATAAATTTATAGATAGATAGATAGTACATAGATACATAGATAGATAGATAGATAGATAGGGCATAGATAGATTGATTGACAGATAGATGGATAGATAAATAGACATACAGACATATAGACAGATAGATAGATAGATAGATAGATAGATAGATAGAGCACAGATAGATAAATAGAGCACAGACAGATAGATAGGGCACAGATAGATAGATAGATAGAACACATATAGATTGATAGATAGATAGATAGATAGATAGATAGGGCATAGATAGATAGAACACATAAAGATTGATAGATAGATAAATAGATAGATAGATAGAGCACAGATAGATTGATAGATAGATAGATAGATAGATAGATAGATAGATAGGGCACAGATAGATAGATAGATAGAGCATAGATAGATAGGGCATAGATAGATAGATAGATAGATAGATAGGGCACAGATAGATAGATAGATAGATAAATAGATAGGGCACAGATCGATAGATAGATATGGCATAGATATATAGATAGATAGAGCATAGATAGATAGAGCACAGATAGATAGATAGATTGATAGATAGATAGGGCACAGATAGATAGATAGATATGGCATAGATAGATAGGGCATAGAAAGATATATATATATAGATAGATAGATAGATAGATAGGGCACAGATAGATAGATAGATAGATAGGGCATAGATAGATAGGGCATAGAAAGATAGATAGATAGATAGATAGATAGATAGGGCATAGATAGATAGATAGATAGATAGATAGATAGATAGATAGATAGGGCATAGATAGATAGATAGATAGATAGATAGGGCATAGATAGATAGGGCATATAAAGATATATAGATAGATAAATAGATAGATAGATAGGGCACAGATATATAGATAGATAGATAGGGCATAGATAGATAGAACACATATATATTGATAGATAGATAGATAGATAGATAGATAGATAGATAGATAGATAGATAGATAGATAGACACACAGACAGATAGATAGAGCACAGATAGATAAATAGATAGATAGATAGGGCATAGATAGATAGATAGATAGATAGGGCATAGATAGATAGATAGGGCACAGTTAGATAGATAGATAGATAGATAGATAGATAGATAGATATGGCATAGATATATAGATAGATAGAGCATAGATAGATAGAGCACAGATTGATAGATATATAGATAGATAGATAGATAGATAGATAGGGCACAGATAGATAGATAGATATGGCATAGATAGATAGGGCATAGAAAGATATATATATATATAGATAGATAGATAGATAGATAGATAGATAGATAGATAGGGCACAGATAGATAGATAGATAGATAGATAGATAGGGCATAGATAGATAGGGCATAGAAAGATAGATAGATAGATAGATAGATAGATAGATAGATAGATAGATAGATAGGGCATAGATAGATAGATAGATAGATAAATAGGGCATAGATAGATAGATAGATAGATAGATAGATAGATAGATAGATAGATAGGGCATAGATAGATAGGGCATAGATAGATAGGGCATATAAAGATATATAGATAGATAAATAGATAGATAGATAGGGCATAGATAGATAGATAGATAGATAGATAGATAGATAGATAGATAGATATTCATTTGATGTCCACTTTATATTTGGCAATGATAAGAAATAACTACAAGTCAGTATCTTGCTGGAGCCAGATTACATTAATGTAAGTAAAGCTCAACTGTTTTTTTCTGCTACATTTGAGCTCCTAGATTCCATTATCATTATTACTTTAGCAAATCCTATTACCCTGACTCATCTTCAAGATGTTTATGATGTAGCTTACGTAAAAAATAATGTAGGCAATCCAAAAATATATCATTCTCTGTGCTATGAATACCTAATTTATCTAATTTGTAAAGAACAATTGATAAAATCTGGACCTCCAAATGGAATGCACCAATTTAGCAATGGCAATGACATCATCAAGACACCGTGCCACCTCCTTGACATGGTACATTCCAGCCAATGCACTTCACTTAATGGGAAGGCTGTATGACATTCCACTTAATTAGATGCCCTGTGGATTAAAAGCAGCTGAGCCAGTACTTTAACTAATTTTTAAAGGAACATAACACTTTTGATTAGGTTTCCCTGCTGAATCAAAATATTTTTTTTGTTTTGGTCAGTGAATTAATCTTTGCTGGTTTAATATCTTTTATATAAAATGTATTGGTCCGTCTGTTTGTTTGTCTGTCCGGTTATGCATTTGGACACCCCCTGCACTGATTGGGATGAAACTAATGCGAGGTGGTAAAGTTGTATCCTGGCCCGGTATAAGGGGGATTAGGGTCCCGATCGGATCCTATTGTGGGGGTACGCTGGGCAGCACTTTGACCTGGAAAACCTGTTCTGGGCCTTTCACTGCATGGATTTGGATAACATCACATAATAAAACTTAATAACTTGAAGATATACCCCTGCACCGATTTGGATGAAACCAATGTGAGGTGGTCCAGTTGGATCCTGCCCAGGTTTTAGGGGGGTTAGGGTCCCATTCGGACCCTCTATTTGTATACTAAGGGCAGAACTTTGACCCTGGAATCCTGTTCTGGGCCTTCCACTGGACGGATTTTGACAAAATCACATAAGAAAACTTAATACACCATAATTTTCTCTTTATACTATATATGTATGTATATAGTCTATAAAGAAAAGAAGGTAATAGCTATGGGGTTAAATCAGAACCCTGTGCTGTACATGTCTTGTTCCTCAATTGTTATGGCAGGATGTAGTCAGCATCCCAGCAGACGGGATGCCACTGGTCTAAATACCGGCGCTGGACTCCCAACAGCGTGGGGATCCCAGCTCCAGAATTCCGACCGCCGGCATTCCAAAGGTAAGTATTGGTGGTAAGGGGAGAGTTAGGTTTAGAGTTTAGGCACTTGAGGGAGGGTTAAGGTTAGGCTTTAAGGGGGGAGGGTTAGGTTTAGGGTGTGGGGAGGCTAGGTTTAGGCACTAGGGGGAGGTTAGGCTCAGGCAGGGGCGTATCTTTGTATTGGCCGGGATGGCACTCGCCAGGGGAGCCGGCCGGTGGGGGGCACCACCCGGCAGGGCCAGTACAGGGCCGTAACTAGGGTGGTGTGGCCGCCACAAGCGCTCATGTCCTGCGGGCGGAACTGGCCGCCACAACCCCCGATCAAGGGCACTAGTTTTTTTTACATGTATACAGGCAGCGGTGTGCCCGGGTCCTCTGCTGCCGGGCACACCGCTACTAATACACTTTACAATTACAGCGTCGGCAATGACTGGGCAGCACTGCGCTGTCTGCCCCATCTGCTCCGCCCCCTCCCTGGCTCGTTTCCTGTCTCTCCTTTCCATTCCAGCCCCAGAGTGCCCTGCACCGCCGAGCAGGACCATGGTGCTCGGCGGCATGACAGTCACAGCACCTCCTACAACCGGGAGCCGGATTGCGACGTCACGCCCCACACAGGCTACAGAGAGGACCATGCAGGCTGCACTGGAGACAGAAAGAAGAAGCTGGAAAGACTGTGCGGGGCAGGGCGGTCTTGAATTTACAGAGGGGACAGGAGGTGGTGGAGGCAAGATTGACAGAGGGGGGCAAGAGGCTGGAAATACAGAGGGGGCAGGAGGCTGGAAATAAAGTGGGGGCAGGAGGCTGGAAATACAGAGGGGGCAGGAGGTTGGAAATTACAGAGGGGGCAGGAGGCTGGAAATAAAGTGGGGGCAGGAGGCTGGAAATACAGAGGGGGGGAGAAGACTTGAAAGACAGGTAGCAGAGGAAGGAATGAGTGGTACAGGAAGCTCAAGTGACATGGGACAGGAGACTGGAATATCACAGTGAGCTGGAGGCAAAATGGAGTAGGAGGATGGGGGGTTCATGGGGCAGGACGTGATACAGAAAGCAGGAGGCTGGAGATGACACAGAAAGCTAGAAGGGACATGGGGCAGGAGGTGACAGAGCCGAAGGCGACATTGAGCAGGACGTTGGGGAGACACAGAACGTTGGTGGGGACTTGGAGCAGGAGGTAACACATGGAGCAGGAGGCGACACGGGGCACAAGACTTTGAGAGACACGGAGCATGTAGCTTGAAAGACACATGGATGAATTGGACACGGAGGAGGAGGCTGGAGTGACACAGGTAGGAGGCTGGAGGGGACATGAGACATGAGTTTCGTTGAACCTCTGTTGTATGATAATGACATTGGTTATTTTCGTTGAACCTCTGTTGTATGATAATGACATTGGTTATATTCCTACACAAACAGGCATCTTCCGGTAAATGAGATTTCCTACATGAATAGTGAATACCGACTGTCTGCCCAAGGAGGACCAATTTCTTCAGAGGTTCCCCATCCAGAGAAACCACCATATAGGTAAGGTGTATTTTTATTTACAGCACACTGTTCTGTCTGTCAAAAGTCTGTGCTGCTGATGATCTCCCAGTCAGAAGCATCACTGCCGGACAATGAAGGAGAGGTGAGGAGGTGTCGGTTTACTAACTGCTAGCAGGGGGAGGGGAAGGGGGGGCACCAGTCCCTTACTCTGCCAGGGGCTCTCAGAACCCTAGATACACCCCTGGGCTCAGGCACTGCTAGGGGGAGGTTAGGCTCAGGCACTGAGGATGGAGGGTTAGGGGTAGAGTAAAGGGTTAGGTGTAGGGAACTTGCCTTCCAGTGTCAGGATTGTGACTGCTGAGATGCTGCTGTTGGTATTCTGACAGCCGGGATCCCAGCAGCCGGGATCCCATACCCAACACGATGGGGCAATGCCTGGAATCAATACTGTGGATGCCTCCCGAGTAGTGGCACACACAAAGGGAACCCCATGCCCAGACAACAGCTCAGAAGGGTCTAGACTTGGCTGGCGGGGTGAGTGTGGAGTGTAAGACAGCAGCCATCTCTAGGTATATGGGTAGCCACCAGTCACTGTGTCAGTCACTAAGTGAGTGGTAAGAGTAAAGTCTTTGTAAGACTAACATTTGGCACAGTAATTGTAGTGGTCCACCAAGTGAGTGGGGGACGGGTTTGCTAGGTCCAATGGTCCAGAAGAGTGTTGTCACTACAGTCATGGAGGAAGAGACCAGCAAGACAGGGCCACCAGCACCCTGATATCATGACCACAGACCAGAGGGGGTGTGGTATATCTTGCCAACATTCATCATGTTGACATGAGTATGTAGACATGCAGTAATATAGATATGCAGCACGTCAGCATGCTTGGTATGTTGTCATTGACCACGTCAATATTAATCATGTCGACACTGACCAAATTACAACACGATTAGAATGTCAAAAAAACATCCCTGGTAGTCTAGTGGTGACTTACATCATACAGCGGCTCAAGGTCTTCCTTGTCTGATGGTGATAAATTCCAGCAGGCCTAGAAAGTGAGTATATTGCTAACCTCTAACCAGTGACCTGCAGTGAGGTAAATGGTTGGAGAGTCACTGGCTAGTATCAGACCCAGATTTACACATACATATATGAGCCTGAGGGTTCATGTGGGCATTATACAAAGGTGCAGCAGTATATAGTAGGGGTGTGCACCAGCCACTTTTTTCTTCGTGTTTTGGATCTGGATTGGTTTTGCCAAAACCACCCTTCCGTGTTTTGGGTTCTGGGTTTTGTGTTTTGGATCTGTATTTTTTTTTTAAAAAGTATAAAAACAGCTAAAATCACAGAATTTGTGGGTTTTTCTGCTCCTATGCTATTATTAACCTCAATAACCTTAATTTCCACTCATTTAGAGGCTATTCTGAACACCTCACACCTCACAATAGGTAGCTGGATGACTATGCTAAGAGATACGAGTGGGCGGCACAAACACATGGCCCATCTAGGAGTGGCACTGTAGTGGCAGACAGGATGGCAGTTTGAAAAACTAGGCCCCAAAGAGTACATAATGCAAAGAACAAAAAGAGGTGCAAGATGGAATTGTCCTTGGGCCCTCCCACCCACCCTTATGTTGTATAAACAGGACATGCACACTTTAACAAGCCAATCATTTCAGCGACGGCTATGGCTGACATGATTGGTTCGTTTGGGCCCCCACAAAACAAGCTGGCAATTAATCTGTCTCTGCACATACTGGCTCTACAGAGGCAAGATGTCGTCCTCATCCTCCTCCACCGATTCCTCACCCTCATCAGTGTTGTGTACATCCTCATCCTCACAGAGTATTAATTCATCCCTGCTGGAATCCACCACCACAGGTCCCTCTGTACTTTCTGGAGGCTGGTCTTCCCAGAAGAATTGATAATTAATTTTGATGAACATCATCTTCTCCAAGTTTTGTGGAAGCAACCTCCTATTCCTTTCGCTGACAAGGTTCCCGGCTGCACTAAAAACTCTTTCGGAGTACACACTGGAGGGGGGGCAATTTAGGTAAAATAGAGCCAGTTTGTACAGGAGCCTCCAAATTGCCTCTTTTTTCTAGCAGTACAGGTTCAGACTGTCTGACATTCCTACTTGGATGCTGTCACCGATGTAATCCTCCACCATTCTGTCAGTGGTGACAGTAACATATGCAGTGATAGTAGACATGTCAGAAATTGTTGGCAGGTCCTTCAGTCCGGACCAGATGTTCAAACTTGGTCCTGCCTGCCCTGCATCACCGTCAGCGGGTTGGTTAGGATATCTAAGTTGTTTCCTGGCAGCCCCAGTTGCTGGAGAAAATGATGAAGGAGCTGTTGACGTGTCACGTTCCGCTTCATCTGACAGTGTTTTCACCAGCCGGTCTTTGCACCTTTGCAGGCTTGTGTCCGCCAGAAAGAGAGACACCACGTAGGCTTTAAACCTAGGATTGAGCACGGTGGCCACAATGTAGTGGTCTGATTTCAACAGATTGACCACCCTCGAATCCTGGGAAAGCGAATGAAGGGCTTCATCCACAAGTCCCACATAAAAAGTGGAATTGCTCGGTCTCAGCTCATCCTTTACTTTCTCCAGCTGCCTCTGCAAAAGGCTAATGAGGGGGATGACCTGACCCAAGTTGGCAGTGTCTGAACTGAATTCACGTGTGGCAAGTTCGAAGGGAGAACCTTGCACAACACGGAAATCATTCTCCACTGTGCTTGAGTCAGGTGCATACCCCCTCCTTTGCCTATGTCATAGGTGGATGTATAGGCTTGAATGGCCTTTTGCTGCTCCTCCATCCTCTGAAGCATATAGAGGGTTGAGTTCCACAGTGTCACAACCTTTTGCTTCATGTGATGGCAGGGAAGGTTCAAGAGTGTTTGCTGGCACTCCAGTCTTTGGCACTCAGTCGCTGAATGGTGAAAGTGGGCAGAATTTTTTCGGGCAACCCAAAGCGTCTCCTGCACGCCTTTGTCATTTTTTCAGAAAATTATGCACCAACAAAATTATTGTGTGAGCAAAACATGGGACGTGCTAGAATTAGCCCAGATGTAATGCCCGCACAATATTGGTGACGTTGTCAGACATCACAAATCCCCAGGAGAATCTAAGTGGGGTAAGCCACTGGGCGATGATTTCCCTCAGTTTCTCTAAGAGGTTGTCGGTGGTGTGCCTCTTACTAAAACTGGTGATACACAGTGTAGCCTGCCTTTGAATGAGCTGGCATTTCTAAGATGCTGCTACTGGTGATGCTGCTGTTGTTGCTACGTAAGGTGATACATCTACCCAGTGGGCTGTATAGGTCATATAGTCCTTAGTCTGCCCTGTTCCACTTGTCCACAGGTTAAGTGGACATTGGGTACAACCACATTTTTTAGGACACTGAGGACATTCTTTCTGATGTCTCTGTACAGTCTCGGCCTGCCTAGTGAAGTGGAATATAGACGGGATTTGGTACCGGGAACACACTACCTCCATCAATTGTCTAAATCCCACTGCACTAATGGCGGATACCAGATGCACGTCTAACACCAACATAGCTATCACCGCCACAGTTACCCACTTTGCAACAGGATGACTGCTGTCGTACTTCATCCTCCTCACTAAAGACTGTTGGAGGGTCAATTGCTGCTGGGAGTCATTCATCATCCTCTCTGGGATGATGAACGACTCCCAACAGCAGCAGTGGCAGCAGTAAGCGTAGCAATGCAGGATCCTCCGGAGGAATCCCGGATAGTAGAGGACTCAATCATGGACTGCATGATTACTTCCGATCCTGACTGAGGAGGAAAAAGACGAGGAGGGAGTTGATGGTGTGGTTTTCAGGCGTTTGGATACTACAGGACAAAGGGATTTAGGTGTCCCTGGACTGCTTTTGGTCTTAGCCACAGTTTATGAACTTGGCAGTAACTGTTTATGAATGCACTGCTGGTGATGTATAAGGGAGGATGTTCCTAGGTGGTTAACATCCTTACCCCTACATATTACACCTTTACATGCCCAACATATGGCAAGACAGTAGTTGTCCGGATTTGGACTGAAATATTTCCAGACCACAGAGGTGGAATGTTTGGTCTTCTGCCCAGGCATGACCGTGATGAGCTTTTTCATCCCACAGACAACTGTCTCCCCCGGTGCCTGATTTTAAACAAACCACCTCACCATCAGAATCCTCTTCGTCAACTTCGTCCTCAGCTCCAGCTACACCAATATCCTCATCCTGTTGTACTTCAACAGTGACATCTTCAATTTGAATATCAGCAAGTGAACTGTGGGTGTTCCTTCCAGCACTTGCAGAGGAGGTGCAAATGGTGGAAGGAGCCACCTCTTCCCGTCCAGTGTTGGGAAGGTCAGGCATCGCAACCGCCGCCACACTTGGACTCTCCTTGGGGATTTGTGATATCTTCTTAGAATTAGAAAGCACAGTTCTTTGCTGTGCTTTTGCCAGCTTAACTCATTTCATTTTTCTAGCGGGAGGAGGAGGGCTTCCATCGTCATGTGAAGCTGAACCACTAGTCATGAACATAGGGAAGGACCTTAGCCGTTCCTTGCCACTCCGTGTCGTAAATGGCATATTGGCAAGTTTACGTTTCTCCTCAGATGATGGCTTTTTGGATTTTACATGCCCTCTACTATGACATTGGGCATCGGCCTTGGCAGACAACGTTGATGGCATTTCATCATCTATGTCATGACTAGTGTCAGCAGCTTCAGCACTAGGAGGAAATGGTTCTTGATCTTTCCCTATTTTATTTTTATCCTCCAATTTTTTGCTCTCCGTTATTTTTATGGAGTGAATAGCCCCTGTAAAAAAATATTTATATGAGTGTACCCCTACAGCAGACAGGGCACCCCTTGTAAAAATTATTTGTATGAGTGTACCCCTACAACAGACAGGGCACACCCTGAAAAAATTATTTGTATGAGTGTACCCCTACAACAGACAGGGCAGCCCATGGACAACACAGCACTACAGCCAGCCAACCCCTATGGACAGGACAAAAGCCAGCCCTATGGACAAGGACAACAGTAGCCAGCCAGCCCCTATGTATTGTATATGGAAAACAGTAGCCAGCCAGCCCCTATGGTCAGCGTCAGAAACAGCTCCCTCCCTCTTCACAGTAGCCAGGCCGTACTTTATTATTTTTTATTTTTATAACAGTCCGTCTAACACACTAGCTCCCAGCTCCCTCCTAACTCAAACCGGAATGAAAAATGGCGGCAATCACGGGACCTTTTATATAATCCAAAACCCGCAAGAATCCAGCAGCGGGATGATTTTGTTTTGCCTCGATTTCAGATCCGAGCCAGATGGGAAAACCCGAGCTGGACTCGGTTCCCAGCTCGGATCAGGGGTGCCTCGGGGGGGTTTGTATTTCGGAAATCCAAACCCGCTCACCCCTAATATATAGTGCTGGAAAATTGGTGTGTTTTGATCAGGGATGTATGGAAAAGGTAGACAGGGGAGACAGTTCCTCACCTGCCATACACTTTTTACGCCAGAGTTTTGACTATAAAAATTATTAAACTAATACAAAGAAGATATTTATAACATTTTCTTTCAATTTGTCTTCTAAATTTTATAGTTAAAACTCTGGAGTATACCCAAGAATGACAGGAAAGGCTCTGTCCAGTGGCGTAAATACTGCCTCCGCAGCCCCCGCAGTGGCTTGGAGGCGCTGGGCAGCTTGGGGGCAACGGGGGCAGTAGTTACGCCACTCAGTGGTGGAACTCTCCTAACTACGGAGGGTGCAGGGGGTGCGGTCACCCTCCATCTCCCGGGCGCCCGCTGAGTGTGTTACCAGCGGGCGCCCAGCTCCTATTCAAACCCCCGGCAGCAGCCAGAGGATGGAGCGCCCTCCGTCTTCCAGGTCCCGCAGGGCACTATGGGAGTGATGTCATGACGTCACTCCCATAGTGCCGAGGAGCGGACGCCGGGGACGGAGCTCAGGAGTGAGCTCCGACTTCCAGGTCCCGCAGAGCACTATGGAAGTGACGTCATGACGTCACTCCCATAGTGCCGAGGAGTGGCCGACGGGGTATGGATGGCAGCAGCAGCACTGGAGCGGGGATAAAGGTAAGGGGTTTTTTTGTGTGTGTTTGTGTGCGCGCGTGGGGGGAGCAACTACAGGGGGCTAACTACAGGGGGCTAACTACAGGGGGCTAACTACAGGGGGCTAACTACAGGGGGCTAACTACAGGGGGCTCACTACAGGGGGCAACTACAGGGGGCTCACTACAGGGGGCAACTACTGGGGGCTCACTACAGGGGGCAACTACAGGGGGCTCACTACTGGGGGCAACTACAGGGGGCTCACTACTGGGGGCAACTACAAGGTGCAACTACAGGGGGCTCACTACAGGGAGCTCACTACTGAGGGCAACTACAGGGGGCAACTACTGGGCACAACTACAGGGGGCACTACTGGAAGGGGCACTGCATATGGGCATAACTACAGGGGGCTCTACTTTAATGGCCACAATTACAGGGGGCCCTGCATAATGGGCACTACTATAGGGGGCATTGCATAAGGGGCACTAGTATAGGGGGCATTGCATATGGGGCACATCTACAGGGGGCACTACTTTAATGGGCACAACTACAGGGGCCCTGCATAATGGGCACTACTACAGGGGACATTGCATAAGGGGCACTATTACAGGGGGCATTGCATAAGGGGCACTAGTATAGGGGGAATTGCATTTTGGGGCACAACTACAGGGGGCACTGTATAAGGGGCACTAACTTGATACACACAGTTTACAAGTTATAAACTATGTTCCCAATAATCTGGTTCTACACGGACATAAACACTGTGCAACCTGTCTTGAGCTGAGGTGACAGCAGAGAGGAAGGTTGGTGAAGTAGATCTGTCAGGGTGGGATGTAATGGGCATTACTGTTTGGAAAAATGTGAATTTGGCATTACTGTGTGCACAATGTGCTATTAGGGGCATTACTGTGTGGCATAATGTGTTGTATGTGGCATTACTGTGTGGCATAATGTGTGGTATGTGGCATTACAGTGTGGCATAATGTGAAATAGGGGCATTATAGCATAGCATAAATTTGTTATAAGGGCTTTACTGTATGTCATTATGTGTTATACATGGCATTATTGTGTGACATGTGTAAGGGGCATTGCAGTGTGGCATAATGTGTTGTAAGGGGCATTCCGGTGAGGCATAATGTGTTGTAAGGAGTGTTCTGGTGTGGCACACTGTGTTATAAGTGGCATTACTTAGTGTGTCATAATGTGTAAGGCACGTTGCTGTATCATGTAACCACACACCTTAAACATCATCTTTGGGTGTGTTTGATCTTTGGGCGGGGGGCGCCTGAAACTTTTTTGGCATGGGGGAACAAAATTTATAGTTACCCACTGGCTCTGTCTCACCTGACCGCACATCACTGCCTCTAATCATAAACCCTTCCTCTAGTGCCTAATCCCTAACCTTCTCTTCTGTAGCCTTACTCTAGCCGTCCCCTCCCACAGCCTAACCCTACTATCCACTACTGCAGCCTAACCCTACCATCCACTGCTGCAGCCTAACCCTAAACTTTTGGTCCCTGCAGAATGTCCACATTTTAACAATGTGAACATTATAACTGTCAACATTGTGGCGTTGATTTTATAAATGTCAACATTGTAAATGTGGACATTATGATTACATCTCACCAGACATGCACCATTTTGAATGCCAACATGTGGAGTCAGAGAGAATAGACTTCTGTTTGTCGCAGACAGTATTAGCAAAGTGAGCTAACCAAGCAGCCATTATCGGATTGTACAGGAAGAGAGCGATATGTGTGCAGCACACATCTTCCTGCCACACATTTAGAGAGAAAAATATACATTTAGTGATGACCAAACTATTCTGCTTTGCATTTGCTGCAGGAAAATGTGTATAGTGCTTCTTTAGTATTTCAAGTGCTTATTTGACTTTATAGCATGGTGGTAAACTGCAGTTGGTTCTTTATAAAGAGCATATGTTGGAAAATCTATGTCTGTCTGTTTTTTTTGTACATCATTACAACCTTTTAATGGTCTATAACATCTATTTTTAAGAGCCACTGTTGAGTAATAAAACAACTCTTCTTAATGACGCCTATTATGCTGATATCCTGTGACCTTCAGATAAGAGGTAACATTATAATCTGTCCCCTGGCTGTCCTGGGGTGAACCTTGTATCCTGATTCAATGTTCTGCCCGCTACTCTGTAGTCCTGATCCAAAGTAAGAGAGATCATAGGTATACTACTGAACTTGGCTATGTAGGGAGAAAGTTTGTATATGTGTTACAAAATACAGTGCCATCAATCCAGTTATAAATGACCTGTAAATTATGTAGACAGAAAAAATATAGTTTTTTTTTCTTTTAAATACCTTACATAAATTAGCATTCTACAACACTGTACTTATTTGAAACCTGTTATATTGTTGTATGTAAGCTTAAATGAATGTCTACAAAGCAAAACAGAAGAGAGATGCATTTCTTCTTGAACTATTGTCCAATATACAGCGCATGTGTCCACCAACTGCTTGGAGCCAAGAACGAGGACAGTGGATGTATCGCTGAATGAGTATGCTAGAGCTTCAATTGTTATTTCATTACCTTACGTATCATGCTTCCCCACCACCCTCCTCATAGACTGTAAGCTCATATGGGCCAGATCATTTTTACATCCTGTTCATGTCATTGTATGGTATTTATTTGTATCGTGATTCCAACAATGTACAGTGGTGAGTAATATGTTGACACTCTTTAAATAAAATGTAATAATAATCTATATAATAATCCTCTAAGATCTGTCCTGTCTCGTACACGCATGCACAGTGGGAGCTGGGGCGCGTGCCATCCCTCCAACGGCTTCCACCGCTAGAGCAATGGGACAGACATTATCCAAGCCGGACAGGAGGAGGAGTGGATCCACCTGCGATGGGACAGAGCAGTGGACAGAGAGGGGGCGGGGAAACACAGAATGTGGGGCAGATCGGGGTGGAGCATTGGACAGAGCGGGAGTGGGGCAGGACAGAGTGTGGGGCAGATCGGGGTGGAGCATTGAACAGAGAGGGAGTGGGGCAGGGCAGCATGGGGCAAGACAGGACAGAGCAGAGGACAGAGTGGGAGTGGGATAGAACAGAGCAAGGGGCGGTATGGGACAGAGCAGCGGACAGAGAGAGAGTATGGAAGAACAGAATGTTGGGCAGATCGGGGCAGAGCATTGGACAAAGATGGAGTGGGCGGAGGACAGAGCAAGGGGCGGGACGGGACAGAGCAGCGGACAGAGCGAGTGTGTGGCAGGTCAAATCAAGGGCCGGGACAGGACAGAGGACAGACTGAGGTGTCCCTTTACTAGTAATAATAATAATAATAATAATAATAATAATACTGTTACCATATTAATGTCCAAGTCACTATGCTACACATTGATATACACAACACTCATATAAACATTCCATTTTCCTGTTTTATTTTGATGGATTTCACCTCAGAATTGAGAATTAGGTTTCAGGATATACTGTACAACACGTTCTCAATGCAGTTATTAAACGTGACTGTCCGTCGGTTATTAAGCCCATGTTGCAGAACTTATTTCTCTTCTATACCTAGGCAGAAAGAAAATCCATCAATATTTTTGCAGATTCTGGCTACACCTTTGCCATGACGCACAATTACAGCTGTAGAAACAATGAGAATGTCTCGCCTCTGCAAGCACATCAAAACTATCGTCTTCAGTCTTCACATTGCACAACTAATGTATGCTTAATGCTACCTTCTTTTGCTGCTATTAATAAATTAATCACATATCTAAAACCCTACGATGAGGCTACAAGGAGAAATGTTTTAGATGATTATGCAACTAAAGTAGCAGCCTTTTTCGCTGACGTTCTGTGTAACCTCACAAATCTGTGCAATACCCAGTCTGAGCAGTCTAGATAGCAATGTATGTGAGTGCATCATTTACACAAGAAACACTGAAAATATTTCTTCACTCAGACAACCAGTAAGAATGAATGAGCTGGCTGCATGTTTCTATGTATAAGGCTACGGTCATGTGACAGTAACTGCTGTACTCTGATCCAGGGACGTTTCTAGAGAGGAGGGGGCCCGTGTGCAGTCTCCGACACGGGCCCCCTCCTCTTTGTCCAGCTACTGGCCGCGCACTGAGCGGTGCGAGGCCAGCGCCGCACTTATAGACTCTGGGCACTAGAGTGTGCCCAGAGTCTATAGCGCATGCACAGGTCACCGGGAAAATGGCCGTGGCGGACATTTTTCCTGTACTGTGCATGCGCAAACGACGGGAAAATGGCCATGACAGCCATTTTCCAGCCGTTTTTACAAGCGCAGACACCGGAGCCGACGTGGGACTCCGGATAGGTAAGTTTTATGGGTGCAGGGTGTGCGGTGCAGGCCCCCCTGGACCCAGGGGCCCGTGTGCCCCGCACACCCTGCACCCATTATAAATACGCCCTTGCTCTGTTTGGATTCCATGTAAATAGGTCTAAATTACATACATTTAGCTGTTTTTATTAATTTTAAAGAAATCCAAAAACGAATCTGAACCAAAACACTTGAGGGTAGTTTTGCCAAATCTATAACATTTGAGGGTGGTTATGCTAAAAGCCTAAAACCAAACCAAACGGGGGTCTGCGCACATGTAGTGAAAATATCAAAGCTTCCAGTTTGGTCCATTGGATCTGAGGTATAGATAAACTTACTTGTATCACTTTGATGGGCACAACACAACATAGGGAATGAACTCAGCAGATATATAGTTACTTATAGCTGTGAAATGTCTACTATATATAATTCATGAAAAATTGTGTAGCATGAATCTTATTTCCTAAGCCCTAGCTATGTACTAACCTTTGGAAATATTTATATTTTGAACATAAATGTGAAAGTAATTTTCCTACATCTAATTTTCTACTTGAAAACCTTCTGTTTAATTTACTTGATAATCAGTCAACCACCCTATCTTCATTTAACATATAAATTGAATGCCCATTTTCAAAAGACCTTTGTTAATTTGTATGAACTAGTATGACCTCCCTTTGTCAGATCCAACTATCAATCATCAAAATCTTTGCTTCATATTACGGTCTTAATAAAAAGCATTTTACCTTTACAGCAGTCATATTCTGTATTTTCATATTTGCTCAATTAGACTAATAACTCTGCTGATAAGGGTCTGTTTTTTCAACTTGGTGCAGTAATGAATAAAATATAAGAACTATATGAACTCAATAAATACAATATAGTAAATTTCTACTTTGCTGCGCTTGGTAAGCATATAATAAAAGGGACACAGATTTGTGATCAAGGGGCCTAATCATCAACACTAATATAACGGTTTTAAGGACATTTTCCTTAATTACAGTTTTTTTTAGTATTCATGAATACACTTAACACAGGAAACATCACTGATATCTCCTGGTTGAGTCCGCCTGCGTTAATTTCCACATTCCCCATACATTATTACGTTAGTATGGGGATATGGAAATTAGGCTATTCATCAAATTCCGAAAATTATGTATTTTCGGAATTTGATGGTGTTACTATACTCCACTTGCAGGGCCAGATTAACAATGGGGCGGATGGAGCTACAGCTCCAGGCCTCCACATAAAAATAGGCCCATTGTCATGCTAACATGTTGTTGACTGGCCGTCTGCTCTCCACACGGTCAGCCATAAATCATAAGTAGTAAAATTGTATTTCTATTTACCACACAAAATGGAGCATTTGTTTTTCTTTTACATATTTATGGAGACATTGGGGCTGAGAGTATAGGGGTGTACACGCTCTCATGGCACTGGCCACACCAGTGGCGTAACTAGGGCAGGGCGAGTGGGGTGCGTGCCCTGGGCGCCGTGGGACCAGCGGCGCAGGGGGCACCGCCGGCCACGGTACTGGCCCGCCCGCCCTAGTTAGCCAGTGTAGTGCCGACCGCAGTGAGTGTGGTCAGCGCTACACATTTACACAGGACAGGCGCTAGGCTTCCAGCGCCGGTCCTGTGCTGCACAGCTGAGCCCGTTCCCTCCCCCTGAGTACTTGCCCAATAGCGTTAGGAGGCAGGCTCAGGCTGTGCATAACACACGCATCACCGCCAGCGCTGGCGGCAATGCGTGTGTTAAACAGCAGCCAATGAGAGTCATTGACTGCTGCAGCACCCACTGCAAGAGCCAGGCTTCCTTCCGGCTCCTGCAGTGGTTAATGGGACAGATGTCATGATGTCATGACGTCTGTCCCATAATGCTGAGCACGCCAGCCTGGGAGGACTGGCGGGCGGCGGCAGTGGCGGGAGCGTTGTCGCGGACCGGAGCAGCAGCAGCGTGGATTCAGGTAAGTATATTTTTATATATATTTTTTTAAAACCTGTCTGCACTACTGGGGGTACAAAGGGGGAGGGGGGTGGCTACTACTGGGGGGACCTCTACTGGGGGTGGGGGCACAACGAGGAGGGGTGGCTACTACTGGGGGCACCATTATTGGGAGGACCTCTACTGGGGGGAGCCACTACTGGGGGCACTTAATCGGGAGGGGGAACCTCTACTGGGGACTACTACTTGGGGGGGGGAAACTACCACTGGGGGCATTATAAAAGGGACCTACTACTAGAGGCACTGCACTGGGGGGACCACAACTGGGGGCAATAATAGGAAGGGCCACTACAGGGGGCACTGGATAGGGGGGATCACTACTGGGTGCCTGCATAAGGGGACCACTACTGGGAAAACTGCATGGGGGGAACTACTGCTGGGGGCACTATATAAAGGGCACTGCATAGGGGGGGGGACTACGACTGGGGACACTATATTAAGGGCACTGCATAACGGGATACCGCTACTGGGCGCACTGAATTGTGGGGACTGCTACTGGGGGCACTGCATAAGGGGGAACACTACATGGGGCACTGAATTTGGGGGGCCACTACTGGGGGTATTGAGTAGGGGTGAGCTGGTTCGGATTTCTGAAATCCGAACCCCCCCGAGCCCCCCCGATCCGAGTCCGATCCGAATCAGGCTCGACTTTTCCCGCCTGACTCGGATCTGAAATCGAGGCAAAACGTCATCATCCCGCCTTCCGAGTCTCGCGGGTTTTGGATCCTATATAAGGTACCCGCGTCGGCGCCATTTTCTCACTCGGCTGTGGACAGTGAAGAGGGAGGGTGGGAGTTAGGGCTGTGTAGTGTAGTGTAGTGTAGTGCTGCTGTTGTCCACTACTTCAAAGTCCATAGGGGCTGGCTGTGTTGTGCTGTGCTGCTGTTGTTAATAGGGGCTGTGTCCATTACTTCAAAGTCCATAGGGGCTGGCTGGACTGTGTTGTGCAGTCAGTTCTCCATAGGGGCTGTGTCCACTCCAAAGTCCTGTGCAGTGTCCCAGTCCTAAAGGGGTGCTGTAGTGTTGTCCAGGGGGTGCTCTGTCCATCAGGGGTGCTCCCCCCAAGTGCTAAAAAAATAATATATTTTCTGTGTTTGTGAATTGTGTGCGCAGTAGCCGCACGTGCATCAACAAAGTAGTGCCAAGCGTGCGCCTGTGTCATAAGTAAAGGGCCGGCTGGCTTGACCGTTAAAGGGTGCTGTAACCCCCGAAAGTACACTCCAGTCCAAACCAAAAAAAAATTATTTTCTGTGTTTGTGAATTGTGTGCGCAGTAGCCGCACGTGCATCAACAAAGTAGTGCCAAGCGTGTGCCTGTGTCATAAGTAAAGGGCTGGCTGGCTTGACCGTTAAGGGTGCTGTAACCCCCGAAAGTACACTCCAGTCCAAACCAAAAAAAAAATTATTTTCTGTGTTTGTGAATTGTGTGCGCAGTAGCCGCACGTGCATCAACAAAGTAGTGCCAAGCGTGCGCCTGTGTCATAAGTAAAGGGCCGGCTGGCTTGACTGTTAAGGGTGCTGTAACCCCCGAAAGTACACTCCAGTCCAAACCCCCCAAAAAATTATTTTCTGTGTTTGTGAATTGTGTGCGCAGTAGCCGCACGTGCATCAACAAAGTAGTGCCAAGCGTGCGCCTGTGTCATAAGTAAAGGGCCGGCTGGCTTGACCGTTAAAGGGTGCTGTAACCCCCAAAGTACACTCCAGTCCAAACCAAAAAAAAAATTATTTTCTGTGTTTGTGAATTGTGTGCGCAGTAGCCGCACGTGCATCAACAAAGTAGTGCCAAGCGTGCGCCTGTGTCATAAGTAAAAGGCCGGCTGGCTTGACCTTTAAAGGGTGCTGTAACCCCCGAAAGTACACTCCAGTCCAAACCAAAAAAAAATTATTTTCTGTGTTTGTGAATTGTGTGCGCAGTAGCTGCACGTGCATCAACAAAGTAGTGCCAAGCGTGCGCCTGTGTCATAAATAAAGGGCCGGCTAGCTTGACCGTTAAAGGGTGCTGTAACCCCCGAAAGTACACTCCAATCCAAACCAAAAAAAAATTATTTTCTGTGTTTGTGAATTGTGTGCGCAGTAGCCGCACGTGCATCAACAAAGTAGTGCCAAGCGTGCGCCTGTGTCATAAGTAAAGGGCCGGCTGGCTTGACCGTTAAGGGTGCTGTAACCCCCGAAAGTACACTCCAGTCCAAACCAAAAAAAAAATAATTTTCTGTGTTTGTAAATTGTGTGCGCAGTAGCCGCACGTGCATCAACAAAGTAGTGCCAAGCGTGCGCCTGTGTCATAAGTAAAGGGCCGGCTGGCTTGACCGTTAAGGGTGCTGTAACCCCCGAAAGTACACTCCAGTCCAAACCAAAAAAAAATTATTTTCTGTGTTTGTGAATTGTGTGCGCAGTAGCCACACGTGCATCAACAAAGTAGTGCCAAGCGTGCGCCTGTGTCATAAGTAAAGGGCTGGCTGGCTTGACCGTTAAGGGTGCTGTAACCCCCGAAAGTACACTCCAGTCCAAACCAAAAAAAAAATTATTTTCTGTGTTTGTGAATTGTGTGCGCAGTAGCCGCACGTGCATCAACAAAGTAGTGCCAAGCGTGCGCCTGTGTCATAAGTAAAGGGCCGGCTGGCTTGACCGTTAAGGGTGCTGTAACCCCCGAAAGTACACTTCAGTCCAAACCAAAAAAAAATTATTTTCTGTGTTTGTGAATTGGGTGCGCAGTAGCCGCACGTGCATCAACAAAGTAGTGCCAAGCGTGCGCCTGTGTCATAAGTAAAGGGCCGGCTGGCTTGACCGTTAAGGGTGCTGTAACCCCCAAAAGTACACTCCAGTCCAAACCAAAAAAAAAATTATTTTCTGTGTTTGTGAATTGTGTGCGCAGTAGCCGCACGTGCATCAACAAAGTAGTGCCAAGCGTGCGCCTGTGTCATAAGTAAAGGGCCGGCTGGCTTGACCGTTAAGGGTGCTGTAACCCCCAAAAGTACACTCCAGTCCAAACCAAAAAAAAAATTATTTTCTGTGTTTGTGAATTGTGTGCGCAGTAGCCGCACGTGCATCAACAAAGTAGTGCCAAGCGTGCGCCTGTGTCATAAGTAAAGGGCCGGCTGGCTTGACCGTTAAAGGGTGCTGTAACCCCCAAAAGTACACTCCAGTCCAAACCAAAAAAAAATTAATTTCTGTGTTTGTGAATTGTGTGCGCAGTAGCCGCACGTGCATCAACAAAGTAGTGCCAAGCGTGCGCCTGTGTCATAAGTAAAGGGCCGGCTGGCTTGACCGTTAAGGGTGCTGTAACCCCCGAAAGTACACTCCAGTCCAAACCAAAAAAATAATTATTTTCTGTGTTTGTGAATTGTGTGCGCAGTAGCCGCACGTGCATCAACAAAGTAGTGCCAAGCGTGCGCCTGTGTCATAAGTAAAGGGCTGGCTGGCTTGACCGTTAAGGGTGCTGTAACCCCCGAAAGTACACTCCAGTCCAAACCCAAAAAAAAATTATTTTCTGTGTTTGTGAATTGTGTGCGCAGTAGCCGCACGTGCATCAACAAAGTAGTGCCAAGCGTGCGCCTGTGTCATAAGTAAAGGGCCGGCTGGCTTGACCGTTAAAGTGTGCTGTAACCCCCAAAGTACACTCCAGTCCAAACCAAAAAAAAAATAATTTTCTGTGTTTGTGAATTGTGTGTGCAGTAGCCGCACGTGCATCAACAAAGTAGTGCCAAGCGTGCGCCTGTGTCATAAGTAAAGGGCCGGCTGGCTTGACCGTTAAAGGGTGCTGTAACCCCCGAAAGTACACTCCAGTCCAAACCAAAAAAAAATTATTTTCTGTGTTTGTGAATTGTGTGCGCAGTAGCCACACGTGCATCAACAAAGTAGTGCCAAGCTTGTGCCTGTGTCATAAGTAAAGGATTGGCTGGCTTGACCGTTAAGGGTGCTGTAACCCCCGAAAGTACACTCCAGTCCAAACCAAAAAAAAAAATTATTTTCTGTGTTTGTGAATTGTGTGCGCAGTAGCCGCACGTGCATCAACAAAGTAGTGCCAAGCGTGCGCCTGTGTCATAAGTAAAGGGCCGGCTGGCTTGACTGTTAAGGGTGCTGTAACCCCCGAAAGTACACTCCAGTCCAAACCAAAAAAAATATTATTTTCTGTGTTTGTGAATTGTGTGCGCAGTAGCCGCACGTGCATCAACAAAGTAGTGCCAAGCGTGTGCCTGTGTCATAAGTAAAGGGCCGGCTGGCATGACCGTTAAAGGGTGCTGTAACCCCCAAAGTACACTCCAGTCCAAACCAAAAAAAAAATTATTTTCTGTGTTTGTGAATTGTGTGCGCAGTAGCCGCACGTGCATCAACAAAGTAGTGCCAAGCGTGCGCCTGTGTCATAAGTAAAGGGCCGGCTGGCTTGACCGTTAAAGGGTGCTGTAACCCCCGAAAGTACACTCCAGTCCAAACCCAAAAAATAATTATTTTCTGTGTTTGTGAATTGTGTGCGCAGTAGCCGCACGTGCATCAACAAAGTAGTGCCAAGCGTGCGCCTGTGTCATAAGTAAAGGGCTGGCTGGCTTGACCGTTAAGGGTGCTGTAACCCCCGAAAGTACACTCCAGTCCAAACCAAAAAAAAAATTATTTTCTGTGTTTGTGAATTGTGTGTGCAGTAGCCGCACGTGCATCAACAAAGTAGTGCCAAGCGTGCGCCTGTGTCATAAGTAAAGGGCCGGCTGGCTTGACCGTTAAAGGGTGCTGTAACCCCCGAAAGTACACTCCAGTCCAAACCAAAAAAAAATTATTTTCTGTGTTTGTGAATTGTGTGCGCAGTAGCCACACGTGCATCAACAAAGTAGTGCCAAGCTTGTGCCTGTGTCATAAGTAAAGGGTTGGCTGGCTTGACCGTTAAGGGTGCTGTAACCCCCGAAAGTACACTCCAGTCCAAACCAAAAAAAAAAATTATTTTCTGTGTTTGTGAATTGTGTGCGCAGTAGCCGCACGTGCATCAACAAAGTAGTGCCAAGAGTGCGCCTGTGTCATAAGTAAAGGGCCGGCTGGCTTGACTGTTAAGGGTGCTGTAACCCCCGAAAGTACACTCCAGTCCAAACCAAAAAAAATATTATTTTCTGTGTTTGTGAATTGTGTGCGCAGTAGCCGCACGTGCATCAACAAAGTAGTGCCAAGCGTGTGCCTGTGTCATAAGTAAAGGGCCGGCTGGCGTGACCGTTAAAGGGTGCTGTAACCCCCAAAGTACACTCTAGTCCAAACCAAAAAAAAAATTATTTTCTGTGTTTGTGAATTGTGTGCGCAGTAGCCGCACGTGCATCAACAAAGTAGTGCCAAGCGTGCGCCTGTGTCATAAGTAAAGGGCCGGCTGGCTTGACCATTAAAGGGTGCAGTAACCCCCGAAAGTACACTCCAGTCCAAACCAAAAAAAATTATTTTCTGTGTTTGTGAATTGTGTGCGCAGTAGCTGCACGTGCATCAACAAAGTAGTGCCAAGCGTGCGCCTGTGTCATAAGTAAAGGGCCGGCTGGCTTGACTGTTAAGGGTGCTGTAACCCCCGAAAGTACACTCCAGTCCAAACCAAAAAAAATATTATTTTCTGTGTTTGTGAATTGTGTGCGCAGTAGCCGCACGTGCATCAACAAAGTAGTGCCAAGCGTGTGCTTGTGTCATAAGTAAAGGGCCGGCTGGCGTGACCGTTAAAGGGTGCTGTAACCCCCAAAGTACACTCCAGTCCAAACCAAAAAAAAAATTATTTTCTGTGTTTGTGAATTGTGTGCGCAGTAGCCGCACGTGCATCAACAAAGTAGTGCCAAGCGTGCGCCTGTGTCATAAGTAAAGGGCCGGCTGGCTTGACCATTAAAGGGTGCTGTAACCCCCAAAGTACACTCCAGTCCAAACCAAAAAAAAAATTATTTTCTGTGTTTGTGAATTGTGTGCGCAGTAGCCGCACGTGCATCAACAAAGTAGTGCCAAGCGTGCGCCTGTGTCATAAGTAAAGGGCCGGCTGGCTTGACCGTTAAAGGGTGCTGTAACCCCCAAAGTACACTCCAGTCCAAACCAAAAAAAATATTATTTTCTGTGTTTGTGAATTGTGTGCGCAGTAGCCGCACGTGCATCAACAAAGTAGTGCCAAGCGTGTGCCTGTGTCATAAGTAAAGGGCCGGCTGGCGTGACCGTTAAAGGGTGCTGTAACCCCCAAAGTACACTCCAGTCCAAACCAAAAAAAAAATTATTTTCTGTGTTTGTGAATTGTGTGCGCAGTAGCCGCACGTTCATCAACAAAGTAGTGCCAAGCGTGCGCCTGTGTCATAAGTAAAGGGCCGGCTGGCTTGACCGTTAAAGGGTGCTGTAACCCCCGAAAGTACACTCCAGTCCAAACCAAAAAAATAATTATTTTCTGTGTTTGTGAATTGTGTGCGCAGTAGCCGCACGTGCATCAACAAAGTAGTGCCAAGCGTGCGCCTGTGTCATAAGTAAAGGGCTGGCTGGCTTGACCGTTAAGGGTGCTGTAACCCCCGAAAGTACACTCCAGTCCAAACCAAAAAAAAAATTATTTTCTGTGTTTGTGAATTGTGTGCACAGTAGCCGCACGTGCATCAACAAAGTAGTGCCAAGCGTGCGCCTGTGTCATAAGTAAAGGGCCGGCTGGCTTGACCGTTAAAGGGTGCTGTAACCCCCAAAGTACACTCCAGTCCAAACCAAAAAAAAAATAATTTTCTGTGTTTGTGAATTGTGTGTGCAGTAGCCGCACGTGCATCAACAAAGTAGTGCCAAGCGTGCGCCTGTGTCATAAGTAAAGGGCCGGCTGGCTTGACCGTTAAAGGGTGCTGTAACCCCCGAAAGTACACTCCAGTCCAAACCAAAAAAAAATTATTTTCTGTGTTTGTGAATTGTGTGCGCAGTAGCCACACGTGCATCAACAAAGTAGTGCCAAGCTTGTGCCTGTGTCATAAGTAAAGGGTTGGCTGGCTTGACCGTTAAGGGTGCTGTAACCCCCGAAAGTACACTCCAGTCCAAACCAAAAAAAAAAATTATTTTCTGTGTTTGTGAATTGTGTGCGCAGTAGCCGCACGTGCATCAACAAAGTAGTGCCAAACGTGCGCCTGTGTCATAAGTAAAGGGCCAGCTGGCTTGACTGTTAAGGGTGCTGTAACCCCCGAAAGTACACTCCAGTCCAAACCAAAAACAATATTATTTTCTGTGTTTGTGAATTGTGTGCGCAGTAGCCGCACGTGCATCAACAAAGTAGTGCCAAGCGTGTGCCTGTGTCATAAGTAAAGGGCCGGCTGGCGTGACCGTTAAAGGGTGCTGTAACCCCCAAAGTACACTCCAGTCCAAACCAAAAAAAAAATTATTTTCTGTGTTTGTGAATTGTGTGCGCAGTAGCCGCACGTGCATCAACAAAGTAGTGCCAAGCGTGCGCCTGTGTCATAAGTAAAGGGCCGGCTGGCTTGACCGTTAAAGGGTGCAGTAACCCCCGAAAGTACACTCCAGTCCAAACCAAAAAAAAATTATTTTCTGTGTTTGTGAATTGTGTGCGCAGTAGCTGCACGTGCATCAACAAAGTAGTGCCAAGCGTGCGCCTGTGTCATAAGTAAAGGGCCGGCTGGCTTTACTGTTAAGGGTGCTGTAACCCCTGAAAGTACACTCCAGTCCAAACCAAAAAAAATATTATTTTCTGTGTTTGTGAATTGTGTGCGCAGTAGCTGCACGTGCATCAACAAAGTAGTGCCAAGCGTGTGCCTGTGTCATAAGTAAAGGGCCGGCTGCCGTGACCGTTAAAGGGTGCTGTAACCCCCAAAGTACACTCCAGTCCAAACCAAAAAAAAAATTATTTTCTGTGTTTGTGAATTGTGTGCGCAGTAGCCGCACGTGCATCAACAAAGTAGTGCCAAGCGTGCGCCTGTGTCATAAGTAAAGGGCCGGCTGGCTTGACCGTTAAAGGGTGCTGTAACCCCCAAAGTACACTCCAGTCCAAACCAAAAAAAAAATTATTTTCTGTGTTTGTGAATTGTGTGCGCAGTAGCCGCACGTGCATCAACAAAGTAGTGCCAAGCGTGTGCCTGTGTCATAAGTAAAGGGCTGGCTGGCTTGACCGTTAAGGGTGCTGTAACCCCCAAAAGTACACTCCAGTCCAAACCAAAAAAAAAATTATTTTCTGTGTTTGTGAATTGTGTGCGCAGTAGCCGCACGTGCATCAACAAAGTAGTGCCAAGCGTGCGCCTGTGTCATAAGTAAAGGGCCGGCTGGCTTGACTGTTAAGGGTGCTGTAACCCCCGAAAGTACACTCCAGTCCAAACCAAAAAAAATATTATTTTCTGTGTTTGTGAATTGTGTGCGCAGTAGCCGCACGTGCATCAACAAAGTAGTGCCAAGCGTGTGCCTGTGTCATAAGTAAAGGGCCGGCTGGCGTGACCGTTAAAGGGTGCTGTAACCCCCAAAGTACACTCCAGTCCAAACCAAAAAAAAAATTATTTTCTGTGTTTGTGAATTGTGTGCGCAGTAGCCGCACGTGCATCAACAAAGTAGTGCCAAGCGTGCGCCTGTGTCATAAGTAAAGGGCCGGCTGGCTTGACCGTTAAAGGGTGCTGTAACCCCCGAAAGTACACTCCAGTCCAAACCAAAAAAAAATTATTTTCTGTGTTTGTGAATTGTGTGCGCAGTAGCTGCACGTGCATCAACAAAGTAGTGCCAAGCGTGCGCCTGTGTCATAAGTAAAGGGCCGGCTGGCTTGACCGTTAAGGGTGCTGTAACCCCCGAAAGTACACTCCAGTCCAAACCAAAAAAAAATTATTTTCTGTGTTTGTGCATTGTGTGCGCAGTAGCCGCACGTGCATCAACAAAGTAGTGCCAAGCGTGCGCCTGTGTCATAAGTAAAGGGCCGGCTGGCTTGACCGTTAAGGGTGCTGTAACCCCCAAAAGTACACTCCAGTCCAAACCAAAAAAAAATTATTTTCTGTGTTTGTGAATTGTGTGCGCAGTAGCCGCACGTGCATCAACAAAGTAGTGCCAAGCGTGCGCCTGTGTCATAAGTAAAGGGCCGGCTGGCTTGACCGTTAAGGGTGCTGTAACCCCCGAAAGTACACTCCAGTCCAAACCAAAAAAAAAATTATTTTCTGTGTTTGTGAATTGTGTGCGCAGTAGCCGCACGTGCATCAACAAAGTAGTGCCAAGCGTGTGCCTGTGTCATAAGTAAAGGGCTGGCTGGCTTGACTGTTAAGGGTGCTGTAACCCCCGAAAGTACACTCCAGTCCAAACCAAAAAAAAAATTATTTTCTGTGTTTGTGAATTGTGTGCGCAGTAGCCGCACGTGCATCAACAAAGTAGTGCCAAGCGTGCGCCTGTGTCATAAGTAAAGGGCCGGCTGGCTTGACCGTTAAAGGGTGCTGTAACCCCCAAAGTACACTCCAGTCCAAACCAAAAAAAAAATAATTTTCTGTGTTTGTGAATTGTGTGTGCAGTAGCCGCACGTGCATCAACAAAGTAGTGCCAAGCGTGCGCCTGTGTCATAAGTAAAGGGCCGGCTGGCTTGACCGTTAAAGGGTGCTGTAACCCCCAAAAGTACACTCCAGTCCAAACCAAAAAAAAATTATTTTCTGTGTTTGTGAATTGTGTGCGCAGTAGCCACACGTGCATCAACAAAGTAGTGCCAAGCTTGTGCCTGTGTCATAAGTAAAGGGTTGGCTGGCTTGACCGTTAAGGGTGCTGTAACCCCCGAAAGTACACTCCAGTCCAAACCAAAAAAAAAAATTATTTTCTGTGTTTGTGAATTGTGTGCGCAGTAGCCGCACGTGCATCAACAAAGTAGTGCCAAGCGTGCGCCTGTGTCATAAGTAAAGGGCCGGCTGGCTTGACTGTTAAGGGTGCTGTAACCCCCGAAAGTACACTCCAGTCCAAACCAAAAAAAATATTATTTTCTGTGTTTGTGAATTGTGTGCGCAGTAGCCGCACGTGCATCAACAAAGTAGTGCCAAGCGTGTGCCTGTGTCATAAGTAAAGGGCCGGCTGGCGTGACCGTTAAAGGGTGCTGTAACCCCCAAAGTACACTCCAGTCCAAACCAAAAAAAAAATTATTTTCTGTGTTTGTGAATTGTGTGCGCAGTAGCGCACGTGCATCTACAAAGTAGTGCCAAGCGTGCGCCTGTGTCATAAGTAAAGGGCCGGCTGGCTTGACCGTTAAAGGGTGCTGTAACCCCCGAAAGTACACTCCAGTCCAAACCAAAAAAAAATTATTTTCTGTGTTTGTGAATTGTGTGCGCAGTAGCTGCACGTGCATCAACAAAGTAGTGCCAAGCGTGCGCCTGTGTCATAAGTAAAGGGCCGGCTGGCTTGACCGTTAAAGGGTGCTGTAACCCCCAAAGTACACTCCAGTCCAAACCAAAAAAAAAATAATTTTCTGTGTTTGTGAATTGTGTGTGCAGTAGCCGCACGTGCATCAACAAAGTAGTGCCAAGCGTGCGCCTGTGTCATAAGTAAAGGGCCGGCTGGCTTGACCGTTAAAGGGTGCTGTAACCCCCGAAAGTACACTCCAGTCCAAACCAAAAAAAAATTATTTTCTGTGTTTGTGAATTGTGTGCGCAGTAGCCACACGTGCATCAACAAAGTAGTGCCAAGCTTGTGCCTGTGTCATAAATAAAGGGTTGGCTGGCTTGACCGTTAAGGGTGCTGTAACCCCCGAAAGTACACTCCAGTCCAAACCAAAAAAAAAAATTATTTTCTGTGTTTGTGAATTGTGTGCGCAGTAGCCGCACGTGCATCAACAAAGTAGTGCCAAGCGTGCGCCTGTGTCATAAGTAAAGGGCCGGCTGGCTTGACTGTTAAGGGTGCTGTAACCCCCGAAAGTACACTCCAGTCCAAACCAAAAAAAATATTATTTTCTGTGTTTGTGAATTGTGTGCGCAGTAGCCGCACGTGCATCAACAAAGTAGTGCCAAGCGTGTGCCTGTGTCATAAGTAAAGGGCCGGCTGGCGTGACCGTTAAAGGGTGCTGTAACCCCCAAAGTACACTCCAGTCCAAACCAAAAAAAAAATTATTTTCTGTGTTTGTGAATTGTGTGCGCAGTAGCCGCACGTGCATCAACAAAGTAGTGCCAAGCGTGCGCCTGTGTCATAAGTAAAGGGCCGGCTGGCTTGACCGTTAAAGGGTGCAGTAACCCCCGAAAGTACACTCCAGTCCAAACCCAAAAAAAATTATTTTCTGTGTTTGTGAATTGTGTGCGCAGTAGCTGCACGTGCATCAACAAAGTAGTGCCAAGCGTGCGCCTGTGTCATAAGTAAAGGGCCGGCTGGCTTGACTGTTAAGGGTGCTGTAACCCCCAAAAGTACACTCCAGTCCAAACCAAAAAAAATATTATTTTCTGTGTTTGTGAATTGTGTGCGCAGTAGCCGCACGTGCATCAACAAAGTAGTGCCAAGCGTGTGCCTGTGTCATAAGTAAAGGGCCGGCTGGCGTGACCGTTAAAGGGTGCTGTAACCCCCAAAGTACACTCCAGTCCAAACCAAAAAAAAAATTATTTTCTGTGTTTGTGAATTATGTGCGCAGTAGCCGCACGTGCATCAACAAAGTAGTGCCAAGCGTGCGCCTGTGTCATAAGTAAAGGGCCGGCTGGCTTGACCGTTAAGGGTGCTGTAACCCCCGAAAGTACACTCCAGTCCAAACCAAAAAAAAAAAATATTTTCTGTGTTTGTGAATTGTGTGCGCAGTAGCCGCACGTGCATCAACAAAGTAGTGCCAAGCGTGCGCCTGTGTCATAAGTAAAGGGCCGGCTGGCTTGACTGTTAAGGGTGCTGTAACCCCCGAAAGTACACTCCAGTCCAAACCAAAAAAAATATTATTTTCTGTGTTTGTGAATTGTGTGCGCAGTAGCCGCACGTGCATCAAAAAAGTAGTGCCAAGCGTGTGCCTGTGTCATAAGTAAAGGGCCGGCTGGCGTGACCGTTAAAGGGTGCTGTAACCCCCAAAGTACACTCCAGTCCAAACCAAAAAAAAAAATATTTTCTGTGTTTGTGAATTGTGTGCGCAGTAGCCGCACGTGCATCAACAAAGTAGTGCCAAGCGTGCGCCTGTGTCATAAGTAAAGGGCCGGCTGGCTTGACCGTTAAAGGGTGCTGTAACCCCCGAAAGTACACTCCAGTCCAAACCAAAAAAAATTTATTTTCTGTGTTTGTGAATTGTGTGCGCAGTAGCTGCACGTGCATCAACAAAGTAGTGCCAAGCGTGCGCCTGTTTCATAAGTAAAGGGCCGGCTGGCTTGACCGTTAAGGGTGCTGTAACCCCCGAAAGTACACTCCAGTCCAAACCAAAAAAAATATTATTTTCTGTGTTTGTGAATTGTGTGCGCAGTAGCCGCACGTGCATCAACAAAGTAGTGCCAAGCGTGCGCCTGTGTCATAAGTAAAGGGCCGGCTGGCTTCACCGTTAAGGGTGCTGTAACCCCCAAAAGTACACTCCAGTCCAAACCAAAAAAAAATTATTTTCTGTGTTTGTGAATTGTGTGCGCAGTAGCCGCACGTGCATCAACAAAGTAGTGCCAAGCGTGCGCCTGTGTCATAAGTAAAGGGCCGGCTGGCTTGACCGTTAAGGGTGCTGTAACCCCCGAAAGTACACTCCAGTCCAAACCAAAAAAAAAATTATTTTCTGTGTTTGTGAATTGTGTGCGCAGTAGCCGCACGTGCATCAACAAAGTAGTGCCAAGCGTGTGCCTGTGTCATAAGTAAAGGGCTGGCTGGCTTGACCGTTAAGGGTGCTGTAACCCCCGAAAGTACACTCCAGTCCAAACCAAAAAAAAAATTATTTTCTGTGTTTGTGAATTGTGTGCGCAGTAGCCGCACGTGCATCAACAAAGTAGTGCCAAGCGTGCGCCTGTGTCATAAGTAAAGGGCCGGCTGGCTTGACTGCTAAGGGTGCTGTAACCCCCGAAAGTACACTCCAGTCCAAACCAAAAAAAAAATAATTTTCTGTGTTTGTGAATTGTGTGCGCAGTAGCCGCACGTGCATCAACAAAGTAGTGCCAAGCGTGCGCCTGTGTCATAAGTAAAGGGCTGGCTGGCTTGACCGTTAAGGGTGCTGTAACCCCCGAAAGTACACTCCAGTCCAAACCAAAAAAAAATTATTTTCTGTGTTTGTGAATTGTGTGCGCAGTAGACGCACCTGCATCAACAAAGTAGTGCCAAGCGTGCGCCTGTGTCATAAGTAAAGGGCCGGCTGGCTTGACCGTTAAAGGGTGCTGTAACCCCCAAAGTACACTCCAGTCCAAACCAAAAAAAAAATAATTTTCTGTGTTTGTGAATTGTGTGTGCAGTAGCCGCACGTGCATCAACAAAGTAGTGCCAAGCGTGCGCCTGTGTCATAAGTAAAGGGCCGGCTGGCTTGACCGTTAAAGGGTGCTGTAACCCCCGAAAGTACACTCCAGTCCAAACCAAAAAAAAATTATTTTCTGTGTTTGTGAATTGTGTGCGCAGTAGCCACACGTGCATCAACAAAGTAGTGCCAAGCTTGTGCCTGTGTCATAAGTAAAGGGTTGGCTGGCTTGACCGTTAAGGGTGCTGTAACCCCCGAAAGTACACTCCAGTCCAAACCAAAAAAAAAAATTATTTTCTGTGTTTGTGAATTGTGTGCGCAGTAGCCGCACGTGCATCAACAAAGTAGTGCCAAGCGTGCGCCTGTGTCATAAGTAAAGGGCCGGCTGGCTTGACTGTTAAGGGTGCTGTAACCCCCGAAAGTACACTCCAGTCCAAACCAAAAAAAATATTATTTTCTGTGTTTGTGAATTGTGTGCGCAGTAGCCGCACGTGCATCAACAAAGTAGTGCCAAGCGTGTGCCTGTGTCATAAGTAAAGGGCCGGCTTGCGTGACCGTTAAAGGGTGCTGTAACCCCCAAAGTACACTCCAGTCCAAACCAAAAAAAAAATTATTTTCTGTGTTTGTGAATTGTGTGCGCAGTAGCCGCACATGCATCAACAAAGTAGTGCCAAGCGTGCGCCTGTGTCATAAGTAAAGGGCCGGCTGGCTTGACCGTTAAAGGGTGCTGTAACCCCCGAAAGTACACTCCAGTCCAAACCAAAAAAAAATTATTTTCTGTGTTTGTGAATTGTGTGCGCAGTAGCTGCACGTGCATCAACAAAGTAGTGCCAAGCGTGCGCCTGTGTCATAAGTAAAGGGCCGGCTGGCTTGACCGTTAAGGGTGCTGTAACCCCCGAAAGTACACTCCAGTCCAAACCCAAAAAAAAATTATTTTCTGTGTTTGTGCATTGTGTGCGCAGTAGCCGCACGTGCATCAACAAAGTAGTGCCAAGCGTGCGCCTGTGTCATAAGTAAAGGGCCGGCTGGCTTGACCGTTAAGGGTGCTGTAACCCCCAAAAGTACACTCCAGTCCAAACCAAAAAAAAATTATTTTCTGTGTTTGTGAATTGTGTGCGCAGTAGCCGCACGTGCATCAACAAAGTAGTGCCAAGCGTGCGCCTGTGTCATAAGTAAAGGGCCGGCTGGCTTGACCGTTAAGGGTGCTGTAACCCCCGAAAGTACACTCCAGTCCAAACCAAAAAAAAAATTATTTTCTGTGTTTGTGAATTGTGTGCGCAGTAGCCGCACGTGCATCAACAAAGTAGTGCCAAGCGTGTGCCTGTGTCATAAGTAAAGGGCTGGCTGGCTTGACTGTTAAGGGTGCTGTAACCCCCGAAAGTACACTCCAGTCCAAACCAAAAAAAAAATTATTTTCTGTGTTTGTGAATTGTGTGCGCAGTAGCCGCACGTGCATCAACAAAGTAGTGCCAAGCGTGCGCCTGTGTCATAAGTAAAGGGCCGGCTGGCTTGACCGTTAAAGGGTGCTGTAACCCCCAAAGTACACTCCAGTCCAAACCAAAAAAAAAATAATTTTCTGTGTTTGTGAATTGTGTGTGCAGTAGCCGCACGTGCATCAACAAAGTAGTGCCAAGCGTGCGCCTGTGTCATAAGTAAAGGGCCGGCTGGCTTGACCGTTAAAGGGTGCTGTAACCCCCGAAAGTACACTCCAGTCCAAACCAAAAAAAAATTATTTTCTGTGTTTGTGAATTGTGTGCGCAGTAGCCACACGTGCATCAACAAAGTAGTGCCAAGCTTGTGCCTGTGTCATAAGTAAAGGGTTGGCTGGCTTGACCGTTAAGGGTGCTGTAACCCCCGAAAGTACACTCCAGTCCAAACCAAAAAAAAAAATTATTTTCTGTGTTTGTGAATTGTGTGCGCAGTAGCCGCACGTGCATCAACAAAGTAGTGCCAAGCGTGCGCCTGTGTCATAAGTAAAGGGCCGGCTGGCTTGACTGTTAAGGGTGCTGTAACCCCCGAAAGTACACTCCAGTCCAAACCAAAAAAAATATTATTTTCTGTGTTTGTGAATTGTGTGCGCAGTAGCCGCACGTGCATCAACAAAGTAGTGCCAAGCGTGTGCCTGTGTCATAAGTAAAGGGCCGGCTTGCGTGACCGTTAAAGGGTGCTGTAACCCCCAAAGTACACTCCAGTCCAAACCAAAAAAAAAAATATTTTCTGTGTTTGTGAATTGTGTGCGCAG
The DNA here is from genome assembly GCA_031769625.1 of Taudactylus pleione. NCBI lineage: Eukaryota > Metazoa > Chordata > Amphibia > Anura > Myobatrachidae > Taudactylus > Taudactylus pleione. Next base: position 7,032,237 of record JAUIMM010000300.1, read on the forward strand.
TAGCCGCACATGCATCAACAAAGTAGTGCCAAGCGTGCGCCTGTGTCATAAGTAAAGGGCCGGCTGGCTTGACCGTTAAAGGGTGCTGTAACCCCCGAAAGTACACTCCAGTCCAAACCAAAAAAAAATTATTTTCTGTGTTTGTGAATTGTGTGCGCAGTAGCTGCACGTGCATCAACAAAGTAGTGCCAAGCGTGCGCCTGTGTCATAAGTAAAGGGCCGGCTGGCTTGACCGTTAAGGGTGCTGTAACCCCCGAAAGTACACTCCAGTCCAAACCCCAAAAAAAATTATTTTCTGTGTTTGTGCATTGTGTGCGCAGTAGCCGCACGTGCATCAACAAAGTAGTGCCAAGCGTGCGCCTGTGTCATAAGTAAAGGGCCGGCTGGCTTGACCGTTAAGGGTGCTGTAACCCCCAAAAGTACACTCCAGTCCAAACCAAAAAAAAATTATTTTCTGTGTTTGTGAATTGTGTGCGCAGTAGCCGCACGTGCATCAACAAAGTAGTGCCAAGCGTGCGCCTGTGTCATAAGTAAAGGGCCGGCTGGCTTGACCGTTAAGGGTGCTGTAACCCCCGAAAGTACACTCCAGTCCAAACAAAAAAAAAAATTATTTTCTGTGTTTGTGAATTGTGTGCGCAGTAGCCGCACGTGCATCAACAAAGTAGTGCCAAGCGTGTGCCTGTGTCATAAGTAAAGGGCTGGCTGGCTTGACTGTTAAGGGTGCTGTAACCCCCGAAAGTACACTCCAGTCCAAACCAAAAAAAAAATTATTTTCTGTGTTTGTGAATTGTGTGCGCAGTAGCCGCACGTGCATCAACAAAGTAGTGCCAAGCGTGCGCCTGTGTCATAAGTAAAGGGCCTGCTGGCTTGACCGTTAAAGGGTGCTGTAACCCCCAAAGTACACTCCAGTCCACACCAAAAAAAAAATAATTTTCTGTGTTTGTGAATTGTGTGTGCAGTAGACGCACGTGCATCAACAAAGTAGTGCCAAGCGTGCGCCTGTGTCATAAGTAAAGGGCCGGCTGGCTTGACCGTTAAAGGGTGCTGTAACCCCCGAAAGTACACTCCAGTCCAAACCAAAAAAAAATTATTTTCTGTGTTTGTGAATTGTGTGCGCAGTAGCCACACGTGCATCAACAAAGTAGTGCCAAGCTTGTGCCTGTGTCATAAGTAAAGGGTTGGCTGGCTTGACCGTTAAGGGTGCTGTAACCCCCGAAAGTACACTCCAGTCCAAACCAAAAAAAATAATTATTTTCTGTGTTTGTGAATTGTGTGCGCAGTAGCCGCACGTGCATCAACAAAGTAGTGCCAAGCGTGCGCCTGTGTCATAAGTAAAGGGCCGGCTGGCTTGACTGTTAAGGGTGCTGTAACCCCCGAAAGTACACTCCAGTCCAAACCAAAAAAAATATTATTTTCTGTGTTTGTGAATTGTGTGCGCAGTAGCCGCACGTGCATCAACAAAGTAGTGCCAAGCGTGTGCCTGTGTCATAAGTAAAGGGCCGGCTGGCGTGACCGTTAAAGGGTGCTGTAACCCCCAAAGTACACTCCAGTCCAAACCAAAAAAAAAATTATTTTCTGTGTTTGTGAATTGTGTGCGCAGTAGCCGCACGTGCATCAACAAAGTAGTGCCAAGCGTGCGCCTGTGTCATAAGTAAAGGGCCGGCTGGCTTGACCGTTAAAGGGTGCTGTAACCCCCGAAAGTACACTCCAGTCCAAACCAAAAAAAAATTATTTTCTGTGTTTGTGAATTGTGTGCGCAGTAGCTGCACGTGCATCAACAAAGTAGTGCCAAGCGTGCGCCTGTGTCATAAGTAAAGGGCCGGCTGGCTTGACCGTTAAGGGTGCTGTAACCCCCGAAAGTACACTCCAGTCCAAACCAAAAAAAAAATTATTTTCTGTGTTTGTGAATTGTGTGCGCAGTAGCCGCACGTGCATCAACAATGTAGTGCCAAGCGTGCGCCTGTGTCATAAGTAAAGGGCCGGCTGGCTTGACCGTTAAGGGTGCTGTAACCCCCAAAAGTACACTCCAGTCCAAACCAAAAAAAAATTATTTTCTGTGTTTGTGAATTGTGTGCGCAGTAGCCGCACGTGCATCAACAAAGTAGTGCCAAGCGTGCGCCTGTGTCATAAGTAAAGGGCCGGCTGGCTTGACCGTTAAGGGTGCTGTAACCCCCGAAAGTACACTCCAGTCCAAACCAAAAAAAAAATTATTTTCTGTGTTTGTGAATTGTGTGCGCAGTAGCCGCACGTGCATCAACAAAGTAGTGCCAAGCGTGTGCCTGTGTCATAAGTAAAGGGCTGGCTGGCTTGACCGTTAAGGGTGCTGTAACCCCCGAAAGTACACTCCAGTCCAAACCAAAAAAAAAATTATTTTCTGTGTTTGTGAATTGTGTGCGCAGTAGCCGCACGTGCATCAACAAAGTAGTGCCAAGCGTGCGCCTGTGTCATAAGTAAAGGGCCGGCTGGCTTGACCATTAAAGGGTGCTGTAACCCCCAAAGTACACTCCAGTCCAAACCAAAAAAAAAATTATTTTCTGTGTTTGTGAATTGTGTGCGCAGTAGCCGCACGTGCATCAACAAAGTAGTGCCAAGCGTGCACCTGTGTCATAAGTAAAGGGCCAGCTGGCTTGACCGTTAAAGGGTGCTGTAACCCCCGAAAGTACACTCCAGTCCAAACCAAAAAAAAATTATTTTCTGTGTTTGTGAATTGTGTGCGCAGTAGCCGCACGTGCATCAACAAAGTAGTGCCAAGCGTACGCCTGTGTCATAAGTAAAGGGCCGGCTGGCTTGACCGTTAAAGGGTGCTGTAACCCCCGAAAGTACACTCCAATCCAAACCAAAAAAAAATTATTTTCTGTGTTTGTGAATTGTGTGCGCAGTAGCCGCACATGCATCAACAAAGTAGTGCCAAGCGTGCGCCTGTGTCATAAGTAAAGGGCCGGCTGGCTTGACCGTTAAGGGTGCTGTAACCCCCGAAAGTACACTCCAGTCCAAACCAAAAAAATAATAATTTTCTGTGTTTGTGAATTGTGTGTGCAGTAGCCGCACGTGCATCAACAAATTAGTGCCAAGCGTGCGCCTGTGTCATAAGTAAAGGGCCGGCTGGCTTGACCGTTAAGGGTGCTGTAACCCCCGAAAGTACACTCCAGTCCAAACCAAAAAAAAAATTATTTTCTGTGTTTGTGAATTGTGTGCGCAGTAGCCGCACGTGCATCAACAAAGTAGTGCCAAGCGTGCGCCTGTGTCATAAGTAAAGGGCCGGCTGGCTTGACCGTTAAGGGTGCTGTAACCCCCGAAAGTACACTCCAGTCCAAACCAAAAAAAAAATTATTTTCTGTGTTTGTGAATTGTGTGCGCAGTAGCCGCACGTGCATCAACAAAGTAGTGCCAAGCGTGCGCCTGTGTCATAAGTAAAGGGCCGGCTGGCTTGACCGTTAAGGGTGCTGTAACCCCCGAAAGTACACTCCAGTCCAAACCAAAAAAAAAATTATTTTCTGTGTTTGTGAATTGGGTGCGCAGTAGCCGCACGTGCATCAACAAAGTAGTGCCAAGCGTGCGCCTGTGTCATAAGTAAAGGGCCGGCTGGCTTGACCGTTAAGGGTGCTGTAACCCCCGAAAGTACACTCCAGTCCAAACCAAAAAAAAAATTATTTTCTGTGTTTGTGAATTGTGTGCGCAGTAGCCGCACGTGCATCAACAAAGTAGTGCCAAGCGTGCGCCTGTGTCATAAGTAAAGGGCCGGCTGGCTTGACCATTAAAGGGTGCTGTAACCCCCGAAAGTACACTCCAGTCCAAACCAAAAAAAAAATTATTTTCTGTGTTTGTGAATTGTGTGCGCAGTAGCCGCACGTGCATCAACAAAGTAGTGCCAAGCGTGCGCCTGTGTCATAAGTAAAGGGCCGGCTGGCTTGACCGTTAAAGGGTGCTGTAACCCCCAAAGGTACACTCCAGTCCAAACCCAAAAAAAAATTATTTTCTGTGTTTAGCCGCACGTATACATCAAATCGATATAACATAAATGGAGGACCAAACTTTCTCCGATAAAAATAAAATAGAGAAAGATCAAGAACCACTTCCTCCTAGTGCTGAAGCTGCTGCCACTAGTCATGACATAGACGATAACATGCCATCAACGTCGTCTGCCAAGGCCGATGCCCAATGTCATAGTAGAGGGCACATACAATCCCAAATGGCAAAGTTCAGGAAAATAACCTTGAAAAAGACATTTAAATCAGCTGAAGAGAAACGTAAACTTGCCAATATGCCATTTACGACACGGAGTGGCAAGGAACGGCTAAGGTGGATCCCTAGTATGTTCATGACTAGTGGTTCAGCTTCACATGACGATGGAAGCCCTCCTCCCACTAAAAAAATCAAAAGAGTTAAGCTGGCAAAAGCACAGCGAAGAACTGTGCTTTCTAAGAAGATATCACAAATCCCCAAGGAGAGTCCAAGTGTGGTGGTGGTTGCGATGCCTGACCTTCCCAGCACTGGATGGGAAGAGGTGGCTCTTTCCACCATTTGCACGCCCCCTGCAAGTGCTGAAAGGAGCACCCACAGTCCACTTGCTGATATGCAAATTGAAGATGTCACTGTTGAAGTACAACAGGATGAGGATACTGGTGTAGCTGGCGCTGAGGAGGAAGTTGGCGAGGAGGATTCTGATGGTGATGTGGTTTGTTTAAATCAGGCTCCGGGGGAGACAGTTGTTGTCCGTGGGATGAAAAAGCCCATCACGGTCATGCCTGGGCAGAAGACCAAACATTCCACCTCTTTGGTCTGGCAATATTTCTATCCAAATCCGGACAACAACTGTCTTGCCATATGTACCATATGTAAAGGTGAAATAAGTAGGGGTAGGGACGTCAACCACCTAGGAACATCCTCCCTTATACGGCACCTGCAGCGCATTCATAAATAGTTACTGTCAAGTTCAGAAACCTTGGCTAAGACCGTAAGCAGTCCAGGGACACCTAAATCCCATTGTCCTGTTGTATCCAAGCGCCTGCAAACCACACCGTCAACTCCCTCCTCGTCAATTTCCTCCTTAGTCAGGATCGGAAGTAGTCCTGCAGGCCATGTCACTGGCATGACTGACTCTCCTATCCAGGATTCCTCTGGAGGATCCTGCATTGCTACGCCTACTGCTGCCGCTGCTGCTGTTGCTGCTGCTGTGAGTCGTTCATCATCCCAGAGAGGAAGTAGGAACACCACTACTTTTACTAAACAATTGACCCTCCAACAGTCCTTAGCGAGGAGGATGAAGTACGACAGCAGTCATCCTGAAGCAAAACGTATAACTGAGGCCTTGACTGCTATGTTGGTGTTAGACGTGCGTCTGGTATCCGCCATTAGTGCAGTGGGATTTAGACAATTGATGGAGGTAGTGTGTCCCCGGTTCCAAATCCCGTCTAGATTCCACTTCACTAGGCAGGCGATACCGAGACTGTACAGAAACGTCAGAAAAAGTGTCCTCAGTGTCCTGAAAAATACCGTTGTACACAATGTCCACTTAACCACGGACATGTGGACAAGTGGATCAGGGCAGACTAAGGACTATATGACTGTGACAGCCCACTGGGTAGATGTATCACCTTACGCAGCAACAGCAGCAGCGTCACCAGTAGCAGCATCTCAGAAACGCCAGCTCGTTACAAGGCAGGCTACGCTGTGTATCACTGGTTTCAGTAAGAGGCACACCGCCAACAACCTCTTAGAGAAACTGAGGGAAATCATCGCCCAGTGGCTTACCCCACTTAGACTCTCCTGGGGATTTGTGATATCTGACAACGCCACCAATATTGTGCGGGCATTACATCTGGGCAAATTCCAGCACGTCCCATGTTTTGCTCACACAATAAACTTGGTGGTGCAGAATTTTCTGAAAAGCGACAGGGGCGTGCAGGAGACGCTTTGGGTGGCCCGAAAAATTTCTGGCCACTTTCACCATTCAGCGACTGCGTGCCGAAGACTGGAGCGCCAGCAAACACTCTTGAACCTGCCCCGCCATCACCTGAAGCAAGAGGTTGTGACGCGGTGGAACTCAACCCTCTATATGCTTCAGAGGATGGAGGAGCAGCAAAAGGCCATACAAGCCTATACATCCACCTATGACATAGGCAAAGGAGGGGGTATGCACCTGACTCAAGCGCAGTGGAGAATGATTTCCGTGTTGTGCAAGGTTCTCCAGCCCTTCGAACTTGCCACACGTGAAGTCAGTTCAGACACAGCCAGCTTGAGTCAGGTCATTCCCCTCATCAGGCTTTTGCAGAAGCAGCTGGAGAAAGTGAAGGAGGAGCTAAGACGGAGCGATTCCGCTCGGCATGTGGGACTTGTGGATGAAGCCCTTCATTCGCTTTACCAGGATTCCAGGGTGGTCAATCTGTTGAAATCTGACCACTACATTTTGGCCACCGTGCTTGATCCTAGGTTTAAAGCCTATGTGGTGTCTCTCTTTCCGGCCGACACAAGCCTGCAGAGGTGCAAAGACCTGCTGGTGAACACACTGTCAGCTGAAGCGGAACGTGACACGTCAACGGCTCCTTCTTCATTTTCTCCCGCAACTGGGGCTGCCAGGAAAAAACTTAGGTATCCTAAGCAACCCGCTGGCGGTGATGCAGGGCAGGCAGGACCAAGTTTGGACATCTGGTCCGGACTGAAGGACCTGGCAACAATTTCTGACATGTCTACTGTCACTGCATATGATACTGTCACCATTGACAGAATGGTGGAGGATTACATCGGTGACAGCATCCAAGTAGGCATGTCAGACAGTCCATACCTGTACTGGCAGGAAAAAGAGGCAATTTGGAGGCCCCTGTACAAGCTGGCTCTATTTTACCTGAGTTGCCCCCCCTCCAGTGTGTACTCCGAAAGAGTGTTTAGTGCAGCCAGGAACCTTAGAACACTTAGAACTTGTTACACCCTTTTGCACTTGGAGAATTAGGTCAGGGGGTCGGAGGGACATTCTAATATAGGCAGAGGACAGTAAAGGCATGTTTACACAAAAGCAGCTCATGTAGACCTGTAATAAGACACATATATGCCTGTTAGGAGGCCAATCTTTTCACCTGCTGTAAGGTACAGGTAGGTACAAATGCACCCTGCTGAAGACAACTTGGCAGTGGGGACTTGGTCACATCTCAGCATCTGTACGGCTATGCATATGTGAGAAAGTATGGTGTTTTTCCATACAGTTTTTGTATAGTGCCTGGGGAGGATTTACAGTACCTAAAAAAGCTACAGTATGTGCCAGTAAGCCTCAACCCATAGTAAACTTCCCGGCACAGCATCCCGGCAATCAAAGATGTTAAGAGATCGCTTATGCAAGCACTTTGCTACCAGGTTCAGATCCCTGCACACATAAGTGTGTCTACTGTATAATGGGTGCAGGTTGTGCGCACACCCTGCACCCGTTCACAATACTTACTGTACATCTTAGGGATCATGGTGCAGACTCCATGTTTCTGGACATATGCGCATGTGCCCAACAGAAATCACTCTGCACAAATTGCCCATCTTCCACTTGTAACATTTAAACAAATATATACAGTCAGGTGCATAAATATTGGGACATTGACAGAATTTTCATATTTTGGCCTCTATTCACCACCACAATGGCTTTGAAATGAAACAGACAAGATGTGCTTTAACTGCAGACTTTCAGATTTAATTTGAGGGTAATTACATCCAAATCAGGTGAACGGTGTAGGAATTACAATGGTTTCTATATGTGCCTCCCACTTTTTAATGGACCAAAAGTAATGGGACAAACTAAACGATCCTAAATCTAACTTTCACTTTTTAATACTTTGTTGCAAATCCTTTGCAGGCAATTACAGCCTGAAGTCTGGAACGCATAGACATCACCAGACGCTGGGTTTCATCCCTGATGATGTTCTGCCAGGCCTCTACTGCAAATGTCTTCAGTTCCTGCTTGTTCTTGGGGCATTTTCCCTTCAGTTTTGTCTTCATCAAGTGAAATGCATGCTCAATCGGATTCAGGTCAGGGGATTGACTTGGCCATTGCATAACATTCCACTTTTTAGCCTTAAAAACTCTTTGGTTGCTTTTGCAATATGCTTCGGGTCATTGTCCATCTGCACTGTGAAGCGCCGTCCAATGAGTTCTGAAGCATTTGACTGAATATGAGCATATAATATTGCCTGAAACACTTCAGAATTCATTCTGCTGCTTTTGTCAGCAGTCACATCATCAATAAATACAAGGGAACCAGTTCCATTGGCAGCCATACATGCCCACGCCATGACACTACCACCACCATGCTTCACTGATGAGGTGGTATGTTTTGGCTCATGAGCAGTTCCTTTCCTTCTCCATACTCTTCTCTTCCCATCACTCTGGTACAAGTTGATCTTTGTCTCATCTGTCCATAGGATGTTGTTCCAGAACTGTAATGGCTTTTTTAGATGTTGTTTGGCAAACTCTAATCTGGTCTTCCTGTTTTTGAGGCTCACCAATGGTTTACATCTTGTGGTGAACCCTCTATATCCACTCTTGTGAAGTCTTCTCTTGATTGTTGACTTTGACACATATACACCTACCTCCTGGAGAGTGTTCTTGATTTGGCCAACTGTTGAGCAGGGGTTTTTCTTCACCAGGGAAATAATTCTTCGGTCATCCACCACAGTTGTTTTCCGTGGTCTTCCGGGTCTTTTGGTGTTGCTGAGCTCTCCAGTGCATTCTTTCTTTTTAAGAATGTTATAAACAGTTGATTTGGCCACACCTAATGTTTTTGCTATCTCTCTGATGGGTTTGTTTTGATTTTTCAGCCTAATGATGGCTTGCTTCACTGATAGTGACAGCTCTTTGGATCTCATATTGAGAGTCGACAGCAACTGATTCCAAATGCAAATGTCACACCTAGAGTCAACTCCAGACCTTTTACCTGCTTAATTGATAATGAAATAATGAGGGAATAGCCCACACCTGTCCATGAAATAGCTTTTGAGTTGATAGTCCCATTACTTTTGGCCCCTTAAAAAGTGGGAGGCACATATAGAAACCGTTGTAATTCCTACACCGTTCACCTGATTTGGATGTAATTACCCACAAATTAAATCTGAAAGTCTGCAGTTAAAGCACATCTTGTTTGTTTCATTTCAAAGCCATTGTGGTGGTGAATAGAAGCCAAAATATGAAAATTCTGTAAATGTCCCAATATTTATGCACCTGACTGTACTTTCTTGTTTCAGAATCGGACAAATCAATTTGCCCATCTCTGGGCCTGATTGACTATGGAACGCAACTGCGAATGCAATATTATAATATAATTACACACGCAGTTCAACTGCGATAGCATGCTAATCCATTGCGATCGATATGCCACCGCAGCACAACATAAGGACGCCCACTTTACCTTACACACATCTGTAATGTTTAGCAAGCCTGCGAAACCATCGGTACAAGCGAGCACCATCACAGACTCACGCACACTTGCACAAGTCTGACCTTACTCAGAAATTGCTAACTTCATCGCAAGCTAAGAAACCTCAGGCTGCATATGGCATCACCCATGCAACAGCGTTCAAACGCACTGGCACGTCAGGGTTCACCTGACCTTCCCCCCCATTATCACCCTGAAATGGCACTTCCTTTCAAACCCTCTGCAATGGGTTTGCATTAGGGGTGAGCGGGATCGGATTTCTGAAATCCGAACCCCCCCGAGCCCCCCCGATCCGAGTCCGATCCGAGTCAGGCTCGACTTTTCCCGCCTGACTCGGATCTGAAATCGAGGCAAAACGTCATCATCCCGCCTTCCGAGTCTCGCGGGTTTTGGATCCTATATAAGGTACCCGCGTCGGCGCCATTTTCTCACTCGGCTGTGGACAGTGAAGAGGGAGGGTGGGAGTTAGGGCTGTGTAGTGTAGTGTAGTGTAGTGCTGCTGTTGTCCACTACTTCAAAGTCCATAGGGGCTGGCTGTGTTGTGCTGTGCTGCTGTTGTTAATAGGGGCTGTGTCCACTACTTCAAAGTCCATAGGGGCTGGCTGGACTGTGTTGTGCAGTCAGTTCTCCATAGGGGCTGTGTCCACTCCAAAGTCCTGTGCAGTGTCCCAGTCCTAAAGGGGTGCTGTAGTGTTGTCCAGGGGCTGCTCTGTCCATCAGGGGTGCTCCCCCCAAGTGCTAAAAAAATAATATATTTTCTGTGTTTGTGAATTGTGTGCGCAGTAGCCGCACGTGCATCAACAAAGTAGTGCCAAGCGTGCGCCTGTGTCATAAGTAAAGGGCCGGCTGGCTTCACCGTTAAAGGGTGCTCTAACCCCCGAAAGTACACTCCAGTCCAAACCAAAAAAAAAATTATTTTCTGTGTTTGTGAATTGTGTGCGCAGTAGCCGCACGTGCATCAACAAAGTAGTGCCAAGCGTGCGCCTGTGTCATAAGTAAAGGGCCGGCTGGCTTGACCGTTAAAGGGTGCTGTAACCCCCAAAAGTACACTCCAGTCCAAACCAAAAAAAAATTATTTTCTGTGTTTGTGAATTGTGTGCGCAGTAGCCGCACGTGCATCAACAAAGTAGTGCCAAGCGTGCGCCTGTGTCATAAGTAAAGGGCCAGCTGGCTTGACTGTTAAAGGGTGCTTTAACCCCCAAAGTACACTCCAGTCCAAACCAAAAAAAAAAATATTTTCTGTGTTTGTGAATTGTGTGCGCAGTAGCCGCACATGCATCAACAAAGTAGTGCCAAGCGTGCGCCTGTGTCATAAGTAAAGGGCCGGCTGGCTTGACCGTTAAAGGGTGCTGTAACCCCCGAAAGTACACTCCAGTCCAAACCAAAAAAAAAATTATTTTCTGTGTTTGTGAATTGTGTGCGCAGTAGCCGCACGTGCATCAACAAAGTAGTGCCAAGCGTGCGCCTGTGTCATAAGTAAAGGGCCGGCTGGCTTGACCGTTAAAGGGTGCTGTAACCCCCGAAAGTACACTCCAGTCCAAACCCAAAAAAAAATAATTTTCTGTGTTTGTGAATTGTGTGCGCAGTAGCCACACGTGCATCAACAAAGTAGTGCCAAGCGTGCGCCTGTGTCATAAGTAAAGGGCCGGCTGGCTTGACCGTTAAAGGGTGCTGTAACCCCCAAAGTACACTCCAGTCCAAACCAAAAAAAAATATATTTTCTGTGTTTGTGAATTGTGTGTGCAGTAGCCGCATGTGCATCAACAAAGTAGTGCCAAGCGTGCGCCTGTGTGATAAGTAAAGGGCCGGCTGGCTTGACCGTTAAAGGGTGCTGTAACCCACAAAGTACACTCCAGTCCAAACCAAAAAAAAAATTATTTTCTGTGTTAGTGAATTGTGTGCGCAGTAGCCGCACGTGCATCAACAAAGTAGTGCCAAGCGTGTGCCTGTGTCATAAGTAATGGGCCGGCTGGCTTGACCGTTAAAGGGTGCTGTAAACCCCGAAATTACACTCCAGTCCAAACCAAAAAATAAATTATTTTCTGTGTTTGTGAATTGTGTGCGCAGTAGCAGCACGTGCATCAACAAAGTAGTGCCAAGCGTACGCCTGTGTCATAAGTAAAGGGCCGGCTGGCTTGACCATTAAAGGGTGCTGTATCCCCCGAAAGTACACTCCAGTCCAAACCAAAAAAAAAATTATTTTCTGTGTTTGTGAATTGTGTGCGCAGTAGCCGCACGTGCATCAACAAAGTAGTGCCAAGCGTGCGCCTGTGTCATAAGTAAAGGGTCAGCTGGCTTGACTGTTAAAGGGTGTTGTAACCCCCAAAGTACACTCCAGTCCAAACCAAAAAAAAAATATTTTCTGTGTTTGTGAATTGTGTGCGCAGTAGCCGCACGTGCATCAACAAAGTAGTGCCAAGCGTGCGCCTGTGTCATAAGTAAAGGGCCGGCTGGCTTGACCGTTAAAGGGTGCTGTAACCCCCAAAAGTACACTCCAGTCCAAACCAAAATAAAAATTATTTTCTGTGTTTGTGAATTGTGTGCGCAGTAGCCGCACGTGCATCAACAAAGTAGTGCCAAGCGTGCGCCTGTGTCATAAGTAAAGGGCCGGCTGGCTTGACCGTTAAAGGGTGCTGTAACCCCCGAAAGTACACTTCAGTCCAAACCAAAAAAAAAATTATTTTCTGTGTTTGTGAATTGTGTGCGCAGTAGCCGCACGTGCATCAACAAAGTAGTGCCAAGCGTGCGCCTGTGTCATAAGTAAAGGGGCGGCTGGCTTCACCATTAAAGGGTGCTGTAACCCCCAAAGTACACTCCAGTCCAAACCAAAAAAAAAATTATTTTCTGTGTTTGTGAATTGTGTGCGCAGTAGCCGCACGTGCATCAACAAAGTAGTGCCAAGCGTGCACCTGTGTCATAAGTAAAGGGCCGGCTGGCTTGACCGTTAAAGGGTGCTGTAACCCCCGAAAGTACCCTCCAGTCCAAACCAAAAAAAAAATTATTTTCTGTGTTTGTGAATTGTGTGCGCAGTAGACGCACGTGCATCAACAAAGTAGTGCCAAGCGTGCGCCTGTGTCATAAGTAAAGGGCCGGCTGGCTTGACCATTAAAGGGTGCTGTAACCCCCAAAGTACACTCCAAACCCAAAAAAAAATAATTTTCTGTGTTTGTGAATTGTGTGCGCAGTAGCCGCACGTGCATCAACAAAGGAGCAGCGCCAAGCGTGCGCCTGTGTCCCATAAGTAAAGAGTCGGCTGGCTCATTTCTTAAAGGCTGGTGTAACCCACAAAGTGCACTACTCTCCAGCAAAAATAAAAAAATATTTTCTGTGTTTAGCCGCACGTATATATCAAATCGATATAACATAAATGGAGGACCAAACTTTCTCTGTGAAAAAAAAAATAGAGAAAGATCAAGAACCACTTCCTCCTAGTGCTGAAGCTGCTGCCACTAGTCATGACATAGACAATAACATGCCATCAACGTCGTCTGCCAAGGCCGATGCCCAATGTCATAGTAGAGGGCACATACAATCCCAAATGACAAAGTTCAGGAAAATGACTTGAAAAAAACATTTAAATCATCTGAAGAGAAACGTAAACTTGCCAATATGCCATTTACGACACGGAGTGGCAAGGAACGGATAAGGTCGATCCCTAGTATGTTCATGACTAGTGGTTCAGCTTCACATGACGATGGAAGCCCTCCTCCCACTAAAAAAATCAAAAGAGTTAAGCTGGCAAAAGCACAGCGAAGAACTGTGCTTTCTAAGAAGATATCACAAATCCCCAAGGAGAGTCCAAGTGTGGTGGTGGTTGCGATGCCTGACCTTCCCAGCACTGGATGGGAAGAGGTGGCTCTTTCCACCATTTGCACGCCCCCTGCAAGTGCTGAAAGGAGCACCCACAGTCCACTTGCTGATATGCAAATTGAAGATGTCACTGTTGAAGTACAACAGGATGAGGATACTGGTGTAGCTGGCGCTGAGGAGGAAGTTGGCGAGGAGGATTCTGATGGTGATGTGGTTTGTTTAAATCAGGCTCCGGGGGAGACAGTTGTTGTCCGTGGGATGAAAAAGCCCATCACGATCATGCCTGGGCAGAAGACCAAACATTCCACCTCTTTGGTCTGGCAATATTTCTATCCAAATCCGGACAACAACTGTCTTGCCATATGTACCATATGTAAAGGTGAAATAAGTAGGGGTAGGGACGTCAACCACCTAGGAACATCCTCCCTTATACGGCACCTGCAGCGCGTTCATAAAAAGTTACTGTCAAGTTCAGAAACTTTGGCTAAGACCGTAAGCAGTCCAGGGACACCTAAATCCCGTTGTCCTGTTGTATCCAAGCGCCTGCAAACCACACCGTCAACTCCCTCCTCGTCAATTTCCTCCTTAGTCAGGATCGGAAGTAGTCCTGCAGGCCATGTCACTGGCATGACTGACTCTCCTATCTGGGATTCCTCCGGAGGATCCAGCATTGCTACGCCTACTGCTGCCGCTGCTGCTGTTGCTGCTGCTGGGAGTCGTTCATCATCCCAGAGAGGAAGTAGGAACACCACTACTTTTACTAAACAATTGACGCTCCAACAGTCCTTAGCGAGGAGGATGAAGTACGACAGCAGTCATCCTGAAGCAAAACGTATAACTGAGGCCTTGACTGCTATGTTGGTGTTAGACGTGCGTCCGGTATCCGCTATTAGTGCAGTGGGATTTAGACAATTGATGGAGGTAGTGTGTCCCCGGTTCCAAATCCCGTCTAGATTCCACTTCACTAGGCAGGCGATACCGAGACTCTACAGAAACGTCAGAAAAAGTGTCCTCAGTGTCCTGAAAAATGCCGTTGTACACAATGTCCACTTAACCACGGACATGTGGACAAGTGGAACAGGGCAGACTAAGGACTATATGACTGTGACAGCCCACTGGGTAGATGTATCACCTTACGCAGCAACAGCAGCAGCGTCACCAGTAGCAGCATCTCAGAAACGAAAGCTCGTTACAAGGCAGGCTACGCTGTGTATCACCGGTTTCAGTAAGAGGCACACCGCCGACAACCTCTTAGAGAAACTGAGGGAAATCATCGCCCAGTGGCTTACCCCACTTAGACTCTCCTGGGGATTTGTGATATCTGACAACGCCACCAATATTGTGCGGGCATTACATCTGGGCAAATTCCAGCACATCCCATGTTTTGCTCACACAATAAACTTGGTGGTGCAGAATTTTCTGAAAAGCGACAGGGGCGTGCAGGAGACGCTTTGGGTGGCCCGAAAAATTTCTGGCCACTTTCGCCATTCAGCGACTGCGTGCCGAAGACTGGAGCGCCAGCAAACACTCTTGAACCTGCCCCGCCATCACCTGAAGCAAGAGGTTGTGACGCGGTGGAACTCAACCCTCTATATGCTTCAGAGGATGGAGGAGCAGCAAAAGGCCATACAAGCCTATACATCCACCTATGACATAGGCAAAGGAGGGGGTATGCACCTGACTCAAGCGCAGTGGAGAATGATTTCCGTGTTGTGCAAGGTTTTCCAGCCCTTCGAACTTGCCACACGTGAAGTCAGTTCAGACACTGCCAGCTTGAGTCAGGTCATTCCCCTCATCAGGCTTTTGCAGAAGCAGCTGGAGAAAGTGAAGGAGGAGCTAAGACGGAGCGATTCCGCTCGGCATGTGGGACTTGTGGATGAAGCCCTTCATTCGCTTTGCCAGGATTCCAGGGTGGTCAATCTGTTGAAATCAGACCACTACATTTTGGCCACCGTTCTCGATCCTAGGTTTAAAGCCTATGTGGTGTCTCTCTTTCCGGCCGACACAAGCCTGCAGAGGTGCAAAGACCTGCTGGTGAACACACTGTCAGCTGAAGCGGAACGTGACACGTCAACGGCTCCTTCTTCATTTTCTCCCGCAACTGGGGCTGCCAGGAAAAAACTTAGGTATCCTAAGCAACCCGCTGGCGGTGATGCAGGGCAGGCAGGACCAAGTTTGGACATCTGGTCCGGACTGAAGGACCTGGCAACAATTTCTGACATGTCTACTGTCACTGCATATGATACTGTCACCATTGACAGAATGGTGGAGGATTACATCGGTGACAGCATCCAAGTAGGCATGTCAGACAGTCCATACCTGTACTGGCAGGAAAAAGAGGCAATTTGGAGGCCCCTGTACAAACTGGCTCTATTTTACCTGAGTTGCCCCCCCTCCAGTGTATACTCCGAAAGAGTGTTTAGTGCAGCCGGGAACCTTGTCAGCGAAAGGCGTAGGAGGTTGCTTCCACAGAATGTGGAGAAGATGATGTTCATCAAAATGAATTATCAGCTCTTCCAGGGAGACCAGCCTCCAGAAGGTACAGAGGGACCTGTGGTGGTGGATTCAAGTGGGGACGAGTTAATACTCTGTGAGGATGAGGATGTACAGACTGAAGAGGGTGAGGAATCGGTGGATGAGGAGGATGAGGATGACATCTTGCCTCCGTAGAGCCAGTTTGTGCAGGGACACATTAATTGCCAGCTTGTTTTGTGGGGGCCCAAACGAACCAATCATTTCAGCCACAGTTGTGTGGCAGACCCTGGCGCTGAAATGATTGGTTTGTTAAAGTGTGCATGTCCTGTTTATACAACATAAGGGTGGGTGGGAGGGCCCAAGGACAATTCCATCTTGCACCTCTTTTTTTTCTTTGCATTATGTACAGTTTGGGGCCTAGTTTTTCAAACTGCCATCCTGTCTGCCACTGCAGTTTCACGCCTAGATGGGTCACGTGTTTGTGCCGCCCTCTCGTGTCGCTTAGCATAGTCATCCAGCTACCTCGGTGCAACCTTTTGGACATAAAAACACTATTGTGAGGTGTGAGGTGTTCAGAATAGACTGGAAATGAGTGGAAATTAAGGTTATTGAGGTTAATAATAGCATAGGAGCAGAAAAACCTACAAATTCTGTGATTTTAGCTGTTTTTATGCTTTTTTCAAAAAAATACAGATCCAAAACACAAAACCCAGAACCCAAAACACGGAAGGGTGGTTTTGGCAAAACCAATCCAGATCCAAAACACGAAGAAAGATCCAGATCCAAAACCAAAACACAAAACACGAAAAGTGGCCGGTGCACACCCCTAGTTTGCATAGTCATTGCGATCACAGTCCCAATCGCAATGGCTATTTCGCGCACTGCGGAGTACACAACACTCGGCCAATTGCTTGTGTATTGGCAACTGCGTTCCTTGCTAAATCAGGTCCTCTATTCATTACTCAAAAGGCTTATTATTTCTGTACATTGTATTTAATAAAATGTTAATTTCATAATGTGCCTCTATAAGTAGGATACAATATCAAGGACCTTATACTAATATTTTTTAATGTGGCTTCTCCAAGACAATTTATCTTAAGGTTGCTGTTATTTACAGGTTAGTCACCTGCTGTTTGTAGCTTGTGCAGCATACTGAGAAAATATATATTTAATGGCATTAAATTGATATTCAGGAGCTATTTCACTTTCATGTCCTAAGAACAGGATGCGAAATTATTCTGATATTCATAATTAAATGGTTCCATTGTGGCACATTTGAAACCTTCTATCTAAAGGTGACATGGGATGCCCTTAAACTGAACTAAAATATTTAATTCCGCAATAAACAGCAAATATTATTTCATAAGTCATCTATAAGTTTAATGAGATTAACTTGAAACATTATTTTTTATATTTCTATTTTGTATCCATAATTTCTTTCTTTGTAATGTATTACCATAAGCTAGGGGTGAACGGGTTCGGATTTCTGAAATCCGAACCCCTCCGAGCCCCCCAAATCCGAGGCCGATCCGAGTCAGGCTCGACTTTTCCCGCCTGGCTCAGATCTGAAATCGAGGCAAAACGTTATCATCCCGCCTTCCGAGTCTCACGAGTTTTGGATTCTATATAAGGTACCCACGTCGGCGCCATTTTCTCACTCGGCTGTGGACAGTGAAGAGGGAGGGTGGGAGTTAGGGCTGGCTGGGCTGTGTAGTGTAGTGTAGTGCAGTGTAGTGTTGTGCTGTGCTGCGCTGTGTTGCTGTTGTCAATAGGGGTTGTGTCCACTCCTTCAAAGTCCATAGGGGCTGGCTGTGTTGTGCTGTGCTGCTGTTGTCCATAGGGGCTGTGTCCACTCCTCCAAAGTCCATAGGGGCTGGCTGTGCTGTGCTGCTGTTGTCCATAGGGGCTGTGTCCACTCCTCCAAAGTCCATAGGGGCAGGCTGGACTGTGTTGTGCAGTCAGTTGTCCATAGGGGCTGTGTCCACTCCAAAGTCCTGTGCAGTGTCCCAGTCCTAAAGTGGTGCTGTAGTGTTGTCCAGGGGGTGCTCTGTCCATCAGGGGTGCTCCCCCAAAGTGCAAAAAAAATAAATATTTTTTCTGTGTTTGTGAATTGTGTGCGCAGTAGCCGCACGTGTGTCAACAAAGTAGCGCCAAGCGTGCACCTGTGTCATAAGTAAAGGGCCGGCTGGCCCATCCGTTAAAGGGTGCTGTAACTCCCAAAGTGCACTCCAAATAATATTTTTTTTTTCTGTGTTTGTGAATTGTGTGCGCAGTAGCCACACGTGTATCAACAAATTAGCGCCAAGCGTGCGCCTGTGTCATAAGTAAAGGACCAGCTTGCTTGACCGTTAAAAGGTGCTGTAACTCACAAAGTGCACTCCAAACAAAATAAAATATGATTTTCTGTGTTTGTGAATTGTGTGCGCAGTAGCCGCACGTGCATCAACAAAGTAGCGCCAAGCGTGCGCCTGTGTCATAAGTAAAGGACCGGCTGGCTTGACCGTTAAAGGGTGCTGTAACCCCCAAAGTGCACTCCATACAAATTAAAAAAATATTTTCTGTGTTTGTGAATTGTGTGCACTGTGGCTGCATGTGCATCAACAAAGGAACAATGCCAAGCGTGCGCCTGTGTCCCATAAGTCTGTTAAAGGGTGGTGTAACCCCCAAAGTGCACTCCACAAAAAATAAACAATTCTTTTTTTCTGTGTTTGTGTGCTAAATGTATGCGCAGTAGCCGCACGTGCATCAACACAGCAGCAACGCCAAGTGTGCGCCTGTGTCATAAGTCAAGGGCCTGTTTGGACATCTGGTCCGGACTGAAGGACGTGCCAACAATTTCTGACATGTCTACTGTCACTGCATATGATACTGTCGCCACTGACAGAATGGTGGAGGAATTATTTTCTGTTTGTGAATTGTGTGCACTGTGGCTGCATGTGCATCAACAAAGGAGCAGCGCCAAGCGTGCGCCTGTGTCATAAGTAAAGGACCGGCTGGCTTGTCCGTTAAAGGGTGGTGTAACCCTCAAAGTGCGCTCCACGAAAAATAAAAAATTGTCCTTTTTTTCTGTCTTTGTGAATTTTGTGGGCTGTAGCCACACCTGAATCCTCAAAGCAGCAGTGACAAGCGTGCTTCTGTCTGTTAAAGGGTGGTGTAACCCCCAAAGTGCGCTCCACAAAAAATAAAAAATTCTTCTTTTTTTTTCTGTCTTTGTGAAATGTGTGGGCTATAGCCGCACCTGCATCCTCAAAGCAACAGCGACAAGCGTGCGTCTGTCTGTTAAAGGGTGGTGTAACCCTCAAAGTGCGCTCCACAAAAAAAAAATTATCCTTTTTTTTCTGTCTTTGTGAATTGTGTGGGCTGTAGCTGCACCTGCATCCTCAAAGCAGCAGCGACAAGCGTGCATCTGTCTGTTAAAGGGTGGTGTAACCCCCAAAGTGCGCTCCAACCAAAATAAAATAATCTTCTTTTTTCTGTGTTTGTGTGTGAAATGTATGCGCAGTAGCCGCACCTGCATCCTCAAAGCAGCAGCGACAAGCATGCATCTGTCTGTTAAAGGGTGGTGTAACCCCAAAGTGCGGTCCACAAAAAAAAAAATTCTTTTTTTTTCTGTCTTTGTGAATTGTGTTGGCTGTAGCTGCACCTGCATCCTTAAAGCAGCAGCAACAAGCGTGCGTCTGTCTGTTAAAGGGTGGTGTAACCCTCAAAGTGCGTCTGTCTGTTAAAGGATTACATCGGTGACAGCATCCAAGTAGGCATGTCAGACAGTCTGTACCTGTACTGGCAGGAAAAAGAGGCAATTTGGAGGCCCCTGTACAAACTGGCTCTATTTTACCTGAGTTGCCCCCCTCCAGTGTGTACTCCGAAAGAGTGTTTAGTGCAGCCAGGAACCTTGTCAGCGAAAGGCGTAGGAGGTTGCTTCCACAAAATGTGGAGAAGATGATGTCCATAAAAATAAATGATCAACTCTTCCAGGGAGACCAGCCTCCAGAACGTACAGAGGGACCTGTGGTGGTGGATTCCAGCAGGGACGAATTAATACTATGTGAGGATGAGGATGTACACAACACTGAAGAGGGTGAGGAATCGGTGAATGAGGAGGATGAGGACGACATCTTGCCTCCGTAGAGCCAGTTTGTGCAGGGACAGATTAATTGCCAGCTTGTTTTGTGGGGGCAAAAATTAATCAATCATTTCAGCCACAGTCGTGTGGCAGACCCTGGCACTGAAATGTTTGGTTTGTTAAAGTGTGCATGTCCTGTTTATACAACATAAGGGTGGGTGGGAGGGCCCAAGGACAATTCCATCTTGCACCTCTTTTTTTTCTTTGCATTATGTACTGTTTGGGGCCTAGTTTTTCAAACTGCCATCCTGTCTGTCACTGCAGTGTCACTCCTAGATGGGCCACGTGTTTGTGCCGCCCACTCGTGTCGCTTAGCATAGTCATCCAGCTACCTCAGTGCAACCTTTTGGACATAAAAACACTATTGTGAGGTGTGAGGTGTTCAGAATAGACTGGAAATGAGTGGAAATTAAGGTTATTGAGCTTAATAATAGCATAGGAGCAGAAAAACCCACAAATTCTGTGATTTTAGCTGTTTTTATGCTTTTTTAAAAAAAAATACAGATCCAAAACACAAAACCCAGAACCCAAAACACGGAAGGGTAGTTTTGGCAAAACCAATCCAGATCCAAAACACGAAGAAAGATCCAGATCCAAAACCAAAACACAAAACACGAAACGTGGCCGGTGCATACCCCTACCATAAGCTTGCTTTTACGTGGATGCTATACAATAGCACGTTATTCCAGAGAGAACTTCTTAAAACTGTCGGAAGGTTCTATATCGAGGCACAGGGGTGAAGCTAGGGGGTCAATTTACTAAGTGGCAGTTTTGGCTTCAATTGCAAACCAATGGGCATTTACAGCAGTTTAGTGATTTAAAATGTACTTAACATTGAGTTGGGCATCTATTGAACTCCGCTGTTGATGCCTATCGGTTTTGGAAGTCTAAATGCCCCATCAGTTTATTACAGTATTTTCCTGGAAGACACCATCAAATGGTCCTGTAAAACTGCTAAAAACTGACTTATTTTCTGTCTTTTGTGTATTATTTTAATGTTGTGCCAACCTGTGGTGTGCTTGTGTAGAGTGCAGTCTTAGTGTTGGTTTTAATTTTCTTTGTCTGTCTTTTCTGTTTTGTGTTAGTATGGAGGGGAAAGGAAAAGGATATGTAGTAGAGAGGAGAATAGGGAACCGGAGGTAGGGGAAGATGTTCAGGAGACAGAGAAGGACAGAGTCTGACAAGATCTTAAGGTTAGGTTTACAGGGAAATCAGGGGAAAGCTGGGAGACCTGAGCACAGGTGGGTTGGAACTGATCTGAAATGTATATCAATTTATATGTAATAATGCTATATATATCCACAATTGCAGAGGAAATTACTATTATGAATAAACAATAGTCACTCATGTGGAGGTGCTCCCCTGAGAGTACGTGTGTTAATGTTAAGAGGCCCATTTGGCAACAATGTTCCAACATAAAACGCAAACTGAAGGACAATATTCCAGAGCAGAGCAAGGCGGAAGTCAGGACAAGTGCCTTCCCTTGTCAATGGAGTACTTGAACTATGAGGAGCAAATGCCTAAACTGGTCCATGGACTCAACGTCCATAATTTGGAAGCCCCAACCACCACAGATGCCACCACATGGTGAGGGTACATTATTAATATTTTAATATCTTAAAAAGTTTTTCATGTCTGCATACATAATTTAGTTTAAAATATAATTTTAATATTTAAAAAAAAAAACAATTTCACAGAACAGACAAAGCACGGATGGAGGTGCCAGGTAAATTCATGAATTTCAAATGTTCTTGCTGTAATGCTGTAGGATCATCAAGGGCAGTTGCAGAGCTATCATCTACTCACTTAAGTTGCAAGCAATTCACAGCATCCAGCTGCTACTTCAGGCAGTTGAAAAGTTCAACTGCTTGAGGAAGAGCCTAGATGCTGTGAAACGCGTCACAACTTAAGTGAGCTTTTTATATTTTATTTTATGCTTTATTTTTAGGTACTATCAATTATTATATCCTATTTTATCATGTGATACTGTTTTAAATTTGTTTGGTTTTAAATTTTATTTTAAACACTTTTCGTAAGTTTTTCATCAATTATTATCTGCACTAGAGAAAACTGTTATGTAATTCATTTATCCAGGACAACAGTTATGTTTTTTTTTATAAAAAAATGCTAATTATTTACATTTATACTTGGTCACCCTCTTTTGTTCATTCCTACTTCATAATATAGCTTACTGTGTGAGTAAAAGTTTGATCATTTTATTGGTTGAGGCTGAGACATTTATCAGGATAGTCCCAGAACACTGTATACAGTACCTCTGCTTTTAGGAGAGTAAGGGACAATCTATTCACAGCACTGTGTCACAGACACATTTTTATCAGGTTCTAACCAAGATTGTTGCTATACCCTCCTCCAAAGCTGGAGATATTACTCTTTTTTTCCTGCTATTCTATGGGGTTGGATGGGTATCCATTTTCTCTCCATAGGCTGCAGGTGTAAGGGTACTGCCCAGACATTCCCCATTATGTAGAGATTCCATAGATTCTTTACTTACCTGGGAACACACAAGAATGCAGCCCATGGAGGACGGCTACTCCTCTCCTTAATGGAATTTTGCACCACGGAGATTGTGATGTAAGATCCTCAGCACCAAGAGGAGGGCTGCCTGAGAGAGGTAGAGAGAAAGAGTCAGAGACTCTGATAAATGAGAGTAGGACAGGAGAGAAAATAGCCATTCTGTCACCCATGGCAAAAAGTTAGCTGAGCGCCCCCTCATCCCAGTGGATAGCAGTCACCCTTTAACTATATGACCGCCATATAATACAGATGAGTTGGGTACGGGATGCTGGCGCTCGGGATCCTGGTGGTCAATATCCCGATGCCAGCATCCCGACAGGGTTAGGATACCGACACCTGTCGGTCAGTATCCTAACCCTCCCCCTCTCCCTACCCTAACTCTCCCTCCACAGTGCCTAACCCTAACCACCCCCTTAGTGCCTAAACCTAACCTTCCCCTCCTCACACCCTAAACCTGACCCTCCCCCCTAGTGCCTAATGCTAACAATCTCCCTAGTACCTAACCCTAACCCTTCCTCTAACCTCGCTACATACCTTTGTGATGCAAGCACTAGAATGCTGACAGGTGTTGGGATTCCAGCTCCGGTATTCTAAGCACGGACATCCCGCATGCCGGGATATTGATCGGATCCCATACAGACATTATCAGTGACCACAATGTACCACAGAGAGTATTATTGTACTACATATACTGTGGACAGCATTAGTGACCACCAAATACTACAGACAGCAATAGTGATCATCACATACCATAGACAGCATTAATCACCCAATTATTTCCCTCTGTCTCATAAAAAAAATCTTAAAACACTATCGGGCATATTTATAAAAAAGTATTGTACTAAAAAAATTTGAAAACGGGTATTTTCACACCCTTTTCACATTATTTTAGTATCACCTAAATGTATCAATGGGAAATTGGAGGAGAGATTGCAAATTTTAGGAGATGTTGTTATTAGGGCTTTCCCCCATTTTACCTTCTCCATCTCTGCTCTGACAGTCAAATCAGATTTGAGACCAATACCTGTGATCAGCCTTGTATGTCTAAATTGACCACAGGCTGATCACAGTAAAAAAAATAGTTAACAAAAAGAAAAACACTTAGCTTCACCCAGGGTGATCTGTAATCCAGTGAGCTCCTCTGTGACTATGGTCAGCTGACCACCGGGCCCCTGCTCTGTGATCCCTGTCATCTTCTGAAAACCAGCATCTCTGTTTACAGCACATATCAGATGATGGGGTAACAATGCAGGAAAAAAAAGAAAAGATCTAGTAAAAACAGGAAAAGATGCAAAACAGGGACAGATTCAGAACCATGTGACTACCCTAAAGGGAAAGTGAAAATTTTCAACCTCAGCTCACATATCCTTAACCACAATGAAGAATCGGTACTTCAGAAGGGTTTAAAATATGCCCCTGCAACAAAAATTTATGATTTTGCCCTTTTTATAGACATACAGAAATATGTAAGGAAATTGACCGTAAAAAAGTTTTTCCTCATGAAAGATGATGAATCTCCAGAAATGGAGGCAGAAGTTGGAAGTAAGATTAGATTCCGGCCCAAATCTTCTTTTTTCCCTGCTCATTTGAAAGGCAGCTATATTGAAACATTCACAACCCAAGTGATGGAAGATTTGAAAGATATAACTTCCAAAAAAATTTAATTTAATCTAAGCTACGGTGAAAGAACTGCGCTTGTAGAACAGTAAGAATGAACAGATCATTATTAAACCTGCAGACAAGGGGGGGGATCGTGTTAATGGATACTCTGGACTATGAGAATGAGGTCGACCGACAATTAAATGATGTACAGACATATAAAAAATTAAGGAGAGATCCTACAGAGAGTTTTCTTATAGAGTTAAAGTCTTTGGTAGAAAATTATGTGGAAAAAGGAGTTTTAACCAAAATGGAATCTAAATTTTTGATAATAGAAAAACCTGTAGTTCCCGTTATATACGTACTACCTAAAATCCATAAGGATCCAGTTCACCCCCCTGGTAGGCCTATCGTGTCTGGAATTAATTCAATTACATCTAACTTATCCGAATTTATTGACTTTTATTTACAACCATTAGTGTTGCTCAATAAATCACATCTTAAAGATACTAGAGATTTTTTGAAGAAGGTTGAAAAACTAAAATGGGAAGAGGACTACATCATGGTTAGCGCCGATGTTAGTTCACTCTACACTATAATAAATCATGATAAAGGAATAGAGGATGTGAAGCTAACACTACAAAGTTCCAACACTGATATAGAATTACAAGAGTTTCTGATAAAGGGTATTAATTTTATTTTAAAACGAAATTACTTTTTATTCAAGGATGCTTTTTATCTGCAGGAGGTCGGCACAGCCATGGGCACCAGGTTTGCCCCAAGTTACGCTAATATTTTTATGGGTGTTTGGGAAGACTTGACCATCTGGAACCATAACCCACAAGGGGCAAACCTGGTGCTATGGTGCCGATATATTGATGATATATTTTTTATATGGAAAGGGAGAGAGGTCTTTTAAATAGTTTTTGTGATAGATTGAACAGGAATGATCGGAATATCAAACTTACGTTTGATATCCAAAATGAGAGTATTAACTTTATAGATGTTACGGTATATGTAGAGGAGAGCATGTTTTTAACCAAATCTTATCAGAAACCTACCGATTCACTCTCATACATACAAGCGGGAAGCTGCCATCACTCGCAATGGTTTACCTCCATACCAGGGGGACAATTTAAAAGAATTAGGAGAAATTGCTCCAAGTTGGAGGTCTACAATGAACAAGCCAATAAGATGACAGCGGCTTTTTTAGAAAGTGGTTATAAGGAGGAACTTGTTTTAGGAAAATTCAAAGCCACGGCAGATATGGACCGAAATGAACTATTGATCAGTAAGCCTAAGAAAACGAAAGACGATAAATTTCAATGGGCGTTTATTACGGATTTTAATTCCCAACATAAGAGATTGAAAAAGTTTTCAAAAAACATTGGTCTATATTGAGGAGGGACCCTATCTTGGGAAAAAGTATTCCACCCAAACCAGTCCATATTTACAGAAAGGCAGCCAACCTAAAAACAAAATTGGTTAAAAGTGCACATCTAAAGTCTGAGAAGATTATGAATACTAACAAATCAGTAGGCTTTTATAGATGTCGTTTATGTATAGGCTGCAGGAATGTTAAAAAACTGGGGAAGGAAAAGAAAATTACGAGAATTATGATTAATGGACAAACGTTTGAGGTCCTTTATTTTTATCACTTGCAATTCAAAAAACCTTATATATGCCATTGAATGTAAATGTGGTTTGTTTTATATAGGGCGGACAACAAGGAATCGAAAAACCCGTATAGGAGAGCATCTCTGTAATATCAGAAAAGGATTAGATTCCCATTCCTTGTCAGCCCATTTTAAAACTGCCCATCAGTGTTCTACAGATGACATAAAAAACTTTTTCGGGTTAAAATTAATCAAAGGGTCTATAAGATCTAATAGCGATATAACCACTTTAGCCAAGGAAGAAATGAGGACCATTTACAAATACAAAACGCTGGCCCCTGGAGGTCTCAACTTAGATTTTGAGGTAAAATGGTTCCTGTAGTATTTTTAGCCTTTTATAATATACGATTTTTAATAGGCAGGTATGCTTTATAGGTTCATCATGATTTTAATTATGACATTGTTCTAATATAAATTTATGTTTAAAACTTAGTTTTTATATTTATTTATATTTATTAATATGTATTTATTTTTATCCAATATTGTTTAGTCATTTTATCCTCATGATTATTTATAGGAGACCTTTACATAAAGGGCTTCAATATGGACACCTCATTCCCAGACACATTTTTCAAGTGCCGTTTCCCGTGTATATGAAAGACACGCTACAGACGCGGGACGTCACTTCCGGTGATTCCGGAAGCTAAGGTTGTGCCCTCTAAAACCTACCCGCGAGGATGGACCAGGGGACACTATTAAGTTCCGGGCAGACGTCAGATGCACGCGCCACGTGACATGTGGTTGCACTGAGAACGCGGCTGCCGGAAGTGTCCATGTCGGTCAGAAGGACAAAAGGAAAGAGGGACTTATATATCCGGGAATGTGGATTTTTAATACTTCTGCAATATATGTGGGGGAGTTTTCATATATATATACATGGTGAGGTCCAGTACTTAGTTGGTAATTGACTAATTGGCAATTGATTATGTGATTGAAAAGGGTACTTAAGGTATCCATAGTTTGTGTGTCCCATACTCCTTGAAAAAGATCCGAATGGATGGGTCGAAACGCGTTGGTTACGGGACTCTGGCTATATAAAAAAAAAAAATTTTAACATTGAAGGCATCAACCTGGTTGGAGGAGATAGTGAATTCCGGACTTCACTTTCATAACATATCAGGTCGTGATCTTTCATATTTGTTTATATTTATGTTTTGTCTTCTGTAATAAAATCGCTGTTCAGCTACATATATCATCCCTTCTTTACATGATGAGGATGTATGGCTGAATGATGGAAGATGGAAGGGTTAAGGAATGACACCTGAAAAGAAACCATTACAGGCACTGTTAGCGTACACTGAATGTGAGTAAGGTACGCAGTACCGTCTCTGCGCTGGGCTGATCACTTATTTTGACAAAACGCACGGTTATCATATAAAGTGGGAAGATAAAAGATACCAAGATATATACAGATTCACACTTTGTTACGTGAGTCTGGTACGCAAAATATTTATGATCGTCTGATCTAAAATATAGACGAAGTTGAAAGATACATATATATATTTCCATATTGCTAAGAATTATTTTTTCTATGTTTTTTTACATATGCATCATGTGGAGCCCTCTGTGATTATTTGAAACTACACAAAAAGGATTGTGGGCGATTAAAGACAATTAAGACACCTCTCATAAGGATTAAGTATTGTCTTAATATCTTATACTGTTTTTCACTTTATATCCAGCGCCATCTAAGGGCACAATAAGATTTCTATTGAAACAATGCAGGAGCCTAGCAATCAGATGACCAAAATCACAGAGGAGATCACCAGATCACTGAGGTAAGAGCAAGTGGAGGGGCAGGGGTTGTATAGCGGTAGCCAGTGGCGGCACATGCACAGTCATACTCAGGGTATTTTTCACAAAAAACTGTACAGAGATGATTCACAGGAACAGAGCCTTCTCGCATGCTCTGTCCCTGCATGCAAATTTTAGTACATATATATTACAAGTGATATTTTCTAAATTCTCAATTCAAATTTAGGTGAAAATTTAGATGAGAATATCACACCACAACCACATTTTAAATGCAAGTTGTGGTGAACAGGCCCCTATATCTATTTATCCATATCTATCTATCTATCTATCTATCTATCTGGGACTTGTGGTCAGGGTAGGTAGAGGAGGCAGAGCCTCCCCTGTCATACTCCTGAAATTTGATATAAAAATGATTAGAATAATACAAAGTAGATATTTATAACTTATAAACATCTTCTTTGTTTATTGTAATCATTTTTATAGTTTAAACTCACCAGCTTTGTGGAGCTCCCTGGGACTGCAGGGAGAAGAGAGATGAGGCAGCAACGGCTCAGCCTTGCTTCTGTATAGCCAGACACTGCTTGCAGTAAGCTGCACAGAAAGAAAGCTAACAGATGCATGCCTCTGAGTATGGGGGTGTGCCTCAAGCACTGATGGACACGTTGGATGTGTCTTGTGACCTGGAAGTGCACTGCAGTGTTTAGAGATCAGAAAATTAGGGCCTGATTCAGAGGTGGATGCTATTGCAATTCGCACGCAGACTGAGCAATTGTTTGTCATTGTGCATGCGTATGCATCCCAGTGAGCGTGCGCGAATGCAGCTGTGCGTTCCCGTAGCAATCACTGTGTGAGCCCGTAGATCACGGAGGCCCATTGCAGATTGACAGGAAGTGACCATTTGGGGGTGTTGACAGGGGGTAGTTAAGGAAAAGCAGGCGTGCCTGGGTATTTGAACGCCATTTGAACGCCATTTGAACGCGTGCATAAATTAGCCACTGCAAGTGTATACTCAGCCCTGCATAGCAGAAGAGCTCCTTAGGCTGCGGCAGGTCAGACCTGCCGCAAGGCTAAATTGGCTTCCGATGTCCATCGATGTTACCGATATTTATGCGTGCATGCGATCGCGATGCAAGTACGAAGGCTGCAGTGGGCGTCTTTATGCTCGGGTGATGTGTGCTAACATTAGCATATTTTCACAGCTGCGTGTGTGGGAATGCGCGGCTGTGTACGCATTAGCGTCCACCTCTGAATCAGGCCCTTAGTCAGCAGCAGCAAGAGAAAACATAATGATGCAGGTAGAAGACTCAATGGGCACTGGAGTTTAGTGTAGTGAGGGGAGAGTTACAGTGAGTAGGAGATGAGACTCCCCAGCCATTGACCTCACCGCATGTCACATCCATCTATCTATCTATCTATCTATCTATCTATCTATTTATCTATCTTTATTTAAGTTAGAATGCTTTCACAAATAGAAGTGTTAGTTTATTTTTATCAATTAACAAAATGCAAAGTGAACGAACAGAAGAGAAATCTAAATCAAATCAATATTTGGTGTAACCCTCCCTTTGCTTTCAAAACAGTATAAATACTTCTAGGTACACTTGCACACAGTTTTTGAAGGAACTCGGCAGGAAGGTTGTTCCAAACATATTGCAGAACTAACCACATCTTCTGTTGATGTAGGCTTGCTCAAATCCTTCTGTCTCTTCATGAAATCCAAGACAGACTCGATGATGTTGAGATCAGTGGGGGCCATATCATCACTTCCAGGACTCCTTGTTCTTCTTTACGCTGAAGATAGTTCTTAATGACATTGGCTGTATGTTTGGGGTAATTGTCTTGCTGCAGAATAAATTTGGAGCCATTCAGACGCCTCCCTGATGGTATGCATAATGAAAAAGTACCTACCTGTATTCCTCAGCATTGAGGACACCATTAATCCTGACCAAATCCCCAACTCCAATGGCTGAAATGGAGCCCCAAACTTGCAAGGAACCTCTACCATGCTTCACTGTTGCCTGCAGACACTCAATATTGTACCGCTCTCCAACTGCCTTCTGGTACAGCCAAATATTTAAAATTTTGACTCATCAGTCCAGAGCACCTGCTGCCATTTTTCTGCACTCCAGTACCTATGTTTTTGTGCATAGTTTAGTCACTCAGCTTTGTTTCTACATCAACAGTATGGCTTTTTTGCCACAATTCTTCCATGAGGACCACTTCTGGTCAGACTTCTCCGAACAATAGATGGGTGTACTTGGGTCCCACTGGTTTCTCTGCCAGTTCTGAGCTGATGGCACTGCTCCTTTTAAATCTTTGATTGGGATAGACTTTGCTGATGCAGAATAACTACCTTGTGTCTTGTTGCTGTGCTCAGTCTTGCTATGGTGTATGACCTGTGACATGAAACTGTCATCCACAACCACACCTTTGTGAGTTTGGCTGTTCCTCACTCAGTTTCAAGCCTCCTACACAGCTGTTTCTGTTTCAGTTAATGACTGTGTGTCTGATTCAGTAAGGATCGCTATTGCGATTATGCACGCAGTCTCACTGCAAAGATATGCTAATGATTGCAATCACAATGCCATACGCAGCCTAACATAAGGATGCCCATTTTACTTTACACACATCCAAAATACTTAGCAAGACTGCAAAACCATCTGTAACATCGAGTACAATCGCAGCCTCACATACACTTGCACAAGCTCTGACCTTACTCAGGAATTGGTAACCTCATTGCAAGCAGTGAAAGCCCAAGCTGTGTATGGCAATGCAGTGGCTAATTTATGCATGACCCTATAATGGCATTCAAACCACTGGCACACCTGCGTTTCACTAACCACCCCCCTGTCACCACCCCAAATGGTCAATCACTCTGCGATGGGTCTGTGTAGTCACTGCAATCGCAACAATCAGCCAATTGCATGCGTATTCCCAGTTGTGATCGGTAATGAATCAGGGCCTGTGTTTCAACTTATATATGAAAATGATGATCATTATCACCTGTGTGGTATGATTGGTTAATCATACACCTGACTATGGGGGTCATTCAGACCCGCTCGCGAGCGCAGGACGCTCGCAAGCGGGTCGATGTTGCCCCACTGCGCATGCGCACGACGGAGGGAGCTTCGTCGTGCGCATGCGCGAGACCCGGATAGCAATGGGCTTTCTGTCGCTCCGGGTCTCGCACCAAAGGGGGCGGGCTGTCGATGTTGATTGACAGCACGTCCCCTTTGGTGGGCGTGCCGGGGGCGTGGCTGCCAGACGGAGGCATTTCAATGGGAACGCCTACTGTCTCAAGCCGCCCCCACTGACATCACTAATGATGTCAGTGGGAGTGATTTTGGCTCTGATAGAGCCACAATCACTCCTGTGCTTGCGGCAGCCAGACCCTACGGCAGGGTCTCGTCGCAAGCCCGATGGTTGCGATGGTCTTGACCATCGCGACCATCTTTTTGGCCGCTCGTATATGCTGTGGGTGGTCACCCACAGCTATGCGAGCGGCCAGGAGGCCGCTCCGTTTTCATGGAGGAGGGCACTGATTCAGAGCAGCGCTCTGATCAGGCCCTATAATCCTACAAAATCCCTGACTTTGTGCAAGTGTACATAGAAGAATTGAAACTGTTTTGAAGGCAAAGGGTGGTCACACCAAATATTGATTTGATTTAAATTTCTCTCCTGTTCATTCACTTTGCATTTTGTTACTTGATAAAAACAAATTATTAACACTTCTAAGTTTTAAAGCATTCTTACTGTGCAGCATTTTTTCCACACCTGCCAAAAACTTTTGCACAATATTGTGTGTGTATACTGTATATATATATATATATATATATATATATATATATATATATATATATTACAGATGAGTGGGTTTGGATTCCAGAGATCCAAACCCACCCGAACTTGCCTGTGTGAAAATTGACCTTTTTAATACTGTACTTGAAGAAGGGCAGGGGGGCCGGGGCAGCAGGCCTATTTCAGGACAGGAGCGAGCGGCCACGGCAACGGACACTGTGTGAGTCACAAGTTGTGTGTATAAGTGTGTGGCTGTGACTATTCATATATGTGTTACAACTTATCCATGGAGACATAGGACTCCTATATATATCTATCTGTCACATCCCACAAGTTGTGATTATTTAGGTGATGCCTAAGATGTGATGTGATCATATTATTATGCATCACCTAAATAACTATCACAACATGTGAGGTGTGTGTGTATATATATATATATATATTAGGGGTGTGCACCGGCCACTTTTCGTGTTTTGTGTTTTGGATCTGGATCTTTCTTCGTGTTTTGGATCTGGATTGGTTTTGCCAAAACCACCCTTCCGTGTTTTGGGTTCTGGGTTTTGTGTTTTGGATCTGTATTTTTTTTTAAAAAAGCATAAAAACAGCTAAAATCACAGAATTTGTGGGTTTTTCTGCTCCTATGCTATTATTAAGCTCAATAACCTTAATTTCCACTCAATTCCAGTCTATTCTGAACACCTCACACCTCACAATAGTGTTTTTATGTCCAAAAGGTTGCACCGAGGTAGCTGGATGACTATGCTAAGCGACACGAGTGGGCGGCACAAACACGTGACCCATCTAGAAGTGACACTGCAGTGGCAGACAGGATGGCAGTTTGAAAAACTAGGCCCAAACTGTACATAATGCAAAGAAAAAAAAGAGGTGCAAGATGGAATTGTCCTTGGGCCCTCCCACCCACCCTTATGTTGTATAAACAGGACATGCACACTTTAACAAACCAATCATTTCAGCGCCAGGGTCTGCCACATGACTGTGGCTGAAATGATTGGTTCGTTTGCGCCCCCACAAAACAAGTTGGCAATTAATATGTCCCTGCACAAACTGGCTCTACGGAGGCAAGATGTCGTCCTCATCCTCCTCATTCACCGATTCCTCACCCTCTTCAGTGTTGTGTACATCCTCATCCTCACAGAGTATTAATTCATCCCTGCTGGAATCCACCACCACAGGTCCCTCTGTACGTTCTGGAGGCTGGACTCCCTGGAAGAGTTGATAATTAATTTTTATGAACATCATCTTCTCCACATTTTGTGGAAGCAACCTCCTACGCCTTTCACTGACAAGGTTCCCGGCTGCACTAAACACTCGTTCGGAGTACACACTGGAGGGGGGGCAACTCAGGTAAAATAGAGCCAGTTTGTACAGGGGCCTCCAAATTGCCTCTTTTTCCGCCAGTACAGGTACGGACTGTCTGACATGCCTACTTGGATGCTGTTACCGATGTAATCCTTTAACAGACAGACGCACGCTTGCTTTGAGGATGCAGGTGCGGCTACAGCCCACACAATTCACAAAGACAGAAAAAAAGAAGAATTTTTTATTTTTGTGGAGCGCACTTTGAGAGTTACACCACCCTTTAACAGACAGACGCACGCTTGTCGCTGTTGCTTTGATGATGCAGGTGCGGCTACTGCGCATACATTTCACACACAAACACAGAAAAAAAGATTATTTTATTTTGGTTGGAGCGCACATTGGGGGTTACACCACCCTTTAACAGACAGATGCATGCTTGTCGCTGCAGCTTTAAGGATGCAGGTGCAGCTACTGCGCATACATTTGACACACAAACACAGAAAAAAAGAAGATTATTATCTTATTTTGGTTGGAGCGCACTTTGGGGGATATACCACCCTTTAATAGACAGACGCATGCTTGTTGCTGCTGCTTTGAGGATGCAGGTGCGGCTACAGCCCACACAATTCACAAAGACAGAAAAAAAAGGAGAATTTTTTATTTTTTGTGGAGCGCACTTTGAAGGTTACACCACCCTTTAACGGACAAGCCAGCCGGCCCTTTACTTATGACACAGGCGCATGCTTGGTGCTGTTCCTTTGTTGATGCACGTGCAGCCACAGTGCACACAGGCCCTCATTCAGAGCCGTACGCTCTGAGCAGAGAGCACGCTCTGAATGAGGGCCGCCCTCCATAATTATGGAGCGTCCTCCTGGACGCTCATATAGCTGTGGGTCACCACCCACAGCCTATAAGAGCGTGCAGTTTGATGGCCGCGATGGTCGTGACCATCGCGACCATCGAAACTGCGAGCCGGAGCCTGCGGTTGAGGTTTTCAACCGCAAGGCCCGGAGTGATTTTGGCTCTATCAGAGCCAAAATCACTTCCACTGACATCACTAGTGATGTCAGTGGGCCGGCTTCTGACGGTAGGCGTTCCCTTGGGAACGCCCCCGTCAGGGAGGCACGCCCCCGGCACGCCCACCAAAGGGGACGTGCTGTCAATCAACAGCACGCCCCCTTTGATCAGACACAACGAGCGAAGGACTTTCCTTCGCTTGTCGCGTCTGGCGCATGCGCTCGACGGAGCTCCTGACGTCGTGCGCATGCGCAGTGCACAACATCGACCCACTTGCGAGCGGACAGCTGCTTGCGAGTGGGTCTGAATCAGGCCCACAATTCACAAACACAGAAAATAATTCCTCCACCATTCTGTCAGTGGTGACAGTATCATATGCAGTGACAGTAGACATGTCAGAAATTGTTGGCATGTCCTTCAGTCCGGACCAGATGTCCAAACCGGCCCTTGTCTTATGACACAGGCGCACGCTTGGCACTGCTGCTGTGTTGATGCACGTGCGGCTACTGTGCATACATTTCGCACACAAACACAGAAAAAAAAATTGTTTATTTTTTGTGGAGTGCACTTTGGGGGTTACACCACCCTTTAACAGACTTATGGGACACAGGCTTAGCACTGCTCCTTTGTTGATGCACATGCAGCCACAGTGCACACAATTCACAAACACAGAAAATATTTTTTTATTTTGTTTGGAGTGCACTTTGGGGGTTACAGCACCTTTTAACGGTCAAGCCAGCCGGCACTTTACTTATGACACAGGCACACGCTTGGCGCTAATTTGTTAATGCACGTGCGGCTACTGCACACACAATTCACAAACACAGAAAAAAAAATATTATTTGGAGTGCACTTTGGGAGTTATAGCACCCTTTAACGGATGAGCCAGCCGGCCCTTTACTTATGACACAGGCGCACGCTTGGCGCTACTTTGTTGATGCATGTGCAGCTACTGCGCACACAATTCACAAACACAGAAAAAATATTTATATTTTTGCACTTGGGGGGAGCACCCCTGATGGACAGAGCACCCCCTGGACAACACTACAGCACCCCTTTAGGACTGGGACACTGCACAGGACTTTGGAGTGGACACAGCTCCTATGGACAACTGACTGCACAACACAGTCCAGCCAGCCCCTATGGACTTTGGAGGAGTGGGGCAACAGCAGCACAGCACAACACAGCCAGCCCCTATGGACTTTGGAGGAGTGGACACAGCCCCTATGCCAACAGCAGCACAGCACAACACAGCCAGCCCCTATGGACTTTGGAGGAGTGGACACAGCCCCTATGGACAACAGCAGCACAGCACAACACAGCCAGCCCCTATGGACTTTGGAGGAGTGGACACAGCCCTATGGACAACAGCAGCACAGCGCAGCGCAGCACAGCACAGCACAACACTACACTGCACTACACTACACTACACTACACAGCCCAGCCAGCCCTAACTCCCACCCTCCCTCTTCACTGTCCACAGTCGAGTGAGATAATGGCGCCGACGCAGGTACCTTATATAGAATCCAAGACCCGCGAGACCCTGCAGGCGGGATGATGACGTTTTGCCTTGATTTCAGATCCGAGTCAGGAGGGAAAAGTCGAGCCTGACTCGGATCGGCCTCGGATCGGGGGGGCTCGGGGGGGTTCGGATTTCAGAAATCCGAACCCGCTCACCCCTAATATATATATATATATATACATATATAATATATATATATATATATTTATGTATCCTACCTGTATGTATTGGTACCCTACCTGTATGTACAGGTATCCTACCTGTATGTGTTGGTGTTACTTCTATATCATGCACACTGACATTTATGTAGGTTGCGCTTGTAGTATTTAGTTATTTAGAGGTGATTATGCTATTTTTAGAAAATGTGTGTCTATAGAGATATCTGTCTGCCTATATCAAACAAATAGTGCGCTAATTCTGATCCTTACAAAGTGTCAAAATGGAGCAGGTTCCAGAATTGATTGCTTTTGGTGTGAACAACTCTCTCCTTCAATTGAAACCACCGTATCAGTCCTAGGACCAAAGAATTTTGTGGCTGGTTTCTTTCCAAGTAATTTACCCGAATCCACTAGCGTTACAGGAACGTCACTGCTCCAAGCACGGCTTGGTGCTGTGACGCTGATGTGTTTGCCCAGAGAAGCTTGGTGTATTGTTGGTGGTATCTCTGGTTGTCTAACCCCGACCCCTTATTTTCCCCCTAGCCCATGTTTCCCGCAGCCTAACCCTAACCCTTCCCCCCCATATCCTAACCCTGATCCTTCCGCCCGCAGCCTAACCATAGCCCTCTTCCCTGCAGCCCAAAGCTGGATACACATTAGATGATATGTACCCAGCACGATCTCATAAGCAATGGGACCCAGTGGGGTTGCCAGCATCGGTAAGTGCATACACACTTGCCGATCCTTGCAGCGACAGAGCAACGGCAGAGGGTAGCGGAAGTCATGCTGCATTCAGCAGCATGGCATCGCTAGCAACTTCCTCAGATCTTTCTGCAAGTACAAAAGATCTGAGGATGCAACGGATGACCAGCGGGAGCACGCATTGGCATTGTGCGTTCACAATAGACGATATGAATGGTTTGTTGTTCTGATGAGGTGGATCAGCCAAAACACTTTAGATATTGTCTACTGTGTACCCAACTGAATCCCAGCCTCCCCCCCCAACAGCTTAAACTTAACCCTCCCCCCGCAGCCTAATGCTAACTTTCCCCAGTGCTTAACTTTAAAACTATCCCTCCCACTAAACCTAATACTGTCGGGATTGTGGCGGTTTTATCAGCGCCAGTATCATGACTCCCTGGGATGTCAACTACATCCCCTCTGTGTGATATTACTATACTAGTTGTGCTTTCAACTGCCAATATTGGTACGCATGCCGTTTTTCAGTGTTTTATTATTGCAATAAATTATTTGACACTTTGATGCACAATGTGGCGCCCCCGTCTTGCTCTTTGATTTTAGATTACATAATAGTTGCATCCAGCTCAGAATCAGGCTGTATGAGGAGGAGTCCTGTCCCCCTCGATAGTACTCACCCCCTCATCAGCCCACGCCCCAATTAGGGCTGCTACCAGAAATTCCCCGGGCTGGTTTTTCATCCCAATCCGCCCCTGCGGAATGCCAACACCCCAGACTAGGGTATATAAATCAAGACTCAGACAAAGGCTCTTTGGCTCGTGCGTGGTCCTGAGACTGCAGTACATGGTGCCTGCAATGTATATTGAACTGCTTGGCCGTTGTGAAACGAGGGCTCCCCAGATGAAGATGAAGTACATCTTATGTTGAAGAGGATAAATTACCTGTGTCATCTGAATACATAGACCAAAGTTGAGTATACTGTATACTTTGTATGTTAATTCTTTGTTTGTTACTTGTAAATAAAGTGTGTTCATTTATACTCAACTCAAATGATCACGTGTGTATACTATTTCATTTCGATCAGAACGAAACCCACCGTTATGCAATATAATACAATCTGCTCTATTGGCTAATAACAATAATTCAAAGGAGATAAAAATCAGATGCTAGGTGCTATACATAAATAAAGCAATGCCAATGGAGCTGCCCCTTAATGTCAGACAGTGCCTCACCGAAGCAAGTGTCATACTACCACTGTTTGCTTTTTTCTCTTCTCTTCAGTATTCCCCCGCAGGCTAGCTATACCTCACTGGCACAGTTCAGTACAGGGATGGGGGGACGGGGTGGTATGACATGCACTTTCCCCGGGTGCCAAGGTTCCACGCTACTCCTCTGATCAGCACATGCACAGCACAGATCATGCATATGTGCCAATCGGGAACCATCAGAGCTGTATGCAAATCATACATGATGCACTTTGGGAGCATTATATTACTTCCAGGTCATGGCAGGGTCAAAATTGGCAATGAGGGTGTGGGGCTGCTGGGACAAGGGAATACCTGAGCACCTGGAGCATCCTAATGACCCTCCAGGCAGTGGTTTTCTGGACTGCAGAGTGCCATGCCAAATACATCTGCAACGGCGCCACCTCATACATGGCCCTGCACCCTGGTCAGTGGCACCGCTAGTCCATGACCCTGTTTACTTTCATCTATGCATCAGGCCTTAAGACTCAGAAATGACTGCCATTATGTTAAATTTAGCAGTCAGAGTTATTGTAGTGAATTGATGTTGCATGAAAATGAAATTTAATAGATGTTGGAGAAAAGCAATACTGAAAATAAGAGAGTATGGAATTTGCATTGGAAATAGTTCACAAGCACACAGCTTGGCTGCACAGTGACAATCTCAGTCAGTACGTCCAGTTTTGCATGCCTAAATCTAACTATAGCATATACATACTGCTAGACAAAATTATTAGTTGAATAAGGCATAAATATATCTTTTTTTTACAATGATGGATATTTTCTCTTTTAGATTTGAAATGTTTCATACAGTTATATAAGCATTTTGCTTATTAGAAGATCATTACAGCGGTTGTTAACTGGAGCCCTGTTGTGCAGCTTAAGTGATTTTCTCAGCATAGATCTGTAAATTTACAATTTGTGTTCAAAATGTTTTCTCTTTACCAAAATATTTTTGTAGCCTTTGTTCTTCATTATCTTAATTTCTGGGTAAATAGTTGGTTCTTTGAAATCATTTTTTTTTACTGGAGAATTCCCATTTGAGAATGGCGTAATTACTTATTTCCCTGCCACAGTCTATACCAGTGGTCTTCAACCTGTAGCTCGCGAGCTACTTCTACCTCGCAGTCTTAATTTTGGTAAATCGGCTAGCTGCAGTACTGCCGAGTCAGCTAGGAGTCAACTAGGTGGCAGTAACCTCTGATGCGCACTCCCCTGTGGCATCAACGCCATGGGGGAGCCATGGGGAAGTGCATCAAGTGATTGCCGTAGCCACCACGGCAATCACCGTATGTGCTTCCTGTGGTTCCACCCAGGGCCATCTCTTCCATTGGGCTTGTTGGGCAGTTGCCCAAGGGCCCGAAGCTTGTATGGGCCCACCAACCAGCCCCCCAACAGCCACGAGTACTCACCTCAGTCCCAGTTTCACTTCATCCGCCGGCTTCAGACCAGTCAGACAGAGGACCTGATTCAGAGCCGGATGCTATTTGCAAACGGTCGTTCAGAAAAAGGGGCCGGCTATTTAAATTGAGCGCTCGCTCTTTGCAGTCTGTTGACGCCTCTATGTCTGAGCGAGCAAACGAAACATGCGCTCGCTATTTGTAAAGACGCCCCCTGGCCGTTCGCAT
Organism: Taudactylus pleione; assembly: GCA_031769625.1. Taxonomy (NCBI): domain Eukaryota; kingdom Metazoa; phylum Chordata; class Amphibia; order Anura; family Myobatrachidae; genus Taudactylus; species Taudactylus pleione. Next base: position 7,071,002 of record JAUIMM010000300.1, read on the forward strand.
CATACATCATCTCCGCTATTTATTAGATTAATCGAGTACATCGAAAGGCGTGTGAACTGCTCGCAGTGCTTGTGGTAGGTTTTACTTCCCGTAATCACTGCGAGCAGTTCAGGCTAAAAGACAACCAAGTGACGTGGTCGATGACACTCCCTTACTAATTATGCACTCCCATTAAACGCCCATTTTGACCATTTGGCACGCCTGCGTTCGGATCTCCACTCCCCCGTTTTCAAGCACCTTCCCCTGTTACCACCCACAAACGCCTCATTCTGTCACTCAAATTAGCAGGCCCTCGCTGTTTTGCGAGTGCACGATTTCCGACCGCAATGACTGGTTGGCACATGCGCATTACGACCCATATGCATGCGCAGATGTGCGAACATCGCTCGGAACGAACGAGCGGCCGCTTACGAGCGGCTCTGAATCAGGCCCATAGTCTCTCTGCATGTGTGGGAGGTCTGATGGGCATGTAGGAGGGTTTAATTTTATTGACCATTTAAATGTTTTTCCCGTGAATGGGTGGGTAGGGGCCCCAGTGCATTGATTTGCCCAGGGCCCACACTGCTGTTAAGACAACCCTGGTTCCACCAATGGTGTCTATGCCATGGTGGAGCGGCACAATACATGAAGAACAACGCAAGTGACTCCTGCCCAGCCCTGCCTATATCTTTTGCTCTTCTACTACACGTACCTCCTTGAAGATGGTAATTAACAGTGAAATGTGATGTTCTTAAACTTAATTTACAAATTGCAACAATATCACTGTATTAATTAAATGCATTGTTGTTTTCTATGAAAAAATTTTCATTTTCATTAAATGACCTTCAATTGTTCGTTTATTAGCCATATTTTTTTTTCTATAATTTTAGTAGCTCTTCAGGAGGTTTCCTTTTTCTCAGGTAGCTCACACCGAAATTAATGTTAGCGACCACTGGTCTATACATTTAGGTCCATGGCAGACTGACCTTGCGCAGAATGGACATAGATTGAAGTTGGATCAATATGCTAGCCACTGGTGCCAGTCATCTGCACAGAAATTGTTACTTATGTCCTTGCCCTGGCTACCAGGATGCTAAACACCAAGGGTGGGCAATAAGCGGCTCTTCAGCTGTTGTTGAACTATAAATCCCAGCATACCTTGCAACAGTTTTAGCATGGTCAAATAGCAAAAATGTATCAGGGCATGCTGGGATGTGTAGTTCTGCAACAGCTAGGGGACCGATTATTGCCCACCCCTACTATACACCCCTACTATGCCTGAAACACAGTTAGGACTTTGCCTCATTTATCCCCAGAGCTGACATTCTCCCTATTTAAAATCATCACTCTGGGTTTGATTCAGAGGTGGACGAAATACCGATGTTTGCAGAGTTGAGCGATTATTTTGCACTGCGCATGTGTATGAGTCACATTGCGTATGCGCTGGTATTGGCTACTGATGACAGTTGCAAAGAGAATCTAGAGTTAGTGAATAGTCAGTGAGTGTTTATGGGAGGTAGCAGGTTGTTGGCTAGATAAATGTAGGCATGTCCCGACCATTTCATGGGCGTGTCTTTGCCAGCGACTGTGTCTGTGTGTATACAGTTGCATTGGCTCCGGTGGCTTAATTCTGAGGGACATTTCAAGCAGCCATGGGGTTGCTCAGATGTTCGATGGTGCTACCAATGCTGCGCCTTTGCATGCAAATGGTGGATCAGATTGCTGCCGGTGGGCATCTCTGTCCAAATCCCAGTGGCTGCGACAATTGCATATTTTTAAGTACCACTGTGTATGGATATGCATTGGCAATGGGATTAGCGCTCACCTCTGAATTTGGCCCTCTGCCTCTCACCCTCTACAGAATAACAGTAATTCCACACACCATTCTAATCTCATTATTTGCCAGTCAGGCTGCAGCACAGGGGACACTGCGTGCGGCAATGCAGGACCTGATCTCCACATGGGCAACTACTACTGTGTCTCTCTCATCCCATTTGTGTTTTTATCTATATGCTCCTCCCCCAGCTATGTCTCTCTCTCTCTCTCTCTTTTTCTTTCAACCAGTCCCCTCTCTCTATCATAGCTCTCTTCTAGCCTATTACTATGGTCCTCACACCTCAGGAGCTCCTTCCTCTCTGTTCAACACTCTTATGGACTGAAGACATGAGTGGGCGCCTAATGGCTGTACCTCTGCGCTCTGCTTATATGGCTGTCAGGGCAATAGATACACCAGTCACCTGAGAACATAATTTCCTCATTCTCTATCAGATAGTGAAGCTGCTTATCTCTCTCACATGTATTCCATTGAAAACCACTGTCTATCAGTATAATATGTATTACATAATTTTACTTAATATCATAACTATAGGTACCATCTCTAAAGCATATTAGTTAAAAATGTCATCATAATGCGATCACTTTGATTGAGTACTCATTTTGTATGGCTCTACATACTAGCATTATTGGGCTAGTTTCAGAATCTAATTATTGGAAGGGGAGCTGGCTCAGTCATCCAGGGGCCTCCGACACATGGGTGGCCACAACACAGCCACAGCCATTACCCAAATAATGTGTCTTTAGGCACCCAGGATGTGACCAAGTGCCCACTAGTTAGCAAAACCTGTTCCTGGGCCATCTCCTAGGATGTTGCTAACATGCCGTAATGATGTCACAATGCTCCCAGTAAGAGGAGCTCTGCAGCCTGGAGGCAGAAGAGGACGGCATGAGGTAACACAGTGGTAGGTGGGCCGCAAATATGGCAGGGGAAGGGGAGCAGTTGTGATGTAGACATGATTAAACACATAGATGGTGTCATGGTGTCACTTTTATTGTTGGGACCACAAGTTAGTTGCCTTCGCTACTCTTTACTAATGCACTGTGTACCATGTTTTTCTCTTAATGGACATTGTCACAATTCAGGTTGGAATGGATGTTGCCAGTACGGGATTTGCTCTGGCAGTGTTGATGCACAGAGTCTAACAGAGCCCCCAGGCTTCACCAACAACTTAGGCAGTATGGGCTTCATTGCAGAGTATCCACAAGTGACAGCACTCTAACTGCCTCATGGCTTTGGGAGTGGTAACTGAGAGGGAACAGAGGCCCTGATTCAGAGCCAGACGCTCTGACAGAGCACTCGCTCTGAATCAGGGCCGTCCCTGCTCCTTTTTGGAGCGGCCTCCTGGCCGCTCGCATTGCTATGGGTGACCACCCACAGCTATAGCGAGCGGCCAAAATGATGGTCGTGATGGTCAAGACCATCGCGACCATTGGGCTTGCAACGAGACCCTGTGGTAGGGTCTCGCTGCCGCAAGCCCTGGAGTGCTTTTGTCTTTATCAGGCTTCACCCATGATGAAATTGCTTCTGCCAACATTTTTTTTATTTGAGGTGTTCTAGTTGTATTGCTTTGCATAGGGGCCCTATCGTGGGAGTGGACCACATGACTAGCAGAGCTGTACAGACTGGTGGCAGCAGAACCTTCACCCACCACTCACACCAATGTCACTGTGTGACCTGTGCACAGACTGCTCTGTAGCCTATCCTATTCACCCACCACTCACACCAATGTCACTGTGTGCCCTGTGCACAGACTGCTATGTAGCCTATCCTATTCACCCACCACTCACACCAATGTCACTGTGTGACCTGTGCACAGACTGCTATGTAGCCTATCCTATTCACCCATTGCTCACACCAATGTCACTGTGTGCCCTGTGCACAGGCTGCTATGTAGCCTATCCTATTCACCCACCACTCACACCAATGCCACTGTGTGCCCTGTGCGCAGACTGCTATGTAGCCTATCCTATTTAAGTGAACGTGGGCCCAAAGCACATCTCCCCGCTCATCCCTTATCGGCCGCTCGCACGGTGCCACATCTATCTCTTGCATTGATTATATCAATACATTTTGTTTTTGCTATTTCTCAGCTTCAACTTGACGGATTGAGATAAAACAAAGTGCAGGTTATTTCTAGCAGTTTCCATTACAAAATGATGCTGTTTTCATTCAAATCGGTTCAGTAGTTTTGTGCCACCTTGTAACAAACAGACAGGCACAACATTCTTATTACATTAGTGTAGACATATAGCTATACTTATGTGTTCTGCAGGCTATTGTGCTGGTCAGAAAATTAACATTAACTAGAGATTAATTCCATTTCAAATATGACCAGAGTAAATGAGGAAACAGAAGCATAATTTGTATCTGAAATGAATATGCCCAGAGGAGCACCTAATCCTCTATCCAAGTAATTATTGGAGGACAACTGAGAAATGATTAGGTTTGCACAAGTGCTCTTTGATGAACCATGTAACTGCTGGTTCCACTCCACCTGTACCAGGCACTTGAACATGAAGAATATAAATGCTCATCATGCCCTCTGCCAAGGAACTGGAACTTCAGCCAGTTTAGTAGAAAATACATTAGTTCACCCATCCACTTCACGCCATTTATCAAGCAGAGCGGAGATGGGATAATCTGGAGCCAGTATAAGTGCCCTATAATCATGATGTGAATCGCAAGCACAAATAGAGCTATTTTCAAACCAGCTCTCTACGTACAAGGAAAGCTCTGCACGGCTACATTCATGGTCTTTGTTTTTCTCTATATTATTAACCACTTAATTGACGTGGTCGTATGGGATGCAAATGCAGCCAACTGTGCTTCAGCTGACAAGGAGTGACCGCACCGCCCCCGTGGTTTTTTTTAAGAGGAAATCCATTCTGCACATGTGCAGAATGGATCTCCTCTGATTCTCTGGACTCTTCTGCAAGACCGGCAATTTCTGACCGGTTTTGCCAGAAAAAAATCATCAGTTAAGTGGTTAAACAAGAAAGCTGAATATTTGCTGATTTATTTGGCTCTGTTTAATATTAATATCGCTAAATAGTAATAACAGAATCTGTTTGACATAAAGAGGGTAATTCAATTAGCGGCAATGAGGTGCGGGTGTTCTGTCCATTTCTCCGACACTTCGCTGCCGCCAATGTCGTAGATTTTTCTGTGGACTCCATAGAAGAGCACAGGAAGCTCTGCAGTGTTACTGTACCATAATTCTTGAGGATTGGTGCAACTGAACCACATGATCCCCCCAGGATTGATTACAGGCTAAAGAAGTTCAGGTACAGCACCTTTCTTTTAGACAAGCATCACTTCTGTCACATAGAGAACACACGATCCTCAGTGCGGAGGTGCTATCTACCAATGTGGCACGCTCATATTACTAACGTTGTAAATATTTCCATTAGCGACGAGCGGATCGGCTTTCCCAGAAACCGAACACACCCGAACTCAGGGGATCCGAGTGTAACCGAATCCCAGATCAGGTCCTCCCGCCAAATTCAGGTCCCAGAACGAGGCAAAACATCATCTTCCAAGCATCAGATCTGCCATGTTTTGCATTGCATGTAAAAGTCCCTTCCTCGTGATCTGTGCCTTTTCACACAGGAGAGCGGAGGGAGGGGTGTGGGACTGTGGGATGTGTACTAAAACCGCGTTAGCAGGATGCAAGGTTCTCACAGGAAAGTACTGTATAGGGAGAAGGTGTGGGACTGTGGGCTGTATAGTGTGCACTAAGGGCCTGATTCAGCTTCAGACGGAATTGCAAAGCTGCTCGCAAGCAGCTTCGCAATTCCGTCTGTGCTGATATGGTAATGCAGCAGAGGGCATCACGCCCCCTGCTGCATTATGTATCCGAGCTGCACTGTCCAACGCAGCTTCAGATACTTTGCGGGACATCAGCCAGCTAAGGTGACCCATGGGGTCATGCAGCCGGCCGCCGCATTTGAGATAAAGAAGCCAAGAAATCTCTCTCAGCTGACGGAGCAGTTTCGGGGAACGCAGGGCATCTCCGCCCCCATTCCCGCCTCCAAATGGAAACAGACTGTCAATCACTGACCGTCTGCTGCCAGTTCACATGCGGGCTCGCAGACCCGTTCTGCACATACGCAGAATGGGTCTGGCCAGTGAAAACCCTCCCCACGGTGACCCTCGGTGCAGGGAGGGCCGCCGCCGAAAGGAGGCATGGCCTCGGGCCGCGGTTGTTAGAGTAGGTAGATACAGTGGGTGTGGGATGGGTGACTGCAGGCATCATTGTCACTCAGTGTATGTGTTATTGGTTGTCACACACACACTGCACACTCACACACTGCAAACAAACAGGCTACTGTGTGTGGTGCACTCAGGCCCGCCAAGAGCGGCGGGCCTGGGTAACAAGGGCCGTGGCCTAATTGTGGGAGGCGTGGCCACGCCCCCTTCCTGAATAAAAAATATTTGTAACGCGCGCTGGGGAGGGGGGCCGCACTGAGCCCCCTCAGCCTGGCGTAAAGGGGGGGGCGCAATCAGTGTGATCACTCCCCCACACAGGCATAGGAGACTGCTGTGGCTGCTGCTCAGCAACCACGAGCAGTCTCCCACTGCAGCTCAGCACACGCTATGTGCTGGGCTGCTGTGAGGGGGGGATGGGCAGCGTTGGACCCAGGACCCCGCCAGGCCCCTCAGGAAGCCCGGGCCCGGATAATCTGTATGCGCTCACCCCCCCTCTCGGCGCCCCTAGGTGCACTTCATTGTTTGTTAAAGTTTACCTGCACTTTTTTTTTCAAGAAAATCTATTCCTGCAAAATAATGATTATCTGTCCAAAAAATAGTCCACTGTGTCTCTGATCTGAAACCCAAGAAGACCTCTTTGTTTTGAGTCTTTTCCTGTTATATAAAAAAAAAATAATAATTGTAAAAAAAAATGTTTTTTTCTAATTCAATTTAAAAATATTTAGTATTTCTAGATGTGTGTGTAGAGATGGCTGACACTGAGAATAATAATGTTCTGTGTGCTAGTATCCCCCACATTATCTGCACCCCAAAACAATTCTGGCAAAGGAGACCTGTTCCTGCTTGCGATAAAGCTCTGTCCCTGCGAATCCCCTCTGCACACTAGTCACGCTGCTAACCCCCGGTGCTAAGCCCTGCCCCCATTGTTAAGCCCTGCCCCCGTGATTGTGGACCCCCCCTGCGACCCCCCCTCCCTTAATAGCACTTACCTGCAGTCATCCGTGCTCTGGCGATGTCGTCCATGCATCCGGTCAGCTGATATCCCATACTGCACTGGGACCCGATCACCTGATGACCGGGCCGCAGTGCACCATGGGAGACCAGCTGACCGGAGGGAGAACATCACCGGAGCCCCGACCACCGGTCCATGGACTCTAGTAAGTTATTTTTTTATTTTACTATTTTTTTTTTTCTAGCAGAGATCAGCTTGCGGACTGTTTAGACCACATAGCTGATCACTGGGACCGACTCCCGGCTCTGCTCTCCCCGTTAGAGTGGGGCAGGAGTCCGGTAACCAGGGGAGACCCTGGATAATGCCACCTCCAGGTGGCGTTATTATCACAGGGCTTTCCCCGGTATTTTTTCACAATTTATTTTTAGTAACTTTGGTCGGATCACATTTCCAATTACAATTATGGGAAATCCGATCTGCTTACTAAAAATAAGTGATAATTAGGGGTTGGAGTAGAATTTTACGAATTCTACTCCAATTTCCCTGTAATAACTATAGATGATACTAAAATAATGTGAAAAGGGTGTGAAAACACCCTTTTTCACTTTATTTTAGTAAAAATAATGTTAATAAATAGAGCCCAAAGGGTTTTCAGCACAGCCGGGAACCTTGTGAGCATCAGTGTAGGAGACTTCTTCCTAAAAATGTGGAAAAACTGATGATCACACAAATACAACAAAGTACAGAGACTTCTGTATTGGTGGATTCCAGTGGGGATAAGCTAATATTATATGATGATGATATTAACACTCATGAGGGTGAGGATGATAATTACATCTCATAGGCAAACGCAGGGGAGGGTTCCGTCTGCCTGGAAACCCTCCTCCCCAGCACACACCATGACCACAATAGGAATAGTATTATAATAGAATGTTACTAGTGCTGTATGTTCTTCTCAGTATCACAAATGAAATGATTAGCACCACCTGTGGATCTTGTAAAATGTGTCAGCCAGTAATAAATATACCTGTGCACCAACTAGGAGATGTGGAAAACATGCACTGTTAGGGATGCACTGCTATAGACCATCAATAGGGTTAATAAGTAATACACTATCCAGTATATAAGGAGACCGATATGTACATTTATGTCCAGGGCAGTGCTAAGTTCTTCTGCTGCTCCCTCAGACTCCCGGACTTGCTCCAATGCTCGGGAATGGTGCCCACATCTGAAAAAAAACATTCTGCTCAGACAGGATGGACCTACTGCCATATCTAATGGGTTACTGTGATCGCTGGTCCTGTATATGCTGGAATTATGCAACACAATATACTTTGTATGTAACATATTAAAACTGGATAAGTGCTAATTATGCCCTCTTCATGGACCAGCCACACTCACTCTAAAATCAAGCATTTGGAAACCCCCCTCTAGAAATCCTACGTTTGCCACTGCATCTTCCAACTGTAGAGATGATTACTGTTAGCCATATTTAAAAAACCTTCATCAAAAAAAATAAAAAAGAGTGATTAAATCACCTCATAGTTTTACTTTGTTATTCTGTGCAAACACATAAATATTAATAAAGCATTTTGTCGTAAAGTAATGAGGTAACCTTTTCTCCAGTCACAGATTTATTTATTCAATACAAACTCTGCCTTAATTTGCTCTACATGCAATGCAAATAGACAATGACAAAGATGAAGCTATTAATTTATTATATCTATCCATTATTAGTAAAATCATTTTTCTTTTATTAAATCTCTCCAAAATATCAATGCGCAAAGGTTCTGGAAAACTATGAATTACAATGTGTCAACTCTTTAAAGAACACTCGAAGACACATATTTAGAATGTTTTATCTTATGAAGATGGAAATGTAGACAGTTATTGTAGTATAAGAAAAGAAAGGTTCCCAGGTTTAATTTTTCTGCCACGAATGCTGTCACACACTACGACTTGGATTGCAATAAATGTAATTGCTGTCTATTATCTGATCATAGGAAATTGGTCTCCTGAGATGAGGAGAACGACTTGATAAAAATCATTTAATTCAGACATAGTAAAAAAAAAATAGCACACCTGCGGTAAAAGGCAAAGTCATTTCGCAAAGCCGACAACTATACAAATGACTCTATCTAAATGAAAAAGTAAAAAAAAAAAAATGAATTGAATTCATGGAGGCAGCTGGTAATGTAAAAATCGTAATCCAAATAAAAGAATAGGAGAATAGATCAAATAAATAATTCTAAGTATTGGATTATTGCAGTGGGAATTATTTAACATGTATAAACACAATTCTGCAATGGGTTTGAAATAAATCTGGTTGAAGAAGTCTGCCCATTATTATTTGTTATGTCTCTTAGAATTGCTCTTTGCTATGGTGACATTGTTTGAAGCGTCCAGCTCAGAATATAAATGATGTATATTTTTGCTATCTTACTTGAGAATGAATTTTAATGTTAATAGGTGCAGTTACCTGGTACAATGAAGACACATTTTAAAAATATATGTATTGGCTTTAGGAAATATGTTTAACTGGTCATTTACAGAGAGGATTTATTAGTTATAAACCTTTCTCTTCTTGACAGAGGTACAGAGATGGGGCGAGGGGAGGGGAGCAAAGAGAGAACCTGGCCTGGACCTGTGTGGGGCCTGACAAGGAGGTCAAACAGCAACCAAAATTTCAGACTGGCAGCCCTCCAAGCACCAGCTCTTCCTATCCTTGTGAATGGGACCCAGGTCGCATCGACCCGGGTTACCCGTTCACACTGCATCGAGAGCCAGTTGAACCCATATTCAACCCTGCTGGTTACCAGGGTTGAAATGCTGGGTCGCTCAACCTGGCATTTCAACCTGCACAGTAACCCAGGTTGCTGCATGTTCGCGTGCAATAACCTGGGTTATTGCTTGTAGTGTGAAAGGGGTATAAGATAGTGTTGACTTGCCCCCTTTGTCAAGCAACTCTGCTACGCTGCAACACAGTGCTTCTGTATAGGGTCCCCTACTAGCACAAGGGCCTTGAACAGCTCTTGGTCCTGCTCATAGATGGACAGTTGTTTTAACTTGTAACAATGCAACATTATGTGAAATGTGAGATAACTGACCTACTCCATCTGTATAAAAAAGTTTACAGATTAGGGGGCATATTTATTACAATTAGAGATAAGCGGGTTCGGTTTTCAGAGATCCGAACCTGCCCGAACATCGGGATCCAAGTCAGATCTGAGCCGGATCGGGTATTCCCGCCTAGCTCGGATCTGAAAATGAGGCAAAACGTCATCATCCTGCTGTCGAATTCTCGCGGGTTTTGGATTTTATAAAGGTCCCGTGATCGCCACCATTTTTCATTCCGGCTGTGGAGCATGCACAGGGAGAGAGCTGGGATATGTTGCTGATTCTGACCATAGGGGCTGGCTGGCTACTGTTGTCCATATAGGGGCTGGCTGGCTACTATTTTTCATATAGGGGCTGGCTGGATACTGTTGTCAGTATAGGGGGTGGCTACTGTTGTCAATATAGGGGCTGGCTCGCCAGGCCCGCCAAGAGCCGTGGTGGGCCCCGGTAATAGGGGGCGTGGCCTAATCATGGGAGGTGTGGCCACGCCCCCTTGCCAAGAAAAAAAAAAGGGGGGGCGCTGTGAGTCCCCTCAGCCCAGCGCAAAGCCAGGGGGGGCGCGATCAGTGTGATCGCTCCCCCGCACAGGCATAGGAGACTGCTGTGGCTGCTGCTCAGCAGCCAAGAGCAGTCTCCAACTGCAGCTCAGCATATGCTGTGTGCTGGGCTGCTGTGAGGGGGGGAGCGGCACCGGACCCGTGCCCCCGCCGGGCCCCTCAGGAAGCCCGGGCCTGGGTAATCTGCTCCCTCCCTCTCGGCGCCCCTGTGGCTCGCTACTGTTGTCCATATAGGGGCTGGCTCACTACTGTTGTCCATATAGGGGCTGGCTGTTGTGCTGTGTTGTCCAGGGGGTCCTCTGTCCTTCAGGGGTGCTCGTCTTCACCCACCCTCAGTGTGAGAATTTTTTTTATTTTTTTTGTGTGGGCGTGTTAGCTACACCTGTCACTGTCATTGGCGTAGGTGCGCAGGGGTGCTGTGCTGACCCTGCTGCACCCCCAAAAATAAAAAAACATTAATTTTTTTGTGTGTGTGTTAGCCACACCTGTCACTGTCATCGGCGTAGCTGCGCAGGAGTGCTGTGCTGCTGTCTATCAAGGGCTGCTGCCCAAAAAAAAACTAACAATTTTTTTGTGTGCGAGTTAGCCACTGTCTGTCAAGGGCTGATACTGTGTGCGTAGTGAGTATGGAGGTGGACAGTCACATGACCGGAGAGCAAGATCCACATACCAGTCTTGTAGCTGCTGGTAGCAGCATGATGACGATGCAAGGCCGTCCACGTCATCTATGAAGGCCAATGTACCAGGGCTTAAGTCAGGCCAAAAAGTCAGGCTAAAAAAATCAACTTTACCCTGTTAAAGCAAAAAAAAATTTAAAGCTAAGTCAGTTTTAGAGAAACAAAAAATTGGCAATATGCCATTCACTACACAAAGTGGCAAGGAAAGGATAAGGCCTTGGCCTTTATTATTTATGACTGGTTGTTCTAGTGATGATAATTTAAGCCCCTCTGTTTGTAGGAGAGGTACAAAAAAATAAAAATTGTTAAGACGAGTAATACACTGGAACCAACTGTGTGCTCTTAAAAATCACAAATCCTCGAGGAGAGTCCTAGTGTGTCCGCTATTGCCATGTGTGAGCCTGACCTTTCTAGTAATACTGTACTTGAAGAGGATCCTCCTTCCACAATTTGTGTGCCTTTCTCTGATGTAGAAATTGAGGATGCTTCGGTGGAATTGCACGAGGCGAATGAGGAGGATATTTATGTAGTTGGCGATAACAACAAGGATGATGAGGATGTTGATAATGATGAGGATGTTGATGCCGAGGATGTTTGTGTAAAAACTGTAAATCAGGCAACAGTTGTTGCCCATAGTGGGAAAAATCCAATTGTTGCCATGCCTGGGCAAAGGACCAAAATATCCACATATCATGTGTGGAATCATTTCCACCCAAGTCCGGACAACCTTTTCCAAGCCATTTGTAACCATTGCCAAGTAACAGTGAGTAGAGGTAAGGAACTTAACCATCTAGGAACCTCCTCCCCATTACGTCACTTGCAGCGCATTCATCAAATTGAAAATGGTATTTCAAATTCAGAAAATATGGGGACAAAAAAACCTAACAACAATCAGTCCAGTGTCACCTAGCTGCTCCATTCTATCTGGATCCAAGCACCTGCAATCTTCACCACCAACACCTGCCTCATCATCAACATCCTCAATCGTGATCGGAAGTAGTCCTGCATCCAATTTCAAAAGCATGACAGGCTCCTCTCCTATCCGTGATTCCTCAGAAGGATCCTTGAGTGCTATGTCTGTTGCTGCTGCTGGGGGTGGATCGTCATCCCAGAAAGGGACCAAGAAGTCTACTACTAGCAGTAAGTAAAAAAAACAATTGACTATTAAACATTCCTTTGATAAAGGAAGTATAATAGCTGTCACCCAGTTTCACAGCGGATCATTGACACCATGATGGCTGTACTAGTATTAGATTGTGAAATAATCAAAAATGAGGATGACAGTGTGGAGGAAGTGCAAAAGGAGGATGAGGGGAAAATTTGTGTCCTATCTGACGCTAATGAGGATGTTGATGATGAGGATGTTTGTGTAAATCAGCCACCAGTGGCAGCAGTTCTTGCTCATGATAAAAAGAAAGCCAGAAAAGCCGCATCTTAGGTGTGAATTATTTTAATCTAAATGCTGCCAACAGTTGTGAAGGCATTTGTTCCATTTGTAAAGCCAAAGTTAGCAGAGGAAGGGACGTTAACCATCTAGGCACCTCCTCCCTGTTACATAATTTGCAGCAAATTTATGCAGTTTTTTTAACAAAATTATAATAATGTGTAAATTAATAACAAGCAGTGCAGTATCAGCTACCAACAGTTTGGACCAACACATGCAATCTCCACCACCAACACCCTCATCATCAACCTCCTTAATAATTGAAGGTAGTTCTTCCAAAAAATGTTTTGTGGGGGCCCAAACAAACCAAGGAGTTCAGCCACGAAAGTGTCAGTCCTAGTGGCTAAAGTGCTTGGTTTGTTAAACTGTGCATGTACTTTTTAATATCCCACAAGAGTGGGTGGAAGGGACAATTCCATCTTGCACCTCTTTTCTTTTTCATTTTGCACAATTTGGGGCATTGCCGACTGACATTATTATAGTTTATTAAACTGCCATCCTGTCTGCCACTGCTATGTGGCAATGTTTCATAGATGTCTGATATTTTTTTAAACTGCCGTGTGTTTGTGCCGCTGCTCTGTCGCTTACTTTAGCCAGCCAGCTCGCTGCAGCCTTTGGCCTATTTTGGTGAAAAATAGTGAAATCAATATTGTGAGTTGTGAGGTGGTTACACATGCATGGAAATGCCTGAAAATGATTGTTATTAAGGTTAATAATACTATAGAAACAAAATTAGGCCCAAATTATGTGGTTTTAGCTGTTTCTATAATTTTTTGGGAAAAAATACAGATCCAAAACCAAAACTAAAAACCAAAACACCAAGGAAAAAAATCCCAAACCAGACTCAGATAATATATATATAGACCAGGTATTTCCTTTAAGGAGCATAGTGAGCCCCCTGGGAAAAGAATAAAGCGGCACTCCAATGATGAAAAAAGGCAATGTGCGTTGAGATGTCACATGATACACCAAGTATGTCGACGTTTCAAGGTCTCCTCGGACCTTGTCTTCAGGACTGCTTTCTCTACATTCTTTTAATTCCTTATCCTCATACTTTCACCTATCACCGAGCCGCTTTTAGTGGCCTTATGTATTTTTCACATTTTATTGAAATTACCTTCAACACACTTTGCAGCGGTGCCGGGTTCCCCAGTGACGCGGCTGCCTGGGCGTCTGGGTTGCTGGACGACAGGTTTGGAGTTCCCGGCTTCTGCCGGATGCACCAGCAGATCTCTTTGCGGTGATACTCGGCACGGCTGCAACGTGTTTTCAGCACCTTTAGCACACACATGTTCATATATAAGGTAAGCACTTGTTTTAAGTCACTTCATGCTGTTGTACAGTCCTGATGAAAAGGTCTAAGGACCTTGAAACGTCGACATGTTTCTGTACTAATGTTTTCACTTTACCAATAACATTTTTTTTTCACTTATCTACGTGGGAGTGCCACCTTTCTTTCCTAATCTTTGTGGGGCTGTTATACCACACTCAGGGAGGAATCTAGCTGTATTTTACCTCTAGAAGGGGACCCCTACTGTTTGTTTTGTTATCTGGAGTGCTGAACCATTGTATATTGCATTTCTAGGGGCCTATATTGATATGGGCAGCACGGCCTCACAGCACTGAGGTTGTGGGTTCAATTCCCACCACAACCCTAACTGTGTGGAGTTTGTATATTCTCCCTGTGTTTGCGTGGGTTTCCTCCGGGTACTCCTGTTTCCTCCCACACTCCAAAATATACTGGTAGGTTAATTGGCTCCCAACACAAAATTAACCCTAGTGAGCATGTGATAGGGAATATAGACTGTAAGCTCCACTGGGGCAGGGACTGATGTGAATGGCCAAATATTCTCTGTAAAGCGCTGCGGAATATGTATGCGCTATATAAATAACTGGTAATAAATAAATAATATAGTACCCCTTAGTGTTAGGGCTCCTTAGCTTGTTACCTTGGATTACAATTTTTTAAAATTTTTTATTTTTTTATCAAGTGTCCTTTTTCCCTTTTTGTGAAAGTCACTTTGTAGTGAACAGCAATGAGTATTAGTGGCTATATTATAAAGGAACATTTTTTTTGACGATGGATGCTACTATACAGAGCCAAGACCCCATTTCCTTCATGTCTCTACATCAATTACATGGGGAAATTAAAAGCTTCACCGATGAACATGCATCTGCTATTTTAATCCAACCCATAACAGATTCTGCACATGAGAATCTCAATGCTGACGACTTTTACCATCATATTTTAAAATGGAAAAACGAGAGATCGACTTTCTACTGCATGAAACATCACTCTATGACTACTTTAGAGCCAAGCTGATTCCCAGAGGGTTTAGGATAAAGAATACTCCTACCATTGGCCGCAACAGTGCTGAATTTTGTCAACAATGGATAGCTATTCTGAATAAATGTAGCTTCAATTTGACGCTCTTAGTTATCCAGGAAGCTAACAAGGAGCTCCAAAGCACCAAGATCAAACTAACCGAATTTCGAATTCAACACAAAACCACATTAGATGATAGGAAGCACAAACAATTGTGGGAAAAACTAGAACAGCAAGTTGAACAATATCGGACGGATTTGTTGAAGTTCAAAGCAACAAATTACAAACGATTCAAACTGATTATGAGAACCACCAGGTGTATGGTTGGCTTACGGGTACTGAGAAAAGACCTTCTAGATTCATGAGTCGTGGGCGACAATCATAAACAACATCAGACTAATTTTCATAAATTCAATAGCGATAGTGATTTTGCCTTCAATGATTCTGATGAATATGATACAAATACAGTAATCAGGCCCTTTAGGCAGGGTCACTCGCTCAAGAGTAGACAGCCCAGGACCAAGCCCAAGCTGCGTGGGGGCCAAAACCAAAGACAAAACAAAACCACCTGTGAACAAGAAGAAGACCTAATTTTCAATCTTTCAACCAGAACATTGACACCAACAGAAATCACTGTCCTCAACAAAGGTTTATTTTTTATACCATCGAACCCACACGATGATTTCACATGAAAGGTCAATTTACACCGGTTTAATCAATCACTTCGGGTCAAGGAAAACTTTCAGGACAAATCCTCTGCAGCCGTGGATCCTTTCACTGATTTCTATAAAAAACATTCTACGTCAACTTTTGACCCACCTTCATCAAATGCTTCACTCAAAACATTTTCCAGGCTTCTAGATGAGTCAATTACAAAATTCAATAATATTCCGAATAAGGTTTATTATAATCTCAACAAAGAACAACGGCAAGTGCTTAAAGACCTATCTGGATATTCAGATATTGTTATCCGCTCTGTGGATAAAGGTGGTGGTATTGTGATCATGGATGTCCTCAAGTATCTGGATGATATTGACCAACAACTAGCCGATACCTCCACCTACACTCAACTACATTACAATCCCACAGATGTGTATCAGAAAGAGCTGGCTTCCCTTCTTAAAACTGCATGTGAAGATGGACACATTACTAAAAAATTTATGGTATCCTTACTACAAATCCATCCTAAAGTACCTATTCTCCATACCATACCAAAATTTCACAAGGACATGCTCAATCCACCTGGTAGGCCAGTCATTTCTGCCAGAGATTCACTCATGCAGTCTATATCTCAATTTTTGGACTTTTTATTACAACCACTCATTATGCAAGAAAAGACCTTCCTTAAAGACGCTAGCCAGTTTCTGCTGAAACTTCAAGCCCTTCCTGATATCCCTGCTGGTTGTTTATTGTGCACTGTAGATGTAAAGAGTTTATATACTGTGATCCCCCATTCAGCAGGCTTGAGTGGCATGAAACAATTCCTGATCCGTAAAGAATTCAAAACTTTGGATTTAAATTTATTCTTACAACTGTTGGAGATGACTTTAACCCATAATTATTTCCTCCACAATGACAAGTTTTTTTTACAATGCACGGGCTGTGCCATGGGCTTGAACGTAGCATCTATATGTTTGAACAGGAAGAACATTTCTTTTTCAATAACAGTGACATATCTTCTCAGATTATATTCTATACAAGGTACATAGACAACCATTTTATGATTTGGTCCGGCTCTGATCATGATTTCTCAAATGTAATTGACAACATCAACAAACAAGACAATTCAGTCAAATTTACTTGTCACATCAGCAGTACAAATATTAACTACTTAGGTATCACTGTTAAATTGAACCAAGGCAGGATCCAGACAGAACTGTATAGTAAATTAACTGATCGCAAAACTCTCTTACACCACAGTAGTTGCCATCCGCCGGCCTTAAAGAAGTCTCTCCCCAAGTCACAGATGCTTAGAGCTGTATACATCACTAGTGATCCAGGTGTATTGGATCCCACTTTAGAGTCTATGTCTTCAAAATTTCTGCAAAGGGGTTATCCATCAATTGATCTGATTGAAGCCAAAAATGAAGTATTACATATTCCGTGTGAACAGTTATTAATTCCATCAACACGTGATGCATCTAATGCTCAGAAGATTCCACTAATCACGAATACAGTTTAGCGTGTCCTGTACTACCAAGAGCAGCTAAAGGACTTTGGCCAATTGTATCAGGGGACAAAGATCTTCCTGTCTTCAAGAATAAGAAAATGATGCCTGCATACTGCAGAGGTAAAAAGATGAAAGATCTATTGGTGAAAACCAACATCACCAGTCAACCTACACACTCTTCTTTCCTGATTCAAAAAAATAAACCTGGCTGCTATAAATGTACATCTTGCACTACTTGCAACTACATGGAAAGTGGATACTACTTTAAACATCCTCACACTGGCTATAAATTCTCCATCAAACATGTGCTGTCCTCATGTGTATGTCTCAGTTCATAGTGTATATCATTATTTGTCCGTGTGGACTTTTGTATGTGGGACAAACTAAACGTACATTCCGTGAACGTATGGCCTTGCACAGGTCGGCCAACCGGGCTGCATTGACAGGAAAGGAGATAGAGCAGCCTGTCACTAGACATTTTAAACAAGCCAGACATCAATTATCTAGTCTTAGATACAAGATTATTGATCATATCCCAATTTATATCCGCGGAGGAGATCGTGCCAAACATTTGAATCAGTTGGAAGCGAGATGGATCCATCGTTTAGATACCATTGCTCCAAGAGGCCTCAATGAAAAATTTTCTTGGAATATTTTTCTTTAAAATATTTTTCTAAAAAAACTGTTTCTTTAAAACGCCAATTTTTGAATGATATATTCCTTATTCATTCTTTTTTTGCATTAGTATTTTTTCTTTCTTATTTTCCTTTCTCCCTCTTCCTTTTCTCCCCTTCCCCCCCTTCCTACCCTTCCTTCCTTTTCCTTCCCCCCTCCCCTTTCCCCGCCCCATCCTACCCCTTCTTTCTTTTCCTTTTCTTCCCTTTCCCCCCTTTTCCCCCCTTCGCTCCCTCCCCTCTTATCTTTTCTACTCTCTCTCTCTCTTCTCTTTCTCTCTCTCTCACTATCCCCGGTTTTCCCAAAAAAATTTGTTTAGCGTAGACGTTTGCTCCATTTGTTTTATATTTTATTCATTTATTATCTTTTCTTTTTCCATTGCCATATTTGTTATATATATATCTGTTTAAATATTTGTCTTTTATTATTTGTTATTTTTATTTGTCCTTTTTTTCATTTTCATCCATGTATTCTAACTATCCATTTTTTTCTACACACAGATCTTCATTTTCAATTCAACATACATTTCTTTTCCCTTACTCAGCCAGTTGGTCTCCAATTCAGAGCCATGTTTTCATCATTTACCCTGTTTTTGCCTGTTCAGTATAACACCATCCTTATTTGGGCTCTTGAATGGTTAACTATATGTATAAGCTGCCTTGATTTGTTTTCAGTATAAGTTTCTATGCCCTCATGTTAAATTGTATACACTGCTGTCTCTACATGCTTTTAATTCCTTATCCTCCTACTTTCACCTTTCACCAAGCCGCTTTTAGTGGCTTTATGTATTTTTCACATTTTATTGACATTCCCTTCAACACACTTTGCAGCGGTGCCGAGTTCCCCAGTGACGCGGCTGCCTGGGCATCTGGGTTGCTGGGTGACAGGTTCGGAGTTCCCGGCTTCCGCCGGATGCACCAGCAGATCTCGTTACGGTGATACTCGGCACGGCTGCAACGTATTTTCAGCACCTTTAGCACATACACTTTCATATATAAGGTAAGCACTTGTTACTTGGTGCTGTTGTACAGTCCTGATGACCTAGAAACATCGACATGTTTCTGTGCTAATGTTTTCACTTTACCAATAACATTTTTTTTTCACTTATCTACTTGGGAGTGTCGCCTTTCTTTCCTAATCTTTGTGGGGTTGTTATACCACACTCAGGGAGGAATCTAGCTATATATATATATATAATATAGGCATTCGGTATGATTTGCCGCCGGCCGCATGGTAAGTATAAACTAACCCAATTCTACCCCCTAACCCTAACCCCCCCATGCCTAACCCTAATCCCCCCTCTAAGTGCCTAAACCTAACCTCCTCTTCCCCGCCGCCTAAACCTAAGTCCCCTAACCCCTCCCCAGGACGAAATGCGTTGGGGGAGATTCTGCCTTGCCTCTTGAACCTATGAATGGGTCAATTACTATCCACTTTATCCAGATAAGCTATTAATTTATTTATTCTCTTAAAAAGAAAGTTTCTTTTTTAAAGTGAATAATATATGCTGAGTTTTTTTTTAGACCTTTCCTCTGATTTTATCCACCGGTCTTAAAAGGGTCTATTGTGTTTTATATGTATATGTTTTTATTTATCTTTATGTATTTTGTGTACTTATTAAATTGTTAAATTATTTATTTATAAGCACAGGCACTTTCATTTTCTATCACATTATGAGTCTAAATATTCTAATATTTTATATGATCAATGCACTTTGGTAAACCAGTCGCTCTGTAGTCATTTTATTTTCCTATATATATATATATATATATATATATATTTATATATATATATATATATATGTGTGTATATATATATATATATATATATATATTTATATGTAAAACAAGAAGTGAAAAACAAGTGCTTCATAGTGTAATATATTTATCAGTTATACACGCACCATTACCACTTAAATATGCGTACTGTAATGTGTCAGTATATAGGCACGTAATCAATAATCCGCTGAGTCTCTTTATCTCCCTCTTGGATTTTATAAAGTCCCCTTCTCCACTTGAGGATCTTTTAAAACGTATCAGCCAGTAATGAATACACCAGAGGTTCTCAAACTCGGTCTTCAGGACCCCACACAGTTCATGTTTTCCAGGTCACATATATATATATATATATATATATATATATTAGGGGTGAGCGGGTTCGGATTTCTGAAATCCGAACCCCCCCGAGCCCCCCCGATCCGAGGCCGATCCGAGTCAGGCTCGACTTTTCCCACCTCACTCGGATCTGAAATCGAGGCAAAACGTCATCATCCCACCTTCCGGGTCTCGTGGGTTTTGGATCCTATATAAGGTACCCGCGTCGTCACCATTTTCTCACTCGGCTGTGGACAGTGAAGAGGGAGGGTGGGAGTTAGGGCTGGCTGGGCTGTGTAGTGTAGTGTAGTGCAGTGTAGTGTTGTGCTGTGCTGTGCTGTGCTGCGCTGTGCTGCTGTTGTCCATAGGGGCTATGTCCACTCCTCCAAAGTCCATAGGGACTGGCAGGACTGTGTTGTGCAGTCAGTTGTCCATAGGGGCTGTGTCCACTCCAAAGTCCTGTGCAGTGTCCCAGTCCTAAAGGGGTGCTGTAGTGTTGTCCAGGGGGTGCTCTGTCCATCAGGGGTGCTCCCCCCAAGTGCAAAAAAAAAATATTTTTTCTGTGTTTGTGAATTGTGTGCACTGTGGCTGCACGTGCATCAACAAAGGAGCAGTGCCAAGCGTGCGCCTGTGTCCATAAGTAAAAGGCCGGCTGGCTTGTCTGTTAAAGGGTGCTGTAACCCCCAAAGGGCACTCCAAAAAAAATAAAATAATATATTTTTTTGTGTTTGTGAATTGTGTGCGCAGTAGCTGCACGTGCCTCAACAAAGTAGTGCCAAGCGTGCGCCTGTAAATAAAGGGCCGGCTGGATTGACCGTTAAAGGATGCTGTAACCCCCAGATAGCACTCCTAAAAAAAAAAAAATTCTGTGTTTGTGAATTGTGTGCACTGTGGCTGCACGTGCATCAACAAAGGAGCAGCACCAAGCGTGCGCCTGTGTCCCATAAGTAAAAGGCTGGCTGGCTTGTCTGTTAAAGGGTGCTGTAACCCCCAAAGGGCACTCCAAACAAAATAAAAAAATATATTTTTTTGAGTTTGTGAATTGTGTGCGCAGTAGCCACACGTGCATTAACAAAGTAGTGCCAAGCGTGCGCCTGTGTCCCATAAATAAAGGGCCAGCTGGATTGACCGCTAAAGGGTGCTGTAACCCCCAAAGGGCACTCCAAACAAAATAAAACATTTTTTTCTGTGTTTGTGAATTGTGTGCACTGTGGCTGCACGTGCATCAACAAAGGAGCAGTGCCAAGCGTGCGCCTGTGTCCCATAAGTAATGGGGCGGCTGGCTCATTTCTTAAAGGGTGGTGGAACCCACAAAGTGCACTAATCTCCATCAAAAATAAAAAAATATTTTCTGTGTTTGTGTGCGCCTTAGCCGCACGTATATATCAATATAACATAAATGGAGGACCAAACTTTCTCCGATAAAAATAAAATAGGGAAAGATCAAGAACCACTTCCTCCTAGTGCTGTTGCTGCTGCTGGGAGTTGTTCATCATCCCAGAGAGGAAGTAGGAACACCACTACTTTTACTAAACAATTGACCCTCCAACAGTCCTTAGCGAGGAGGCTGAAGTACGACAGCAGTCATCCTGAAGCAAAACGTATAACTGAGGCCTTGACTGCTATGTTGGTGTTAGACGTGCATCCGGTATCCGCCATTAGTGCAGTGGGATTTAGACAATTGATGGAGGTAGTGTGTCCCCGGTTCCAAATCCCGTCTAGATTCCACTTCACTAGGCAGGCAATACCGAGACTATACAGAAACGTCAGAAAAAGTGTCCTCAGTGCCCTGAAAAATGCGGTTGTACCCAATGTCCACTTAACCACGGACATGTGGACAAGTGGAACAGGGCAAACTAAGGACTATATGACTGTGACAGCCCACTGGGTAAATGTATCACCTTACGTAGCAACAACAGCAGCGTCACCAGTAGCAGCATCTCAGAAACGCCAGCTCGTTACAAGGCAGGCTACGCTGTGTATCACCGGTTTCAGTAAGAGGCACACCGCTGACAACCTCTTAGAGAAACTGAGGGAAATCATCGCCCAGTGGCTTACCCCACTTAGACTTTCCTGGGGATTGGGGATTTGTGATATCTGACAACGCCAGCAATATTGTGCGGGCATTACATCTGGGCAAATTCCAGCACGTCCCATGTTTTGCTCACACAATAAACTTGGTGGTACAGAATTTACTGTAAAGCGACAGGGGCGTGCAGGAGACGCTTTGGGTGGCCCGAAAAATTTCTGGCCACTTTTGCCACTCAGCAACTGCGTGCGCCTGTGTCATAAGTAAAGAGCCGGCTGGCTTGTCCGTTAATGGGTTCTGTAACCCCCAAAGTGCACTCCAAACAAAATAAAAAATTCTTCTTTTTTTTCTGTCTTTGTGAAATGTGTGGGCTGTAGCCGCACCTGCATCCTCAAAGCAGCAGCGACAAGCGTGCGTCTGTCTGTTAAAGGGTGGTGTAACCCTCAAAGTGCGCTCCACAAACAATAAAAAAATTCTTTTTTTTCCTGTGTTTGTGAATTGTGTGGGCTGTAGCCACACCTGCATCCTCAAAGCAGCAGCGACAAGCGTGCGTCTGTCTGTTAAAGGGTGGTGTAACCCTCAAAGTGCGCTCCACAAACAGTAAAAAAAAAAAAATTCTGTCTTTGTGAATTTTGTGCACTGTAGCTGCACGTGCATCAACAAAGGAGCAGCGCCAACTGTGCGCCTGTGTCCCATAAGTCTGTTAAAGGGTGGTGTAACCCCCAAAGTGCTCCAAAAAATAAAAAACAATTTTTTTTCTGTGTTTGTGACTTGTGTGCGATGTAGCTGCATGTGCATCAAAACAGTAGCAGCGACAAGCGTGCTCCTGTGTCATAAGTCAAGGGCCGGTTTGTACATCTGGTCCGGACTGAAGGACGTACCAACAATTTCTGACAAGTCTGCTGTCACTGCATATGATACTGTCCTCAAAGCAGCAGTGACAAGCGTGCATCTGTCTGTTAAAGGGTGGTGTTACCCCCAAAGTGCACTCCAACAAAATAAAATAATCATCTTTTTTTCTGTGTTTGTGTGTGAAATGTATGCGCAGTAGCCGCACCTGCATCCTCAAAGCAGCAGCGACAAGCGTGCGTCTGTCTGTTAAAGGGTGGTGTAACCCTCAAAGTGCGCTCCACAAACAATAAAAAAAATATTTTTTTTCCTGTGTTTGTGAATTGTGTGGGCTGTAGCCACACCTGCATCCTCAAAGCAGCAGCGACAAGCGTGCATCTGTCTGTTAAAGGGTGGTGTAACCCTCAAAGTGCGCTCCACAAACAATAAAAAAAAAAAATTCTGTCTTTGTGAATTGTGTGCACTGTAGCTGCACGTGCATCAACAAAGGAGCAGCGCCAACTGTGCGCCTGTGTCCCATAAGTCTGTTAAAGGGTGGTGTAACCCCCAAAGTGCTCCAAAAAATAAAAAACAATTGTTTTTCTGTGTTTGTGACTTGTGTGCGATGTAGCTGCATGTGCATCAAAACAGTAGCAGCGACAAGCGTGCTCCTGTGTCATAAGTCAAGGGTCGGTTTGTACATCTGGTCCAGACTGAAGGACGTACCAACAATTTCTGACAAGTCTGCTGTCACTGTATATGATACTGTCCTCAAAGCAGCAGTGACAAGCGTGCATCTGTCTGTTAAAGGATGGTGTTACCCCCAAAGTGCACTCCAACAAAATAAAATAATCTTCTTTTTTTCTGTGTTTGTGTGTGAAATGTATGCGCAGTAGCTGCACCTGCATCCTCAAAGCAGCAGCGACAAGCGTGCGTCTGTCTGTTAAAGGGTGGTGTAACCCTCAAAGTACGCTCCACAAACAATAAAAAAATTCTTCTTTTTTTTCTGTCTTTGTGAATTGTGTGGGCTGTATCCACACCTGCATCCTCAAAGCAGCAGCGACAAGCATGCGTCTGTCTGTTAAAGGATTACATCGGTGACAGCATCCAAGTAGGCATGTCAGACAGTCCGTACCTGTACTGGCAGGAAAAAGAGGCGATTTGGAGGCCCCTGTACAAACTGGCTCTATTTTACCTGAGTTGCCCCCCTCCAGTGTGTACTCCGAAAGAGTGTTTAGTGCAGCCGGGAACCTTGTCAGCGAAAGGCGTAGGAGGTTGCTTCCACAAAATGTGGAGAAGATGATGTTCATAAAATGAATTATCAACTCTTCCTGGGAGACCAGCCTCCAGAACGTACAGAGGGACCTGTGGTGGTCGATTCCAGCGGGGACGAATTAATACTCTGTGAGGATGAGGATGTACACAACACTGAAGAGGGTGAGGAATCGGTGGATGAGGAGGATGAGGACGACATCTTGCCTCCGTAGAGCCAGTTTGTGCAGGGACAGATTAATTGCCAGTTTGTTTTGTGGGGGCCCAAACGAACCAATCATTTCAGCCACAGTCATGTGGCACACCCTGGCGCTGAAATGATTGGTTTGTTAAAGTGTGCATGTCCTGTTTATACAACTTAAGGGTGGGTGGGAGGGCCCAAGGACAATTCCGTTCTTGCACCTCTTTTTTTTCTTTGCATTATGTACTGTTTGGGGCCTAGTTTTTCAAACTGCCATCCTGTCTGCCACTGCAGTGTCACTCCTAGATGGGCCACGTGTTTGTGCCGGCCACTCGTGTCGCTTAGCATAGTCATCCAGCTACCTCGGTACAACCTTTCGGACATAAAAACACTATTGTGAGGTGTTCAGAATAGACTGGAAATGAGTGGAAATTAAGGTTATTGAGGTTAATAATAGCATAGGAGCAGAAAAACCAACAAATTCTGTGATTTTAGCTGTTTTTATGCTTTTTTAAAAAAAAAAATACAGATCCAAAACACAAAACCCAGAACCCAAAACACCAAAGGGTGGTTTTGGCAAAACCAATCCAGATCCAAAACACGAAGAAAGATCCAGATCCAAAACCAAAACACAAAACACGAAAGGTGGCCGGTGCACACCCCTAATAAATATATATATTTATATATATATATATATATATATATATATATATGTATATATATACCGTATATGGAAAGACACTGGACCATACTTGCCTACTTTTGAAAAAGCATTTCAGGGAGATTGTGAAAGCAGAACCTATCAGCACACATTACACTACACACTTATTATACTGCTACATCTGAGAGGCGTATCATAAAACTGACTTACATCCAAATGTAAATGAGCCCCAAAGCTAAGATGTGCTTGTTAACGTAAACACACTAATACTTGTCAGAAAAGTTATGTAGCCATAGGGATCATTGTGCCATATAGCTAATGCAGGGAAATTATACTAATGATCCCATTTGAATGTATAAATCTTTTTTTTAATATATATATAACAGCTTCAAAATGGGGGTAAGGTGTAATCAGGGAGATTGTTGGACTCTTCAGGGAGTCAGGGAGATTGCTCCTATTTCAGGGAGTCTCCCTGACAATGAGGGAGAGTTGGCAAGTATGCACTGGACTTTCCTATGGTAACACACATTTGGGTAGATGTATGATAGCGGCACTTAACGTGCCGCTATAACACTTCCCGCTTCGCATCTTTACCGAGGCGAAGCAGGAAGCACTACTGATGAGATGTAAGAACATCTCATCGGCCGGAGAGGGGGAGCGTTAACTCCCCCCTCCGGCGCTTCCCGCTAGAGACCAAAGCGCATCAACCTAGTACTGATGCGCTGTGTCTCAGTCCTGGCCGGCGGGATCTCACAAGTATCGCGAGATCCCCACATGCAGCCTGGAGCCGACAGCCGCTGCAGCAGGGACAGTGCTGTCCCTGCTATGGGGATAGGACAGCGCCAGGCTGTAGCTGTCGATAACGACAGCTACAGCTGGCCGAACGGTCAGGCAATCTGACCGTTAGTACATGGCCCAGGCTATCGGCGCTGCTATCTTGTAGACAGCAGCGCCGATAATGACAGGGGTGCATAGAGCCCCTGTCATTTACCGCCCAGACCCCCGGTCATACTTCGGGGAGAAGCGGTATCAGCACACCTAATGTGCGCTTATACCGCTTCTGGGCTTCATACATCTCCCCATGTGTGTGTTCATAGTGTATATTTAAGAGCTTTCCAGCTCTCCAAATAACTTATTATTAAGTGCTATGTTTTAAACATTAAGGAGTCTATTTACTAAGCAGTGTTAGGAGACAGAGTGAAAAGTGATAAGAAAGTGATAAGGTGCCAGCCTATCAGCGCCCAACTGTCATTTTCAAACACAGCCTGTGAGATGGCAGTTGGGAGCTGATTGGCTGGCACCTTATCACTTTCTTATCACTTTTCACTCTGTCTCCTAACACTGCTTAGCAAATAGACCCCTAAATCTATATTGTACAATTCATGGTGACTGCTAAACATGTCTTTATAGGAACAGCTTCTGATTTCTTAAACCTAACCTAGTATATCTAAATGACGCAAACAATGGCTTCTCTCCTATGTACTGTAATTGTGCATGTCTCAGGAATAAGTGTACATTTCATTGCTTATTCTGCCAACATAGATTTTCAAATTGTTGTCACGTTTACTGACAGCCATGCACGAGCGAATATACATATAACCTTATTAAAGCATGTTTATATGGCAGCTAACTGAATGATTCTGTCACTATTTACATATTGGCTCATGTCAGAATACATTTTTTTAAAGCACTAAACACTGTTTTATTTATAGCAAGATTGCCACTATTATCTAACACACAAAACAGTCTCCTTTTATTCCATATATCACTTTCATTATGTGTTTTTCATTTCTCTTTTATGTTATCTTTTACTACTTTACATTGCTATTTTTTGTTGACATGGTAATTATGTCACTTGTACTGTCTATTTTTGTTTGCTTATGAATTTTTTTTCCTACTGTATTTATATTAAGCTGCGCATACATTGGGCCTGATTCAGAGATGCCAATGTTGCCAATGTTGAATGCAGTGTATCGATTTTTTTGCTCCTGCCCACCCACCAAAGCCGCACTGCGCATGTGCAGCACTTGGCTAGCGACGATGGCCGCAGAGAGGATTTATTTGCAAAGCGAGTGGCAGGTAGTCAGCGTCTGGGGAAGGTAACGGGCAGTCTGTAACCCATCAGATATCGTCGCCTTACGCTGTCAGATATATCACAGCGTGTAGTCACACAATATCTGAGTTCCTTCCCTGGGGAGGAAAATTCACCCCTTTTCTCCCCTACGAAGGATCAGGGGAAATGTCGGTCGCTCAGCCCGTTACTGAAAATACACTGCCCAATGCGGCTGACTAACAGCTCACAAATGATCGGATCTTTCAGGCATGCCGGTCTTTTTGGCGTGTCTGACAGATTGATCATTTGTGGTCCGTCATGCAAATACATTGTACAATTATCTGGCCGAGCCACCGATATCTGGCGGAGCGGGCAGATAATTGTATCATGTATGCCCAGCATAACTATTGCTATTTTTATTGCTATTATTTGTTTTTGTGCCATTGCTGTTCTTATGTTGAAATTGTGATATTTTGATTTTCATTTTGCTTTTGTTCTTCTATTATCATTTAGAATTATAATAGTGGATATCATAGCATACAATATAATGGAAGGGGAATGCAGGAAGAATGGCTGACACTAGAGAGATGATTGATTTTTTTGATAACATACTAAAGCATAGAGCAGGATATCACCAATATGCAACATACTATTTCAGGTGCATCTCGCTCTTTAATGAGTATGTATGTTACCTTTGCTCCAGTGTTCAATAATCTCCATAGTAACAGCTGTCCAGGCGGTGCCTATTTTGATATTGGTTCAGCCAGTGTGTGCATAGCTTGGGAGATGTATTTATATAGGTGACAAATATAAAGGGTGCATGGAAGAACACATACTATAAGTGCAAACCTACATAGGAATGTACTGTATTGGGATTATGCAGTTCTCTATCAGCAGAAGCTTTGTAAACCAATACTAATGCCACTCTAAAATTTTTAATATGAGCATAGCACTGATTAACTGCTTTATCATTGCAATTTGTCACTACTCACTCTATATACTGCATATTAACTTCATTGAGCCAAATTCAATTCAATGCGATGATGAATAGTTGCGGGAGGGAGCTCCCAAAGCTATGCAATACACCGCGCTGTTTGCCTGGTCGGGAATTGGTTAAGTCAGCGAATGCCAGTTCTCGCGACTTTAACCTGGGTGTTTAGTCGCGAGAACCGGCATTCTCCGCTGTTAGTGCCGCGTTAAGCCGGTAAACAGCTGCGCACCCAGCACTTTTGTCGGTTTTCTCCTCGCATCCCCAGGGGGGGTGCGAGAAGAAATCCTCTAACCCGCCCAAACAGCGTGTTCAATTGAATAGCTTCGGGGGCTATTCAACATCGCTTTGAATTGAATTTGGCCCATTAATAAATAAATGAAATACATCTGATAATGGAGAATGCCACAGTATAAGTTGGTACTGATTAAACCCTTCCAGAGTTCTATAGAACTTATTTTTTATTTCTTATACATTGTGTTCTGTTTGGCTTGTTGATCTGGACAGATATTTCCTGGACGGGAAGTTGCCCAGTGAAACATATTTATATGATGTATCTGTACTGAAATATCATTTGGATAAAGCATTCAAGGATTGGAACATTTCTGCATGAAGCATTAAAGTGGCCACAGAAAGCAAAACGTAACATAAAGTAACATACTGTAGAGCTCACAATGTACAGATTGTATTAATGTAACTGGAATCTCAGACATTTGACAGTCTGTACTGTGTAAAGCAGGAAACAATATCACAACACAGGCGGACGGCAATGCACAGTAAGTAAGGAGGAATATTTAGGGGAAATTTTGGCCCAAATGAAAATTCTGTTTTATTTGAATGCCATTGTGAATTTCAGTACATTTATATACAGAATCAATAATAATAATAATAATAATAATAATACAGCAAGTCAATAGTGTGTGCGTGGGTAGGAGGGATTGTGTACTGCCATGTGCAGTAATATATTAGGCCTTTAGTAGGTGCTAGGGAAAGGTCTCTTCCTGGTTTAGTGCATGATAGTTTCCTCACCAGCTTTGAGAGTATCAATAATCTGCTATCTGTATATACATTATGTTATACATTCAGTACATGCAAAGCGGGGACTCTAAAGTGGTATCAAAGGATTGCCTTTCCATCTTGTCCAAAAGAACGATGGTCAATTGGTCCTTTTTTTTAAGAGGAACCCACGCAAACACAGGCTGAACATACAAATTTCACACAGAAAGGTCCATGGATGGAAATTAACCCATAAACACAGCCACAGTGGGGCCCCCACACAGGGTTGATGTAACCCTGCCAAGAACAGGTGTCCAGCGACACCTGTTCCCGGGTAGAGGCTCTGGAGCCGCGCTGTTCAACAGACTGCATGCAGTGTTGCTGCATCAGCTGTGGGAGAGAGAGGGACAGCTTCACTACTATCGCATAATTCCCCCCCGCCCCCGGACGTTGCTTCCGCTGGCCGCATTGGGGGTGGGGCCAATATGACAAGCCCCACCCCATATCACTGCAATTGCGTCATTATCGCGCGGGGCGGAGCCTAACGAATTGAGGAGCTTTTGCAACCTGCTGGCTGCTGCTGCTTCAAGTGTAAGTGTACTGTTTTAGTGTGGATGTTTGTATGTATATGTATGTATGTGATATTGTGCAGATGTGTTGGTGTGTATACTGTTTATGCGAATGTGTGAGTGGTGGCTTTGTGTGAGGCTTTTGGGGGGGGTAGACTTGACTCTGTGTGGCTTGAAGGGGGCCCCCACAGCTAAGCTGCCCTGGGGCCCCCACAAGCCTTAATCCGGCCCTGATTGTAAGAAAGTGCGTATGTGTGTATACCTACTAAGTGGAAACATTTATCATTAACAGGGCCATAACTAGGGTGGTGCAACCTGTGCCATGGCACAGGGCACCGCAGGGCAGGGGGCGCTGTTTGGGCCTGTCAGTTTTCTTGTTTACTATCATTCTCACTTGTAGCTTCCTCTTCTTTTATCCCCAGCATCTCCTGGTCACCCCTATCTCTTCCCCGGCCCTTCCCCATGAGGCCATGGCCCTTCTTCAGTAACACTATCCTATGTCCCTATTTAAAAAATGGGGGGAGGCACCAATGCTCTCTCTGGCACAGGACACCAAAAAGTCTAGTTACGGCTCTGCTCATTAACTGAAAGGATAGGCGAAAATGAGACACTTCTAGTTTCCTTTTTTATTTTGTAAAGAGCCATGTGTTCTCATCTATCTGCTCATAGTTGTTAAAGTTTCTGTAAACTTCCTAAGCAAAATAATATTTTGCAGCAAAGTAGCATGAAGCACCTGTATGTCATAATTAATAAACACATTTGAAACATTTACTATATACTGGACATACTTTTAGTACATGCAACTAGTAATACAACCACAGCTACCATAGCAGTGCCAACAGCTCAATTCATCCAGACCGAGTGATGAACTGCTGCCCACACCTGGATCTGGGAGGGGAAATCTCTAGACCACTGAGGACACCAGCATGATGACCGCTTGAGCCATGCATTGAAATGAACATGAAGACTTTATTGACTTTGTGGAAGGATGAATCAAGCTCATATGGATTTTCCAGGTGACTGGATTATATTTGATTTGTTGTTGAACTATATTAAACTATGGACTGTAAATAGCCAACAAAGTTCTTCATCAAACAAAGGTACCTTCAGAACCTAAAGCAACTTGGACATCTTCTTGCTTCCTTTCATTCTTTGTGTTATGTGCAAGAATATTGATTTTTGAGCCGATAGTTATAGCAAAGTTACCCCTCACCCTTCTTTATCCTCTCTAGCAGAGACAATAAAGGACTTTATTTATACTTATATTTATAGAAGATAATTATGTTGTAGCAGGGAACTAAGCTGGTGTAAAGTGCAGTCATGTCTAAGAGCCCTTCGCACGCCACATAAACAATAGAATTGTTGTAGTGGAAACAATTTATTTCTTTCATTACTATTATATCTACAATTAAAGTAGAAATCACTAATTTAGCAATAAAATTTCTACACTATTAATGAGTCCCCATTTTGCCTATTATTAATGCCAAAATAGCACCGGTTTGCCTCGCTATAGGCGCATTCTGGTAGGACATTTTAATTCCTGATACCTTATTCACTTTGTACACACATTTTATTTGCAATACATTTCAAAGTCAAAGTCAAGGACAGCTGTGTTTTGTTTTAAGCTGGGAAAGCATACGTGTTTTCCAATGAATGAAAGAAGTTAAGGGATTCACAATGCATGGTGATATGGAGAAAACTATCCAGATTTCCCTTCTAATTAAGATCATAATAGAAGCCATCACTGATCCAATTAAAAAATAAGAATGCAGATATATCATCGCTGGGATTTCAAGGCCCTTCCTTAACTTTCTTAATGATGCCAGCTCCCACTGTTTCCTCGCTACAGTCTTAGCAAGTTGCCAAGCAAAAAGTACAATGCTTAATTATACAATTTCACACTGTAAAGTGCATCATAAAATTAGAACAGTATAGAAATCGAATTATTCTTTTAGATGTGTGAATCCATCTATTTAAATTAACTTTTCTATTTACATTGCTGGGCACCTCTCTATATTGTTTCATTTATGAGAGGTATAAATAATTCCCCTATAACAATAGCTTATATTTTAGCAGATTTTGACTGCAGTCATTGACATGAAGTTAACATGTATTTTAGCATGACTGAATAGCAAGTGATTGTACAATATCAAATATTATGTACTTGAATGTAAACATAGGATGTGAATTCAAAGGTGATGTGTAGAATTTACTATGTGCACATATATACCTGCGGAGAGGTTTGTATGGCAGTGAACTACCTATAGATCTATCACTGGTTCCACACTTATCTATTAAAGCTATTTTGCGGATAATTCCCCCCAAAACATCTGATTCTCACAAAATCTAAGTATTTCATAGATGTAACAAGAAAGGACCACAGCCAATATCTGCCACGATCCCTACATTTCCAACCACAAAAGCAGCCCCATATGTTTTTATGGGGATTTAGCAAGCTTGGTCCTGCCAGCTAAAGCCATCTGAAGATAGCCTATAGTAGAGATGAGCGGTTCGGTTTTACCCATTTCTTTTTGCCAAATTAGAGCAAGTTGGGATATATCTTATTGGCTATGCAAACATATATGAGCCAGATAGCCAATAACATGCCGTTTTTCAGATTGGAACGTAACTGAGAAGAACAGAACCACTCGTCTCCAGACAATAGCAGCCTACGGGCTACTCTTTCGCACAGTTTATCAGAGATTCTCCAGATCCCTCTCCATCAGCACCAATGACGCCGGTAGACATCCGCACATGCACAGTATGTGCACTGATGCCAAACCCGGAGGCAAAGTGATAGCGGTAGCATTCACCAGGATAGAGCTTTTTTGGAAGCTCTGTCCTGAAGTACCAACTTTGCCAAATGCAAGCGCCCATTTTCATGACCACTCTGTGAGTTAGGGAGAATTATTTTATATGTGGATTTTATATGTGGTTGTTGGTAAATATGCCTCTTACTCATTTTCCATGGTATACAATTCACTTTATCAAACTCTACACAATTATTCTTTGAGGTATTCCAGAGCTGGTAAGCTTTTATGAGTCCTGTTCTATTAGTTCATCATGCCCTGATATATAAGCCATGGTAGAAAGAGAGGACTCTGACTCAGCAAAGTTCGCAAATGTAAAGCCGCAAGCAGGCAGTCAAGGGCTTGCATGCGATGGAGCAGGACCCATTCTGCACACTCAATGAATGGGTCCTGTGTATGCACAGATTCCCAATAATCGGAAATATGCATTCAGCAGTGTACTTGCGTGCAATGCTGAATCAGGCTCTCTGTTGTCTATAAATGGATTTGAGCAACTTTTTAGCTCCATCTCTAAAAACACACATAAATCAATATGCTAAGTAGAGAAAGAGAGTTAAGTGTGTGTCGGGGAGGAGAGGGGAGGGGGGGGGGACCAATAGGAATGAGATAACATTCCTTGCAATACATGTATTCCCCAAAAATCATCTATGGATGCTTTTGCCAAATGCATGTCAGCCCCTGTTCACACCATTGAATATAAATTGTAGTTTAACATTTTGTATAGCCCTAATGTATGTGAATTTTATGTTCTTATTGTTGCCACAGTACATATTATTTACTGGCATTCAGGATGAGACTTCACTGTTTATTATAGCGTATAATGTAAAAAAAAATATATAAGTTGGTATAAAAGTCACAAATGCATATATTTTTTAGTGTTCCAACAATGTACCTTTCAAAGCAGGTAGGCTAATATAAAATAATTGTCAGCATGCAAAGCAGAGGGAGAGTAAAGATCAGGGGCGTATCTACCCATTGGCCAGGATGGCACTCGCCAGGGGCGCCGACCAAAGGGGGGGCGCCGCCCGTCAGTGCCACCAGTAGCCAAGGGGTGGACAAGTCCCTCGGCCCCACAAGTGTAGGGCAGACCGCAGTGAGAGCGGTCTGCCCTACACAGTTTGCAAACAGACAGCCGTCAGCGGCAGCTGTGTGTTTGTAATAGCAGCCAGCTAATGAGAATCAGACAGACTCTCATTAGCTGCTGCATCGTCCGCGGAGGGAGCCGGCTGGAGCTCACTCATGAGCTCCGTGTTCCGGCTCCCCCCACAGCATGTGACGGGAGAGACGTCATACGTCATGACGTCTCTCCCATGCAGGAGAAGAGCGGGCCGAGACTCGGACAGCGGCGGTCGTGTCAGGAGCGGGGACCAGGTAAGTAGAATTTTTTGTTTGTTTTGTGTGTGTGTGTGTGGATAAGCCTGGCACTACGGGGGGGGGGGGCACTGAAATAGGGGGTGGCCACTACTGGGGCACTTTATGGGGGGGGTGCCCGCTACTGTATTGGGGTGGCCACTACTGGAAGCACTGTATAGGGGTGGCCACTACTGGGAGCACTGTATAGGGGTGGCCACTACTGGGAGCACTGTATAGGGGGTCTACAACAGGGGTCACTGTTTAAGGGGGCTACTACTGGGGGCAATGTATAGGGGGACTACTACTGAGGGCACTGTATAGGGGGTCTACTACTGGGTACTATTACTGGAGGCACTGTATAGGGGGGACTACTGCTGGGTACTATTACTGGGGGCACTGTATAGGGACCTACTACTGGGGTCTATCACTGTTGGCAGTGTATAGGGGGGACTACTACTGGGGGCAATGCAGCATAGGGGTTCATACCATATAACATGATATTGTCCTTCAGTCATATTATACAACATTCCTGTGCCCAGTTCAGATTATGCCACCTTACAGGCCCCTTTTCCTTTATAACATCCACTACACATATCTGTAACCCCCCAGGAATATCCCCAAGCCTGGGAAGGACTAATATTACCTCCTGTCCCTAGTGCATACCACAAGACTGAAAAGGGGATCACACAGCCTTTTTACTCTCTCAGGAATACCAAGGGTTAGCGTGGCTTCCAGGCAACACAATGTTGCCAGCTACCTTGCTTGTTGCCTGCAGCTGATTGGTTGCCCTAAGGCCGGGAAGCCCAGATATGGAATGCTACCCTAGATCTGCAGAAGGGGTGAGACAGCTCCTGCATTGGCTGGGAAGGGCTCAGATCCAGCGTGGAGAGTATCAGCGAGGAATGCTGGGAAGGAGAGTTTGCGTGAAGCATTGGCCGGTGTGTGCAGCAGCTCAGCGTGGAGCGTGGAGCCTAAACTTTCCGCATCTGCAGTGAGTGACGTGTATGCAGCCACACCAAAGACTCGGGAGACAGAGAGTCAGCCGCTTGCACCCAGAACAACAGCACAGCAGCACTATCCCTGCGGCGGGAGACCTGTGGAAGTGATCGAAGCAGCCCTGAGACCCTTTGGGTAGCGGTGGTCCACGCAACGTGAAGCTGCGAAAAGGAACCATAGCACGACTTTTGGTGGACTCGGGTAAGACAATCACCCCTCTGCTTGTGATCACCCCTGTTGCCAAGGGACATCCCCCATAGTTGCCATAGTGGTATAAGCAGGAACACAAGTCACCTGAATAACACCCTGCCCGGTATAGACTTTAACCACAACAGCAGTCTGTGGACAAAATACATAATGCTGGTAATCCAAACTTACTCTTTTGTTTAATGCGCTACTAAGATGCCAGTCGAGACTACTGTAGTTAGTAGGATTCCCTGTCACACTGGACAAAACACTGTGAATTCAGTGCTTCAACCATAGCCTGGGCGGAATAGTAAAAGGGAACAGCGCCACCTTGTGTCAAAGTGTAACATTGTAGGCTTGACTTTTCCCAATCATCTCCATTCCTTGAAATAGTTAACACCTGTATTCACGTCAGATCAAAGGAGACTATTTGTCACGCGATTAATCATCCCGCCATTTATTGCCCGGATGGGAGGTAAACAGTGCGAAACGCCATAAAGCTCAGCAATTCCTTTGCAAGTCACAAACTCACACTCTCTCGGGGACCAAATTCCCCTACTCAATCCTACTGCCGTTTAAGGAAGTTATTGGCAACCACGGCAATAGGTGCAGAACTTAATCACTATATATATGCATATACTGTATATGTACTTCTCATCGTTCCAATTGGTGAGTGGTTTGACGTGTTGAGTATTGAATGTACTACTGCATTGATTGGTGTTTTATGATAGTCATTAAGAGTCCCAGAGTTAAGATTGTGTATCTTGTGTCCCTTCCCTCTTTATTGTGTATTTGATGATTACATTATGTCAGGTGTATCAAAACTCCAAGTGAAAAATACTGTTACAGTGTACCTGAAATACAAAACTACAGTTTCACACAGTGGTCTGTTGCCTCATTCCTCGAAACTGCTAGTTATTTAAATGTGTTGTGGTGAATTAACCAGCCTTTGAGTCCCTAAGTAATCCTTGGGTGCACCTAGACCTAGAGAGTGTTCATCACCGGATGTTCCGAAACAAGAATCTTTCACCTCTCAAAGAATTTGACTAGAACTGTCCATTCACACGTGAATTCCCAGTTAGTACCAACCTGCACTATAACCTACCCGGGGACAGGGGCTGGCTGGCAACTTTCAGCCTGGGGGCAAACACAAGCCAGTGGCCCCGGCCTTTCTTTCATCATATTGTGAAGCATTTAGCATCTTGGCCCCAACAGGGTAATGCCTGAATGCACCATCACCGGAAAACCCCGTCCCCACCTTCCCACTGGCGTTACTGGATAAACGCTCAGAGGGAGGGAAGGGGCGCGGCAATGCAGCACACTCTATATATATATAAACACACACATGCAATATTAATGACAAGAAATTATAATTATCTGGACTAGGAACCGATAATTAATAAAAATGCTGCTTTGTGGCACCATATTAATGTATATATAAATAGAAACATTATATATACCCCTCACACAGCTCCCCACCCTACAGCTCTCGCCCCTCACTCAGATCTTTCCCCTCATATAGCACTCCCCTCCTCACACAGATCCCACCCTCTTATAGCTCTCCTTCACACACAGACCCCCCCACCACACAGCTCTCTCCAATTACTAATATACCCCATACAGCTCTCTGCCAACTCACACAGCTCCCCCCTACAGCTCTCCAATTACTAATATACCCCATACAGCTCTCAGCCAACTCACTCAGCTCCCCCGATCACACACAGCCTCCACCTCTCAGACCCCCCCACACACACACAGCTCCCTCCTCTCTACTCACTCAGGACCCCCACACAGCCCCCCCCCACCCCTCACACGGCGCTTCAGCCACACATAGATCCCCCGCCCCTAACACAGAACACACAGGGGGAGATCACCAGCTGAGCCTGCATTACATTGAAAGATTAGTGCATTAGGGTGTGGGGGCATGGCGGGAGCAGCGAGTGCCACTCCGCCCACCTGTCTGAAAGCACTGATCTCTCAATGTAATGCAGGCCCAGCAGGTGGTCCCCTAACCCCCCGCCCATGCCCTCCCTTCTTCCGGCAGATAGCCTGCACATAGTCAGCAGCACATACCGTTAGGGGCTGGAGCAATGGAGGAGGGAGCCTCCATTGTATCCCATAGTTCCGCCCCTAACCGCACCACCTGGCCTTACATGAGCAGAGGGAGGAGGGCAGTGGCGTAACTAGGGCAGGGCTAGCGGGGTGCGTGCCCTGGGCGCCGTTGGACTGGTGGCGCGGGGGGGCACCGCCGGCCATGGTATCGGCCGGTCCACCCTAGTTAGCCAGTGTAGCGCCGACCGCAATGACTGCGGTCAGCAATACACATTTACACAGGACCGGCGCTAGGCTTCCAGCGCCGGTCCTATGCTTCACAGCTGAGCCCGTTCCCTCCCCCTGAGTGCTTGCCCAATAGCATTAGGAGGCGGGCTCAGGCTGTGCATAACACACGCATCGCCGCCAGTGCTGGCGGCGATGCGTGTGTTAAACAGCAGCCAATGAGAGTCAGATAGACTCTCATTGACTGCTGCGGCACCCACTGCAAGAGCTGGGCTTCCGTCTGGCTCCTGCAGTGGGTAATGGGACAGATGCCATGACATCATGACGTCTGTCCCATAATGCTGAGCGCCCCAGCCCGGGAGGACAGCGGCGGCAGCGGCGTCGCGGACC
Organism: Taudactylus pleione; assembly: GCA_031769625.1. Classification (NCBI taxonomy): domain Eukaryota; kingdom Metazoa; phylum Chordata; class Amphibia; order Anura; family Myobatrachidae; genus Taudactylus; species Taudactylus pleione. Next base: position 7,108,627 of record JAUIMM010000300.1, read on the forward strand.
GGAGCAGCAGCAGCGTGGATTCAGGTAAGTATATTATTATATATATTTTTTTTTTAACCTATCTGCACTACTGAGGGCACAACGGGGGAGGGGGTGGCTACTACTGGGGGGACCTCTACTGGGGGTGGGGGCACAATGGTGGAGGGGTGGCTACTACTGGGGGCACCATTATTGGGAGGACCTCTACTGGGGGGGCTACTACTGGGGGCACTTAATCGGGAGGGGGAACCTCTACTGGGGACTACTACTTGGGGGGGGAACTACCACTGGGGGCATTATAAAAGGGGCCTACTACTAGAGGCACTGCACTCGGGGGACCACTACTGGGGGCAATAATAGGAAGGGCCACTACAGGGGGCACTGGATAGGGGGGATCACTACTGGGTGCCTGCATAAGGGGACCACTACGGGGAAAACTGCATGGGGAGGGACTACTGCTGGGGGCACTATATAAAGGGCACTGCATAGGGGGGGACTACTACTGGGGGCACCATATAAAGTGCACTGCATAAGGGGATACCGCTACTGGGCGCACTACATTGTGGGGACTGCTACTGGGGACACTGCATAAGGGGGAACACTACATGGGGCAGTGCATTTGGGGGGCCACTACTGGGGGTACTGAGTAAGGTGAACTAATTGGGGGCTGTATAAGGGGGACCACTACTGGGGATACTGTATAAGGGGCACTACTATGAGCCTGCATAAGAGGGACCACAACTGCATACTGGGGGTTGACACTCCCATTTTTTTTGCCACACATCAGGGGGGGCTCCCTTTTCAAATTTGCCCCTGGGCTCCAAATACCCTAGTTACGCCACTGGAGGAGGGGCAGCTGAATAGCCTCCAGGCAGCTTCAGGATTCAGCACACTTTGTAAATGATGTGGCCAGGACGGGTGGTGGGGTGCACCACAGAGCCACACTCCATAGTTTCCCCAGTGCCTGTCTGTGTCTGCTGGCCCTTTCTCTACTTGCACTGCTGGAGCCTGACAGTGACAGCCTGGAGGCAGGCATAGGAACCTCCCCGGCTGTCACTGATATATTCTTACAGAGCACAGCGGCGGCCCCTAGTGATGGACAATTGTACCGGCCTGGGAGGCAGATGGCACCCTGCCCCCTGGCCCAGCCCGCCACTGCCCGGGGCGTTACACATTATTCTCTGAAAATGGATTGTCACACCATTTAGGGCTGCAACGGGTCAGACCCAATTGCTTAGAGGGCAATTCTGGTAACTTAGTAGTCAATTATATGACCTGTGCTCCATAGCAATGGCAGCCCCTGCACCCAATATAGCTACGCCCATGGGAAAAATACTACCTGGTCTTAGAAATCCTTGTTCCGGAATCCCTCATGGAACCAAAATTTCCGGATATGAACAATGTTGGTGTTGATGGCATGTAACTGTATTGTGAGTTTTTGCAGCAAAAAATGTGGTCACTTGATATCTGTAGAATCTTCAATAAATGTCACATGATACATGACAATTATTACTAATGAGGTGCAGCCTTCATAGCAGTAATGTAGCCATCTGCAACTGAGTTTCTTAAACAAGATGAGGCTCCATGTAAGACGGTTATAACATTGTCACAGCAACATAACAGTGGATTCAACCCAATTCAGTCAACTCCCCTGTCAAACTATTTTCTACAGTATAATGTATTTCATTGTCAGAACTATTTTCAGCCAAGGAAAAGAGTGGACATGTAAAAAGCTTCTTTTAAAATAATTAACTATATTTGCAATAAAACAGACAGATTAATATGGATACAACTTTGCAAATATAGGATTTCAGAGAGCTGATTTGCTAAACTGCAAGATGTGAATTTACATAGCTCTGCAGAAGACTAGTCCAGGAGTATCAGCTAGAGCAACTGCTTGTTGGCAGAGTATAATTGCCGCTGGTCACAGATACAGCAAATCATCACAGAAGAAAAGTACTATAGCTTCTGAAGGTATCTGCTCAATATGCCAAATGTGCCTAATTTAAATGTAAATGATTAGTTCTTTGTAACCAGAATATATTATTGCTGTGCTATGAGTTACTGTATAATGAACCTTTCTCTATCACTGTCACTAAAGCTGGGTATGCACTAAACTAAATGTGTGTACCCAGCGATGTTGCCGATGATCCCAGTGCCGACGGGATGACATATTGGGCGATCCATACACACTGGGCGATCTGGTGCCCGTCCACCCAATATGCCGCCCCCCGCATAGTGCTGCATGGGATCATCAGCCGCATCGACCTGATCTTACTGCATGTACAAAAGATCAGGCGATGAGCCTGACGACACGACGGGAGCGCGCACTACACGATGTAGTGCATACACACTAAACATTTTTAACGATTTGTCATTCCGATGTGTCAGAATCGGCCAAATCATTATGTAGTGTGTAGGGGCCATAAGAGACTAATTTCCCAAATACTGTATATACATACTGTATGCAAAGCATATATATATATATATATATATATATATATATTAGGGGTGTGCACCGGCCACTTTTCGTGTTTTGTGTTTTGGTTTTGGATCTGGATCTTTCTTCGTGTTTTGGATCTGGATTGGTTTTGCCAAAACCACCCTTCCGTGTTTTGGGTTCTGGGTTTTGTGTTTTGGATCTGTATTTTTTTTTAAAAAAGCATAAAAACAGCTAAAATCACAGAATTTGTAGGTTTTTCTGCTCCTATGCTATTATTAACCTCAATAACCTTAATTTCCACTCATTTCCAGTCTATTCTGAACACCTCACACCTCACAATAGTGTTTTTATGTCCAAAAGGTTGCACCGAGATAGCTGGATGACTATGCTAAGCGACACGAGTGGGCGGCACAAACACGTGACCCATCTAGGCGTGATACTGCAGTGGCAGACAGGATGGCAGTTTGAAAAACTAGGCCCCAAACTGTACATAATGCAAAGAAAAAAAAGAGGTGCAAGATGGAATTGTCCTTGGGCCCTCCCACCCACCCTTATGTTGTATAAACAGGACATGCACACTTTAACAAACCAATCATTTCAGCGCCAGGGTCTGCCACACAACTGTGGCTGAAATGATTGGTTCGTTTGGGCCCCCACAAAGCAAGCTGGCAATTAATCTGTCCCTGCACAAACTGGCTCTACGGAGGCAAGATGTCATCCTCATCCTCCTCATCCACTGATTCCTCACCCTCTTCAGTGTGTACATCCTCATCCTCACAAAGTATTAACTCGTCCCCACTTGAATCCACAACCACAGGTCCCTCTGTAAGTTCTGGAGGCTGGTCTCCCTGGAAGAGCTGATAATTCATTTTGATGAACATCATCTTCTCCACATTCTGTGGAAGCAACCTCCTACGCCTTTCACTGACAAGGTTCCCGGCTGCACTAAACACTCTTTCGGAGTACACACTGGAGGGGGGGCAACTCAGGTAAAATAGAGCCAGTTTGTACAGGGGCCTCCAAATTGCCTCTTTTTCCTGCCAGTACAGGTATGGACTGTCTGACATGCCTACTTGGATGCTGTCACCGATGTAATCCTCCACCATTCTGTCAATGGTGACAGTATCATATGCAGTGACAGTAGACATGTCAGAAATTGTTGCCAGGTCCTTCAGTCCAGACCATATGTCCAAACTTGGTCCTGCCTGCCCTGCATCACCGCCAGCGGGTTGCTTAGGATACCTACGTTTTTTCCTGGCAGCCCCAGTTGCGGGAGAAAATGAAGAAGGAGCTGTTGAAGTGTCACGTTCCGCTTCAGCTGACAGTGTGTTCACCAGCAGGTCTTTGCACCTCTGCAGGCTTGTGTCGGCCAGAAAGAGAGACACCACATAGGCTTTAAACCTAGGATCGAGCACGGTGGCCAAAATGTAGTGGTCTGATTTCAACAGATTGACCACCCTGGAATCCTGGCAAAGCGAATGAAGGGCTTCATCCACAAGTCCCACATGCTGAGCGGAATCGCTCCGTCTTAGCTCCTCCTTCACTTTCTCCAGCTGCTTCTGCAAAAGCCTGATGAGGGGAATGACCTGACTCAAGCTGGCAGTGTCTGAACTGACTTCACGTGTGGCAAGTTCGAAGGGCTGGAGAACCTTGCGCAACACGGAAATCATTCTCCACTGCGCTTGAGTCAGGTGCATACCCCCTCCTTTGCCTATGTCATAGGTGGATGTATAGGCTTGTATGGCCTTTTGCTGCTCCTCCATCCTCTGAAGCATATAGAGGGTTGAGTTCCACCGCGTCACAACCTCTTGCTTCAGGTGATGGCGGGGCAGGTTCAAGAGTGTTTGCTGGCGCTCCAGTCTTCGGCACGCAGTCGCTGAATGGCGAAAGTGGCCAGAAATTTTTCGGGCCACCCAAAGCGTCTCCTGCACGCCCCTGTCGCTTTTCAGAAATTTCTGCACCACCAAGTTTATTGTGTGAGCAAAACATGGGACGTGCTGGAATTTGACCAGATGTAATGCCCGCACAATATTGGTGGCGTTGTCAGATATCACAAATCCCCAGGAGAGTCTAAGTGGGGTAAGCCACTGGGCGATGATTTCCCTCAGTTTCTCTAAGAGGTTGTCGGCGGTGTGCCTCTTACTGAAACCGGTGATACACAGCGTAGCCTGCCTTGGAACGAGCTGGCGTTTCTGAGATGCTGCTACTGGTGACGCTGCTGCTGTTGTTGCTGCGTAAGGTGATACATCTACCCAGTGGGCTGTCACAGTCATATAGTCCTTAGTCTGCCCTGTTCCACTTGTCCACATGTCCGTGGTTAAGTGGACATTGGGTACAACGGCATTTTTCCGGACACTGAGGACACTTTTCCTGACGTTTCTGTACAGTCTCGGTATCGCCTGCCTAGTGAAGTGGAATCTAGACGGGATTTGGAACCGGGGACACACTACCTCCATCAATTGTCTAAATCCCACTGCACTAATGGTGGATACCGGACGCACGTCTAACACCAACATAGCAGTCAAGGCCTCAGTTATACGTTTTGCTTCAGGATGACTGCTGTCGTACTTCATCCTCCTCACTAAGGACTGTTGGAGGGTCAATTGTTTAGTAAAAGTAGTGGTGTTCCTACTTCCTCTCTGGGATGATGAACGACTCCCAGCAGCAGCAACAGCAGCAGCGGCAGCAGTAGGCGTAGCAATGCAGGATCCTCCGGAGGAATCCCGGATAGGAGAGTCAGTCATGCCAGTGACATGACCTGCAGGACTACTTCCGATCCTGACTAAGGAGGAAATTGACGAGGAGGGAGTTGACGGTGTGGTTTGCAGGCACTTGGATACAACAGGACAACGGGATTTAGGTGTCCCTGGACTGCTTACGGTCTTAGCCAAAGTTTCTGAACTTGACAGTAACTTTTTATGAACGCGCTGCAGGTGCCGTATAAGGGAGGATGTTCCTAGGTGGTTGACGTCCCTACCCCTACTTATTTCACCTTTACATATGGTACATATGGCAAGACAGTTGTTGTCCGGATTTGGATAGAAATATTGCCAGACCAAAGAGGTGGAATGTTTGGTCTTCTGCCCAGGCATGACCGTGATGGTCTTTTTCATCCCACGGACAACAACTGTCTCCCCCGGAGCCTGATTTAAACAAACCACATCACCATCAGAATCCTCCTCACCAACTTCCTCCTCAGCGCCAGCTACACCAGTATCCTCATCCTGTTGTACTTCAACAGTGACATCTTCAATTTGCATATCAGCAAGTGGACTGTGGGTGCTCCTTTCAGCACTTGCAGGGGGCGTGCAAATGGTGGAAAGAGCCACCTCTTCCCATCCAGTGCTGGGAAGGTCAGGCATCGCAACCACCACCACACTTGGACTCTCCTTGGGGATTTGTGTTATCTTCTTAGAAAGCACAGTTCTTCGCTGTGCTTTTGCCAGCTTAACTCTTTTGATTTTTTTAGTGGGAGGAGGGCTTCCATCGTCATGTGAAGCTGAACCACTAGTCATGAACATACTAGGGATCGACCTTAGCCGTTCCTTGTCACTCCGTGTCGTAAATGGCATATTGGCAAGTTTACGTTTCTCTTCAGCTGATTTAAATGTTTTTTTCAAGGTCATTTTCCTGAACTTTGTCATTTGGGATTGTATGTGCCCTCTATTATGACATTGGGCATCGGCCTTGGCAGACGACGTTGATGGCATGTTATCGTCTATGTCATGACTAGTGGCAGCAGCTTCAGCACTAGGAGGAAGTGGTTCTTGATCTTTCTCTATTTTATTTTTATCGGAGAATGTTTGGTCCTCCATTTATGTTATATCGATTTGATATATACGTGCGGCTAAACTCAGAAAATATTTTTTTATTTTTGCTGGAGAGTAGTGCACTTTGTGGGTTACACCAGCCTTTAAGAAATGAGCCAGCCGGCTCTTTACTTATGGGACACAGGCGCACGCTTGGCGCTGCTCTTTTGTTGATGCACGTGCGGCTACTGCGCACACAATTCACAAACACAGAAAATATTTTTTTTTTTGGTTTGGAGTGTACTTTGGGGGTTACAGCACCCTTTAGCGGTCAAGCCAGCCGGCCCTTTACTTATGACACAGGCGCACGCTTGGCACTACTTTGTTGATGCACGTGCGGCTACTGTGCACACAATTCACAAACACAGAAAATATTTTTTTTTTTGGTTTGGACTGGAGTGTACTTTGGGGGTTACAGCAACCTTTAGCGGTTAAGCCAGCCGGCCCTTTACTTATGACACAGGCGCACGCTTGGCACTACTTTGTTGATGCACGTGCGGCTACCGCGCACACAATTCACAAACACAGAAAATAATTTTTTTTTTGGTTTGGACTGGAGTGTACTTTGGGGGTTACAGCACCCTTTAACGGTCAAGCCAGCCGGCCCTTTACTTATGACACAGGCGCACGCTTGGCACTTCTTTGTTGATGCACGTTCGGCTACAGCGCACACAATTCACAAACACAGAAAATATTTTTTTTTTGGTTTGGACTGGAGTGTACTTTGGGGGTTACAGCACCCTTTAACGGTCAAGCCAGCCGGCCCTTTACTTATGACACAGGCGCACGCTTGGCACTACTTTGTTCATGCACGTGCGGCTACTGCGCACACAATTCACAAACACAGAAAATATATTTTTTTTTGGTTTGGACTGGAGTGTACTTTGGGGGTTACAGCACCCTTTAACGGTCAAGCCAGCCGGCCCTTTACTTATGACACAGGCGCACGCTTGGCACTACTTTGTTGATGCACGTGCGGCTACTGCGCACACAATTCACGAACACAGAAAATAATTTTTTTTTGGTTTGGACTGGAGTGTACTTTGGGGGTTACAGCACACTTTAACGGTCAAGCCAGCCGGCCCTTTACTTATGACACAGGCGCACGCTTGGCACTACTTTGTTGATGGCTGTGCGGCTACTGCGCACACAATTCACAAACACAGAAAATATATATTTTTTTTGTTTGGACTGGAGTGTACTTTGGGGGTTACAGCACCCTTTAACGGTCAAGCCAGCCGGCCCTTTACTTATGACACAGGCACACGCTTGGCACTTCTTTGTTGATGCACGTGCGGCTACTGCGCACACAATTCACAAACACAGAAAATATATATTTTTTTGGTTTGGACTGGAGTGTACTTTGGGGGTTACAGCACCCTTTAATGGTCAAGCCAGCCGGCCCTTTACTTATGACACAGGCGCATGCTTGGCACTACTTTGTTGATGCACGTGCGGCTACTGCACACACAATTCACAAACACAGAAAATAATTTTTTTTTTTGTTAGGACTGGAGTGTACTTTGGGGGTTACAGCACCCTTTAACGGTCAAGCCAGCCGGCCCTTTACTTATGACACAGGCGCACGCTTGGCACTGCTTTGTTGATGCACGTGCGGCTACTGCGCACACAATTCACAAACACAGAAAATATTTTTTTTTTTGGTTTGGACTGGAGTGTACTTTGGGGGTTACAGCACCCTTTAGCGGTTAAGCCAGCCGGCCCTTTACTTATGACACAGGCACACGCTTGGCACTACTTTGTTGATGCACGTGCGGCTACTGCGCACACAATTCACAAACACAGAAAATATTTTTTTTTTTGGTTTGGACTGGAGTGTACTTTGGGGGTTACAGCACCCTTTAATGGTCAAGCCAGCCTGCCCTTTACTTATGACACAGGCGCACGCTTGGCACTACTTTGTTGATGCACGTGCGGCTACTGCGCACACAATTCACAAACACAGAAAATATATATTTTTTTGGTTTGGACTGGAGTGTACTTTGGGGGTTACAGCACCCTTTAATGGTCAAGCCAGCTGGCCCTTTACTTATGACACAGGCGCACGCTTGGCACTACTTTGTTGATGCACGTGCGGCTACTGCGCACACAATTTACAAACACAGAAAATATATCTTTTTTGGTTTGGACTGGAGTGTACTTTGGGGGTTACAGCACCCTTTAACGGTCAAGCCAGCCGGCCCTTTACTTATGACACAGGCGCACGCTTGGCACTACTTTGTTCCTGCACGTGCGGCTACTGCGCACACAATTCACAAACACAGAAAATATATCTTTTTTTGGTTTGGACTGGAGTGTACTTTGGGGGTTACAGCACCCTTTAACGGTCAAGCCAGCCGGCCCTTTACTTATGACACAGGCGCACGCTTGGCACTACTTTGTTGATGCACGTGCGGCTACTGCGCACACAATTCACAAACACAGAAAATATATATTTTTTTGGTTTGGACTGGAGTGTACTTTGGGGGTTACAGCACCCTTTAGCGGTTAAGCCAGCCGGCCCTTTACTTATGACACAGGCGCACGCTTGGCACTACTTTGTTGATGCACGAGCGGCTACTGCGCACACAATTCACAAACACAGAAAATATTTTTTTTTTTGGTTTGGACTGGAGTGTACTTTGGGGGTTACAGCACCCTTTAACGGTCAAGCCAGCCGGCCCTTTACTTATGACACAGGCGCACGCTTGGCACTACTTTGTTGATGCACGTGCGGCTACTGCGCACACAATTCACAAACACAGAAAATATATATTTTTTTGGTTTGGACTGGAGTGTACTTTGGGGGTTACAGCACCCTTTAACAGTCAAGCCAGCCGGCCCTTTACTTATGACACAGGCGCACGCTTGGCACTACTTTGTTGATGCACGTGCGGCTACTGCGCACACAATTCACAATCACAGAAAATGTTTTTTTTTTGGTTTGGACTGGAGTGTACTTTGGGGGTTACAGCACCCTTTAACGGTCAAGCTAGCCGGCCCTTTACTTATGACACAGGAGCACGCTTGGCACTACTTTGTTGATGCACGTGCGGCTACTGCGCACACAATTCACAAACACAGAAAATATATTATTTTTTTAGCACTTGGGGGGAGCACCCCTGATGGACAGAGCACCCCCTGGACAACACTACAGCACCCCTTTAGGACTGGGACACTGCACAGGACTTTGGAGTGGACACAGCCCCTATGGAGAACTGACTGCACAACACAGTCCAGCCAGCCCCTATGGACTTTGAAGTAGTGGACACAGCCCCTATTAACAACAGCAGCACAGCACAACCCAGCCAGCCCCTATGGACTTTGAAGTAGTGGACAACAGCAGCACTACACTACACTACACTACACAGCCCAGCCCAGCCAGCCCTAACTCCCACCCTCCCTCTTCACTGTCCACAGCCGAGTGAGAAAATGGCGCCGACGCGGGTACCTTATATAGGATCCAAAACCCGCGAGACTCGGAAGGCGGGATGAAGTCGAGTCTGACTCGGATCGGACTCGGATCGGGGGGGCTCGGGGGGGTTCGGATTTCAGAAATCCGAACCCGCTCACCCCTAATATATATATATATAAACATATGTCCTGACTCACTGACACATCAACAAATATAACATCCTTTACCCAGTTACCTGATGTAATAATGCGTTATTTACATGCTGTTTTGCCAATGTGGCTTGTGCTACTTTATGTGGGCAAAACAGAGAGGCAACTTAAAGAGAGCATGGAGCTCCATCACTCAGCCATACTGTAGGCACTGGCATTGCTGGCAGACCAAACATTCAGTAGTAGGCATATGTTCTAAAGAAATTCACCATGTTCCAGCAAGTCTGAGAGGGGGTGATGGGTAAAAAACTTCTGCAGTTAGAAAGTAGGTGGATTTACACACTGAACACTATCGCCCCAAAGGGTTTGAACAAAAATCCTGGTCTTCAGTGCGTTTAGTAAAATATTTATTTGTAATATGCATGGTATAAGATAGCACATGTGGTATTGTGAATGCCAATGTATATGGCTTTACCTGGATAATATATTATGACGTGCCTATGAATGGATAAAGTGCAGGGAGTCGGTCGTTGATGAAAAATGGTATGCAGTCGGCAAAAAAATGGGCGTGGTCACAAGGGGCAGGGTCACTTAAAACTGGGGCGTGTCAACAGGACACATATACCCCTTTCTTGTCACTCTTAACAGTCCTTTCCTATTGCACCTTAACCCCTGTAGTGCTCCTTATACAGTCCGCCCTATGCAGTGCCCCCAGTAGTGGTCACTCTTATGCAGGCCCCCAGTAATGCCCCTTGTACAGTACCCCTAGTAGTGGTCCCCATTATGTCATTATGTAGCTCCCCATTAGTTCCCCTTATACAGTGCCCCCAGTAGTAATCCCCTTTATGCAGCCCCCTGTAGTGGTCCCCACTATCCAGTGCCCTTTGTAGTGCTCCTCCCTATTTAGTGCCCCCAGTGCAGTGCACCCTTGTGCCTCCAGTAGTAAGCCCCTTATATAGTTCCCCCAGTAGTAGACCCCCCTTATGCAGTGCCCCTTATATAGTGCCTTCAGTAGCAGTCCCCCCCAGGTAGTGCCCCCAGTAGTGGCCCCCCTATGCAGTGCCCTTTATATAGTGCCCCCAGTAGTTGTCCCCCCATGCAGTCCCCTTTATATAGTGCCCCCTGTAGTAGTCCCACCTATGCAGTGCCCTTTATATAGTGCCCCCAGTAGTAGTCCCCCCCTATGCAGTGCCCTTTATATAGTGCCCCCAGTAGTATTATCCCCAGTAGTGGTCCCTGGTGGAGTGCCCTCAGTAGTAGTCCCCCTGATTATTGCCCCCAGTAGTTTTCCCCCCAATTAGTACCCCCAGTAGTAGTCCCCCCCTATGCAGTGCCCTTTATATAGTGCCCCCAGTAGTAGTATCCCCAGTAGTGGTCCCTGGTGGAGTGCCCCCAGTAGTAGTCCCCCCGATTAGTGCCCCCAGTAGTTTTCCCCCCGATTAGTGCCCCCAGTAGAGGTGCACCCCCCCCAAATACACAGCAAAAAAATGAAATAAAAATAAAACTTACCTGCATCCACGCTCCGGCTCCCGCTCCCGCCCGCACATCAGCCCTCCCGGGCTGGCGTGCTTTGCATTGTGCATTATGCATTATGCACAGCCTGAGCCCACCTCCCACCCTCCGCCTGGCGCTATTGGGCAAACGCTCAGGGGGAAGGAAGGGGCTCAGCTGTGCAGCACAGGACCGGCGCTGGGAAGCTGTAGATGTCATATATTTAAAGCTTCTTTCCTCCTTGCACAATGTCTAAATGTGAGCTTGGCGGGACATTAATTCCTGTAAGGATATCCTTCCAGCGAATACAGCCAGTAAACAATGCCAACTGCCAATCATTGGACATTATAGCAATTCTTTAATGCAGTTCTTAACACAAGAAAGCTTATATGCTCTTACTTAAAATGCTTTAGCTCAATACTGAACTCATGCAACAGCCCGAGATGTTATAAGTCCACCGTGTACCCTTACGGGTTGCGCATTTCATTAGGAACTTTTGGCTGTGTGGATGAATCAGTTCCCCATATCCCCCAACTCTTTTCACATTCAAAACTGCTTCCACCACATCAGGGATCTCCAGATTACAATGGGGTTACAATGCAGATTACAATGGGGTTACAATGGGGTTACAATGGGGCACTTTTGTTGCAGTGTGGGAAAACAAGGTTTTCCAATTTTCCTCACACTCACTGAATACTTTGCTACTCCCAATAATTTTGGGGACATTTTTGACATTCTAGCCCACAGCACAAAGGCAATTACCTACTGTGGCTCCAACCTTTTGGAACTCACTTCCCCGCACAGTTTCGAGAGGCCTCCACACTAGAATCCTTCAAAAATAGACTCAAGACTCACCTATTCACCCAAGCATTTCCCTAATGTCCCTTGTTTAAGCTTATTTTGTATTTTGTACGTAAATGTAAAGCACTTTGAGTCCTTTAGGAGAAAAGCGCTATATAAATAAAATTATTATTATTATTATTATTATTATTATTATTATTATTATTATATTACTGTACAATGGCAAATCCCTATTCAAAAATGAAATAAAATAGGATTGTCTCATCATAATTATCCTCTCTCTATAACATTTTAGAACCAATCCCAGCAGTAAGAATAAGTAAGTGATGGATAGCTCAAGTTCCATTCAATTAAACACTGTCTGCTTTTAATATGCTCAGAAGAATTTTGACAGGCGTCAAGCGCAATACATTTTTCATAGCTAACCAATGCTCATCTAGATAGAAGCATAATTATTTTCACAATGATTTTCAGGAAAGGACAGAAACTGCTAAAGATAATTACATGGAGGGTGAAACACAAGGGTGCTCTGTTGATTCGGGAGGTGAGTTTCAATAAAGTTTAGCTTAATTTAGGTGGTGTGAAAACAGTACAGTAAGTATCTCAAAATTTCATTCCTATAAGAAATAAATAATGTCACTGTTTCGAATCATATTTTAAAACTTATTTTTATGCATTTACATTATGGGATATATATTTAAAATCAATGAAAATCGATCAACATCGATGTTATGTTTCTGGGGCTAAATCACACATTTACTAATACTAAAAAAATAAAAAATGAATAAATTATTTTAGCAAAAGTGTGATTTAGCCCCAGAAACACAACATCAATCAATTTTGACCTATTTTAAAATTATTTTAAATTGATCAAAATCAATTAAAATTGACCTTTAGTAAATATGCCCCTTCATCTCAACTCAACTTTTTTATTATTCCTTCTTCATAGCAAGAAGTTGCCGGTGATAACTTTCATGCTCTGTACTGTAGTTCTAAACATTCAAAGTTTTGGTTTCCTGATGCTATCATTGCATATGGTTGAACTCAGTGGCGGAACTAGAGAGTGGTAGGCCCAGGTGCAAGAATATGCTTTGGGCCCACCTATGCAGTGCCCCCAGTAGTGGTCCTCCTATGCAGTGCCCCCAGAGGTTCCCCATATACAGTGCTCCCAGTAGTGGTCCCCTATGCAGTGCCCCCAGTAGTGCCCTTTATACAGAGCCCCCAGAAGTGGTCCCCCCTATGCAGTGCCCCCAGTAGTAGTCCCCCTATGCATTGCCCCCAGTAGTAGTCCTCCCTATGCATTGCCCCCAGTAGTAGTCCCCCTATGCATTGCCCCCAGAAGTAGTCCCCCCTATGCAGTGCCCCCAGTAGTAGTCCTCCCTATGCATTGCCCCAGTAGTAGTCCCCCCTATGCAATGCCTCCAGTAGTAGTCCCTCTTGTGCATTGCCCCCAGAAGTAGTCCCCCCTATGCATTGCCCCCAGTAGTAGTCCTCCCTATGCATTGCCCCAGTAGTAGTCCCCCCTATGCATTGCCCCCAGTAGTAGCCCCCCCTATGCAGTGCCCCCAGTAGTAGTCCCCCCTATGCAATACCCCCAGTAGTAGTCCCCCCTATGTATTGCCCCCAGTAGTAGTCCCTCCGATACAGTGCCCCAGAAATGGCCACCTCCTCTATAAAGTGCCCCCAGTAGTGCACCCCCCCATACACAGCCCCTAGTAATGGCCATCCCCCCCTATACAGTGCCCCCAGTAGCACCCCCCTATGCAGTGCCAGTGTCAGTGCCACTTACATACACACAAAAAACCCCACAACTTACCTGAATCCCCGTTCCTGCCATAAGTGCTGCTGTGTGCTCCTCCCGCTCGCTCTGCACTATGGGAGAGACGTCATGATGTCTCTCCAAACAACCGTAGCGGGGGGAGCCAGCTCTCTCCGTGGACTCAGCAGCCAATGAAAGTCTGTCTGACTCTGATTGGCTGCTATAACAAACACACTTCCGCCACTGGCGGCGGTGTGTTTGTTACTGTTTAGTGTGGACCGCTGTCACTGCGGTCTGCACTACACTTAAATACTGTTGGGTCCGGGGGACACTTGCGGTGGGTGTAGCGGCTATGGACCCCTGCACCACAGCGGACCCCGGTGCAAGCCATCGACCACTGATTGAACTAGTGAAAAACAAATCATGGCTTTCACACTTGGATATTTAAGGTATTTAGTTTAAATATACAGTATAAGTATATTAAATATGGATTTCTACTGCCACTGTAACAGTGTTGTTACCTAACTAATTAGTTTTATATATTTTACTCATGAACTACTTGCAAACAGTCTGCTACGTTAAAGTGACTGAATGATGATCTCTTAACTCTACAGTTGACCATTTTCTATCTCCTGATTCTCACTTCATTACTTTACAACCTTTCTAATCATTTTAATGGGGCAGTCCGGAGGACAGTTAAATGTGGTAGCAAAGACCTTGGGGCAGTTTCTGGTAAAGAACAATGGATTTTTAGACTCTGTACCTCCACACTGTCACTGATAACCCTGAACTGATGTATAGAATCCATCTATCCATGTGGCTGAATGACAGTGGTTAATGAAATTGTTCTATCTTAAATATACACATTAAATTACAGCCTACCAATAACAGACATAATGAATGAGATGTGTCATAATGACCATAAGTATTTCTAGCCTTAGGACTGTGCTTTCTTTAGTAACATCTTAGGGCCTGATTCATCACAGATTGCAACAGCTTACGCAAATCGGCCGATGGTGCATACTGCGTGTGAGTATGCATTGCACTGCACGTGTGTTAGTATTGCAAAGGCACTGCAATCACCTATGCAGATACAAAGCCATCGCAGAGTGAGTGACGGGAGGTCAGCGTTCTGGGGTGGTGATGGAGGAGTGGTCAGAGAAACGCAGATGCGCCTGTCCATTTAAACGCCATTGCATGGGCGTGCAGAAATTAGCCACTGCGACCGCATACACAGTTTCTGTGCTCACTGCGTGCACGAGGTTAGCGATTTTTGAGTAAGGTCAGACCTGTTGTAATTCTACGTGAAGGGCCGATGTTACTCAATGTTCCCGATGCATGCACAGCACTGCAAGGTATTACGGATGTGAGATGGCGGTAGTGGGCATCTCTATGCTGGCTGTGTAATGGCATTGCGAAAGCAGTCATTAGCATATTTCACAGCAGACCTACGTGGGTGATCACAACCGCGATCACAATAGCGATCCATAGTGAATCAGGACCAAAGTCCTGTTGCATAATTTCTTTGTTAATATGTCCAAGCTATAGTAAATACATAACTAGGTCATTCATATAAAGGGCTGTCTGACATTACATTATGACATCTCTGCTCATACTTGTCTTCGGAGACCAGAGTGAAGCTTTGGTTTCTTCTGAGTTTATTGTTAGGACTGAGGGCCTGATTCATTACGGATCACTATTGCGATCGCGGCTTTGATTACGCACTCAGTCTGGCTGCGATGATATGCTAATCCATTGCGATCGCAATGCCGTCGCAGCACTACATAAGGATGCCCACCTTACCTTAGACACATTTGTAATGTTTAGCAAGACTGCGAAACCATCGGTAACACCGAGTACATTGGGAGCCTCACGCACACTTGCACAAGGTCAGACCTTACTCAGAAATTGCTAACCTCATCGCACGCTGTGAGTACTCAGGCTGCGTATGGCATTGCAGTGGATAATGTATGCACGCCCCTGCAACAGTGTTCAAATGCACTGGCATGCCTGCGGTTCACCGACCACCTCCCCGTCACCACCCGCAAACTGCACTTCCTGTCAATGACTCTGCAACGAGTCCCAATCGCAGTGGAGTGTTCGTGCACAGGCACTGCGATGTATACGCATGCGCAAAATGCAACAATCGGCCGATTGCGCATGTAATCACAGTTGTGATCGGTAATGAATCATAAGTCATAATAATAATAGCAGTAGTAGTAGTAGCAGCAGCAGTAGTAGTAGTAATACTATAGTAGTACTAGTTCTGTAGTAGTATAAATTAGGGATGAGCGGTTCTTATTGTGTGAAATCCGAACCGCTCTGAACATCGGGGATACGAGTCCACCCGAGCCACGGCTCGGGTGTTCCCACCGACTCGGTTCCCCCTGCGAGGCCGAACGTCATCCTCTTGACGTCGGATCCTCACAAGAGGCGAGAGTGTCAGATTCTCGCGAGAGGCAAGAGTTTGCCTGTACATAAGGCGCCAAGACCGCGACTCCACGCCATTTCACTTCCACACTCCGCAAGCTATGCACTGCTCTGCTGATATTCTATTCACTGGCTCTGTATATGGAGCGGGACAAGTGGCTATGCTGGCAAATTGACTGTATAGGGGACACACTGCACGCTGATGTGTGCTGCGCTATACTCTGCTAATTAAGTGCCGTGTCCAGAGACTCACAAGTAGCTGTGCTGGCAAAGTGACTTTGTATAGGGGGCACACTGCACGCTAATGTATGCTGCACTATACTCTGCTGATTAAAGTGTTGAGACTGTGGCCTTCATTCAGAGGCGGCCGTACGGTCTATGACCGCACGGCCGCCTCGATGTTTGTCAAGTGCGCATGCGCACGAGGGAGCCGGCTCCTTCGTGCGCATGCGTGAGACCCGCTACGACCGACAGCGCCGGTCGTAGCGGGTCTCTTTCCAAAGCGGGCGAGCTGTCGATGTTGATTGACAGCTCGCCCCGTTTGGAAGGCGAGCCGGGGGTGGCAGCCCAAACGGAGGCGTTCCCATGGGAATGCCTACCGTTTGGGGGAGGCCCCACTGACATCACTAGTGATGTCAGTGGAGAGCTTCCGGCTCTGACAGAGCCAGAAGCTCTCCGGGGCTTACGACAAGTGAGACCCCCGATGGTCGCGATGGTCTCTGACCATCGCGCCCATCACCCTAGCGGTCGTTAGAGCTGTGGGTGTAAACCCACAGCCTAACGACTGAAAAAAGAGGCGGGCGGTCAGGATGCAAGCGGCCACCCAGTTTCTGAGCGACCGCTTGCATCCTCTGACCGCCTCTGAATGAGGCCCTGTGTGTATAATAAAAAAAAAGTTTAAAAAAGTAAAATAACTTTCAAATAAGTTTAAAAGTCTAAAAAGAAAAAAAAAATCTTATTTTTTGGTGCCTTAGCCCTCTGTGTATAAATTAAGAGCACCGTGACTTTTAGTAACCAGTCAGCTCACTGCAGCCTTTGGTCAATAATGGTGAAAACAATATTATAAGCTGTGAGGTGGTCTAAATTGACTGTAAATGACTGGAAAATAATGTTATCTAGGCTAATAATACTCTAGGAACAAAAAAAATTTGATTTTAGCTTTTTTTTGTCAATTTTTGTAAAAAAAAATCCAAATCACGGCAGGTTTGGCAAATCCAAAATCCAAAGCCGGATGACGAATCAGAGCCAAATCCAAATCCAGCAAAAATGATCCGGCGCACATCCCTAGTATTAATATTAGTAGTTGTACTACGGTAGTAGTAGCAGCACTATTATTAGTGGAAGGGCAACCTGCTGCCAGAATCACAGATGCAGTGCCGCCCGGGAAGTCCTTTGGACACTCCAAACGGCAGACTGCACCTGTTGTTCCAGTTGATTGTGGTTCCGCCCCCTGTGGCATGTCATCATGATGTCATGCGCTGAGGCCAGTAGTAGTAGTAGTACTATATGAATAGTAGTATTACTGTAATAGTAGTAACAGTAGTAGTAGTAGTAGTAGTAGCAGCAGAAGTAGTAGTAATAATAGTAGTAGTACCGTATAAATAGTAATAGTACTGTAGTTGTAGTAGTAGCAGCAGCAGCAGTAGTAAAAGTAATAATAGTAGTGGTACTGTAGTAGTAGCCAGGGCCGATTTGGCCATCTGGCACTTCTGGCATTTGCCAGCAGGGTCGATTCGAGGAAGGTGGAAGGCCTATTCGAGTTGGGGCCTCCACCCAACGCCACTGAATACAGGGTATTAGCTCAGGGGAGTGAAGGGGTGGCAGCAGTGGGCCGGGAAGAAAGGGGGGGTGCCGCGAGGCCAGGCTCCCGTGACTTGCAGCATGCCCCCCTTGAAACAAAACAATGCCCCCTTCACGTGCGTGTGCACGCACAGGGCGTACTGCCAGGACTGATGTTCAGCCCCAGTCCATCCCTGGTAGTAGCAGTTGTATTGTAGCAGTAGTTGTAGTAGCAGTAGTACCAGCAGTAGTAGTAATAGTTGTAGTAGCAGTAGTAGTAGTAATACTGTGGTAGTAATAGTAGTAGTAGCAGTAGTAGTAATACTGTAGTAGTAGTAGTAGTAGTAGTAGTAGTAATACTGTAGTAGTAATAGTAGTACCAGCAGTAGTAGTAATAGTTGTAGTAGCAGTAGTACCAGCAGTAGTAGTAATAGTTGTAGTAGCAGTAGTAGTAGTAATACTGTAGTAGTAATAGTAACAGTAGTAGTAATAGTAGTTATAGTAGTAGCATTAGTAGTAATAGTAGTAGTAACAGTAGTAATAGTATTAATAGCAGTAGTAGTAGTAGTAGTAGTAGTAGTATTAATGCTTTAGTAGTAATAGTAGCAGTAGTAGTTGTAGTAGTAGTAGTAGTATTAGTAGTAGCAGTAGTAGTGTAGCAGTAATAGTAATACTGTAGTAGTAATAGTAGCAGTAGTACTGTAGTAGTAATAGTAACAGTAGTAGTAATAGTAGTTATAGTAGTAGCATTAGTAGTAATAGTAGTAGTAGCAGTAGTAATAGTATTAATAGCAGTAGTAGTAGTATTAGCAGTAGTAGTAGTTATTATTGTAGTAGTAATAGCAGTAGTAGTAGTAGTATTAATGCTTTAGTAGTAATAGTAGCAGTAGTAGTTGTAGTAGTAGTAGTATTAGTAGTAGCAGTAGTAGTGTAGCAGTAATAGTAATACTGTAGTAGTAATAGTAGTTATAGTAGTAGTAGTAGTAGTAGCAGTAATAGTAATACTGTAGTAGTAATAGTAGTTATAGTAGTAGTAGTAGTAGCAGCAGTAATAGTAATACTGTAGTAGTAATAGTAGCAGTAGTAGTAGTTATAATAGTAATATTGTAGTAGCAGTAGTAGTAGTAGTATTAATGCTTTAGTAGTAATAGTAGCAGTAGTAGTAGTAGTTATAATAGTAATATTGTAATAGCAGCAGTAGTAGTAATACTCAGCGCCCACCCTCCTCTTCATTTTTTAAATAGGGACATAAGATAGTGCACCTGAAAAAGGGCCATGGCCTCATGGGGAAGGGCCAGGGAAGAGATAGGGGAGGCCAGAAGATGCTGGGGATAAAAGAAGAGGAAGCTACAAGTGAAAATGGTAATAAACAGGAAAATTGACAGGCCCAAACAGTGCCCCTGTAGTTATTGTAGTAGTAGTAATTATAATAGTAACACAGTAGTAGCAGTAGTACTGTAGTAGTAATAGTAACAGTAGTAGTAATAGTAGTTATAGTAGTAGCATTAGTAGTAATAGTAGTAGTAACAGTAGTAATAGTATTAATAGCAGTAGTAGTAGTAGTAGTATTAATGCTTTAGTAGTAATAGTAGCAGTAATAGTTGTAGTAGTAGTAGTATTAGTAGTAGCAGTAGTAGTGTAGCAGTAATAGTAATACTGTAGTAGTAATAGTAGCAGTAGTACTGTAGTAGTAATAGTAACAGTAGTAGTAATAGTAGTTATAGTAGTAGCATTAGTAGTAATAGTAGTAGTAGCAGTAGTAATAGTATTAATAGCAGTAGTAGTAGTATTAGCAGTAGTAGTAGTTATTATTGTAGTAGTAATAGCAGTAGTAGTAGTAGTATTAATGCTTTAGTAGTAATAGTAGCAGTAGTAGTTGTAGTAGTAGTAGTACTAATAGTAGCAGTAGTAGTGTAGCAGTAATAGTAATACTGTAGTAGTAATAGTAGTTATAGTAGTAGTAGTAGTAGCAGCAGTAATAGTAATACTGTAGTAGTAATAGTAGCAGTAGTAGTAGTAGTTATAATAGTAATATTGTAGTAGCAGTAGTAGTAGTAGTATTAATGCTTTAGTAGTAATAGTAGCAGTAGTAGTAGTAGTTATAATAGTAATATTGTAATAGCAGCAGTAGTAGTAATACTCAGCGCCCACCCTCCTCTTCATTTTTTAAATAGGGACATAAGATAGTGCACCTGAAAAAGGGCCATGGCCTCATGGGGAAGGGCCAGGGAAGAGATAGGGGAGGCCAGAAGATGCTGGGGATAAAAGAAGAGGAAGCTACAAGTGAAAATGGTAATAAACAGGAAAATTGACAGGCCCAAACAGTGCCCCTGTAGTTATTGTAGTAGTAGTAATTATAATAGTAACACAGTAGTAGCAGTAGTACTGTAGTAGTAATAGTAACAGTAGTAGTAATAGTAGTTATAGTAGTAGCATTAGTAGTAATAGTAGTAGTAACAGTAGTAATAGTATTAATAGCAGTAGTAGTAGTAGTATTAATGCTTTAGTAGTAATAGTAGCAGTAGTAGTTGTAGTAGTAGTAGTATTAGTAGTAGCAGTAGTAGTGTAGCAGTAATAGTAATACTGTAGTAGTAATAGTAGCAGTAGTACTGTAGTAGTAATAGTAACAGTAGTAGTAATAGTAGTTATAGTAGTAGCATTAGTAGTAATAGTAGTAGTAACAGTAGTAATAGTATTAATAGCAGTAGTAGTAGTATTAGCAGTAGTAGTAGTTATTATTGTAGTAGTAATAGCAGTAGTAGTAGTAGTATTAATGCTTTAGTAGTAATAGTAGCAGTAGTAGTTGTAGTAGTAGTAGTATTAGTAGTAGCAGTAGTAGTGTAGCAGTAATAGTAATACTGTAGTAGTAATAGTAGTTATAGTAGTAGTAGTAGCAGCAGTAATAGTAATACTGTAGTAGTAATAGTAGCAGTAGTAGTAGTAGTTATAATAGTAATATTGTAGTAGCAGTAGTAGTAGTAGTATTAATGCTTTAGTAGTAATAGTAGCAGTAGTAGTTGTAGTAGTAGTAGTAGTTATAATAGTAATATTGTAATAGCAGTAGTAGTAGTAGTATTAATGCTTTAGTAGTAATAGTAGCAGTAGTAGTTGTAGTAGTAGTAGTATTAGTAGTAGCAGTAGTAGTGTAGCAGTAATAGTAATACTGTAGTAGTAATAGTAGTTATAGTAGTAGTACTAGTAGCAGCAGTAATAGTAATACTGTAGTAGTAATAGTAGCAGTAGTAGTAGTAGTTATAATAGTAATATTGTAGTAGCAGTAGTACTGTAGCAGTAATATTAGTAGTAGTAGTAGTAGTAGTTATTGTAGTAATACAGTAGTAGTAGTAGTAGCAGTAGTACTGTAGCAGTAATAGTAATACTGTAGTAGTAATAGTAGCAGTAGTAGTAATAGTAGTTATAGTAGTAGCAGTAGTAGTAATACAGTAGTAGTAGTAGTAGCAGTAGTACTGTAGCAGTAATAGTAGTATTGTAGTAGTAGTATTAATACTATTAGTCTTAGCAGCAGTAGTACTGCAGTAGTATCAAAATCAATGGTTTGAATCTGCTCTAATCTCATCACATATGAACAAACATATAGGCTCTGTATATACAGGTAAGTATAGCACTGGGTTGGTGGTGCTCCCAGAAATAAGTTCATAAAACTGGATATCAAGGGTTACTTTTGCTAAAAGGCAAACAGCAGACTATGGCCCTCATTCAGAGCCGGACGCTCTGAGCAGAGCGCTCGCTCTGAATGAGGACCGTCCTCCATAAAAATGGAGCGTTCTCCTGGACGCTCGTATAGCTGTGGGTCACCACCCACAGCACATACGAGCGTGCAGGATGATGGTCGCAATGGTCTTGACCATCGTGACCATCGCCAGTGTGACCAGAAGCCTGCGGTCGGGGTTTTCGACCACAAGCCCTGGAGTGATTTTGGCTCTATCAGAGCCAAAATCACTCCCACTGACATCACTAGTGATGTCAGTGGAGCCGGCTTCTGACGGTAGGTGTTCCCATGGGAATGCCTCCATCTGGCAGGCACACCCCCGGCACGCCCACCAAAGGGGGCGTGCTGTCAATCAACATCGACAGCACGCCCCCTTTGATCAGACACAACGAGCGAAGGAAAGTCCTTCGCTCGTCGCGTCTGGCGCATGCGCACGACGGAGCTCCCTCCGTCGTGCGCATGCGCAGTGCACACCATCGACCCACTTGTGAGTGGACAGCCGCTTGCGAGTGGGCCTGAATGAGGCCCTATGTTTCTTTTCTAAAGGAACACTTAAGGCGGGTATCCAATACAAGATTTGAAAACGACTACATGATTACGACATTGTAATCGTTCAGTTGTTTGTCAGTCATGTGATCGAGCAGTCGTTCAGTGCAGGGTCATCAATCATCTGGAAACATACTGAACCTGACGATATCATCAGGTTGACCAGCATGTTGGAAAGATGATAGATGTCTAAACGACCAGCGGGCACGTGCATCGTTCTCGTTCTATCGTTCATAAAAATCGTTAAGTGGATACCCCCCCTTTAGGCAATAAATAAAATGTAACTTTTATTGTTATACATTTAAGAGGCAAAATATACAATGACATGAAATAATTTTTTACATTATTGATACAATTAAAATATAGCTCACTGATTTAAATATTCCCAAAGTATGGAAATTGTTATCACTTTGTTAATTAGTGAGTGTGAATCTATGGCAAATGATAGTAACTTATCCCTATGATAACACTGGGGAACAGTCAATTTGTTGCCAGGGATTTAAGAGTGGATTTCGATTCATTTTGTGCTCCTGATCATGAATATGCCGTGCTTTTTTTCAATTGGCTATAGTTTTTGAGATATGCATATGTCTTTAATATTTATGAAAAATTAAATAAAACAATGTTAAAAATAGTTAAAAAGATATTTTTTTTATTCTGATTAAATTTGATTCGTAAAATGTTATAAAAAGATACAGGATAATTACATACATCAGTGTTAGGAAGCTATGAGAACCAGTTTTTGTAGGATTTTCTTTTGTATTCTTGTTGTGGGCACTCCCTCTGCAGACTCCAACAGTAATCGGTCATCATGTGACGATGCCACCTTCCTTGATATCTTTCTTCCATTACCTGAATATCCTGGTGGAACCGTTCAACCTGTTCTTTGCTTAAATCTCCTAGATTGGACGGGAAGTGATCTAAATGGTTGTACAAAAAATGTACTTTAATACTCATATTGGCACCTACTTTCTTGAAACATTTTAGCATGTTGTGGACTAATTCATGATAGTTGTCTGCCTTGTGATTGCCTAAAAATTTTTGAATGACAGCCACATAACTCAGCCATGCTTCAGATTCAGTTTCAGTCATAGATGTGGTAACATTTGGACCCTTCACCAGTTTCAGTATCTGGGGGCCATCAAAAATTCCTGCCTTTAATTTTTCAATACTAAGAGATGGAAATGTTCAACAAATATACGTGAAACAATCGCCTGACTTGTCCAATGCTTATACAAATTGTTTCATTAAACGCAGATTGATATGGAGAGGCGGCAGTATGATATTTTTCCTGTCAATTAAGGACTCATGAATGATGTTGGCTTCTCCTACAGTTATAACTTCTCTTGGAGGCCATACGGTTTGCTGCCAGTGCTTTTGTTTTGCAAGACTATCCCATAAGCATACAGTACGTGACAAGGATACTTAGGATATCCACTTTGCTGACCAAGAAGAAAGTTTTGCCATTTTTAAATCGACACAAACAGACCACTGATGCTGAGAATAAGCAATTTTTTCTTAGACTAACTTGATATTTTCATACTCTTCTTTAAATTTTGTTGAATGATGGTTAGGAATCGACGCAAAATGTATTCCTATTGTGCAGTAATACGCATTTTAAGTTCCTTTTAGAACTATCCAAAAAGAGCCGCCAGTCTTCTGTTCGAAATTCTGGTAAACCCATCATTTGGAGAAGTTTCGGAATATTGTTGCAATACACAAGATTGTTATCTTGGCTAAAGAACAGCAGTATGGCTTGCTCTCTATTTCGGTATGATGTTATAGTAACATCCGGCTCAAGACAGTGCTTTTCTTGAAGTCTGGATGCTAAAAGCTCAGCTCCTTTTTTTGATAAATTCAAGTCACAAATTAAGTTGTTTAGTTCTTTTTGAGAAAATTTGTTTGGCGTAGAAGAGCTTTCTTCAAACTCACTTTCATCTTGTCACGACTGCTGACACTTGGAACTACTGGAGGGAGGCAGGCCTACTGGGCACAATAAACTGGGGTGGTCTTAGGAATGACCTTTTCATGAACTCAGTAGCACAGGATAAAAGTAAAATAGAATTTATACACAAAACAAATATAATCAGCAAAGTCTCATAAAGTCTCAAACAGCACAGAGGTTCACATATGCAATAATAAGTATAGGAGGAAATCCCAAAATATATATATATGCAGTCTTTGACACATAAGAACTAACGTGGTAGAGAACCCCGAGTCCAGTATGAGGCTAACACCTCAGGATGACATTAAGGACCTTTGCCAGGGTAGAACCCTGTAATAATGGAAATCCGGAGCAGAGCGAGCCCTGCAGAATAGTATAGTTCCGGAACAGAGCCGAGCCCTGCGGTGCAGTGAGAGATGAAGCAAACTTGAGCCTTGCAGTGTAGTGAAGTCGGAGCAGGGTTAAGCCCTGTGATGCGATGAAATTCTGGAACAGGTATGAGCCCTGCGGCATGACTAGGGTTCGGAGCGGGGTTGAGCCCCATGATGCAGAGAAGATTGAAGCAGGGTTGAGCCCTGTGATGTGATGAGATTCCAGAATAGGGTTGAGACCTGCGACATAGCTAGAGTTCGGAGCAGGGTTGAGCCCCGTGATGTGTTGAAGGTTGTAGCAGAGTTGTGCCCTGTGATGTGATGAGATTCCGGAACAGGGTTGAGCCCTGCAGAGTGGCTAGAGTTCGAAGCGGGGTTGAGCCCTGTGATGCAGCGAAGATTGTAGCGGGGTTGAGCCCTGTGATGTGATGAGATTCTGGAACAGGGTTAAGCCCTGCAGTGTGGCTAGAGTTCGGAGCGGGGTTGAGCCCCGTGATGCAGAGATGATACTGTAATGGTGCAGTTGACAACTGTGACAAGGATGAGTTCAATATTCACAGGAATGGAAAGACAACAGGAAAAGTAAATAGTGCAGCAAAATGATGAAAGCACAATGATGGAGCAATAAGCAATACTTAGACAATAGGAATGCTGGGCTCTGTAGTGCAGCAAATAACTGGCATCAGAAGTTCATCTGAAATATAAGAAAGTCCACAGCAATCCACAGGCACAGCGGGGATCTGGCAGGAGTCCAAGAAAGACCTGAAAGCAACGTTGCACAGACACTGAGACACAGTTAGTAACATGCTTTATATTAGAGGTCTGTGATCCATAGGAAGTTTCAGAACATGTGACCCAAATGGAATCAGGTTTGAAATAATGAGCAATCTAGGAATCTCACAACCTGATGACACCTGGGAAACAGATGATCACTTTAACACTCTATCCCCTGAATGAGAAGCATGCCAGCAAGCAGGATAGCTCCTCCAATGACCACAATGGAACTTTGGCAAAAGTAGCCTATCTTTATGTACTGAAATAGTCGTAGTCCTGGCACATCTGTGTTGTCACTACACTGGATGAAATTAACATTTCCACATCATCACATTCAACTTCGCACAAAGAACTGAATGATGGTACAGGTAAATCTTCGCTATGTGGTATCGGTTGTTTTGCAGAATTATACTTGGGTATTCCCATTTGCATTTCTTAAATCGATTCATACCCTTCACATTTACAGCACAAAAATAGCAGTGACTCAAGTGATCTTTTGGCTCACACCACATTATAGGTATGCCGAAATTAATTCCTTTTCAATCACCTTTAGTCCAATTGCGGAGTTATTCCACGCAGGTTTTACAAACTTTGTGAGGCACACAAATCTTGCTGGCTTACAGTATATAACGTCCAAAATAAGTCTGATACGCTTGTTTTACGAATGCAATTATATTTTTTCTTTCTTTTGTAACACTATATTTGCCACAAATATAATAAAAAACATCAATGTTGTTAGTACACCTTCTCTGTGAAGAACTCATTTTTACGGTGAAAACATTTTGTTTGACACATTCAGTGCTAACTCCCAACAAAACCCAAGGACGTACTGAACAAAACAAGCCCAAACGGCTGCAATTGGTTGTGATGGGACATAGAGAGCGACGAACAAAGGAACAGGAGATGTGCTAACTGCGTCACTCGGTCCTCTCCATTGCTCCTCTCTTTAAGCTGGGAGGAGGCGTGGCTGTGGTCTGAGGATGTCCCATCAGGCTCAGCAGTGCACTGCTACGCCTCCTCCCAGCGTTAGTGAGAGATATGAATGTGTTATGTGTTGCTCCTCCCTGTATGCTGGGAGGAGGTGTGGCTGTGGTCTGAGGATGTCCCAGCAGGCTCAGCAGTGCACTGCCACGCCTCCTCCCAGCGTTAGTGAGAGATATGAATGTGTTATGTGTTGCTCCTCTCTGTATGCTGGGAGGAGGCATGGCTGTGGTCCAAGGATGTCCCAGCAGGCTCAGCAGTACACGGCCACGCCTCCTCCCAGCGTTAGTGAGGAGATATGAATGTGTTATGTGTTGCTCCTCTCTGTATGCTGGGAGGAGGCATGGCTGTGGTCCAAGGATGTCCCAGCAGGCTCAGCAGTGCACTGCCACGCCTCCTCCCAGCGTTAGTGAGGAGATATGAATGTGTTATGTGTTGCTCCTCTCTGTATGCTGGGAGGAGGCGTGGCTGTGGTCCAAGGATGTCCCAGCAGTCTCAGCAGTGCATGGCCACACCTCCTCCCAGCATTATTGTGGAGATCTGAATGTGTTATGTGTCTCAAACGTGACTACCAGCTACGTTATCACAAATAAAACTAATTTGTTTTATTGTTGAAAGAGAGTAGTTGTTAAAAAAGCAAAACTAAGTTGATTCTGTTAAGTAAAGCAGGATTAGACTAGTAAGGTGCTTCAAATGGAGAAAATAATTGAATTTTAGAATTTTTCATTAATTTGAAAACTGGAGCCAATTCAGCTATAGTGAAGATCTAATGCAAAAATAGGACCTGCGAGTACTCTCACACCGATCATAAATCCTTGGCAAGCAAAAAAATATATTTTTTTGTTCCCCAGTGTAATCTATTAATCATCAAATTTACCACCTGGTCATGTTCATGGGAAAAGGAATGAGCATACCTCTACATCAACTGAACTGTGTAATTGCCCCATGGTGTTCTATTGAACTGGACCAGTTACATGCTAAAGCTTGCACAAAGGACCTAATCTACACTGATTTTCTAAGACTTTTACTTTGCATATGAATCAGTTGTGATCTTATTGGCTAAGGCCTGTATAAAGGATCTATTTTCCATTGATCTGTGAGACATTCTTACAAGATCCAGTGTGACCACATATGAACTGATTGCGATCCTATGTGATTACCCGTGATTAGTCACCAAGGGGACAAAACACATAAGGTTTTATGCCGAAGCTAATGGGTTTTTTGCCAAAGCTAATGGCTATGTTTTCAAAAGTGTCAAGTCCAAAGAATCACAAATTTCGATAATCTACAAAGTGACATTAAGTTTGACATCATTTTATAAAAGAACAATTATTGTTATATTAAAAATATTTTACACTGGAAGAAGTTTTCTTGGCGTTTATTAATATTTGACCATTTGGCCTCATTTTCTGGGTGAATTATTTTTGGTGAGTGGGTATAATTACAGATGCCCGTGTAGTAATCAAGCTCATCCTTCTGGAGTTGATTGATGGTATCAAGAGAATTAAGTAACCCACACTGATGTTATGGACTAAACATTATGTACAAACAAAAACAGAATATTTTCAATGCTGTTCTAGCGCCCTCTGAGATTATTGGTTGTATATTGTATTTTGGGGTTCAGCTAACAGGGGATCCTCTTAGAGGTGCAGCATTATCAATTTCTGGCGCAAGATAAGGGTTTTTTCTTGTATTTATATATATATATATATATATATATGTCTGTACACACTGGACATTCTGGCTGATATGTCGTTCCGATTTGGCCGGAAATGACATATCAGGCCAACATCTTCCTAGTGTGTACCCAGCTTTGGTGAAACGAACAAAAGAGTGTGGGGCAACAATGCAGGCTTCAATACTTTAGAGTAGACCAAAGTACTGATACTATATTACCTTATTATGGAAAAAATAGAACAAAATTTAAAATAATCAAACTAAAATTACATCAGCCACAGTACAAGGAATGTCATACTGCTGGAGCCTACTGTGTGCCACTAAGGAATGATAGAGGAACCATGCTGAGACAGGAATGAAGATAGATAGATAGATAGATAGATAGATAGATAGATAGATAGATAGATAGATAGATAGATAGATATGAAATGTGATTTACTTTGCTATTGCTTTGATTATACTTTTACTTGATATATTTGTTTTACTTACTTCTTGTATAGGTAATCTAGGTGTTCTGTCCACACTGGCAGCGCCTCATGCAGCTCCATGTATTTTCACATTTCCAACAGCCCCAGTACTTGGGGTCTATTCAGGCAGCATTGAGAATACCTGTTTACCTGAAAACAGGGCTTTGCACTGGTTTAATCAATTCATAGAGTGGGTTATCGTGGAGAAGGTTATTCCTTCTCCGGCAGCGTCCCCGCTTTGTGTATGCATCACCTAACCATACTTTGTATGGTGAGTGCGATTCATAAAGAACGGAGAGCTTTGCTTTCTGTTTCTCAGCCAGTTTCTGATTCGCCATCTGGGGACGGCGGAATCTGATTGTCCATATGAAAAGCACAGGGAAGTTGATCATTTTCAGCCCAGCCTTTGACATAGCTCCACCCCTTTTATGTCCCAGCAGCCACTGCAGCTCCTGCTGCTCCTGCTGCTGCAATACAACTACAACACCAGCCAGCGAATGCGCAGGACACCACACCATACCAAGAAGATGGCACACGTGCCGACAGCAGCAGAACCCAACGACAATGGTAAATCTGCAGAAAGTAGGAGAAGACAGGATCGCCATGGACCCAGGATACCAGATCACATCACGCAGAAGGTAAGTGTACATGAATTCCATAAACCATTATATTGCATTACAAACATGTTATGTCTAGTGTAAGCTTACATATGATTATTGCAGATTTACATTAATAGACCCCCTTGTCCCTTTTAGTAGGGGGCGGAGCTTCACTGACTAACTGGCTGGGAAGGGGAACCAATCAGCTCCTAACTGTTATTTTCCAACCACAGCCTGTAAAATGACAGTTAGGAGCTGATTGGTTGGTACTTTATCTCTCTCCACTTTATCTCCCTCCAAGGTTTGATACATATACATCAGACCTAGTGAAGAAAGGGGGCGGAGCCACAGCAGCATACAGCATCCGTGGCCAATATTCAGTACAATAAGGTGCTAGTGTTAGGCGGCCTCAGTGATGCCCCCACAGGTACCGGCGCCCTAGGCACCTGCCCAGGGGTGTCTTAAGAGCACTCCTCGTGTGGGGCCCCCTCCTCTCTCCCCAGTGGCCGTCAGCTGACTGACGCAGCTGGCCAGTCACCGGAGCATTAGTAGACTCCGGGCACTAGAGTGTGCCCTGAGTCTACTGCGCATGCGCAGAACGCCGGGAAAATGGTCACGGCTGCCATTTTCTGGCATTTTGTGAAAGCACAGTATGCTCTGGGCACTAGAGTGTGCCCCGTTGTCTATTGCACATGCACAGAACACAGGAAAAATGGCCGCGGTGGCCATTTTCCGGTATTCTAAGCAGTGCTGACACTCGCCGCGGGACCATGGACAGATAAGTTTAAAATAATATGGGTACATGGTGTGCGGTGCGGGGCCGCCCCCCGGACCCATGGGCCCATGTGCCCCGTACACACTGCACCCATTATAGATACACCACTGCACCTGCCTAAAGCTGCCTAATGATAGTGCCGGCCCTGGTGGCGACCTATGTCAAACGAGGGATATTCGTGTTATGATCTTATATGGTGCTCCATCCAATCAGCTCCTGTCATGTATTTAAAAAATGACAGGAGCTTATTGGTTGGAGCACCACTTAAGATTAGTAGTGAGTGATAACAAGAATATCATTTGTAGATAAATCTAGGCCTACTATAGACCTAAGGGGTCTATTCATTAATACTTAAATATCCTTGGAGATAAGTAGGTTTAGAATTTGAATGGAGTTGTACCTAATTATCGGAGGAATTCACCATTCCTCCTTTCCATAAGTATCTATTCCGAAAATCTGACATTTTTGTGATGACAACTTTTCTGAAATTAGATACTTTTCTCTCCCTGCCTGCATCCTCTACCTGTCTCCCCGATCAGCCCGGCTAATGTAGCAGCAGCAGCAGCGGGACCACCCCATACGTGCCTACTTTTGAAAAAAACATTAAAACACACAATCAGTTTCTAATACAGAGACCTCACTTTTAAACAGAGCCCACTACTAGGATAAATAAAAAATGTAACTAACACCTGAGTGTTACTGAGTGAGACTGCAGGAATGATACATACAAGTCACCAATTTCTTGTCATATCCACAAATAAACAAATAAAAAGTAAAATTCCTTGCGCCAAACTTGTTCCTGAGAAACAAACTGTCCGCTTGAATTGAAAAGTCCACTTGATACAATCCAGACAGGTTTGGGCACTACCCAACTCTGTATTAGCGAAGTGGTCCTCAATAGAACGATATATGAAATAAAAATGAATATATTGTATAAATGATATTGTGTGGATCCTTATGTTCACCAAGTATAGGGTATACTATTATATGTGACTGCTAAATATGTCGCAGTGTAGGACCCACATGAACCATGAAGACACCTCAAGTGGACTAAAAGGAAGTACAGGCACGCTTACATGAATGCTTACATTCAAAGATGGAGTAAAAACTTGTAAAGGTTTCTTTTTTTTCCTTTCAGTGCTCCCGTGTCAGTGAGGCATGCAGAAAAAAACATACATATGAATGGATGCTCACGTTCAGGCTTACATGTAGGCAAACAAATGTAAACGCATAAAGGTTTCTTTCTTTCCACAATTCTGGTCTAATTCCAATAGAAACTCAGATGCATAGAAAAGAAAAATTATCCTCATAGTGTAATAACTTAAGAAGACATGTTAATGGATCATAGTAAAAACAATAAAAAAGGGATGAATATACTTCGTACCAGATGATAAGCAAAAGATCAGCATAAATCAGACAAGCAGATGGATGGCACCCAGGGTGTGTCTTACGTTGTCGATGTTTCTGATCTTACTGGCAGGTACACAGATGAAGCTATCCCCCCTTCACTCCTCTGACATGTTTCGACACGTAGGTGTCTTTTTCAAGGATGGAGAGTATGAATAAAAAGCTGGGTTAAATACCCCTAAACCGGAACTATTAGAACCGGAAGTATACATAGACACTTATAACAGTTCATAGCTACAGTGGTATACTCTCCTTGTTTGTAACATGAGCTACCTGGTCTGTGAGATGTGAGTGTTCCTACTGTGCCTCATAGTGACTGACAACTGCCGCAGTTCTAATGTAATAAAATACATATATAGAACCCT
The DNA here is from genome assembly GCA_031769625.1 of Taudactylus pleione. Classification (NCBI taxonomy): domain Eukaryota; kingdom Metazoa; phylum Chordata; class Amphibia; order Anura; family Myobatrachidae; genus Taudactylus; species Taudactylus pleione. Next base: position 7,140,319 of record JAUIMM010000300.1, read on the forward strand.
ATTGTCTGTTTGTAGTACAGGGACCTTACTTTTAAACAAATCCCACTACTAGTTTCTAAAGTCATGAAATCACTTCAGTGTCTAAGTCTGGGACAGCACCGACAGTGCCGCAAGTGTTCACCTTAAAATGCACACTCAGTTTGTAATACAGAGACCCCTCTTTAAAACAGAGCCCGCTACTAAAGTCATGAAATCTCTATCTGGGACAGCGCCGACATTGAGGCAAGTGTGCAGCTTCACACACACAGTCAGTGTGTAATACAGTGCTGTGCGTGCCTGTTAAATATTTTTATATAAAAGTACAGGACTCACACACTTAATGCTTTACAACTTTATCAGACATTCTTCTACAGCCCTGATTCCATGAGGAAAACGCTATATTGTACAGAATCACTGCTTCTGTCAGCCAATCATTGGGCGGTGATATAGAAAATGGAAATCAGACGCATGCGCTGTGTAGTTTAGGAAATGTGGCACCTGGTGGACAAAAAGTCATATTACATGTTATGACCTTTTTTCAGTGCTACGCTTCTTTCCATTACGAAACTTTCTGTGTGGCGTGATTCAAGGCGTAGTGTGTGGTGCGAGATGCATGGCACGCTACATGACGTATGGAGCAACAAATTAGCTGGGCACATCTGTGTGTACTAAGAACCTTACTTGAAAAACCATGGTAATTGTTGAAGGTTTTTTTGGGCCTGCATCTCCCCTTTTTCTCTGCTGTTAACAGGTTTTGAATGTTGACAGTAAGAAAGACAACATTGACAATAGGATGAAAATCAATATGGTGACAATTAGGTGTCACAACCCGGGTTTATTACCCCTGCCGCTGGGTCACTTACTTCTCCTTTGCCTGCCGTCTCACTCTCTGGGCATAGTACAGGGGTCCACTATCATTTTCAAGGGACGCAGGCTTTGTTGTTTCTGCCTACTAGCCTGCGCGGAGTAATGCTGTCCCGATCACCTGATCTCAATCCAGCCAATCACTAGCCAGCCTGAGCTAGCTGGAATCACCTGACACTGCTCAGCAAATCCTGGATGACCCTGAGGTATATGATCTAGCTTCTGGCTCTCATATATCACCAGTACAATGTCTAGCTTAGTCCCTACTGAGTGAAGCTATAACTGTGCTCCTGTTGCATTTGTATGTTACCCTGCTGGTGAAGTTTTGATGCTATTTACTCCTAATGTTGCTCTACATCTGTGCATACTATATCTGTAGCTGCACAGGTAATTTTCAGCCTGGTCCTGTTTGCTGAGTCAGCTGCACACCTGTGCAAAGTATACCTCTGACTGCACAGGTAATACCAATCCATTCCTGCTTCCCAGGTTTCGTTCCTGATTATCCGGTGTTCAGTCTGTATCTGTCCTATCATCATCTGAGTGCTCCCAGATCATGAACTACAGCGACAACCCAGTTTGAGCCTGGTTAATATGCTTGACAAGTTCTGACACTCAAGCACCCTGGATTACAGTTACTAAGTAAGAAGAGTGCTATTTGTTTCATCAAGTAATAACCCAGTATCAGCCAGGTTAATATAATGCTACACTCTTCACTGCTACATACGTCATTCTGTCACCAACACCAAAGTCCCTGGTGGTCTAGTGCGTACGCTCCGGCATCTCTCTGCTGAGACCCGGGTTTGATTCCCGGACAGGGATGCATCTGTTCACATGACAGGAGGTCTCCTCATGCCTGCCAGCTTTATCTACATACCTCCAACTTTTTCCTGAAGCCAGTTCCACAAACAAACACAAGTGTGACATTAGGTTGACTTGGTTAAAATGCTGAGAGGGTCAGAATGTGGACATTTGACATGTCGACATCATAATGTCAGCAAATGTTTTTTGCTTATTTTAGCCTAACCAAAAACCTAACCCTAAACTTAAATATCAGCAAAAAAAATAATGTTATGTGTGTGGACATTTTAACAATGTTGACCTAATTGTATGTTGACATTGATTGTCGACATTCTGACTGTTGACATTCAGCACCTGTCGAAATTCTGGTGTATCATTCTGGGTGTTGACCTTCTGAATGACGACTACCTGACCGGATACACTCTCATGTATTGGTTCACATGTGTCCTTGTTTACATTGACAATCTTTTTATTATTTGGGATGGGTATTTAGACACAGCTATTTCTTTTGTCAATTCTCTCAATTCTAATTATTTCAATCTTTTTTTTAACCACACTTTTCATAAAGACTCCAATACCTTTCTGGATGTGACCCTCCAGGTGGAAGGTACACACATCATTTGTTCCAACCATCAGAAAGAGGTTAACACCAACTCTTACTTACACTACTCTAGTGCACACCATCTTCCATGGAAGCAAAACATCCCTAAGGGACAGCTACTGAAAGTTAGACGCAACTGTTCCCATTTGGACATCTTTGACACTCAAGCTACTATTCTTCTAGACTCCTTTAGAGCACGGGGCTATCCAGAAGATCTTTTAGCTAATTATCTGAAAGAGGTCAGATCACTGGATAGACAGTCCCTCCTCTTGGGCAAGCACCCATCCAAAAGGGCTAAGTAAACAACCAATAACCTTGAAGACAGCAAAGAATTGACCTTTATCTCCAAATTCAATGACGCCTCTCTTGAGATCAAAAAAACTACAAAATCTTAAAACAAGATAATATTTTGAAAAAAATGCATTCCTAGTAGAGCTAGAATAATATACAAAAAGTATAAATCTCTTAAAACTATGTTGGCACCTAGCTTCCTAAGACCTCTGGAGAAACATACCCCAGAAAGTAATAACTGGTTACCAATTAGACCTAAAGGTTTTTTCAAATGTGGTAAAACCAGATGCGCCACCTGTCAGTTTGTCACTAACAATACTAAATCTATTTTGTATTAACGAAGGTGAAACTTATGAGATCGGATCATTTATCAACTGTGATTCAAAATATATCATCTACATGTTGAAATGTGATTGCAAATCTTGTCTATGTCGGTGGACCACGAGAACATTGAAGCTTTGCTTCAAGGAACACTGCTGCAATATTTTAAATAGATACCAAAAACATAGTGTATCCAGACACTTTTGTGAGGTCCATGTAGCCAATCCGGAGGGTCTCAAATTGGTGGGTTTGGAACATGTACCACCGAGTGCCAGAGGGGGGACAAGATTCCAAAAATTGTGTAAACTGGAGATACTCTGGATGTTTAGGTTGGGATCCCTTCATCCAGAAGGTATAAATGAAAGTTTAGAACTTAATTCCATCATCTAATTGGGTGCATTCTCAATGTACCACCTGGAAGCCCATCCCATCTGTATTTCCTACTCTTCCTCCACCTTTTCATATTTATTTTCATTTTTTATTTTCATTTTATTATTATTTTTATTATTTTCCAAATCTTTTTCAGATTGGTTAAGTCATTAATGCAGGGTTATCCCCTGGCTTCCATGTACAGCAGCGGCAAGAGGGGATTCCCTCGGCTCCAGGTGTGCCTTACCATCAGCCAGTGCCAAATTATGGAGAGGGGCAGAGGGGGGAAAGTACCCCCGGACCCCCCTATCTTATGGGCCCCCATGCCCAAAGCTGTTTTGCTCCAGTCAGTAAAGCCTGGCACTCAAAACAAGTGCAGCAGCCAGGAGCCCACCGCAATGTCTCATCCCATGCTCCCCTTCACCTCCGTCCTCCTCTCTTCTTCTGTGACATGATGTGCCCAGGCTTCTGCTATCAGTATCAGTACTTACTGTGCAGGTGGTGCTGGAGGTGTGAGAATGACACATTATGATGTCTAAACAGAGATTAGGGGGAGGGGGGGAGATAACAATTTCATATAAAATATATAAGGGAAAGGGTTGGAATGACAAAATTATCAAACACATATAAGGGAAGGGTTTGTAGTGCATAACCTAATGTAGATGTGTATGTATAATTGTATATATATATATATATATACAGTATATATACATATACACATATATATTTATACAAACACACATATATATGACTATGTATATATTTATATATATAAAGGGGGGGTAGAGCTGTGGCGCTGCTTCCTATGTGATCCATCAAATAGTCACAGGTAAAATCCAGGCCTGTGCTGGTTTAAGGTAACAACAACGTCCATACACTATTTTCCTGCTTTATGTCAGTGGCAGCTCAGTCCCAGCAATGAACCGCTTGGTAGAATGGTTTGGTACTAGAAATAGAAGAAAAGAGAAGGACAAGCGCCCAATAGTATTGTATCTTTGATAAATATAGGCTGATAGTGTCTCAATATATATGCCCGTACTGTATATATACTTGTAGGTTAAGCGTATCTGATTAGTCTCTGTGCATCAACCAAGATTCCCTGCATGAAGATGCACTCACACCAGCCTGCTGCCATTCCTGAGCAAGCTCTGCACTGTTGGTGCCCCGATCCCAAAGCTGAATCAACCTTAGGAGACGCTCCTTACACTTGCTGAACATTGTTGGGAACCCTGACGCCTTCTTCACAACTATTGAACCTCTCTCCTTGAAGTTGTTGATGATCCGATAAATGGTTGATTTAGGTGCAATCTTACTAGCAGCAATATCCTTGCCTGTGAAACCCTTTTTGTGCAAAGCAATGATGACTTCACGTGTTTCCTTGCAGGTACCCGTGGTTAACAGAGGAAGAACAATGATTTCATGCTCCGCCCTCCTTTTAAAGCTTCCAGGCTGTTATACTAACTCAATCAGCATGACAGAGTGATCTCCAGCTTTGTCTTCGTAAACACTCTCACCTGTGTTGACGAGAGAATCACTGACATGATGTCAGCTGGTCCTTTTGTGGCAGGGCTGAAATGCAGGGCAAATGTTGTTTTTAGGATTAAGTACCTCATTCAGACCCACTCGCTAGATGTGTTTTCTCGCTCGATGCATATGCAAATTTGGGATGGCAGGCGATCGCACGGCAAGACATTAGCACGCCCACTCTGTCTTGGCGTGCAATCGCTTTGTGTATGCAGACGCTCACCAGCCAGTATAAAGATGCTCACTTGCATCACGTCATCTCCAGGAAGTGTATGCAACCATCGGTACATTGAGTACCATCAGAAGCGAAGGCAGCGTGTGTGGTTGACTATACCCTACCGCAAGCACTGCGAGCACTTCAGTGTGAAATACAACCTGGTGACATTTACTATGATGCTGCCTGTTAATTATGTTAAGACACTTAGGCACGCCTGCGTTCGTACCTCCACTCCCCCATTTCTAGTGGCCTGCCCCTGTCACCACCCACAAACGGCTTCTTCTGTCACTCATTTTGCAGGGCAGTTTATGCACAGGGAGCATACGCATCCCGATCGCTCGCACTGGTTCGCGCACTGCGATGCGTACGAATGCACAGAATGCAAATATCGGCTGGCTGCGTGCGAACGCTTCCTAGCGAGCGGATCTGAATTCTCCATTCATTGTCATGGCAAAGAGGGACTTTGCAATTCATCTGATCACTCTTCTGGAGTATATGCAAATTGATATCATAAAAACTGAAGCAGCAGACTTTATGAAAACCAATACTTGTGTCATTCTCAAAACTTTTGACCATAGTTGTATATCACATCTGAGACAGCCGCCGTGCTTTAATGATTTGTTTATCTTTGTGTATGCGATATCTGAGACAGCCACCAAGCTGTAATGTTATGTTTCTTCTTTGTGTATTCCACATTTGAGACAGCCATTATGCTTTAATATTTTGTATTTTCTTTGTGTATACCATATTTTAGACAGCCGCTGTGCTATAATGTTTTCTTTTTCTTTATGTAGACCATACCACAGACAGCTGTCATGCTGTAATGGTTTGTGCATACCACTCTTTGTGTATACCACTCTTTAGACAGTTTCCGTGATGTAATATTGTTTCTTCCTTGTGTAGACCACATATCAGACATTCGCCATGCTGTGATGATTTGTTTACTCGTTTTGTACACCATATCTAAGACAGCTGCTATGCTGTAATGGTTTGTTTTAATTTTTGCATATCACATCCAAGACATCCACTGTGCTGTAATAGTTTGTTTATCTTTATATATACCATATCTCAGACAGCCACTGTGCTATAAAGGTTTATGCATTTTATGTCTTAGACAGCCACCGTGCTGTAAAGTTTCGTGTTTTTTTGTGTATACCATATTTTAGACAGCCGCCTTGCTGTAATAGTTTTTTTTTCTTTGTGTATACCATTTCTAAGACAGCCACTGTACTGTATTATTATGTTTTTCTTTCTGTATGTCATACCGTATCTAAGACAGCTGGCGTGCTATAATAGTTTGTTTTTATTTGTGTATGCTATATCTCAGATTGCCTCCGTGCTGTAATGTTTTTTTTAATGTATACCACATCTCAGACATCTGCCTTGGTTTGATTTGCTTTGTTTATACCATATAAAGATAGCCACCTTGCTGTAATGTTTCATTTTTCTTTGTGTATACCATATCTTCGACAGCCACTGTACTGTAATGTTTTGATTTTCTTTGTGTATACTATATCTCAGACACCCACCATGCTCTAATGGTTTGTTTATATTTGTGTTTATCAAATGTAATACAGCCACCATGCTGTAATTTTTTGTTTTTATTTGTGTATACCATATCTCAGACAGCCACCGTGCTGCAATGTTGTTTTTTCTGTATATGTATACAATGTCTAAGACAGCCGCCATGCTGTAAAGTTTTGTGTTTCTTTGTGTATACCATATCTTAGACAGCCGACACACTGTAATGTTATGTTTTTCTTTGTGTATGCCATATCTAAAACAGCCGTCACACTGTAATGTTGTGTTTTTCTTTGTGTATACCACACTTTAGACAGCTGCCGTATTGTAATGTTGTTTTTTCCTTGTGTATACCACATCTCAGACAGCTGCCATGCTGTAATATTTTGTATGTTCTTTGTGTATACCATATTTTAGACAACCTTCATTGTGTAAAGTTTTTTTCCTTTGTGTATACCATATCTTTGACAGCCTCTGTGCTGTAATGTTATGTTTTACTTTGTGTATACCATATCTAAAACAGCTGCCGTGCTGTAATGTTTTGCTTTTCTTGGTGTACGCTATATCTAAGACAGCCACCATGCTGTAATGGTTTGTTTGTCTTTGACCATATCTTATACAGCTGCCATGCAATTTAATTGTATATGCTATATCTTATGCAGTATATAGCTGTCGTACAGTATTGGCTTGGTTTTCTTTGTGTATACCGCATCTGAGACAGCCGCTGTGCTGTATTGTTTTGTTTTTCTATGTGTACATAATATCTTAGACAGCCACCGTGCTGTAATGGCTTGTTTTTCTTTGTGCATATTACATATCAGACAGCTGCTGTGCCCTAATGGTTTTTTTCTTTATGTACACTGTCGAAGCTGGATTATTGGCCGAGACAAGATCAGTTTAAAATTGAATCGCAGCGACACCATCTTGCGACTGGCCGCAAGACGCCATTTTGCGAAATGGCCGCCTAAGTGCCATTTTAGATAAACTCACATTTTAGTACATGTGGCGATAATACCATTAGCATCATGCGAATGCATCTGTGACCATTATCATATGTTATGGTGATTCACTAAAGCCTATTTCATTACTTTACGTATTATAAAGGATATATTCCAGAAATGGCTTTACAGTATTGCGTTAAGCAAGTGGCCAGGTGACAATTGGCTTGTGTAGATAAGCTTCCAGCATAGTGTTTGTTCACTACGGGTGGTCTGGCTAGAATAAATAAGCAAGCTTCCTGCAATGACATGATTTCAAGGGCTGGAGTGTCACCTTAGGTCTGTCCCTTGTAGTTGGGATATTTTGCATCTTCACACAAGAGACCGACAGAGGTATCTTTCCTTTGGACACAGGAAAGGTGGGAGGGCCTGCTGACAGGACATGTAGAACTATCTGGCCCAGCATGCTAAAATGTTAGAGACAAATGCACCCACCTTCATACACACATTAAATATGTCCTTATATCATACCCCGAATACTCACACATTTCATATTCACACATAAGGTTCCATAAGCATCAAAATGTATGATTTAAGTTGGTTATTTTAGTTTAAATGCTGAGAAATAAAGGTTTTTGATAACTAAGGTATTATACATGATAAGCAAGTTGTGTTTGGTCTTGTTCTGATCCGTACGCTTTTTACAGCATTCTGGTGTTATCGGTGGAGAAATCGCATCATGCAAACTCAAGTTATGGATCGCAGAACCTACAAGCAACAAAATGTTTAACTGTTGGAATGTACAGGAGGCGTTACTAGAAAGATTCCCCCGCTGTTAGAGGCAGGGAGAGTCTATTTGAACTAGCCTGTTAAATGTGCTGTAACATATGCTTCTCCTCTGGGAACAAATGACATCAGCAAGAAACTTCCCCATTGTCCTGTTCTAGTCTGAGGGGGATAAATATGTGTGCCCGGATACTGGTTTTTTAGTCCATGCTGAATGATGTATGAACTGAAGGTCTCTTACTGATGTCTATCTCCGGGCCCGGAGGCGCAGCATATGTATACTGTACTTGGGGTCTGTATAATTTCCTTTTGCGCCTAAAGTGTGTCTCTCTCTCTGTGCGTGTGCGTCTCTCTCTCTGTGTGCCTCTCTCTCTGCGTGTGTGCCTCTCTCTCTCTGCGTGTGTGCCTCTCTCTCTGCCTGTGTGCTTCTCTCTCTCTGCGTGTGTGCTTCTCTCTCTCCACGCGTGTGCCTCTCTCTCTCTGCATGCTCTCTCTGCGTGTGTGCCTCTCTCTCTGCGCATGTGCCTCTCTCTCTGTGCGTGTGCCTCTCTCTCTGTGCGTGTGCCTCTCTCTCTGTGCGTGTGTCTGTGTGTGCCTCTCTCTCTGTGCATGTGCCTTTCTCTGTGCATGTGCCTCTCTCTCTCTGTGTGTGTGCCTCTCTCTCTCTGTGTGTGTGCCTCTCTCTCTCTGTGTGCGTGCCTCTCTGTGTGTGTGTGTGTGTGTGTCTCTCTCTCTCTGGGTGTTTCTCTCTGTCTCTCTGTCTCTCTCTCTGTCTCTCTCATTGTATTTATTTGCGCTTATTATACACAGATCATAGCGTGTAACTGACTGTACTTTTACTTGAATAATACTTTGTGCTTCGGAAACACATGTTCTGAGTCTGGAGTCTCTATTTATTGTATGACTGCGTACGCAAATTACCGTCATCCTTAGAGGTTTATAGGAAGGATTTTAGAAGGTATAGGCAGGGGTATATAGAGGTTCATTTTAAAATCAACAGATGGGGGCTCATCCAGTGAAGTCACTTACCTACTCACACGGCACATGCGGCTATCAATGTCTCAGCAAAGGGTGGAGTGGCCACATGCAGGGTTTTCCTGCAACCGCTTTGTGCTGAAAAATCGCTATCCGTTTTCATGTGAGCAAAGGAAGCTGACTAGAATCCAGGGACAAGAAAGGAAAAAGTTTGTTTTCCTTTATTGACAGAACCTAGCATTTAAAGGGATGCCGTAGTATTGAGTATGCGGCTGAGTCGCAGTTTTGCGCACAGAAAAGACGCACTTTTGTATATGCAGTTAAAAAGTCATTATACGGTTGTGTGGTAGTCGCATTAATGTGTATGCGGCTGGTCGCACAATAGCGTATACGCACTTCCGGTTCTGCTGCCACGTGTTTGAACAAAGCCATTGAGGTTTACATTTTTTTTCTATTACCAATATCTGGGTTAAACATGTATTTTTCTGCACAGGAAAAAAGTGTGTAACAGTGAATATTTGTTGAACAAAGTTAAGGGTATCGTATGATCCTTAAGGGCTAGGTGCAAGGGTTAGTCTAGTCGCTCGGTAAGCAGCTTTACCGTTCTATATACAGTAGCAGGTGTACATGTTGTCTTTGTTGTATAGAGGTGCGTGAGAGTAGCCGACATATAAACTCTCATAGGTTTGGAAGTTGCCTTACTAAAACTTATCCGGGAGTGGAAGTTGCCTGTTTCAAATCTTATCTAGGTGTGGAAGTTGCCGACTTAAATCGTCCACAGGTAAGTGAAAGTGTCTTGATTGTCTTTCACCGGCTTAAATCTTTATTGAAAGGCGTAGGAGTTGTCTCAGAATGGGAGCCACGCAAACAGTAGAAATGTTAGGCAATGATGTGCTGCTAATGGAGGCTCTGATTGGATCAGCCCGTCGTATTATGCATAATAAGTACGGTATTAATGCAATAAGGTATTGTGATTTATGGTTTAATATGACGAGGAAGTGTGTTAGACCGTTTCCCAGAATTGGTAGTTTTGATAAAAATGTGTTAGACAATGTCCAGGATCACATCAGTATGGTGCGATCCCGAGAGAAAAATATTAAGTAATTTGAATGTTTAAAACTATGGCAGCATGAAGGGGATGCTTGGCTTAAAAATGTGCAAACTACGCAAACCAGCATTGCGAGAGCACTGCCAGAAAATACATCCGCGATGCTGAGTTGCAATACGGGCGAGCCGCAAATTGGCGCACACGTGCGATTTCCACAGGTGTAAAAATCAATATTTATCGTAGCATTCAAACCATTTACTGTAGGTTCACTTCTATATAGATGTATAGTGCTCTATTTGTCAACATTATTTTTACTAAATTAAAGTGAAAAAGGGTGTTTTCACACTCTTTTCACATTATTTTAGTATCACCTACAGTTACTATAGGGCAATTGGAGTAGAATTCGTAAAAATCTACTCAAACCCCTAAGTATCACTTATTTTTAGTAATCAGATCACATTTCCCATAATTGTAATGGGAAATGAGATCCGACCAGAGTTACTAAAAATAAAATGTGAAAATAATACTTAGGGAGGCCCTGTGATAATAACGCCACCTGGAGGTGTTATCCAGTGTCCCCCCCAGTTACCGGACTCCTGCTCCGCTATAACAGGGAGAGCAGAGCCGGGAGTCGGTCCCAGTAATCAGCTGTGTAGTCTGAACAGACCGCAAGCTGATTACTGTCAAAAAAAAAAAAGTAGTCAAAAAAATTTTTTCACTTACCTGACTCCAGGGACCGGTGATCCGGTGATGTCTCCCCTCCGGTCAGCTGGTCTCCCATAGTGCACTGCGGGCCGAGCATCTGGTGATTGGGTCCCAGTGCAGTATGGGATATCACCTGACCGCATGCATAGAGGACATTACCGGAGGCCCGGATCATGCAGGTAAGTGCTATTAAGAGTGTGGGGGGGTTGCAGGGGGTCCGCGATCATGGGGGGTGGGGCTTAGCACTGGGTGGCAGGGCTTAGTGCCGAAGGGGGGTAGGAGCGGCTGCCAGTTGGCACATGCGCAGGCACTTTGTCACGGTATTTTTTTGTGAAAATACCATGACTAGTGTGTGGAGGGGATTCGCAGGGACAGAGCTTTATCACAAGCTCTGTCCCTGCAAGGGATTTGTAGTAAATCCCTGTGATATTGCCTGAATTCGCAATGCGAATTCAGTCAATAATATCACACTACAATCTGCATTCAATATGCGGATTGTAGTAAATAGAGCCCATAGTGACAAAACAGAAGTATAAAGATGACCACTGCGCACACTTGTGGCTGCAAAAAGGGGGGATATCACAGATGGGTCATCTACTACCAAACCATGGCGTAAATCTCTACTGTAGGATTATGGGGGAGATGTATTAAGTGATATATTTGAAAGTGATAAACTGCCAGCCACTCAGCTTCTAACATTATTCTAATTAATCATTCTATTAATCATTCTAATGTTACAGACTGTGGGGCATCAGTTACCTGCGACAAGTGCAGTTTGGAGAAAGGTTTTCGCCGATTTGCACTTTTCGCCTGTTTTCAAAGTATCTCTGTATTCAATTCCCCAGGGGGAAACTCCACAGGCAAGAACAGGCGAAAAAGTTTCTCCAGCAAAAGGCAGGAGAAAAGTAGTGCAAAATCAATATTTTGGAGTACAAATGTGAGGACTTGGTTCAGAACCCTTTGGACACTTCCCCTAATGACTAATTAGTCAACAGAAATAAAAAAACTTAATTCTTAATTTTGGGGCAAAAATGTAGAGAGTTTAAAAAAGGGTAAAAGTGGGGGGCCTGGTACTTTGGGGGGCTATTTGGATGAGACAGATGTTTTTGAGATTGCAGGAGGCTGTAGCAGGTGTATTTTTGAGATTTTTAAAATCTTCATTTTAGAGTCATCAAATTATACTAGTACCCATTTTCAGGTACCCCAAATTTAACTACGGTACTTATTTTTCATAAAAAACATTGCTTTCTATAATTTTTCCACACATATGCAAATATGCATATAACAGCCCTTCGCAACAAAATAAGTTCACTAAATACTTTTATTAGGACTACTACTACTATTCTATATTTATTCCCAGGGTCACTGAAGCTTTTTATGGGGTACAGACTGATTTGCCCCCAAGAAAAAGTCCTTTTCGATAGTTTTGCTTTGTAAAACATTCGCCTATCCGCGTTTTCGCCTGTTTTACAATTAGATAGGGTGAAAAGCAGGGACGCGCATGTAGAAAACATTGCGTCAAAACAGGCAAATTGAATTCAGTCCTGTGTTTGAAAAATTACAGTTGGGAGCTAATTGGTTGGTACTTTATCGCTCTCCAATTTATCACTTTCCAGAGCAAATACATCTGCCCCTACGTCTGTTTCATCTTTAAATGTACTAATGCTAGTTGTAGGTGGGGATTGCCTCTCATTTGTTTTGTTTAGAGTTTTTACTTAAATTTAGTTAATATAAAAGCCGCAGCAGTCCTGTATTCCTGATAATATGGGCCAAAAACAATCAGATTATTTAAAATCAGTCATGCTTCATTTCCCAGAACCAGGATTTACTTGTATTTTAAGTACTGTATGTTTGAATAGTTCTATTTATAACCTATGGCTGTTCACTGGAATTTTGGGGGAGATAAAAATCTACATTAACTTGATAAAATGAAGCAGAGTTTTAGCAATTTTCTCCTGCAGTGAGCGCAAGACATAATTGTGACTTTCTTTTCCCTTTGGCCAGAAAGTTTAATGATTTGGATGCCCTCCAATAATCTATATGAAACTGCTGAACATTCTCTGTGCCCTGGCGTTGTGCGAAAACCATCATTTATGAATGCAGATTTAATTTCTGAAGGTGACACTTTTTTCAGCCGCTTATATGTCATTTCTTGTCTTCAACACCATCAGACAGCATCGCTGCATTTATTTTTCCAAAAACAAGCAACGAGCAACTGACCAGTCTAAAGTCAGGTACATACTGGAGTGATGGGTATTTGTTCCAATATCGGATGGGGATTGCACATATACACTTGAACGAGTTAATGAACAATGGAACGATCACTGTTCCGTCCTTCGTTAATTTGCCAAATTAATTTAATTTACCACATGTCGTTAGCGATATCGCTAGGTTTGATGTGCAGCACATGACCTTCGCTAGCAACCGCGGGAGCGTGCAAACACTGATAAACACTGAACGATATAGATGATTTGTCATTATGAAGCAGCAAACCGTCCCGACATCGCTCCATTGTGTACGCAGTTTAAGGCAAGTGCAGTGGGCATGTGGCAGGTGGTCATCTGTAACTTCTTTAAAACCAGACCACCAGGATTAACAATTAGCAGCCCTGAATCCCACATCATAACAAATCATCTTATACTGTGTTAAACATTAATATTAAATGTTAAAGAGTGCATCCACAAAGTGAAGACACTTTCAGCACATTGCAACGCTGTATACACTTAATAATACATGAGTTTTAAATAGATTCAATTCAATAATAAAACACACAAATTCAGCATTACATATAAAACACAATAAAAATAATACAATTGATGGTATAAAGATACCTAAGCAGATATGAAATTTACACCATGAGTTCAATTAAGTTATGTAGTCCTCTTTAGCACCTATGATATAACTAGAGATGAGCAAGTTCGGTTCCCTGAGAACCAAACCCACCCGAACTACGGGGATCCGAGCAGATATGAATCGGCTTGGGTTTTCCCGCCTGACTCGGATCTGAAAACGAGGCAAAACGTCATCATCACACTGTCGGATTATCGCGAGTTTTGGATTCTATAAAGGTCCCGCGATTTGCTGCCATTTTTCATTCCGGCTGTGGAGAGTGAAGATGGAGCTGGGAGCTGTGTTGTGCTGTTGTTAATAATACTTGTTATTGTTAATTGCATGCTGACGCTGCATAGGGGCTGGCTACTGTTGTACATAAGGGCTGGCTGTTGTCTGTAGAGGAGCTGGCTGTCTGGCTGTTGTTGTGTCCATAGGGGCTGGCTGGCTGTCGTTATCCTGTCCATAGGGGCTGGCTGGCTGTTGTTGTCCTGTCCATAGGGGCTAACTGTTGTCCTGTCCAGAGGGGCTGGCTTGCAGTAGTGCTGAGTTGTCCAGGGGGTGCTCTGTCCTTCAGGGGTGCTATTCACCCACCCCCAGTGTGAAAAAGTGTTAGCCATGCTTGTCATCAGTGCAGGGGTGCTGTGCTGCTGTCTGTTAAGGGGCTGCTGCCTCTTTTCAGGGGTTCAGCCCAGTGTTAAAAAAAATAAAATAAACAATTTTTTTGTGTGGCGTGTTATCCACACCTGTCATCGGAGTAGGTGCACAGGGGTGCTGTGCTGCTGTCTGTCAAGGGGCTGCTGGCCCAAAAATAAAAATTATTTTTTTTGTGTGCGTGTCAGCCACACCTGGCTGTCACTGTCATCAGCGTAGCTGCGCAGGGGTGCTATGCTGCTGTCTATCGAGGGGCTGCTGCCCAAAAAATAAATAAACAAATTTTTTGTGTGCGTGTAAGCCACACCTGGCTGTCACTGTCATCAGCATAGCTGCGCAGGGGTGCTGTGCTCCTGTCTATCGAGGGACTGCTGGCCGTTAACATCATCTATGAAGGCCGATGTACCAGGACTTAAGTAAGGCCAAAAAGTCAGGCTAAAAAAGTCAGCTTTGAGAAACAAAAATTTCTTAATATGCCTTTCACCACACGAAGTGGCAAGGAAAGGACAAGGCATTGGCCTGTATTTATGACTGTTGGTTCTAGTGATAATTTAAGTGCCTCTGCTTGTAGGAGAGGTACAAAAAAATTTAAAATTGTTAAGACGAGTAAGACACCGGAACCAACTGTGTGCTCGGAAAAATCAGAAATCACAGAGGAGAGTCTTAGTGTGTCCGCGGTTGCCATGTATGAGCCTGACCTTTCTAATACTGTACTTGAAGAGGATCCTCCTTCCACCATTTGGGTGCCTTCTGATGTAGAAATCGAGGATGCATCTGTGGAATTGCATGGGGAGGATATTTATGTAGTTGGCGATAACAACAAGGATGATGAGGATGTTGATGATGGCAAGGATGTTTGTGTAAAAACTGTAAATCAGGCAACAGTTGTTGCCCATGGTGGGAATAATCCAATTGTTGCCATGCCTGGGCAAAGGACCAAAAAATCCACTTCTCATGTGTGGAATTATTTCCACCCAAAACCGGACAACCTTTGCAAGCCATTTGTAACCATTGCCAAGTAACAGTGAGTAGAGGAAAGGACCATAACCAACTTGGAACCTCCTCCCTCTTACATCACTTGCAGTGCATTCATCAAATCGGAAAGGGTACAGAAACTTTAGGGACAAAAAAACAAACAACAATAAGTCCAGTGTCACCAAACTGCTCCCTTCTATTTGAATCCAAGTGCCTGCAATATCCACCACCAACAATTGTATCATCATCGACATCCTCATTTATGATCGGAAGTAGTCCTGTATCCAATATCATAAGGACTGACTCCTCTCCTATCTGTTGCTCCTCAGAAGGATCCTTGAATGCCATGTCTGGTGATGCTGCTGCTGCTGTTGCTATAAGTGGATCTTCATCCTAGAAGGGGACCAGGAAGTAGACAATCCCTTGCATTGGCGAACAAGTATGACAGCAAACACCCAGCTGCACAGCGGATTACTGACGCCATAACAGCTATGCTGGTATTAGATTTGTGTCCAGGGTCCGCCATTATTGCAGTGAGTTTTACCCAGTTAATGGAGGTCCTGTGTCCCTGCTACACTGTGCATTCTAGATTCCACTTCTCTAGAATAGCAATTCCCAATCTGTACAAGGGCATTAAAAAAATTCTTACTAATGTCCTCCGAATTGCTGTTGTGCCCACTGTCCACTTAACCACAGATATGTGGACAAGTGGGACAGAGCAAATTAAAGATTACATGACTGTGACAGCCCACTGGGTAGGTGTATTGCCTCCAACTGTGCAAACAGCAGCAGCATCATCTAACAAATGCCAGCTCATTCAAAGGCAGGCTACTCTGTGCATCACCGGTTTCACTAAGAGGCATACCGCTGAGAACCTCTTAGAGAAACTCAGGGAAATCAAAATGGCTTACCCCACTTGGACTCTCCACAGGATTTGTGATTTCTGACAATGGCAGCAATATTGTGCAAGCATTACATGTGGGTGAATTCAATCACATCCCATGTTTTGCTCACACAATTAATCTGGTGGTGCTGCAGGTTTTAAAAAATGACAGGGGCATGCAGGAGATGCTCTCAGTGGCACAAAAGATTTCTGGACATTTTCGACATTCAGCTACTGTGTGCGTAGATTGCAGCACAAGCAAGAACTGTTCAATTCACCCTGCCATCAGCTGAAACAAGAGGTAGTAACTAGGTGGAATTCTACCCTCTATATGCTTCAGCGGATGGAGGAGCAGAAAAAGGCCATCCAAGGCTACACTACAGCCTATGATATAGGGAGAGGAGCGGGAATGCACCTTAGTCAAGCACAGTGGAGAATAATTTCCGTGTTGTGCAAGGTTCTCAAACCATTTAATTTGCCACAGGTGAAGTTAGTTCAGACACTGCCAGCTTGAGTCAGGTCATTCCCTTCATCAGACTTTTGCAAAAGCAGCTGGAGAAACTGAAGGAGGAGCTGAAATGGATTGATTCCGCTAAGTATGTGGGACTTGTAAATCAAGCCCTTCATTCGCTTCGACAGGATCCAAGGGTTGTCAATTTCTTGAAATCAGATCACTATATTTTGGCGACCATACTTGATCCTAGGTTTCAGTCATACCTTGTGTCTTTCTTTCCGATGGACACAAATCTGAAAAGATGCAAAGAGCTGGTGGTGAAAACATTTTCAGCTCAAGCGGAATGTGACAAGGCTACATCTCCTCCTTCAGTTTCTACAGCTGCCAGGAAAAAACTAAATTTTCCTAAAAGACCCACTGATGGTGGTGATGCAGATCAGTCAGCAAAATCTAATGACATCTGGTTGGGTCTGAAAGAACTGCCTACAATGAGTGACATGTCTACCGTGACTTTGTCAGATAAGGTCACCATTCAGAGAATGGTGGATGACTATTTTAGGGATGGCATCCAAATAGGCATGTCACACAGTCCATTTCACTACTTGCAGGAAAAAGAGGCAATTTGGAGTCCCTTACACAAACTGGCTTTGCTGTACTTAAGTTGCCCACCCTCCAGTGTGTACTCTAAAAGAGTTTTCAGCGCAGCCGGGAACCTTGTCAGTGATCGTCGTAGGGGGTTACTTCCCCAAAATGTGGAAAAGATGATGTTCATCAAAATGAATTACAAATTCCACGAGGAAGACCTTTACCAGCACTTAAGTCCAAAAAAGACATTAGCGTCTGACTCTGTAATGGTGGATTCCAGCGGGGCCTAATTCATATTGTGTGAAGAAGAAGAGGATGCACACACTGATGGGGATGACAATGATGAAGACGATAACAACATCTAATCTAATGTATTGTAAAGCCAGTTTGTGTATGGGATCATTGCCACCAATGTCCACTGCGCATTGGCAGCTTGTTTTGTGGGGGTCCAAACAAACCAATCATTTCAGCCACAAGTGGCATTCCCTGTCACTGAAGTGATTGGTTTGTTAAACTGTTAATGTCCTATTTCATACTGTATATACAACGTAAGGTTGGAGGGCCCTAGGACAATTCCATTTTGCACCTCTTTCCTTTCCATTATGTACTGGTTGGGGCATTGCTGCCTGACACTATTAATGTTATGGTTATGAATGTCCAGAAATTGTAATGGCCACAGACAGCATCTCCTGCATGCCCCTTTCATTTTTTTTATATAATATTTTGAACCAAATGCTGCTTGTTGTGTCAACCCACCAACCAACATACATCTCTTCACTCATCTCAAAATATCTCCCTACCCTTACCTATCCGCTCAGCACAAGATCTGCGTTTCTCATCCCCATGCATTACTTGCTCCCACTCAAGGTTACAGGACTTTCTTCGGGCTGCACCCACTCTATGGAATGCCTTACCACGCACAATAAGACTTTCCTCTTGTCTCCAATCCTTCAAGCGTTCCCTGAAAACTCACCTCTTCAGGCAAGCTTATCAGATCCCAGAACCGCCCACATAACCTTCATAGCTTCCATATCTAATTAAATCCCCTTTCACAGTCCACACATAACCTCACACATCGTCTTTCTCTCACATCCTCATGACATTTGGCCGACATTCCGGTGTGAATGGATCATGCAGCCCACCAAGAAACTGTGCATTCTGGCTGGACCAAAATGCAATATATAGCACCTATCCTTGTGCATCAATGCCTATTTCCCTATAGATTGTAAGCTTGCGAGCAGGGACTTCCTACCTATATATCTGTCTGTTATTACCCAGTTTTGTTCTATTAATGTTTACAATTTTAAAGCTCAACTGAATATGCTGCGCTATATAAGAAACTGTTAATAAATAAAGAAAGAAAGAAACCCGACAGCACAAGTTGCACAATAGTGACATTTAGGCAAGGGTTCTCAGCCCTTAAGGCTGCTACATGGCCCAAAGGCCGCATCCTGCTTCACAGCCCAAAGGCCACCTGTCATCACTCCTCAACAACCCTCAAGGCTGTAATTGCCGCATCTTGCCAAGAATTCCAGGTCTCAAGGCTGTTGCAGGACTGGTTCCTTCCTAATCATAGCTCTGTATTCCACTACTACTCAGGCTGCATCAACAATTAACTATCAACTATCAATTCTTCAGCCAAGGGCTGCACCACCAATTATCAATTCAGCCAGGGGCTGCACCACCAATTATCAATTCTTCAGCCAGCCAGGGGCTGCACCAACTATCAATTCAGCCAGGGGCTGTACCAATTATCAATTCAGCCAGGGGCTGCATTAATTATCAATTCTTCAGCCAGCCAGGGGCTGCACCAATTATCAATTCAGCCAGGGGCTGCACCACCAATTATCAATTCTTCAGCCAGCCAGGGGCTGCACCACTTATAGAAAAAACATACAAAATAGGACACAGGGCGCTTTAAAAAAAGGCCAAACATATGATGAATATACACAAGTGATATATATGACCTCATCGCTGCAAGCCCAAAAAGAACCTACTGTGGGGCTTCCAGATAAAGATAAACCAGAAAAAAAACATATAAGACTTGCGCTGCTAGGGTATAATAACCACTGTTATAGATTCCACATGGAATATCACGGTATAATAATACCAATAAAAAACACATATATAAAAACAGAGAAATTAATAAATAATAACGGAAGTATAGAAGTCTACACGTGTAGAATACTGAGAGACAAATATGAAACAAATTGACATGACACAAAGAAAAAGATAAAATGTTTCAAAATTTAATCATGGTTAATTAACAATGTATCAGCTTCTGAAAAAAATCAGCTGATCGCTATAAAAATGAACAGTTGTTCTGTTCAAACAGGTCGTACGCCTCCTTTGCACGGCAAAGTCTGTTGGAGGTTTATATGTATTCCCTATATACTTCCATTATTATTTATTCATTTCTCTGTTTTTATATACAGTATGTGTTTTTTGTTGGTATTATTATACCGTGATATTCCATGTGGAATCTATTATTAAACAGTGATTAATTATACCCTAGCAGCTGCACCAATTATCAATTCTTCAGTCAGGGGCTGCACCACCAATTATCAATTATTCAGCCAGCCAGGGGCTGAACCAATTATCAATTCTTCAGCCAGCCAGGGGTTGCACCAATTATCAATTCTTCAGCCAGCCAGGTGCTGCACCAATTATCAATTCAGCCAGGGGCTTCACCAATTATTAATTCTTCAGCCAGTGGCTGCACATATTATCAATTCTTCAGCCAGGGGCTGCACCAATTATCAAGTATCAACTCTTCTTACTTCACTCAGTGGCTGCGCCAACTATCAACTATCAATTCTTCAATCCTCAAGGGGTACCCCAAACATCATCTTTGCACAGTCCTCAACTCTATTGATCAATCAGTTTTGAGCCAAATAGCTGGATGCAACCTTTTGGCCCTTTAACTAGATGAAAAAATCAATATTGTCAGCAGTGAGGTGGTCTAAATTGACTGGAAAAGAGTGGAAATAAATGTTATTGAGGTTAATAATACTGTAGGAACAAAAAAAGGCCCATTTTATGTGATTTTAGCTGTGTTTATTATTTTTTAAGAAGAAATCCGATCCAAAATCAAAACCGAAAAACAAAACACAGAGGTGAGGTTTTGGCAAAACCAATCCAGATCCAAAACAAGGGGAGATCCAGATCCAAAACTAAAACCAAAACACGGGGGTCAGTGCACATCTCTAGATATAACCAGGAGAATCCAACCAAAATTGTATAAACCGTCTCAATGTACTTCTTGGGAGAAGGAAAAAACTTTAATGCCAGCAGTGTTACAGTCTTTGGCTAAATGCTGTGTAACTATACCAAACCACCTGTAGCTTGGTCAGGCTGATCTGGCTTGTAATGCCCCGGGGGCACCCCCCTGCACCTCTACAGCCGAAGATACCATACTCACACTGGCCAAGCCTTGAAGAATGTAAATACCGGAGAAGACACTCCGGAGTCCTGCCACTGCCTCTGACCATGGCAAATAAACCAACCACGCTGCAAAGCACTGGCATCAGAGGAAGATGCCGAAACAGCTTCTAGGGATAGGCTGACTGCGTATGACGATCTGGGATCAGGCGTTACCCCCGTAGGCAGTGTGAGGCATACATAGGTGTGTGTAGTAGGGATGTGCAGGCTCAGATTAGTTCAAATTTTCCCACCAAATTCAGATTTTTCCACCAAAAATCTGGTCTCAGAAAGAGGCAAAGCATCATGTTTTATGGACAAATATCATCTTTCATGGACTTTTGTCCAGGAATGATGATGTTTGTCCATGAAAGATGAAGTTTTGCCTCATTCTGAGACCTGATTTTTGGTGGGAAAAATCAGAACTTGGCGGGAAAATCCAAACTAATCAGAGTCTGCACATACCTAGCATGTAGTAAGTTGGAGACTAGCCGGCATACATTCATGCATAGGCGCTATAATCATAGCTCCGTTGGTCCACAATAAATGTACCAGTCTCTCAAATTGTCTATATTTTCGATTAAAAGTGCAATAGTAGGTAGAGTCCACAGTGACCATAAATATTGACAGCGATGCGTTTTGTCTCCACTGTAGAATTTTTCAAGCTAAATGTTCTATATTCCCTACAGTCATTTGTATCATAGAAAGCTCCCTTATTGGCTAATTTTAAATTGGTTAATCCTTATTCAATTCCACCATCGTATCAATGGCTGAGATCAGTTAAGCCTGGAAAACTCCCTATACATGGGCAAGATAATTTAATTCTAGTCAAATATATTAAAAGCTAGACAATACAATATTGGCGTAAAAACAATAATTATTAATAACATAACAATGTATTGCATATAAACAAATACATAATAATCGTTATAAATTATAAAAATATATTACTGGCCACACTGTGCACACATGTATGCTCATATAGCCGACATAGTGCACATAGCCTCTCATGGCCGAGTTCACTTGAAGTATATATGCACAGACAGACATTGCTGTTAATACTACCTTTGTAAACCTATACATTTATACATTATTGTGCATATGTGCATGGACAGACACATCCACACACTAAGGAAGATAAGGACAGGCAATAATACTATTGGTTATAGTGACAGAAAATTATGCCATTGTGTTTTCTATGTAATGCTGCATTTATGTGTTTTTTATTAAGCTCAATTTATTTAAAACTGATGCATTATTAAGTGTATACAGCGCTGCAATGTGTTGTAAGTGTCATCACTTTGTGGATGCACTTTTTAACATTTAATATTTATGTTTAGTTTTTGTGGGGTTGCAAATTCCCCTACATGTGCATGCTGCAGGTGCACTTTATTTTGGTAAAAATATTTACTCCCAGTCTGGAGTTAAACCCTGGCCGAGCTGATCCGCCTCCCGGAGCTCTGCTCGGCCGGGATACTGACAGACAGGGGTGTGCCGCGAGGCCAGGCCCCGTGACTTGCTCCCTCGTGAGGTGTAACCATGCCCATTTTGAGGTGAGGCCATGCCCCTTTTGTGGGCGAGCACACAGGGGGACTGCCAGGACTGCTCAGCAGCCCCAGTCCGTCCCAGCACAGGGAGCACTAACAGTGCATGGTTTAAATTTTTCCTAGTTTGTGCACAGGTGTATTCATTACTGGCTGACACATATTAAAAGATCCACAGGTGGAGCTAAATATTTTACTTGTGATTTTGTGAGGATATGTTGAAAACATGCACTGTTAGTGGGAAACACTGATCTATATGGTTCATCTTATATATATAAAATTCATTGGTCTGTTTCTTTGTCTGTCTGGATATGCATTCAGACACCCCTACAATGATTGGGATGAAACCAACTTGAGGTGGTCCAGTTGGATCCTGGCCAGGGTTTAGGGGAGTTAGGGTCCCGGTTAGGCCTCCCATTGGGAGATGCCTGTTTTGAGCCTTCCACTGGATGGATTTGAATGAAAACTCCACAGAGTGGTAACACTGGATCCCAGAAGACATTCTAGGTGGTAGAGGTCCTGGTCAGTCCTCCCATTGGTGTACACTGGGCAGAACTTTGACCTGGGAAGCAGGGGCGTTTTATGAGAGATGGGGACCTGCGTGCAGACTCAGTGCAGGCCCCCTCCTCTCTCGACGGTCCCGCAGTGCACTGTAGATTCTGGCTTAGTGCCAGAATCTACTGCGCATACGCGGGTCTCTGGGAAAATGGTGCCTGTGCCGTTTTCCTAGGGATTTCAGGGTGTGCGGTGTTGGGCCCCCTTGGACCTAGGGGCCCATGTGCACCGCACACCCTGCACCCATAGATACGGCCCTGCCGGGGAGCCTGTTCTGGGCCTTCCACTGGATGGATTTGGATGAAAACTTCACAGAGGGGTGGCAATTAGTCTGGGATGCATAACTTAATACCTTGAAGATTTAAACCAGGTACTTCAGCTAGTATATAATAAATGTGTTGGAATGTAATGATGCTGAATGTGCAATCATCCAGTCTGAAGCTTCTAGTTAGTGCTGGAGACTGTCATCATCAGTACATACAGCACTCACAAACCTGCTATAGAAATATAGATATAGGTATATCTGTGACTCTGCCTCTGTTACCAAATACACACACATACCCTCCTGTCCGCCTCACAAGTCACATGCAGGCACTACTGTAGGTGCGCTCTGCATATGTACACACATGTATGTAACGTGTTTGTTGGGCTGTAAGGTACACATTTTAAGTTTTTACACTGTGCAAGCTCTGCATCAAATCTTCTGTCTGCCATAATATAGGTCACTGTGTGAACTCCACATTCCTAGCACAAAGGTGCAGTAATCTCCCTGATATCTGCTCCAGGGTAAGACCTGAGAGCAATGCTTATAAGATTGTCATCTGTGGATTTAATATATATAGTGATTCATCTAAAGCCAGCTCTGCTGTGAGTGTAAGCTGTTTGGCTATATGTGATTTACAGCATTGTTTCATCTGAGATATAAAATCATTACTGTTTATTTATATTGCAATCTTTGGTATCTATTAGAGATGAGCACTTCAGATTTAATCCAAGGTTCCAAAATGTACAGTCCATAGGCTGGATGTATCAAACATTGCATATTGCATGTAGTACATTCCACCACTTACTGCATGTATAGCGACATCTTCTGATAAGAGCTGGGTTTTTTTGGTGTAATAATTTTTGGGTTTATGACCCAGGATTCCTTCTGTGCGTGCGCGACTGTTGGTGGGAATTATGGAAGAAGAAGCACGCAGGCTTCTATTAGGCAACTCCATCTATAGAAGACATTGTCTATCAGGAACAAGCTGCAGAAAGTTTCGCTTTCCAGAGCATGATACATATGTGAAATGCAGTCAAACTGACGTTTTCATGCAGATTCCGCCCCAAGTCAGAGTGGTTTCAAAAGGTCTGTCCCTTTTCCTCAAGGCGAGCACAGTGGAAGCTTGGGTTTGTTCCCAATGCCTCTCACTGCGAGGGAGATTGAACAGACCCTAGATGGCTACCAGAGAGGAGGAAGAGGATGTGCCGATGGGGCAGGTATGGGATTGGGAGTTTATATATAGGTCATAGAAGAATTTACACTGTCCACGTAGCTCAAGATGAAACACATCAATTTAATCTGATGTTTCAGTCATAAAACATTTTTCAAAGATACACCAATTACATGTCCATATCTGGACTAAGGGCACGATTCAGAGCCGCTCTCAAGCGTTGTGCGCTCGCAAGCGGCTCTATGTTAATGCCCTGTGCATGCGCCGTGTCCGGCGTGCGCATGCGAGAACCCCGCTGAGCGGGCGCTATGGGGCTCGCTACAAGACGGGGAGGCTGTCGATGTTGATTGACAGCTCGCCCCGTTTTGTGGGCGGGTAGGGGGGGTGGCCGGACAAATGCAGGCGTTCCCTTAGGAATGCCTGGCGTTTGTTGGGAGGGGTTACTGACATCACTAGTGATGTCAGTAGTGGACTCCCTGCTCTATTAGAGAAGGAAGTCCACTCGGGCTTGCGGCAGCTAGACCCTACCCTAGGGTCTCATTGCAAGCACCGATGTGCTCGCAACTGGGTTGATAGTTAGCCCTGTGTACGAGCAGCGGTCACACTGCACGTGTGCAAGCCCCGGAGCGAGATAGAAACTCTCTCGCTCCGGAGCTCTCTACAAAAGGGACGGCTGTCGATGTTGATCGACAGCTTTCCCCGTTTTATAGGCGGGCCGGGGGGGTGGTTTCCAAAATGAAGGCGTTCCTTAAGGAACGCCTACCGTTTTGTGGGCGGCCGCACTGACATCATCAGTGATGTCAGTGGGGAGTTTCCTGCTCTTTCAGAGCAGGAAGCTCCCTGGGGCTTACGACTGCCGAGACCCAACCTTAGGGTCTCGTCGCAAGCCCCGATGGTCGCGATGGTGAACACCATCGCGACCATCAACCTGGTCGGTATTTGCACCCCACCCATCTGCCCTCAGCTGCTTTTAATCATTTGCACAGGTTCCTACATTACTGTCTATATATTAGAATGGGCACTATAAGAGGTAAATCCAGGATGTTAGGGACCCTTCGTATGGGGTTCACCTTGACGTGGTGGATGGGAAAACATTTTTGCCCAAACTTGTACTAAGAACCTCACTTATACTCCATTTTAATTGTAGAGATTATCAGGATTATTTTGACTATCATTGTTCTTAGTACTCCAAGCCCTCTACCCCTTTCCATGTAATTGGATGTGTATAATGGTCAAAGAATATTACACACATAACGTCCAGTATTAACAAGTTCAGAATTGAAACTGAAAACTTCAGCATACCTCATATATCAAAAATTAAAAAACATATTTATTATTGTGCAAGGCAACAATTCCCACAACATGAGTTAGCAATGATGAGAGTAGACCCAACAGCCATTTTGGTGCTGGCATGCACCTTGCTGAAGGGCTCCTCCTATTTTATAGCTCTCTCCCAATGACAGCCATTTTGGTCCTGGCATGGCTCCTTCTATTTTATAGCTACCTCCCAATGACAGCCATTTTGGTGATGGCATGGCTCCATCTATTTTATAGTTCCCTCCCAATGACAGCCATTTTGTAATTTCATTGGGAAATGGGGGAGAGAGTATTCAGTGTCCAGAACTCAGAAATCTGTCCCTCTTTTTTCCAGGGAACAAAAGAGGGTTTTACTGTCTGCTGCTGTACAACAAAAATGTATGCCATATAGCGACCTATTCTATAAAATAATTTTATCTATGTCAAATTCAGAGTGGCTGTAAGTTATTCTGGTATCTTTGGCTTTTTTTAAACAGCCTGTAATAGTATGTTAAATATTTAATAAAGTATGATAATTGCAGCAGCAAAATCCTGTTTTAGAAAATACAATTTAAAATACGTGTACAGTATTTGCTCTAAAAATAGTGATCAGAAAGCAAAAAATAAAAAGCTGCATTACTGTATATCAGGAAAACTAACACTTTGACAGCCCTTTGCGACCAGCTACATCATAGATTTTTCTTCTGACCACATAGAGGTGCAATGTTGAGCTTCCATAATTCTCAGTGATGTGTGCATGGGCACGTTGTGACCATGCATGGCTCAGAAATTAATTGACCCCTGCTACTCGTTGAACGACTATAGAAAATTGTTTCATTACTAATTTCAAAATCTTCTCACATATTAAAAAACTATGTTATTATGAAGTGAGTTTAGTCACACCTGGTGGTCATGACGCAAAGTGTCCTTATTCTGTAATGCAATAAAATCACTTATATCTAATGTTACCGGACTGTCTAGACTTAACTCAGCACTAACCAGCTTTTCAATGCCCATCGGGGCTGCCACCAGAAATTGTGGGGCCCGGTACTAATATAATAGGCAGGGCCCTCCTGGGGGAGAGCGTAGGGCAGAGAATGCTGAACCTTATTGGGGGGGGCAGGGTAGGAAAGGCTGGAGTAGGTGGAGGCACAGGGGAGGGAGGGCCGTTAGGAGTAGGGGAGAGGCAGACTCTGGCAGAGGGCAGGGGAGGCTGTCTGGACTTGGGGAATCGGACGCGCAGTGGAAGGCTACTGCATCAGGAGGACTTATGTACTTACCTATTTACTGACTTCGGCTGGTCCGGAGAGAGCGGGGGCACAGGTTGCAGGAGTGCAGTTATGCACCGGCAGCCAGCTAGAAAGTGTCGGTGTCGGTGGCACTTCAAATATGGCACTGACTGCAAGCCAATCATGGCTCGCGGACCAGCAGCCAATAAGGAGCGGCTGCTCCTGATTGGCTGTCGTTCCGCGAGCTTAATTGGATCGCGGTTGGCAACTTATTTGGAATGCTGCCTAGGTCTTCTCCCTGGCTTCCCATATAATAATGACCGATACATTAATTCCGACATCCGGGCCCCCTCTATCTCCGGGCCCGGGACTACAGGTATATTTAAAGGTTTCTGTGACCATGGAAATAGCTGAAACCAGATAACCTGTTTTACGTGTAGAATCTGCATTTAATGGTATACTAATTATTGACATTATCAGGACCAGAAAACATGGCACTGTTATAAAATGCAGATCTACAAAATCTGAGACACATTTTGTCATTAGAAATAGATGATTAAGAGATTATTAGGAGTGTTGTCTATACACACAGTATCTGCATATAAAGGTACAGCGATTGCTTATTGAAACCAGAAAACCTGTCACTGCCAAAACTGCAGACCTATTATCTTTGTCTATCATTATAGATTTAAGTTTATATGACTATCAAGAGTGTTGTCAGTATATTTAGAATAAATATCTAAAAGATTCTGTGACCATTGAAATCGCTGAAACCAGAAAACCTGGCATTGCAACTATACATGTTGAAATCATTCAGTTGGCTATAAACTGTCAGATGCCTACGGTTTGTTTTTTGATATTTACTGGTATATGATATATGCATACAGGCTGCTCTCTATTTTCTTTTGAGTCCATATTACCTATATACCTGTACCTGTGGAACTGCATATTAAAATGTGAAAACTGGTAATTGTCACTTATATATCAAGGTCATCTGTGTTTCACCTGGTTGACTGGGTATATATGTCTCTTTTATTGATTTCTGGTTACCTGTGAGTACTATGGTGTATTCATACTCAATAATTTCATTCTTGGTGCCTAACTGATATTATATCAACACCTGCATTGGAGCAGTGTGGTCAAGAAATATTTTTGCCCAATTTCTCATAACTAATTTTTTGCGTGTTTTTTTTGTGTATGTTTTTCATATGTCTATGTATAAAAAAGTTTTTAATGCATACCTATTAAATATATATTTTTTAATTAATTTAAAACTATATAAGAGTGCCCCCAAAAAGATTTTTTTCCTTTTTTGTTTTGCTCGCATGTGAAAACCCATCCATACACATGTATGTTTTGTTTGCTTACTAATGAATGTGAAAACTATTCACTGTGAAAACTTCTTCTCATAAATTGTGGCATTCAGAAGCATTTCATGCACTCTGGGACAGTAAACTCCATGACTGAAATGTAGCAGTATCCTATGTTTAACACAATTACAAACACTTTGTGGTGTCCATGGGCACTGATGTAATGTAATGTGTCTTGACAACATGTATTTTTTGTGTACCTATTAATGAATGTGATAATAATAATAATAATCCACTGTGAAAACTTTTTCTCATAAATTGTGGCATTCAGTAGCATTACATTACATGCTCTGAAAAAGAGATACACTGTCTAATAATTCAATCAACGCTATCGGCATACTATGTGATTTAAAGAGTAGCGCACCATTGATGAATTAATACATCTAATTAGATAAACAGCTGTGTACCTATTACTATGCCATTTTCAGGCTAATGAATGTCAATATAAATAAATAACTGATTCGGATAAATCCTTCTATCTAACTATAGTACCTAGATACACTGTTGTAACATACGTTATTAATATCCAGTATACACTGCCTACAGCTCATAGAGGCAATCTAGTGTTCTGTATCTATAAGTGGTGAAACAGTGATATTATTAAAAGTAAACAGTATTACAACAGTGAATTAACTACTGTGCCAACATTAGCCAATGCTACACATGTAACAATCTACAGCCGTATATAATGCTTATATGACTAGGTGATGTCGAATATCATTAGTACTAACCTGTATCCCCTGGCCAATAAACGTTAGGAATAAAAAGATACTGCTGTATCATATTTATGAGCGTTGATGTAATATACCTCACGGTCATAAATTATGCCTAAGTCTATGGGTGTGACCAGTGTATAGAAGTTAATTAATCACCAATATGCTTATAACACCTACTTTATGGCTGTGTGAATAAGGATATAAGTCACACAAGGAACACTGCATACTTGATCATATTCTCTAAGGGGGCAGTGATAATCGGAAAAAAAAGGTGTCAGCTTGCATTTTTCAGCAGTTGTAGTGGACAGAGGGCCTGATTCAGAGCCGGACGCTCTGACAGAGCGCTCGCTCTGAATCAAGGCCAGGCTTTTTGTTTTTTTGGAATGGCCCTCTTGACCGCTCGCATAGCTGTGGGTGACCACCCACAGCTATTGCGAGCGGCCAGGATGATGTTCGCGATGGTCAAGACCATTGCGACCTTCGGACTTGCGACGAGACCCTTGTGGTAGGGTCTCGTGGCCGCAAGCCTTCGGCTCTAATAGAGCCGGAAGCTCTCCCACTGACATCACTTGTGATGTCAGTGGGGCTGCCCCCAAACGGCAGGCGTTCTCATGGGAACGCCTCCGTTTGGGCTGCCACCCCCCCGACCCGCCCACCAAAGGGGGCGAGCTGTCACTCAACTTCGACAGCTCGCCCCCTTTGGTGCGAGACCCGTAGCAATGGATTGCCTGTTGCTAGCCGGGTCTCGCGCATGCGCACGACGGAACCAGGAGGCCGCTCCAATAATAGGTAGGACGGCCCTGATTCAGAGCGAGCGCTCTTGTCAGAGCGTCCGGCTCTGAATCAGGCCCAGAATCTTCACTGTTAACATAGAGTTATCACTGTTTATCCTGTCTATCTGACACAAAATAAATGAGACAACTAATTATCTGGTCAGTACTACATTTATTATTTACATGAGCCACATGAAGATTTAATTAATAACAAGAATACGCGTTCTGAAAAATACAAACACACAAATTTTACCTACAGATATAATTATTGATCTGTGGACAGGAGTATCCGCCCAACCAAGTGACATGACCCATGGCATATTATTTTAATTCTTATATTTCTTTCTTTAATCTTTTATTTTTAAATACTTCGCCGTCCATGAATCCTTTGAGGGACTAAATAATCATTTTTAATATATACTAATAAAAGTAAAGTTTTATTATTCTACTTTATATTACTCATATAGTGCACCTAGAGACTACCCCTTTTTCAATATTTTTCGTATTTACTATCATGGGTAGTAGGTAGCACACCTCCTTTATACATACATTTTGAGATAGTATATCCATCTAATGTGTATTTCTAAGAGGGTTGTCTAGCAGAGTCTGTGCAGTGTTTTATTTTCTCCATATATGAATCCTATCCTATGTCAGATACATTTCTGTTATATACATAAGTGCAATGGCATAACTAGGAGGGGTTTGAAGCAGGTCTACATCACAGTGTCAGTGAATCTGTATCACTATGTGCCCTTCGCAAGCCAAGGACATCACTATTGACATTGTACGGGTTGGAATGGGTGCATTACAAGTTGTGTTCAGATCAAGAACAGTAGAACTTGTGTAATTAATACATCAGGTTACAAGTGTGTATCCTTACACCCAACAATAGTGTATAGATGTGGCTTGACAGTGTTAGTAGCAAATGCTAAAGTTGCATAAACTGTTTTGCACACAATTACAATGTAACTAACTATTTTATACTCGAGACAGCACAGTATCATGGCAGAGTTAACGAACAGGAAATTTGCATTGTCCACTTAAAGGGACCAACATAGAGCAAAACGCATGTCAATCGCAATTGATCTCTGCATCCCCTATATGTATGCTTGGTTATATCGCCCTCGTCATTATTAGTGCGCATTTGCACCAACCCAATCCTTGTGCAAAAGTAGCATGTGATGTCATAATCCAGTAGGATATTCATTATTATTTGCTCTATACTTCAACATTTTATCTTCAACACAGTTGTGCAGTGTCAGGAATTGTCTGGTTATGGACCCAGGACAAAAGTGATAGTGTCACGGCCAGGGCTGTGAGGGGTCGGGGTCAGCGGCACTTACCTGTCCGGATACTCTGGAAGGGTCCTACTGGTGGGGGTGCAGGCACATGGAGGTCCGCGCTGCATGCTACAGGGGTCTGGAGGCATAGTGTCCTGGCTGCTAGTGTGGGTATTGCACACCTTGGCAGCACTGCAGCACGACATGGGCGCCGCCATCTTGGATCTGGTCAGGTGACTCCTTTCAGCCAATCCAGACAGAGCATTCCTGGGAGTCCCTAGCAACCAATCCTGCACTTCCTACGGGTATTTAAGGGCTGATCTGCAGTCCTTTCATTGCCAGTGCAACGTTGTTCCTTGCCTAGCTGGGTGTTAGTTCTTTGAGCTCCTTGCTATTCCTTGTTCCTGCTGAGTCTCACATATATATTGCTCCAGGTTCCAGCCTCCCAGACACTCTGCATACCAGTGGTGCTACTCCCTACTACCACCCCCAGAGGGAGCCCTGCTTTAGCTATCCTGACTGTCTGTGACCCTCCCAGGTGTCCCAGTTACCTGTTGTGTGTATCCGCAGTCCGATCCGGGTGTATCTCGTCACCAGTACCTATTCCTCATCAGTGGGCCATCCATGAGCAACACACATCTCAGACCAGCGTCCTTTCAATATCAGACATCTGCTCCTATAAACTCTCCTGAATCCACTCCGGGTTCATCTCCACGAAAACTCATTCCTCGTGTGACAGATCGTCAGAAGTTTAAAAGACATTTATGTTAATAACAACTAAATGAAGTTCATGGAGGCCACTCTCATAATCCAGAAATACCAGTCATGGAAGTTTAGAGTAGATGTGTGGCTAATCAGGGCAGGAATTTGGAAATATACACAAAAGGCCAGGCCTATTCCACTTACAGATGATTAGATCAAGAGCATTAAAAGTACAAAGTACCTTCTCCCTTAGTATAGATAATGATCAAAGTCAACTCATATGCAAATATTAAACTACAACAGCTATGTTGACAGAGCTACAGAAAGTGCATTAAAAACTAAGCTCAGAAATAAATTGGACTTAATCAGAAAACATTAAACTAAACTGATGAATGACCAGCTCATGCAGGACTACAAAGGGAGGAATAAAATCTTTCCTATAGTAGTGATGCTAGATTGTGACTACATTTGACCAGACTACAAGCTATCACTGAAATTATTATTATTACACTTTATTTATAAGGACCACATGTGGCCCGCAGCATCGTACAGAGGGTAAACAACAAGAAAGTGCATTTTAACACAGTACAATACAGTAAAAATGTACAATACAGTATACAGGGCCTGATTCACTACGCACGATTACGCACGCAGTTCAACTGCAATAGTATGCTCATTAATTGTGATTGCTATCCCATTGTAGCACTACACAAGGACGCCCACTTTACTTACAGTAGCACACATCCGTAATGTTTAGCAAGACTGCAAAACCACCAGTACATTTGAGTACCATGGCAGCCTCACGCACACTTGAACAAGCTCTGACCTTACCCAGGAATTGCTAACTTCCACGCACGCTATGGGGCCTCAGGCTGCATACGGTATCGCAGTGCTAATTTATGTACAACCCCTGCAACGGCGTCCAAATGCACAGGGATGCCTGCGTTTCGCAGGCCACTCCCCCATCACCTCCCACAAATGACACTTCCTGTCAATCACTCTGTGATGGATCTGCATAGTCACTGCGATCGCAGTCCCATTTGCAGTGCCCAGTTCACGCACTGTGATGCTGATGGCAGATTGCGTGCATAATTAATCGCAGTTGCGTACGGTAGTGAATCAGGCCCACAGTTAACAAATAGCACTACAACTCTGCAGTGCTGTTATTGTTGCAAGGGGCTCAAGCTGAGACCTGTACCATAGGCTTGGATGCAACAAACATGTTCATTGCCACTGAAAGACAGAGAAGGGGTGGAGTCCCAGGGCAGGGAGTCTGGGGAGGAGATGACAAGTGTAGATGGAGGTCAAGGAGGATGGAGGACCCAATTTTTTAGGAGTTTACATACTATAGGGAAGGGGAAACAAACAGTTGATACAGGGGATCTGGGTGCAGGAAGCAAGTGAGAGAGATGGATGATGAGGAGTAGGTGGACTATGGGTGACATGGTTTATATGTGCGCGGGTATGCTTTTATAAACAGGTGGGTTTCCAGCACCCTTTTGAAGCAATGCAGGCTAGGGAATAGCTTGATGGAATGAGAAAGGTTGTTCTAGAAGAGGGAGGCAGCACTGGAAAAGTTTTGGATTTGGGCATGGGAGGTAGTAACTAGAGGGGAGAAAAGGCAACGGTCATTGGCTGACTGAAGAGGGAGGAGGAAGTATGAGTGGAGATGAGGTTGGAGATGAAGGGAGCAATGGAGTTGGAGATGGCCTTGTACATGAGAGGTAGGGTCTGACGCAAGCGATGTTGCAGAGCAGAAACTGATAAGATTGGGCAAGAAATTGAATGTGAGGTGCAACGGAGAGGGTGCAGTCAACAATGTAGGAGTCAGGAATGCAGGTCCACTCCCAGGCAGCGTAGTTGGGAAACAGAGGAGTTAGTGGTTTTGTCAACAGTTATTGAGAGGGTGGGGGTAGGAGAGTCTTGTGGGAGGAGAGAAAACAAGTTCAGTTTTGGCCATGATGAGTTTGGGAAAGTGCAGGGACATCAAGGAGGAGATGGCAGAGAGGCAACTGGAAACCCAAGAGAGGAGAAAAGAGTTGAGTGTCATCAGCATAGAGGTGATAATGAGGGCCGAAGGGGCTGTTGAGTTCACCCAGGGAGGAGGAGTACAGAGTAAAGGGCAGAGGACCAAGTACAGAGCCCTATGGGACACCCAAAGGGAGGTGTAACCAGAGGTAGAAACAGAGAAGGAGTGGTTAGTGAGATAGGAGGTGAACCAAGAGAAACAGGTGTCAGAGAGGCCAGTGGCCTGGAGTGTGCGCAGCAGGAGAGGTTGATCAGGCCAAGGAGGATGAGAAGGGAGAAGTGGCACCTGGACTTAGCCAAGGAAAGATCATTGGTGCCTTTGGCCAGGGCAGCTTCATTGGAATAGATGGGGCGAAAGCAATATGTAAAATACAGTATGTCTGAAGCAAGACTATGGTTGAGTGTAATTAATGAAAAGAGAGCACAAGCAATGACAATGTGCCTAGAGTGGAATCAGCATTAAAGACACAAGATAGTGATAAGAACTACAGTATAGTCAGCAATGTGGACCACATGAATGTTTTATATGCAGGAAACATGATCAACGATAGGTCAACTGTCACTTTTGGAAAGATAAAATAAATCAGCCCAGGAAACAAGATAATTCTCAGAAAGTCAAAAGGGCTATAGAACAGGATGACGACACTTCAGGTACTGAGGGTCCGGTACTGCCAATAAATGCTTCCTCTCTCCATTTTCACCAAGGTAAGATGCAAAGAGTTACTGTAGCTAATGGACAGTGTATGACATCAGAAGGAACAGGGGAGGCTACCTTCAACCCCCAGTCTCCTTACTCTCCATAATATCATGTACAGTATGTGCCTAGTCTTGAAAGCAAACTGCTGTCATTGAAGGAACTCACAACTCAACAAGGACACGCTGACACTGTCAGTGGAAAAAAGAAGTAAATTGCTGCATTGTAAGAAGCAGCTGGTAAGATCAACTCTTTAATAAAAACATCTTTAACTTCAAATCAGGACAATGTCATGTTTTATCTGCTGTTAAAATGCACTTGAAAAGATTGTAGACATCTGTATATTTCAAGTATATACTTTATATTGTTATATTGTTGCACTTATATATTCCTTTGACTGTATTTTGCTTTTTTATTTTATTATGTCTCTTTTGTGTTTTTACATATATGTATGCGGTGGCATAACTTATGTTTCAAGGAAGACACAAATATTTAGTAACTGTGTTGCTCATACTGTGTTTTAGGACTATCCTGGCTTTCAAATATTACCATGAATGGCTCCAAGTATTATTTTAAATGTAACATTATATACTAGACACGTAAGGGGCCTATCCATTAGATTACTTTTTGAACGATCTGACCAAAACCAGGAGGTTTTGGTCGGAACGTTCAGAAAGTCGTCTAATGGATAGCTGGCAAGGACCAGCGATGTGCATGCATGCTGGATCATTGCCGACCCCGACTATCTATGGAACATGTTCGTCAACCTGACAATGAGCATCAGGTTCGGCATGTTCACAGAAAGGAAGTCGGTCTCCTGCATTAAATGACGTTCAGTGAACGCCGTTCAACAGGGTCAGACTGGTTACAGTTACAGGGGAAACCCCCGGTGGGCCCCACTGCCTGAGGGCCCACCCCCTACTCTAGGGATCAGGTTACAGACTGTGCACTTGAATTATACATTATGCATATGTTACATTATACTGCACAGGACTATGATGTATTTTCTACAATGCATTGCTGTTATTAATCTGGCACATTATCATGCATGATCTAGCAGTATTTTCTATATTATTTTTTTTTAAAGGGGCCCAGACCCTGTACTCTCTAATGGTTAGCCAAGCCTCTGTGGAGGCTGGCCACACCCCCTCTGAAGGTTGGCCACAACCTTAAGTATGGGTCCCTATCACTGCATTTCCCCGGTAGGCCCTTCATGCCCCAGTCCGACACTGCCGTTCTGTGCGGGCACCCGACTGAAAGCTAGACGTTCAGTTTTTCAGATCACCTAATGGATAGGCCCCTTAACAATGGAGTGGCCATTTCTAAACACATTATGATAATAGTTAAGCTGATGAAAAGCTGCAATGGATTATTCTGCATTTGTACCACACAAGGTTTCTGCATTTTAAATATTGTGCTATACTTTTAAAAGGTCAAGTTAATATTTTGAAAAAAAAGTAAAAACCAGAAAAGACCTGAAGCTATTCAACACATTTTGTTGTGAAAGGTCAAGGTCAGTACATCTGCTTTGTGTGACATTGGAATTTCATAACATAAACCGCGTGGTAATAAGGGAGATAGGCAAGAATATATTTTTAAAGAGATTATATTCAGCCACTGTACCAAACATAATCACACACTGAAAATATTACGGTTAAAGTAAAATCAGTTTTGAGCTTGTTGGTGATTTCTGAGTACGAGACATCTTTCTAAAGAATATATAGAAAATAGCAATGATTTACAGATTGTAGAAGAGGTCAGTAATCTAATAAAAGGTCATTTACTAGCCTCAGGCTAAAGCTGGGTACACACTGGGTGACTATATCGCGAGCACGTGGGAGGGTATGTATCCCCAACATGTCTGTGAACGACATCATTCACAGACATACTGCATCGGCAGTACAGCAGATGGCTGCTATGTCTGCAGATAAATCGGTGCATCTGCTGGTGTGTACAGGCGACCTGCAGATCACCTGTACACATACCGCAGGGACCCGACGATGAGTGACAGCTAAACTGGGAAGGCAAATTTGAATGCCTGCCCAGTTGTGACGTCAGGCCCGACACATTGGGTGGACGATTGATTAGTGTACATTATATGCACTTATCAATCATCAAAGCCGGCTGATTTTTGCAGTATTGCAGATAATTGCAGATAGTAATGTGGATCGGCAAAATGGAAATCTCAGTTCTGTAAACAAAATCTACATTTTGGATTTGGTTTGTTGACATTGATTCTGCATTCAGCCACAAGTGCCCCGATCTGCCTACCTCAGTGGTTCCTAAACTTGAATCTCAAGGTACCCTAACAGTCCAGGTTTTAAGGATATTCATGTTTGAGCACAGATGGTTAAATCAAATTGACTGAGCTACTAATTAAGCCAACTGTGCTCAAGCATGGATATCCTGTTAGGGTGCCTTGAGACCCGCATTTGGGAACCACTGGCTTACCTGCTGCCATCAGAAGACACTAAGGGCCTGATTCAGCTTGGATCACAGTTGCTAATATGCACGCAATTGGCAAATTGTGGCGTTCTGTGTATACATCGCAGTGCGTGAGCCAGTCACTGCGATTGCAGAGACTACGCAGAACCATCATAGAGTGATTCACAGGAAGTGCTGTTTTGTGGGTTGTGATGGAGGGTGGTCGGCGAAATGCCGATGTGCCAGTGCATTCGAAAGCCATTACAGGGACATGCATAAATTAGCCACTGCGATGCATTAAGCAGCCTGATCACTCATAGCGTGCGATGAAGTTAGCAATTCCTGAGTAAGGTCAGAGCTTGTGCAAGTGTGCGTGAGGCTGCGATGGTACTCGATTGTATTGATGGTTTCGCAGTCTTGCTAAACATTACGGATGTGTGTAAGGTAAAGTAGCCGTCCTTATGTTATGCTGCGACGGCATTGCGATCGCAATGGATTAGCATAGTATCGCAGTTGATCTGCGTGCATAATCGCTATAAATAAATCAAAGTGTTTATTTTTTTCTTTGTGTGTGTGCATTAGCCACACTTATTATCAGCAACGTAGCTGCGCAGGGGTGCTATCTGTGTCATTTATCAAGGGGCTGCTGCCTCGTTCAGGGGTGCTCTCCCCCCACGTGCCCATAAAAAAATAAATCAGTGTTTATTTTTTCTTTGTGTGTGTTAGCCACACTTATTATCAGCAACGTAGCTGTGCAGGGGTGCTGCCTGTGTCATTTATCAAGGGGATGCTGCCTCGTTCAAGGGTGTTCTTCCCCAGCTTTAAATATATATTTTTTTGTGCAGTTGCATGCGTTAGCCACAACTTAGCTGCGCTATAATTGCTTGGAGAACAGTCACATGATATTAGAGCAGGATCCACATACCAGTCTTGTAGCTGCCAGCAGCCCTTGAGGGCTGGTATTTCTTGGCTAGATGTGGTTGAGAAGCAGCTTTGGGAGCTGTAATACCTTGGCTGGATGGGCCTGTGGGCCGTAAGATAAGAAGCGGCCTTTGGCCGTGCAGCAGCCTTGAGGGCTGGAAAGCCTTGGCTAGCAGAGGCTGGTAAGCCGTGAGATGAGATGCAGCCTTTGGGCCGTGTAGCGGACTCGAGGGCTGGAATAACTTGGCTAGCTGAGGCCGATGTGCCGTGAGATGAAATGCAGCCTTTGGGCTGTGAGATGAGATACAGCCTTTGGGCCATGTAGCAGCCTTGAGGGCTGGAAGACCTTGGCTAGCTGAGGCCGGTGGGCTGAGAGATGAGATGCAGCCTTTGGGCCATGTAGCAACATTGAGGGCTGGGAGGCCATGGCTAGCTGAGGCCGCAGGGCCAAGAGATGAGATGCGGCCTTTGGGCCGTGTAGCAGCCTTGAGGGCTGGAATAACTTGGCTAGATGTGGCAGACAAGATTAGTGCAACTGGGAAGACACTGGCGTTGGTACCCGGATGCGTACTTTGGAAGCAGGAGTGCGTCCTGTGCTGCCAAGTTGACACAAGTAGCTGACGCTGCAGAGCGGGCCTGTGCCGCCGCATTGATACTAGCAGCTGACGCTGCAGAGTGGCCTGTGCCGCCGAGTTGACACAAGCAGCTGATGCTGCAGAGCGGCCTGTTCCACAGGGTTGACACAAGCAGCTGGCACTGCAGAGCGGCCTGTGCCGCCGAGTTGACACAAGCAACTGACGATGCAGAGCGGACTGTGCCACCTGGTTGACACAAGCAGCTGACGCTACTGAGCGGCCTGTGTCACTGGGTTGACACAAGCAGCTGACGCCGCAGAGCGCCCAATGCCGCCGGGTTGACACCAGCAGCTGACGCTGTAGTAAGGACCATGCCGCCTAGATGAGACAAGCAGCAGGTAGATGATATGCGAACCATGCTGCCTGGATTGTACAAATGGCAGAATAACAGTATGCAAATAGACAGGAGAACTGGAGCTCAACTGGACAACAGGAGACAATGCCAGAACCGGAAACACAAAAACTCTATCACCAGCATTGGAGCAGCGTTAGTGCCAGCAGGATATAGATGCAGGAGCCAATCCAGGCTGATGCCATGGACAGGAGGTAGGTGGAGATTCAGCAAACACTTGTCAACGTCATCTATGAAGGCCGATGCCCCAGGGCTTAAGTCTGACCATGTAAAATCAACATTTACCCTGTTAAAGAATAAAAAAATCTAAAGCTGTCAGCTTTACAGAAACAAAAAATTGGCAATATGCCATTCACTACACGAAGTGGCAAGGAAAGATAAAGGCCTTGGCCTTTTTTTATGACTGGTGGTTCTAGTTGTGATGATTTAAGCCCTTCTGCTTGTAGGAGAGGTCCAAAAAAAATTTTAATTGTCGCCAAAAAGTCACAGATTCCCGAGGAGAGTCCAAGTGTGTCCACAGTTGCCATGTGTGAGCCTGACCTTTTTAATACTGTACTTGAAGAGGGTCCTCCTTCTACCGTTTATGTGCCCTATGCAAATGTGGGGATGAGCAGCACAAGTCATCATGCTGATGTAGAAATCGAGGATGCTTCTGTAGAATTGAACCAGGAGGATGAGGAGGATATTTATGTAGTTGGCGATAATAACAAGGATGATGAGGATGTTGATGATGATGAGCGTGTTGATGGTGAGGATGTTTGTGTAAAAACTGTAAATTAGGCAACAGTTGTTGCCCATGGTGGGAAAAATCCTATTGTTGCGATGCCTGGGCAAAGGACCAAAAAAAAAAACAACTTCTTATGTGTGGAATTATTTCCACCCAAATCCAGACAACCTTTGCCAAGCCATGTGTAATCGTTGCCATGTAACAGTGAGTAGAGGTAAGGACCTTAACCATCTAGGAACCTCCTCCCTGTTACGTCACTTGCAACACATTCATCAAATTGGAAAGGGTATTTCAAATTCTGAAACTTTGTGGACAAAAAAACAAACAACAATCAGTCCAGTGTCACCTAGCTGCTCCCTTCTATCTGGATCCAAGCGCCTGTAGTCTCCACCACCAACACCTGCATCATCATCAACATGCTCATTCGTGATCGGAAGTAGTCCTACATCCAATTTCATTAGCATGACTGACTCCTCGCCTGTGATTCCTCAGAAGGGTCCTTGAGTGCTACGCGTGTTGCTGTTGCTGGGGGTGGATCTTCATCCTAGAAAGGGCATAAGAAGACTACTACTAGTAGTAATTTAAAAAAACAATTGGCTATTAAACAGTCCTTTGATAGATGAAGTAAGTATAACAGCTGTCACCCAGTTTCACAGCGGATTACTGATGTCATGATAGCTGTGCTAGTATAAGATGGTGAAATAATAGAAAATGAGGATGATAGTGTGGAGGAAGTGCAAAGGATGATGAGGGGGAAATTTGTGTCCTATCTGACACTAATGAGGATGTTGATGATGAGGATGTTGTTTGCGTAAATCAGCCACCAGTGGCAGCAGTTCTTGCTCATGATAAAAAGAAAGCCAGAAAAGCAACGTTTTGGGACTGGAATTATTTTAATCTAAATTCTGACAATAGTTGTGAAGGCATCTGTTACATTTGTAAAGCCAAAGTTAGCAGAGGAAGGGATGTTAACCATCTAGGCACCTCCTCCCTGTTACATCAGTTGCAGCAAGTTCATGCAATTTGTTTACAAAATTATAATAATTTATAAGTAATAACAAGCAGTCCAGTATCAGCTACCAGCAGTTTGGACCAGCACATGCAATCTCCACCATCAACACCCTCATCATCAACCTCCTCCTTAATAATTGAAGGTAGTCCTTCCAAAAAATGTTTTGTGGGGGCCCAAACAATCCAAGGTCTTCAGCCACAAAAGTGTCAGTCCTAGTCGCTAAAGTGCTTGGTTAAACTGTGCGGAATCGGTATGTAATACCGCCGGCTGCTTGGCTGGCAGTTCGAATCCTGGCACCATCAGGCCGACAGAGGAAGAGGTCCCGACAGCGGCAGCACGACAGCGCTGGAAATCCCGATCGTCCCCAGGTAAGTACTAACTAACCTATCCTACCCCCCTAACCCTAACCCTCCCTTAGGGATGCCTAACCCTAACCTCCCCCCCAAGTGCCTAACCCTAATTCCCCCTGTAAGTTCCTAAACCTAACTCCCCCCTTCCCCACTGCCTAAATCTAAGTCCACCCGGGGGAGCATACTTTCACATGTGGATGGTGCAACACTGAGTCATTCCGGAAATGCTTTCACCCTCTACAGTCACTATCTACTTGTTCCATCAAGACATGCCCATTAGGTATAAACATTTTTGCAAATGACCATGAGAATCTGCTAATTGCTAGTACACAAATGATAATAGAAAGTATTGTTTACCGATTTTTGTATCATTTTTCACAGTACATAAAGCACTGAATTTCGTTGCTCACATACTTTAAACATCACCCCTTCGTCAGCTACACATGGAAAATCTTACTTGAAAGATAATGCATGATGTGCGCCAACCACCA
The DNA here is from genome assembly GCA_031769625.1 of Taudactylus pleione. Taxonomy (NCBI): domain Eukaryota; kingdom Metazoa; phylum Chordata; class Amphibia; order Anura; family Myobatrachidae; genus Taudactylus; species Taudactylus pleione. The sequence continues at coordinate 7,181,591 of JAUIMM010000300.1, forward strand.
TGTTTTGGTTTGGGATCTGGAATTATCTTCATGTTTTTGGTTTTGAATCCAGATTCATCTTCGTGTTTTGGTTTTGGTTTTGCAAAACTACCCTCGCATGGTTTGGTTTTGGATCTGTATTTAAAAAAAACAAACAGCTAAAATTATGTAATTTTGACCTGTTAGCATGCAATCCAAAACTCGAGTTAGGTTTTTAAATCCGAACCATGGGAAGATCCAATTTTTCTCACCCAGGGCAAGGTCATAATTTGGCACCCCCCCCCCCCCCCCCAAAATAAATACAACAGAGGACGAACAGGGTGTGTGGTTTTGTGACACAGTAATGCCCCTTACAACACATTATGCCACACAGGAATGTCCCTTTTAACATATTATGCCACACAGTAATGTCCATTATAACACATTATGCAACACAATAGTGCCCCTTACTACACATTAAGCCACAGTAATGCTCCTTATACATTAAGGCACAGTAATGCCCCTTATACATTAAGGCACAGTAATGCCCCTTATACATTAAGCCACAGTAATGCCCCTTATTTATTAAGCCACAGTAGTGCCCTTTATATGTTTATGCCACAGTAATGCCCCATATACATTATGCCACAGTAATGCCCCATATACATTATGCCACAGTAAGGCCCCTTTTACATTATGCCACAGTAAGAGCCCTTACACATTATGCCACAGTAAGGTTCCTTACACATTTTGCCACAGTAAGGCCTCTTTTACATTAAGCCACAGTAAGGTCCCATCTCCCTACTCTTACCTGCCAGGCCCGTGCGGTGGATGAGCTCGGGGTGGCGCAGGATGGGGCTGCCACACGCTGAGGAACTGTCAGTACTACTGTCATTGTAATGTGGCGCCGCTCGTAAACCAATTAGAGCTCACGGACCGGCAGCCTCTGCTGATTGGCTGCTGTTCCGCGAGCACTGATTGGCTTGCGACCAGCACCACATTAGACTGACGGTGTCTCTGTGCATCTCAAGGCCGGGATGCGGCCCCAAATCCACAAGAGCAGCAACCTAGCCTCCCGGCAGTCTCTCCCCGGCACCCCCTCAAATCCGGCACCCGGGTCACGTGTCCCCTTAGCACCCCCCTCCCCTAGTTGCGGCCCTGGTATGACACAGGTTTAGTCATAAAGCAGTACTGTAGTTAACCCATGGTGTAAATGAATAAATATATAATCTACATAAATGATTTAAAAAAAAGCCATGGATAATCAATTGCAGTTTTGCTTTGTAAAAATGTCCCTATGATGTTTTTTCTGTCTGCTTCTAATGTGCTCTGATTCAGTGGGCACAGTTTGCCTTCTGGATACTCCTAATTACAGCTCTGGAAGCACCTGGTTATTCTTTTTTACCCTATTAGCAACATCTGCAAATAATAAATCATTTTACAGTTCTATACAGTGGAGTGTTTGCCTCATTGTCTATAAATAATATAAAATACTCCATATATTGTCTAAAGTCTCCCAACACTCCCTACATGTATTATGAATAATTTGTTTATTTAATAGTGAAAGGGTTCTGTAGTCACTTGTGCACTTTTTATCTACAATACGTACAGTGTGCTCTTTAGCTGCAGGACGTACAGTGTGCACTTTAGCTGCAGGACGTACAGTGTGCACTTTAGCTGCAGGACGTACAGTGTGCTCTTTAGCTGCAGGACGTACAGTGTGCACTTTTGCTGAAGTACGTACAGTGTGCACATTAGCTGCAGTACGTACAGTGTGCACATTAGCTGCAGTACGTACAGTGTGCACATTAGCTGAAGTAGGTACAGTGTGCACATTAGTTGCAGTAGGTACAGTGTGCACTTTAGCTGCATTACGTACAGTGTGCACTTTAGCTGCAGTACGTACAATGGCCCTGATTCAGAGCCAGACGCTCTGACCAGAGCGCACGCTCTGAATCAGGGCCCACCTCCATAATTATGGAGCGTCCTCTTGGACGCTCGTATAGCTGTGGGTCACCACCCACAGCCTATACGAGCGTGCAGGTTGATGGTCGCGATGGTCTTGACCATCGCGACCATCGCCACTGCGAGCCGAAGCCTGCGGTAGAGTTTCTCAACCGCAAGGCCCGGAGTGATTTTGGCTCTATCAGAGCCAAAATCACTCCCACTGACATCACTAGTGATGTCAGTGGGGCCGGCTTCTGACGGTAGGCGTTCCCTTGGGAACGCCCCAGTCTGGGAGGCACGCCCCTGGCACGCCCACCAAAGAGGGCGTGCTGCCAATCAACATTGACAGCACGCCCCCTTTGATCAGACACAACGAGCGAAGGAAAGTCCTTCGCTCGTCGCGTCTCGCGCATGCGCACCATCGACCCACTTGCGAGCGGACAGCCGCTCGCGAGTGGGTCTGAATCAGGCCCAGTGTGCACACTAACTGCAATAGGTACAGTGTGCACTTTAGCTGCAGTATGTACAGAATGCTCTTTTTGCTTGCAGATTACAGGCAACAGGGGGCCTGATTGAGAGATGTATGCTTATGCCACCTCTTTTCCAAATTCTTATGCAGCAGCTGTGCAAAAATATTCAAATGTTGCAGTCACCAGGATTTGTATTGACACACCACCGGTGACTATGCAAATCCAAGTGACTGTATGCAAAGATGCAGCATCAGTCACAGATCAGTTAATTATCAGACATCCGAGTATCCCTATGGTTGTGCAGAATGGGCGCCAGAACTCAGATGCCGGAGTTATTTTTACTGCGTACAGGATCACAGTCACAGGCTGAGACGCCCCGAAAATGTTTGTGACATGCCTGCATTCGAATTTTAGTTATCTTGCCTCTATCTCCCATTGCCACCCACAAACAGTAGAAAAAGGAGGAGGGTTTAACCCCCTATTGTTCCTCAGCACACTGAATAATACTTGCAACAATATATGAAGACTATATGGTCATAGAAACTCAGAGATATTGGTTGCATGCATTTGCAAATACATGGGAAGCTGCTAGGCCACATCACGGCTTCTCTGTCACTAGCAGTCCCAAACACTAAGGGGGTCACGTCCAGGGCTCAGTGCACCCCAAAAAAATGTCCAGCCCAGGACCCCCCCAGGGCATCACATGAAAAATGGAAAAAGAGTGACAGTGCAGTGTAAAGTATGTAAAGTATAGGTGTGTAAGACTAACTTATTCAAAACTTATTAATTAGTCTTACACATCTATATTTTACACTGCACTGTCACTCTTTTTCCATTTTTCGTGTGATGCCCTGGGGGGGTTCTGGGCTGGACATTTTTCAGGGTGCACTGTGCCCCGGACATGAACCCCTTAGTGTTAGGGACTGCTAGTGACAGAGAAGCCGTGACGGAGCCTAGCAGCTTCCCATGTATTTGCAAATGTATGCAACCAATATCTCTGAATTTCTATGACCATATAGTCTTCATATATTGTTGCAAGTATTAGTGTGCTGAGGAACAATAGGGGGTTAAACCCCCTCCTTTTTCTACTTAGTATGACCCCCTCCCTTTCATGCACCTGATTAGTACTGCTGGATTGATTGAGCAGCTGCCATTTTCGTTCACCCACAAACAGTCCCTGGTGAGCGATGGCTGTATTTGGACTTGATGCATGTGCAGTGCAACTCAGACACTTGCGCAGATCACTGATAACCACTCAACTGCGTAAACCTCATCATTGTGTCTATCTCTGAATCAGGCCCTGAGTGCGTATCATACAAGACCTGATGCACCCTTTCAGTACTCTCTCAAATCATTATGGACCTACTGTAGACTCACTTTGGGGGAGATGTACTAAGCCTTGGACAGAGATAAAGTGGAGAGAGATAAAGTACCAACCAATCAGCTCCTGTCACTTTACAGGCTGTGTTTGAAAAATTACAGTTAGGAGCTGATTGGTTGGTACTCTATATCTCTCTCCACTTTATCTCTTTCCACGGCTTAGTACATCTATCCATTTCAGAGATCTGAAGATTTGGGTAAAGTTCCTGTAAATACCAGGGTAAAGTCTAAATTTGCAGTAAAGGTGGCTTGAAGACCCTTGCCCATTGTCAGATGTTGCTAAGGGATCAAAGGGGTCATTTCTGTTTTAAAGATGACCTAAAGATTGTACTGTACTTTTGGACACAATGATAATTGAGTGGTAAATTGCATTGGGCTAAATGTCAAATTAATTTCCTGTTCATTATCTATTTATTAAATGTTACAATAAAAGAAAGTACCCCAAGCGCTAGTAATATGCAAGAAAAGAAACAATAAATATATACGTGTGTATAGAAGAATTTATATTGAAGCAGCAGAAAAATAAAGTATGCTTGTGATGGCACACCAAACAAAGCACCTGTGAAACAGGTGCAACACAGAAATTCTAATCTAATTCTCTGCGCTAATTAAATTAAAGATAGAATATATGGCTAAAGATGAATATATATTTATACAAAATTATTTAATATTCAACCAACAGTGACATGATATATCAGTTTGACCGTTCAAAATCAAAATACATAAACAATAAGTAATAAAAAACAATAAAAAACATCGTTATCATATAAATTGTGAAAATTATAAAAAAATCACATGTTTATACTTCAATATATCTAAAGGAGGTGGATCCTAAAATATCTGATAAATGCCAGTACTATAAGATACTCAATAATTGTATTTCACATCTGCAGTATGATCAAAGGGCCTGATTCAGAGCCGGACGCTATTTGCGGTCGTTCGTTCAGAAAAAAGGGGTGGCTATTCAAATGAACCGTTCGCTCTTTGCGGTCTGTTCACACCTCTATGTCTGAACGAGCGAACAAACCTTGCGGTCGTTTTTTGGATAACTACGCCCCCTGGCCGCTCGCATCCTACGTCATGTCCACTATTTATTAGATTAATCGAGTACATCGACCAGCGTATGAACTGCTCGCTATTCTTGTGGTTGGTTTTTCCTACCACAAATTTGCGAGCAGTTCTGACTATAAAATAACCCAGTGATGTGGTCAGTGACGCTGCTGTATTAATTATGCACACCCATAAAACGCCCGATTTGACCTTTAAGCACGCCTGCGTTCTGATCTCCACTCCCCGTTTTCAAGCACCTTCCCCTGTTACCACCCACATACGCCTCCTCCTGTCACTCATATTAGCAGGCATTCGCTATTTAGCGAACAAACGATTTTCGGCCGCACTGACTGGTTCGCGCATGCGTATTACAATCCGTACGCATGCGCAGTTGGGCAAACATCGCTCAGAGCGACCAAGCGGCCGCTTACGAGCGGCTCTGAATCAGGCCCAATGTCTTATTCAGAGTCAACGTTAGTTGATGGTATATCTCTGTATCCCATATATATTTGTGGAGTGGATAAGTTTCCAAACGGAATCCCATGTAGTCATGCATTCAGGAGAGAGAGAGTGAAAATATCACTTCTTCGGTGGGAGATATCAGGCAACAGTTGTATATGTTGCTACTGTGTTTTCTCGATAATAAGACACTGTCTTATTTTTTTTTTGGTCAAAAAAACTCCATAGGGCTTATTTCCAGGGTAGGACTTATTTAAATAACATTGACAGCAATTTCAATAAACGGTATAGCACTTCCTTTCTGCACTCATGTCTGGGGTGTCAAAGCTGGATTATTGACTGAGACAAGATCAGTTTAAAATTGAATTGCAGTGACAACATCTTGCGACTGGCCGCAAGACGCCATTTTGCGAATGGCCGCCTAAGCGCCATTTTAGATAAACTCACACTTTAGTAAATGTGGCGATAATACTATTAGCATCATGCGATTGCATCTGTTACCATCGCCATAAGTTACGGCAATTCACCAAAAGCCCATTTCATGACTTTACATAGTTTGGGTGCTCTGGATAAAGTGTATATTATTATAATTCCCCTAAAGGATATATTGCATAAGCTAAACAGAGCAAATGGCCAAGTGACAACTAGCCTGTGTAGACAAGCTTTCTGAATATAACGTCTGCTCTCACTCCAGGTGGCCCTGCTCGAATACACACCTTACATTAGCAGGTTTCCTGCAATAAAATACCATCAAAGCCAAGAGTGTTATCTTAGCTTTGGGTCTTGTAGCTGGGCTAATTAGCATCTACACAAGAGTCTGGGAGAAAAAAGAACTTTACTTTTGAGCCTGGGAAGGGTGGGGGCTGCTGAGAGAGGGGGGCGTGTGGAACTATAATGCTCAGCATTCCACACTGCTAGGTGTTGATTTGGTTTAAGTGAGATCTAAGTGCACCATTTCTCATACACACATTAATACGCACAATTGCGCTGGTAACTAATCGCATATTAGCGAATGCATAAAATCCTATATGAAAACGCTGTTCATTAGCTTTATGCGCACGCATCTGCTCCAAGTTAACTAGCGTCTTTACATCAAACCCCACATACTCACACATTACATATTCACATACAAGGTTCCATAAGCTTTAAGGTATAAGATTTAAGTTTGTGCATTTAGTATAAATATAGTGAAATAAAGATTATTTGGTAATTAAGGTTTTTTACATGCTAAGTAAACCGTGTTTGGTTTTGTACTGGTGCGTACTCTTTCAACATAATTTATATGTATATTATATGAACAACTGTTAGAATGTTGCATGGGGTGGGAAACCAGAGACCCTCAGTTGTTGGAGGCTGGGTTGTGTTTATTTGAACCAGCCTGTTAAATGCTCTGTAACAGATGCATTACCCTTGAGGACCAATAGCATCAGCAACAAACTTCTCTATTGTGTTGTCTATTTCTGGGGGGTATAAATATGTGTGCTCCAACACTGGGTCTTGATCTTCGTGCTGAATGCTGATTGACAAAGGGTTTCTTGCTGATGCCTAGCATCCGGTCCGGAAGCGCTGCGTATCTATACTGTACTTGGGTCTGTATAATTCCTTTGCGCTGAATTGTGTATGGATCAATAGCATGTAACTGACTGTACTTTTACTTGAATAATACTTTGTGCTTCGGAACCACATGTTCCAAGTCTGGAGTCTTTATTTACTGTATAAACTGCGTACGCAAATTAGCATCATCCTTAAAAGGTATAGGCAGGATATTAGAAGTTATAGGAAGGAGTGTATAGAGGTTCTAATCCAGTATCGTTAGTTGGGGGCTAGTAGTGAAGTCACTTACCTACTCACATGGTACATACGGTTATCGATGTTTCAGCAAAGGGTGGAGTGGCCACATGCAGGGTTTACCTGCAACCGCTTTGTGCTAAAAGATCGCTATCCGTTTCCGTGTGAGCCAAGGAAGCTGACTAGAATCCAGGGACAAGAGAGGAAAAAGTGTGTTTTCCTTTGTTGATAGAACCTAACGTTTAAAGTGGTGCCGCAGTATTGAGTACGCGGCTGAGTCGCAGTTTTGCGCACAGCAAAGCTGCACTTTTGCGTACGCAGCTAAAAAGTTGTCATACGGTTGTGTGGTTGTTGCATTATTGTGTATGTGACTGCACCATAGCATATACGTACTTCCGGTTGTGCTGCCACGGTGTTTAAACAAAGCCGTTGAGGTTTACATTTTTCAATTGTTATCAATATCTGGGTTAACGTGTATTTTTCTGCACAGGAAAAAGTGTGTAACAGTGAGTATTTGTTGGTAGGGATAACTTGTTCCCTACAGTTAGAGGTACCGTATGACCTTTAAGGGCTAAGTGCTAGTCGCTCGGTAAGCAGCTTACCGTTCTATACACAGTAGCAGGTGTACATGTTGTCTTTGTTGTAGAGAAGGTGTGGAAGTTAAATCTTTATTGAAAAGCATAGGAGTTGTCTCAGAATGGGAGCCATGCAACAGTAGGCATGTTAGACAATGATGTGCTGCTAATGTAAGCGCCGATTGGATCGGCCCGTCGTATTATGCATACTAAGTATGGTACTTATGCGATAAGGTATTGTGATGTATGGTTTAAAATGACGATGAAGAGTGTTAGATCGTTTCCCAGAATTGGTAGTTTTGATAAAAATGTACTAGATAATGTCCGGGATCACATCAGTCTGATGCGCTCCAGAGAGAAAAAGGTCAAATATTATGAATGTTTAAAATTGTGGCAGCATGAAGGGGATGCGTGGCTTAAAAATGTGCATGTGACGCAAACTAGCGTCGCGAGCGCATTGCCAGAGAATACATCCGTGACGCTAAATTGCAATACGGGCGAGACGCAAATTGGTGCGCACTTATGGCAAGGTTGCGTTGCGGAGAGTATTGCCAGCAGTTCACGCTCCCCCACCTTATGTGGATGGAGGTGCAAGTACAGTTACCAAAACTACCCATAAAAATGTAACAAGCAATTTGTACCCTCTCTTAAGCAACCATAAAGAAAATGTTCATGATGTGGATGATGAGCCTATTGTAATGTCTGCCATTTCCCATGCTGTGCAAATGATAGATGCTGCATCACCACAATCACGAGTGGTGCCGCCATCTCCATCGGTAACAGCAAGGGGAGTGCTAACACCCTCTGCACCCATAGAGCCATAGAGAAAAATGTTAATACCATACGTAGCAGCAACAGATTAAACCCCCAGCCAGGTAACAAGGTCAAAGGTAGCAGCGCTGCCGGTCTGCATCCCTTTCGGACGATAACTGTTCTGAATGGAAATGCAGATGCGAACGGTGTAGTGACCACGAGGGAAGTAGTAATGCATTGTCCTTGGCCAAAACAGAACTAAATTCCATCATAAATGATTTCCCCAATCACAAAAAGGAACTAGAAAAATGTCATATATTTTTGAGAAATTTGGGTAGTTCACATGAGTCAACTAATAAAGATTGGCGTGTGGTGTTAAGGGCCTGTCTACTACGCAATACGGACGTGACAAAATTTATCACGGATTGTGTATTGGATGGTGATGTTCCCTTAACAGACCAAGTAAACCAAGGTAACATTTCCCACATTGTAACTCAATTGGGTATATATTTTCCAGTAGTAGTTAACTGGAACAAAATTTTCACCATTAAGCAAAAGGAGAGTGAATCTGCAGAAGATTATTGCGATCGGGCTCTGCAGACTATCGCCCAGTACACTGGGTTAGAAGATATTAAAGATAGCACTCACCACAGGGGAATGATAGTCACGGTACTCATGGACGGTCTGAAAGAGAATTTAAAGACTTGGGTTCAGACCTCACAACCTGGCTGGAGGGGAGTCACAATAGACACACTCATAGAATCTGCCATAGAACATGATAAAAACATCTCAAAGAAGAGAGAGACCAAGAGCGAAAAACTAATGGCTGTCAGTATCCAAGCTCTGGAGGGAATGATGGTAACATCACAGCCAACGGACACACTCGCACCTGCACACACACTTACACCTGAACAGTTATATGCCCTCACTAACCCCATGCAACAACAAACAGAGCTCTATTCCACAAACCCTATACAACCACAGGTCCCATACTACTTACAAACCTCATATCCCCCACAATACCCTTACCCTCCCTATCCTTACCCTTTACCCTCTGCTCAAACCTCACAACAACACATGTCTTCACCTGATCCACGAACATGTTTTAATTGTAAACAATCAGGACACTTAAGTTGAAACTGTACAGTAAAAAGAGTAGGAACCCCAAATCAGGGAAGACCTGGATATCCCCATAAGGGATATGCACAGAGACCAGCAAATGTCCAGCAGGCACCAGCTCCAATTGTGGCCGTAAATACTTTATTGGAGAATGCTAGTCAACGCTAGGGGTCAGGTCATACCTGTAGTCTACAGATAGTCAGGTTAACGGCAAGTACTAGGGAAGAACCGGTCATGATGGTTGATGTAGCTGGTACTGAATATCCTTTTCTTGTAGACACAGGGGCGACCAGGTCAGTGATGAAATCTCCCGTTAATTTACAGGTGACCAATGAGACAGTACCAACAATGGGTGTAACAGGTAAAGTGGAACGTTATCCTTTAACAAAGTCCACAAAGGTTACTATTGGGCCGTTGCATACCAGGCATTCTTTCCCTCTGGCTGCTGCGACTCATACTAACCTGCTGGGCAGAGATCTGTTATGTAAGATGGGATGTGTTATATATTGCACCCCTGATGGTGTATTTTTAGATATCCCAGAGAGAGTTGCGCACGAGGTGCGGGATATGTTGGATACTCCCCAAAGGATAATGTATCACTCTACAAGTTTAAATGAAAATCCATCACAGGTAGATGAAATGTTGTCCCAAATTCCAGATTCCCTTTGGACTAAGGATGGACAGGGCACTGGATTAATGGCAAACGTAAGCCCTGTAATGGTAAATGTAAAAAGTGGTAGGCAAGCTCCAAAAATTCCCCAGTACCCACTAAAAGGAGGTAGAGTTAGGGGTTTTTCCAATAATTGAGCGATTATTGCAACAGGGAATTTTAGTTCATACAGTTAGTGTAGCCAACAGTCCCATCTTTCCACTGAAAAAGAGTGGTGGGAGGGGTTATCGGCTGGTCCAAGACCTTAGAGGTGTTAATAAGGTGGTAGAGAGCCAATTCCCTGTAGTGCCAAATCCAGCTGTCATTCTGATGCAGATCCCCCCAAATGCAACCCATTTCACTGTCATTGACCTCTGTTCTGCTTTCTTTTCTGTGCCTCTCCACCCTGACAGTCAGTATCTATTCGCATTTACATACAGAGGTGTACAATATACATGGACACGGTTACCCCAAGGTTTCATAGACAGCCCCAGTATCTTCTCCCAGGCATTGCATGACTGTTTACCATCTTTTCAACCTATCAATGGATCTGTTCTAATGTAAAATGTGGACGATTTATTGTTGTATTTTAGGTCATGTTTAAATGATATTAAACTGTTGTGCTTTATCTCCCACTCACAGGACACAAGGTTGCTAAGGATAAATGGCAGTTATGCCAGGCTAAGGTCGAATACTCGGAATACTATCCAACCCAGTGGCCCAGGCATTATTTAGAGTAGTAGCTATTAATAACAAGATTTAATTGCAGGAACCTGTATGCAGATACTATATCCCTAGAATTATTACAAATGATAGGGGGACTTATTTTACAGGTGACGTTTCCAAGAACATGTGTAAGGTGATGGGTAACAACACTAAGATTATCCCAGACTGTCTTTTCCTTTATTTGCCCCCCTTTGAGATACTGTTCAAACAGGCAACCTCATGTGAAAATATGATAATGAGGTTACTGCGCAGGGTCTCACGAAGATGAATGAGAATAACCGAAATTGAAAGTGTTATTAACTAACCTGTCTAATACAAACTGTCATGATGTCAAACCTGGAGAATTTGTAATGATCCAAATTTTTTTTTAGCTCAGGTTCTTTGACTGATCAGTGGAAAGGTCCATATCTGATGATACCACATCCTCAAAGGGTGGCCGAGGAAGATACGTGGGTCCATTCCACTCACTATAGGGAGGTTAACCAACCGGTGGAGATACAAGGCGGAGACAAGGCCGATAACGTGGACCTGTCAATTGCGAGCTTGTGCCGGAAGGATTAAAAAGGTGACGGTGAGATATCTGAGCTAAAGAAATGTGTAGATCAGTGCTTCCAGCAATGGAGTGGTCTGCTGTGGTTATCCTAGTTCTTTTTTTTTTCCAGAGTTTTTGTCGTGATGATCTGTTTGGGGATACTCAGTGTCTGTGATGGAGGACCGATTGAGGAAATGGGAGCTGATGGCAGTGCTGATGGAGTGGAGTCAGGAGGAGTGCAATGCCAATCAGGGGAGTGTCTGACCAATCTTAGTACTGTTATTGTGTTACCTGGGAAGAGTAGTCCCAGAAGTTATGACCCTCACACATGTTGAAATGCTCGGTATACATAAAAACATACCATCACCATATCTTCACACGCAATATGAGCACAGAGGCAAACGAAATATGATACCTGGTGACGTGCATAAAGCCACTCAGTTAATTAGTGAGGCAACTGGCTTTCAAGTTTTAGTCACATTGGATCCCACTAGGATCGCTCGGGGTACATAAAATTTTAGATATATTCAGGAACTTGCTAAATTAATAGATAATATCACCGAGCTGTACGATGACACATTCAGGTATAGAGGGAGAGAATTGTAAGCCTACAAGAAAGAACTGGTGCAACACAGGCTAGTGTTGAATTATTTAACTGCTATTACTGGAGGGTATTGCGTAATGTTAGCCACCCAATTTGGAGTAAAATGTTGCACCTATGCCACCAATGATACCAGCGACCCCAAGGAGGTGATAGACCGAAAGATGGATGAAATTCTGCAGCTAAATCTTTATTTCACAGCATTTATACTAACTGCACAAACTTAAATCTTATACCTTAAAGCTTATGGAACCTTGTATGTGAATATGTAATGTGTGAGTATGTGGGGTTTGATGTAAAGACGCTAGTTAACTTGGAGCAGATGCATGCGCATAAAGCTAATGAACAACGTTTTCATATAGGATCTTATGCATTCACTAATATGCGATTAGTTACCAGTGCAATTGTGCATATTAATGTGTGTATGAGAAATGGTGCACTTAGATCTCATTTAAACCAAGTGAACACCTAGCAGTGTGGAATGCTGAGCATTATAGTTCCTCATGTCCCCCTCTCTCAGCAGCCCCCACCCTTCCTAGGCTCAAAAGTAAAGTCCTTTGTTCTCCCAGACTCTTGTGTAGATGCTAATTAGCCCAGCTACAAGACCCAAACCTAAGATAACACTCTTGGCTTTGAAGGTATTTTTTTGCAGGGAGCCTGCTAATGTAAGGTGTGTATTTGAGTAGGGCCACCTGGAGTGAGAGCAGACGTTATATTCAGGAAGCTTGTCTACACAGGCTAGTTGTCACGTGGCCATTTGCTCTGTTTAGCTAATGCAATATATCCTTTAGGGGGATTATAATAATATACACTTTATCCAGAGCACCCAAACTACGTAAAGTCATGAAATGGGCTTTTGGTGAATTGCCGTAACTTATGGCGATGGTCACAGATGCAATCGCATGATGCTAATAGTATTATCGCCACATGTACTAAAGTGTGAGTTTATCTAAAATGGTGCTTAGGCGGCCATTTCGCAATATGGCGTCTTGCGGCCAGTCGCAAGATGGTGTCGCTGCGATTCAATTTTAAACTGATCTTGTCTCAGCCAATAATCCAGCTTCGACAGTCCACCCTTTGATAGCGAACAACATGCTATCACAATCTGCTATTAGAATTTAATGTAGGCTTACATTTATATATTATTTAATGTTATTATGGGATGGCACAAGGTGGTTCTTAATCCATCAATAATGTGTCTCTGAGTGGGGACATAAAACTACTATTATACGCACACCGCAGATCTTGGAAGATCATGTGAAAGATGTGGGGATGCACCATTCTTATAAAAGCAGTCTTGAAGGGGAATTTAGACTTTACATTATCTGAGGTGTTTTAAAAATAACATTTCAATAATACATTTTATGCATGTCTAAATATAATACATTAAATGATGGTATTTCCTAGTTCAAGGTTGTAATGCAGTTCTGTATTTACCTCGGTATTCATACTGGCCACCATCATAATTTTGTTCTTTTGTTTTACTCTATTTTTACATTTTCCACACTTCAACACAATAGGAACACAATGGACACATATGCCAATTATTATGATGACAATTAGTATAAGGATCAAGAATTTGCCTATGCTGGCGATCACTTACTGGACCCATTCCCCTAGACCTGAGAACCATTTCACTGGGTTCAGCCATGAAACCCATCCTTCTATTTTCTCCCCTACTTCAGCCACTGAAGCTTTATGGTTCTTACGGTTCTAATCCAGTATCATTAGGGGGTCAAAACAGACAGGATAATAAATAAAATGAAGACCGTTATGCTCACCCAGTCCTGTTTTTATCCCCATCATGCCCTCAATTCTTTCCTTACCTTTATTTTTTTCCCTCTTTTTCTCTACTCTCCGCCACACATGCCAGCTGCCGCGTGCTCTCTGTTAGAGAGTGGGATGCTGCAGCTGTGATTCCCCTGACCTGAATCCAATTGAGCATGCATTCATTTCACTTGATGAACACAAAACTGAAGGGAAAATGCCCCAAGAACAAGCAGGAACTGAAGACATTTGCAGTAGAGGCCTGGCAGAGCATCACCAGGGATGAAATCCAGCGTCTGGTGATGTCTATGCGTTCCAGACCCCAGGCTGTAATTGCCTGCAAAGGATTTGCAACAAAGTATTAAAAAGTGAAAGTTAGATTTAGGATTGTTTAGTTTGTCCCATTACTATTGGCCCCTTAAAAAGTGGGAGGCACATATAAAAACCGCTGTAATTCCTACACCGTTCACCTGATTTGGATGTAATTACCCTCAAATTAAATCTGAAAGTCTGCAGGTAAAGCACATCTTGTTTGTTTCATTTCAAAACCATTGTGGTGGTGAATAGAGGCCAAAATATGAAAATTCTGTCAATGTTCCAATATTTATGGACCTGACTGTAAATATATATATATATATATATATATATGTATATATATATATATATATATATACAGTATATATATATATATATATATAAAGTATGTGAACATTTCATTAATAAAAACAGTTTATATAAAAAATGTTCAACCAATTGTCACTTGAGACACGAGTTTTGGCTTTAGCCAAAGCTACGTAATTTAGTTGTTTTTACCTATTATAGAACATGATGCGACAGGTCATGACAGGATATTTCCCATCTAACTGAAAACAAGTTCTTGTCGCTGTGAACTTAACAGAAGTTTTGTAAATTTAAGAAAAATATCCCAAAATTCTATAATTTTATAATAATAATAATACATTGGCAGATTTGATTAAACACTTACAGCCAATGGTTTAATAATCATAGTGATACATTTAATTTCAATAAAAAAAATTGACAATAATAATATAATGAAAATTGGCTCATCGCCTGAAGTTGTAATGTAATAACTGTTATGCCTTCAGCATTAATTTTTTATATCCATTTATTTCTGTGTAAGCTCCACATTGTGGCCAGTCTAGTATCAGCTTAAACTGAACACCTCAGGCCTCCAAAGTTAGTTTCCCAATATACCCCAGGGAAGAGACAGTGGAGATCTCCATCTTAGATCTCACATGGGGCTCTATTTACTACAATCCGCATATTGAATGCAGATTGTAGTGTAATATTATCGACTGAATTCGCATTGCGTATTCAGGCAATATCTCAGGGATTTACTACAAATCCCTTGCAGGAACAGAGCTTGCGATAAAGCTCTGTCCCTGCGAATCCCCTCCGCACACTAGTCACAGTATTTTAAAAAAAATAGAGCAGAGTAGGAGGCCGGTAACTGGGGGAGACCCTGGATAACACCATCTCCAGGTGGCGTTATTATCACAGGGCTTTCCCCGATATTTTTTTACAATTTATTTTTAATAACTTTGGTCGGATCACATTTCCCATTACAGTTATGGGAAATGCGATCTGCTTACTAAAAATAAGTGATACTTAGGGGTTGGAGTAGAATTTTACGAATTCTACTCCAATTGCCCTGTAATAACTATAGGTGATACTAAAATAATGTGAAAAAGGTGTGAAAACACCCTTTTTCACTTTATTTTAGTAAAAATTATGTTAATAAATAGAGCCCATGGAATCAGCAAACAGGGGCATTGAATTCTGATTCACATTTGCTACCATAGATCTACTGTCAGTTCAATACTTAGTATGTACTTATTTTTCCTGTTTGCATTGTATGTTTTCACATTGTGATCACATTCTAGCGTTTGTTTTACATTACAGTTTAACAATTTTCTCTTATTACTACTATAAACCCCATTCTTTAAATCCTCACATCTACATTGGATTATTGAAAAGTAAGAGTAGTTATGCTGTCTGTCTAATTTAATCAGATCAAAGGGAAGATTATAGTGAGGGCAGAACAATAACAAAGTATGCTTATGTGTAGAGTGCACATCCATTCTTTGTATTAGTGTACTGTCCATGGTGCTGAAACATACAGCTGCCTGTGAGCCCTTAATTCATAGCCACAAATTAATAAATATATGATCCTTCATAATAAGATTTAATCTTTAAAGGCTTATTCTATTTTGGAAACTCACTGACAGCTTTTAATACTTTTTGAGATGCAAAATGTATCATATAAATATTTTTCTACAATAAGTTATAACCAAAATGCCCACAGTCCAGGTTGTGTTTAATCAGTACAGGCTGTGTTGAACCAGTACAGGTTGTGCTGAATCAGTACAGGCTGTGTTGAATCAGTACAGGTTGTGCTGAATCAGTACAGGCTGTGTTGAACCAGTACAGGTTGTGCTGAATCAGTACAGGCTGTGTTGAATCAGTACAGGCTGTGTTTAATCAGTACAGGTTGTGTTGAATCAGTACAGGCTGTGTTTAATCAGTACAAGTTGTGTTGAATCAGTACAGGCTGTGTTTAATCAGTACAAGTTGTGTTGAATCAGTACAGGTTATGTTGAATCAGTACAGGCTGTGTTTAATCAGTACAGGTTGTGTTGAATCAGTACAGGTTGTGTTGAATCAGTACAGGTTGTGTTGAATCAGTACAGGCTGTGTTGAATCAGTACAGGTTGTGTTGAATCAGTACAGGTTGTGTTGAATCAGTACAGGCTGTGTTGAATCAGTACAGGTTGTGTTGAATCAGTACAGGTTGTGTTGAATCAGTACAGGCTGTGTTGAATCAGTACAGGTTGTGTTGAATCAGTACAGGTTGTGTTGAATCAGTACAGGCTGTGTTGAATCAGTACAGGTTGTGTTGAATCAGTACAGGTTGTGTTGAATCAGTACAGGTTGTGTTGAATCAGTACAGGCTGTGTTGAATCAGTACAGGTTGTGTTGAATCAGTACAGGTTGTGTTGAATCAGTACAGGTTGTGTGAAATCTCTGTCTGCAAGACATAAAGTTTCATTCCATATATAGGTTAATATAGGGATTTATTTTTGTACATTTTTTAGCATACAAATGCGCCCAGTTACATTGTAGCTGATCGCATCACAAAAGTGCACACGCATAGCGCCATGCAATTCCCAGCACCTGCATATGCTACGGTACACCATGGCATTCACTGCGATTGCACCATGCATCCCTATGGAGGCGCGGTCGTGTACGCAGTGCACATGTCTGCTCATGGGTGCGCGTCTCTCACTTTGCGTGGCATGATTTGCCACACCAACGGCAATGATATAGCTGGGCATATCAGTAATATTTAAATCAACTTCCATAAACTTTGTTCTAGAGGATACACACACACACATTTTTCTTTTTCTATATCGGAAGTTAGTCATGTCCATGATTTAATATATTTATGTTTCGAGACTGAGATAATAAATGCAATAACATAGTTCCAAATGTCATTGGATTAAACAAATGGCTTTGTTTTTGGTTGTGTGTGTGTGTGCGGTGTAGTGTGATTGAAGATCAACATGTTCTAGGCTGACTTTTTGTTTATGTACTGCAAGTTAAAACCTAAAATAAATATATAAATAAATAATAAATGATGATGTTTTGCAAAAATATTGAACAAATGGTAACATTTACATTAGTAAAAAGTAAATTATGATATATTGATACTGTTAATTGTGATGTTGCATTGCTGTGATTTTTGGAGAATAATGAGGATGCAGTGTATGTTTTTGTCTTGTGCCTTAACAGTGTGTGTGTGGGAGGATACATATGTACTGTATGGAAATAAATTCACTTGAAATCATTGCTATATTTCATTTGACTATGCTCATTGTACTATTATTACATGTTATATTTTGTTTTTTGGTTTTTTTCAAGTCTGTCCCTGCCTGAAAGCCATAATAATTATATTTTGGGTGCTTAAATATTCTGGGTAAAACTGAAACCACATGTTTAAGTGTATACTTTTATCATATTTTATTAATAAGGCACCACCATACTCCACAGAGCTGTACAATAACGTGTAGTTTCTGTACTTTATCAGCTACTTTCCAGTTCATATTATCCATACAATGGAGCCCTTCTGCAGAATGAGTGTGGAGTTTGTATGTGTTCCCTCTGCATGGTTTTTTTACTGGTAAGCTGGTTTCATTCCATACTTTAAAAACATACTGGTAGGTTAATTGGCTATTGACTACATTGGACACTAGTCTATTTGTTAGAAAATGTATACAGCAAGCTCCAATGGGGCAGGGACTGATGTGAATAACCATTACTCTGTATAATATGTTGGCGCTATATAAATAAACAAAAATATTAATAGTAATCAAGGCAGTGCCTAACTACTGCACAGCTATGATCTCCTAGGCAAATGTTTTTGATATGCCAATATTGTTGCACTGTTGGAAATTGGGCGCTTTAATAAACGTAGTAACTAGACATTTTCTAAATCAGCATTGTCAGTACTTAAACTTATTAAAAGGAAATATTACCACTTATTGTTTCATTTTTCATGAGTAGCAGAAAGTTGTGGATGTCTACAGTACATTTGTATTATTGCTGATGACAGAGCCGCCGTAAATAGACTTTTTGGTACCCTGTGCCAGAGAGAGCATTGGCGCCCCCCTCTATTAGCAGTTCATCACTTGGTCTGGATGAATTGAGCTGTTGGCACTGCTATGGTAGCTGTGGTTGTATTACTAGTTGCATGTACTAAAAGTATGTCCAGTATATAGTAAATGTTTCAAATGTGTTTATTAATTATGACATACAGGTGCTTCATGCTACTTTGCTGCAAAAGATTATTTTGCTTAGGAAGTTTACAGAAACTTTAACAACTATGAGCAGATAGATGAGAACACATGGCTCTTTACAAAATAAAAAAGGAAACTAGAAGTGTCTCATTTTCGCCTATCCGTTCAGTTAATGAGCAGAGCCGTAACTAGACTTTTTGGTGTCCTGTGCCAGAGAGAGCATTGGTGCCCCCCCCCCATTTTTTAAATAGGGACATAAGATAGTGCACCTGAAAAAGGGCCATGGCCTCATGGGGAAGGGCCGGGGAAGAGATAGGGGTGACCAGGAGATGCTGGGGATAAAAGAAGAGGAAGCTACAAGTGAGAATGATAATAAACAGGAAAATTGACAGGCCCAAACAGTGCCACCTGCCCTGCGGTGCCCTGTGCCATGGCACAGCTTGCACTACCTTAGTTACGCCCCTGGCTGATGATCCCGTAGTTGAGTTATAGCACTCTTCCTACTATGTGGAACCATCTAACAATAAGGCTAAAACGCACTAGATTCCAGAATTAAAAATATGAATTTTCGGGGGAACAATGGCATAGTTTTGTTTTGCTAATCAAGAAAGAGGAAATACATTTCCACTATGAAGCGCATATATAGACAGACAGGCTAACATATGGAGATAAAGCATTCTAGACTTCTACTCCAATGCCACAGTTCCATAGACAATTAGTTGAATTTAAGTGGAATTACTAATAAGACATGGTAAAGTTATCTATGTAATATAATGTTACTAGTTGTCCATTAATAATGTCTACTCTTATGCAGTATACCGTATTCAGCCAGGTAGTAACTGAAATTCTGAAATCAACCCAGTGTGCACTACTTCCAATGAGGTCCAACAAGTGTTTTTTAAGTCACTTTGGCTTTAAAAAAATGTTTTATAAAGTAATCGGCTAACAGTTATGTTATGTCATAAGACAAGCTTTTAATTTTACATTCTGATATGCTGTCACACTTCATTTTTTATTCCCAGTAAAGAACTACTGTATGTTGAAAAAGATGTGTTTCCATAACAATCCAATAAGATATTGGCTTTCATTTTCTAAACATTAGCAAAATAAACTATAATCTGATTGGTTGCTGTGGACAACAACACCACAGTTATTGTTATTTCTGCCCCAGTGCATTTGTTTTTATTCCAGAGTAAAGTAATTAAAAAAAGGTTTCTATTTAATGTGCATACAAAAAAACTCTTGAGGTCAGTAAACATAAACCACAAACCATCAGAATGCACCTATAACATTCCATTAATCTCCTTATGCAATGTCATCAATTTGTATATTCAGCCCAAGTGTACTGGTAGCTGAGGAGATTTCTTGCAGCCCAACTGCCCACTTTGATCTCTTTGATTAATGGGAGACAACCACTGCACTTGGATACTGCTTTAGAATTACAGTAACCAGTTTTGTTTAATAACTTCCATTGCCGTGTATTGTAATGTGCAGTATTATACTGTAAATATTCTTTGACAGTGTCCAGATGTGTGCCATGTCTACAGATGGTGCCCACAACCTGCAATGTCCCTCTTGCAGCTTTTCAAGCCATTAACCTCTTTAGCTAGTTAAATGAGTGTATTAAGTTTACAGGGGGCACAATGGCCCCCTCCCCATGAAGACATTTCACTCAAACTGAATTTCTCTACTGTACATTTATAGCTGTAAACTAATGCAATAAGCAAACCTGTTATGCAAGTGAAAATGTCTTTCCATCAGCAGGTGGGAAACTATTTATATTTTAAAATTTAAATATTAGAAAGATCAACAGGGGACCTTGCCTTTTGCATACATAATTCCAGGCAAACAAAGGAGCAATCAATTCTTTGGAGAAGCTACTGGACTGCCAGCCGAATTCATCAAGAATCTAAATTACAAGCTTGAATTTAACTCGATAAGAATTTTTTTTTTATTTTAACAAGTAACAGTGAACAATAAAATTGCGAGGCAGTCAAGTGGATACAAAGTAACCGCAAGGAGCAGAACATCAGGAACAATACTACAGGATCACAGATAAGTGCACAATTCTACAATTCAGCAATTTTTCGTGGAAATGTTTTTGTTATAAATATTCCTTTATTAAGTTCTAGTGATTATGACCAACCATACAGTACATGCAATAGATCAAGATTTTCTCAGCCATTATATTTTATTGCATATACAGTATATTTATTGAGTATATGCATAGCAAAATAATTAGTATTGTAAAAAAATTCATTTTTAGTAGTATATTTAATGTATTTAGAGACATAAATGACACTTACATGCATCCTTTGAGTTTATCACATGCAAGTCTTAATGCGCACGAATCTCCTGACCAGGTACCCGCGCACAGACTGAAGGCCTGATTCAGTAAGGATCGCAATTGCAGCTACGTACGCAGATCGAGTGACTGGTTGCCATTGCGCATGCATAAAAGCCGCACGGCGCAAGTGTTGCGATCAAACTGTGACTGTGGACGCACAGAGGAATCCATCTCAGAATGAGTGACAGGCTGTCAGCGTTTGGGGGTGGTGACGGGGGAGTGGTCGGAAAAACGCAGGCGTGCCTGTCCGTTTGAACGCTGTTGCTTGGGCGTGCATAAATGAGCCACAGCGATTGCATTCACAGCTTGAGACCCCACTGCATGCGAGGATACTTGCAGTTCTGCGGCTGGTCAGATTTGGTATAAATGCGGCGTACCTGTGTGATGTGCGTTGATGGTACCGATGTTTACACAGAAGAGCGACATTGGACGGATGTGAGAAAGCAGCAGTGGGTGTCTTTATGCCAGCTGAGCAGTGGCAGGCATTAGCATACTTTCAATAAGGATCGCAATTGCGATCCTTTCTGAATCAGACCCTGAGATTGTTTGTGCAAATGGTTTGTTGTCATATGGATAGATCCATCCCATTAAAGGGCCACACTTTTCAGGGCGCTAATTGGGCAGTGACCATACAATTGTACGTAACTCTTCTGTCATGTGCGAGTATCATGGGAATACCGTGGGCGTGTGAGCCGAGTCCCTTTCCCGATCATAGCATATGGATGGAGATGGGTCGTCTGTTTCAGATGAATCTTTTGCAGCCAGCATGGGACTGGTGTAATTCCTGATAGTAGTGTGATGTCTATGAGAACAGTGGGCGGGATAGGCTTCCACATGCAGTTACTGTACATGGATTTTTAAAATGCAAAGGCGGATTTCAGATTAGAATAAACAAGTAAACAGGTTAACGCGGCCGTAAGGAAAAGCGGCTGCGGATGCGCCGACTCAAAATCAGGCCCATAATGTTATGCATCATTACGTATGCAACAGTACCATGGATGGATAGTGTTATCAAATAGTTCTTTTTGGGTCATTACAACTTTACACACTTTTTATAGAGTATCTGAGATACTCCTTAGGGCACACCTGCCACAGGTGGACAATCTAAATTACTGTATATATAAAGTGACACATCATTTTATTACATACGTAACATTATCTATTCTTATGTCAAAAGGATGCAAAATATTTACAAATGTTCTATCTGGAGTTATTATAACTTCTCAAACTTTAAAGCGATGTCAAATTTCTGACAACTGCCTTTAATGAAATATACCCCCCTCCATGTATAGCCAATATAGAGAGACACTCTGTGAGCCTCCTGTTACCTAAGGTCATGACCCTAAAACCTGCTCATTCTCCCAATGTTGTAGGGTAAATTAGTAAACTATAAGTTGTCCATAACTCTTAAATAGATCCCTGTTTATGTATTACGTATGATTTATTCCTCTCAAACATAACAGCACTGGATTTTCAAAAGCAGCACTTAGGACTTACGACTTACGACCGCACGGCCGCCTCGATGTTTGTCCAGTGCGCATGCGCACGAGGGAGCCGGCTCCTTCGTGCGCATGCGTGAGACCCGCTACGACCGACAGTGCCGGTAGTAGCGGGTCTCTTTTCAAAGGGGGCGAGCTGTCGATGTTGATTGACAGCTCGCCCCGTTTGGAAGGCGGGCCGGGGGGGTGGCAGCCCAAACGGAGGCGTTCCCATGGGAACGCCTGCCGTTTGTGGGAGGCTCCACTGACATTACTAGTGATGTCAGTGGAGAGCTTCCGGCTCTGACAGAGCCAGAAGCTCTCCGGGCTTACGACAAGTGAGACCCTACCATAGGGTCTCGTCGTAAGCCCCGATGGTCGCAATGGTCATAGACCCTAGCAGTCGTTAGAGCTGTGGGTGTAAACCCACAGCCTAACGACCGAAACAGAGGCGGCCGGTCAGGATGCAAGCGGCCGCCCAGTTTCTGAGCGACCGCTTGCATCCTCCGACCTCCTCTGAATGAGGGCCTTAGACTCGGCAGAGAGATCTTTCGCGATGCCAGAACTTTCAAGGACCATGTTGTGTGACTTTCATGTACTCTCTGCTGCTGTGCCATTCCTAGTAAGTGTGAGTGCCGTTATAGGAAGTGTCAGCTCACTGCCAGTGCCCGCCAGTGTGTCCAGAGGCTCTGGCCATGAGCTAGCTCCCTAGTCTCATGTTGTACAGTATGTGCCCTGTTCCTGCTTTTGACATCTGCTCTGTTTGATATCACTGGAATCCAGTCTATTTAATGGGATCTGTAATGCATTCATTGCTTGACTATGAAGTGTTCCTTGTGTCTGGCTCATGGTATTGGACTCCACTCTCATGTAAGCCTGACCTCTGATTCTGCCTTCTGACCAGAGGTCTGATTCAGAGGTGGATGCTGCATCTTCGTACACAACAGATCTGAGAAGATATGCAAATGATGCAGCCACCGCTGGCTTCTCAGATCCGCTGTTTGCATACAAAGACGCACCATTGGTTGTACTATTAGACCTCCTGTAAACACTATGGTCATGCAGAAAGTCCATCAGAACTAAGACATCAGGCCAGTCCCACTGGGAATGAGGATTCAATCACTGGCTGTGAAGCCCCCACCCCAAACAGTCGCAACAAACCTGTGTTTTATTCTCCACTTCCCCGTTACCTCCCACAAATAGTCACTGTCTGTCTATTACTCTGCATTAAAATCCATACTACAACAGCCATTGCAATACTATCGCAGCACATCCACCTTTGAAACAGGCCCCATGTGTCCTGAATCCTCGTTGGCTGCTGTTCCGCTCTGGTGATTAGTCCTACCGTGTACCAACCTCTGGTTTCCTTGACCATGTATTCTTCTTTCACTTGTTTCCAGCCATTGGAATCCAGTTAAAAATGCTAATACCTGCACCGTGTGACAGGGACATGTATCAAAATGAAGGTTCCAGGGTGGGAGCTTCTTATTTGCTGCACAATTTTCATTATATAGAGGTACCTACCTATCCAGACTCCTTTTCAATGACTCCTGGATATGCAGACCCTGATAAGTAAGTTCTTATGTAGTTGCAGGCCCCCACCCTTGAAATTAGACACACTCTATAGGCCTCCTCCTTCCTAAAATATATGGATACTGCCAAGCTACTCTACTGAACAGAAAACTAGAGTGGACTAGAGACACTAAAGGAATTCAGTGGATATGGATTGAGAAGCTCCCACCAGTAACACAATCATCAGCTGGTAGTCCCTTATAGTTTATGAATCTATTTAATCAATGGCCTTCCCCTTATCATTATTTCACTTCAATACCCAGGTCCCCCTGGACCAGATGCTTGGGTTTTTTAAGTACTGGCTGACTGCAGGGTGTTTTGGATCAGATATCTGGTAGATCTGTATGGAACAAGGTCTTCTGATGCCTTGGGAACTAAACGCAGCCTCTCCCTTGTTAAGGAATGGATGCATTTACAGGTAAGCAATTTACTGGATGCAAACAACTTGATTTCTAAGACTCTTGTCTTTTGAGCAACTGTGTGTAAGCTCTCATTCTCCCAGATACACAGGATCCATCTACAGGACTTGCACCCTCATCCATCGTGATTCACTAGAGCTTGGAAATGTCACCTGGGACAGAAGCTTGGGGCAAGAAAGTGGGACAGTTTTAATGAACTCATGCCTGTGCCTCAGAGACCCAATACAAGCTGCTATCCCTTTAGTACAGGTGTCCTGACATTTTGTGTAAGATGCACAGCAGCATTCCCAAAACTTCTTGTACATGTTCCGCAGCTATAGATTCCCCGTTTCACATTTGGTGTGAATGTTCCAAACTCAGACACTTTGGCATAGTATCATTAAACTTTAGACAAAGTTCCTCTGTGAGAATGTAGCTTGCTATCACACAATTTATCTAATTAATTTATATGCTAACACTACCAAGCTCATGAAACAAAATGTTTTTGAGTTGTCTCCTCCAACCATCTGGGATTGGCTCTTAAAAGTTGATCAATATTATATGGAAATTAATTACTTGATTTCATCTGTGGGATATAACTGAGATCTTCAGGGACATTTGGTTCAGATTACTCATTTTTAAATACTCTGGATCAAATGTAATAGCCTGTGATTTGTGAGTACCAGCTAGATTAATTTAGTGGCAAAGCCAAGGTGGCACCATTATGTGTCCCTTGTGCCCCTCCCCCTTCTTTCTGTATTCTGTTTTTGTATACACTGGTTTGCTGGCAGATAGACCTAGTGTGGCGTCACCTGATTATGTTTGAGATGTATTTTAGTGTTTTTTTCATAGACTGACATAAGTCTTAGGGGTAAATTTACTAAAGTGAGAGTTTTTAGAAGTGGAGATGTTGCCCATAGCAACCAATCAGATTCTACTTAACATTTAACTAGCACATTCTTGAAGATAATAGCTAGAATCTGATTGGTTGCTATGGGCAACATCTCCACTTCAAAAACTCTCACCTTAGTAAATTTACCCCTTATTATCTCACTGAAGTTCATCTGCTTTATGTCAATAAATTGGACCTATCTTTATTAATTGTCAACAATGTTGAGGAGGGCATACATACAGACAACAATGTCTACTGTAGTCACTGTTGTTTACCAGTGTTATTGTCTGTAGTTTTCATTCCTTTGCACGAAAATCTGAACTTAGAAGTAATACCCACTAAATACATCATATGTTTTGTTTAGTTCACATATGTTATGTTTAGAAATCTTTCTAATGCAAAATATTATCTTTTATATAACCAGCTAATGTGCCAATTTAGCAGTGGCCCCCCTCCTTCCCCTCACAGCTCTCTCTGGTTAGCTGATAGACACAACCTCTTTTCTCCCTCAGAGAACCAAGCACCCCTCACCTGCTGGGAGATAAGATCACAAACCATGCTCCTCCCCCCACCCCCATCCCATGGAAGATGGTTCCCTACCGCCCATACCCCCTCATTGGATAAATAGGTCCCGAGGAGCAGGGAGAGAGATGGGTGGAAGAGGGAGAGAAAGAGGGGAGGAAGAGGGAGAGGGAAGGGAGGAAGAGAAAGAATAGAGTGAAGATGAGAGCAGAGATGGCAGGAGATGGAAGGAAGTGTGAGATAGAGAGATGGTAGGAGAAGAGAGAGAGCAGGAAAATAGAGATGGGTGGGAGGGAGATGGAGGATAAGGGAAAGAGAAAGAGAGATGAGAGCACGCAGGTGATAGAGAGAGAGATGGAAAAGGTGAGAGAGAGAGACACCAGTGGGAGAGGTGGAGGGAGAGGAGAGGAAGAGGGAGAGGCAGATGAGAGGAAGAAAGAGAAATGGGAGGAGGAGGGATAGATAGAGAGATAGATGGCAGGAGGAGAGAGATAGATGAGAGAAAGTATTAGAGATATGGGAAGAAGAGAGGGAGAAAGAGATTGGGGGAGGAAGAGGGGGGCGGGAAAAAAGAGACGGGTGGAAGAGGGGGTGAGAAGGGAAGGCGATGGGAGATAGAGGAAAAAAAACCTGCAACAACGGGAACAATAGGTAGCAGCCTGGCAACCCGGGTACAAAATACAAATATAGCAACACCAAATTATGCAGCACTGTACATAGAATATTTATTTATTCACATCACTCCCGGTATCATTGGAACTTTCAATCTAAATTCTACAGCAAAGTATGTCTTTTTACCATGGGAGGAAACCCAGACAAACAAGGAGAGGGCATACATACAGACTACAATGGAACCAAGCCCATCCTCACCAAAGTTTATTTATGAGGTACCACAGATTTCACAGTACATTTAGTAATACACAAATCAAAACAAACTAGCATGGAAGCGTACCAGTCATGCCATGAACAAATCACATACAAAGACACAATAATAGTAAATAAGCTTAAAGATGCCTATTTTAGCTTACAATCTGGCATAATAATTGAAGTTGTTGGTGGGAAAAGTGTGTGTGACTATTGTAGGTCAGCAGCCTACTGTACTGTATAATAATATAAGAGGTCATTGGTGGCTGGCATTTCTGTGCAGTTAGCAGTAGGGAATCAGTGCTGGAATGAGGGGAGACAGCAGGAAGTGCAGACATGAAACATGAACAAGTCATTATATAAATATTAAAACAGTCTGCAGATATCAACCATAAATGTCCTTCACCATTAATCCCAAATTATCCCCCTTTCTGTTCTGGTTCCAGAAAAGTATTTTTTCAATTTGTGTGATCAGAGGCACTGACAGGGAGAGGGCTACTAATTACCTGGGCCTGGGCATGATAGAGCAGCATGGTGGTGGCCCAGGTCCACTCCCCCTCCCCTTACCTGTCAGCGGCCTGAAGTGTCACTCCTCACGCTGCTGTGTGTTGGAGCACATGCTGCTCTTTCCTGGTCTACATTGGGACTAGGAAGGCTGCAGCAACAGTCTCCTCTGGCAGTGCGGTGGGAAAGGTGGAGAAGCGATCACACTGATTGCTTTTCCCCCTGGATATGCCCCTAGCTGAGGAACACATGACACGACATTCCCCTCTGATTTACCATTGAGGATCAGAGATGGCAACAGCAATGACGATTGACATACATGGCAGTTGAGCTCACTATCTGAGGCGGCACCTCCCCACAGTGTGATGACACTCCTCGCTAGCACCATGCAAGCTGCCTATGTCCATGACCCCTGCATTGGTGTTAGAAAGCAGTAATAAACTACGGAGATGCCTTTGTTAAAATTAGTGGAAAAAAGTGGGAGGGAGCTATCTAATGGGTACTTATGGAAAACAGACCACACATTTGTAGAGCATTAATTCAATGTAGCCCTTTGCTTCATAGGCAAATGCAGGGGGGGTTTCTGATTGCCTAGAAACCCCCCTCTCCAGCCCACACCATGGCCACAATAGAAAAAGTAATATAATAGAATTTTACTAATGCTGCATGGTGTTCTCAGCATCACAAATGAAATAATCAGCACCACCTGTGGATTGTTTAACATGTGCCAGCCTGTAACAAATACACCTGTGCACCAACTAGGAGATCTGGAAAACATGCACTGTTAGGGGTGCACTGCTATAGACCATCGATAGAGTCAATTATTAATACTGCATCATAATATACTATCCAGTGTGTAAGGAGACCAATATGTACATATATGTCCAGGCAGAGCCGTAACTAGACTGTTTGGTGCCCTGTGCCAGAAAGAGCATTGGCACCCCCCTCATTTTTCAAAGGGACTTAATGCACCCAAAAAAAGGGCCATGGCTTCATGGGGAAGGGCCAGGGAAGAGATAGGAGAGGCCAGGAGATGCTGGGGATGAAATAAGAGGAAGCTACAAGCAAGAATTATAATAAAAATTTGACAGGCCCAAACAGCGCCCCCTGACCTGTGGTACCCTGTGCGATGGCACCGGCCGCACTACCCTAGCTACGGCCCTGTGTCCAGGGCAGTGCTAGGTTCTTCTGCTACTCCCCCAGACTCCCGGACTTGCTCCCATGATCTGGAATGGTGCCCACACAACTTAAATAAAAACACTCAGCTCAGGCAAGATGGCCCTATTGCCGCATTTAATGGCTTATTATGATTGCTGGCCCTGTATATGCCGGAATTATGACACAATACACTTTATATGATGTATATTAAGGCTGGGTAAGTGCTAACTATGCCCTTTTCATGGGCTGGTCACACTCGCTCTAAAAACAGGTATTTGGAAACCCCCCCTCTAGAAATCCTGCGTTTGCCCCTGTGCTTTGACCTAATATCACTCCCTGTAAGGTTTTAGAAGAGTATTAATTGTTCGCCACCAAATCGGTGAACAATCGGTATAAAGTCCATTAAAAAACTTAGCTTATCACACTGTTTTCATCATTCAAACTTATTATGATGGTAATAGAATATTGACTCATGCAAGGGAGGTGATCTCAAAAACTAAAAAGTTGTAATCATGTGCAGAGCTTTCAGTAAATACATACATAATAAGTGTTAAAACAAAAGTGTTGTCGGTTTCAGGTAGAATTTCTCTTTTATTGCCTTTGTGAATATAGATGATGGTTTCTAGACTCTTTACCATCACATTGATTATTTCTCCTGCTCTGAAAGCTGCCGCTCAATCCTCCTTAGTTTTTTTTTTTTTCTTTTCATCAAGAGAGAAATTTAAATTCAGAATGCTACTGAAAAGAAGTAATGCTATTATGGTGCATTCAGGAAAGACTTGAACATTGTTATTTTGCATATTGAAAGGAAGAATTCTGTTCTTTAATAAAACCAAATTTTATCTACAATGAGGAACTTACAGAGGCGGCGCATCAGGAAATCAATGCATCATAAATTATTGTGCTGTAATTAGCTCCATCCACTTATAGCCAAATCCAGGAATATCATTATTCCTGATAAATATTAGCACTTTAAAATTTGTCAGTTCAATTGACTTTTAATTTAGCAGAACAGTTTAATTTTTTTTATTACTGCATTTAGTGGGTGAAAATTAGATTAGAAAAAGGATACAATAATGTGCATACATATTTACTAAGATTTGTGTCCATGTCATGGGAATCAGTAGGTATGTCTTTAAATCATATAATTAGAATTTTTAAACCTGGCAAAAATACATACATAATGCAATAGAATGAAACTTTTATAACTTTTTAGGTAAATACATCTTCGAAAAGCTCATAAAAACCATTTGATGTCAAAGTCGCTATTTACACCCAATGGCTTAACGTTTTGAACTCCTAAAAACATTTAATTTCAGTTCTTGACAAATTTGCTGCTATTATTCCTCATCCTCCAATTCCCTTTTAACTGCATCAAAGCCCTAAATCATTTAATACAGTATATTTGGTTGATCATCCATGTTTTATTTTAAAGTGATGAAATATTGAATGGGTTTCCAATTCTCCCAATATAGTTTTTGTCATACAGTACGTACATTCAAAATATAAGCTATATTTCTTAAGTTAGATGTGATGGAGTGCTGATAGCCAATGCAATATACTGTATCAGTGAAAGACATTGTTCACAGACATATTGTATGGGAAACATGCAGTCAGGGGAGGCAGAGCCTCCCCTGTCGTACTTCTGAGATTTGATATAAACATTATTAGAATAATACAAAGAAGAAGATATTTATAACTTATAAACATCTTCTTTGTTCATTGTAATCATTTTTATAGTTAACACTCACCAGCTTTGGAGATGAGAAATGAGGCAGCAACAGCTCAGCCTCGCTTCTGTATAGTCAGACACTGCTTGCAGAGCTGGGGGCGGTACCACACCAAGGCAGTAAGCTGTACAGAAAGAGAGCTAATAGAGGCATGCCTCTAATTACGGGGGGACATGCCCTGAGCATTGACGGACACCTTGGATGTGTCATGTGACCAGGAAGTGCACTGCAGTGTTACAGATTGAAGCTCAGTCAGGAGCAGCAAGAGAAGACACAATGATGCAGGTAGGAGAATCAATGGACACTGAAACTTAGTGTAGTGAGGGGAGAGTTACAATGAGTACGAGCTGAGACAGGTTCCCAGCACTCAGACCCATCTACATGTGTGCCTCCCCAGCCATTGACCTCACCACATGTCACTGATCATATGTACACATGGCCAGATTATTCATTAGCTGTACAAAGGATATATTGTGCAGTGTGTACTCAGCATAAGTCACATGACAAAGGAAATCAAGTAAACAAATCAGATTTCACTAACTAAACACAATATATCACACCTTTATGGGATGATATTTGGACTGTGATAATTGATTAACCCCTCACATTTAGGGAGACCACCATCATTATCTATTTGCAGTCCTAATCTTCCAGTCGGTATGTTTTGCTCAGTAGCTCAGGTCCAGAAACAGTGGCCATTTGAACCAAAGCATTGCTCACAAAACACCTTCCTCCAAGCTACACCTACAAGTGGACAGGTTAGGTCCATAAGTGTTGACAGCTCTCCTCTCAGTGATAGTGGACTCACTCTCTGTGTGCATTTTGGCCAAAGTGACATAAAAGGAGGAAGGTTAGTAAATAACCAGACTTGTCCAAATGTATACAACACCTTCAAGTAAGTTTTATAACAATTCTATTAATGCACTGTTTCTAATTTTCTGTCAATAAAGAGAATTTTACAGAATTGTCATTTAGAAAAAACTTAAAGGTTCTTTTTTCTAAAATCACTTCTGAATACCCCCTCACTGACACCTCAGCATTGACAGGGACTTGAGCCAGACCAAACAAGTAAGAAACAACATTTGTCAATGTTTGAGAACAATTATTAATTATTGTGCTACTAAAAGCCTTTAAATGCAGTTTATTTGGAAGATTCTGCTTTTCGAAACATTCTGCAGACTAACTTGGCTCATATATTATTGATTAAATTGGCATTTATAGGGATTTTATAGTTGCAGCCATCATAGTGCTAAAATACAACACTATACATAACCGTGGTTACCAGATTATATACATTAGACAAGTAGCACACATTTAAACGGTTTATGGACCTCATTCAGAGCCGGTCGTACAGAGCGTGCGGTCGGTCTGAATGAGGGGAGGACGTCTTGAATTTTCAAGACGTCCTCCTCTGCAGTGGTAAGGCTGTGGGTTACGATCGCCTAAGGTGATGGTCGCGAAGGTCAAGACCATCGGGACCATCGGGGCTTACGACGAGACCCTAGGGTAGGGTCTCCCTTGTCGTAAGCCCCGGCCTGCCTGCCTTCCAATCAACATCAACAGCTCGCCCCCTTTGGATCGAGACCCGCTACCACCGGCGCTGTCGGTCGTATCGGGTCTCACGCATGCGCACGACAGCACCGGCGCCGTTGTGCGCATGCTCTGTGGGGGCCATCGACCTGGTCCAAGCGCATCGGCGCTAACGACCGGGTCTGAATGACCCCCAATGTATCAAGCAGTGAAAAGCTTGGAGAAGTTGCCCATTGTATGGTAAATACTTTATATATCTTTAATTAAACCATCAAACCATCATATTTACAAATGCCATTATTAATTTGCTAAGTACTTAACATTGATAGTCATTTGTAAGTAGCTCGACTGCAGAGATAATTACCCCAGGGAGCAAGTTTATGATCCACTTGCCCATCCAAAGACCAAGTTCATTGCAATTTTTAAAGATGGAACTTTCATATCTTCCATCTTTCATATCTTTCATAAGTGAAATTATCACAACCCCCACATTAGTTTGACTTTGAAATTTTTTCCCAACATAATTCCTTACTGAACCTCAGATATATTTCAAATAGAAACAAATATTTGTTTATTTTTAAATGATAATCACTTAACGCCCCCGTCGTTAAGCCCTGTCCTCCGCAATCTCGGATAACCCCTCCCCCCCCGCAATCCCCTCCCATAATAGCACTTCCCTGCAGTCATTGGTGCTTCGGTGATGTCTTCCATGCCTCCGGTCAGCTGATATCCCATACTGCACTGGGACCCGATCACCAGATGACCGGGCCGCAGTGCACTATGGGAGACCAGCTGACCGGAGGGAGAACATCACCGGAGCCCCAACCACCAGTCCCTGGAGTCAGGTAAGTAAATTTTTTTTTTGCAGTGTATCAGCTTGCGGTCTGTTTAGACCACACAGCTGATCACTGGGGCCGGCTCCGGGCTCTGCTCTACCTTTTAGAGTGGAGTAGGAGTCCGGTAACCGGGGGAAACCCTGGATAACGCCACCTACAGGCGTTATTATAACAGGGCTTTCCCCGATATTTTTTTACAATTTATTTTTAGTAACTTTGGCCAGATCACATTTCCCATTACAATTATAGGAAATGCGATCTGCTTACTAAAAATAAGTGATACTTAGGGGTTGGAGTAGAATTTTACGAATTCTACTCCAATTGCTCTGTAATAACTATAGGTGATACTAAAATAATTTGAAAAGGGTGTGAAAACACCCTTTTTCACTTTATTTTAGTAAAAATAATGTTAATAAATAGAGCCCTATATGAATTAAAAATATCCGAGAATTTGAACACATTCATCATATGGGACAATAATATACACAGCAATTATCACACAAGCAGATTTGCATAACATATACATTTGCAACAATACAGGCCCAACCATTTGGTAACACCGACCAGCGAGGCTTGTAGCAACCCTCCACAATAATACATGTAACAACCTGAAACAAAGTTTTAACACATTGCAGTGTAACAATCCTTAAATCCAGTGGATCCCAACAAAAGCTCCAGTGGTCCAGTGTCACACTAGTTTTCTACTGCAAGTCACACAATCCAACAGATGGTATATTGATGCCTCATGTGTATACTGTATCTCTGATTCAAGAGACTACTAGTTTCCAGGGAGGAGCAGACTGCAGTGCTAGACCCATTGGAAAGGCTGACAAGATTAGAGGACTACTGCGTCGAAGATAGTAAAACTATGTAGAAGTTTGCACGTTGAGTGGATTCATGCTTTCATGTTACTGCATCTATAGAAAGTTTTATTTGAAATGTTTTGCCTATGACAGTGGTTCCCAAACTGGGTGCCGTGGCACTGACAGGGGTGCCTCAGGTTGGTGGTCCAGTACCAATTAAAATTATTTTTAGTCTGTGTGATAGGCAAAACCAGTGCTAATGGCCGCCAACCAAAAAATACGTGGACTAAAAGAAGTGCAGCTCTGTCAACCACCACATAACTGACCCTCAGGGTGACATAAGCACAATATACTTCACTTACATTTTGCTGAACTTCTCAATGTGAAACTTTTGGCCCAGGGGTGCCATGGAAAAAAATGGTGATACTCTAGGGCGCCGTGATTTGGAAAAGTTTGGGAACCACTGGCCTATTATGAGAAAGCCATTAAGACTTTTATAAAGTACTGCGGCGTTTTCAAAAGTTTATGCCAATTATTTGAGTGACAAACTTAATTAGTTTAAATAAGCAGCATTTAAATAAGTAGCCAAACGTTCAAAGTTAACTTGTGCCTTATTACTATGAAAACTAATCGCACAGTACTGCAAAATTATGGGCCAGGTTAAAAAATTGGTGCCTTTCTTAAGTAAAGAAAAGTAGCCCTGGGGAGATATTGTAGCCCTTCTGTACTGCCTCTGTGCTCAGCAGATTATCAAACAATTTGCTAAAAGCATACTGCTGCTGGTAATGCAATCAAAAGAAGTGTTTTATTATGCCAATATGTCACACAAAAATATTTCATGACTTACACAGAATGAGTCACAAAATTGCTGAATCATATTCTCTGCTAAAGTAATGTAACTTGCAGGACATAAAAAACACACTTCATTTTATAACTTCCTGTGGTGATTGTTGCCAGAGCCCAGACCAGTGAAAGTCAGAAAGGAAATTGTTGCAGCTGAAAAGAGACATGGGGCTCTGTGTGAGCTGAACTCAATGTATTTTCTCCCTTCTAGAACATACAGTTATTTCTCAAGTGCTGACATTAAATTAAGGGATTGGGGAGATGTATCAAACCTTGGTGAGAGATAAAGTACCAACCAAACAGCTTCCAACTGTCATTTTTCAAACACTGTAACATGGCAGAAGCTGATTGGTTGGCACTTTATCTCTCTCCACTTTATCTCTCTCCGAGACATGATACATCTTCCCTATAGTGAAGCAGATTTACAAATGGAACAGTCACAATAGTCTTGTATTGGCCCTTAAAAGGGATTCCTATCTGCAGCAGAATGTCATTACTTAAACCAATGTGGTAGAGCAGCAGTGAGGCGTAACAAGCTGAAGAGACCTTTCATGAATGGTTGTTCGATAATGACACAATGCACTTGTACCCCATGTGATGCCCATGTTACGCCCTCTTCTGTTGCTTGAGAAAATAATTGAGAGGCATAAAACAGGTGATTGCAGGTGATCTATTTGTTCACAAGGTCATTGCAGTTTTAGCCCTTGATTATCTACATATATATGGGCGTGGACGGTCTCTTGATGTTGTCCTGGATGGTGGCTTGACACTTAAAAATAAATTATAAGCCACAATCAAATCCTCATTCTTTCAGCTGAGGAACATAGCCAGAATCAAACACTTCTTTCCCTCAGAAGACCTTAGTATGACTATTATCACATGCTCAAGGGAATTCCCCTCTATGGATATGGTAATTACGCAATATTATTGGACAGTCCTACTGTATCTACAAAGCGAGATCTACATTGTAGATCTGTATAGGAATGTCTGATTCTTGTGGTAACACCATCTTAGGAGAGGCCTTAGAACCATTGAAAAACGCATGAGTCTTCAATTGTTTAGTAGGCTGGTGCTTCTCTGCCTCCCAATGGATTCTATCAAATTTAATACTCGGCATATAAGATAGCCCCTTGCATAAAACCGAAGTCTTAAGCTCAGTCAATAAACGTGAGGATAGATTAAATACTATTTTTTCCGGGGAAGTGAGGGTCTCCCTAATCTTCTTCGACCGCGCCCACTGGTGCCCCATCCTAGTGTATTTTCTCCTTGACCGACCACAGGTTCAATGTCTTGGGTCCCTAAAGGGTCTTCTCTGCTAGATGGTTTTGTCTCAAAAGGACGATAACCTTCATTCCATCCACCATGTATCCAGTTATATACTCGGTTTTGTTTGTCACCTTGGCTATTTTCTGTTTCTTAAATTGTACCAGATCATGTTTGTATGTATTTATCTGGTTGGTTAATTTTACCAGCCAAGCAGTATTTGTATCGGCCTCAAAACTCGGTTTGTGTAAAACTTCAAAAGCTTTAATCTTTTCTCATATTATATTCAACTCTCTCCCCGACTCCTCAATAACAAGCAACATTAGGTCAGAACTGCACTTGTTTAAGACCCCAATCCATCTCTTAAAAAATTAAGGTTATAGCAACCAATGGTTGGACAGTTCTTAACATGGAACCACTGGGAAGCTTTTTTTTTTTTTAAATAGTCGCTAAGTGTTACTCCATGGTAATAAAAGTCCAACTCACATTCTTTAAGTTTCAACCAGTCACAATAAAGATGCTGCAAAGATATAGTAGTTGGATCATCACCAAACTTATTATGAGGCACCGTGTTACTTTCTGTGTAGTGCTGTATATCTTTGATGATATATTTTTTGTTGTGTAGCCTTGATGTAAACGCTATGTATGTTAAGTGTTCATTGTTTACTTGTTGATAGCAGTTACCCGAGCAACGGGAGCATGGTGATGTTGTCGACATTGGGCGCCGCCTGTTCCTGACGCCGGGTCCTGAGTGTTTTCACATGGTGGTGGAGGTGATATAAGTAAGTGTGTTGTTATTGTATTTTTGTAACCTGATGATGGAGCAAAAAAGTCATGCTCCGAAATGTTGGAACTTACCTATTACTTGAAGTAATTTATTTACCCAAGTGCCGCTGTCTCTGGAAGTATTTGTGGGCTCTCCGGCAGGGGCATCCTAACAGAGAGCACCAGGGATAATGTTGTGACTGAATTTGTAGTGCTGCCCCATGGAATGTGGCCCCATCGTATGCCAACATGTATATGATGATGATTGAACAGGACATTTTCTTCAGTGATGTCTATGTGTATGGCAAAGTCTTTTCTCTGCCAGATACATAGACGATATATTCCTTATCTGGAATGGAACTGCTGTACAGTTTTCTGAGTTTATTGAGAAGCATAATGCTTCTGATAGCCCTGTAAAATTCACATGCTGTTTTGATAAGCAGACTGAGAGCTTTCTGAATGTACAAGTGAGGCTCGAGGAAGGCAGGCTGAATACTTCTGTGAACAATAAGTCTACCAATCATAATACGATTCTTTACTGCAACAGCTTTCACCCTAAACCACTCAAATTCGGTGTATCATATTCCCAGTTTATTCCTGCCTGCAGGATCTGTAGCAGTGATGAGGCAGCTGAGCAGCAAATAAACAACATGGTACCTCAATTCCTTGAGGGGGGTTACTCAAAGGTGATTTTAGAACGAGCTAAAAATAAGGCTTTGGGTATCCCATGGGAACATCTATTAGTGGGTGCTACTAGGAAGATCGAAGATGATAACAGAATGGCGTGGGTTTGTCATTTAATGCACTGAGTGGACGTATAAAAAAGTCCACCAATAAATGTTGGCCCATCATTAAAACTGATCCTGAATTGAGGCTTTTAAATACTAGGATTAGGCCATTTTATACCAGGGGCCGGAATCTGAGAGATTGGGTGGTTAAGATGGACATCACGGTTTGGGATAGATCGGCATATACACATTTTCTAAGACCTAAGAACGGCTGCTTTAAATGTTTAAGCTGTCTTACATGCCATTATTTAATAGCTAATAACAGCTTTTGCCATCCTCATAGTGTTAAAAAATATTTTATTAAACATAGGGTTAACGTGTACTACATGCTTCATTGTGTACTTGATGACCTGTTCCTGTGGGCTAGCCTATGTCGGTAAAACCGATAGAACACTAAGAGAGCGCATGGCCTTACACAGGTCTGCTATCAGGGCTGCCCTTAAAAATGCCAGTAGTGACCAGCCGGTAGCTGGTCACTTTCTACAAGCTAGACACAGCATTTCATCTATGAGATACATTATAATAGACCATATTACAAAGCCCAACAGAGGAGATGATAGATCCCTGTAGCTCTTGCAGTGTCATGCTGGATCTATAGACATAGGGGTCTATTTACTAAGCAGTGTTAGGAGACAGAGTGAAAAGTGATAAGTCTGTGATAAGGTGCCAGCCAATCAGTTCCCAACTGTCATCTCATAGGCTGTGTTTGAAAAATGACTGTTGGGAGCTGATTGGCTGGCACTGCTTAGTAAATAGACCCCTTAATACTCTAGCACCTCGGGGGTTAAATGAGACCTTAGGGCTATTTTGTTTTGGATATATGGGAAATGGAGGATATA
The DNA here is from genome assembly GCA_031769625.1 of Taudactylus pleione. Classification (NCBI taxonomy): domain Eukaryota; kingdom Metazoa; phylum Chordata; class Amphibia; order Anura; family Myobatrachidae; genus Taudactylus; species Taudactylus pleione. The sequence continues at coordinate 7,219,314 of JAUIMM010000300.1, forward strand.
TGTTCAGAAATTTTGTTATTATTCTATTTGTCATCACTAATAGTCTTGTGGGTGGATCAAGTGATGCTATCATTTGTAATTGTATTGTAATGATAAATATTGGTGATATGAGTTCAGCATTTATAGCTGAGCTTTAAGCAATACTTACTGTTTGATCGAGGGTGAAGTTCATGGATATGGTTTAGATCTAGTTGGGGATCATTTTCTAATGATATTATTATGAGGCACCTTGTTGCTTTCTGTGTTAAGTGTAGTGCTGTATATCTTTGATCATTATATTTTTGTTGTGTAGCCTTGATGTAAACGCTATGTATGTTAAGTGTTCATTGTTCACTTGTTGATAGCAGTTACCCGAGCAATGGGAGCATGGTGATGACGTCGACGTTGGGCGCCGCCTGTTCCAGACAACGGGTCCTGCGTGTTTTCACATGGTAGTGGAGGTGATATAAGTAAGGGCCTGATTCAGACCCACTCGCGAGCGGCTGTCTGCTCGCAAGTGGGTCGATGTTATGCACTGAGCATGCGCACGACGGAGGGAGCTCCGTCGTGCGCATGCGCTAGACGCGATGAGCGAAGGAAAGTCCTTCGCTCGTTGTGTCTGATCAAAGGGGGCGTGCTGTCGATGTTGATTGACAGCACGCCCCCTTTGGTGGGCGTGCCGGGGGCGTGCCTCCCTGGCGGGGGCGTTCCCACGGGAACGCCTCCCGTCAGAAGCCGGCCCACTGACATCACTAGTGATGTCAGTGGGAGTGATTTTGGCTCTGATAGAGCCAAAATCACTCCGGAGCTTGCGGTTGAAAACCTCAACCGCAGGCTCCGGCTCGCAGTTTCGATGGTCGCGATGGTCACAACCATCGCGGCCATCACAATGCACGCTCGTATAGGCTGTGGGTGGTGACCCACAGCTATACGAGCGTCCAGGAGGACGCTCCATTTTCATGGAGGGCGGCCCTCATTCAGAGCGTGCGCTCTGCTCAGAGCGTACGGCTCTGAATGAGGGCCTAAGTGTCTTGTTATTGCATTCTTGCACCCTGATGATGGAGCAATAAAGTCACACTCCGAAACGTTGGAACTTACGTGTGACTTAAAGTAATGTATTTACCCTAGTGCCGCTGTCTCTGGAAGTATATATGATGATGATTATCCGTTTAGTCGACATCTACTTTCGGACATTTTATGGATCAGTGAACGCCACGCTTCTCTTTCTCTGACCGCTTCCTGCAGGTTATTTATGGGCATGTTCGTGTCAGCCTTTATTGTGTCCAGCCAACGAGTTCTTTGTCGTCCTCTTCTTCTGGACCAGCTGATGAATCCAAGCATTAGCGCTGTTTTTAGGGAATTAGCCCGCACGACATGTCCAAAATACGAGAGTCGTTGTTTGGTGATCTTGCCTTCTAATGATATTTTTGGTTTGACACGTTCTAGGACTGCCTTGTTCGTATTCATTTCTGTTCATGGTATGCGCAACATTCGCCTCCAGCACAACAATTCTAAAGCGTCAATTCTCTTGCGATCTGCCTTCTTGAGTGTCCAGGTTTCGCATGCATACATAAAGATCAAAAAAACAATTGCATTGACCAACCGTGCTTTTGTTGCGCTGCTGATATCGTTGCTCTTCCATGTCTTCGTCATTCCTAGCATAGCATTGCGGCCAAGTGCAATTCGTCGCTTTATTTCAGTAGATGATTCTCCACTGTGATCAATCTTAGAACCCAGAAAGAGGAAGTCTCGTACCGATTCGAATATATGAATATTAATGATTCTTAATAGTCGCTAGTCGCTATTTAGCGTTGCAAGTTGCTTAAGAAAACATTGCTTTCCAGTCCAATCTTGTGGTTCCAAAGCACAAAAAGTTATTTATGTAAAGAAAAAGTAACACGGTGATAGATTTAACAATTAGAGTAAAAAGCAATAATAAAGTACAAGCCGATACATACGTGTGCGCACTGGTCACAGTATACAGTTATCAATCCAGAAGCCTGTGATCATCAAAGAGGATGTCTGAACACTGGGATCGGGACACCGCTTATATACCTTACAGAGTTCTGAGTTAACAAAGGAACTAGTTTACAAGTTTCTATTGGTTCTTGCTTCTGGATAATCTGGTCATTGGTCGATTCATACGTTGTCATCAGGGGCATGGCTCAGTTCTCCAACGGTCTCTTTGTGTAGCTTCCCGCCAAACAACTGGTTAATACTGGCTACAACACTACATGCATGTTATAAGATTTATATTCAATAACTCCCTATCATCCATCTCTAGCGGACGCATTATTCGACTTCTTTGCCGATAGATACGGATGTCTGCAATTAAACAAGGATTTAGTATGATACCAAACATGACATGTCCACTATATTCTAAACCTTAGATCTCGTTTAAGTACATATTACATAATAATTATTAGCTAAAAATACCTTTAATAACACTGGTTATTAACTTTAAAGTGTGGGAACCATCTTGCACATATGCGTCCTCATATGTGCGTCTGTGTGTTGAAATAGCAAATATATACAAATGAGCGTCCATGTGTAAGTATGTGCATACGCATATGAGCGTCCGTGTATATAAGTATATATACATTTATATGTGAGTGCGTTATGTGCATCAGTGTATGTGTGTTGTTAATACGCAGTTTAGCGTATCGGATTGCGCGACGCAAAGTAACGTCGTGGAAAACACATCATCAGACCATAGACGATTAGACCATCAGATAATAATTGTACAATGATCATAACCAATTATTTGACTTTGACAATATATATACAGTATATATACCGGTGACCCGCTGGTACGGGAGCAATTTCATCTTGCCACACCCCCTGCATCTGATAACAACCAATGCCATTTCACCACAGTCCTCTGCATCTCACAATAGCCTCCTGTTCTCAATACTGCCTCTTGCATTTCACCACAGCATCATATATTTCACCACAGCCTTGCACCTCACCACAGGCCCCTGCTTTTCACTCCTGCTTCTTAAAATAGTCCCCTGCATCACACCACAGGCCTCTGCATCTCTCCACACACCCCTGCATCTCACTCCTGCCACCTGCATCTCACCAGTGTCACCACTACCCCCACTGCTGCTGCCCTACAGCTGGCTGGGGCCTGGCCACTGGGATGTGCTGGGAAGGGCAGGAGAATCATGGATTAAAGACTTGTACTGCAGCTACCATAAGCATTATCAGCAACATGTCCCCGTGGCTGGGACACCAGTGCATATTTCTGTAGCCTCCATGCGCACCCCTCCCCAGCTGCCAAACATGGCGATGAGCAATGTCCTCTTTGCCCAATGTACCCTATATTTCCTGGGCTTCCTGCTGAGGTTCCTTGCCGTGGTGCCCCTGTCCGACAACAGCGTTGACTTCCATGGGAGATGCCTCCAGTCCCCGAGGCATATGGCTGAGCAGGAACATCACACTGGAGAGGGAGCATTTTGCGGTGGTGGAGTGGTGGCCAGAGTCTGCCTACAGGTTCAGCGTAGGGATGGACATCGGAATCTGATGGTAACTAACCATTGATGTTGTTGTTCCGAATGTAGTGTTAGTACCATTTTATGGTGGCAGTCCGATGTTTGCCCCCATTGAATGGAAGTAATTCTATGGTGTTTCAATGGTTGTTTGTTTTTTTTAAACTCCTGATAGCTGTGTGTCCGTCCGTTCCCCCCCCCCCCCCCTGGGTGCATTCCTGGCTACTGTGACTGCATCAGGGCATCTTCATGGGTTCATTGGACGCTGCTACTCACTCTATGTCTGCCTCAGTCGTGTTCCTGCTCACTCCCTGGCTCCCTTCCCTCTCTAGGCTGCTGCTAAGCAACACGGCACGTTGCTACAGTAGCTCTGATTGGCTCAAACTTTGCTGTTTTAGCACCATGGGCAGCTAATTAATCTACTTCAGCTTGGTGTAAGATTAGATTTTTTTTCTGTGACTGCTTCACTATAGTAGTCACTACTCGGCTCCCTTTTGTCACAGATAAATGGTTCAAACCCCATCAAAATCCGTCCAGTGGTTCAAGAGATTAACCCAAACGGACTCACAGACCCCAGAACCTGTAACTTTATTTTATGTATATAGAGATAAAACTAAGTAGTGATAAAAATGATGTCATCACATTGGTATTTAGTGACAGTTGGTATAAATTCTGACCCCTCCCGTGTTGGTTATGTTAATATCTGTAACACACATCTACAGTCTCCAAACACTGCTGTTATTTCCCATACTTACTCATCACATACCACCTCATGAAGAAAACACAGACTCCTGATAATCACCCAATAACAACATTACAGAATAATCCACCACTGAAAATGTATAACAGTATGGAAGAGAGGAAAAAGGAACACAGGGATACACAGGTCACATACAAAAATAAATGAGAAACATCAAGGATGTTTAAAAAAAAGTACAATTGTAAAGATGACAAGAAAAAAGTATAATCTATATAATAAAATTAAAGTGCTGATAAAAATAAGGTCATGATGATGGTGCGCACCTGCTGATCGGGCCTAATGAGCATGGCATGCGCCTACCACTGAGTCTTATTAAATAAAAACTTCCACCCTCTCTGAACTCCCTGAACTATGCCTCTGCCCCCCCCTAAACAAATGCAAAATAATGACACTAGCTGTTAATAAAGTTTAAATACACAAGGCATGTGCACATTAGGGCCCTCATTCAGAGCCGTACGCTCTGAGCAGAGCGCACGCTCTGAATGAGGGCCGTCCTCCATAACTATGGAGCGTCCTCCTGGATGCTCGTATAGCTGTGGGTCACCACCCACAGCCTATACGAGCGTGCAGTTTGATGGCCGCGATTGTCTTGACCATCGCGACCATCGAAACTGCGAGCCGGAGCCTGCGGTTGAGGTTTTCAACCGCAAGGCCCGGAGTGATTTTGGTCTATCAGAGCCAAAATCACTCCCACTGACATCACTAGTGATGTCAGTGGGCCGGCTTCTGACGGTAGGCGTTCCCTTAGGAACGCCCCCCGTCAGGGAGGCACGCCTCCGGCACGCCCACCAAAGGGGGCGTGCTGTCAATCAACATCGACAGCACGCCCCCTTTGTTCAGACACAACGAGCGAAGGAAAGTCCTTCGCTCGTCGCGTCTGGCGCATGCGCACGACGGAGCTCCCTCCGTCGTGCGCATGCTCAGTGCAGAACATCGACCCACTTGCGAGCGGACAGCCGCTCGCGAGTGGGTCTGAATCAGGCTCTAGGTCCACTGTGCATGCCCAAGAGTTAGTGCAGTGACATACACAGGGCACGCTGCTCCCTGTGAGACAATGGCTGCAAGAACTGAATATGGGCCCACAAAGGAGGAGCTAAAATAGAAACACAGATACAGAGGAACAAGAGAGCGAGAGGGGGAGAAAGAGAAAGACAGAGAGGTGAAGAGAGAGCAGAGGCAAGAGAGAGCAGTAGGAGAGAACAAAATAGGGGAATAGAAAAAGAAACATTGGACTAAGAAAGAGTGGGAATGTATAAGAGGGAGGAAGAGGAATAGAGGAAGGAGGAGGAAGAGATATGGGGAAGAGAGAGATGGAGTAAGGACAGGAGACAAGGGGGTGCACTGAAGAGAGAAAGGAGGAATGAGAGTGAATAAAAAAACAAACAATATAGAATACAGATCTTTTTATGCGTATGGGTATGTAAAGTGCGGCCAGCTAGATGGTTCTGTACGGAATTCCTCCTGTTATTTTTGTTCCTCACTTAGAACCATACCATAGCAGATTGGACATTCCACAGAATGATGAAGCAAAAGTTTAAATGGAAAATTGCCTGGCTGGAACCTCACACCTCTGCTGTAAAACATTCACTGCAACCTTCATTACCTCTACCTGTGTCCATGGTATTCTTTTCTACTGAGAAGTAAATAATTGTATTTGGCCATGGGTATACATTGTGTATAATATATGGGTACGGATCTGACACGTAGATCCCTTAGGCTTACTGGTTACGTGGTATTACCTGGCTTACATATGAGTGGGGGTGGGGGGAGCATTTATGAAATCTAGAGCAAAAGAATAAAGCCGCATATCCATTACATGATTAATGAGCGATTGAACAATAGCGATATCGTTCAAATCGTCCAATTTATCGTGTAGTAGATATGTGCCTTAAATTTTTCCCTTGCAACAAACTACATACAGTATTTGTTTTTTCATTTGAAGCTGCTAAACACTGCTCACCCTGCACCCATGAGACATATGCCACTGTGATGGCCGCAAGGTGAGGGAGAAGGGGTTGAAATGATGGCAGGTGGTGACCACCGTCTTATTCCATGCACCGAAATTGAATGGCCACCATATAGTCGTTTTTCTAGCATGATTTAACAAAAAATAAAAAAATAAAAACAGATGTCTGATTAGCTGCCATTATTCATTACCATTCCTTGTAATCTTTAAAGGTTTAAACTTTAAAGCATTAAGCTAATGTGTGGGTATGTTTAGTCACAGAAAAGTAACATTGTGATTAACTGCATATTAACTATAGATCATCAGTCGGATAGAATATTATAGAACCTAAGAGTTAACGTCCACGGCATTGCCACCTCTGCAGCAACAGGAATGCAGTTAAATGGATGCAGTCAATTCTGGTATAGCTTGAGGTCCTTGTCTTAAAGATTAAGTGATTTGTTCTGGATTGGGAACAGGGTGAGAGCACAGCTGCAGTTATAATAACAGAGTTAGACAAAAGAAGATTTTATCCTCAGCGAGCCAAAATTTGACAGCACTTTTATTTCAGGTTTCATAGCCTTTGTTACATCAGCTTAATGTCTTAGATTAAACACATTGGGTCTCATTCAGACCCGCTCGTAAGCGGGTCGATGGTTGTGCACGCGCAAGCCCCATAGCGAGTTAAAAATTCACTCGCTCCGGGGCTCGCTACAAAAGGGGCGGCTGTCGATGTTGATCGACAGCTTGCCCCGTTTTGTAGGCGGGGTGGCTGGACAGGTTCAGGAACGCCTGCTATTTGTGGGCGGCCCTACAGACATCACCAGTAATGTCAGTAGTGAGCTTCCGGCTCTATTAGAGCCGAAAGCTCACTGGGGCTTGCGGCAGACGAGAACCTACCACAAGGGTCTCCTCCCCTCCGCTCACCTCCCTGTCCCCCACCTACCTGGCCGCTGCAGCCGCAGACCACGACCTCCCGTCTGAAGAGGAGAAAACAGTAAAGTTTATATATATATATATATATATATATATATATAATTTTTTTTTAACTTTACTGTGTTCTGCCGGGAGAACACAGTCGGAGCAGCAGCCGGAGCTGGAGGAGGGACGAGGGAGTGACGGAGGGAGCCGGAGGAGGACCTGCCCAGATGAAAGCAGGTAAGTGTAAAATGTTATACGCTACCTGAGAGTGGCGTATAGTAACACCATCAAATTCCAAAAATACGTAATTTTCGGAATTTGATGAATAGCCTAATTTCCACATTCCCATAATATGTATGGGGAGTGTGAAAATTAACACAGGCGGACGTATCCAAGAGATATCAGTGATATCTCCTGTGTTAAGTTTGTTAATGAATACTAAAATGACGGTAATTAAGGAAAATGTCCTTAAAACCGTTATTTTAGTGTTGATGAATAGGACCCTCAGACATGAAAGGCCCATCGGGGGAATGCATGTTAGAGGCGAATGCTTAAGGGGTGTGGTCAGTCACCACTTAGGTTTGGGTAGCCATTAGAGAGTGCATAATCTGGGCTGCTGTATAAATATGGATAGAAAAGGGAACCTAGCGCTCACTGCTTTATAAATATATAAATAACTTACAGTGCATGTTTGATAATGTTCCAGATTGATAACAGCAAGGCATTGGAGTGAATATACATTATTGACCTGGGAATGCAGTATAATGTAATATGTATAATAATTAAGCACATGATGCTGGTGCCAATGGTGCCACTTGTTGATTTTTTACACGATTTGCCCGATTATGACGAATCGTGATGACAAATCGTGTAAAATATGCCCAAATCATGAGTGTCCAGTCACGATCACGATGCCGATGCATGGACCCACTGGTCGTACATCGCATCTTCAGATCTGCAGTGCTGTAGGGCAGATCTGCCAATCTCAGTCACGATGCACTGGATGCATGATAGATCATTTGTCACCTTGGACAGTTTTTAACACTAATCGTGACCCTGACTGCTGGGGAGCTGCTGGGGAGAGTTCAAGGGGAAATCGGACACGATGTCAGATTGTGAGCACATCGCCAAGTGAGTAGGCACCTTCAAACTCAATTAGAATTGCATTGTAAAAAAAAAATCTAAGATCTTACCACTGGGATGACTTAATTGTAGGTTAGTGAAATAATGCAGAGCTACAACACCATTTCAGTCACTGACAGGAACTTTGTTCATTAAAGACCGCATAGCCAACAAGAGGAGGGGACAGGTTTGTGTCATGACCACCCACTTTGACTGACAGGAGGGTGAAACTTGGTGTAGTTTCTATAGAAGCTAACCAAGCACCCATGTTCATCAGTGGTCCTGCTCCACCATGTAACTGACCCTCTAATAGAGTAACAATGTATAATCCAAGTGCACTGTCTGGAACCTGACCATGACCCCTTGAAGAGGAGGTGGGCCCTCAGACAGTGTTGACCACCAGGGATTTCTCCTGTCCCCCTGTGGGCCAGTTCAACCCTCATCAGAAGGCAAATCATTTAACTGTATATTGTTGGACTGTTGGAGGCTACCAGAGCACCTGGAGAAAACCCATGCAAATATACAAATGTGAGAACATACAAACTTCACACAGATAGTGCCTTGGTTAGAACAGTACCCATGGCATGCACTTGTGTGTATGGGTGCATGCATGCATGTGCGTGTGTGTACGCACAAGTGTATGTAAAAAATGGAAAACAGGTGCCTTCTAGTGCAGTAAAAATGTTAAAAAAATTGTCAGAATTCGAACTGCAGGTAGTCTGTCTACTAAAAAAGATTTGACTCACTTGTTTTTTTCTTTTGGACCAGCTTCACTTTGTAATATTACAAAGAATAGTAGGCCTAATGCATTTTTCCCTTGGTCTACAGCTTGTAGATTTTATCAGGGGAAGTGCAGTTTATTCCCCCTGATGAAGTCTACAAGCTGTTAATTCTGGAATTCTAGTTTTCTAAAAAAAAAATTTACATTTAGAACTTTTTACACTTGACAGCTGAATATTTGGTGCAATATGTGTTTCATAGCAGCTTGGAAAAATATCTAATGGGGCTCGAAACATTGCTAATACTGGAGATTATATAAATATACATATATATATATATATATATATATATATATATAAATCACAGGGGCTCTGCACTCACCATAATACCTAACAACAATAATAATAATAAACAGTGGGGTTTTGGTTCATGAAATGATCAATGCATTTAAGCTTGCAGCCCGCGTCATGGGACCCCACTTTACTGCAAGTCCCTACTCTATTGCTCAGAATTATAACATGGACATAGCCATCACATTAGTGTTAAACTCAGGGTATGCTATCAAGGTTTAAAGCTCACAGCAACTTTGCTTTTAAACGTGAGACCGTTATCAAGCACACCTGTTGCAAAGCACCTAGGAAAACAGCTGACACAAGTTACATTAAACTAGTTAAAAGGGGTGTATGAGAAATTGTGATCACAAAAATGATTAATTATAAAAATTAATCACAATAAACAAAAAGCACTAATCCACGGCACTCACCATTCCTAGATTTGGGGTGCAACATGGTATGTGACCACATTGTTTAAATAGAAATCACAGGGGCTCTGCACTCGCCATAATAACTAATAATAATAATAAAAATAATAAACAGTAGGGTTTTGGTTCATGAATTGATCAATGCATTTAAGCTTGCAGCCCGCGTCACGGGACCCCACTTTACTGCAAGTCCCTACTCTATTGCTCAGAATTATAACATGGACATAGCCATCACATTAGTGTTAAACTCAGAGGAAGTGCAGTTTGTTCCCCCTGATGAAGTCTACAAGCTGTTGATTCTGGAATTCTAGTTTTCTAAATAAAAATAAATAAATTTACATTTCGAACTTTTTACACTTAACAGCTGAATATTTGGTGCAATATGTGTTTTACAGCAGCTTGGAAAAATATCTAATGGGGCTCGAAACATTGCTAATACTGGAGATTTTAAATATATATATATATATATATGTGTGTGTCAATAAATAGAACAAAGGGGGCGCTCCATAGTGGTTATAAAAGATTTAATCATAAAAACAACACAGACAAGCCTGTCTGTAACATTACCAATCGTACCGTAAATCACACTGAGTGGGCTCATTACCACTTGGCTTCAAATGTAGGTATACCCGGCAACCACCGTCAGCCGTTCCTTGTCCTCCGGGGGTAAGCCACACACCACCACTCAACGGCTGCAGCACGTCCTTCCACCTCAAACCGGGGATCGGGCACCGGGACGCCGGGTCACGTGAGTTGTGCTGGACTATTTATATTGTTTGGTCAATTTTATTGAATATATGAATATATTACAAGCAAAGTGATAAAGTGAGCACCTGCTTATGTTGTTTATATATATATTATATATATATATATATACCTCATATGCATATAAATTTATATACACATATACACGATTTGGGTACGGGATATGCCGGGGCTCGGGATCCCAGCGGTCAGAATCCTGACGCCAGCATCCCGGCAGGGTTAGGATACCGACACTTGTCGGTCAGTATACTAATCCTCCCCCTCTTCCTAACCCTCCCTTCCTGGTGCCTAAACCTAACAGCCACCCCCAGTGCCTAAATCTAACCTCTCCCTGCTCGCAGCCTAAACCTAACACCCTCCCTTAGTGCCAAACCCTAACCCTCCCCCTAGTGCCTAACCCTTCCCCTAACTCCAGTACTTACCATTGGAAAGCCAGTATTTGGAATGCTAGCGTCAGGTTTCTGACAGGTGTCGGGATTCCGGCGCCTGCATTATAAGAGCCGACATCCTAAGTGTCATGATTTTGCCCGGATCCCACACACACACACACACATTAATAAATAAATACACAATGTCTTCTCACAGGCAACACCATCAACAAACTTGATTCCTATACAAATCTCAGAGCAGTTTGCTCACGTTGCGGACCATTCACGGTACAGTGTGAGCAAGTTCTCTAAACATGCTTTTCTGGACAAACTTATTGTTTTGTCTCATTCAACCTTCAAAAAATGCCTCTGAAGAAGTCCCCAGATCAGGGGCGTATTTATAATGGGTGCAGGGTGTGCAGTGCACATGGGCCTCTGGGTCCACCCTGCACCCATATTATATTTACCACCCCAGAGTCCCACATCAGTGCAGGTGTCAGCACTGCAATAAATGCCTGGAAAATGGCTGCCGCAGCCATTTTCCTGGCGTTTTGCACATGTGCAGCATGGAAAACACAGAGAAAATGGCCGCCCCGGCCATTTTCCCTGGAGAAGTATACATATATCAAAATGTCATCAGCGCTAAAAACAAAAATACACTAAAAGTGGATGGTTTGGATTAAAAAAAATGACATTTAATATGGTGCAGATAAAAATCAACAATATACTATACACATGTGCCTATTGTCAAATTCAAGATAATCAAGAAATTCTCTATTGGACAATTATATCAGTCTAAATTCATCTGAATCAACATAATTGCAAATTTGGATACTTTCATTTATGTCCATATATTCCCCTATTAGCAGCAAGATTAATTACCAGGTCTAGGAGTCCGAGATGTCATACAGGGGTCTATTTACTAAGCAGTGTTAGGAGACAGAGGGCCTGATTCAGAGTCGCTCGTAAGCGGCTGCTCGTTCGCTGTAAGCGATGTTCGCACAACTGCGCATGCGTATGGGTCGGAATGCGCATGCGCAAACCAGTCAATGCGGTCAGAAATCGTGCTATCGCAAAACAGCGAGGGGCTGCTAATTTGATTGACAGAATGTACCGTTTGTGGGTGGCAACAGGGGAAGGTGCTTGAAAACGGGGGAGGGGAGATCCGAACGCAGGCGTGCCTAATGGTCAAAAGGGCATTTACTGGGAGTGCATAATTAGTAAAGGAGCGTCATCGACCACGTCACTTGGTTGTCTATTAGCCTGAACTGGTCGCAGTGATAGCGGTAAGAAAAACCTACCACAAGCACTGCGAGCAGTTCAGATGCCTTTCGATGTACCCGATTAATCTAATAAATACCGGAGATGACGTGTGATGCGAACGGCAAAGGGGCATCTTTACAAAATAGCGTGCGCATTTTTCGTTCGCTCGCTCAGACATAGAGGCGTCAACAAACCGCAAAGAGTGAGCGCTCAATTTAAATAGCTGGCCCCTTTTTTGGAATGACCGTCCGCAAATAGCGTCCGGGTCTGAATCAGGCCCAGAGTGAAAAGTGATAAGGTGCCAGCCAATCCGCTCCTAACTGTCATTTTTCAAACACAGCCTGTGAGATGACAGTTGGAAGCTGATTGGCTGGCACCTTATCACTTTGCACTCTGGGCCTGATTCAGACAAGCTCGCGAGCGCTGAGCGCTCGCAAGCGGGTTGATGTTGCCCAAGTGCGCATGCGCACGACGGACCCGGGTCCGTCGAACGCATGCGCGAGACCCGAATAACGGCGGCCAAGCCGTCGTTATGGGTCTCGCACCAAAGGGGGTGTGCTGTCGATGGTGATTGACAGCATGCCCCCTTTGGTGGGCGTGCCAGGGGCATGGCTGCCCAGACGGAGGCGTTCCCATGGGAACGCCTACTATCTGGGGCCGGCCCCACTGACATCACTAATGATGTCAGTGGGAGTGCTTTTGGCTCTGATAGAGCCAAAAGCACTCCAGGGCTTGCGGCAGCGAGATCCTACCGCAGGGTCTCGTTGCAAGCCCAATGGTCGCGATGGTCTTGACCATCGCGACCATCATTTTGGCCGCTCGCTATAGCTGTGGGTGGTCACCCACAGCTATGCGAGCAGCCAGGAGGCCGCTCCAAAAAGGAGCAGGGACGGCCCTGATTCAGAGCGAGCGCTCTATCAGAGCGTCCGGCTCTGAATCAGGGCCTCTGTCTCCTAACACTGCTTAGTAAATAGACCCCACAGTCCCTTAGCAGTGTTGTTTGCACAGATTGGGCTGGTATCATTCCACTAATTCCAGGGATCATAGATACTATGCAGTCCCTTAGCAGCGTTGTTTGCATAAAGATGGGCTGATGTATATCCACCGGGTATCTTTATGGTCTGCCAGTAAACAAAGGGGAGGAAGAAAGGGCAGAGTCCGCAACAGAGTCTCAAGATGTAGTGAAAATTGGTCCAGAGAGGGCATCAACTGAGAGGAGGGGGCCCAGGACGGAGATTGCACATGGGCCCCCTCCTCTCCTGCCCCAGATGTAACACAAGGGACGAAATGCATTGGAAAGTTCCTGTTGTGCCTCAACTCCTGAGTCAGATAAGCATATTTTCTATTTTAAAATTGTACGAGTCCATTTATGTATCTATTTTATTAAAACTGTATGTTATTTGTTTTTTATGCTACAGTACACCATTGGAGGCTGCTCTCTTTTTTATATATGTGCCCTAGTAACAGCTGCAGAATACTGGAATTATATTCATAGGCTGACTAAATTCCTGTAATTAACATCCTGGTACGGAGTACTTAGTACCATTGGGAGCTGCTTTTTTTTTTAGCTAAATACAGGGTAGATGTGCTGTTCATGATGGGAGTGTTATTCTTTGTTTAATACATTTTTGATTATTTTATGTGTGATTTCACATTTACAATTCACAACTCTATTTTGCATGTGAGCACAAATTTTATATCATCAGTATTACACTATGGCCCTCATTCAGAGCCGCTCACAAAAAGCGAGCGCTCGCTCTGAAGGAGGGCGACCGCTTTTGTTTTAAAAGCCAGCCTCCTGGCTGCTCGCTAAGCTGTGGGTGACCACCCACAGCTTTAGTGAGTGACCAGGTGATGGTCGCGATGGTCGAGACCATCGTGACCATCGGGGCTTGCGACAAGACCCTTGTGGTAGGGTCTCGTCTACCGCAAGCCCCAGGTAGCTTCCTGCTCTAACAGAGTAGGAAGCTCCCTACTGCTCCCTACTGACATCACTGGTAATGTCAGTAGGGCCACCTACAAATGGCAGGCGTTCCTTCAGGAACGTCTACGTTTGTCCGGCCACCCCCCACCCCATGTACAAAATGGTGCGAGCTGTCGATCAACATCGACAGCTGCCTCATTTGTAGCAAGCCCGGGAGCCAGTGAATTTGTCACTTGCTCCAGGGCTTGCACACATGCACTGCGAGTGCTGCGCGTGCGCAGGCCCTCACCATCGACCCGCTTGCGAGCGCATAGCACTTGCGAGCGGGTCTGAATGAAGGCCTATATACAATCTTTCTCTCCTTTATACTTCCTGGAATAACATCAATAAAGATTATTTGGAAGACTAGAGACAAAGGAGGAAGGTTTTGAGATGTATAGATCTTGCACTATAAAGACATACATCTATGTACACTGAAGGCACTATTTCTTCAGAACATAGGCTGAGGTGGATGCCATGACCAGAAACCAAAGTCTTCATGGCTCTTGGTTGTCACAGTTTTTAATTTTAAAATTCTTGAAGCTCTATATACATAAAGTAGACAAAAACTTTTTACCTGCAGATTTCGATTGTAGTAGGGAAGGATATATTAAATTACTTAGCACCTGCCCTCACCAATTCTAATTTACTTTGATGTTAATCCCTGTTTCCAATCAACAAATTTAACACATTGTTCAAATCAGGAGATCCCCTGTACAGTATTTGTTTCCTCTGTAAATTAAGGGGTCTATGGGCCTGATTCAGAGCCGGACGCTCTGACAGAGCGCTCGCTCTGAATCAGGGCCAGTCCTCTGGTTTTTTAGAGCGGCCTCCTGGCCGCTCGCATAGCTGTGGGTGACCACCCACAGCTATAGCGAGCGGCCAGGAAGATGGTCGCGATGGTCAAGACCATCGCGACCATCGGGCTTGCGATGAGACCCTTGTGGTAGGGTCTCGTTGCCGCAAGCCCTAGAGTGCTTTCGGCTCTGTCAGAGCCGAAAGCACTCCCACTGACATCACTTGTAATATCAGTGGGGCCGGCCCCAGATGGTAGGCGTTCCCGTCTGGCCAGCCACGCCCCTGGGCCGCCCACTAAAGGGGGCATTCTGTCACTCAACATCGAAAACATGCCCCCTTTGGTACGAGACCCAGAGCGACGGCTTGCCCGTCACTATCCGGGTCTCACACATGTGCACGAAGGAGCCGGCTCCATCGTGCGCATGCGCACTGGGCCAATATCGACCCGCTTACTAGCGCTTAGTGCTCGTGAGCGGGTCTGAATCAGGGCCTATGTACTAAGCCTTGGAGAGACATAAAGTGGAGAGATAAAATACCAACCAATCAGCTCCTAACTGTCAGCTTACAGGTTGTGTTTGAATAGTGACAGTTAGGAGATGATTGTTTGGTCATTTATCTCACTCCACCTTATCTCTCTCCAAGACCTAGCACATAGACACCTATGGCCCTCATTCAGAGCCATTCGTTAGCAGCAGTACGCTCGTTGCGTTCCGATGTTGTGAAACCACGCATGCGCCGCTGTAACACTGCGCATGTGCGTACGGCAGATTGCGAGCTTTTTTGACTCGTTCGTCAAATTGCGAACAGGAAGTGACATGTGAAATGTGATTGACAGAACAGGCCGTTTTTGGGCGTTGACGGGGGTGGAGATGGGAAAACGCAGGCGTGGTGAGGCGTTTTTAAATTAGCTCATGCGAACGTCAAATGTGTTCGTACCAAGTCATACGTCACTGGCTGATCCTCTTTCCGTTCAAACTGCTCGCACAGCTTGGGGTGTGGATTACTCGACCACAATGGCGATGGTCTTGTCCTCCGGTCCGGGCCTCCTCGATGTTTCATCGATTTATCACGGCTTGTCAGAAAAACAATCAACTTTGAATTGAAAACCAGCTTGTAATGTGTTTTGAAAAGAGTTTTTTTGGTTAGCACAAAGCCGTACGCAGGTCAAAATCTCAGCTGCTAATTTCAGGATTACGCAATCAATTAGCGTACATTTTTAGGAATGTTCTTTACAATTTTTTTTATATTTTGTGATATTGTAACAATATTGTCATCATGTTTGTGTGTATTTTAACATTTTGCTTTGGCCTGGAGAATTTGCATCCTTTTTTAAATTTCAAAGTGTTCCTTAAAGAAACCATTTTTTTTTTAACCCTTTGTTTTGTTTTTTTTAATTTCGTTTTTGGCTTGTGGGCCAGGATTAACTCTAAACCATTTTTCAAATAATATCACAATACAATTGAGAACATTTGTAATTTTTTTTATTTCATCAACACATTTTTTAATATTTCATGTGCATTTGGCAATTAACGTTTTTGGTCATTGTTAGCCAATAATAAATGAAAGAATTATCCAAAAAATATTGCCAGTTTTGGCAAAATTAAAAAAACACATTAAAAACAATTCACAAGAAAGGAGAGGGAAGTTTTGGCCCTAAAGGAATATGGGGCAAGCACAGAAGGAGTGTGGGAAAAGTAGCCAGTGCTGTCATCGTTTTTTTCCCCGTTTGGCTGGGGTAGGGTGGGCGCCAGACCGGGTCCGGGAAGTCCTCTGGCTGGCCTGTCCAGAGGCAGATGTTGTGGCCTCTGGACTAGGCACAGGGCTAGGCACATTTGGAGGAATGGCTGTTGTTGTGCCAGAGGTGGAGGATCCTGATGTTCCGGCAGGAAGGGAGGTCGGCTCCACCATGTGCTGGCGAATGAGCTGCTCCAGGGCATTGGCTATTCTGATGTTGGCCCTGGTATTTTCAGCCAGGGCCTGACCAATGGTCACGTTGGCCGCAGCATTTTGCTCCAGGGCCTCAGCCACCCGTACCAGACTGGCGTCCATCCTCTGCAGAATCTCCGTATGGAAATCCGATTTAAAATTGAGTTCTGTGAGGAGGGACACTGCCTGCGAGGGGGATTGCCCTGGACTGGCTTCTGCAGGGTCCTCAGCCGGATGTACTGGTTCCTCCCCTGCAGAGCCAGCAGAAATTCTGCGGCCAAGGCTCCCCTCTGGAGCAGACTCATCCGCCTGTGTCTCTGTGAGAAAAAAGAGAAAAGAGGAACATTAGAATCTACATATTGTCACAAAAACATTTCAGAGCTGGTTACATCACAACATTTACCTGGGACAACATGAGGAGCCGCAAAGTCTGGCATGTCCGTATCCATGTTGGACACGCCAAACACCTCCACATCCTGCACACACCCCTGTGCCAGCTCTTCCAAATCAGTCAGCTCCAATGACACAGGGGTGGGACCCACACCTGTCCCCCTTGCATGCCTAGCCCTGTCAGCCAGTTTTTGCTTCAGCCGATATTTGAAGTCTTGCCATCTGTGGGTGAAAAAGTTGGCATTATTCCTGCATTATTTGGCCCTGTATCCAGTTTTTCTTTAAATCTTTTTTTAACTTACCGTCGTTTGACATCCCGGGCTAGACGGACCACCTCACCCACCCTATTGACAGCACTGGCTATCTCCTCCCACATTCTCCACTTCTGGCTTACACCCATATTCCTGTCTGCCTGTGGCAGGATGTCCACACACTTCTGAATCAAAACCTCCATCTCCTTTCTTGTGAATTGTGGCTGCCTTTTCTTTTTGCCAGCTTTGGCCGGAATACTGGGCCCAGCAGCCTCTTCCATGTCATCCTCAACACTTATTTACATTAAATTAATTAAAATTTAGATGTCAATCTTTCACTATATTCTGGTTCTAAATAATCCTTGAATAGAAAAAGAGAGAAATACTTACCGGCCGCCTCTTGGCCATTGTTTGGCTGGTCTGTAGCCATTTTGCTTGTAAAAACTTGAACTACACCAGACCGTTTGTGTTTTTCCGTGACGTATTTATACATGCGTCCTTATTATGCATCATTGATTGTGCGTTCCTATGATCCGTCCTTAATTTGAGCGGGAAACTAAACACTATTTATGGCTTTTTGTGACTCGAGTCGAGGTGGCGGGTGTTGTTTGTTGGAGGTTGCGTGGTTAGGAGTGTATTGTTGGAGGGAGTAGTGTTTGGAGGCGGTTTTTTGCAGTTGGTTCGAGGCGCTTTTTTTTTTAAATGTTCCATTTTGGAGTAAGTTTTTTCCCGTCATCCTTGTTTAAATTATGGATCTACAAAATAGATGGTTTTTTTTCTTAAAATATTATGTATGCTTTTTTGTAGTTTTTTTTTGGCTGGGCCCCAACGAAGTTTTTGGACTGTGACTTATTTATCGTGTATTGGTAAGCTTTGATTATAACTGGATTTTAAAATGTTCATGTATTGTTCTTCGCATATTTTGGACTCAGTAAGTTTTTTTGGGGTTTTTTTGTGATCTTAAAAATGCAAGCTATTTAGCACACTTTTGTTTCCTTCTTCCCCCTTGTAAAAATGCTAACTATTTAGCGCACTTTTGTTTCCTTCTTCCCCCTTGTAAAAATGCAAACTATTTAGCGCACTTTTGTTTGCTTCTTCCCCCTTGTAAAAATGCGAACTATTTAGCGCACTTTTGTTTCATTCTTCCCCCTTGTAAAAATGCTAACTATTTAGCGCACTTTTGTTTGCTTCTTCCCCCTTGTAAAAATGCGAACTATTTAGTGCACTATTGTTTCCTTCTTCCCCTTGTAAAAATGTGAACTATTTCGCGTTCAAATTTTGGGGGTGTATTTTTATTTGCAAATTTTGTAAGTCCTCTCAATGTAGGTTTACAATTTTTCGAAATGTGTGCTCCCCCCCTATATTTTTGCCCATTTTCTAAATTCTTAAGATTACAAAATGACCACCCAAAATTCTAAACTAATTTTTTTCTGTTGAAATGTAGGTTGTTGCAATCATGACAATACCCCGGCATGTAAGCATCTTTGGATCTTAATGGAAAGATAAGTATTTTTTTTTTAAATTTAATTTCAACATACAGTAACTACCATTTCAGGTTGATGTTGGTCGTATTATTTTGGCCATGCTGCCGGAAGCCGACCAACCTCAATCTCGTCCCAGGCATAGGCATTGTAGGCATGCAAGGCCCCAGATATATAGAACACGTGTCACCCTTTTTGGAATGCCAGATGATGAGGTGTTAAGGCGCTACCGTCTTCCGCCACAAATCATCATAGACACTCTCTCATTAATAGAGAGTGATCTTGAGCGGCAAATTGATAGTCCTACAGCAATACCACCACTTACGCAATTAATGGCGGTGTTACATTTCTGTGCCTCAGGATCCTTTCAAACCACGGTGGGAATAGTTGCGGGAATCTCACAATCCTCCTTTTCAAGGATCCTGAGGGCAGTGATGGAGGCCCTTTTCTAGCACCTCCATCATTTTATTAAAATGCCTTTGGATATGGCTTCCCTTAGTGTGGTGAAGGCCAATTTTTACCAAATAGCTGGCTTTCCACACATCATAGGGGTTGTGGATGGTACTCACATACCACTTCAGCCTCCAGCACGGCTGGAGGCAATTTTTAGGAACTGAAAACACTGTCACTCACTGAATGTAATGGTGGTATGTGATGCCTCCCTCCAGATCCTGTCCCTGAATGCAAAATTACCCGAGAGTGCACATGACTCATTCGTCATCCGGCAATCAGGGATTTGGCATAAATTAAACAACCTATAAGCTGGTGATGCGTGGCTTCAGGGTAAGTGGAGACCTTTTTTAGATACCAATGCAAAGCTTGATACACAGTGATCCTGATTTTGTAACTTCTTTTTCACAGGAGACAGTGGCTACCTTTGCACGCCCTGGCTGCTCACTCCTTATTTGGCTCCCACACCAGGCCCACAAAGTGATTTTAATTCTGCACTTTCAGCCACCAGGCAAGTGGTGGAGCACTGTATCGGCATTTTAAAAGGCCAATTCAGATGCCTCCACCGCTCTGGTGGCGAGCTCATGTATTTGCCGGATATGGTTTCGAAAATTGTGGTCCTGTGTGGGATATTTCACAACATCGCCATAAGGAGTGGTGTCCCAATGCAGCCAGAGGATGCCTTGCCTGAGGATGGCCCCCCCGAGGTTGGTCGGAGGTCAGAATGTGGGGGGGCCATACGCGATGATGTGGTGGCCCGATTTTTTAGGTAATTATTGTCCCAAATGAAGTTATTTGACACAATGTAGACATGTAATAATTTAATTATAAATTTTAACATTTTTTTTTATCTTTTTGTGTTTTATTCCATAATATTTTTCGGAAAAACGATGACTACTACCTGATCCTAAAAATTGACTTCATGTGGACACATTGGATATAACTTCTGTAACAAATTTGTCGTCGCCTCATTTGTGGAATCATGTTGGCATGCTACTTCGTAAAACAGTTCTTGATTGTTGTTTTTTTGTTATTTTTTGAGTGTAGGCTGTATTTTTGAGAGTGTTTTCACTGTGTGTATTGATTGTGAAAAATCACTTTGTGCTTCTTATTTGTGACTAATAATTTTTTTGTTAAGTTTAAACAAACATTTCATTTCTAAATTACATGCAAGTGTAACCTGGTTCAAAAAAGGAAAACTTGCTTAATGGCTAATCCTGTAATGAATAAAATTGTTCAGTATTTTACCAGGCTTTGTGGCTAAAAACAAACACCAAAAGGTATTATGGTGAATCAGTATGTTTTCTAATCTCGGCCTAAGCAGGTTTCATTTAATATTTACCTTAACCACCAAATAATTTTAACAACAAATGCTGGTAATTCTACAAACCTATTGGTATTGTTAGGTGTTTAATGTGCCAGCTTACATAATTCAGCTTTCTACAATCTAAGTTATATTACTTTAAAAAACTTGCTGCAATAGTCGACTTATGTAAGGTTAAACAATCTAATATTTACAGAGAAGGAATGAAACTTTAAACCAAAAATGTAAGAAAAAAATGTAAAACATGAAAGGGTAAAAATAAAAAATTAGTGGCGCAGGATACCCGACATCTGATCGAGGACCACCAGCAGGCCTATAACATAGCCCCTCAGCCTCTGCACACAAGCTGCTAACTCGGTCAGCCGCCTCTGGTCCTCTGTGGGTTAAAAATTGTGGTGCTTAATAAAATGAAACCTTAATTTTTGTTTCCAAACAACTTCAAAAGCAAATTGGACTTTACAAAAAGTGACAATTTTATTAAAAATTACAAATCAAAACCAAAATTCGTTGCCAAAGTAAATTTTCAAAAATGACTCATAAAAATAAAATTTAAAAAAATGGAGAAGTACGCCCAAAAACTACATTTGTTGGTACCGTAAACAAGAGATACAAGTATGAGTGTTTGGACATGTGTGATATGTGTAAGGGGAAAACATCATAGACATTTTTAAACAAAGATATATATAACAAACATTAGAAATACCTAAAAATTGAAAAATGCACAGGCAAAGGATAACATCCCCCAAAATCCAAAATAAAAAAAAAAAAACATGGTTTAAAAGGGAAACATACCGTTCACAATGACGCCTGGACCTGTAGCCACACCATCGTCCTCCTCGGAGGTAGGCCAATGCAGGTCGGATGTAGGAGGGGTTATTTCGGAAGGTGGTGAGGGGGTGTAAAAGAGAGGGGTGGGTGGAGGGGAGGGTGATGAAAAGAGAGAGGGGGGTTGAGGGGAGGGGGAATTTTGAGGGATGGGAATTATACGAGAGGGAGGGGCGTCTGGGCCTGGCCAGGCTGGGGTGGAGGTTGAATTAGGGGAAGGTTGGGGAGAGGAGGATTGGCTGGGAGTTGGGGATAGGGGACGAGGCCGACATCATCGCTGGCGATGACGGCGTAGTCTGCGCTCTGCCCCTAAATGATGGATAACAATTTAACTTGTGTTTAATTTTTTTTTCCTTTAGAAATTCCTAAAAAAAAAAAAAAACGCGAAACGGAAAACATGCACACGCAGATATGTACTAAATAAAGAAATAGGCCAAGAATGAAAACATGCACACGCAGATATGTACTAAATAAAGAAACAGGCCAAGAATGAAAACATGCACACGCAGATATGTACTAAATAAAGAAACAGGGCAAGAATGAAAACATGCACACGCAGATATGTACTAAATAAAGAAACAGGGCAAGAATGAAAACATGCACATGCAGGTATGTACTAAATAAACAGGGCAAGAATGAAAACATGCACACGCAGATATGTACTAAATAAAGAAACAGGCCAAGAATGAAAACATGCACACGCAGATATGTACTAAATAAAGAAACAGGGCAAGAATGAAAACATGCACACGCAGATAGGGCCGCAAAAAAAATCAGGAAACCAAAAAAAAATAGACTTACTTTCAGCTATACACTGTCTAAAACATGCCAGCAAGCTTGGCGTGCGGCGTTGCAGATCGGACCACCTGCGCTCGAGCTGGCCGATCTTTCGGCGTGAGCCGAAGGAGCGCAGGCGGCGGCGAACCTCCGCATGGGAGGAACGCTTCTCTCTATTGCTGATGGGGGGAGGCTGGCTGATTATCCGCCGGTCCATAACCTCTGTAAGTACCAGAAGCTCCCGCCTGGTGAACGCAGAGGCTCTCATGATGGCAATGGTGTATTTTAAAAAAATCAGTTTTAATAAAGACCAGATAATTATTTTGATTGGCTAATGTAGTTGGAAAATTAACAGGAACCATTCTATTGGTTAGTGTATGAGTCATGTGTTCTACAGGCTAAAAAATCTAATGTGAGTTATGATAGGCTTAATGCAGTGACATGCGTTAGCTAATTTAAGTAAAGAAATGAAATGAAAGTAAAATATGCGTAAGACAAAAAACGGAAAACAATAGGATAATTGGATAAAACATGTATTTTGGATAAAGTAAACCATTGTTTAAACCGTACGTATTCTGCGAGAAAAAAAAAAAACACGGACAAGAGTAAAGTTTATTGAAAAAGAAAAAAAAACGATTTGCAAACATGTGAAGAGCAATTAAGCTAATTGATATATTGATTGGCATGATACGATTGAAGTAGGTATGCAGAATGAACGAGCAGGTAATCGAAATCTGACAGACCCACTTCCGGTTTGTACTTGTGCGAGCGTTCCCTGCAAAATTGGAGATGTACGGTCGCAATTTGGCTCGCTCGTTAGCTAGAGGAGGGGTTGGGAGACTATGGGGCGGAAGATTAGCTGCGTACGAAATTATGAGCGAGCGCATGAATTTACATTTTTCGGAACGTACGCCGAACGTGCGAACGGCCACTTGCGTCCGGGTCTGAATCAGGGCCTATATTACTAACCCCTTACTACAGTATAAATGAGTTAACCAGTAACACGTTTAGCATTTGCCCTTATGTGCAACGTAACCCCTTCCACCTGGTACAAAATGCTGTGCTCCTAAATGTGCAGTTATAGGGCCTCATCATTGGATCGCAGTTGCTACTATGCAGGGAATCGACTGATTGTTGCGTACTGCACATGCATATGCATTGCAGTGCGTGTGTGCAAACCTTCCACTACGATCGGGACTGTGATCACTGCGGCTTTTGACCCCTTAAAAAGTGGGAGGCACATATAGAAACCGTTGTAATTTCTACACCGTTCACCTGATTTGGATGTAATTACCCTCAAATTAAATCTGAAAGTCTGCAGTTAAAGCACATCTTGTCTGTTTCATTTCAAAGTCATTGTGGTGATGAATAGAGGCCAAAATATGAAAATTCTGTCAATGTCCCAATATTTATGCACCTGACTGTATATATGCAGTGATTTTAAAATAGCAATTAGAGATATATTTGATTTTTTTACAAGTAAAATACCAGCTAGCTGCAGTACCAAGGTTTTCCCTTGAGGCCGTGAGAGATTGGTTAACTTAGATATATCCAAATGCATTTTGAGGCATTTCGTGTAAAACTAATCTTTCCTTTATCTTACCCTATAGAAATTTCATTATATGTATACAGGAACAAGTAGACATATATACATCTATAATAATATAGAACTCCTCTTAGCACAAAAAATGCTCAGAGTCTGCCGGTGAAATTAAACACAATGTGGGATTCCCAAATCCCACAACATAAAGTGGTAAAAATCAGACAGTAGTGGTAATTCCTTGGCGCTCAAATATACTTGAAAAATGTTATAATAAAATTATAGGCATTTTATTTATGACATAAACAACATATAAAAACATATAAAATCCACAGATAATAAAGTGCTAGGCAGTCCTGAGTGTTAGATTATGGTGATGAGGTAGGTTAAAACATAGTCCTGAATAATATTGCACAAAATCCAAGGTGCTGGTTTGGTGACGTAGATGTTAAATAAACATGAAATGAAAGAGAGGATCCTACCCAGCAGAGAGTATGGAGCCACAGGATGTTGCTAGAATACAGGGTAAATCCGGATTACCCTGTATAGGCTCCACAAGATTTCATCAAGTAAGGCAAGATCGTCTCCCAAGTTGGTCCAAATGAAGGTACAGCATGCAGGATCCACCAACGCATTTCGAGCAACTATGAGGCTCTTTGTCAAGGTGTAGATCTTCAGCATGCTTCCTATCCTCCTTTATACCCCAGCTAAATGAAAAAAATGAAGAAAATGCCGCGAACCGGAAGTGTGCGGCCGTCAACTTCCTGTTTGAGGTCCATGTGCTTCAGCGTGTATACCGGAAGTGCGTCATCCCGCGACTTCCGGTTTTTGTTCAAACGTTGATAGTACATAGAGATTGTTACAAATTGCTCAGAAAGGAAAATCCCAGAACGTTTTTCAAAGGATTCTTGACCATATGTTCAGTGGAGGCTCGAATAGTAGATCAATACCTCAAATAGATATAAAAAGCAATTATTGATATAACTTGAATAAACATATAAATGAAGAATAATAAATATCATACATGTAAAACGAGGACAGTCACAGAAACCATTTTAGTTCGAAGTCCTTGTTAAGACCTCTGGGTAATAATGTTTTTAAATTAAAAATCCACTGCATTTCTCTTTGTGCAAGACGACTTTCAATGTCTCTATTTTTCCAAGAGCTTTTAATGCAGTCTATTGCCATAAACCTTTTAATATGATTAGGAGAACAATTATGAGGTCTTAACAAGGACTTCGAACTAAAATGGTTTCTGTGACTGTCCTTGTTTTACATGTATGATATTTATTATTCTTCATTTATATGTTTATTCAAGTTATATCAATAATTGCTTTTTATATCTATTTGAGGTATTGATCTACTATTCGAGCCTCCACTGAACATATGGTCAAGAATCCTTTGAAAAACGTTCTGGGATTTTCCTTTCTGAACAATTTGTAACAATCTCTATGTACTATCAACGTTTGAACAAAAACCGGAAGTCACGGGATGACGCACTTCCGGTATACACGCTGAAGCACAATGACCTCAAACCGGAAGTTGATGGCTGCGCACTTCCGGTTCGCGGCATTTTCTTCATTTTTTTCATTTAGCTGGGGTATAAAGGAAGATAGGAAGCATGCTGAAGATCTACACCTTGACAAAGAGCCTCATAGTTGCTCGAAACGCGTTGGTGGATCCTGCATGCTGTACCTTCATTTGGACCAACTTGGGAGACGATCTTGCCTTTCTGGATGAAATCTTGTGGAGCCTATACAGGGTAATCCGGATTTACCCTGTATTCTAGCAATATCCTGTGGCTCCATACTCTCTGCGGGGTAGGATCCTCTCTTTCATTTCATGTTTATTTAACATCTACGTCACCAAACCAGCACCTTGGATTTTGTGCAATATTATTCAGGACTATGTTTTAACCTACCTCATCACCATAATCTAACACTCAGGACTGCCTAGCACTTTATTATCTGTGGATTTTATATGTTTTTATATGTTGTTTATGTCATAAATAAAATGCCTATAATTTTATTATAACATTTTTCAAGTATATTTGAGCGCCAAGGAATTACCACTACTGTCTGATTTTTACCACTTTATGTTGTGGGATTTGGGAATCCCACATTGTGTTTAATTTCACCGGCAGACTCTGAGCATTTTTTGCGCTAAAAGGAGTTCTATATTATTATAGATCAATTTTACCTTTCCCTATTAGATCATCCTCAAAGCAGCAGAAATGTTCTCCCATTTTAATGATAGAGAAAATATTGTCAAATCAGCCTTTTACCTTGATTTTAAAGAAGTCGATGTAACGGATGATAATATTGAATCTGCAATGTCCAGTATGAGTAAATGTTTACTAAAAGAAAACAAATTATGGTGGGAGATTGCGGCCTTAGAAAGATATCAAGTTGAGAAAATCATTCCCAAAGGATTACAAATAAAGAAAACACCATCCTTTGGTGAAACATCATTAGAATTTAATAAGGAGTGGAACATAATCTTGAACCACTGCTCATTTTCACTAATAGATCTTATTATTAAGGAACGAAAAAAGGACCTGAAAATTTTAAATGAAAGGATTGGAATTCTGAATTCACTGATACACCCATTTGAACAAATGGAGGAATGCATAGAATTTAAAAAAAAGATTGAAATTAAAATTGAAAATAACACAAGAAAATTGATAAATAAAAAATGGAAAAAATTTCAACGTGATTTCAATTTCCTTAAAATAGTAAATATCAATAACACCAAAAAACAAAAAAAGAAAAAAGATAAAAAGGAAAAGAAAACACAATACGAAGATTCTCCACCTACATCAACTCACAGATCTAGGAGAAAATTACCTAATCATAAAGAATATGTATATAGAGACGAATTGGGACAGGATGAACGGAGGAGAAACCACAATTCTTTCCATTCTTTCAATCCTTCTAATTTTAGAAAGAGAAATAACCGACCAGATAATTACGGGAATTGGCACACGCCTAAACGTACATGGAGACCTTCAATGAGGGATATGCACGGCCGGGACATTCAAACTTCAAATAGATACAATCTTTTGGAAGAAGGCTTTGAACCCACAAGAAGTCCTTTTTTAGAAGGAGGAAGGCGACATTGGAAAAATCGATATTAAATCACCAAAGAACTAGAAGAGGAAAGAGGGGGGGCAAAAAGAAAAAAAGAAAAAAGAATAAAAAAAGTAGCACTGCACAACCTGTTGATAAACATTCAGATAATCTACCTTGCCGGATCTTCAATTTAAGCTCTAGAATCCTCACTGAGGAAGAAGAAAAAGTACTTCAGAGGGGCTTGAAATTTGCCCCTACAAGTAAAATGAATGCTTTTCAATCGTTCATTGACGTTCAAAGATACATAAGGAAACTTACTTTGAAAAAGTTTTTTTCAACACAAGAACAGGATGTTAATATAACCAACACAAAATTCAAGAAAAAATCTAACTTCTATCCAGCCCACATAAAAGGACCTTTTATAGAAAGTTTCAGCAAATTGGTTCTGGACGATTTGGAAAATATTGAAAAGAAAAAATATATCAGAAAATGGAACCTCACGGCCAAAGAAAGAAAAGCTTTGACAAACCTACAGAAGGATAAAACTATAATCATAAAACCTTCTGACAAAGGAGGAAGTATAGTTATTATGGATAGGACATGGTATGAACAGGAGATTTTCAAACAGTTACAAACTGCAACATATAAGAAACTTAAGGTTGATACGACATCACGTATCACTCAAAGTTTACATACCCTCCTGGAAACAGCAGAACAAACCCTATCCATAACACATCAGGAACGTTTATTTTTGGAGATTCAAAATCCTTTGACTCCCACAATTTATTTATTACCAAAAGTCCATAAGGATGAAAAAGCCCCTCCAGGACGACCAATTATCTCTGGTGTTAACAGTATCACTAGTAATTTATCATCATACATTGATTTTCATTTACAATCTATAGTTATTTCCAATCCCTCCTACCTTAAGGACACCACTGACACTTTAAATAAACTGAATAGTGTTACATGGACAGAAGATATGTTTATGGTGTCTGCAGACGTATCTTCTTTATATACTATTATTGACCACATTAAGGGTTTGGAAGCCATAAGACATTTTTTGGAAATTTCGACACTGGAACCAAAAAAGAAAAAATTCTTGGAAGATGGTATCAATTTTATTTGACATAATAACTATTTCTTTTTTTACAACAACTATTACCTTCAAATGATTGGCACAGCCATGGGCACCAGGTTCGCCCCAAGCTATGCCAATTTGTTTTTGGCGAAGTGGGAGGAGGACGCCATTTGGCACCATCCGGCTTGGGGTAAGAACCTGGTGTTCTGGCACAGATACATAGATGACATAATTTTCTTCTGGAAAGGCAACAAAGAAGATTTGGAAAGTTTCTGTAGTTCTTTGAACACTAATTCTTTGAACATTAAATTGAGTTTCAATATTAGTAATAAAGAGATCAACTTTTTAGATTTAAATATTTATATAAAAAATGGGACCATACAAATGAAATGCTATAAAAAAGCTACTGATACTAACAGCTATATCGACAAAACGAGCGAACATCTTACCAGATGGCCAAAAGGTGTTTCAAAAAGTCAATTCCTAAGAGTTAAACGCAACTGTACAGAAGATGAAATATGCAAAGAACAAATTGAAGAAATGAGTCATAATTTTATCGCAAGGGGATATGATCCTGAAAATCTTAAGAAAATCAAAGAGGATTCTATTGCTTTAAATAGAAATACGTTGCTTACTCATAAAAGGAAAGAAAATACACAAAACTTGGACTTTGCTTTTATTACTAGATATGGATCTCATTTTAAACTTTTAGAAAAGTCTTTTAAACGTCACTGGCACATTTTAAAAAAAGATAGTATTCTTAATCCAATGTTACCTATGTATCCAAAATTCATCTATAGAAAAGCTGACAATCTAAAAAATAAACTCGTGAAAAGTACTCTAGATATAGAAAATCAAACGAGAATTAGAACCAAAGGATTTCATCGATGTGGGGTCTGTAACATGTGCAGAACAGTCAAAAGCACAGAAGCAAAAATATCCACGTTTTATATGAACAATAAAGAATTCTCTATCACTCAATTTCTAACCTGCCATTCTACCAATGTTATTTATTCAATAGAATGTACATGTGGTTTGACTTATATTGGCAGAACATCCAGAGCCCTTAAAACACGTATGAGTGAACACATTCAAAATATTAAAAAAGGATTGGAGACACATTCCCTATCGGAACATTTTAAAAAAATTCATAATTGTTCTCCTAATCATATTAAAAGGTTTATGGCAATAGACTGCATTAAAAGCTCTTGGAAAAATAGAGACATTGAAAGTCGTCTTGCACAAAGAGAAATGCAGTGGATTTTTAATTTAAAAACATTATTACCCAGAGGTCTTAACAAGGACTTCGAACTAAAATGGTTTCTGTGACTGTCCTTGTTTTACATGTATGATATTTATTATTCTTCATTTATATGTTTATTCAAGTTATATCAATAATTGCTTTTTATATCTATTTGAGGTATTGATCTACTATTCGAGCCTCCACTGAACATATGGTCAAGAATCCTTTGAAAAACGTTCTGGGATTTTCCTTTCTGAACAATTTGTAACAATCTCTATGTACTATCAACGTTTGAACAAAAACCGGAAGTCGCGGGATGACGCACTTCCGGTATACACGCTGAAGCACATGGACCTCAAACCGGAAGTTGACGGCCGCGCACTTCCGGTTCGCGGCATTTTTTTCATTTTTTTCATTTAGCTGGGGTATAAAGGAAGATAGGAAGCATGCTGAAGATCTACACCTTGACAAAGAGCCTCATAGTTGCTCGAAATGCGTTGGTGGATCCTGCATGCTGTACCTTCATTTGGACCAACTTGGGAGACGATCTTGCCTTTCTGGATGAAATCTTGTGGAGCCTATACAGGGTAATCCGGATTTACCCTGTATTCTAGCAACATCCTGTGGCTCCATACTCTCTGCTGGGTAGGATCCTCTCTTTCATTTCATGTTTATTTAACATCTACGTCACCAAACCAGCACCTTGGATTTTGTGCAATATTATTCAGGACTATGTTTTAACCTACCTCATCACCATAATCTAACACTCAGGACTGCCTAGCACTTTATTATCTGTGGATTTTATATGTTTTTATATGTTGTTTATGTCATAAATAAAATGCCTATAATTTTATTATAACATTTTTCAAGTATATTAGACATATATACATGTCCAATGTATTATTATATATCCCAGTGTTTATGGTTCACAAAATACATTATAGTTCAGGGATAAAACCATATATTAACATCATGTCTGGAGTCAAAATGTGCAGAATTATGCTAGCAATAATCCAGTGTTTTCAAATAGATTGTCACACATTGTGGCAAACAGATATTAGCAATGCCGGATTTATGTTTAAATATAGCTTAAAACAATAGGTTGATTTGTACTAATTATTGGAGGGAATCCAGTGGTGAATTCCGATAACACCCTGAGCCGAGGCATCACCCACTGCTTGAATCAGCCAATGACCCCCAGTGAACTGGAAACATCTCACCCCTGGACCAATGTAAGGAGACACAACTTGTCATTAGGCACACAAATATTTTAACAGTATGAGAATGCGCTCCCCTGATCCAGGAACCAGTAGCTGTATTTCTACTAGTCATCTGGTGACGACTGAGCTCTGGATTCCAGGGGTGGCGCATGCGAATGTAAGTTATACTGGTATTGTAACTCTAACTCTTTCTTGAACTGTATTGTACCACTGAATTGCTTGTAATATTAATGTTATATATTCTTTCAATACAATATTTACTTTTGTGCTTTGTACCACAGAAATTGGTGTGTGTGTGTTTTTCACTTGCTTTCACATAAGGTTAATATATTGTGATATATTTTACACTGTAAATCACATTGTATTTGTGAAATAAGATAGAGACTGTTGTGCATATTGTTGGAGTAAAGGAAGGTATTGATTGCGTCTGCATCACACGTTGCGTATGTTCATCCTCATTTTGCGTATCACCATATGCCAGGTGCATCCACTTGGTGTTAATAGCCGTAGAGAGATTAAATAGGATTTCATAGCGTCCTCATGTTAGGATGCGATCACAATGCGAATGCACACATTTACATATCGCCGCTGATATTAGCAACTGCGTTGCGTGCGTATAAGCAGAATAGCGATTCTTGCTGAATCAGGCCCATAGTGCCTATAGTATGTTGAATTAAATCATATTTTTAAAAAGCTTCGTATCATGCATTTAATTAGTGTAAACATATTTTTCCTGCACTATAGTATGTATAGCATAGTAACTCACATTTTTTAATTTTTATTTTATCATTTCAGAATCTGTTACAAGACATGTAATTCTTCTATACAGTACTTCCAATATTTAAGATATCAAACAATATACCTTTAATAGAAACCAATAAATAAGCGTTTAGATAATTACAGCACCTGTATTAGATACAAACATATGTACAAAGAATAAAGTTGCTTACACACGGTACGATTAAAATAGATGATATGAACGATAACGATACTGATCATATCGTTATCGTTCATATCTTGCATTTTTTGTTGCCCAATGACCTGCGATGCGCGGGCACGTTTGGATGATATCGATATCGTCCATCGCTCGTGCATGCAGGCCAACCTGGTCAATATCGACCAGGTTACTATAGGTCGTTATAGCCGTTGGTTAGTTGGTGGTGTGCTGGATGATCGATATCGATTCTCCAGCACACCCGGGAGATCATACAACAATATCGTTATCGTTGTCAATTGTCCCGAGTGTACGCACCATAAGTCATACAAAAAGAAGATAAATACTAATGAAAATAAACAAATCTAAAATAATATACATAGAAAAATAAAACTCGACAAGAATGTGCAAACGCAAATGAATGTACACAGGGATTCATGTTATGTCAATGGCAATTATATGCAACTTAATACTATATAATTTGTTGATCACAAGAACTTGAAAACATAGGGCATAAAGTTCTATTATTTTTACAACTGAAATAAATATCTAGTTTCTGTGTAAAGCAATCACAATACTCAGTTATTATCTGACAGTACTGTACATCATCTTTCAAGAGCACAGCATGACAAGGAACTTGATTTAATCCAATGCTACAATAACAAGTTTTAGCACATAACAGAATAAAATAAATATCTTACTAACCTGTTATGCACTAGAGTGGAAAAAAGAAAATATAAACATGGGAAAAAGCAAATATAACATGTTAACAATCAAGCTATATCATATAATAGTTACAGGGCTAACCTATCCATAGATGCAATTGACATTGGGGGTAGGGTGGGGGCAAATTCACATTATGTTTCTGGAGAATTTTTTGACCCAGCCTTCTACTATCTGAATAGACTCTTATAAATAAGTAAATTCCAGACATTCTTAAAAAATTCCAATAGGATAATACTATACAATTGTATTACACTTATACCACTTCTTTTAATTTGTTGTATTATAGCAAATGGTGAAAATATTGGTCAATGAATATGTGCCAACTTTTGTAATCTGTAATATTTTAATTGAGAATCATCCAGCATGTCTATACGATTAATGGAGCCTTCTCAAAGCAAATACACCAGACCTAATGTAAAATACATGGATGCCCTGGCTCAAATCTTGGATTTCCAACTCATAATAAATGGCCCAATCATTTGTGTAATAATACCAAAGCCTTTAAAGCAGAGGTTCCCAAACTTTTTTGAATCACGGCACCCTAGAGTATCAGTATTTGTTTTCAAGTCACCCCTAAGTTTAAGGTTTTTTTAGAGATTCAGAAAAAAGATGTAAATGTAGTAAAGTGAAGTAGATTGTGCAACCTGTCATCCTTAGATTCAGTTATGTGGTGGTGGACAGGTATGCGCTTCGTATTTACATTACATTGACCATAAATAATTTGATTTTGGTGCTGGACCACCACCCTGAGGCACCCCTGCAAGTATCCAGAGGCAACCCAGGGTGCACGGTGCACAGTTTGGGAACCACTGCTTTAAAGGGTAATTAACATAAACTTGTCTCTTAATCTCATTTGGAAGTTTTCATAAAATGAAAAAAATCCATTAGAGTGAATCTAAGTTGAAAAAAAAGTCTTGTAATTAAGTCTTAAAACCCAACACACAATATAACAGATTTATTAATATGCAAGTATACTTAAGATAGTTCTTAATGACATTGGCTGTACAGTATGTTTGGTGACATTTTCCTGCTGCAGAATATATTTGGAGCCAATCAAATGCCTCCCTGATGGTATTGCTTGATGGATAAGTACCTGCTTGTATTTCTCAGCATTGAGGACACCATTAATCCTGACCAAATCCCCAACTCCATTTGCTGAAATGCAGCCCCAAACTTGCAAGGAAGCTCCACCATGCTTCACTGTTGACTGCAGACACTAACCATTGTATCGCTCTCCAGCCCTTCAGCTCAAAACTGGCAGAAACCAGTGGGACCCAGGTAAACCCACCTACTGTTCAGAGATGTCTCGCCAGAAGTGGTCTTCAGGGTCTTGCTGGCAACTTTTAGCCTGGTGGGCAAGTACAAGACGGTGGCCCTGATTTACAGATAATCACTCCACTCCGTAAACATTTGGTATTGCGTACAACTATGAATCAGGCCCTTTGCTAATATTCTTATGAAGGCCTCAAGTAGTGCTCCCAGTAGTGATCCCCCCTATGCAGTGCCTCCAGTAGTGGTCCCACCTGTGTAGTGCCCCTTGTGCCCCCAGTAGTAAGCCCCTTATATAGTGCCCCCAGTAGTAGTTCCCCCTATGCAGTGCCCCCAGTAGTGATACCCCCTATACAGTGCCCCCAGTAGTAGTTCCCCCCATGCAGTGCCCCCAATAGTGGTACCCCTTATGTAGTGCCGTTTAAATAGTGGCCCCAGTTGTAGTCACCCCGTATGCAGTATCCCCAGTATTGCCCTTTATATAGAGCCCCGAGTAGTGGTCCCCCGATGCAGTGTTCCCAGTGGTAGTCCCTCCCTATGCAGTGCCCCTAGTAGTAGTCCCCCCCTTGTAGTGCCCCTAGTAGTAGTCCCCCTTGTAGTGCCCCTAGTAGTAGTCCTCCCCCTTGTAGTGCCCCTAGTAGTAGTCCCCCCCTTGTAGTGCCCACAGTGGAGGTCCCCCCCATGCAGTGCCCCCAGTAGTGGTCCCCCGATGCAATGCCCCTAGTAGTTGTCCCCAGGGGCGCCGAGAGGGGGGGAGCGGGTACAAATTACCAGGGCCTGTGCTTGCTGGAGGGGCCCAGTGGGGGCCCAGGTCCGGTACCTCTACCCCCTCTTTCATCACAGCACCCCAGCACACGCTGCTGTGTGCTGGGCTGCACTGGGAGACTACTCGCGGCTACTATGAAGCAGCCACAGCAGTCTCCTATGCCTGTGGGGGGAGAGATCAAGCTGATTGCATCCCCCACTGGTTATGTGCTGGGCTGAGGGGGCTCAGAGCGCCGCCCTCGCCAACTTACTTATTTATTTATTTTCTCAAAGGGGGCGTGGCTATGCCTCCTGTGATTAGGACACATCCCCTTTTACCCGGGCCCGCCGCAGCTCTCATCAGGCCTGGTTGTCCCCCCCTTGTAGTGCCCCTAGTAGTAGTCTCCCCCTTGTAGTGCCCACAGTATTAGTCCCCCCCTTGTAGTATCCTTAGTAGTAGTCCCCCCTTGTAGTGCCCCCAGTAGTGGCCCCCCAATTCCAGTGCCCCCTGTAGTGGTCCACCCCCAGTAGTGCCCCCCCAAGTAGACACACACATAATAAAAATAAAAAAAACACTTACCTGAATCACCACTCTCATTGACTGCTGCGCCCACTCCCGTAGCCAGGCTGGAGCTCACTAATGAGCTCCAGCCTGGCTCCGGCAGTGGGCGCAGCAGTCAATGAGAGTCTGGCAGACTCTCATTGGCTTCTAATTAACACAAACACACTGCTGCCGGCCCCGTCGGCTGTGTGTTTGTCACGCACTGTGTAGTGCTGAACGATCTCCGTCCGGTCAGCATTACATGCGCGGTGCAGCTGTGTCACAGAGACACAGACTGCCCACGGCCCGGGACAGTATATGGTGCTGTGGCCCAGGGGGACACATGGCACCCTGCCCCCCGGTCCAGCCCGCCTCTGGTGGTCTTCATGGAAGAATCGCGGCCAAAAGCCATACCTTCAACGTGGAAACAAGGCCAAGCGACTCAACTATGCACAAAAACATACAGTAGGAACTAGGGTGCAGAAAAATGACAGCAGGTGCTCTCGACTGATAAGTCAAAATTTTTAATGTTTGGCTGTAACAGAAGGCAGTTTGTTCCCCGAAGAGCTATAGTTTGTATCTATAGTGCTCTGGAGTGTCATGTGCTGCGCACACACAGACACCCGTCCTGCCGACGCGCGTTTCGCCGAATGGCTTGTTCACGGAGGAGACAGCTGCCATAGCAGAAGCGAAATATTGAGAAAAGTTGCGGTTATTCTGTTGTTTCTAAGGGTCAAACCGTTTCCAGGTGATCTCTCACTCCCTACCGATGACTTGTGGTCAAATAGGGAGAAGTAGAATCTAGAGAAACGGCATCTTTACCTTGACTATTCTGATATTTCACATTAATGAGAGCACTATAGATACAAACTGGTATTTTTTCTAATGATGCCATAGAGGCAATATATATGTATTATTTTTATTCTTTATTTCGCCATTATTTTTGATGTTTCGATATATCTCTAATTGTGTCATGTGATATTTTTTTGATATTTTAGCTACATTTATTGTGCATCTGGCCTTAGATGCATTAGCAATCAGGACTTTATAACCTTTCATTTTATTTTCATTTTGAATAAACTCTCTCCTTTGTTATGTCTTTATACTTTTTGGTTATTCATATTTTTTCATATACTCTTTATGTGAGACATACCATATTTTGAATCGTGTTATTATACACAGCTGCAGGTAATAACATATTATATTTTATTGTACAGTTTTTCCAATAAAAGTTATGTATTAATTTATTTATATTTTCTAAAAACAAGAGTGCTCACCAAATAGAGTTTTTCCTTTTTTTCTTGTTTTGTCTTTGTTGCCTAACTCTAGTGAGCACCACCACTATATTGTGTATCTTTTTCTGGTTTCAGATATTTATTGATAAGAATAGTGGTACTAATAATTATCTTGTCATATACAGTCAGTGCGACGATTTCCCATTTCCCTCTTCCCCATAGTTGTGTACACTCCCACAGGTGACCAACGCGTTTCATCTTAATAGCCTTTGTCAAGGTGTACCTGTTCTCTCAATTTCTCAGTTTATATAGGGGTATATTTTACATGTAAACAGCGCTATTTACAGTATTTTAGCGCTGTAAACCATAGGAGTTTGATAGATTGTGAGGAGGTTAGCCTCAGAAAACTGTAAAGGCTAATCAAAGGTATGTCTTCTATGTTTTGTACTACCGCCCATCCAGAATACAGGGAAGGGGCGGGACCACTAGTATACCCCTATATAAACTGAGAAATTGAGAGAACAGGTACACCTTGACAAAGGCTAATAAGCTGAAACGCGTTGGTCACCTGTGGGAGTGTGCCATTACCTGGAACCTTTGAAGGGACCTGTCACCTAACAGGGAAAGGTGAACTGCTTTTAGGGAAGCAAAAAATCCCTTATTGCTTTTACACTGTGCCTTTCGGAAAAGGTTATTTATGGTACGCTGCCATTTTTACTTTGTATTTATGTGAAATAAATTTACAATTCTTCACTATGGGAGATCCCTTGTTCTGATTTTGTTTTGGAGGTGCTGCTTGACACTGAAGGGGTCATATACTAGTGTGTTTAAAAAGGAGATTATATTATTATTTTGTTCGCTTAAGGACTATGTACTAATAAGAAAATTACATCTAAAAGAATCTACTATATTTATCTGAAGAGACTCTTTGGACTTCTTCTAATACCTATTTATTGAGATTATTTACTCCAGAGGAGGAGCGCTCAAGTTTATTTTTTTCTGTTTTTTATGTAAGTTGAAGTGATCAGGACAATTTTATTCAGACATTTAGCAGTCATACGGTGTTGACATTTTGGTATTTTTTTTATAATCCAATAAACTAAATTGTCAACACTTGGAGACACTTTCACATAGCAGAGTGTCTAAAAGTACAATATGTACTGTCGTTACAAAAAAAACAATACACTGGACACTACTGTACATTACAGTTCCTGTTACCTACACACAACATTAATCCTGATTCCTGACAGCTGAGAATGCCCAAAAAGCACAACAAGATTATTGCTATGGCGAAAAAAGCTCCATACTGTGCCATTTAGAAGTGCTGCAAAGCTCAGAAGTTCACATGAGAAGACTGTGGACCTCATTCCGAGTCTCTCGCTAGCGCCGTGCGCTCGCAAGCGGCCCGATGGTTTGCGTGCGTGCATGCGCACGCTTCATTCTGCGTGTGCGCGAACTACTCTGTGCGATTACAGGCCGCTCGCTCGCCCAGCAAAGACAGCCCAGTGAAATGAGTGACAGGAGAGGCCGTTTGTGGATGGTAACAGGGGCAGGACACTAATAACGGGGGCGTGGAGGTGCGAACGCAGGCGTGCCTCAGTGTTTCAATGCCGTTTTAGAGGCGTGCATAATTAACACGCAGCGTCATAGTACACGTCACATGCCTGTTTTTTACACTAAAGTCCACGCAGTGCTTATGGTAGGGTAAGGCAACCACAAGCGCTGCGATTGCTTCTGACTGTCCTCGATGTACCAATGTTTTAATACACTTCCTGGAGATGACGTGTGCTGGTGGGCGGCTCTGCCTGTGCGATTGGGCGTACGCTGGCCGCTCGCTAAGACATGGTGGGCGTGCTTATGCCTTGGAGAGCGATCGCTTCCCGTGGTGTCACTTTGACAAATTTGCATACGCTGGGGGCGAGCGATCACATCTAGCGAGAGACTGAATGAGGTCCTGTGTGTGTACCTGCACCAAACCTCAAAGTCCTGTTTGTCACTGATTCTTTATGTCACATCTATAAACAACATGATTCTGCTCAAAACTAATAGCTTTATTTTTTTTTCTTTGGTCAGAGAGCAGCACGGAACATGGAGGATGCACTTCTGTAAATTGTGAGAATATTGTGTTTATAATGTGTTTGATTATAATGTGTTTGTCGTACGCCAAATAAACAGAATAATAAAGAGTCAGCAAGGCTTCAAAATGTCCTAAAGCAGCAAATAGAACATGAGGCTCCAACTTCACTGGATATTTGGCACCTCCACTTCCTGCAATAAAATATAACATAAATAATCACTGAAGAATAATGTATATGTTTATATCATTATATTTTATTTACAATACCGATTTTAAAATGCTGTACGTATATTTTTTACATAGTATTTTCCCCACTATACAGGATGTGAACAAAGAGAAAATGTTAGGCCATGACCATTCCTGGATTATCAGTGGAGCTATAAAACCCATCTTTTCATTAAAGCAGGGACAACCCATTCTCTACAGGTACATATATGGGGTGCTATGTCATGAACTAGTCCACGGCAAATCATGATTATTGAAGGGCTTGTATACTGTATGGTTACAGAGATTATATATTTTCCTATTCTATGAATATTTGTCGAGGCTGTCTTTTACTACTTTCTATTAATATAGCAAATGAGACTGATTTCTAATCTATATAATAAAATCAA
Source organism: Taudactylus pleione (assembly GCA_031769625.1). NCBI lineage: Eukaryota > Metazoa > Chordata > Amphibia > Anura > Myobatrachidae > Taudactylus > Taudactylus pleione. The sequence goes on from JAUIMM010000300.1 coordinate 7,257,888, forward strand.
CTGATGATCAAAATGATGTCATCTTGTTGGATTGTAATGACAGTTGGTATGAACTCTGACCTCTCCCACCAGTGTCAGAGAAGTTACTTCCAGAGAGTTCTGGCATAAAACACATCTACAGTAGGGATGGCCAACGGTGGTGTTAACATCAATGGTTACCATCGATTGTAAAATAGCAAGTAGCCATCAATGGCAACTATTCAATGGAAGACCATCGATCGTAACACCAACCGATGGTCATCCCTGTTATTTGAATGACTGGCCCATGGACCAATCAGAACGTGGGGGCAGGACTTTGCGGGTGCCGAGGGGCAGAGCTATGCTCCGAGTCCCCGGCACCTTGAAAAAAAAAACCATTTGGTTATGCTTTGACATCGATGGGGGAGAACTATCTGGTGGCGGTGGGTGGCGAGTTGATAGTGTGGTGTGGTGTAAATAAAGAATAACAAACATTGGCCCTCATTCAGAGCCGCTCGCTATTTGCGGTCGTTCGTTTTCTAAAAAGGGGTGGCTATTTAAAGTAACCGTTCGCTCTTTGCGGTCTGTTCATGCCTCTATGTCTGAATGAGCGAGCAAAACATGCGAACGTAAATTTGAAAAATACGCCCCCTGGCCGCTCGCACCATACGTCATGTCCGCTATTTATTAGATTAATCGAGTACATCGACCAGCGTATGAACTGCTCGCTATTCTTGTGGTTGGTTTTTTCAACCACTATTTTGCGAGCAGTTCTGAGTTAAAAAAAACCAAATGACGTGGTCAATGACGCTGCTGGATTAATTATGCACTCCCTTAAAACGCCCGTTTTGACCTTTAAGCACGCCTGCGATCGGATTTCCACTCCCCGTTTTCAAGCACCTTCCCCTGTTACCACCAACAAACGCCTCATTCTGTCACTCAAATTAGCAGGCATTCTCTATTTTGCGAGCACATGAATTTCGACCGCACTGACTGGTTCGCGCATGCGTATAACGATCCGTACGCATGCGCAGTTGGGCAAACATCGCTCGGAGCGAACAAGCTGCCGCTTACGAGTGGCTCTGAATCAGGCCCATTGTCTTTACAAGTAGAACTGCAGGTCCCAGCAAGCCTGCCCCACATGCTGGTACTTGGAGAACCACAAGTACCAGCATGCAGGGAATTAAGGGCCCACTGGTACCTGTAGTTCACCTGTAAAGAAATGTTTAAACAAACACAGGACACACACACCATACACTGTATAAGTTTATTAAACATACATACACTCACACAGGTACACACACACACACACATGTACACATACTTACCTATGTATCCCTGTAGCATCGGTCCACTTGTCCGGTAAAGTATCCATAGGGGACCTGTGAAAGAAAACATACTTACCATCTCCTATGCAAGGTTTTGTCCTCTTCAGTCCGTAGTAGGCATCCCCGGACTTGGCAAAAAATAAAAACGATCAGCGCGGACCAACGAACTGAAGTACCGTTCTATAGAATGGTACATCCTGAATGAATGCTTAGCGGCGGGATTTCACCATGGAAACCCCGCCACTAGCGTTCATTGGCTGAGAAAGGTCATCCCCCGTCTCTCAGCCAATGAACAGCGGCTCTCCATTGACTCCATTGACCCGTGTCAATGACACAGATGCAAGTAGCATGGATCTCCTGGTCCATGTGTGCATCTGTGTCATTGAAATACACAGCAGCACAGATGGGTCTCACTGACCCATCCGTGCTCTGTGTCAATCACACAGATGCATGTAGCATGGATCTCCTGGGAGAGGAGGCAAGTCAGATGCTTGGTTGCAAAGGGAGAGAAATCAGTAGCAGAAAGAAAGAAGTGATAAAACCACTGTATAGGTCATTGGTACGTCCTCATCTCGAATACTGTGTTCAATTCTGGAGGCCATATCTCCAAAAGGATATTAATACGTTAGAGACTGTACAAAGAAGGACAACTAAAATGGTGCAAGGTCTACACCACAAAACGTACCAGGAAAGACTAAAAGATCTTAATATGTATAGTTTGGAGCAGAGAAGGGATAGGGGGGACATGATAGAAACATTCAAATATATAAAGTGTTTAAACAAGGTAAAGGAAGGAGACATTCTTCAAAGAAAGAGAAGTATTAGAACAAGAGGACATGTACTAAAACTGGAGGGTGGTAGGTTCAGGGGAAATTTGAGGAAAAATTACTTCACAGAAAGGGTAGTGGACAAGTGGAATAGCCTCCCATCAGAGGTGGTAGAGGCTAAGACAGTAGAGCAATTTAAACATGCATGGGATAGACATAAGGATATCCTTCAGAAGAAGTAAGGATCAATAAGGGTTGATGTAATAATATGTTTAAAAATGGGCAGACTAGATGGGCCAAGTGGTTCTTATCTGGGATCAAATTCTATGTTTCTATGTTCTATGTCCGTGCTACATGCAAATGGGCACCATAACGCTGATTGGCTTCCTGTCTGCTACTGCAGTGCCACTCCTAGATGGGCCACGTGTTTGTACCGCCCACTTGTGTTGCTTAGCATAGTCATCCAGCTACCTCGGTGCAACCTTTTGGCCTAAAAACAATATTGTGAGGTGTGAGGTTTTCAGAATAGACTGGAAATGAATGTTATTGAGGTTAGTAATAGCGTAGGAACAAAAAAAAACAAAGTCTGTGATTTTAGCTGTTTTTATGCCTTTTTCCCACATAATTCAGATCCAAAACCAAAACACAAAACTAGGAAGGGTGGTTTGGGCAAAACCAATCCAGATCCAAAACCAAAACACAAAACACGAAAAGTGGCCGGCACCCTCCCTCATCCCTGAACATGCACAACCCGACGATATCGGGCAATGAACAACATCTTCAATGACCCGCGGGAGCGCGCATCGTTGGTCGTTCACCGCATACACACTGGATGATAATGGATGAACGAAAACGATGGACTGGAGCCAAAACTACTACATGACAGTATTTCTGAAAAGTTTGTCTATGTAAAATCCACAAGGGCTTCGCTTACACTTAGAAAAAGGTACAGTGTAAGTACCGAAAAGCGTTGTGGTGTGGTGGCAACTGAGGGTTCTCCTACTTGAACTCTTGGACTCTGGGCAACTTATATGCAGCTCTTCTGTGGACCCGGGACCTATAGTAGACTTTTGTCTATTGCAGATAGTAGGAGCACACCTGTTGTGGGTTTGTGGATTTTGTTAAATTTCATGTGCATATGTTTATATTGCAAATGTGAGTGAATTTTTTTCAATTATTAAGGGCTCTATTTATTAACATTATTTTGACTAAAATAAAGTGAAAAAGAGTGTTTTCACACCCTTTTCACATTATTTTATTATCACCTATAGTTATTCGTAAAATTCTACTCCAACCCCTAAGTATCATTTATTTTTAGTAATCAGATCGCATTTCCCATAATTGTAATCGGAAATGTGATCTGTCTGGTAGTTACTAAAAATAAATTGTGAAAAAAATACCTAGGGAGGCCCTGTGATAATAACGCCACCTGGAGGTGGCGTTACCAGGGTCTCCCCCGGATACCGGGCTCCTACTTTGCTCTAACGGGGAGAGCAGAGCCGGGAGTCGGTCCCAGTAATCAGCTGTGTGGTCTAAACAGACCGCAAGCTGATTCACTGCAAAAAAAAAAATAGTAAAAAAAAAAATTAACTTACCTGACTCCAGGGACCGGTGGTCGGGGCTCCGGGTGATGTCCTCCCTCCGGTCAGCTGGTCTCCCATGCTGCACTGCGTCCCGGTCATCAGGTGATCGGGTCCCAGTGCAGTATGGGATATCACCTGACCGAAGGCATGGAGGACATCACAGGAGGCCGGATCATGCAGGTAAGTGTAATTAAGGGAGGGGGGGGTCGCTGGAGGTCCGCGATCGCGGGGGGTGGGGCTTAGCGCTGGTGGGCAGGGCTTAGCGCTGGAGGGGTAGCAGCGGCGGCCAGTCGGCGCATGCACGGGCACTTTGGGCTCTATTTATTAACATTATTTTTACTAAGATAAAGTGAAAAAGGGTGTTTTCACACCCTTTTCACATTATTTTAGTATCACCTATAGTTATTACAGGGCAATTGGAGTAGAATTCGTAAAATTCTACTCCAACCCCTAAGTATTACTTATTTTTAGTAATCAGATCACATTTCCCATTATTGTAATGGGAAATGTGATCTTTGCCAAAGTTACTAAAAATAAATTGTGAAAAAAATACCTAGGGAGGCCCTGTGATAATAACGCCACCTGGAGGTTGCGTTATCCAGGGTCTCCCCCAGTTATCGGACTCCTGCTCCGCTCTAACGGGGAGAGCAGAGCCGGGAGTCGGTCCCAGTAATCAGCTGTGTGGTGTAAACAGACCGCAAGCTGATTACTGTAAAAAAAAGAAAAAAAACATTTTTTACTTACCTGAGTCCAGGGACCTGTGATCGGGCCTCCAGTGATGTCTCCCGTCCATTCAGCTGGTCTCCCATACTGAACTGCGGCCCGGTCCTCAGGTGATCGGGTCCCAGTGCAGTATGGGATATCACCTGACCGGACGCATGGAGGACATCATCGGAGGCCCGGATCATGCAGGTAAGTGCTATTAAGGGAGGGGGGGGGCGCGGGGGGGGCTGCGATTGCGGGGGGCGGAGCTTAGCGCCGGGGGGTAGCAGCGGTGGCCGGTCGGCGCATGTGCGGGCACTTTGTCATGGTATTTTTTGCAAAAATACTGTGACTAGTGTGCGGAGGGGATTCGCAGGGACAGAGCTTTCTCGCAAGGTCTGTCACTGCAAGGGATTTGTAGAAAATCCCTGTGATATTATCACACTACAATCTGCATTCAATATGCGGATTGTAGTAAATAGAGCCCTAAATGTGATATAATATTTTAAACGGGATTACAGTATGTGGATGTTCATTTCTTTGAGAATATTCCAATCATACACATTCAGGATATTCTAGAGCTAAAAGAAATTGAGACATGTCTAAAAGCCAAGTGGGGCTCTAGCAAGCATAAAATCTTATGTGACACATCTTTCTTGATTTGATTCAACACCTGAAAAACCTATTCACCTCTCATTTGTGGTGACAATACTGAAAGACACAGCTTTTCTACAGACACAGGGGGTGTTAAATGTTATATTTCGATTTATTCATTATATATTTTTTCCTTTATGTGCATATACTGTTGAAAAATCTCATGTTTGAGCAAAAAGGGATCTGAATTTTGTGAGAACCTGCAGCAATGTACGTAATATTTCTTTTGCATAACATGTAAATCCCGCAGACTATGGACTTTGCGGATAAAGCAGTGTACATAGCACTGTATAGCACATATGTGTTAGAAAAGACCAGGGAATATCCTCTCAAATGATTTAGTCTGACATCTTTGTTGGCCAGGTTGTGCACTGCTTGTTGCTTTAGAGAGGCAGCACACAGCTAATTACACATGCAGCTCTGCTTAGTGTGTGTCTGGCAGTCTCTTCCTCCTGCACTTTCTAATCTCAGGGCCGTCAAGAGGTACTTGGAGGGGGGGGGGGTGATCAAATCCAGAAGGCATCACCACATCCCCTCCCAAAAAAACGTAATAAACTACTTTGCAGCACCGTGTCCTAGGCACAAGGGGGCGGCTCCAGGAGAGGATGGGCAATCACCCTCATTTTGTAACACTTTCCACGTCTCTGCTCACTGCTTCTGGCTGCACCTGTATAGCAGCGTACCGGCTCATTGGCCAGTCTCCGCGCTCTCACCGCCTGATGCTCCTCTGTGGATGAAGTAATACAGGTGCAACCAGTGGTAGTGGGCAGAACAGCTGGGATGGTCACTGACCTGGGCCTGGACATGTAGTATCTGGTTCCCCCCCACCACCCCCCTCTTCCCTCTGCACCCGTCTATTCTACTTCTCCTTCATGCAGCTTCCTACACAGAGATACCCGGAAGACTTCAATGTATGTTCTGTCCACCACTGACTCTATCCCATCCTTTATATGTGTCTCTGCTCTCCTTCTTCTGTGTGTCTGTCACCATATTTATATTATTCTCCCTGTATTCAACCTGTATGTGTACCTGACTCTCTGACTCCCCATGTTGACCTCTTTGTCCAATCTTTGTATTATGTCTCTTTTTGTCCCCCCTTTCCATCTGCTTCTCCTCCATTTTCTCACATCTGCTCACACAACCCAATGCCCACATGCACCACACCTTCTCCCCACTAGTCTTTTACCTGAAACAAATGCTGAGACTCTAGTGCGCTGTGATCTGAGAAAGTTAGGGAACCACAGCTCTATAGTCATTTACAGTACATGAGAATGGAGTCTTTACTAACAAATTTTAATTTCACATGAGAATGGAGTCTCTACTGACAAATTTTAATTTCGGGTAATTTGTAAAGAAACAGTTTTTAAAATATGTATATTTGTTTACTGTATGTATCCTGCATAGGCAAATTTTGCAAGAATGGATCATGCTTAAGGTTTTTGACTCTTTATTTACAAAGCAGCGGCTTGCCACGGCTTCCCAGCGGTATAAAACAGTACCTGCGGTCAGTGTAAAGCATGCCGGGTTTTACACTTAATCCGTGTGCCATTTTAAGTTTTCACCTGCATTTCACCGGGAAGCACCGGCTTACACAAGCCGCTGCTTCAAAATTAAAGCCCATGGGTCCAGAAATCAGGGAAAGAGCACTCGCTCTGAATCAGGGCATTAATTTATTTTTTTTGGAGCGGCCTCCTGGCCGCTCGCATAGGTGTGGTTGACCACCCACAGCTATTGCGAGCGGCCAGGATGATGGTCGTGGTGGTCAAGACCATCGCGACCATCGGGCTTGTGACGAGATCCTTGTGGTAGGGTCTCGTGGCCGCAAGCCCCAGAGTGTTTCTGGCTCTAATAGTGCTGGAAGCTCTCCCACTGACATCACTGGTAATGTCAGTGGGGCCGCCCACAAATGGCAGACGTTCGCATGGGAACGTCTCAGTTTGTGAAGCCACCCCCACGCTACGCCTCCAAAACGGTGCGAGCTGTCGATCAAAATCGACAGCTGCCCCCTTTTGGTGCAAGACCCAGAATGACGGAGCGCCCGTCGCTAGCCAGGTCTCGCGCATGCGCACGTCAGAGCCTGCTCCGGCGTGCGCATGCGCAGTGGCCAAACATCGACTCGCTCGCGAGAGCATAGCGCTTGTGAGCGGGTCTGAATCAGGCCCTCAGGTCACTATTTTTTCAAGACAATGATCCAAATCAGAACAGATCTGCAGCGTATTAATATGGCAGAAGGCTGTAATGTAGTGTAACTTTATATTCTCTTGTTATTATACTAAAACATTTTATTTATTTTTTTTATGTATTCTATTTTAGGCTACCTGATGTTAAACTGGCTGACTTAGGGCCTGATTCAAGGACGTATGCTAACCTAATGGTTAGCGTACATCTCAGTGGTCTGCACAGGACCCATTCTGCGCATGTGCACAACAGGTCCTGTGATTTTGCCAACACACCCTCCCAAGCAGCAGCATGATTAACATGCTGCAGCGTATGGGGGGGGAGGCATGGCTGGCCACAATTCCCAAAAACGGAGTCGTATTGCCCCTGTTTTCCAAGGGGGTGCAGGGTCTGTGTCAGCGGATGCAGATTTCCTTGCCTCGCAGCTGCCAGGATCCAGTCAGGCTGCGATAAGCCTCTGCTACTGCAGCCTGGCCAAAGGGGCAACCTTCGTGACCAATGGTTGTTATGGTGATCCCAGGCTGTGATCTTGGTCGCAGCGCTGGGATCGCAGATGCAGCAGGGTGGTGCCTGTTTCCTACAGACACCTCCTTCTACATCAGCATTTTAGATGAACGGAATTGCCCAGCTGCTTGTGTGCGGCTCTGCAGTTCCATCCATCTCTGAATCAGGCCTGAAGGGGTCTATTTACTAAGCTGTGTTAGGAGATAAAGTGAACAGTGATAAGGTACCAGCCAATCAGCTCCTAACTACCATTTTTCAAACACAGCATGGGAGATGGCAGTTAGGAGCTGATTGGCTGGTACCTTATCACCGTTCACTTTATCTCCTAACACAGCTTAGTAAATAGACCCTTTAGTCTCAGCATTAATATTCAAACTTTGGCAAAGCTTAAAAACAAAGCTGTGCTGCTGGCAGAAGATAAAGCATGTTGGTACAATCACCTAACGATCGAAATTTGCAATAATTGGATTACATTTTTAGAGTGTTGCCAATAGCAATCACACAGAGAGGTCCGGTGAAATGAATGTGACGGCTGTATTACGCTTGTTTTATCACAAGTCTCTTACTGTGCAGTATGTACTGATTTACATGTAGTACATTACAGTTCTTCTACAGTGTATTTTATTTATGGCTCTTGTGTGCCGTCCTCCACTGGGCCATATATTCAGTACTGTAATAGCTAGCCAAGTGTAAAGGAATATAACAATGCCATTCTGTGTGAGGAACCATAGTAGAATAGAGAAGAAGATGAATTATTTGGGGGTGGAGAGTGAACCCCTTCAATATATAGATGGGTATATAGATGGGTGAAAGAGTTTATCCTTTCGTACAATATCACGTCTGTGTTTATCTGCAACAAAGTATTATTATTGTTATTGTTATTTAAGTATTGTAAATATTCGCACTTGCGCAATTTGAGGCACATAGGTTTTATGCTACCCTTGCACCATGGAATAGCCGCATTCGGCTGTGATTCAGGGCCGCACACAATCCCAACGTCCACAAAGTTGAGTGATTTTTTTTTTTTGTTGTTTGCAACTTGGCACGCTCAAAAATTCATAGAAACTGGTACAGTGCATGCGCTGCACACAGTGGGCCTGATTAAGAGACGGACGCTAATGCGACCGCAACCGCGTCTCCGTAAGCAACGCAGTTGCAAAAATATGCTAATGTTAGCAAAGATCACCTGAGCGTAAAGACGCCCACTGGTGCCTTCTCACTACGCATACCTACTTAAACATCGGTACCATCGAAGTTCATCGGCGGCCATTTTACCCTTGCGGCAGGTCTGACCAGATGCAGAAGGGGGAGCTCTTCTGCCACGCAGAGCTGCATATGCAATTGTAGTGGCTAATTTATGCACGCCCACGTAACGGCATTCAAACGGCGAGGCACGCCTGCGTTTCCCTAACCACCCCCTGTTGCCACCCCCAAATGGTCACTTCCTGTCAATCAATCTGCTATGGGCCTCCGTGGTCTGCGTGAACGCACAGCGAACTCACTGCTGCCTTCGTGCACGCACACTGTGATGCATGCGTATGCGCAATGGCAAATAATCGCTCGATCTGCGCGACATTTGCAGTTGCGTTCATCTCTGAATGAGGCCCAGTGTACGCATAAAGGCACTGTTGCAATTGAGGTATCACGGTATCAGGAATGTAAGCGATGAGCGTTCCTGGGCAGTGACACTAAGGAGGCTAGAAATGAATGCAAAGACGGTCCATTATTGCACGGGCGCGGCGGTGAAAGCGGCTGCCTACACAGATGCACAGTCGCGATGTAAGAGTCCATAGCCAGAAGGGGGAACTGCACCTGACATTGGGCTGGTGCAAGCTTCGGTGGCGGAGTACAAGGACGCAACAATCAGTATTACTGTGTGTACGGACGATGAGAGCGGGCATCTCAGTCCTTGCACACTCAGCTGTACGGGTTGGCAGCAGATGGGCGGCCGCCAAAATATACGCAACTGTGGGCGCTTCAGCATCGCCTCTAAATCAGGCCCAATGTTTGTAAGTAACACCCTGAATTACATATAAATGCTCATTTTATTATTCTTCTCAGTGATAAGTTCTATTTAATATATATTAATAGAAAAAAATGGCTTTACTTTCTGTTTATGTCTAGGACATAACTGATATAGGGATTACTGATAGGGTTCTCGCCTTTTCATAGGTGAAAAACTAGATACAGTCAATTATACGTAGCATACAGTATACAGGGATTTCTGAGGTTTATGTGTTATTTCTCCATACCTTTCACTATTACTAACGGCTCTGGGATTTCATACGGTGTAGGGTCCCCTGTTGCTCTGTGATAATATTTATAATCTTGGAGGCAATTTGCTCCCCTACCATCACTGTACCATTATTTATTGTTCTGCTTTTTTTATTGTTCTCGATTTCTTTTACACCGTTCATTCTCCAGCAATGGATTATTTTGAAGCTTCTTGCGACCTAAAAAAAGAATATGGAAGCAAAACTGTTTCTAGCATGACAATTGCATTGATAACATGTGTCAAGGCTTACAGAAATAACAAGATTAAAGATATACTGCAGGATAGTGGTATAACCAATATACAGGGGGGGATGTATCAAACTGTGAGAAGATTGGAGAAGTGGACAAGTGGAAAAATTGCAGACATAGCAACCAATCAGCTTTGAGGTAGCATTTATCAAGTACATTCTATAAAATGATAGTTAGAAGCTGATTTATTTGCTATGGGGAACTTCTCCACTACTTGATACATCAAAGGAATGGAGAAGCTTCTTGTACATGGGGCTTATTCAGAGTTTTACACTAATGCTGCCCCTGCTGCGTCTGTGTACGCAGCTGCCTTGCACAAATATGCAAATGTCGCAGAACCTTTGAGATGTATTGAGCAGCTTTGCAGAGCCAAGCATATGCGTGCAAAGTCACAGATCACTTGATTATCGCAGTCCTGAGCGAGCCTATGATCCCGCAGGAAGGACATGAAACTGAGATGCCAGAACTGCATTTCTTGCATAGAGACTCCCCAAATGCTCCCCGACTGTTAATCACACTGCAAGTAAAAAGTCGCTGTGAGTGACTATGGTATCAGGCCCATAGTTGTAACATTCTCAATAGTTGGTCTTTTATTGCCTCACAAAATATTCAAGTAAAATGCATTTGTGCAGGTTATTTTTTTTTTTCATTGTACATATTGCCCATATCTTCTCACCCCTGTTCTTTCTTACATGTAATATTGTAATAAATCCAAAACCCAATATGTGTCTGCCATCATCTATGTAAGTGTCCAAACAAACAGGTAATATATTCATTGCTAGAGTTTGTGTTAGAGTTAGGCTGCAGTTAGGGTTAGGATTTGGGTTAGGCTGCAGTTAGGGTTAGGATTGGGGTTAGGCTGCAGTTAGAGTTGGTGTTAGGGTTAGTCTGCAGTTAGGGTTGGGGTTAGGCTGCAGTTAGAGTTGGTGTTAGGGTTAGTCTGCAGTTAGGGTTGGGGTTAGGCTGCAGTTAGGGGTAGAGTTGTTAGGGTTAGTCTGCAGTTAGGGTTGGGGTTAGGCTGCAGTTAGGGGTAGAGTTGTTAGGGTTAGGCTGCAGTTAGGGTTAGGATTGGGGTTAGGGTTAGGCTGCAGTTGGGGTTAGGCTGCAGTTGGGGTTAGTAATGCATTTGTGCATGTCATTTTTTTTTCATTGTACTTATTGCCCAGATCTTCTCATCCCTGTTCTTTCTTACTTGTAATACTGTAATAAATTCAAAACCCAATATGTGTCTGCCATCATCTATGTAAGTCTCCAAACAAAGAGGTAATATATATTCATTGCTATTGCTAAAGTAGCTCTACAGGAGTATTGTTTCACAGTGTAGTAGCTCTACAGGAGTATTGTTTCACAATGTACTATCTGTTGCAAAAGTGTACATTTGTCATTAGGGTACGCAGTCATAAATTTGTCATTCAGAATATCAATACTAATATAATATTGACATTGTCAAAATGTTGACAGGCAACTTTGGGGTTAGGGGTAGGCTGCAGTTAGGGTTAGGTTTAGGCTGTGGTTAGGGTTAGGCTGCAGTTAGGGTTAGGTTTAGGCTGTGGTTAGGGTTAGGCTGCAGTTAGGGTTAGGATTGGGGATAGGCTGCAATTAGGGTTAGGGTTAGGCTGCAGTGAGGGTTGAGGCTAGGGTTAGGCTGCAGTTAGGGTTAGAGTTAGGCTGCAGATAGAGTTCAGATTGGGTTAGGCTGCTGTTAGGGTTAGGACTGGATTTAGGGTTAGGCTGCAATTAGGGCTAGGGTTGGGGTTAGGTTTAGGCTGCAGTCAGAGTTAGGATTGGGATTAGGCTGCAGTTAGGGTTAGGACTGGGTTTAAGCTGCAATTAGGGTTAGGCTTCAGTTAGGGTTAGGATTGGGGTTAGGTTTAGGGTGCAGTTAGGGTTGGGGTTAGGCTGCAGTTACGGTTAGAGTTGGTGTTAGGGTTAGGCTGCAGTTAGGGATAAGACTGGAGTTAGGGTTAGGCTGCAGTTAGGGTTAGAGTTGGTGTTAGCGTTAGGCTGCAGTTAGGGTTAGGACTGGATTTAGGGTTAGGCTGCAGTTAGGGTTAGTGTTGGTGTTAGAGTTAGACTGCAGTTAGGGTTAGGATTTGGGTTAGGCTGCAGTGAGGGTTAGGATTGGGGTTAGGGTTAGGCTGCAGTTAGGGTTAGAGTTGGTGTTAGAGCTAGACTGCAGTTAGGGTTAGGATTTGGGTTAGGCTGCAGTGAGGGTTAGGATTGGGGTTAGGGTTAGGCTGCAGTTAGGGTTATTATTGGGGTTAGGATTAGGCTGCAGTTAGGGTTGGGGTTAGGCTGCAGTTAGGGATAGGGTTAGGCTGCAGTTAGGGTTAGAGTTGGTGTTAGGGTTAGAGTTGGTGTTAGGGTTAGGATTTGGGTTAGGCTGCAGTGAGGGTTAGGATTGGGGTTAGGGTTAGGCTGCAGTTAGGGTTATTATTGGGGTTAGGATTAGGCTGCAGTTAGGGATAGGGTTAGGCTGCAGTTAGTGTTAGGATTGGGGTTAGGCTGCAGTTAGGAAAAGGCCTGATATTAGGGTTAAGATTGGGGTTGGGGTTAGGCTGCAGTTAGGGTTAGGCTTCAGTTAGGGTTAGTATTGGGGTTAGGATTAGGCTGCAGTTAGGGTTGGGGTTAGGCTGCAGTTAGGGATAGGGTTAGGCTGCAGTTAGTGTTAGGATTGGGGTTAGGCTGAAGTTAGGGAAAGGCCTGATATTAGGGTTAAGACTGGGGTTAGGGTTAGGCTGCAGTTAGGGTTAGGACTGGGGTTAGGCTGCAGTTAGGCTTAGGCTGCAGTTAGGATTGGGGTTAGGTTTAGGCTGCAGTTAGGGTTGGGGTTAGGCTGCAGTTAGGGTTAAGATTGGAGTTAGAGTTGGTGTTAGGGTTAGGCTGCAGTTAGGGATAGGATTGGGGTTAGGTTTAGGCTGCAGTTAGGGTTGGGGTTAGGCTTTAGTTAGGTTTAGAGTTGGTGTTAGGGTTAGGCTGCAGTTAAGATTAGGATTAGGGTTAGGCTGCAGTTATTGTTAGAGTTGGTGTTAGGGTGCAGTTAGGGTTAGACTGTAGTTAGGGTTGGGGTTAGGCTGCAGTTGGAGGTAAGATTGGGGTTAGGGTTAGACTTCAGTTACAGATAGGATTAGGCTCACATTCAAAGTGAATGTAAATGACATTGTCGATATGCCAACTTTGACATTCACAATGTCAACATTCTGGCAATGTCAACATCAAGTGATTGTTAACAGTGTGAATGTTGTCATTCTGTCCATGACAAAATTATGTTGTCGACATTCTGAATGTTGACTTAATGTATCACACCCAACATTACCGCTATTTGCTGTCTAGCAATAATAATAATGTATTCAAGAAAAACTGACTCAAAAACACTATTTGTTTCTGTATTTGTAATTAATATTATTACGGTGTCCACTTTACCTGCACTGGGGCAGTATTGGAGTGACTGCACATTGTTAATGCCAGTAAAAGTGTACTAAGGTAATTATTATTTACACCATATGTTTTGTGATAAAGCATATAAGGTTTATTAAAGAAATATCTCCACTTTTCAGCGCAGAGTGATATGGAGCAAGCAGATTTCTGAATTTGTTGCAGAATGATAGAGTATCTTATACACATAATTATAGAATAATTTATAAATGGGTGATCACATGTAGAGTGCAATACAGATATTTCATTGGATGATGTCGAGAACAGGGAGTAATAATGTATAGTCTTGGCAGTGGACAAGGGAACATGCAATCAAGATCAGATGATGTTCAGGCGATGTTTGTGACACTAACATGTCCTGGTCAGAGTGACTTCCAGGAGATAATATGATGCTAGTTCTTTACTAAGATAGGTACAACAATAAGAACAAGTATGATATTTGGCATGTCCCAGGATATGTGGCACCATTAAAGACATTGGGCCTGATTCAGAGCCGGACGCTATTTGTGGACGGTCGTTCCAAAAAAGGGGGCCGGCTATTTAAATTGAGCGCTCGCTCTTTGCGGTTTGTTGATAAATATATGTCTAAGCGAGCGAACGAAAAATGCGCTCGCTATTTTGTAAAGACGCCCCTTTGCCGTTCGCATCACACGTCATCTCCGGTATTTATTAGATTAATCGGGAACATCGAAAGGCATCTGAACTGCTCGCAGTGGTTGTGGTAGGATTTTCCTACCGCAATCACTGCGAGCAGTTCAGGCTAAAAGACAACCAAGTGACGTGGTCGTGGACGCTCCTTTACTAATTATGCACTCCCATTAAATGCCCTTTTTACCGTTAGGCACGCCTGCGTTCGGATCTCCACTCCCCCGTTTTCAAGCACCTTCCCCTGTTACCACCCACAAACAGTACATTCTGTCAATCAAATTAGCAGCCCCTCGCTGTTTTGCGAGTGCACGATTTCCGACCGCAATGACTGGTTTGCGCATGCGCAGTTTGTGAACATCCCTCAGGGCGAACGAGCGGCCGCTTACGAGCGGCTCTGAATCAGGCCCATAGGTCATGAAATGTCTCTTTATATCCACATTCTCCCTTTTCAGCAGATATTTATTTTGGTTAATTCATCATCCATCTGTGTCACTGCAAGAATTTCGCTGCAGACAATTGTATTAAACAAAACCTTGTTAATTCATTCAGGCAATGCAGACACCAATTTGATCTAACTCTATTAATCCAGCACTTGTAAATGCTAATTAACACCTCAAGTTCATGATCAAAATGTTTCTAATTACATATCTAAACACCTTTCTCCACGTAGGAGGTGAATAGTGTGAAATTAGGATATAGGATTATAGTACATGCTCTGGTTGCATCATGTCAGCCTTACACCATTGGTAATGGTGTGGAGCACACTCTATTTTCTAACATTCCTTCTCCAACTTCCCTCAATATATGATGAGAGAAATAGTACTAGTGGCATTTATTGTTTATTCCTGTGGCCTCCAGCCTGCTTTAACAACTGCGCTAAATGGGGACACCGGGGTGCTTGCTTTACCCCTTCCAGGCAGGGCCATAACTAGGGCGGTGCAACATGTGCCATGGCACAGGGCACCACAGAGCAGGAGGCACTGTTTGTAATCATTCTCACTCGTAGCTTCCTCTTCTTTTATCACCAGCATCTCCTGGCTGCCCCTATCACCTCCTTGATTGACTCCCCCACCACCTGGCCACCTCCCAAAGTTCTTTCAGTCACATCCTCTTTTATTAACAAACACTTTTCAAAATACTGTCATACCCGGGACTCGATCCTATCAACCTCACCTCTCAGTCAGACACCTTACATATGGAGTTATCTGCCCCATGATTTCTGATGGCAGCCTCTAACACAGGTGTTACCAGCGACCTCGAGTGCCCTTGCCGGTGAGTTCTGCTGCCAGTGCAGGGTACATACACGAATCTCCCGGCCTCTGATATTTGCTGCATATACACTACAAGTAGCATGCTTTCTATACCTTCAGTTGATGATCTACACTGCCATGTCCAAGCTTGTGCATGGCTGTTCTGACAAAGAGATTGGTACCCCTTCATCATCGTACGAGACAAAACAGATTAGTCATGGCTCTTCCCCATGTGGCCACGCACCTTTTTTCAGGTGCACATCTTGTGTCCCTATATGAAAAATAGAGGGGGGGGGCGCCAATGCTCTTTCTGGCCCAGGACACCAAAAAAGTCTAGTTACAGCTCTGCTCTCAGCATCTTCCTCTGGGCACTGACCACTGCTACCCGCTCTACATTTGGCCCCCAAAGGCAAAAAAGACCTCGGAAGTAATGTCAGGATATTGCAGTAATGTCTGAGTGATTTTGGATCTGGATGCTGAGAAGGATAGCTTACATATATCCTGTAATTTATATTACAGTATAATCCCAAAATAATCTTGTCATGGTTCAAGCATGTTTAGCGGATTTACTTATGTCAAACTGAATTTGCGCTGGTGGTTACATAGGTGCGCAGTCTAATGATCCCCGGGTCTTTACCAGCATTTTCTATAAAACACCTGATAGAGGTCATTTTTACACCAAAATGTAATATTAAAAATGTTAAAATGTATAAAGATATGATAATACCTGCAACTGTGCATGTTTTTTAGTCACTTTCCTAAAAGAGAGTAATATTTTTGTAGAGGTTAAACCAGGGGTGAGTAATAAGCAACTATGACACTAATATCTCCAAAATGACACTTACAATGTATTTCTGGCATAATAATCTTGTACTTTCTTGTTAGGATGTTAATCAACATTTAAACACACATCCAATTTCTCCTTGTTGTCACTAATGCTAAATTAGCACAATACACCGCTCTATTCGATTGGCTAGCTTGTCCAGCATCAAAAACCCACATACAGAATAAGCGCCTTTATAAGCCATAAACTCCTCCCCAGCTCTATCCTAATTGGTTGATGTTAAACCCATGTCTTCATCACCTTGAGTCTGACAGCACCGTCTTTTATAAAGCTGACTAGCCCAGGTGATCTGTTTGATCTGAATGCAGTTCTACTATTAAATCTGCCAGCAGGAGTGAAAGAAGAATCTCTTCCAAATATAGGGCCTGATTCAGAGCCAGACGCAATTAGCGCTCGCTCGTCCAGAAAATAGGGGTGGCTATTCAAATTAACCGATCGCTGTTTGCGGTCTGTTCACGCCTCTAGGTCTGAACGAGCGAACAAAACTTGCGGTCGTTTTTTGGGAAACTACGCCCACTGGCCGCTCGCATCCTACGTCATGTCCGCTATTTATTAGATTAATCGAGTACATCGACCAGGGTATGAGCTGCTCGCTATTCTTGGGGTTGGTTTTTGCTACCACAATTTTGCGAGCAGTTCTGGCTATAAAATAACCCAGTGACGTGGTCAATGACGCTGCTGTTTTAATTATGCACACCCATAAAACGTCCGTTTTGACCTTTAAGCACGCCTGCGATCGGATCTCCACTCCCCGTTTTCAAGCACCTTCCCCTGTTACCACCCACATATGCCTCTTTCTGTCACTCAAATTATCAGGCATTCACTATTTTGCGAGCACATGAATTTCGACCGCACTGACTGGTTCGCGCATGCGTATAACGATCCGTACGCATGCGCAGTTGGGCAAACATCGCTCGGAGCAAACGAGCGGCCGCTTACGAGCGGCTCTGAATCAGGCCCATAGTTGGTAAGACCCTTACTTTGCCAAAATGTTTAATAACAAACTTATTGTTAAAAAGAAAAGAAAACATGAAAAGTGCTTTCAATTCAATTCAATTAGAAAAAAATAATCTGTTCCCATCTATCGTAAATATGCAACTATTTCTGTCAGTGTTCAATAAAACGCTTTTTTCTTTTTGAGTGCACCAGCGGCATTTTCTCCAACATATACAAAGTGATTACAAATCTAAATTTAATGTCCCCACTATATATTTAATATATTTTTATTCACTGCAGAAATTATTTTTCTTAACAATGACTTGTTGTCAGCGGCTTTCTGCAAGTGATTTGTACTGGGAACATGTTCTTGCTGGGCTTAATCCCTAAAATAATTCTCTGACAAGAAAATGAAAAGAACTGTTAATTTAACTTGTTCCGCTACTAGAGAAGGTACAGCGCAGTTCCAGCATACACCTTTACATGTTGTAGAAGACTAAAAAAAAGATGAAAAAAAAGTATAAGGCTAAAAAAAATGTAAAAGAACAAAGGAGACTCTGGCAAAAAGCGAGCGCAAGCTCTGAATCAGAGCGGGCGCTTGGTTTTTAAGTTGCGGCCTCTTGCCTGCTCGCATAGATGTGGGATAGCACCCACAGCTTATGCGAGTGGCCATGTTGATGGTCGCT
This sequence comes from Taudactylus pleione, assembly GCA_031769625.1. Classification (NCBI taxonomy): domain Eukaryota; kingdom Metazoa; phylum Chordata; class Amphibia; order Anura; family Myobatrachidae; genus Taudactylus; species Taudactylus pleione. Next base: position 7,275,884 of record JAUIMM010000300.1, read on the forward strand.
ATGGTCAAGACCATCGCAACCATCGGGCTTGCGACGAGACCCTTGTGGTAGGGTCTCGTGGCCGAAAGCCCCAGAGAGCTTTCGGCTCTAACAGAGCTGGAAGCTCTTTCACTGACATCACTGGTGATGTCAGTGAGGCCACCCACAAAATGCAGGAGTTCGCTTGGGAACGCCTCCGTTTGTGAAGCCACCCCCCCGGCCACGCCTACAAAAGGGGACGAGCTGTCGATCAACATCAACAGCCAGCGCTTTTGTGGTGAGTCCCAGAGCGAGCACTTTTTGCGCTCGCTCTGGGGCTCGTGCACGCTGCGCGTGCACACTGGTCCACCATCGACCCGGTTGTGAGCGCACAGCGCTTGCGACCGGGTCTGAATCAGGCCCTCAGTGCCTAATTCAGGGAGGTGCGTAGTCGTAAACCCGATTTACGCCACATCTCTGATGTTTTAGATCAGTGCCTGCGCAGAAGCCGCACTGAGCATGTGCAGATCTGGGTCTGCGATGTTACTCGCAGGGCCCCAAAAGCTGCAGCATATTTGACATGCTACTAGAATTTGGGGGAGGCGATGTGGATTTCCTCTCTGCCAAGATATACAGATTTCCGAAATGAGATGTTTGAAGGACAGTATTGGTGAATCATAAAGAGCATATCTCATTGATCCAACAACTCTACAATATGACAACTGCTCATTTGAGAAATCTGTGTATCGGAGCTCCAATTATACATTTTTAGATAAGCACCGCAATTTGCATTATTGAATGTGTTTTTAAAGTGTGAATTGTAAATCAATTTGAGCACCCTCTTGGTATTGGTTGTATGCAATTTTGTTCAGATCTCACCAACAGGAGATCTACTAGGAGGAGCTGCCTATTCATTTGTTCAAATTTCACTAGTTTCTATTGAATTAATTAGCACAGGATAAAGGTATATTGTATTGATGTATATATGTATATATATATATATATATATTAGGGGTGAGCGGGTTCGGATTTCTGAAATCCGAACCCCCCCGAGCCCCCCCGATCCGAGTCCGATCCGAATCAGGCTCGACTTTTCCCGCCTGACTCGGATCTGAAATCGAGGCAAAACGTCATCATCCCGCCTTCCGAGTCTCGCGGGTTTTGGATCCTATATAAGGTACCCGCGTCGGCGCCATTTTCTCACTCGGCTGTGGACAGTGAAGAGGGAGGGTGGGAGTTAGGGCTGTGTAGTGTAGTGTAGTGTAGTGCTGCTGTTGTCCACTACTTCAAAGTCCATAGGGGCTGGCTGTGTTGTGCTGTGCTGCTGTTGTTAATAGGGGCTGTGTCCACTACTTCAAAGTCCATAGGGGCTGGCTGGACTGTGTTGTGCAGTCAGTTCTCCATAGGGGCTGTGTCCACTCCAAAGTCCTGTGCAGTGTCCCAGTCCTAAAGGAGTGCTGTAGTGTTGTCCAGGGGGTGCTCTGTCCATCAGGGGTGCTCCCCCCAAGTGCTAAAAAAATAATATATTTTCTGTGTTTGTGAATTGTGTGCGCAGTAGCCGCACGTGCATCAACAAAGTAGTGCCAAGCGTGCGCCTGTGTCATAAGTAAAGGGCCGGCTGGCTTGACCGTTAAAGGGTGCTGTAACCCCCGAAAGTACACTCCAGTCCAAACCAAAAAAAAATTATTTTCTGTGTTTGTGAATTGTGTGCACAGTAGCCGCACGTGCATCAACAAAGTAGTGCCAAGCGTGCGCCTGTGTCATAAGTAAAGGGCCGGCTGGCTTGACCGTTAAGGGTGCTGTAACCCCCGAAAGTACACTCCAGTCCAAACCAAAAAAAAAATTATTTTCTGTGTTTGTGAATTGTGTGCGCAGTAGCCGCACGTGCATCAACAAAATAGTGCCAAGCGTGCGCCTGTGTCATAAGTAAAGGGCCGGCTGGCTTGACCGTTAAGGGTGCTGTAACCCCCGAAAGTACACTCCAGTCCAAACCAAAAAAAAAATTATTTTCTGTGTTTGTGAATTGTGTGCGCAGTAGCCGCACGTGCATCAACAAAGTAGTGCCAAGCGTGCGCCTGTGTCATAAGTAAAGGGCCGGCTGGCTTGACCGTTAAGGGTGCTGTAACCCCCGAAAGTACACTCCAGTCCAAACCAAAAAAAAAATTATTTTCTGTGTTTGTGAATTGTGTGCGCAGTAGCCGCACGTGCATCAACAAAGTAGTGCCAAGCGTGCGCCTGTGTCATAAGTAAAGGGCCGGCTGGCTTGACCGTTAAGGGTGCTGTAACCCCCGAAAGTACACTCCAGTCCAAACCAAAAAAAAAATTATTTTCTGTGTTTGTGAATTGTGTGCGCAGTAGCCGCACGTGCATCAACAAAGTAGTGCCAAGCGTGCGCCTGTGTCATAAGTAAAGGGCCGGCTGGCTTGACCGTTAAAGGGTGCTGTAACCCCCAAAGTACACTCCAGTCCAAACCAAAAAAAAAATTATTTTCTGTGTTTGTGAATTGTGTGCGCAGTAGCCGCACGTGCATCAACAAAGTAGTGCCAAGCGTGCGCCTGTGTCATAAGTAAAGGGCCGGCTGGCTTGACCGTTAAGGGTGCTGTAACCCCCGAAAGTACACTCCAGTCCAAACCTAAAAAAAAATTATTTTCTGTGTTTGTGAATTGTGTGCGCAGTAGCCGCACGTGCATCAACAAAGTAGTGCCAAGCGTGCGCCTGTGTCATAAGTAAAGGGCCGGCTGGCTTGACCGTTAAAGGGTGCTGTAACCCCCGAAAGTACACTCCAGTCCAAACCAAAAAAAAATTATTTTCTGTGTTTGTGAATTGTGTGCGCAGTAGCCCCACGTGCATCAACAAAGTAGTGCCAAGCGTGCGCCTGTGTCATAAGTAAAGGGCCGGCTGGCTTGACCGTTAAGGGTGCTGTAACCCCCGAAAGTACACTCCAGTCCAAACCTAAAAAAAAAATATTTTCTGTGTTTGTGAATTGTGTGCGCAGTAGCCGCACGTGCATCAACAAAGTAGTGCCAAGCGTGCGCCTGTGTCATAAGTAAAGGGCCGGCTGGCTTGACCGTTAAGGGTGCTGTAACCCCCGAAAGTACACTCCAGTCCAAACCAAAAAAAAAATTATTTTCTGTGTTTGTGAATTGTGTGCACTGTGGCTGCACGTGCATCAACAAAGGAGCAGCGCCAAGCGTGCGCCTGTGTCCCATAAGTAAAGAGCCGGCTGGCTCATTTCTTAAAGGGTGGTGTAACCCACAAAGTGCACTACTCTCCAGCCAAAATAAAATAATATTTTCTGTGTTTGTGTGCGCTTTAGCCACACGTATATATATCAATATAACATAAATGGAGGACCAAACTTTCTCCGATAAAAATAAAATAGGGAAAGATCAAGAACCTCTTCCTCCTAGTGCTGTTGCTGCTGCTGGGAGTTGTTCATCATCCCAGAGAGGAAGTAGGAACATCACTACTTTTACTAAACAATTGACCCTCCAACAGTCCCTAGCGATGAGGATGAAGTACGACAGCAGTCATCCTGAAGCAAAACGTATAACTGAGGCCTTGACTGCTATGTTGGTGTTAGACGTGCGTCCGGTATCCGACATTAGTGCAGTGGGATTTAGACAATTGATGGAGGTAGTGTGTCCTCGGTTCCAAATCCCGTCTAGATTCCACCTGCATCCTCAAAGCAGCAGCGACAAGCGTGCGTCTGTCTGTTAAAGGGTGGTGACACCCTCAAAGTGTGCTACACAAACAATTAAAATATTGTTCTTTTTTTTTCTGTCTTTGTGAATTGTGTGGGCTGTAGCCGCACCTGCATCCTTAAAGCAGCAGCGACAAGCGTGCGTCTGTCTGTTAAAGGGTGGTGACACCCTCAAAGTGTGCTACACAAACAATTAAAATATTGTTCTTTTTTTTTCTGTCTTTGTGAATTGTGTGGGCTGTAGCCGCACCTGCATCCTTAAAGCAGCAGCGACAAGCGTGCGTCTGTCTGTTAAAGGGTGGTGACACCCTCAAAGTGTGCTACACAAACAATTAAAATATTGTTCTTTTTTCTGTCTTTGTGAATTGTGTGGGCTGTAGCCGCACCTGCATCCTTAAAGCAGCAGCGACAAGCGTGCGTCTGTCTGTTAAAGGGTGGTGTAACTCTCAAAGTGTTCCAAAAAATAAAAAACTATTTTTTTAATGTGTTTGTGACTTGTGTGCGATGTAGCCACACTTGCATCCTCAAAGCAGCAGCGACAAGCGTGCGTCTGTCTGTTAAAGGGTGGTGACACCCTCAAAGTGTGCTACACAAACAATTAAAATATTGTTCTTTTTTTTTTGGTCTTTGTGAAATGTGTGGGCTGTAGCCACACCTGCATCCTTAAAGCAGCAGCGACAAGCGTGCGTCTGTCTGTTAAAGGGTGGTGACACCCTCAAAGTGTGCTACACAAACAATTAAAATATTGTTCTTTTTTCTGTCTTTGTGAATTGTGTGGGCTGTAGCCGCACCTGCATCCTTAAAGCAGCAGCGACAAGCGTGCGTCTGTCTGTTAAAGGGTGGTGACACCCTCAAAGTGTGCTACACAAACAATTAAAATATTGTTCTTTTTTCTGTCTTTGTGAATTGTGTGGGCTGTAGCCGCACCTGCATCCTTAAAGCAGCAGCGACAAGCGTGCGTCTGTCTGTTAAAGGGTGGTGACACCCTCAAAGTGTGCTACACAAACAATTAAAATATTGTTCTTTTTTCTGTCTTTGTGAATTGTGTGGGCTGTAGCCGCACCTGCATCCTTAAAGCAGCAGCGACAAGCGTGCGTCTGTCTGTTAAAGGGTGGTGACACCCTCAAAGTGTGCTACACAAACAATTAAAATATTGTTCTTTTTTTTTTGGTCTTTGTGAAATGTGTGGGCTGTAGCCGCACCTGCATCCTTAAAGCAGCAGCGACAAGCGTGCATCTGTCTGTTAAAGGGTGGTGACACCCTCAAAGTGTTCTACACAAACAATTAAAATATTGTTCTTTTTTTTTCGGTCTTTGTGAAATGTGTGGGCTGTAGCCGCACCTGCATCCTTAAAGCAGCAGCGACAAGCGTGCGTCTGTCTGTTAAAGGGTGGTGTAACTCTCAAAGTGTTCCAAAAAATAAAAAACTATTTTTTTAATGTGTTTGTGACTTGTGTGCGATGTAGCCACACTTGCATCCTCAAAGCAGCAGCGACAAGCGTGCGTCTGTCTGTTAAAGGGTGGTGACACCCTCAAAGTGTGCTACACAAACAATAAAAATATTGTTCTTTTTTTTTCTGTCTATGTGAATTGTGTGGGCTGTAGCCGCACCTGCATCCTTAAAGCAGCAGCGACAAGCGTGCGTCTGTCTGTTAAAGGGTGATGACACCTCAAAGTGTTCTACACAAACAATTAAAATATTGTTCTTTTTTTTTTCGGTCTTTGTGAAATGTGTGGGCTGTAGCCGCACCTGCATCCTTAAAGCAGCAGCGACAAGCGTGCGTCTGTCTGTTAAAGGGTGGTGACACCTCAAAGTGTTCTACACAAACAATTAAAATATTCTTCTTCTTTTTTCTGTCTTTGTGAATTGTGTGGGCTGTAGCCGCACTTGCATCCTCAAAGCAGCAGCGACAAGCGTGCGTCTGTCTGTTAAAGGGTGGTGTAACCCTCAAAGTGTGCTCCACAAACAATAAAAATATTCTTTTTTTTTTTCTGTCTTTGTGAATTGTGTGGGCTGTAGCCGCACTTGAATCCTCAAAGCAGCAGCGACAAGCGTGCGTCTGTCTGTTAAAGGATTACATCGGTGACAGCATCCAAGTAGGCATGTCAGACAGTCCGTACCTGTACTGGCAGGAAAAAGAAGCAATTTGGAGGTCCCTGTACAAACTGGCTCTATTTTACCTGAGTTGCCCCCCCTCCAGTGTGTACTCCGAAAGAGTGTTTAGTGCAGCCGGGAACCTTGTCAGCGAAAGGCGTAGGAGGTTGCTTCCACAAAATGTGGAGAAGATGATGTTCATAAAATGAATTATCAACTCTTCCAGGGAGACCAGCCTCCAGAACGTACAGAGGGACCTGTGGTTCCAGCAGGGACGAATTGATACTCTGTGAGGATGAGGATGTACACACTGAAGAGGGTGAGGAATCGGTGGATGAGGAGGATGAGGATGACATCTTGCCTCCGTAGAGCCAGTTTGTGCAGGGACACATTAATTGCCAGCTTGTTTTGTGGGGGCCCAAACGAACCAATCATTTCAGCCACAGTTGTGTGGCAGACCCTGGCGCTGAAATGATTGATTTGTTAAAGTGTGCATGTCCTGTTTATACAACATAAGGGTGGGTGGGAGGGCCCAAGGACAATTCCATCTTGCACTTCTTTTTTTTCTTTGCATTATGTACAGTTTGGGGCCTAGTTTTTCTAACTGCCATCCTGTCTGCCACTGCAGTGTCACTCCTAGATGGGTCACGTGTTTGTGCAGCCCACTCGTGTCGCTTAGCATAGTCATCCAGCTACCTCGGTGCAACCTTTTGGACATGAAAACACTATTGTGAGGTGTGAGGTGTTCAGAATAGACTGGAAATGAGTGGAAATTAAGGTTATTGAGGTTAATAATAGCATAGGAGCAGAGAAACCAACAAATTCTGTGATTTTAGCTGTTTTTATGCTTTTTAAAAAAAAAATACAGATCCAAAACACAAAACCCAGAACCCAAAACACGGAAGGGTGGTTTTGGCAAAACCAATCCAGATCCAAAACACGAAGAAAGATCCAGATCCAAAACCAAAACACAAAACACGAAAAGTGGCCGGTGCACACCCCTAATATATATATATATATATATATATATGTAATCAGTTGAGGTGCCTACACCGGAACCCAGCAGCCTGAATCCCGAACGTAAGTATAGAGGGCCAGGTTTGCTTGTAACCAAACGGGAGGGGAGGGTTAGGTTTAGACACCATGGAGGGGTTAGGGTAAGGCTGCGGGAGGGGGTAGGTTTGGGTTAGGCAGCAGGAGGGGGGATAGGTTTAAGCACCCCTGGACGGGGGGAGGGGGGGAGGTTAGTTTAGGCACTAAGGGGGAGGGTTAGGTTTACGCAATAACTAGGGTTTGGGTGCAGGGGTAGAGGATTAGGATGCAGAAAGGGAGGGTTAGCGGGTAAAGGGGGTTAGTATAGTTACTGAGCTCCTGTCGGGATTCTCAGTATCGGGATGCCGCTGTCGGTCTTTTGACGGCCAACATCCCAACTGCCGGTCTCCCATACCCAACCCTCTATAGAGGAGTCCAGGGATAAGATCACAGTCATAATGCATTACGTCTATATTCTAGACATCATCATAGGATATTAGTATATTGTTTAAAAAACAATCATCCATGAATGGAAGGTTGCCTTTTTGCCAATCATACACCATTTTATGAAACACAGGACCAAGACCAAGGAACAGCGGCACAGAACGTGAAGGTGTCAGTGTATGGTGGGATCTAGGGCACTGAGGATACATAACAATTATCAGGAGTCCAGAAGAAGGTGCTGGGGGATGGAAGCCACTTGCAAAGTTTGCAAGAGGGTGAACAGAATCAGAGATTAGTAAGTGACAAGGGTGCGAGCAAGACAGTGTTCACAGATACCATTGCCACCACTGTGAAACCCGCATTTTGGGGGTTTGGCCGCATTTCTCCCCTTCCAGCATCTCGCCCTGAGAGCGATAAAGTGGAGAAGTTGCCCATAACGGCAAATCAGCTTCTGCCATTTTATACTGTGTTAGATAAATGATAGTTAGAAGCTGATTGGTTGCTATGGGCAACTTCTCCACTTTATCTCTCTCAAAGTTTGATACATCTCCCCTTGAAGTGTGAGTGCAGGGTCCATACAATTCCCTAATAAATTAGTCTAAATGAAGATATAATCGTATTTGCATATAGATTCAGCTGAGGTGTAAATGCACATATCATAAAAGTGGTGTATCTGCTGCTAACGCTGCAATTCTGCACTTTTACTGCTGGCATAAATGTCTCTGCAGAGCAGGCTGCATTTCATAGGGCCTCATTCTGCATATGTGCAAAAATACGCCACGTTAGCATTTACTGTTTCTGGGTACAAATGGAGTTCATTTTACTACCAACCTTAGAGTAAGCTCACACGAGCAGGGCCCTCTTCCCTCGTGTGCTTTCCCTTCCCTCACTTATACTATCATCTCCTCCCTCCTGCCTGCAACACCACCTAACCCTCGGGTTCTGCCACCCTGCTGCTCATTTCAATATTATGACAGCTGATGTTTATTAACAGGATGCAGTCATGATACCGGCGGGCCGATATCCCAACACTAACATCCTGACAGGGGACTAAAGATAGGCGCTGAAATCCCGACACCTATCGTTAGACCCACTACAAAATACCGACAACGGATTACCGAATGAAGGTAAGCCGGGTGTCTTAGTGTCTAGCTGCGGGGGGTGGAGGGTTAGGTTTAGGGACCCCCAGGGGGACTTAGGGTTAGGCACCCCCCGGGAGGGTTAGGGCAGGGGAAGGGGGGTTAGGGTTAGACACCACTAGGGGGCGTTAGGGTTAGGCACCCCCACAAGAGGGTTAGGTTTAGGGTGCGGGGAGGGTTAGGATTAGGCACTAACGGGGAGGAAGGTTATGGTTAGGCACCACTAAGGGAGGGTTAGGGGGGGAGAGGGGAGGGTTAGGTTACTTACCAGTCCCAGTCGGGAATTAGGTTAGTCTGGGTTCTGCTGTCGGTATTTCATTATATACTGATTCCTTATAAACCATGTCCATGTTCTGCAATGTTCTGTACTGTAAGCCTCTTCTTCCTTGGCTTCTTTATACTGTTTTTGTTTTTTTTGTACATTGCTCTGTAGATCCCTTGTGGTGACATATAAATAAAGACTAATTATAATAATCTAGGGAATCCCGGCAGTAACCACCTTAGTAGTGGAGGATATTATGGATATTTGATACTGAGGATATTATGGAAATAATGAGTCTGTAATTTGAGGGTATTTGTCATAAAGAGTTCTGCTACATATGATGGAACAACCACATTGTGACAGCAGTCTGAAGAATGGACGTTTTTCGCTTCTACCAAGAAGTGTAGCGCGCCACAGTTCACACATTGTACAGTACGTCTATAGAACCCAAAGAGTAGTATTGTAGTGAATATGTCATGTCCAATGAAAGCGGCATATTAGTTGATCTTGTTATATGTTGGTTGTAACAATATAATTTTTGACACTAAGATTTTTTAACTGCATGCGTTGGGCAACCTGTAAGGGTTCCACCATGTCGATGTCCTTGAGACACGTTTGGTGTAAACAATGTGAGGTGAAGTGTATAATGAATAACACAGCAGTCGGTGATTGAGGTTACCACAAAACGCGCTGATATATGTGGCTGAAAATAACTGACAGTTTCCATACCACCCAGCAAGTCACATGTTCCAGGTCACCCAGCAAGTGCACAGGGAGAGTTCGCTGACTGGTACATTTTCCAGAGCACAATGGTGATGCATTGCAAATGGCGGGCAGTTACAATGGCAATATTTTTCTGCAAATCTACTTACCAAGATCTTTAATTTGATACATGAAGTACCCTGCTCAGACAACGGCATCATAGAAATATGTCACTCATAATAGTCATCCTTCTGCTATTAATATATAGATAACTCTGCATCAGCCCCAATATGTGCAGAATACTTTGCCCTCATCTTGTTTGGCAGATGGAAGAAGGTTTTCCCATTTATATTTCGTGCTTTATTTTTTAGAACATCTTATGTTACATTTTACATTGTATCAATTTTCAATGAACATATACAATTACCTTGCAGATACATGTTATTCCTGTGGAAAACTGATACAAAATAATAACATCTAAACCAATGTGGCTTATTTGAAATGTAAGAAAAATGTTACACAAAAAGGACATGCTGTACATTTAGAAGTAGAAAGTACAGAGTCTTCTTTTATAATTCACAAGGACTAGAAAGAAAGTTACTAAAAGACGGATGTATTACAATTAAAAATTAAAAAAGAGCAAGCCTCAAAAAATCTTTAGAATCACTATTAATGAGGTAAGAAATGACCTGTTAGGCACATAACAAGATAAAATGGGGAGTTGCCACTAAGAGACAATGGGGGCGAGATTCTATTGTTTTTTGGGGGTCCCCGGTGCCCAATGGAGTAATTCAATTGTTGGTCTGATCGGGTGCGAGTGCCATGGGCACCCTTAACTTCTGCCCACACCCCTCCTGAGATGGTGAGCGGAAATGTGCGAAAAGTAAGACATTGGGGCGCCAAACCGCCATTTCTGGCAGTGTGCCCAATAGCTTAGACAGGTTTAAGTGCTGAACCTGGTGCATTTGGGTGTGACATGCGTGATGAAATGGGCATCCGTAGCACTCATACCTACTGGAATAACAATTTGTGCAAAAAAAAAAAAAAACTATTGAATTCTCACCAATGACTAACAAGAGATACTAATTTCTTTCTTCTGTGTATATAGTGGAACAAGCTGAAGTAAATAATATCCCAACTGGCTGACAGAAGTCTTGGTCCAAATTAGGGATGTGCAGGCTCGGTTCTACTCGGTTCCGTTCGTTTTTTTTTCCCGAATCTTATTGGGTTTCAGCTGTCACAAGTTTTGGATAGCCAATAAGATTCGGTAAAAAAAAACGAACGGAACCGAGTAGAACCGAGCCTGCACATCCCTAGTCCAAATATGGTCAAACAATATTAATGGGAATAAAACAGTTTCATCAAGTCACTTAGATCTGCAAGTTCTCAGAAGTTCCCAGCAAGTTGTAAGCCATTACTGTATTCTCATATTGAAAGACCCTCTATACACTGGTATAGTAGTAATGGATTGGCAAAAATACATCACACTTGTGATAGAGGTCACTGTCAGTACGTGAACATCTAAAACAGGAGAGATATTAGAGGGGTTGTTAAAAAGTCACATTAAAGAATGTGATCTAGTAAATAATATTTTCAGCAACAGCCATTAAGGTTTTATGAAAGACTGACGATGTCAAACAAATTGACTTACACTTTATGAGGAAGTGAGTAGAAAATCTATAGTGAAATGACTCACAGGCCGGTTACTCACAGGCTGATCTCATTTAGCCGTGGTAAACTCTTGGTTTATAGATGCTTGACTTAATGCGCAGTACAGATGGGGTTACCCAGTTAAACTGATAAGTGGCCATATGGGCAAGCAAAGGGGCTTATTTGCACACAAGTCCAGTTTGCAGATGGGTCTTGCTATTTTGTACACTGGGCTGAGTGCCATGCATCTATGGGTGATACCACACTGACCTCTTGCACAGGTTTAGGACCCTCACATGGCCATGGCATTCTACTTGCTTCCATATGCTTAGGCGAGAATCCGCTGATGTGCAGAAAATCCGCACGACTGAAAGTGGAAGTCTGTCCTGGCCAATGGCTCTCCATCTGCAGCCGCAGCTGCCATCACTAGTATCTGGACATGCACGAGCCCAGTGCTAGGTGCAAAAGAGCCAACAGAAACACAAGTACCGTCTCAGTTCAAATGCTATGATCATGCATGAAAGCTGTATTACCTGCCCATGACACTCCCATGACACTTAAGCGGATATATATATATATATATATATATATATATATACAGTCAGGTGCATAAATATTGGGACATTGACAGAATTTTCATATTTTGGCCTCTATTCACCAGCACAATGGCTTTGAAATGAAACAAACAAGATGTGCTTTAACTCCAGACTTTCAGATTTAATTTGAGGGTAATTACATCCAAATCAGGTGAACGGTGTAGGAATTACAACGGTTTCTATATGTGCCTCCCACTTTTTAAGGGGCCAAAAGTAATGGGACTATCAACTCAAAAGCTATTTCATGGACAGGTGTGGGCTATTCCCTCATTATTTCATTACCAATTAAGCAGGTAAAAGGTCTGGAGTTGATTCTAGGTGTGACATTTGCATTTGGAATCAGTTGCTGTCGACTCTCAATATGAGATCCAAAGAGCTGTCACTATCAGTGAAGCAAGCCATCATTAGGCTGAATAATCAAAACAAACCCATATGCATCGAGCAAGAAAACACATCTAGCGAGTGGGTCTGAATGAGATACTTAATCCTAAAAACAACATTTGCCCTGCATTTCAGCCCTGCCACAAAAGGACCAGCTGACATCATGTCAGTGATTCTCTCGTCAACACAGGTGAGAGTGTTTACGAGGACAAAGCTGGAGATCACTCTGTCATGCTGATTGAGTTAGTATAACAGACTGGAAGCTTTAAAAGGAGGGCGGAGCATGAAATCATTGTTCTTCCTCTGTTAACCACGGGTACCTGGAAGGAAACACGTGAAGTCATCATTGCTTTGCACAAAAAGGGTTTCACAGGCAAGGATATTGCTGCTAGTAAGATTGCACCTAAATCAACCATTTATCGGATCATCAAGAACTTCAAGGAGAGAGGTTCAATAGTTGTGAAGAAGGCGTCAGGGTTCCCAACAATGTTCAGCAAGTGTCAGGAGCGTCTCCTAAGGTTGATTCAGCTTTGGGATCGGGGCACCACCAGTGCAGAGCTTGCTCAGGAACGGCAGCAGGCAGGTGTGAGTGCATCTTCATGCAGGGAATCTTGGTTGATGCACAGAGACTAATCAGATACGCTTAACCTATAAGTATATATACAGTACGGGCATATATATTGAGACACTATCAGCCTATATTTATCAAAGATACAATACTATTGGGCGCTTGTCCTTCTCTTTTCTTCTATTTCTAGTACCAAACCATTCTACCAAGCGGTTCATTGCTGGGACTGAGCTGCCACTGACATAAAGCAAGAAAATAGTGTGTGGACGTTGTGGTGACCTTAAACCAGCACAGGCCTGGATTTTACCTATGACTATTTGATGGATCACATAGGAAGCAGCACCACAGCTCTACCCCCCCTTTATATATATAAATATATACATATACAGTCAGGTGCATAAATATTGGGACATTGGCAGAATTTTCATATTTTGGCCTCTATTCACCACCACAATGGCTTTGAAATGAAACAGACAAGATGTGCTTTAACTGCAGACTTTCAGATTTAATTTGAGGGTAATTACATCCAAATCAGGTGAACGGTGTAGGAATTACAACGGTTTCTATATGTGCCTCGCACTTTTTAAGGGGCCAAAAGTAATGGGGCTATCAACGCAAAAGCTATTTCATCTACAGGTGTGGGCTATTCCCTAGTTATTTCATTATCAATTAAGCTGGTAAAAGATCTGGAGTTGATTCTAGGTGTGACATTTGCATTTGGAATCAGTTGCTGTCGACTCTCAATATGAGATCCAAAAAGCTGTCACTATCAGTGAAGCAAGCCATCATTAGGCTGCAAAATCAAAACAAACCCATCAGAGAGATAGCAAAAACATTAGGTGTGGCCAAATCAACTGTTTGGAACATTCTTAAAAAGAAAGAACGTACTGGAGAGCTCAGCAACACCAAAAGACCCAGAAGACAACGGAAAACAACTGTGGTGGATGACAGAAGAATTATTTCCCTGGTGAAGAAAAACCCCTTCACAACAGTTGGCCAAATCAAGAACACTCTCCAGGAGGTAGGTGTATATGTGTCAAAGTCAACAATCAAGAGGAGACTTCACAAGAGTTAATATAGAGGGGTCACCACAAGATGTAAACCATTGGTGAGCCACAAAAACAGGAAGACCAGATTAGAGTTTGCCAAACAACATCTAAAAAAGCCATTACAGTTCTGGAACAACATCCTATGGACAGATGAGACAAAGATCAACTTGTACCAGAGTGATGGGAAGAGAAGAGTATGGAGAAGGAAAGGAACTGCTCATGATCCAAAACATACCACCTCATCAGTGAAGCATGGTGGTGGTAGTGTCATGGCGTGGGCATGTATGGCTGCCAATGGAACTGGTTCCCTTGTATTTATTGATGATGTGACTGCTGACAAAAGCAGCAGAATGAATTCTGAAGTGTTTGGGGCAATATTATATGCTCATTTTCACGGCAAATGCTTCAGAACTCATTGGATGGCGCTTCACAGTGCAGATGGACAATGACCCGAAGCATACTGCAAAAACAACCATAGAGTTTTTTAAGGCTAAAAAGTGGAATGTTATGCAATGGCCAAGTCAATCCCCTGAGCTGAATCCGATTGAGCATGCATTTTACTAGATGAAGACAAAACTGAAGGGAAAATGCCCCAAGAACAAGCAGGAACTGAAGACATTTGCAGTAGAGGCCTGGCAGAGCATCACCAGGGATGAAACCCAGCGTCTGGTGATGTCTATGTGTTCCAGACTTCAGGCAGTAATTGCCTGCAAAGGATTTGCAACAAAGTATTAAAAAGTGAAAGTTAGATTTAGGATTGTTTAGTTTGTCGCATTACTTTTGGCCCCTTAAAAAGTGGGAGGCACATATAGAAACCGTTGTAATTCCTACACCGTTCACCTGATTTGGATGTAATTACCCTCAAATTAAATCTGAAAGTCTGCAGTTAAAGCACATCTTGTTTGTGTCATTTCAAAGCCATTGTGGTGGTGAATAGAGGCCAAAATATGAAAATTCTGTCAATGTCCCAATATTTATGCACCTGACTGTATATATATATATATATATTAGGGGTGTGCACCGGCCACTTTTCGTGTTTTGTGTTTTGGTTTTGGATCTGGATCTTTCTTCGTGTTTTGGATCTGGATTGGTTTTGCCAAAACCACCCTTCCGTGTTTTGGGTTCTGGGTTTTGTGTTTTGGATCTGTATTTTTTTGAAAAAAAGCATAAAAACAGCTAAAATCACTGAATTTGTAGGTTTTTCTGCTCCTATGCTATTATTAACCTCAATAACCTTAATTTCCACTCATTTCCAGTCTATTCTGAATACCTCACACCTCACAATAGTGTTTTTATGTCCAAAAGGTTGCACCGAGGTAGCTGGATGACTATGCTAAGCGACACGAGTGGGCGGCACAAACACGTGACCCATCTAGGCGTGAAACTGCAGTGGCAGACAGGATGGCATTGAAAAACTAGGCCCCAAACTGTACATAATGCAAAGAAAAAAAAGAGGTGCAAGATGGAATTGTCCTTGGGCCCTCCCACCCACCCTTATGTTGTATAAACAGGACATGCACACTTTAACAAACCAATCATTTCAGCGCCAGGGTCTGCCACACAACTGTGGCTGAAATGATTGGTTCGTTTGGGCCCCCACAAAACAAGCTGGCAATTTATCTGTCCCTGCACAAACTGGCTCTACGGAGGCAAGAAGTCGTCCTCATCCTCCTCATCCACAGATTCCTCACCCTCTTCAGTGTTATGTACATCCTCATCCTCACAGAGTATTAATTCGTCCCTGCTGGAACCACAGGTCCCTCTGTACGTTCTGGAGGCTGGTCTCCCTGGAAGAGTTGATCATTCATTTTATGAACATCATCTTCTCCACATTTTGTGGAAGCAACCTCCTACGCCTTTCGCTAACAAGGTTCCCGGCTGCACTAAACACTCTTTCGGAGTACACACTGGAGGGGGGGCAACTCAGGTAAAATAGAGCCAGTTTGTACAGGGACCTCCAAATTGCTTCTTTTTCCTGCCAGTACAGGTACGGACTGTCTGACATGCCTACTTGGATGCTGTCACCGATGTAATCCTTTAACAGACAGACGCACGCTTGTCGCTGCTGCTTTGAGGATTCAAGTGCGGCAACAGCCCACACAATTCACAAAGACAGAAAAAAAAAAAGAATATTTTTATTGTTTGTGGAGCACACTTTGAGGGTTACACCACCCTCTAACAGACAGACGCACGCTTGTCGCTGCTGCTTTGAGGATGCAAGTGCGGCTACAGCCCACACAATTCACAAAGACAGAAAAAAGAAGAAGAATATTTTTATTCTTTGTGTAGCACACTTTGAGGGTGTCACCACCCTTTAACAGACAGACGCACGCTTGTCGCTGCTGCTTTAAGGATGCAGGTGCGGCTACAGCCCACACATTTCACAAAGACCGAAAAAAAAAGAACAATATTTTAATTGTTTGTGTAGCACACTTTGAGGGTGTCACCACCCTTTAACAGACAGACGCACGCTTGTCGCTGCTGCTTTAAGGATGCAGGTGCGGCTACAGCCCACACAATTCACAAAGACAGAAAAAAGAAGAATATTTTTATTGTTTGTGTAGCACACTTTGAGGGTGTCACCACCCTTTAACAGACAGACGCACGCTTGTCGCTGCTGCTTTGAGGATGCAAGTGCGGCTACATCGCACACAAGTCACAAACACATAAAAAAAATAGTTTTTTATTTTTTGGAGCACTTTGAGAGTTACACCATCCTTTAACAGACAGACGCACGCTTGTCGCTGCTGCTTTAAGGATGCAGGTGCGGCTACAGCCCACACATTTCACAAAGACCGAAAAAAAAGAACAATATTTTAATTGTTTGTGTAGAACACTTTGAGGGTGTCACCACCCTTTAACAGACAGACGCACGCTTGTCGCTGCTGCTTTAAGGATGCAGGTGCGGCTACAGCCCACACAATTCACATAGACAGATAAAAGAAGAAGAATATTTTTATTGTTTGTGTAGCACACTTTGAGGGTGTCACCACCCTTTAACAGACAGACGCACGCTTGTCGCTGCTGCTTTAAGGATGCAGGTGCGGCTACAGCCCACACATTTCACAAAGACCGAAAAAAAAAGAACAATATTTTAATTGTTTGTGTAGCACACTTTGAGGGTGTCACCACCCTTTAACAGACAGACGCACGCTTGTCGCAGCTGCTTTAAGGATGCAGGTGCGGCTACAGCCCACACAATTCACAAAGACAGAAAAAAGAACAATATTTTAATTGTTTGTGTAGCACACTTTGAGGGTGTCACCACCCTTTAACAGACAGACACACGCTTGTCGCTGCTGCTTTAAGGATGCAGGTGCGGCTATAGCCCACACAATTCACAAAGACCGAAAAAAGAAGAATATTTTTATTGTTTGTGTAGCACACTTTGAGGGTGTCACCACCCTTTAACAGACAGACGCACGCTTGTCGCAGCTGCTTTAAGGATGCAGGTGCGGCTACAGCCCACACAATTCACAAAGACAGAAAAAAGAACAATATTTTAATTGTTTGTGTAGCACACTTTGAGGGTGTCACCACCCTTTAACAGACAGACGCACGCTTGTCGCTGCTGCTTTAAGGATGCAGGTGCGGCTATAGCCCACACAATTCACAAAGACAGAAAAAAGAAGAATATTTTTATTGTTTGTGTAGCACACTTTGAGGGTGTCACCACCCTTTAACAGACAGACGCACGCTTGTCGCTGCTGCTTTGAGGATGCAAGTGCGGCTACATCGCACACAAGTCACAAACACATAAAAAAAATAGTTTTTTATTTTTTGGAGCACTTCGTGAGTTACACCACCCTTTAACAGACAGACGCACGCTTGTCGCTGCTGCTTTAAGGATGCAGGTGCGGCTACAGCCCACACAATTCACAAAGACAGAAAAAAGAAGAAGAATATTTTTATTGTTTGTGTAGCACACTTTGAGGGTGTCACCACCCTTTAACAGACAGACGCACGCTTGTCGCTGCTGCTTTGAGGATGCAAGTGTGGCTACATCGCACACAAGTCACAAACACAAAAAAAAAAAATTTTTGATTTTTTGGAGCACTTTGAGAGTTACAACACCATTTAACAGACAGACGCACGCTTGTCGCTGCTGCTTTGAGGATGCAAGTGCGGCTACAGCCCACACAATTCACAAAGACAGAAAAAAAAAGAACAATATTTTAATTGTTTGTGTAGCACACTTTGAGGGTGTCACCACCCTTTAACAGACAGACGCACGCTTGTCGCTGCTGCTTTAAGGATGCAGGTGCGGCTACAGCCCACACATTTCACAAAGACAGAAAAAAAAAGAACAATATTTTAATTGTTTGTGTAGCACACTTTGAGGGTGTCACCACCCTTTAACAGACAGACGCACGCTTGTTGCTGCTGCTTTGAGGATGCAGGTGGAATCTAGACGGGATTTGGAACCGAGGACACACTACCTCCATCAATTGTCTAAATCCCACTGCACTAATGTCGGATACCGGACGCACGTCTAACACCAACATAGCAGTCAAGGCCTCAGTTATACGTTTTGCTTCAGGATGACTGCTGTCGTACTTCATCCTCATCGCTAGGGACTGTTGGAGGGTCAATTGTTTAGTAAAAGTAGTGATGTTCCTACTTCCTCTCTGGGATGATGAACAACTCCCAGCAGCAGCAACAGCACTAGTAGGAAGTGGTTCTTGATCTTTCCCTATTTTATTTTTATCAGAGAAAGTTTGGTCCTCCATTTATGTTATATTGATATATATACGTGCGGCTAAAGCGCACACAAACACAGAAAATATTTTTTTATTTTTGCTGGAGAGTAGTGCACTTTGTGGGTTACACCACCCTTTAAGAAATGAGCCAGCCGGCTCTTTACTTATGGGACACAGGCGCACGCTTGGCGCTGCTCCTTTGTTGATGCACGTGCAGCCACAGTGCACACAAGTCACAAACACAGAAAATATATATTTTTTTGGTTTGGAGTGTACTTTGGGGGTTACAGAACCCTATAACGGTCAAGCCAGCCGGCCCTTTACTTATGACACAGGCGCACGCTTGGCACTACTTTGTTGATGCACGTGCGGCTACTGCGCACACAATTCACAAACACAGAAAATAATTTTTTTTTTGGTTTGGACTGGAGTGTACTTTCGGGGGTTACAGCACCCTTTAACGGTCAAGCCAGCCGGCCCTTTACTTATGACACAGGCGCACACTTGGCACTACTTTGTTGATGCACGTGCGGCTACTGCGCACACAATTCTCAAACACAGAAAATAATTTTTTTTCGGTTTGGACTGGAGTGTACTTTGGGGGTTACAGCACCCTTTAACGGTCAAGCCAGCCGGCCCTTTACTTATGACACAGGCGCACGCTTGGCACTACTTTGTTGATGCACGTGCGGCTACTGCGCACACAATTCACAAACACAGAAAATAATTTTTTTTTTGGTTTGGACTGGAGTGTACTTTCGGGGGTTACAGCACCCTTTAACGGTCAAGCCAGCCGGCCCTTTACTTATGACACAGGCGCACGCTTGGCACTACTTTGTTGATGCACGTGCGGCTACTGCGCACACAATTCACAAACACAGAAAATAAATTTTTTTTTGGTTTGGACTGGAGTGTACTTTGGGGGTTACAGCACCCTTTAACGGTCAAGCCAGCTGGCCCTTTACTTATGACACAGGCCCACGCTTGGCACTACTTTGTTGATGCACGTGCGGCTACTGCGCACACAATTCACAAACACAGAAAATAAATTTTTTTTTTGTTTGGACTGGAGTGTACTTTGGGGGTTACAGCACCCTTTAACGGTCAAGCCAGCCGGCCCTTTACTTATGACACAGGCGCACGCTTGGCACTACTTTGTTGATGCACGTGCGGCTACTGCGCACACAATTCACAAACACAGAAAATAATTTTTTTTTTGGTTTGGACTGGAGTGTACTTTCGGGGGTTACAGCACCCTTAACGGTCAAGCCAGCCGGCCCTTTACTTATGACACAGGCGCACGCTTGGCACTACTTTGTTGATGCACGTGCGGCTACTGCGCACACAATTCACAAACACAGAAAATAATTTTTTTTTTGGTTTGGACTGGAGTGTACTTTCGGGGGTTACAGCACCCTTAACGGTCAAGCCAGCCGGCCCTTTACTTATGACACAGGCGCACGCTTGGCACTACTTTGTTGATGCACGTGCGGCTACTGCGCACACAATTCACAAACACAGAAAATAATTTTTTTTTTGGTTTGGACTGGAGTGTACTTTCGGGGGTTACAGCACCCTTAACGGTCAAGCCAGCCGGCCCTTTACTTATGACACAGGCGCACGCTTGGCACTACTTTGTTGATGCACGTGCGGCTACTGCGCACACATTTCACAAACACAGAAAATAATTTTTTTTTGGTTTGGACTGGAGTGTACTTTCGGGGGTTACAGCACCCTTTAACGGTCAAGCCAGCCGGCCCTTTACTTATGACACAGGCGCACGCTTGGCACTACTTTGTTGATGCACGTGCGGCTACTGCACACACAATTCACAAACACAGAAAATATATTATTTTTTTAGCACTTGGGGGGAGCACCCCTGATGGACAGAGCACCCCCTGGACAACACTACAGCACCTCTTTAGGACTGGGACACTGCACAGGACTTTGGAGTGGACACAGCCCCTATGGAGAACTGACTGCACAACACAGTCCAGCCAGCCCCTATGGACTTTGAAGTAGTGGGCACAGCCCCTATTAACAACAGCAGCACAGCACAACACAGCCAGCCCCTATGGACTTTGAAGTAGTGGACAACAGCAGCACTACACTACACTACACTACACAGCCCTAACTCCCACCCTCCCTCTTCACTGTCCACAGCCGAGTGAGAAAATGGCGCCGACGTGGGTACCTTATATAGGATCCAAAACCCGCGAGACTCGGAAGGCGGGATGATGTCGTTTTGCCTCGATTTCAGATCCGAGTCAGGCGGGAAAAGTCGAGCCTGATTCGGATCGGACTCGGATCGGGGGGGCTCGGGGGGGTTCGGATTTCAGAAATCCGAACCCGCTCACCCCTAATATATATATATATATATATATATATATATACAGTGTATTCTTACATGCGGGCGGCACTCCTGGTACAAAACAGAGACTCCGAGGTAGTGTAGAAGTACAGTCAATGTTTCAAAGCTTTAATGTAGCTTTTTCATCAGGACTACTGTAGTCCTGATGAAAAAGCTACATTAAAGCTTTGAAACGTTGACTGTACTTTTACGCTACCTCGGAGTCTCTGTTTTGTACCAGGAGTGACGCCCGCATGTAAGAATGTTCCAATACTTTATGCAGGCACACGGTCAAGGTATTATGCTGTAGGGAGTGCCAGACCCTGGTTGAATGTTATATATATATATTAGGGGTGTGCACCGGCCACTTTTCGTGTTTTGTGTTTTGGTTTTGGATCTGGATCTTTCTTCGTGTTTTGGATCTGGATTGGTTTTGCCAAAACCACCCTTCCGTGTTTTGGGTTCTGGGTTTTGTGTTTTGGATCTGTATTTTTTTGAAAAAAAGCATAAAAACAGCTTAAATCACAGAATGTGTGTGTTTTTCTGCTCCTATGCTATTATTAACCTCAATAACCTTCATTTCCTCTCATTTCCAGTCTATTCTGAACACCTCACACCTCAAATATTGTTTTTATGGGCAAAAGATTGCACCGAGGTAGCTGGATGACTATGCTAAGCGACAAGAGTGGGCGGCACAAACACGTGGCCCATCTAGGAGTGACACTGCAGTGGCAGACAGGATGGCAGTTTGAAAAACTAGGCCCCAAACAGTACATACTGCAAAGAAAAAAAGAGGTGCACGATGGAATTGTCCTTGGGCCCTCCCCCCCACCCTTATGTTGTATAAATAGGACATGCACACTTTAACAAACCAATCATTTCAGCGCCAGGGTCTGCCACATGACTGTGGCTGAAATGATTGGTTCGTTTGGGCCCCCACAAAACAAGCTGGCAATTAATGTGTCCCTGCACAAACTGGCTCTACGGAGGCAAGATGTCGTCCTCATCCTCCTCATCCACCGATTCCTTGGATAAAACAGGAAAAAGGGATTTAGGTGTCCCTGGACTGCTTACAGTCTTAGCCAAAGTTTCTGAACTTGACAGTAACTTTTTATGAACGCACTGCAGGTGCCGTATAAGGGAGGATGTTCCTAGGTGATTAACATCCCTACCCCTACTTATTTCACCTTTACATATGGTACATATGGTACATATGGCAAGACAGTTGTTGTCCGAATTTGGATAGAAATAGTGCCAGACCAAAGAGGTGGAATGTTTGGTCTTCTGCCCAGACATGACCGTGATGGACTTTTTCATCCCATGGACAACAACTGTCTCCCCCGGAGCCTGATTTAAACAAACCACATCACCATCAGAATCCTCCTCGCCAACTTCCTCCTCAGTGCCAGCTACACCAGTATCCTCATCCTGTTGTACTTCAACAGTGACATCTTCAATTTGCATATCAGCAAGTGGACTGTGGGTGCTCCTTTCAGCACTTGCAGGGGGCGTGCAAATGGTGGAAAGAGCCACCTCTTCCCATCCAGTGCTGGGAAGGTCAGGCATCGCAACCGCCACCACACTTGGACTCTCCTTGGGGATTTGTGATATCTTCTTAGAACGCACAGTTCTTTGCTGTGCTTTTGCCAGCTTAACTCGTTTGATTTTTTTAGCGGGAGGAGGGCTTCCATCGTCATGTGAAGCTGAACCACTAGTCATGAACATAGGGAAAGACCTCAGCCGTTCCTTGCCACTCCGTGTCGTAAATGGCATATTGGCAAGTTTACGTTTCTCTTCAGATGATTTAAATGTTTTTTTCAAGGTCATTTTCCTGAACTTTGTCAATTGGGATTGTACGTGGCCTCTACTATGACATTGGGCATCGGCCTTGGCAGACGACGTTGATGGCATGTTATCGTCTATGTCATGACTAGTGGCAGCAGCTTCAGCACTAGAAGGAAATGGTTCTTGATCTTTCCCTATTTTATTTTTATCGGAGAAAGTTTGGTCCTCCATTTATGTTATATTGATATATACATGCGGCTAAGGCGCACACAAACACAGAAAATAATTTTTTATTTTTGTTGGAGACTAGTGCACTTTGTGGGTTACACCACCCTTTAAGAAATGAGCCAGCCGGCCCTTTACTTATGGGACACAGGCGCATGATTGGCGCTGCTCCTTTGCTGATGCACGTGCAGCTACAGCCCACACAATTCACAAACACAGAAAATATATTTTTATTTTGTTTGGAGTGCCCTTTGGGGGTCACAGCACCCTTTAATGGACAAGCCAGCTGGCCTTTTACTTAAGGGACACAGGCGCACGCTTGGCGCTGCTCCTTCGTTGATGCACGTGCAGCTACAGTGCACACAATTCACAAACACAGAAAAAAATGTTTATTTTGTTTGGAGTGCCCTTTGGGGGTTACAGCACCCTTTAGCAGTCAATCCAGCCGGCTCTTTTTTTATGGGACACAGGCGCACGCTTGGCACCACTTTGTTGATGCATGTGCGGCTACTGCGGACACAATTCACAAACACAAAAAAATATATTTTTTTATTTTGTTTGGAGTGCCCTTTGGGGGTTACAGCACCCTTTAACGGACAAGCCAGCCGGCCTTTTACTTATGGGACAGAGGTGCATGCTTGGCGCTGCTCCTTCGTTGATGCACGTGCAGCCACAGTGCACACAATTCACAAACACAGAAAAAAAAAATTATTTTGTTTGGAGTGCCCTTTGGGGGTTACAGCAACCTTTAGCGGTCAATCCAGCCGGCCCTTTATTTATGGGACACAGGCGCACGCTTGGCACTACTTTGTTGATGCACGTGCGGCTACTGCGCACACAATTCACAAACACAGAAAAAATATTTTGTTATTTGGTTTGGAGTGTACTTTGGGGGTTACAGCACCCTTTAACGGTCAAGCCAGCTGGCCCTTTACTTATGACACAGGCGCACGCTTGGCACTACTTTGTTGATGCACGTGCGGCTACTGCGCACACAATTCACAAACACAGAAAAAATATTTTGTTATTTGGTTTGGAGTGTACTTTGGGGGTTACAGCACCCTTTAACGGTCAAGCCAGCCGGCCCTTTACTTATGACACTGGCGCACGCTTGGCACTACTTTGTTGATGCACGTGCGGCTTCTGCGCACACAATTCACAAACACAGAAAAAATATTTTTTTATTTTGTTTGGATTGCCCTTTGGGGGTTACAGCACCCTTTAATGGACAAGCCAGCCGGCCTTTTACTTATGGGACACAGGCGCACGCTTGGTGCTGCTCCTTCGTTGATGCACGTGCAGCCACAGTGCACACAATTCACAAACACAGAAAAAAAAATTTTACTTTGTTTGGAGTGCCCTTTCGGGGTTACAGCACCCTTTAGCGGTCAATCCAGCCGGCCCTTTATTTATGGGACACAGGCGCACGCTTGGCACTACTTTGTTGATGCACGTGCGGCTACTGCGCACACAATTCACAAACATAAAAAAATATATTTTTTTATTTTGTTTGGAGTGCCCTTTGGGGGTTACAGCACCCTTTAGCGGTCAATCCAGCCGGCCCTTTATTTATGGGACACAGGCGCACGCTTGGCACTACTTTGTTGGTGCACGTGCGGCTACTGCGCACACAATTCACAAACACAGAAAAAATATTTTGTTATTTGGTTTGGAGTGTACTTTGGGGGTTACAGCACCCTTTAACGGTCAAGCCAGCCGGCCCTTTACTTATGACACTGGCGCACGCTTGGCACTACTTTGTTGATGCACGTGCGGCTTCTGCGCACACAATTCACAAACACAGAAAAAAATGTTTATTTTGTTTGGAGTGCCCTTTGGGGGTTACAGCACCCTTTAGCAGTCAATCCAGCCGGCTCTTTTTTTATGGGACACAGGCGCACGCTTGGCACCACTTTGTTGATGCACGTGCGGCTACTGCGGACACAATTCACAAACACAAAAAAATATATTTTTTTATTTTGTTTGGAGTGCCCTTTGGGGGTTACAGCACCCTTTAACGGACAAGCCAGCCGGCCTTTTACTTATGGGACAGAGGTGCATGCTTGGCGCTGCTCCTTCGTTGATGCACGTGCAGCCACAGTGCACACAATTCACAAACACAGAAAAAAAAAATTATTTTGTTTGGAGTGCCCTTTGGGGGTTACAGCACCCTTTAGCGGTCAATCCAGCCGGCCCTTTATTTATGGGACACAGGCGCACGCTTGGCACTACTTTGTTGATGCACTGCGGCTACTGCGCACACAATTCACAAACACAGAAAAAATATTTTGTTATTTGGTTTGGAGTGTACTTTGGGGGTTACAGCACCCTTTAACGGTCAAGCCAGCTGGCCCTTTACTTATGACACAGGCGCACGCTTGGCACTACTTTGTTGATGCACGTGCGGCTACTGCGCACACAATTCACAAACACAGAAAAAATATTTTGTTATTTGGTTTGGAGTGTACTTTGGGGGTTACAGCACCCTTTAACGGTCAAGCCAGCCGGCCCTTTACTTATGACACTGGCGCACGCTTGGCACTACTTTGTTGATGCACGTGCGGCTTCTGCGCACACAATTCACAAACACAGAAAAAATATTTTTTTATTTTGTTTGGAGTGCCCTTTGGGGGTTACAGCACCCTTTAATGGACAAGCCAGCCGGCCTTTTACTTATGGGACACAGGCGCACGCTTGGCGCTGCTCCTTCGTTGATGCACGTGCAGCCACAGTGCACACAATTCACAAACACAGAAAAAAAAATTTTATTTTGTTTGGAGTGCCCTTTGGGGGTTACAGCACCCTTTAGCGGTCAATCCAGCCAGCCCTTTATTTATGGGACACAGGCGCACGCTTGGCACTACTTTGTTGATGCACGTGCGGCTACTGCGCACACAATTCACAAACATAAAAAAATATATTTTTTTATTTTGTTTGGAGTGCCCTTTGGGGGTTACAGCACCCTTTAGCGGTCAATCCAGCTGGCCCTTTATTTATGGGACACAGGCGCACGCTTGGCACTACTTTGTTGGTGCACGTGCGGCTACTGCGCACACAATTCACAAACACAGAAAAAATATTTTGTTATTTGGTTTGGAGTGTACTTTGGGGGTTACAGCACCCTTTAACGGTCAAGCCAGCTGGCCCTTTACTTATGACACAGGCGCACGCTTGGCACTACTTTGTTGATGCACGTGCGGCTACTGCGCACACAATTCACAAACACAGAAAAAATATTTTGTTATTTGGTTTGGAGTGTACTTTGGTGGTTACAGCACCCTTTAACGGTCAAGCCAGCCGGCCCTTTACTTATGACACAGGCGCACGCTTGGCAATACTTTGTTGATGCACGTGCGGCTACTGCGCACACAATTCACAAACACAGAAAAAATATTTTGTTATTTGGTTTGGAGTGTACTTTGGGGGTTACAGCACCCTTTAATGGTCAAGCCAGCCGCCCCTTTACTTATGACACAGGCGCACGTTTGGCACTACTTTGTTGATGCACGTGCGGCTACTGCGCACACAATTCACAAACACAGAAAAAATATTTTTTTTGGTTTGGACTGGAGTGTACTTTGGGGGTTACAGCACCCTTTAACGGTCAAGCCAGCGGGCCCTTTACTTATGACACAGGCGCACGCTTGGCACTACTTTGTTGATGCACGTGCGGCTACTGCGCACACAATTCACAAACACAGAAAATATTTTGTTATTTGGTTTGGAGTGTACTTTGGGGGTTACAGCACCCTTTAACGGTCAATTCAGCTGGCCCTTTACTTATGACAGAGGCGCACGCTTGGCACTACTTTGTTGATGCACGTGCGGCTACTGCGCACACAATTCACAAACACAGAAAAATTATTTTGTTATTCGGTTTGGAGTGTACTTTGGGTGTTACCGCACCCTTTAACGGTCAAGCCAGCCGGCCCTTTACTTATGACACAGACGCACGCTTGGCACTACTTTGTTGATGCACGTGCGGCTACTGCGCACACAATTCACAAACACAGAAAATATATTTTTTTTTGGTTTGGACTGGAGTGTACTTTGGGGGTTACAGCACCCTTTAACGGTCAAGCCAGCCGGCCCTTTACTTATGACACAGGCGCACGCTTGGCACTACTTTGTTGATGCACGTGCTGCTACTGCACACACAATTCACAAACACAGAAAAAATATTATTTTTTTAGCACTTGGGGGGAGCACCCCTGATGGACAGAGCACCCCCTGGACAACACTACAGCACACCTTTAGGACTGGGACACTGCACAGGACTTTGGAGTGGACACAGCCCCTATGGAGAACTGACTGCACAACACAGTCCAGCCAGCCCCTATGGACTTTGAAGTAGAGGACACAGCCCCTATTAACAACAGCAGCACAGCACAACACAGCCAGCCCCTATGGACTTTGAAGTAGTGGACACAGCCCCTATGGACAACAGCAGCACAGCGCAGCCCAGCACAGCACACACTACTCTGCACTACACTACACTACACAGCCCAGCCAGCCCTAACTCCCACCCTCCCTCTTCACTGTCCACAGCCGAGTGAGAAAATGGCGCCGACGCGGGTACCTTATATAGGATCCAAAACCCGCGAGATCCGGAAGGCTGGATGATGACGTTTTGCCTCGATTTCAGATCCGAGTCAGGCGGGAAAAGTCGAGCCTGACTCGGATCTGCCTCGGATCGGGGGGGCTCGGGGGGGTTCGGATTTCAGAAATCCGAACCCGCTCACCCCTAATATATATATATATATATATATATATTGTGATATGATCGGGGTAGAGGTCCCTCTCCTGGGGTAGGTGGACACCTCCTTACACACAGCAGCCAGGAAACAGCACTCCAGTCGCGGGTTTTCGTGCAAGCTGGTCGGCACCAGTTTTTATTGTGCAACATCAATAGACAAATAAACCAAACATAAAATAACTCCTAGCCCGGCTGGGCACTAACTAGACAGGTAATTTCCTTTCTACAAGTGGCAAGGCCTACTACCTCACCACAAGCTCAGCACTTTCAAAAGGTCACAGTGTCTCTGAACAAACCTCTGTGTCTGTTCTCCCCAGGGTGTGTGACACACTGCCTCTAAACTCTTAAGCTGGCCACACACTAGACCAACTTTCATCCAACCATCCAACTAGTTGATTGGTTGGAATGAAAATCTGGTAACATATGGGAGTAAATGATGACCAGCAATTTGCTCCTAAATGCCAGATAACAAATGAAAGCCGACACTCAGATCTGTATGTAAAACAGACTCTTCCTGGGGGTTAAGATACATATTACAGGAATCTGGGATACATATACACGCCATCCCTAACTTCTCCAGTGCTTCTATCACAAAATATATATATATATATATATATATATATATACAGTATATATATTAATTTATAAAATTTAATTATATATGCATATATTTAATATGCATGCAGCACAAGTGCAGTTGCAGTCAACTGGATTTAACTCTGAAATGGCCCATACTGAGGGCTTGATTCAGTGTTTGCGCAGTTGGCCGATGTTTTTGTACCATGCATGCAACTGAGTGACAGTACGCATGCATTGTGATTGTTTACCATAGTGAGTGTTTGGACACAGAGTAATTGACAGTCATTGTGCATTTGTGGGAGGTAACGGGGAGTGACTAGTCAAATGTGGGCGTGTTGCGAGCATTTTATGGGCGTGTTACATGTGCATTGCATGATTCAGACATCTTAAGCAACCATAGGGTTGCTGGGACATCGCCGGTGGGCGACTCTGCACAAAGTACAGTGGCAGCAGCTTTAGCATGAAATCTCAGTACTGCTGCTTACAAAGTCGCCACTTCTGAATCATGCCCTGAGACACCGCAAGAGATGGCGAAACCTGGGTGCCTATTAAAGCCCATCAAATGAAACTAAGAAAGATGTCATTCCAACATCCATGGCTCAGAGTCAGTCACGAGATCCCGGAAACGTCCAAGCAAATACAACTGAGCTGTCTGCAATCACAGAGAAATGTTCCTCCTTACCGTCTGAGGATGACCAACAGCGATGTAATGAGCAACACTGGAGTATCTGGCCCAAGAATCAGGATGAACCACCGCTGGACCTAAGCCCGGTGGGTGAAATACCGACGCCGGAAGGCCGGCAGCTGAAGATCTCGACTGCAGTAAGTAACACTCCTAACCCTCCCCTCTCCCCAAGCGCAAGGTGCTCGGATTAATAATAAAGATTTCCCCTATGTCTCTCTCACTAGTGCTGACGTAAAATGGGGAGTGGGTCTAATGACTCATCAACAAATACCATTTATATTAAAACAAGAAGCTGGGGAAGAATGTGGGAGATATATTTTCATTAAGGGTAACATAAATTCACACAAAGTTACATTAGAATGCATTTACAGCACTTATTCAAACCAACGCAACTCTCTATCAAGTGTGTCCTCTGATTTAATGCTTTTGCCAGCAAGGAGCAGTGATATTATGGGGTGGGGGGGGCCTAAATATGGGCATTAATCTAATATTGGATTGCTCTAGTGGGAAATCCTCTTTGAGAAGAGGTTAAATAACTCAACTGAACAGAGTTATTAGATCCCACAGGTTGTGGATGTTTGGAGCTATATACATCCAAGTGATAAAGATTTTACCTTGTATTCAGTAGAATATACATCCTACAGTTATAGTGATTATAGTCATATTGATTACTTTTTTGTTATTATTAAGGTTTGCCTTCAATATGTACAGAAATCATATATTGATAATAGGGATTTCCTTTCTTCTTCTTGTCCCATAAATCCAAAAGATAGTCCCGACTAGGAATATCTAAAAACACAAATGCACCCCCCTTGCGCACCCAAATGAGAAGCAATTGCGATATTGTAAATAAAATAAAATGGATTCCAATATTAGACAAAGAAAATGTTTTTCTCATAATCTTATATATACTGTATTTTGCTTATTCACAAAGTCCCCCAGATCTTCTATTTCCACCTTCCACTCTGGTCAATGAAAGTTTCGAACTTTAAATTCTTCATCAAACTCCAGAATCATAAAGGGGAGAGACCAAAAGCATCAAATGGTGAAAAGTACCGTTTTATTCCAGTTAAAAACACAAGTAAAAAATTTAAATGAAAACACATTCCACCATCAAAATACAAATGAGAAGGTGTACCAGATGCCATGGGTGCAGTTGCCCGACATCTGTAAACGCGTGTGTAATATGTCCACAAAGGCCTCCCTGGAATGATCAGGACTCACAGTAGTCCTGATAACTGATTCCTTGTTTTTTCCTCAGGTATTACTGCCGTCTCACTGCAGCTTCACCGACGCATTTCTACTCACTTGGAGTCTTTCGTGGAATGCGATTAAAGGTAATCTTAATTTTAATGGTTTAATTTCTATTCTGGTGCTATAAAATACCCGTGGAATCAGATATCACAATATATGTTTTGATGTGTATATCAGCTATATGACTATAGGTCAGTAAATACCTGTAGGAGAGTCAGTAGTTTTCACCTATAGGATAGGACTGAAGGGTACTTAAGCCTGCCCTGGTTGCCACCATTTAAACACCTTGATAAAGACTCCAAGCGAGTAGAAACGAGTCGGTGAGGCTGCAGTGAGACGGCAGTAATACCAGAGGAAAAACCAAGGAATCAGTTATCCGGACTACCGTGAGTCCTGATCATTCCCAGGAGGCCTTTGTGGACATATTACACACGCGTTTACAGGTGTCAGGCAACTGCACACTTGGCATCTGGTACGCCTTCTAATTTGTGTTTTGATGGTGGAATGTCTTTTAATTTACATGTTTTACTTGTGTTTTTAACTGGAATAAAACGGTACTTTTCACCATTTGAGGCTTTTTGTCTCTCCCCTTTATGATTCCGGAGTTTGATTAAGAATTTAAAGTTTGAAACTTGCATTGACCAGAGGTGAAGGTGGAAATAGAAGATTTGGATGACTTTGTGAATAAACAACTTACATATGTGAGAAACATATTTTCTGTATTATATTGGAATCTATTTAATTTTATTTAATTTACAATATCGCATTTGCTTCCTATTTGGGTGCACAAGGGGGATACATTTGTGTTTTTAGATATTTAAGGTTGAGAGTAAAAGAGACCCCTCCAGTATCCTTGTGCTGCATAAAAATTCTTTTGACGTGCTGATTGTATCCAATCTATTGTCCCAACTAGGAAACCTGTCTAAACTAGCCTATCCAGAAGGACTTCTTAATTAGAGCATGAGAAAGCTGCTGTGATTGGCTAGTTGCTTCTAGACTGTACGTGAGGTCCCAGTAATCTCAGGTTCATTGATGAAATGTATACCTTTGGAATAGGACATTTAATAAAGTATTTGAGAAGTCTTTATTTTAAAATAACTTCATGCGTTTGTGTATGTGCGTGCGTGCATGCGTGTAAAGATGTATAAAGCTGGATGACTGGGCACAGTCATTGGTCATGCTGGGCATATGGCTGTTCCACTATCTCAGCTTGATCACTTAGTTACTGTAAATTATGGAGATATCTTTGAAAAATGCCCATAGGATATTTAGGCCCGTATTTAATTTGAGGCCAAAAGGCGAGATCTGCGAAAAAGTATCGCCGATTGCGACTTTTCGCCAGGCGGAAACCTATCTCCGTATTCAATTTACAAACACTTTTCGCGAATGCAAAAATGCAATGCAATGTAATAGACTATTTTGGGGTGCAAAGGTTGGGAAACCACTCAGCACCCTTGGGACAGCTCCCCAAAGGATAACTGCATAAAAAAAAACTTTATAAATTGAGGAACACCCCAAAAAAGCACTTTGAAAATGGGGGCGAAAAAGTGCAAAGTGGGGGTACAAACTTAAAACTAGCAAAATAGACTTTTGGGGGGTCTGCAAGTATGGATGAGGTGTTTTATTGATCGCAGGTGTTTGCTTAAGGTGTGTTTTTTACATTTCTTATAACTTCACTTTAGAGACTTTTAAATATGCTTACACCCATTTTCAAGTACCCCAAAATTGACAGGACTACTTATTTTCTCCTAAGACCACTGCTTTATGCCATTCTTCACCACTTGTGCAAAGATGCTAATTAGTGGCAATTGTGCAAACTTCAGTACCCCAAACTGTTTCATTGGGGCTAATCGGGCACTACTACATTGATCCCCAATGTTTCCACATCTTTTTGGGGGGTTCAGGCTGAGTTCCCCGGTTCAGACACCACTCTTTGCCTGTTCTGACTTCGCGTGTCTCCGTTTTTTCACGTCTTTTGGAATTGAATAGGGCGAATCGCGGGTACGCGCATGATGAGTTTCCGCTGCTACAATACGCATTGTAGGTGAAAACTCCGGCAGGCGAAACTTTATCGCGTACGCAAAACTAATTGAATACGGGCCTTAAACTGTTGTTGTAGAATATTTTATATCAAAAAATGTTTTCAGTCCTACAATTTAACCCTTAACGGTGTACAGCTCAGTATGCCTTAATTTTAAAAAAAACAAATAAAATGAAATGGCACCTTATTTTATATATATGATACTTAAGTGAAAAAATCTATATATATATATTTGTTAACAATAGATATGATGCTAACTCTTTTTTTTAATGAATGACCGAGACAAGACTTATTACATAATCATTTTTAAATTTGTGGACAATCCCATTGCTATAAAATAGTTGCCTACTCTTGATGAATGGTTTTGACATTACCTTGAACTGACTGAGACTGAAATGTTCAATCTTGCAAATACAATTTACAGCGCATAATATATTATTTTTATAGTTTAATGGTCTCAAGCTGTAGAAAGAGTTGCAGGTGTATTTTATAGTAACTACTTGGATCCTGGGATACATTTGCTGTTGTTACTCTATTATTACAAATAGATTGTCACATCTGCAACTAATTTAATCAGAATAGTCTGATTCAGAGAAGCCACAACAAGAAAAGCTGGAATCAAATTGATTACATTCTGTTGTAGAGTGGTCAGGATCTATGCTGTCTCTCACAGGAATCAAGACATTCTGCCGTGGCACTTTAATGGTTAAATCTGGCCTGTCTGATGGAAATGTTATCTGCAATTTCTAAGGATACTTTCAAGGCATTTGATAAACTGGACCAAGGAAGCACTCAGTGGAATGATCACCAGGCATAGGTTCAATTCAGAATATGCAAAAACACAGCCCTATGGGTTACATGACGCTGTACTTCAACAAACACATTTCATTAGTGTCCACAGCATCTGTGATCTTCTCTTCATGAGGGACATTGTGAGAGAGCAGCATTGCCCCTCAGTGAGGAGATCACAGCAGTGTCTGACGGACCAATCGTTTGATTGGGTCCGGAGTTGTCTCGCCAGCCCTTATGCTATCACTTCTGGGTGAATTGGGACTCATGCAGAAAAGGTCACAGGTGCTGTTGACACTAATGAAACGTGTGTTGAAGTACATCCTGTAGCACTGGAAGGGGTGTTGGACACTGGTCCAATTGACAAGGATTTCTATCTACTGCGGTGACTATTGCTGGACTTTGATTGACATCTCAGCGGTTGATATTTTTATTTGATTTGTTGTGTGATTAGTGAATATGTCATCTATATTGAGCTGCACCTCTTTGTGTGGAGCACAGATGATATACAGGTTGAGTCTCCCATATCCAAATATTCCAAAATACGGAATATTCTGAAATATGGCATATTTTTAGCATGACTGAGAAAGTGAAACCTTTGCTTTCTGATGGTTCAATGTACACAAACATTGTTTAAAGAACATAATTATTAAAAATATAGTATAAAAGAACCTTCAGGCTGTGTGTATAAGGTGTAGATGAAACCTAAATTAATTTCATGTATGTACACAAACTTTTTTTGATGCACAAAATGATTACAAATATTGTATAAAATTACCTTCAGGCTGTGTGTATAAGGTGTATATAATACATAAATGCACCTTGTGTTTAGATTTGGGTCCCATTCCCAAGATATCTCATTATGGTATGTAATTATTCCAAAATACGGAATATTCCGATATCCAAAATATACTTGGTCCCAAGCATTTTGCATATGGGAGACTCAACCTGTATTATTATTGTTTTATCTTAGGAGAGCAGACTGAGGACCTCATTCAGAGGCTGTCGTTAGTTGCAAGCGGTCGCACTGAATCAGGGCGGCCGCTTGCATCCTGAGCGGCCGCCTCCTTGTCGATCGCTAAGCTGTGGGTTAACACCCACAGCTTAACGACTGACCACGTTGATGGTCGCGATGGTGAACACCATCGCGGCCATCGGGGCTAACGACCAGACCCTAAGGTTGGGTCTGGGCACTCGTTAGCCCCAGGGAGCTTCCTGCTCTGAAAGAGCAGGAAACTCCCCACTGACAGCACTGATGATGTCAGTGCGGCCGCCCACAAAATGGTAGGCGTTCCTTATGTAACGCCTCCATTTTGGAAACCACCCCCCCGGCCCGCCTACAAAACAGGGCGAGCTGTCGATCAACATCGAGAGCCGCCCCTTTTGTAGAGAGCTCCGGAACGACAGAGTTTCTCTGTCGCTCCGGGGCTTGCGCATGCGCAGTGTGTCCGCTGCGCGTGCGCAGGGCTAACTATCGAACCGGTTGCGAGCACATTGGTGCTTGTGACCGGGTCTGAATGAGGTCCTGAATGCCTACTAAAGAACCTAATGGAAAAGGAAATAGTGAAATCTGAGAATAAATTGATTGCACTTAAAATCACCTACCTCATTTCACCCCTTTAAAAGCCTTTGAAAGTCTCTTGCATATAAATCACTAACACTATAAAAATCCTCGATGGCGTTCTATGACAATGTGTACTGAAATCAGGAAACACATACATCAGCAGGCAGCAAATGCTCATTTGTCATTGTTGTACACACATAATGGTGTCATTACACATACAGTATCCTGAGCCCACAAAATATCTATTGGCAGAACCTATGGTGTTGATAAGTGTCAGTGGTAGGTCAGTCATCACAACAGAATGCACAACCAAGCCTATTGGTTTATTAACCGTCAGATAACAGGTTGCAGGGTAACACAGGGTTAATGCAAGTATAAACATACAGTAGTAAGACAGATCCAGCCAGGAGCTTCAGGGTTAATGCAGTTACTGTACTGTCAGTGCTCGAAGTGTGCCGGTACACAACGGTATGGTATACCAGCACTTCCAGCACTGACCCGCCCGCCGACGAGAGGGATATGGAGAAGGCGCCTCCGCTGCCTTCTCCATATCTCAGCCACCCGCTGAGATTGTGTTACTCACTTCTGAGCTCCGCCTTCTGGCACCCCCAGTGGGTGTTGGGAGAGACATCATGACATCTCTCCCTCTCCCACAGTGCAGAGCGAGGAGCTGGCGGACGGCTT
Organism: Taudactylus pleione; assembly: GCA_031769625.1. Lineage (NCBI taxonomy): Eukaryota > Metazoa > Chordata > Amphibia > Anura > Myobatrachidae > Taudactylus > Taudactylus pleione. Next base: position 7,310,874 of record JAUIMM010000300.1, read on the forward strand.
CAGGTAAGTATGTTTTTGTGTGTTTCTGTCTCTGTGTGTTTATGTGTAAGGGGCTCTACTGCAAGGGGCACTACTACTGTGGGCACTACTACTATGGGCAATACTACAAGGGGCACTACTACTACTGCGGGCAATACTACAATGGGCACTACTACTGTGGGCACTACTACTATGGGCAATACTACAAGGGGCACTACTACTACTACTACTGCGGGCAATACTACAAGGGGGCGCTACTACAAAAGGGAACTACTACTATGGGTACTACTACAAAGGGCTCTACTACTATGGGCACTACTACAAAGGGGACTACTACTAATACTACTGTGGGTACTACTACTATGGGCACTACTACTACTGTGGGCACTACTACTACTTCTACTGTGGGCACTACTACAAGAGGCACTACTACTACTGTGGGCACTACTACAAGGGACACTATCATTGTGGCCAATGTATTGGGGGCACTATTACTCTTGTGGGCAATGAATAGGGGGCACTACTACTGTGGGCAATGTATAGGGGGCTCTATTACAAGGGGCACTACTACTTGGGGCAATGTATAGTGGGCACTACTACTATTGTTGGCAATGTATAAGGGGGAATACTGCTGTGGGCAATTTATAAAGGGCACTACTACTGTGGGCATTGTATAGGGGGCCCTACTATCATGGGCATTACATATAGGCACTACTACTGTGTACATTGTATAAGGGCACTACTACTGTGGGCATTGTATAAGGGCACAACTACTGTGGGCAATGCATAAAGGACACTACTACTATGGGCATTGTATAGGGCGCACTACTATTGTGTGGCATAATGTGTACAAGGGGTACTATGGTGTAGAAAAAGGGGCGTATCGTAAGGACACGCACCCTATTAAAGTGGACATGCCCCCTTTTTTTCGGCACATAAGTGCATCTTTACATTTTCCATACCCCCACTTCAAAATTCCCACTTCGACCACTGGTTAGTGTGCATAGATGTAGTAGCATCAGCCACTGAAGAAGGTAAGCATGTGGAATGGGTGCAGGGTGTGCGTTGTGAGACCACCTGTACCTAGGGGTCCTTGTTAGAGATGTGCGCAGGCCCTGTGTTTTGGTTCGGATTAGAGTTAAGTTTTGTACTTCTATGATGTTGGCAGCATTATTAACAGAAAACGAATCCACACCTGGAGAAATCACTGAGTTCTCCGACATCTGCTTTTTCATTGGTTGTAGAGATGATTATCACCAATTCATACATTTGTACCTTGGCATCTTAATTCCCAAATAATCAGAAGATGGTTAAAGAACAAAAAGCTGTTTAAGGAATTTGTTCTAAATTGAACCCAAAGGAATCCTTCATTACTATAAAAGAAAGATGAATTACCACTAAAAAACGTGTCTGGAAATGTGCTGCAGATGCAATAAACAAAACGTCAGAATGACCATACAACAAAACTGTGCGTTTCCAAGTCATGTAACAAAAATTAAATGATAGATAATAATCACAGGTGTGTGGTTCTAATATTACATGTAATACACACCTGCAATATAATTTACAGTGTGTACACCATAACATGCAAGTATTACATATTATCCTTACTCAGACACTTCTCCTGCAATCACAAATAGTGGCCACAAAGTAGTTACCTAATAAACTTAAAACAATTATTTAATTCACCAAAATTATATAAAAAATGTTTAACTTAACAAATGTTAGGCAGCTACTGCTGCCAAGGGTGCTGGGCCCTGGGAGGCAGCTGTGAGCCCTCTTACTGTAGCAATACAAATAAGGCTGTTTCTAATAGAGACATACTTATTCTACATAGACATGGATCTTACATGCATAGTCTGGCTGCATCTGGCTGCCAGTCAATCAGTGTATGTCACTGAAAGCCTGGTGCTGCTGCAGATACCTCCTCCATCCCAGTCAGTGACTCGGTGAGGCTCTGCCCCCAAGACGAGGACATGAGAATAATAAAGGTGCAGGGCTCTGAAAGAAAATACTTGGATGAGAAAACACAGTAATATTTTTTTCTGCATGTGTAGGCAGCAGTTTTATTACAATGTAATTTGTACAATGTTTCTATGTCATTAGCAATAATATTTCAATTAATGAAAACCTATCTCTGTCTTTTTTTATTGTTTTTAATACATTGGGATCCAAACTGATTAAGTAATGCCCCACACTTTAAGAGGCTAAAGGTTACCTATATATTATATAGCTATATATACTTAAGTACTCCATATACTATAGCAGGGGTGGCCAGACTTTTGGACTCTGTGATCTACTTTTAAAACAAAAAACCTTTTGTGATCTACCAAGCCCGAAAAAGAGGGCGTGGTATGCAAAAAAGGGGCGTGAGTTCACAGCAAGGGACGTGGTGTCTATCCTGCTGAAATCACACATAGTATCCCCAGTTTAAATTACTACACACAGCAGCACAATCTTATTCACATTACACCACATAGTAGTCCCTTCATTCACGTTACGACACATTAGTGCCCCTTATACAATGACCGCTGTATTAGGGCCCCTTATTCAATGCCCCCTTTAGTAGTGCCCCTTATGCAATGCCCCCAGAAGTAATGGCCCTTATGCAATGCCCCCAGTAGTGCCCCTTATGCAATGCCCCCAGCAATAGTGCCCATTGCGCAATGCCCCCAGTAGTGCCCATTATGCAATGCCCCTGTAGTTGTGCCCATTATGCAGTTCCCCCTGTAGTTGTGACCATTATGCAATGCCCCCTGTATTAGAGCCCATTATGCAATGCCCCCTGTGTTAGTGCTCATTAAGCAATGCCCTCTGTATTAGAGCCCATTATGTAGTTCCCCCTGTAGTTGTGCCCATTATGCAGTGCCCCATGTATTAGAGCCCCTTATGCCATTGCCCCAGTAGCGCCCCTTATATAGTACCCCAGTAGTGCCCCTAATAGTGCCCCTTATACTGTTCGCCCAGTAATGTCCCTAATGCTGTTCCCCCAGTAATGCCCCCCAGTACTGGTGCCCTGTGCATTACTTACCTGGCCAACGCTCCCATGTAGACATCCGCTGCCTGCTGCTGGCTGGATGGCGCACAGGCCCTTCACATCACGGGAGACGCGAGTGACGTCATGACGTCACCCACGCTCCCGCGCTCTGCATTACTGGGAACACTGGCCTCTGAAGTGATCAGAGGCTTCTTTAGTCTCTGATCACTTCAGAGATCAGCATTCCCAGAAACTGCAGCAGGTCGGTCGCGATCTACCTGCGGGAGCTCCGCGAGCTACTGGTAGATCGCAATCGATCTTTTGGCCAGCCCTGTACTACAGTATATATTAAAGATATTCTCTCTGTAGCTGTCTTTTGTCTTATACACTAAAACCCAAAAAGCAATAATGCCAGTAGGCATTTCTCTTTTATTTCAAACATTACAGTCTGATACCTCTATGTAAGTAAAAATACCTTATTGGGTTAGATAAATAGATAGATAGATAGATAGATAGATAGATAGATAGATAGATAGATAGATAGATTCCATGTTTTACAAATGTAATTTTTTTTCTCCTATTATTGTATTTTCATTGAAACTGCAATGCACTTATGTGACTCTGAAGCAAGCATGCATGGAAGGGGACCTGACTGACCTGTGAGCAATAAGTCTCTACATGCTGTTGTTGACCTGAGCGTTTCTTTTTTCTGAAACTTATAATTTATAATCCCCTACCATATAGAAATCCTGCATGTGACCATGGGCAGCAGAGGAGCCTGGACAGAGTTTTGCACCAGGAATCACTGCATCTGGACTGCGGTTATTATTTGAATTTTACAGAAGTCAAGTGTGTGTGGGGCTGGGCAGTGGGTATTGGTAAAAGGAGGGTCAGTGGTCTGTAGCTTTGCCTAAGGCAGCGAGAAACCTTGCACTGGCCCTGCATGCATTCCACATCTGTGAAAAAACAGTGTTTTATAAACCCAATAGTAATGTGCTCAGCTGAAAACCTTCAGTTAGTCTGCCAGTGAAAGAGAGAATTATTGTTTATATAGAATAGAAGAAAAGTTGCGCTGAACACAGACTAAAGCAGCCTAGTTTTAAAAAAAAAAAAAAAATCAATAATGTGAAGTAGAAATACAGGAGACAGCGAGCGGGAACAAAATAAGCCAACGTGAAATACAAATAAAGGGAAAATTTCCTGTGCTTCTAACCTACTTGTGTACCACAACCCAAATGAATATATAGATTCTTAGTGTTAGCTTGGCCAAGTTAGAAAGCACCACCATCAGCCACGGGCTGGCAGCTGAGCCCATTAATATTAGGTTTGGGAAAACTGCATATTGCAAAGACTTGGAGTACAGGTCATTGTTAGTCCTTGCTCCAACAGACCGCATTTGATCTCTGGTGGATCAAAAAGTAATATTAACCAATTGTAGATCGTCCTTGTAGCATTTAAGCTGGGTACACACTATACGAAGTGTGTACCCAGCGATGGAACGATATATCGTGCACCCCCTACACAATCCGGTGTATGATGGCATGTAGCAGCATGGCATCGCTCATTGCATCCTCCCATCTGCTGTGCAGCATAGCAGACGGGACGATGCGATGAATGACCACCGTGCACATGCAATCGGGGGTACACGCTATATGATCCACATGATATTTTGTTCTGATCTCTGTCGGAATGGTATATCTTACGCTACATATTATAGTGTGTACCCAGCTTAACAGTGCACTCAGAGAAACTGTAACATCATTATATTTCACAATTTAATGCCATATTTTTAATGATAGATTTTCTCACTCAGTTATTATTTGGACACTGGGAACATGCCATACAGATGGTCAATGATACATGCATCAGGAAGTCTACGGACAATCATTCATGAATTTATTGTATGACATAATCAATGTGAGTGATTTAACATACTGTACATTAATTCCCCACTCATTGCCTAGGTGCCCAGATTAATCATCAGATAAAAGCAGCCAAATGTTTTACTACACAGTATAGAAGCTAGTACAGTTTTGTCAATTTTAACTGTCAATCTCAGCTGTTAAAACCAATAGACGCATGTTCCGAGAAGAGCCAGGGCCGAAGCTAGGGGCGGTGCGGCCGCACAGAGCACTGTCGACATCCCACGGTCCCTGCTTCTGACTGCAGGGTGCCTGTAACGGCGCCCTGCAGCCAGCATCACTGCAGCAGTGCTGCCTGTAGAGTTCCAATTACAGCTGCCCGGCGCGTCTTGAAGACGCTTCGGGCATGGAAGCAGCTAGATCCCCTTCAGTTGCCGGCGGCCCCGCCCTCCTTGTGCGCGACATCATAACGTCACACGCAAAAGGGGCAGAGTTGGCACAGGGCGCTCAGAGCGCTAGCTATGGCTCTGAGAAGAGCTACAATAAATCCATCTGCATTAGAGTTACAGTATCACTTGTACCTTTCACTAAAGAATTGTCAATCTAAGGGGTCAATCCTATTAGCCGCGATGAACTCGCTGGTGCGAGTCATTGCGACAATGGCTGCAATTTACGATAGCCTGGATTCGCTGAATTTTGGCCCTGATTCAGAGCCGTTCGTTAACAGCAGTACGCTCGTTGCGTTCCGATGTTGACTAACCGTGCATGCGTCGGTGTTACACTGCGCATGTGCGTACGGCAGATTGCGTGTTTTTTTGTCTCGTTCATCAAATAGCGTACAGGAAGTGATTGACAGAACAGGGCGTTTTTGGGTGTTGACGGGGGAGGAGATGGAAAAACGCAGGCGTGGCGAGGCGTTTTTGGGGCGTACATACATTAACAAATGCGAACGTCAAATGTGTTCGTACCAACTCATACGTCACTGGATGATCCTCTTTCCCTTCAAAATGCTCGCACAGCTTAGGGTCTGGATAACTCGACCACATTGGCGATGGCCTTCTCCTCCGTCCCGGCACTCCACGATGTAGCATCGATTAATCACGGCTTGTCAGAAATTCAATTAGTGTTGGATTGAAAACCGGCTTGGTATGTGTTTGGAAATCAGTTTTTTTGGATAGCACAAAACCGAACGCAGGTGGAAATCATAGCTGCTAATGTCTGGATTACACAATCAATTAGCGTACATTTGTGGGGGTTTATTTTGGCCTCAATTTGTGGTTTTTGGACTATTGTAACAATAATGTCATCATGTTTATGTTTTTTGGCTCATTTTGTTTTTGCAAGGTGAATTTGCATCCTTAGGTAATGTTTTAAACGTTCCTTAAAGAGCCCTTTTTTTTCAATGTAAAATGTTTTTTTAGAACGTTGTTGCCTTGTGGGCCCGGATTAAATGTAACCCATTTTGACAATAATGTCAGAATACAAAGTTGTACATTTGATGTAAATTTATTGGTATCTCAAAAAAAATTAATGCACATATTTTACATAAACATTTTTGGCAGTGTTCATTCAACAATATTTATTAATTGTGCAAACAATAATTTTTGGTTAAACGTAAACCAAAAAATTAAAAACAATTCACAAGAAAGGAGAGGGAAGTTTTGGCCAGAAAGGAATATGAGGCAAGCACAGAAGGAGTGTGGGAAAAGTAGCCAATGCTGTCACCGTTTTTTCGCCCGTTTGGCTGGGGGAGGGAGGGCGCCAGACCGGGTCCGGGATGTCATCGGGCTGGCCTGTCCAGAGGCAGATGTTGTGGCCTCTGGACTAGGCACAGGGCTAGGCACATTTGGAGGATTGGCTGATGTTGTGCCAGAGGTGGAGGATCCAAATGTTCCGGCAGGAAGGGAGGTCGGCTCCACCATGTGCTGGCGAACGAGCTGCTCCAGGGCATTGGCGATGCAGATGTTGGCTCTGGTATTTTCTGCCAGGGCCTGACCAATCGTCACGTTGGCCGCAGCATTTTGCTCCAGGGCCTCAGCCACCCGTACCAGACTGGCGTCCATCCTCTGCAGAATCTCCGTATGGAAATCCGATTTAAAATTGAGTTCTGTGAGGAGGGACACTGCCTGCAAGGGGGATTGCCCAGGACTGGCTTCTGCAGGGTCCTCAGCCGGATGTACTGGTTCCTCCCCTGCAGAGCCAGCAGAAATTCGGCGGCCAAGGCTCCCCTCTGGAGCAGACTCATCCGCCTGTGTCTCTGTTGGAAAAATGAGAAAAGACTCACATTAGAATCTACATATTGGCACAATAACATTTCAGAGTTGGTGACATCACAATATTTACCTGGGACAACATGAGGAGCCGCAAAGTCAGGCATGTCCGTATCCATGCTGGACACGCCAAACACCTCCACAGGCTGCACCCACCCCTGTGCCAGCTCTTCTAAATCATTCAACTCCAATGACACAGGGGTGGAACCCCCACCTGTCCCCCTTGCATGCCTAGCCCTGTCCGCCAGTTTTTGCTTCAGGCGATATTTGAAGTCGGCCCATCTGTGGGTGAAATTGTAACCATTATCCTTTTGTTAAAAATGGGTTTTTGTTTTAGGGGGGGGGCAAGTGTTTACTTACCGCCGTTTGACATCCCGGGCTAGACGGACATAATCACCCACCCTATTGACATCAACGGCTACCTCTTCCCACATTCTCCACTTCTGGCTTGCACTCATATTCCTGTCTGCCTGTGGCAGGATGTCCACACACTTCTGAATCAAAACCTCCGTCTCCTTTCTTGTGAATTGTGGCTGCCTTTTCTTTTTGGCAGCTTTGCCCGGAATACTGGGCCCGGCAGCCTCTTCCATGTCATCCTCCTCACCTATTTGTGTAAATTTGGAGAATTGTCAACTTCACAACTTGCACAATATTAGGTTTCTAATTAATCATTGAGTCAAAATGCCTGAAATACTTACCGCCAGACTGTTGTCCATTGTTTCCCTGGTCTGTAGCCATGTCTGAGCTCCAAACAAGAAATACACCAGAATGTTTGGTTTGGCTCGTGACGTATTTATACATGCGTCCTTATTTTTCGGCCGCATCATTGATTGTGCGTTCCTATGATCCCTCCTTAATTTGTGCGGGAAACTAAACACTATTTATGGCTTGGGGCGTCTCGAGTCGAGGTGGCGTTTTTTGATTGTTGGAGGTTACGTTGGTTGGAGTTGATTGTTGGCGGTTTTTGGAGTTGGCGTTGGTGGAAGTAGTTTATTTTTGATATATTACCGTTTTTATTTCCGTTCGCATTTTTTCTGTTGGATTTCTTTTTGGCGTTTTTTGTTTTGGTAAGTTTTTGGAAGTCTAACTTTGGTTCAATTTGTGTCTCATTCTGTTTCGGAATTTTCTAACGTTTTTTTGGCGTCATTTCATCTCTCTTAGGTTTTTTTTTGGCTGTGCCCCAAAGTCCTTTTCATCCGGAATCTTATATAATATCTCTTGGTAAGTTCATTTGTTTAATTGTTTTGTAAATTTTCTTGTTTGTCTTTACGCAACTTTGGGTGGCCTTACACTTGTAACCTTTGTTTTTCTAAATCAGCAATGTTTTTAAAATGTTTTTTTTTGGTAGCTGCGTATTTTTTAACTAGTATTTGCGAACTAATTAGCGCATTTTTATTAGTTTGTATTGTCACTTGTATTTGCGAACTAATTGGCGCATTTTTATTAGTTTGTATTGTCACTTGTATTTGCGAACTAATTAGCGCATTTTTATTAGTTTGTATTGTCACTTGTATTTGCGAACTAATTAGCGCATTTTTATTAGTTTGTATTGTCACTTGTATTTGCAAACTAATTGGCGCATTTTTATTAGTTTGTATTGTCACTTGTATTTGCGAACTAATTAGCGCATTTTTATTAGTTTGTATTGTCACTTGTATTTGCGAACTAATTAGCGCATTTTTATTAGTTTGTATTGTCACTTGTATTTGCGAACTAATTAGCGCATTTTGAAAAACTTATTCATTCCGTAAAATTGATTCTGTTTTCTCTTTAGCATTTGTTGCTTACATTTGGCCACAATTTGACGTAGTGTGCGCAATGTCTTTTTGCTCTTTGGCCAAATGTGTGTTTCTCCCCTTTTATGTTTTGTCTTGCACAAAATTTTGAAACAGAAATGCACAGCATAAAATGATGTATATTTATGTTGTGATTATTTCCAGTTTGCACGTATCATGACAATACCCCGGCATGTAAGCATCAATGGATGGTATCATCAAGCTAAGTTATTTTTTTTTGGGGGGGGGAGGGGGGTTAAAAAGCCTTACATTCAAATTTTGCCATTTCAGGTTGATCTGGGTCGGATTGTTCTGGCCATGCTCCCGGAAGCCGACCAACCTCAATCTCGTCCCAGGCATAGGCATCGTAGGCGTGCAAGGCCCCAGATATTTCAAACACGAGTCACCCTTTTTGGAATGCCCGATGATGAGGTTTTAAGACGCTACCGTCTTCCTCCCAAAATCATCATAGACACTCTCTCATTAATAGAGAGTGATCTTGAGCGGCAAATTGACAGTCCTACAGCAATACCACCACTTACGCAATTTATGGCGGTGTTACATTTCTGTGCCTCAGGATCGTTTCAAACAATGGTGGGAATAGTGGCGGGCATCTCACAATCCTCCTTTTCCCGGATCCTGAGGGCAGTGATGGAGGCACTTTTCAAACACCTCCATCATTTTATTCAAATGCCTTTGGATATGGGTGCCCTTAGTGTGGCCAAGGCCAATTTTTACCAAATAGCTGGCTTCCCACACATCATAGGGGTTGTGGATGGTACTCACATACCACTTCAGCCTCCAGCATGGCTGGAGGCAATATTTAGAAACCGGAAACACTAACACTCCCTGAATGTAATGGTGGTATGTGATGCCTCCCTCCAGATCCTGTCCCTGAATGCAAAATTACCAGGAAGTGCACATGACTCCTTCGTCATCCGGCAATCAGGGATATGGCACAAATTAAACAACCTACAAGCTGGTGATGCGTGGCTTCTGGGTAAGTGAAGACCTTTAGTACATAACATTGTTAAGCTTCATACAGAGTGATCCTGATGTTGTCTATTCTTTTTCACAGGAGACAGTGGCTACCCTTGCACGCCCTGGCTGCTCACTCCTTATTTGGCTCTCACACCAGGGCCACAAAGTGAGTTTAATGCCGCACTTACAGCCACCAGGCAAGTGGTGGAGCGCTGTATCGGCCTTTTAAAAGGCCGATTCAGATGCCTCCACCGCTCTGGTGAGCGAGCTCATGTATTTGCCGGATATGGTTTCGAAAATTGTGGTCCTGTGTGTGATATTTCACAACATTGCCATAAGGAGTGGTGTCCCAATGCAGCCAGAGGATGCCTTAACTGAGGATGGCCCCCCCGAGGTTGGTCGGAGGTCAGTATGTGGGGGGGCCATACGCGATGATGTGGTGGCCAGATATTTTAGATAATTTTTGTCAAAACAACAGTGTTTATACCCAATGTGGTACGGTTTGTTTGTGAACATCTAATTAATTGGTTTTTTTTTCTACATCTTCTGTTTTTTCACATAATCTTTGGCACTCCAACGAAGACTACTTCCTGCTACCCTTAAAAAACCTGTATGTGGAAAATTTGGGGATATATTATGGAACCCATATTGCAATGCCATATTTGTGGAATCATGTTGGCATGGTCCTTCGTCAACCAGTTCTTGATTTGTTGTGTTTTTTTTGTGATTTTTTGGTATGTGTTGTATTTGTGATTATCACTGTGTGTTTTGTTTGTGAGTGACCACTTTGATTTTGCAGTTATGTTGTGAATAAATGTCTTGCGAGTGAAATTTTGTACCTTTTTTTGAACGTTACAAGCAAGTGTAACCAGGTTCACACACGTTACATTTGCCTAAGGGGTAATCCAGTAATGACGCAAGTTGAGCTAAAATGTAATATGTTTTCAGGGTCCAAACCAACACCCAAAGGAATCCTGTACAATCATTTGGCTTCGTAATATCGGCCTAAGCAGCTTGCACCCCAACTAGGAACCTGTAAAATGTAGTAATATCTAATTGTGACTACACCAAAAAAGGGAAATGAGATTGTTACTGTTAGGTGCTTCTTGTGCCTGTTTTACATAAAAATACAACACACAATCTTATTGTCAAAAATTGCAAATCCTTGCAGGAAGAGTCTACTTATGTCAGGGTAAACAATCTCTGATTTTGAAATAACGAATGAGACAGAACGGTAATTTGAAAATATTAATTTATTTAAATATAGCAAAAAAAAACAAAAAAACTAGTCCCTAAGGAGGACCGACATATGGTCAAGGACCACCAGCAGACCGATTATGTTGTCCCGCATACGGGCCACACAGGCGGCTAATTCAGCCCTATGCCTCTGTTCCTCTGTGGGAGAGAAAAGTGTGGGGATTAATACAACAATAATGAAACCACATTAAAAAACAAGCCAAAACAAACAAACCAACAATACAAATATTTAGCAACAAAGCATAACACCATTAAAACCCATCCCCCCAAAATGGTGTAGCCCAAAAATACCAGGCCAATAAACAAATTCCGACAGGTGTGATATGTGTATGGTGAAATCGGCAGTAACAGGTAAAGGCAATCTGCAAAATCACCAAAAGTCTACCCAACAAGTCAAAAAAAGGGAACGACACATGATTACATACAAACAGTTTGCGGCGAAAAAAAAACAAAAACACAAACATACCGTTAGAAATAACGGCAGCTCCAGAAGGCCCTCCCTCGTCCTCCTCGGAGGTGCCTCCATTCCCCAACGATCTGGGCGGGGTAATTTCAGAATCCGGGGAGGGGGTAATTCGAAGAGGGGTGGTTGGAGGAGAGGGGGAATTGGGACGGAGGGGAGGAGCCCCGAAATTTCCACCAGAGGGTCTTGGATGGCTGGGGAGGAGTGGGAAATAGGGGAATTTTGGGTTGTGGAGGGTTGGCTGGGGGTTGGGGAGAGCGCCATCTGGGATGACGATGACAGCGTAGTCTTCGCTGTGCCCCTAAAAGATGTGAAAAAAATTGTGGTTAGTTTCAACAGAAATCCAAGAAAACCACTATTTTCTGTCCCAAAAAAAAACAAAAAAACATGGCCATGCAGATATGAGTACAATGAATAAATAGGACAGACATGAAAAACATGGCCATGCAGATATGAGTACAATGCATAAAGATGACATACATAAAAACATGGCCATGCAGATATGAGTACAATGAATAAATAGGACAGACATGAAAAACATGGCCATGTAGATATGAGTACAATGCATAAAGATGACATACATAAAAACATGGCCATGCAGATATGAGTACAATGAATAAATAGGACAGACATGAAAAACATGGCCATGCAGATATGAGTACAATGCATAAAGATGACATACATAAAAACATGGCCATGCAGATATGAGTACAATGAATAAATAGGACAGACATGAAAAACATGGCCATGCAGATATGAGTACAATGCATAAAGATGACATACATAAAAACATGGCCATGCAGATATGAGTACAATGAATAAATAGGACAGACATGAAAACATGCACACGCAGTTAGGGCCACAAAGACAAACATGAAAACCACAGTCCCTAAAACTTACTTTCTGCGATCTGCATGTGAAAGCATGCCAGCAAGCGGGGCGTCCGCCGTTGCAGGTCCGACCACCTGCGCTCCAGCTGCCCGATCTGGCGGCGTGAGCCGAAGGAGCGCAGGCGGCCCCGTACCTCCGCATATGCGGAACGCTTTTCGCGGTTGGTGATGGGTGGAGGCTGGCTGGTGATCCGCCTATCCATCACCTCCGTTAGCACCAGCAGCTCGCGCCTGGTGAATGCGGAGGCTCTCATGATGGCAATGGTGTATTTGTTAAAAATCATTTTTAATAAAGTGCCCCAAAAAAATTTGATTGGCTAATGTATTTGGGTAATTAACAGGACCAATTCTATTGGTTAGTGTATGAGTCATGTGTTCGACAGGGCCAGAAATCTCTTGAGAGTTATGATAGGCTTGATGCAGTGACATGCGTAAGCAAATTTAAATAAAGAAATGAACCCCGGGAAATATGCGGGTAGAAAAACAAATAGAACAATTGTTTAATTGGGGCTAACATGTATTTTGACGAATAAAAGCGAATGTTTAAGCCGTACGTATTCTGCGGGTAAACACAAACACGGACAAGAATAAAGTTTATTGCATTGTGTTAAAATAAAAAAATAAAAACAATTAAGCTAATTGATATATTGATTGGCAGGATACGATTGAGGGAGGTAGGCAGAATAAACGAGCAGTTAATCGAAATCTGACAGTCCCACTTCCGGGTTGTACTTGTGCATGCGTTCCCTTCAAGCCACTTCGGGGATGTACGCTCGCTATTTGGCACGCCCGTTAGTTAGAGGAGGGGTCGCTTGAGTTTGGGGAGGATGTTTGTCTGCGTTCGAAAATACGAGCGAGTGCTTGAATTTCCATATTTTTTTACGTACGCCGAACTTACGAACGGCCACTTTTGTCCGGGTTAGAATGAAGGCCTTTGATCGCAGCCTCATAGGGCTCCGAGCAAAATTCAATAAATTAGGGCTGGGAGCAGGCCGCAATCGGTGCGAGGTGCCGGTCCGTTGCCGTCGTTTTAACGCTATTACAACGGCAACTCGCACCCTTCGCACTTAATAGGATTGATCCCTAAGACTCCAACCTCTTTGCGTTATTACACAGGCGCTTGTTATTATTAATAATAATAATTTCTATAGCTAAATCAGATTATGCAGTGATGTACTTCGAATATGTAATAATTGACATCAGTCCCAGGGCCTGATTCAGAGCCGGACGCTCTGAACGAGCGCCCGCTCTGAATCAGGGCTTTTTTTTTTGGTGCGTCCTCCAGGACACTCGCATAGCTGTGGGTTACCACCCACAGCTTATGCGAGCGTCCATGATGATGGTCGAGATGGTCAAGACCATCGCGACCATCAGGCTTGCGACGAGACCCTGCAGTAGGGTCTCGGTGACCGCAAGCCCTGGAATGATTTTGGCTCTATCAGAGTGATGTCAGTGGGGCCGGACCCAGACGGTAGGCGTTCCCATGGGAACGCCTCCATCTGGCAGCCACGCCCCCGGCACGCCCACCAAAGGGGGCGTGCTGTCACTCACCATCGACAGCACGCCCCCTTTGGTGCAAAACCCGGAGCGACAGCTTGGCTGTCGCTATGCGGGTCTCGCGCATGCGCACGACGGAGCTCCCTCCGTCGTGCGCATGCGCACTAGGGCACCATCGACCCGCTTGCGAGCGCTCAGCGCTCGCTCGCGGGTCTGAATAAGGCCCCCTGTCCCAATGGAGCTTCAAACCTATATTCCCTACCACGCAGACACATACACACTCCAGGGTTCACTTTGACAGTTAACATTTCAGAGTGGAGCAGCCCAAGCACCTGGAGGAAACCCATATGGTAGTTTGAGCTCCGATGCAAGGTGACATGCAAGTCATGGCCCTCTGCTCAGTTTCCAAACAGTGGTTTGTAGACAGGACAGAGCCAACCTGGAGGTCAGAACGATCAAGTCATAAAAGGCTGGTGGACCTAGTATAGGGTCTGCAAGCAAATAAAATGGTCAGGAGTCAGGACAATCTGATGTCACAAGCAAATGTTTAGGAACAGGAACTAAGCCAGAAATCTGGTACACAAGAAATTCAAATGGAAGCTAAATCACCAGGAATGCTGGAGAATATTGCTAGATGCCTACAAGATGGTAGGCACATAGCGGATGTGAACAAGGAGGTTAGTACACACGTTGATTTCAAAGCAAAGTAGGTTTTATTAAAGATAACAAAATATAGATGACAGAATATAAACAGTAGTCAATATGATAAGGTAGTAATAATGGCCTTACAGCACTGTGAGGCTCCAATACACACAGGGCCTGATTCAGAGCCGGACGCTATTTGCGCTCGCTCGTTCAGAAAAAGGGGCCAGTTATTTAAATTGAGCGCTCGCTCTTTGCGGTCTGTTGATGCCTCTATATCTGAGCGAGCGAACGAAACATGCGCTCGCTATTTTGTAAAGACGCCCCCTGGCCGCTCGCATCCTACGTCATCTCCGCTATTTATTAGATTAATCGAGTACATCGAAAGGCGTCTGAACTGCTCGCAGTGCTTGTGGTTGGATTTTCCTACCGTAATCATGCGAACAGTTCAGGCTAAGAAACAACCAAGTGACGTGGTCGATGACGCTGCTTTGTTAATTATGCACACCCTTAAAACGCCCGTTTTGACCTTTTGGCACGCCTGCGTTCGGATCTCCACTCCCCGTTTTCAAGCACCTTCCCCTGTTACCACCCACAAACGCCTCATCCTGTCACTCAATTTAGCAGGCATTCGCTATTTTGCGAGCACACAATTTCCGACTGCAATGAATGGTTCGCGCATGCGTATTACAACCCATACGCATGCGCAGTTGTGCGAACATCGCTCGGAGCGAACGAGCGGCCGCTTACGAGCGGCTCTGAATCAGGCCCACAGTGACAGGCTTGGGCACATACAAACCCTTTTATACAGCCAGGTAAACAAGACTTGCCCCTTTTGTCTAATTGGCCTGACCTTTAAGTCTGGTGAATCAGACATGTGACGAGTCATGCAATATAGACATGTGATGTTATTGTAGCTGATGAGTCATGCAGTCAATAACACTATGTTAAGAGACAGCTTGCAGTGTTTAACCATTTAAGTACATGTCAACAGAGAAAAGGAGACCAAATACTCTAGTACTATACTGTTCTTAGAAATGGTTTACATAGGATAGACTTTACTGCTCTCCTACTACTCCGGTATAAGAGAAGGCTGCTCAGCGACACAACCTGACAGTTGTAGCTCACCGGACCCTGCCAGCAAGAGGATACTGGGACAGGAATACACCAGACCCAACCGGGTTCGGCATACAACATAGAGGGCCTGAATTAGAGTTGCACAGATGTTGGCTTTGGCTGCGCATTCTCCGAAATACATGCGGATCTTCTCCTATACTGTGTTGGCTGCATTTGCCTCCCCTCTCCTACAAGCCCTCCACTGGCTCCCCTTCCCCTTCAGAGCCCAATTCAAGGTTCTCACACTCACTTACAAAGCCCTCACACACTCTTCTCCCATTTACATCTCTGACCTCATCTCCCTTCACTCTCCTGTCCGCCCTCTTCGTTCAACAAATGCACACCTCCTCTCATGCCAACTGATTACTTCCTCCCACTCCCGCCTCCAAGACTTTGCCCGTGCCGCTCCCCACCTCTGGAACTCTCTCCCTCTCCCCATCAGACTCTCCACCTCTCTACAATCCTTCAAACGGACTCTCAAGACCCACTACTTCATCAATGCCTTCCAGCTCTCATCCTAACTTGCTACTACATGCTCCCTCCTCCCTGTCTTCCCCATCTGTATCATGCCCATCTGTCTGCCCCTCCCCTTGAGAATGTAAGCTCTTGCGAGCAGGGTCCTCTACCCTCTTGTGCTTCTCCTTACTATATGCTCATCTACTTCTTACTCACCACTAGGACACCTAACACTTGGTGCCTATGCTTTGCTGCTTATGTGGGTGGTATGGCCACCTATGTATCAATGTATATTATCCATGTCCTTGTCCTTCATTGTATTGTATTTTACTGTAAGTCACTTTTTGGTTTTGTACCTTGTAAGGCGCTGCGGAACACTTGTGGTGCCATATAAATAAACGATAAAAATAATAATAATAATTCATGCGACTACAAAACAAACACAGCGCTTGTTTGTTTTTTACCCGTTGTTTCTTCTTTGTTGAGCGACCTTACCGCAGCAGCTTGGCTAGGTGAATCATTTCATTACAATATACATATAGTTGAGATCATTTCTTCCATTTCATTGCCTTGGTTTTTTTTTATTATTGTTACCTTTAATCTGTATCTATTAGCCTGCACCTTCCCTATTTTGACAAGAAGGCTTAAATTGTTTCTTGTGACTGATTTCCTACACTGTGCTTATTGCTTAGTCATAGCTGCTTATTACCATATAGGGTAGTAGGTACTGTATGTTGGGAGATGACTACTACACTCAGGTTAGTTTATAAAAAGCCCTAGAAGTCATATGATCTATTGGCAGAGTGGTTGTGCCTAGAACTGATATGAGAAATTGTCAGGACCTTAAGGTACTGGAGCTCCCTGACATAACATTGCAAACTCGCTCTGGATTTCTGAATATTTGCCATGTGTTCATCAACTAAGCTGAGTATTATGCAAGAATTCCTTCAGAAATCTGCATCCGCTCAACTATGAATAACCTGCAATTCCACCTACATGCCCACAACACGCCCCCGAAACCCTTATTCTACATGCACATGGCCAGTTACCACACAGGTACATCCATTCAGTTGCAAGTGCAGATGCTACTTATATTCATACTGTACAACAATTTATGCCGGGTACGCACTAGATGATATGTCATCCAATCTGGCGGATCGGGCGACATATCGGGCACATCGGCCAGTGTGTACCCGCTATGTCGCTGATGATGCGCACTCCCGCATGCAAGTCGGATGGGCAATATTGCCAAAGGGGCCATTCTGCCGGATGCAACCTGGCCCCCGCCGTTGCTGCCGTCATTGGCAAGTGTGTATGCACTTGCCTATGCCGGCTCCCCTGCCAGGCCCCGCCGCTTGCGATATCACGATGGGTGCACATCGTTTAGTGTGTAACCAGCTTTAGATGCATATGACTATGCTCAGCGTGGACACAAAACGGACTTGCATGTAACTTTGAACCAGGAGCATACACTCAAAACTGAATTGTTCAAAACAAATTCAGCCTAAATTTAGAGCTGCTACATAGCATCATTGAAATGATTCATTTCAGTGTAATATTTTAAATATTAGAACTCCAAATGATTTGCAACAAAATGTGTTTACAAAACAGACTGATTAGGTTCATTATAACTTACTTCTTGATAGATTTGATGATGATTACTGACTGTCAATAATCAAATCAACATGTATTAAAAAAAGAAAAAACACAGGTAATTGAGAACCCAGTTTCCCAGGAACAGTCAGGGTTTGAGTTGTATTGACATTGTGATTTTAAAGAGAAATCCACAACGCTGCAGCTGGTAAATCCACAGTAACATTGACTAATATAGTAGAGTAACTTTATATTGAAACAAAAGCCCATGTAACACAAATGTTCCCCACTGGTGTCAACTACAGGTTATTAGAAGTTACCTAAGAATTATGTAACCACTAAAAAGTACTTACAATTACAGAATTTGTATATAAGGATAGTAGGACCATAACTAGCTATGTGCACCAATGCTGCTGCCTAGGGCACAAGACTGAGGAGGTGGCACCATTACTGCCCCAGTGGCTCCTCTCAGGCTTCTGGGGTGCCATGCTTCTGGACACCCCAAGGTTTGGAGGGGCCTGGCCGCACACCTCCGTGATGTCATGACCTCACATGTGCATGGGAAGTCAACAGACAGCCCTGGGTGGTAAATTTACTAAAGGTCGATTTTGGTCATTTTGGTGTTTTCTGCTATATTCCCCTGTTTTTGCAGTCACTACTTTCTGAGGAATTCCAGAACAACCTATGTCCCACCCACGGGATATATAATTTGGTGAAAAAATAGCTGAATATTTACATGTATATTTTTATAATTATCTTTGATTTGCAAAACATTTAAAATAGAAAATTGGTACATGTTATTGCAGCCGGGGTCACATATTGTGGGATTTTAGGTGCACAGTGACCAGTGGCATCGCTACAGGTTCCTGGGCTATGATCAGAGTACCTCCTTCTACACTCAATGACATAATAGAAAAAATTGCAGCTTGCAGACATTGTTTAGTATAAAATGAGCCCACAGTATCCAGTATATACAACAGATCCCCCCATTATCCAGTATGCAAAAAAAGCAACCTTAATGCCCAGTATACAGATACCCACCTTATATCTAGAGATGTGTTCAGAACCCCTGTGTGTTGGTTCTTGTTCTAATTCATCATCATGTTTTGGTGTTGGTTTTGGTTTTGCCAAAACCACCATCAAGTGTTTTGGTTCAGATTCAATTTTGATTCGGTTTTGGAATTCTTTAAAATCGATAATAACTGACACAAAAATCTATTAAAAAAACAGCTAATTTCATGTAATTTAGACCTGTTTACATGCAATCCAAAACCGAGAATCCAAGTTACGAACTTACAGCATATGAGCCGGGAATCGGTTCTACTCTGAACCACAAAAGTGTTCCAAGCCGGGACTCAAATCGACTCAGAACCCTTAAATTCAAGTGTGTTAATTTCTCAGGAAAACCTAACCACACCTCTGTACTTACTGTATATCCAATATATAATACAGATCTCTGCTTCAACCACACTTGAACTTACTAGGTACTAGGTTTTTAAACATCAATGCGAAGTGAGAATTCTTAAGGTAATCTTCTATTATTGTACAGTTCATCTACTGTCATTTTTAAAGTATGTAGACAATATATCTCTCTAATAAACATTTCCGTAGCAGGTTGTCTGAAAATAATAAAATACTAATTGACCTGGGACTTCCAAGACTCTCAGCAGTTAACATTCAGTTAATATAGATGCTTATGTTATTGCCAGCCTCCACCAAGTTTAATAACCTCATGTATATTACAGGTACATCAGGGGGACAATTCAACAATCTCTAGAGAGACCAGGGTGTAGTGGGAAATTACTCTTCAATCAGCCATTACTGTGGTTATTGAATTACAGCTTAGAGAGTGTTTCACTGAGTATTTTGAAATAATAGGATGCGCTTCTTTAATAGCCATGAATATGCATTATATCTGGAACCAAACAGATCACACTGCAGAAAATCTTGTTAATTTCTCTTTTTGGATCATGATTGCTTTAGCACATCCATGAGGTATTTATGCACTCTTAATATTCAGTGTCAAGACTGCTGCATTGGCAGATATGATACTGTACTTTCTCTTACTTTAAGCTGCAGTATGGTATCATCAACACTCTTCCCACTAATGCCAGCTGGCATGAAATGAACAGGATGTTTGCCTTAATGTGCAATTCATTCCTTCAGTCATGCAAGCTAAAAGGCTGCATCACTCCACATTAGTTTAAATAAATTGGACTACAGCATCACCTTCCAAATCTCAATTTTGAAACCCATTTTGTGAGTTCACCATACATCACCTGTATTATTAAAATGCAAGTGACCCTTATTTCACAGCAGAGAGATAAAAATGTACTGTACACAGTAATCTATTGGGTAGGCTGCCTGTTGTGACATGATATGGAATATTATTATTATTATTGTTATTATTTTATAAAGTACCACCGTCTCTTGTAGTTCTGTACAGCAGCAATCTAAGAAAAACACACACACAATACAATTATAGCTGACAATAACAAGAAATAGTTTAAAAACAAAATGTGGGGAATACACATAATGGACCTGATTCAGACCCGCTCGCAAGCGCTATGCACTCGCAAGCGGGTCGATGGTGGGGCACTGCGCATGTGCGGCGTGCGCGAGCCCCGGAGCAAGTGAGAAATTCACTCGCTCCGGGGCTCGCTACAAACGGGGCGGCTGTCGATGTTGATCGTCAGCTCAGCCCGTTTTGTAGGCGGGGAGGGGAGGTGGCTGGTCAAACGGAGGTGTTCCCGAAGGAACACCTCCCATTTGAGGGTGGGCCTACTGATATCATTTGTGATGTCAGTAGTGAGCTTCCTGCTCTATTAGAGCAGGAAGCTCACTGGGGCTTGCGGGAACGAGACCGTACCACAAGGGTCTCGTCGCAAGCCCGATGGTCGCGACCATCACCTGGCCACTCGCAAAAGCTGTGGGTGGTCACCCACAGCTTAGCGAGTGGCCAGGAGGCTGGTTTAAAAATAAAAAGCGGCCGCTCTGATTCAGAGCGAGCGCTCGCTTTTTGCGAGCGCCTCTGAATCAGGGCCAATGTGTCATAATGTACTTACATTGTACACTGGAATAGTTGTGGGAAATAATTTGACAGGTAAGTGGGTTATCATTAGAGTAGGTCTTATGCTTGTCAAGAGGGGAATTTTAGGGACCAGACTTTTTCTGTGAATGTCCGATGCATGAGGAACCCTTCCAGCGACCAGGCCTTAGTGCATGAAGAATGGAGATATAATGCGTCCAACAATTACCCATTTGTCCCACTGAGGTCTTACCTTCTTACCTGTTCTGCCTACCTCAGCAGGCACACAGGAGCTCTTTTACCAAAAGTGCCCTGTATTAATGGGCCTTCCCAAAATGTGTCCAGATCGCTTCTTCAGGTTTCGGAACTTAACAAACACCATGTCCTCAATTGACTCAGCAGTTTCAGCTGGTCAGCAAAGGGCTATCGTTAGCTCTTTTTATACAATGCCCTCTGCTGACACCAGGACTTCTGTAGCTGGTCTACTATTTTGATCACTATGGTGTCCCAGCCAATCAGCTCCTAACTGCCATGTCACAGGCTGTGTTTGTAAAATGACAATTAGGAGCTGATTGGTTGGCACTTTATCTCTATTCACTTTATCTCCATCCAAGGCTTAGTAAATAGACCCCTATGTCTTCTGACTTAATTGTGATGTGTTAGACATGTGTCATTGATATTGCAACCACTGTGCAACTCAACTGTGTTCATTATACATACAGAGGTCATCAGTGTTCAGCTGCTGATAAAGTTATATAAAAAGAAGAGGTAGCTAGATGGTGTGTTTATACAGCGATTTATATAGCGAATCTGCTAACACGACATGTACCGATATCTCAAACTCTTCTGTTCACATTTTCATTGTCAACAGCTTGTCGCCTAATTAACTGCCTCCTGTTCAGAAGATTCCTTACAGATTTCGGTTAGCTGGTTTTGCGGTTTTTCAATTGTGTTAGACAGTGAGTAGTTACACTTTGTAAATGTGCAAACTAGTTCTGTTTTCTATATTCTACACTTAAGAGAACAAAACTGATCAGTCAACCACACAACTACTTATACACACAAGTACCAATACTCTCGTCACACTAGCAGAAATCCCTTTCACGCACTAAGGTCTGGTTATTAAGAAGCACTTCCACAACGGCAGGGCCGGATTAACAATGGGGCGGGTGGAGCTACAGCTCCAGACCACCCGATCAAAATAGGCCCAAAGCATCTGCTGTAAACAGGATTTTTTCCCTACAACAGTCTCACTGACAGCGGCCATCATCTGTGACCCCGCCTACTAAACTCCCCGCCTGACTGCTTACCCCTCCTCCCGGCCACCGGTTTTTTGAACACACATGACAAAACATATGGCAGCCGCGGGGGACACAGTGCACGGTGAAGGGGCATCTCTACATGCTTCCTTTTACTAGCCCTCTGCCGCCGCAGAATACCAGCGTCATGACGCATCCTCCGCATTGCGTGATGACGTCACATAGGTGCTGCCCCCACTCGGATCTCAGCTCCGTGAAGGCTGCCCGGGTCACCTGGTGACTGATGTCTCTTGGGTATTGGGATGTCATCTCCTGCGGGCTGTTGGCTGCTGCTGATCGCTGAGCTCCAGGCAGTGCTACTCTAAACTCTAAAAGGTAAGCAAGCCCTGACAGAAATATTTTGGCTATCATCTGAATTATGCCAATACAGTTTGACTTTTTTTCAAGCAACAAGTGCTGCTTTTTGTTTACTTCTGACTGGGTGTGTGTGTATGTATATATAACTCCGCACCCATATTACCCCAGCAGGCAGTCCTTCTCTTCAAAGGCTGTCTCGTCTGAGCTGTCTCCCATGTAATGGTATCTGTCTGGGCTCACGCATAGAGGACATGTGGCAACCTTACATCATTATATAGTGTATACATATATATATATATATATATTGTGACACAGTTAGGTTAGGGGGACCCTCTCCTGGGTAGAGGACTCCTTCCTTACACACACACACAGCAGCAGGGAAGC
Source organism: Taudactylus pleione (assembly GCA_031769625.1). Lineage (NCBI taxonomy): Eukaryota > Metazoa > Chordata > Amphibia > Anura > Myobatrachidae > Taudactylus > Taudactylus pleione. Next base: position 7,333,660 of record JAUIMM010000300.1, read on the forward strand.
AGCACACCAGTCTGGATGCAAGTACAAGCTGGTTGGCGCCAGTCTTTATTGTACAATGTCAGAAACATAAAGAAAACATAAATATAAATCCTAGCCCTGTCGGGGCACTAACTTCACAGGTAGTTCCCTCACTACCAGAACCTGGCAGGGCCTAATGCCCTCGCCAGCAACAAAAGCACAGCACAACACTCACGGTTAGGTTTCCAAATGTCTCTGAGCAAACTCCCTGCCTGCTCTCCCAGGTGAGACAATCAGCCCTAAACAAACTAGGCTTATATTGGCCACTCTCAGGTGGAAAACTAACAATCCTGTTACCAGGCTGCGAGAACCAAAACCTGGAGTGGCCGTGGGTGGAGCCCTCCCTCTCCTCTCACCCACAACCCCCAGGTCCCAAACCGGCTTTTCAAAAAGCCGAAACTCAAGCCTGCTACACTGCAGACTTTCTCCTGGGGGTTTAAAACACAAAAGACAGGAATCTGGGACAAATGTACCTGCCACAGACCACTTTACCAGTGATCCTATCACATATCCCCCCCCTTTGTTTCAACCTGTGGGGTGGAACAACTGAAGCCCCCAAACAATGAACGCGTGACAACGCGTCAGCATTGGCCAGCTGGATTCCTGGCCTGTGTTCCACTGAAAATTTTAAAGTTTGTAACGCCAAGAACCATCTTGTAATTCTCGCATTACTGTCCTTATTTTCAGACATCCACTTCAGAGGGGCATGGTCAGTGATCAATTTGAAATTTCTTCCGACCAAGTAGTACCTGAGAGCCTCTAACGCCCACTTTATGGCCAACGCCTCCTTCTCCACTGTGGCATAGTTTCTCTCATGTACATTCAACTTTCTGCTAAGATAGAAAATAGGGTGTTCCTCACCCTCCTTGTTCTGGGACAGGACCGCTCCTATACCTACTTCTGATGCATCGGTTTGTACTATGAATTCCCTTTCAAAATTAGGAGTCATCAGGACTGGTTGGGAACTCAACGCTACTTTCAACTCCTGAAAAGTTTTCTTTGCCTCAGGACTCCATTCTACCATGACTTTTTGTTTGCCTTTGGTCAGGTCAGTCAGTGGGACTGCCATGGTGGCAAAATTGGGTATAAACCTCCTGTAGTACCCCGTAATTCCCAAGAAGGCTCTCACCTGCTTCTTATTCAGAGGCCGTGGCCAGTTTTGTATGGCATCAACTTTATTGAGCTGAGGCTTTATCAGGCCTCTGCCAATGGTGTATCCCAGATATTTTACTTCCTCCATGCCTAGACAACACTTTTTTGGGTTGGCTGTCAAACCTGCCTTATAGATGGAGTCCAACACTGCTTGCACCCTGGGTAAGTGAGACTGCCAATCAGGACTATGAACGACCACGTCATCCAGATAAGCAGCCGCATACCGTCTATGGGGCCTTAGAATCCTGTCCATCATTCTTTGGAAGGTAGCAGGTGCCCCATGTAGCCCGAAGGGCAACATCTTGTACTGAAACAAGCCCTCTGGCGCTGAAAAAGCTGTCTTTTGTTTGGCGCTCTCGGTTAACGGTACTTGCCAATATCCTTTGGTTAGGTCAAGAGTGGTTAAATACCTTGCCGTCCCCAGTCTCTCAATCAGTTCATCCACTCTTGGCATCGGGTAGGCATTGAATTTTGAAACACTGTTCAACTTTCGGAAGTCATTGCAGAAACGCACACTCCCGTCGGCCTTTGGAATCAACACAATGGGACTTGACCATTCACTATGTGATTCTTCAATAACCCCTAGCTCTAGCATATTTTTAATTTCTTTCGACACCGATTCTCTTTGTGCTTCTGGTAACCTATAGGGCTTTAGATTAACTTTAACCCCTGGGTAAGTGATGATGTCATGTTTAATGACCGAGATTTTCCCAGGTACGTCAGAGAACAGCACCCTATTTCTAATCAGAAACTCCTTGACCTCTTGTTGTTGAATTGCCGACAGGGTTTTTGCCACTGTCACTTCGGGAACTAAGGTCCCTGGACTTACTGGAGGGTCTCGGACGGCCGACAGTACCGTTCTATCTTTCCAGGGCTTTAACAGATTTATATGGTATATCTGTTCCGGCTTTCTTTTCCCCGGCTGGTAAACTTTGTAATTGACCTGCCCCACTCTTTCTAAGATTTCAAAGGGCCCTTGCCATTTAGCCAAAAGTTTATTTTCCACAGTGGGAACCAATACTAACACTCTGTCCCCAGGAGCAAAGCTGCGTAACTGAGCATTGCGGTTGTATACCCTCTGCTGTGCCTGTTGAGCCTGTTCCAGGTGCTCTCTCACTATCGGCACTACCGCAGCAATTCTCTACTGCATTTGAGAAACATACTCAATCACCGTTTTGTAAGGACTAGACTGCCCCTCCCATGTCTCTTTGGCAATGTCTAGTAACCCCCTTGGGTGTCTCCCATACAACAAGTCGAAGGGTGAAAACCCAGTGGAGGACTGGGGAACTTCTCTTATGGCCAACAATAAATACGGCAATAAGTAGTCCCAATCCCTACCATCCTTGTCGACCACTTTCCTAAGCATGTGTTTTAACGTCTTGTTAAACCTCTCGACCAGCCCATCGGTTTGGGGGTGATAAACCGAAGTTCTTAACTGTTCGATTTTGAACAGGCGGCATAACTCTTTCATGACTTTGGACATAAACGGTGTACCCTGGTGAGTTAGTATCTCCTTAGGTATACCCAGCCTGCTAAAGACATGAACTAGCTCTCTGGCAATGGTCTTGGTTGACGTATTGCGCAACGGGATCGCTTCCGGGTACCTGGTAGCGTAATCCATTATGACCAGAATATACTGGTGTCCCCTGGCAGACTTCATTAAGGGTCCAACCAAATCCATCGCTATTCTTTCAAACGGCACCTCTATGATAGGCAATGGAACTAATGGACCCTTAAAATGTGGCCTGGGAGCATGATACTGACACTCAGGGCAGGATGCGCAAAAGTCAGATACCTCTTTATGAAGCCCGGGCCAGAAAAACCTCTGCATTATTCGCTCAGTGGTTTTCTCTACCCCTAGATGGCCTGCCGTTATATGACCATGGGCCAGATCCAACACTGTTCTTCTGTAGGCTTTGGGAACTATTAGTTGTTCCACAACATCTTCCCCCTTCTTAGTCACCTGATATAACAAATCCTGACACATTGCCATGTGGGGATAGGACAAAGGACTATCAGGGTCTACGGGTTTACAATCAACTACTTTTACATTCTCCCTGGCTTTTACCAAAGTATGGTCATTCAACTGCTCGACGGCAAAGACCTCTCTTCTGACCTCTAAATCAGGCAGACGATCACCTGGCCCAACATCCCACCTCAATGGGAGGCACATCAGTTGGCGGGCCACCGTCACGTTCCGCATTCTCTAGTTCGCCAACCATAGTAGAAAAAGGGAATAACTCCCTCCTCCACTACATCGACAACCTTCTCAAATGGATCGGGGTTGTTCACCTCTGGAACAAAACGGCTTTCCCACAACTTCCAGAAGTGAGCAAAGTCTCTCCCCAATATTGCATCGTACACCAGACCATGCACCAAACCCACAGAAACTATAGCAGAGCCACATGGTGTCTCGATGTTCACCTCGGCCGTAACATAATATCGAGTATCCCCATGTATGCAGGTCACACCAACAGTTTACCCTGTATGCCTCAAGGGGTTCACCAGCTCAGCTTTTATAAGTGTCACCAAACTACCAGAGTCTAACAGTGCCTCTACTCGGTTGCCATCTACAGTGAGTACACACATGTGCTTATCAGTCTCAGCCTGCCGGTCAGCCGTACAGGCTATCTGTGCAAAGAAAGACCTAGACATGAGCAGTATCACATTGCATAGGTTCAGTTCTAAGTGCACAATTAGCGGCAATATGGCCGAAGCCACCACATCGGAAACACTGAGTCATATTAATGTCTAGTCGTTTACGGGGCAAGAACCTTCCCGGCCTGGCAGGCCTGTCTCCAGGTTCTACACCCTCAGTCTTAGGTACATTCCACCGCCCAGCACCCTTCTCCCCTGGAACAGTCTTACCAGTGTCTCTGGGAGTTCGCCGGTGCGCCATCGGGGCTCGGTGGGGCATACTCATCAGCTCCTCAGCCGCCACGTACCTCTCCACCAGCTCGACCAACTGGTCCGTGGACTTAGGGTCTGCATGGCTCACCCACTTGCGCAGAGTCACAGGTAACGATCGCAGGTACCGGTCCATCATGACCCTTTCCACGATCTGTGGTCCTGTCAGCATCTCGGGCTGTAGCCATTTTGAGGACAGATGGACGAGGTCATGCATCTGTGAACGTGGAGGCTTGTCCTTATGGAACTCCCAGCGGTGGACCCGTTGGGCACGAACAAAGGTGGTGACTCCCAAGCGAAGTTAGGATCTCCTCTTTTAGTTTTTTATAGTCTTTGGCATCAGCCAGGCATAAGTCAAAATATGCTTTTTGTGGCTCCCCAGACAAAAAAGGTGCCACCAGACTTGCTCACTGCTCCTTGGGCCAACTCTCCCTTTCGGCCGTTCTTTCAAATGCGGCGAGATAGGCCTCCACATCATCGCCCGAAGTCATCTTTTGGAGGAAGTGACTGGCTCGTGCGGAGTGAGTGGTGGTGGGAGGACTAGTATTAACATCTCTGGGCCGGGCGACCAGGTGCTGTACCACCTCTCTTATGGCCTGGCTGTTTTCCGCTAAGGCCTGGCGGGTTTCCTCAATGGCGACCTGTTGAAGTCTGTTAGTCTCCTGCTGAGCCCTGGTAGCTTCCTGCTGAGCCCTGGTAGATTCCTGCTGAGCTGCTGTAGCTTGGAGCAAGGCCTTAATAATGTCCTCCATTTTGTCCTGGGGTGTAGGTTGGAAGCTGAACCTTGCCTCTCTGAGCATTGGCTGACGCCTCCTCTATGGGACTCCAAGGACACAGTGTTATTTCCACACTCACAAATTGGGTGTCTGTCCCTTTACTTTTTAAATGGAAAGTTTTCCTCTTGCTGCAACTTTAGTGTGTGTGGTTGCCCGCATTCTCCACCATATTGTGACACAGTTAAGTTAGGGGGTCCCTCTCCTGGGTAGAGGACTCCTTCCTTACACACACACACAGCAGCAGGGAAGCAGCACACCAGTCTGGATGCAAGTACAAGCTGGTCGGCGCCAGTATTTATTGTACAATGTCAGAAACATAAAGAAAACATAAATATAAATCCTAGCCCTGTCGGGGCACTAACTTCACAGGTAGTTCCCTCACTACCAGAACCTGGCAGGGCCTAATGCCCTCGCCAGCAACAAAAGCACAGCACAACACTCACGGTTAGGTTTCCAAATGTCTCTGAGCAAACTCCCTGCCTGCTCTCCCAGGTGAGACACTCAGCCCTAAACAAACTAGGCTTATATTGGCCACTCTCAGGTGGAAAACTAACAATCCTGTTACCAGGCTGCGAGAACCAAAACCTGGAGTGGCCGTGGGTGGAGCCCTCCCTCTCCTCTCACCCACAACCCCCAGGTCCCAAACCGGTTTTTCAAAAACCCGAAACTCAAGCCTGCTACACTGCAGACTTTCTCCTGGGGGTTTAAAACACAAAAGACAGGAATCTGGGACAAATGTACCTGCCACAGACCACTTTACCAGTGATCCTATCACAATATATATACATACACACATATATACACACACTTCTGCTTTTCAATGTCGGCATAATGTGTATCGGAGGCACTAAAATGTGGAATAATGTCTCTTGGGGTAGCACTACGATGTGGGCCTCTTCCGGGGCACTATAAGGCATATTGTGTATTGGAGCACTACTATTTGGCACAATGTGTACTTGGGGTCCTTACATACAATAGTTGTTCATCTGCGACTCTATGCAAATGTTATTACAAACCCCTTCCTTTATACACATCAGTACGCCCCAATGTACAAGGACTGAGATGCCCACTTTCAGTGCTCGTACAATCATGAATACCAAATGCCACCATCAGTCACACCATCGAAACTTCCACCACATGTCAGCTGCAGTGTCTCCGTCTATGGCAGGGGTGAGCAATAAGCGACCTTCCAGCTGCTGCTGAACTACTATTCTCAGCATGCATTACAACAGTTTTAGCATGGCCAAATAGTAAAACTGTAGCAAGGCCTGCTGGGATGTGTAGTTCTTCAACAGCTGGAGGGCCGCTTATTGCCCACCCCTAGTCTATGGCCTCCTATGCCTGCGGCTGTGCATCTGTGTTGGCAGGCGCTTTCCTTGATATGCCAACAACACTCCCATAAAGCGCCCACTGAACAGACCCCTCGGGCCAAATGTAATAGGGTGAGAGATTAGAAAATGTGAGAGTTTAGCAGTAATCTGTCACATTGGTTGAGTTTTATCATCAAAATGGGAAAACATCGGGATGAGAGTTTAAATCGTGAGGGTTTTTTGAGTCTAAAACATATGCGAGTTTGCATGTTCTCGGACCCTATTACATTGGCCGAGTTTAAAAAGTATGAAAGTTCTTGCTAAACTCTCACATTTTCTAAACTTTCACCCTATTACTTTTGGCCCCTTGTGTGCTAAGGTACACTGCCAATATTTTTAGAATAAAAATATTAAAATGATGTGCACTGATTAAATAAAGCCTATGCTTTGTGCCCTATAGAAAGAGTTACGCTATTGTGTCAGTATTTCTCTCCAAATGGTTTACAATATAATGGGACCCCAAAACCGTGAGGTAGGACCTTCAAATTATTTATACATTATGGGTACTGTAACTTTTGTGTTAGTGCGATCACTGGAGAGACAGATAGATAGAATGTGTAAGTATTGTTATTAACCATTAATGTTAATGGGAAGCAATCGGGAAGCCGACTGCCTAAATACCGGCAGCCGGCTTCCTGACTGTCATATCCCGGCAAGGGTGAAATGCCGAGCGTCTAGATGTAGACGCCCGCATTTCCCCGACGCCGGGAGACCGGCGCCCGGTATCCCGATCGTAGTGATGCCGGGCGCCGCGAGCGGACAGCTGCGGGGGGGGAGGGTAAGGTTTAGGGCTCCGGGGGGGACTTAGGGTTAGGCACACCCCCGGGAGGGTTAGGGTTAGGCTAGGGGGAGGGAGGGTTAGGGTTAGGCACCCCTGGGGGGGACTTAGGGTTAGGCACCCCCCCGGGGGACTTAGGTTTAGGCAGCGGGGAAGGGGGTGGTTAGGGTTAGGCACTTAGAGGGGGGATTAGGGTTAGGCACTTGGGGGGGAAGTTAGGGTTAGGCACCCCTAAGGAGGGTTAGGGTTAGGGGGGTTAGGTTAGTAGATACTCATCTATCCACGATTGGGATTTCCAGCGCTGTCGGGCTTCCGCTGCTCGGAACTCTGCTGATGGCGGCCTGCCGCTGATGGGAATCGAACCGCCGGCGGTATTTCATACCCATTCCATGTTAATAATATATCTTAGATAGATAGTGTGTGTATATATATATATATATATATATAAAATGTATGAGAGATTGAGGTGGTTGATGATAGGCGGTAGCTTTGCCCTCCATGGTGTTAGCCACACCCCACTACACAGACCACATCCACTGTACAGACCAAACCTCCCACAACAGTAGTCATACCCCTGCCGTGTTGGTCATACCCCCTGCGGAGTACACAATAGGCCCTTAATAAACTTCAGCTCCAGGCCCATCTGGGCCTTAATCTGACACTGCACAAAGGCCAGTCCAGACATAAAATAGTGCAAACCAACAGTGCCTAAAACACCATAGATTAACCTTTGCATAAATTCACTATGGTGGCATCAATAATACTAACATTTTTACTATCAAGCAAGAACGGTTGGGGCATTTCTTGTGAGTCAGGCAAAATAAAGCACCTACTGTAGCTTTGCACTGAAATGGAAGATTGACAATTAGTGTTAAAGGGTGGTTCCTTTAAATGGAGAAAGTGCATTTAGAGTAAGGTGTGCTTCCTCATTTAGGTATAGTACACAGCCTGTTCCTCTCTGCAAAAGAACATGGGCACTCCGGGTTGTTAGAGATGTCTGGAGTGAATAATCACATATACTTTTAATGGGCTATATTTGCCCTTTGCGGTTGCACATCTGCAGTAAAGCACATTTCTAAGTGCAGTTCAACACATATCATAAAACCATTCACGCAGAACACAGAACAGAGACTCAATGTCCTCTAACTTTCATGATTTATCTATGCCATGCATGAAGCCATTAGAAGTAGTATTTTAGGAATAAGCTGGACTATGATATGGGTTTTTACTGCCACATTAGGGGAAATGTAATAGCCTACGATTTGCTGAAAACTCTGCCTTTTGGTGTTTTTTTTCCATGAGTTACTGCTGAAAGTTAAATTCTCAAGAAAATCGTAATTTTAAAATACAAGTTGGCATTAGTCGCTATTCCGATTTTTTACTGTTTTATGAACAGGGGCGGATTGGGACCTGGGATGCCAGGATCGTTCCCTCTGGATCAGTCTGTACAGTGGTCGGTAGCTGCCCTTCCTTCACCTATGACCGCTGCAGTGATCGGAGCTCATGTGCAGCAGCTAACTGAAGGCAAACAAAATGGCTGACAAGGGAGCTACAGCTCCTCCCAGTCACCACTGACGGCTCCGCTTCCTGACCATCTGTGGCCTGCCTCCAGGACGTTCTTCACCATGCATGCTGCAACATCAAGCAGCCTGCACGGTGACACCAGCCAAAGCAGTGAGCAACCAAACACAGGAGGCTGTGGCGGAGGCCTGAAAATTCTGACTCACTTCCCCGTGAAGCAAGGAAATGGAAGAAGAGCAGCAGGTAAGTGTTAGCGGCAGCAGAGGGCGGGGCGATTGTAGCTGAGAGACACACTGGGGCTGGGTAAGAGGGCTGAGAAACACTGCAGCTAAGGAATGAGGCTGAGACACACTGAGGCTAGGGGAATGAGGCTGAGACACACAGGAGATGGGAGGATGGGGCTGAGAGACACAGGGGGCCTAGAAAGCTCCAGTGGGCCTGGGCCTAGAGAAACCCAGGGGGGTTTGGAGAGATGCAGGGGGGCCTGCAAAGATGCAGGTGGCCTGGAGAGACACAGGGGTCCTGGGGATGGAGAGACACAAGCGGTTCTGGAGAGACATAGGTGGTCTTAGAGAGAGACACAGAAGACTTGGAGAGAGACGCAGGGGGGCCTGGAGATGAAGAGACACAGGGTAGCCTGGAGAAACACGGGGGCCTGGAGAGACACATAAATTGTTTGATCGGGGAAATTCACATTTTTCCCTGCACAAAAACTTCTGTTACTATATATTATCTAGTTAATCCTCAGTTATGATGATGGCATTGGTTATATTTCTACGTGAACAGGCATCTTCCAGACAATGTGATCTCCTACATGAAGAGTGAATATCGGCTGAAGACGCTGCCCAGTTAGGTTCAAATTCTGCAGAGGTTCCCCGTTGCAGAGAAACCACCATATACAGTAGGTAAGAAAAGACTTTCAAACTGACTGACCTGTACCTAGTGCAGAGGGATGGGGGCCACAAAAAGAGTGTATCACCCACTAAGATAACTGTTGCCGGTCCTGCTCCCCTAGTGGCTTGCAACAGCACCTCCAGACCCTAAGAGGAGGGTGTATCCTCCCCTCCACCACAGACCCCTCCCACTCAACAGATCCTCCCCCATTAGGTATGCTTCCAGAAATTTCCTGGGCTGGTTTTCCATCCCAATCTGACGTTGGTTCTGAATATTAATCATTGGATGAAATAAGAAATTAATTTTTTAAAAATTGTGGAAAAATAGGGCTGGTTGTGACAGGTGAAAGAGCAGAAATCGAAACTATCTTGTCTGTCATACTGCTAAAACAATAAAGCTCCCCCTCTCTGCTTCTATAGTAGGCACATGTTATTCAACATCAGGTTCGGCCCTCTAGCGGCAACTGACCAATGCTGCATATCTTTGTGAACATCCTAGTTCTTCCGGGCTTGGGAGTAACAGGGTAATATAAAACATCAGATGCCCTTAATTAATATAAAATATCTAGTGCCCTTAGTTAATATAAAGTATATGGTGCCATTAATATGAAAAAAAATATGATGGCCATTGCAAATATACAAATATACAATATTCAGCATAAGAAAAAAACAGAAAGACCATAAGAAAAAAACATTTTCTGCAGTTGTGTTCCTTATAGAGATAAGCAGTTTTGACCTAGTGCAAGTTCCGTTGGATTTATCTTATTGGCCATCCAAAACCCGTGAGAGTCGGATACTCAATATGATGCCATTTTTTAGAGACGAACATACCCAAGTAAAACCCGAATAAAACTGTACCGCTTATCTGTAGTTCCTAATCTACTTTCCTACTTATGTTACTTACCTACACTCTTCTTTATTGATCTGAAGTAACCCTTAGGAATAAAGAAAAACCTTGTTAGATTAAATGGACCAATTACGCTGAAGACACAACACAAAATAATTTGAAGAAATGTAAGTCCGCCTACTAAATAGACAGCCAGCAAACCAGGAGCACTTTGGGTGAGAACAAATTGTGAAGTAGTCTATGCCCAGTTTTCTTTGTTTATAACTAAGCTTTATTGGTTCAATTTAAAATGTAAACTAATAAAATAATCCACTGTATAATATAGTTTTTCTCTCTAGAGCCGAAGGACCAGGGTGAACACCGTCTACCCTGCTGAAAAGCATCCTTGCAGTTGGTCTCTGATCTACAAACAGAGCTGGTGTTTATAAAGATTTACATATAAAGTTTGATGCCCTAACTACTTTTATTTTTGCAGACTTTTTAGCACTATTTCAGCTGAAGGGAAATGCTAATTTATTTAAAGTTGCAATTTGCCATGCTATACTGAACAGGAAGTTTCAACAACCATTTATATTTTAAAGTGCACAGCAGGTAAAATCCAAAGAATAATTGTAAAGTATAATTATAAAGTATAGACTTTAAATAAATGACTTTTATGTTTTAATAGCTTGGTGCAAATCACTACATGATGAATTAGTCCTCATAGTATCTTAATCACCTTATAAGTATTCTAATATCTGTACTGACAGCTTCTTTGAAATCATATCGTCTAAGAGAGCCCAACCCACATGCATAATAAAAAATAGGCCAGCCTGTGCATATTAGTATGACTTGCAATGAAGAAAATCATTTATATTAAATGGAATTCACAAAATAATTGTTATGGTTTACACTTTACGTGTGTTTTAATAAAGGTTACTTTTTAAGTCACTTTTTAAAAAAATGTCTTTGTCTAGGGAGTGGCCAAGGTTCTTTACATACATGATTATATACAAGCTAACCCTTTTGCTGCACACCAATAAATGGCATACAGGCTAAAACAATATAATTCCATTCATAACTTAATACCATAATTGCTTGGGGTATTTAATACACTTGTAATCGGGTCATATTTCAGATGTGTTTTTCCCATTTGTATTTTGTCCCAGTTAGTATAGAAAGTTAGCCTAACAATTAATCAGCTACTTCTACTGATCATAAAATCAGTGTTGCACAATGGTCATTAAACTCATTATATAATAAGACCAACACCCTAATCAAGGTTGTTTGTTCTTCAGGAGGCTTGTCACCTAGCAATAGCTGGTGAGTGGCAGTAATGCCTCCTGATTATCGCATGAACAAGGTACAGTGAAATAAAAAAATCAACTTGTTCCTATAGTGCAGGGTGGGGCCAAGCATCTGCTTTCTGAGCTAATAATTACACTAATCAACAGCCATTTTGCATCCACCATGATATATATCAATTTCCATGTAATTTTGTGCATAGAGTTCAAATACACCATTTGCTATCACGTAAGGTTTTTGAGATATTTAGAAAAATTTAAATTTGAAAATTAAAGTATTTAATCCCAGTAAGACTCCCTTCTGCCTGCACTACGGGGTACACATCCTGCCCAGACTCCTCATCCTCTATGTCGTCAGAATCCCCCTCCTCATCTTCCTCATTCTCCTCCACATACTGGCCCTGGGGCAGAACCCTCCTCTTAACACTAGATGCCATGTTGCTTGCTGGTTCCTGTCCTACCTCCCAGTCAGTGTGCAGCAGGGGAAAGTAAGCAGGTGACTGTTTATTGATTCCTCGAAGAGTAACTGAAAGCTGCGTTACTCCATAATGGGAACAAACTCCCTTCAGTGCCTCTGGCCTTTGCAGTGGACATGAAAGAAACTTATGGAAGTACAGTATGGCTGTGTTGTTGGAAGGAATCAAGTATAAGGACCATGGATGGAATCATTGTTGTGACTTAAATGTAGTTGCACTGCTGTTCGGTTTGCCAGGTGGATTCACAAAGTATTGCTGTTTTCTGTGTTGATGGGACAGCAGAGACACTAAAAATCACTATATCACAAAGAAGTGGCCATAGTGAGAAACCTATGTTGCGGGAGAGAAAACATCAAGTACATTCCATTGGTTGAGCTGCATAAAATTATTTTTACCTCTGTTTCACATTAACTTGGTCCTAAAATTTTGTGAAAGCTCTGGATAAGGTTGGTCAAGGAAGGAAACGCTTCAGAAGGCATGCGAAAGTGAAGCAAAGCTAAAAGAAGGCATATTTGTTGGCCCTCAAATAAGGAAACTTCTTACAGATGAAATATTTAATGCTAAATTGACAGAAATTGAGTCTGCTGCTTGGTCCTCTCCAAGGTTTCTTTGCGTGGATTTTAAGGGAACAGAAAAGAAGCCAACTATGTGCCCATCATGAATTATGTATTGGACAACTACAAGAATATGGGTTGTAGAATGTCACTTAAAATGCACTTTTTACATTCCCATCTACCTGGGTAGTGTAAGTGATGAACAGGGGGAACGTTTTCACCAGTTATTCTGACAATGGAGCATCGCTACCACAAACACGGGGACCCTGCAATGATGGGGGACTATTGCTGGTTCCTTTTTAGAGAGACCAATGATACACTGTACAAATGGAACGCGTCAACATCGTATTTCCCTAAAGCAAAGTGACTTTACATTTTATGTTATTAACAATTACATTACGGCTAATTCGCATTCTTAAGAGTTTCTGCAGTTTAGTTTCTGCAGTTTTTAAGCGTTTTTGTAGTTTTATTAGTATTTTATAAATAAATATATCTAAAATATTTAAAATCTTTAGGGATTAATGGAAATTTTCACTTATCTTACTTTTTTTCAGATACAGCTATTACCGCTCTTGATATTTGCGCACATGTCATAAATGTGACATGATATAGAAAATCAGATTTTTCCGCTAAATTCAGCATCCCTAAATTAGGCGAAAATACATATTCACATATCAGAGGCAGATCATTTTTGTACATTTTGCGGAGTAGCGCGATGAGCATGTGACCGCTCTGCCCCGCCCCTCAGGCGGATGTGTCCACAGTGCAGAGAAGTGAGGAAGCCGGGAATGTTTCTCCTTCCAGCTGTCCTCCATTGCCTTGTACAATGTGACAAGAGAGCCAGGTCCTGGCAGTGATTCTTCATCAGTTGAAATGTTATTTATAGTGCAGAAAAAGAAATAACTTCTGTCAGTTAAGTGTAATATATTTTTTTCTACCTCAAAGTCTGAGGTAAAAGTCACTGCCAAAGGTCACCCCTCTCCTCCCTCTGTTCCAGATACAGATATAAAGTGGAATCTTCCTGCTGGAAGTGATTCTTTATGATGAAAAACAAAAATAAGATTTTCCTCTCAGGTAAGTGGAATAAATGTCAGAGTCTGAGGTAAAAATCAATGACAAGGGCACCTCTCTCTCTCTCCAGAGACTATTCTGAGCAAAACATGAGGAAACATTGTACCCAGTGGGACACTTCTAGCACAGTATGGGCCTCATGTATCAACGGGTTTTATCATTCACAATGTGTGATAAAACTCATTGCATATGATAAATGGTGCTCCAGCGAATCAGCTCCCAACTATCATTTTTCAAATAGATGACAGTTAGCAGCTGATTGGCTGGAGCACCGTTATCATAGCCAGCAAGTTTTATCACTCTTTGTGAATGATAAAATCTGTTGATACATGAGGCCCTCTGTCAGTTAAAATAGCACACAGGGATGCATGTTCAGACAAAATGTATCCTTCCATGGAATTGCCCGAAGCAGGCAATGCACCAGTGTCTGTAACATAATATAATACAAATGACTCAAGCTGATGGCACACCACTTTTAGGCAGCAATGATCAACAGAGTCACCAACTCAACAATATCCATGCAAATAAAATTGAACACAATTGCGCTACAGATTGTCTCAACAACATAACCGCAATGCTCACTTTGTAGATCCTTTTAAGGCAGTCCTCTTTATGTATCTCTTCATGTGATTCGCTTCATGCATATAAATAGAAGCAATTAAACTGAAAAAAAAATGGTGTAATAAACCAAAGTCACAGGGACGATATCGCCTCGCTCATGTGAAGCAGGTATGAAAGTGTCTGACGGGTTGGGTACGGGATGCCGCCATTCGGGATCCCGGCGGCCAGAAACCCGACACTGCCATCTAGACTAGATTACCATCCCGATGGCTCGAGGTAAGTATACCTAAGCCCTAACCCTACCCTAACCTCCCCCCTAGTGCCTAACCCTCCCTCCCCAGTGCTTAAACCTCACCTCTCCCCTAGTGCCTAACCCTCTCTCCCTGGTGCCTAAACCTAACCTCCCCCTGTGCCTAACCCTAACCCTCCCTCCCCAATGCCTAAACCAAACCTCCCCCTAGTGCCTAACCCTCCCTCCCTGGTGCCTAAACCTAACCGACCCTCCTTAGTGCCTAACCCTCTACCTAGTGCCTAACCCTAGCCATCACCCCAACCCCACTACTTACCTTCGAGATTTTGCGGTCTGGTTTCCGGCGATTGGGATGCCGGCGCTGGTATTCCAATAAGTGTCAGGGTTCCGCCGTAGGTAGTCTCACAGCCGGAATCCCCGCTGTCTCGATATTGAGCATATCCCGTGTCTGACAGATGTCCACTGTATTTCCATAAACACAATGCAGATATACCAACAGATGACACCCTTTTGGAGTGATGCTCACATGTATGCTTACATAAATTCGATAGGTGGTGTTAAACATATAAATGTTTTTTTAGCTTCCTTCCTGTAGTGCTGTATTGCTATCACCATTCTTATAATATCGCACATATGTCCAGATACATACAAAAAGAAATATCTGAGGTGTAGTGTAGTTTTATTTTACATAAAACACAAATAATTGTGATCATACCAGATGATATAAACAGATTCCACCCAGCTCAGTTGTGAAAAATGGAACCCGGGTCAATGTACACTGTGCTGGAGTGGACTGCTGTATAGGTATTGTTCACTTAATTCACTATTAAAATCAATGCGTTTCGATGCTAGTAGTGCGTCTCTTTCAAGGTAAGTGATTTGTTTTGTGTAAAATAATGAATCAACAATTACTACACAGGGTTAAGACATAAGAGGTCCCAACATAATATTCCACAATCTAACTCTATTGAGTATGCTGTCCACCAGGTCCCTCTTCAACAGACTGGCAGTCAGGAGAGGTGACAAGGTCCTCATCCTTTTCAAAAGAGATGAGTACAGTAGCCTACAAATGGCTAGGATAGTATTAGTGGGTCAGTTATATTCCTCATATTGAGTGCTAAGTGAGAGGACTGATGAAGTTTTTTCAGTTGGCCTTTAAAGCAACTCTAGTAAAAGAGGACAGAATGGATTTAAGGAGACATTCTGGGCTCACAGATGTACTCACACAAAATATAGCAAATTGTTCTGCTCATTAGAGTCTCTAGTAGCCCTCCAAATATGCCCTACGCAATCACTATTCATTTGCTGAACCTAGTACACTGACAAAAAGAAAATAGTGACTGTTGTATGTTCAAAAATCTGCTCAACCGGTCGGGGAGAAATCACAGATCCAAACTTTTCTTGTCGTTAGCTAAGGTCAGGATCTTTCTAGTCTTGCTTTAGGAAATGTTACCCCGCCTTTTGTTGCAGAAGTCTTCTAGCTCAGATACAGCAGGTAAAATAAGTGTTGAACACATCAACATTTTTCTCAGTAAATATATTTGTAATGGGGCTATTGTAATAAAATGTTCACCAAATATCAGCAACAACCCATTCAATCCACACATGCAAAGAAATCAAACCATAGATGTCCATAAATTAAGTTATGTGTAATAATGTGAAATGACACAGGAAAAAAGTATTGAACACGCTTACTGATATTTATTTAATACTTCGTACAACAGCCTTTGTTGGTAATGACAGCTTCAAGATGCCTCCTGTATGGAGAAACTAGTTGCATGCATTGCTCAGGTGTGATTTTGGCCCTTGGCTGAGAAGCAACTCCACACATGAATTGTCTCAGGATGCTTTACTGTTGGCATGACACAGGACTGATGGTAGCTTTCCTTCTCCAGACAAGCATTTTTGCAGATGCCCCAAACAATCTGAAAGGGGATTCATCAGAGAAAATAACTTTACCCCAGTCCTCAGCAGTCCAATCCCTGTACCTTTTGCAGAATATCAGTCTGTCCCTGATGTTTTTCCTGGAGAGAAGTGGCTTCTTTGCTGCTCTTCTTGACACCAGGCCATCCTCTAAAAACTTCATCCTGTGTCATGCCAACAGTAAAGCATCATGAGACCATTTGTGTATGGGGTTGCTTCTCAGCCAAGGGAATGGCTCACTCACAATTTTGTCTAAGAACACAGCCATTAATAAATAATGGTACCAAAACATCCTCAAAGAGCATCTTCTCCCAACCATGCAAGAACAGTTTGGTGACGAACAATGCCTTTTCCAGCATGATGGAGCACCTTGCCATAAGACAAAAGTGATAACTAAGTGGCTCAGGGAACAAAACATCAAAAATTTGGATCCATGGCCAGGAAACTCCCCAGACCTTAATCCCATTGAGAACATGTGGTCAGTTCTCAAGAGGAGGGTGGACAAACAAAACTCCACAAATTCTGACAAACTCCAAGCATTGATTAGGCAAGAATGGGCAGCCATCAGTCAGTATGTGGCCCATAATTTGATTGACAGCATGCCAGGGTGAATTGCAGAGGTCTTGAGAAAGAAGGGTCAACACTGCAAATATTGACTCTTTGCATAAACTTAATGTAATGTCAATAAAAGCCTTTGACACTTATGAAATGCTTGTAATGTTACTTCAGTATACCATAGTAACATCTGACAAAAAGGTCTAAAAACACTGAAGCAGCAAACTTTGTGAAAACCAATACTTGTGTCATTCTCAAAACTTTTGGCCATGGCTGTATGGTTTGATTTCTTTGCATGTGCGGATTTCAAGTGCTGTTGCTGACATTTGGTGAAAAATTACAAATATATTTACTGAGAAAAGTGTTCATGTGTTCAATACTTATTTTACTCGCTTTATATTGCTAGGCATAGTTACCTACACTGATGGAATGTCAGGGCGACTACAGAACTATCCCAGAAGAGTACATGATCCTTGTATCTTGCCCAATTCCTATAGAAATAGGTGGGATGGGGAGCATAATGCTGATAATCATGGATCCATGTCGCAGAGGTGGAAGAAATGTGGAGTAATTGTAGGAAGATTGAGTCATTTTGTCCAGCTATAAAAACTTATTACCGGCTTTGTGAGACAGTTCAATGGAGTCCTTTAATTAGCAGAGGTCCAAATGGTAATCGATCCCAATGCAGATGTACATGCTCCTAGTCCTCAGTCTTGTAAGACATAGACTGGTGGTCCACAGTGTAAACAATGGTAAAGTCCATATATAGAAGCTTCTCCAGTTAAAAACCAATACCTGGGTCACAGCCACTAACGCGTTTCACTGCTATGTGGCAGCCCACCAGTCTATGTCTTACAAGACTGAGGACTAGGAGCCTGTACATCCACGTTGGGATCGATTAAAATTTGGACCTCTGCTAATTAAAGGACTCCATTGAACTGTCTCACAAAGCCGGTAATACGTTTTCATAGCTGGACAGTGTCTCTATACTTGTGGACTTACGAGCTCTCTATGTGCACAGATTTTCAAATACCTACCTGAGGTCAACTTTTTTTCAAACCTATTGCAACACTTTTACTATAGATGTGTTGTTAGGCTGTTATATTGCATATTGTGTATGTGATTATGAAAATTTTACTAGATTATTACTATTACTATGTATTCATAGCGCTGTTTTTATGTTAAATTAATTCTTCTTTTCTACCTATACAATATTTCCCGTGCCACTGGCTGTCACACAATCCAAGGTTAAATGTTGTCAAGGTGGTGTTTTGTCCAAAATGTTTAATTATTTTGCTCCAAATCTCCTATTATAATTGTGGCCAAAGAAATATTACATTTTTACGCAAATAAAATACTGTTGAGGAAGGAACAGCTTTTTTCATAGAGGTCTGACATTCCGAAGATACAAATTTCGGGTTCCGCTTCTGTTTCCTGCTGAATGGACATGTCATGCTCTGTTTGTAAATTTGTAAAACTTTTCGTAGTTTACAAGTAGCTTTGGGATTATGACCAGGGGCGTAGAGAGACCAGGCCCGCCATTAGGCCATGCTACTTTAGGATTTAAAAAATAATAATTTTGCACGCTGGGGAGGGGGGTGCTCTGAGCCCCCCAGCCCTGCGCAAAGCCAGGGGGGACGCAATCAGCATGATCGCTCCCCCCCACAGGCATAGGAGACAGCTGCGGCTGCTGATGGCGAGCAGTCTCGTGTGCTGGGCTGATGTGATTTAAGAAGGAGGGGGGGTGCCACACCCAGGCCCCTCACCAGGCTCCTTCAGCAGCCTGGGTCGGGGTAATTAGTAACTGCTCTTCCCTGCTCTCTGCGCCCCTGATTATGACTGCCAATTCATTTTTTTGTGTGGTTTTATAAGAGTAAGACCAGGAACGCTGTAGGCCACCAGAAAAATTTGAGAAATTTTGCATGCAATTTTTTAAATTCACAACTTACAAACGTCAACACATAATTTTTTATGATTGGAAAATTCTTCACGATTTTTGCCACGATATTAATGTTTTCGATACTTTTCTTGCAAAAGTAAATTTAAATTAGCAGAATCCAAATACCTGTCATCACTAACCAAACAACAATTAACCAGGCGCTAAACCTCCTAGAAAAATTTAACACATCAATTTAGAGAAATTAATTATCACTACCCTACTGATAGCTTACCCTCCACATTTGGGGGAATACTGGATATGCCCCAAAAATCAGAAAGTCAGAAGAAACAAAAAGAATGTAGGGCGCTGGTCATTAATAGGGCGTCTTTTAATAGAACCATAGATTAAAATATCAAAAATGCAAATATATATATAAAAAAGAAAAATATATATAAATAAGTACAATTGAAAAAAATAAAAAATATGTAATGAAGTGTATACAGATAAAAAATATACTTAAAAATCACATAAAAAAAATATACAGATACCAAAAAATCAATATGTATCACATATAGATCCGCTACAAGGAAGTGTAGCTAAATTAAATATAACATCATTTAATGCCACTCAGTGGAATTTATGCATATAAAAGAAAAAAAAACAGATGGTTAAAAATACTGTAACGTCAGAGTATTCTAATAGGAATCCATTTGTAGAGGTTTTTATTTATTTTGTATCCTAATTTGCTGTTAGATTTATATATTTTGCATCCTTCTTTGTTGTTAGGGAAAGTGCATACAGCACTATATTTCATATATTTGCAACAAAGTCCTTAATGCAGATATGATAGTTGATATGTTGCTTTTGTACAATTGTCCCAATAGTTCCAATTAGGAGATAATTAGACTTTAGATACTTGTACAGCGTGGTTTGTACATATATATACATTGCTTTTGGACATCTGTCCCAATAGTTCCAATTAGGAGATAATTAGACAGTGGATATTTGTACGGCATGTTTTGTAGGGAGAGTTGTAAATAACTTAAAAAGTATGCATGATTAGTATATTGACATCTCAAAAGAGGACTCTATTCCAGATGGTGTCCCTTTTAATACAATTTTTTGGTTCAAACGATATGTGCTTTACCTGGTGTGTATGGTCTCAATCCGGCAGCAATGCGTTTCTCCGCCTTAAAATCCTCGGCAGCTTCCTCAGATATTGTCACTATCTGAGGAAGCCGCCGAGGATTCTAAGGCAGAGAAACGTGTTATTTGAGTGCTAACCTGTGGATAGGCATGAGGACATATGGGCTGCAGACGAAGGTGACTCCCTGCTTTCTTTTACATACACTGTGAATAGTGAATTATTGCTGCCGGATTGAGACCATACACACCGGGTATAGCACAAATTGCTTGAACCTAAAGATTTGTATTAAAAGGGACACCATCATGGATAGAGTCCTCTTTTGAGATGTCAATATACTAATCATGCATGCTTTTTACGTTTTTTACAACTCTCCCTACAAAACATGCCGTACAAATATCCACTGTCTAATTATCTCCTAATTGGAACTATTGGGACAGATATCCAAAAGCAATATATTTACTATCATATCTCCATTAAGGACTTTGTTGCAAATATATTAAAAATAGTGCTGTATGCACTTTCCCTAACAACAAAGAAGGATACAAAATATATAAATCTAACAGCAAAGAAGGATACAAAATATATAAAAACCTCTACAAATGGATTCCTATTAGAATACTCTGATGTTGCAGTATTTTTAACCATCTGGGTTTTTTTTCTTTTATATGCATAAATTCCACTGAGTGGCACTGAATGATGTTATATTTAATTTAGCTACACTTTTTTGTAGTGGATCTATATGTGGTACATATTGATTTTTTGGTATCTGTATATTTATGTATGTGATTTTTAAGTATATTTCTTATTTGTATACACTTCATTGCATATTTTTTTTTTTTTTCAATTGTACTTATTTATTATATATTTTCTTATTATTTATATATATATATATATATATATTAGGGGTGTGCACCGGCCACTTTTCGTGTTTTGTGTTTTGGTTTTGGATCTGGATCTTTCTTCGTGTTTTGGATCTGGATTGGTTTTGCCAAAACCACCCTTCCGTGTTTTGGGTTCTGGGTTTTGTGTTTTGGATCTGTATTTTTTTTAAAAAAAGCATAAAAACAGCTAAAATCACAGAATTTGTTGGTATCTCTGCTCCTATGCTATTATTAACCTCAATAACCTTAATTTCCACTCATTTCCAGTCTATTCTGAACACCTCACACCTCACAATAGTGTTTTCATGTCCAAAAGGTTGCACCGAGGTAGCTGGATGACTATGCTAAGCGACACGAGTGGGCGGCACAAACACGTGACCCATCTAGGAGTGACACTGCAGTGGCAGACAGGATGGCAGTTAGAAAAACTAGGCCCCAAACTGTACATAATGCAAAGAAAAAAAAGAAGTGCAAGATGGAATTGTCCTTGGGCCCTCCCACCCACCCTTATGTTGTATAAACAGGACATGCACACTTTAACAAATCAATCATTTCAGCGCCAGGGTCTGCCACACAACTGTGGCTGAAATGATTGGTTCGTTTGGGCCCCCACAAAACAAGCTGGCAATTAATGTGTCCCTGCACAAACTGGCTCTACGGAGGCAAGATGTCATCCTCATCCTCCTCATCCACCGATTCCTCACCCTCTTCAGTGTGTACATCCTCATCCTCACAAAGTATTAACTCGTCCCCACTTGAATCCACCACCACAGGTCCCTCTGTACCTTCTGGAGGCTGGTCTCCCTGGAAGAGCTGATAATTCATTTTGATGAACATCATCTTCTCCACATTCTGTGGAAGCAACCTCCTACGCCTTTCGCTGACAAGGTTCCCGGCTGCACTAAACACTCTTTCGGAGTACACACTGGAGGGGGGGCAACTCAGGTAAAATAGAGCCAGCTTGTACAGGGGCCTCCAAATTGCCTCTTTTTCCTGCCAGTACAGGTATGGACTGTCTGACATGCCTACTTGGATGCTGTCACCGATGTAATCCTCCACCATTCTGTCAATGGTGACAGTATCATATGCAGTGACAGTAGACATGTCAGAAATTGTTGCCAGGTCCTTCAGTCCGGACCAGATGTCCAAACTTGGTCCTGCCTGCCCTGCATCACCGCCAGCGGGTTGCTTAGGATACCTAAGTTTTTTCCTGGCAGCCCCAGTTGCGGGAGAAAATGAAGAAGGAGCCGTTGACGTGTCACGTTCCGCTTCAGCTGACAGTGTGTTCACCAGCAGGTCTTTGCACCTCTGCAGGCTTGTGTCGGCCGGAAAGAGAGACACCACATAGGCTTTAAACCTAGGATCAAGCACGGTGGCCAAAATGTAGTGGTCTGATTTCAACAGATTGACCACCCTGGAATCCTGGCAAAGCGAAAGAAGGGCTTCATCCACAAGTCCCACATGCCGAGCGGAATCGCTCCGTCTTAGCTCCTCCTTCACTTTCTCCAGCTGCTTCTGCAAAAGCCTGATGAGGGGAATGACCTGACTCAAGCTGGCTGTGTCTGAACTGACTTCACGTGTGGCAAGTTCGAAGGGCTGGAGAACCTTGCACAACACGGAAATCATTCTCCACTGCGCTTGAGTCAGGTGCATACCCCCTCCTTTGCCTATGTCATAGGTGGATGTATAGGCTTGTATGGCCTTTTGCTGCTCCTCCATCCTCTGAAGCATATAGAGGGTTGAGTTCCACCGCGTCACAACCTCTTGCTTCAGGTGATGGCGGGGCAGGTTCAAGAGTGTTTGCTGGCGCTCCAGTCTTCGGCACACAGTCGCTGAATGGCGAAAGTGGCCAGAAATTTTTCGGGCCACCCAAAGCGTCTCCTGCACGCCCCTGTCGCTTTTCAGAAAATTCTGCACCACCAAGTTTATTGTGTGAGCAAAACATGGGACGTGCTGGAATTTGCCCAGATGTAATGCCCGCACAATATTGGTGGCGTTGTCAGATATCACAAATCCCCAGGAGAGTCTAAGTGGGGTAAGCCACTGGGCGATGATTTCCCTCAGTTTCTCTAAGAGGTTGTCGGCGGTGTGCCTCTTACTGAAACCGGTGATACACAGCGTAGCCTGCCTTGTAACGAGCTGGCGTTTCTGAGATGCTGCTACTGGTGACGCTGCTGCTGTTGCTGCGTAAGGTGATACATCTACCCAGTGGGCTGTCACAGTCATATAGTCCTTAGTCTGCCCTGTTCCACTTGTCCACATGTCCGTGGTTAAGTGGACATTGTGTACAACGGCATTTTTCAGGACACTGAGGACACTTTTTCTGACGTTTCTGTACAGTCTCGGTATCGCCTGCCTAGTGAAGTGGAATCTAGACGGGATTTGGAACCGGGGACACACTACCTCCATCAATTGTCTAAATCCCACTGCACTAATGGCGGATACCGGACGCACGTCTAACACCAACATAGCAGTCAAGGCCTCAGTTATACGTTTTGCTTCAGGATGACTGCTGTCGTACTTCATCCTCCTCGCTAAGGACTGTTGGAGGGTCAATTGTTTAGTAAAAGTAGTGGTGTTCCTACTTCCTCTCTGGGATGATGAACGACTCCCAGCAGCAGCAACAGCAGCAGCGGCAGCAGTAGGCGTAGCAATGCAGGATCCTCCAGAGGAATCCCGGATAGGAGAGTCAGTCATGCCAGTGACATGGCCTGCAGGACTACTTCCGATCCTGACTAAGGAGGAAATTGACGAGGAGGGAGTTGACGGTGTGGTTTGCAGGCGCTTGGATACAACAGGACAACGGGATTTAGGTGTCCCTGGACTGCTTACGGTCTTAGCCAAAGTTTCTGAACTTGACAGTAACTTTTTATGAACGCGCTGCAGGTGCCGTATAAGGGAGGATGTTCCTAGGTGGTTGACGTCCCTACCCCTACTTATTTCACCTTTACATATGGTACATATGGCAAGACAGTTGTTGTCCGGATTTGGATAGAAATATTGCCAGACCAAAGAGGTGGAATGTTTGGTCTTCTGCCCAGGCATGACCGTGATGGGCTTTTTCATCCCACGGACAACAACTGTCTCCCCCGGAGCCTGATTTAAACAAACCACATCACCATCAGAATCCTCCTCGCCAACTTCCTCCTCAGCGCCAGCTACACCAGTATCCTCATCCTGTTGTACTTCAACAGTGACATCTTCAATTTGCATATCAGCAAGTGGACTGTGGGTGCTCCTTTCAGCACTTGCAGGGGGCGTGCAAATGGTGGAAAGAGCCACCTCTTCCCGTCCAGTGCTGGGAAGGTCAGGCATCGCAACCACCACCACACTTGGACTCTCCTTGGGGATTTGTGATATCTTCTTAGAAAGCACAGTTCTTCGCTGTGCTTTTGCCAGCTTAACTCTTTTGATTTTTTTAGTGGGAGGAGGGCTTCCATCGTCATGTGAAGCTGAACCACTAGTCATGAACATACTAGGGATCGACCTTAGCCGTTCCTTGCCACTCCGTGTCGTAAATGGCATATTGGCAAGTTTACGTTTCTCTTCAGCTGATTTAAATGTCTTTTTCAAGGTCATTTTCCTGAACTTTGCCATTTGGGATTGTATGTGCCCTCTACTATGACATTGGGCATCGGCCTTGGCAGACGACGTTGATGGCATGTTATCGTCTATGTCATGACTAGTGGCAGCAGCTTCAGCACTAGGAGGAAGTGGTTCTTGATCTTTCTCTATTTTATTTTTATCGGAGAAAGTTTGGTCCTCCATTTATGTTATATCGATTTGATATATACGTGCGGCTAAACACAGAAAATAATTTTTTTTTGGTTTGGACTGGAGTGTACTTTGTGGGTTACAGCACCCTTTAACGGTCAAGCCAGCCGGCCCTTTACTTATGACACAGGCGCACGCTTGGCACTACTTTGTTGATGCACGTGCGGCTACTGCGCACACAATTCACAAACACAGAAAATAATTTTTTTTTGGTTTGGACTGGAGTGTACTTTCGGGGGTTACAGCACCCTTTAACGGTCAAGCCAGCCGGCCCTTTACTTATGACACAGGCGCACGCTTGGCACTACTTTGTTGATGCACGTGCGGCTACTGCGCACACAATTCACAAACACAGAAAATAATTTTTTTTTGGTTTGGACTGGAGTGTACTTTCGGGGGTTACAGCACCCTTTAACGGTCAAGCCAGCCGGCCCTTTACTTATGACACAGGCGCACGCTTGGCACTACTTTGTTGATGCACGTGCGGCTACTGCGCACACAATTCACAAACACAGAAAATAATTTTTTTTGGTTTGGACTGGAGTGTACTTTCGGGGGTTACAGCACCCTTTAACGGTCAAGCCAGCCGGCCCTTTACTTATGACACAGGCGCACTCTTGGCACTACTTTGTTGATGCACGTGCGGCTACTGCGCACACAATTCACAAACACAGAAAATAAATTTTTTTTTGGTTTGGACTGGAGTGTACTTTGGGGGTTACAGCACCCTTTAACGGTCAAGCCAGCCGGCCCTTTACTTATGACACAGGCGCACACTTGGCACTACTTTGTTGATGCACGTGCGGCTACTGCGCACACAATTCACAAACACAGAAAATAATTTTTTTTTGGTTTGGACTGGAGTGTACTTTCGGGGGTTACAGCACCCTTTAACGGTCAAGCCAGCCGGCCCTTTACTTATGACACAGGCGCACGCTTGGCACTACTTTGTTGATGCACGTGCGGCTACTGCGCACACAATTCACAAACACAGAAAATAATTTTTTTTTGGTTTGGACTGGAGTGTACTTTCGGGGGTTACAGCACCCTTTAACGGTCAAGCCAGCCGGCCCTTTACTTATGACACAGGCGCACTCTTGGCACTACTTTGTTGATGCACGTGCGGCTACTGCGCACACAATTCACAAACACAGAAAATAATTTTTTTTTGGTTTGGACTGGAGTGTACTTTGGGGGTTACAGCACCCTTTAACGGTCAAGCCAGCCGGCCCTTTACTTATGACACAGGCGCACGCTTGGCACTACTTTGTTGATGCAAGTGCGGCTACTGCGCACACAATTCACAAACACAGAAAATAATTTTTTTTTTGGTTTGGACTGGAGTGTACTTTCGGGGGTTACAGCACCCTTAACGGTCAAGCCAGCCGGCCCTTTACTTATGACACAGGTGCACGCTTGGCACTACTTTGTTGATGCACGTGCGGCTACTGCGCACACAATTCACAAACACAGAAAATAATTTTTTTTTTGGTTTGGACTGGAGTGTACTTTGGGGGTTACAGCACCCTTTAACGGTCAAGCCAGCCGGCCCTTTACTTATGACACAGGCGCACGCTTGGCACTACTTTGTTGATGCACGTGCGGCTACTGCGCACACAATTCACAAACACAGAAAATAATTTTTTTTTTGGTTTGGACTGGAGTGTACTTTCGGGGGTTACAGCACCCTTAACGGTCAAGCCAGCCGGCCCTTTACTTATGACACAGGCGCACGCTTGGCACTACTTTGTTGATGCACGTGCGGCTACTGCGCACACAATTCACAAACACAGAAAATAATTTTTTTTTTGGTTTGGACTGGAGTGTACTTTGGGGGTTACAGCACCCTTTAACGGTCAAGCCAGCCGGCCCTTTACTTATGACACAGGCGCACGCTTGGCACTACTTTGTTGATGCACGTGCGGCTACTGCGCACACAATTCACAAACACAGAAAATAATTTTTTTTTTGGTTTGGACTGGAGTGTACTTTCGGGGGTTACAGCACCCTTAACAGTCAAGCCAGCCGGCCCTTTACTTATGACACAGGCGCACGCTTGGCACTACTTTGTTGATGCACGTGCGGCTACTGCGCACACAATTCACAAACACAGAAAATAATTTTTTTTTTGGTTTGGACTGGAGTGTACTTTCGGGGGTTACAGCACCCTTAACGGTCAAGCCAGCCGGCCCTTTACTTATGACACAGGCGCACGCTTGGCACTACTTTGTTGATGCACGTGCGGCTACTGCGCACACAATTCACAAACACAGAAAATATATTATTTTTTTAGCACTTGGGGGGAGTACCCCTGATGGACAGAGCACCCCCTGGACAACACTACAGCACCTCTTTAGGACTGGGCCACTGCACAGGACTTTGGAGTGGACACAGCCCCTATGGAGAACTGACTGCACAACACAGTCCAGCCAGCCCCTATGGACTTTGAAGTAGTGGACACAGCCCCTATTAACAACAGCAGCACAGCACAACACAGCCAGCCCCTATGGACTTTGAAGTAGTGGACAACAGCAGCACTACACTACACTACACTACACAGCCCTAACTCCCACCCTCCCTCTTCACTGTCCACAGCCGAGTGAGAAAATGGCGCCGACGTGGGTACCTTATATAGGATCCAAAACCCGCGAGACTCGGAAGGCGGGAAGATGACGTTTTGCCTCGATTTCAGAATCCGAGTCAGGCGGGAAAAGTCGAGCCTGACTCGGATCGGACTCGGATCGGGGGGGCTCGGGGGGGTTCGGATTTCAGAAATCCGAACCCGCTCACCCCTAATATATATATATATATATTTGAATTTTTGATATCTAAATCTATGGTTCTATTAAAAGACGCCCTATTAATGACCATCGCCCTACATTTTTTTTATTTTCTTCTGACTCGTCATCACTGTTTGCAATACAGTACTTTCCAAAAACGCTAAAAGGTGGAGACAACAACCACCAACATCCAACATCTCCCTGAGTACCTGAATGATTTTCAAACATTGACTATACTTAAGCTATATTTCTATTTATATCACATGGCCATATGTAATTATGTTTCTGTAGAGAATCCTTTACAGTTATTCCCCCCACCACCCCCGTATTTCTTATTTTTATACTGAAAAGACTAGAGCCTGTCCTGAAAAGTCCAATGATATAAATTATTTGCATATATCTCTGGAGGTACCATAGCATTGTTTGCGTGTCATTAGATATCATTTGTGACAAAGTGGCTGGCAATGGTGTAAAATAAGGAAAGGACACGGGAAACACTATTCTGCTGAGGAGGCAGGAGGCATATTGTATGTTCAGCATGTATAGATTTGTTTATATGACACAGTCATGGTTACTGTACATTGTGTATTTTGCAGATGTTAGAGAGGCAGTAGCCTTGAAATGTGCAGGAAAGTAAACTGACAAATACGGTCCATCCACTGTTCTTTCTATGGATAAAGACCTTTCTATGGACGACTGAGTTTTCCTATACTGTACAGTACATAGGGCCTGATTCTGGTTGGTTCGCAAGGCTGCGTTCGCATGCACCCTGCTCGCTGCGAAAATATGCTCATGAATGCAATCGCACTACAACCGCAGCTCTATACCAAGACGCCCACCACTGTATAAAGCCGCCCACTTCCCATGACATGCATCCGCAATTTAGCAAAAACATCGGTAACATCGAGTAACATCGGAACCATCCGGACAGTTGTGGTTGACCTGACCTTACCGCACAAACTGCTAAACTTCCTGTTGCCATCTAGACCTCTGCCAGCATATGCTATCACAGGGGCTTAAGTATGCTCGCCCCTGTAACGGCATTTAACTGCCCAGGCATGCCTGCTTTTCTCTGACCACCCCCTGTCACCACCCTCAAACGGTCACTTCCTGTCAACCACCATGTGAAGACTCTGCATGCTCACTGTGATCGCTTCCCGATCGCAGTGGCTGGTTCGCGCATGAGCACTGCGTTTTATACGCATGCGCAGAATGCAAACGTCGGCTGGCTGTGTGCGAACGCAGCCTTGCGAACCAACCTGAATCAGGCCCATAGCTCGCAACCAATAGTGTTCATCAATATAATGATCTGGCTGCTCCCTTCCTTGAGGGAGCAGCCAGAACGGCATTACAGGGGGGAGGCGGGGCCGGCCAGACGATGTGTGTTTGTGGGTGGAGTGGGGGCGGGGCCACGCTATTGCATAATTTTGCCCCCGCCCCCGCTACACAATGCCGATATTACAGACATTGTGAAGCAGGGGGCGGAGCCAAAATGACACGATTCGGCATGAATCGCATCACCCCCCCCCCCGCTGCGGGGGTTTCTAAGGTAAGTGTGGGGGCGATAAGAGGGGTGGGCGGCAGCCGAGAGGATTGCCTGCCTTCCCGGGAGGTCGGGAGCAGCACCCAATTTTCGGGAGGCTCCTGACCAAATCGGGAGGGTAGGCAAGTATGCATTAATGTCGGAGGAAAAATTTGTTTTTTAAGCACCCACATATAGAAAAAGACAACAAAAACCATAGTGGTGCGTCAGTTTAGCTGCTATTTGTAGCCAGCACATTTACAGAATGAAGACAATGCCTCACTTAAGGGTCTATGTACTAAGCCTTGGGAGTGATAAAGTGGATGAGGATAAAGCACTGACCAATCAGCTCCTCCAAGGGTCTAATCTGTAATTTTATTGCTGTATGTTATTCCAAAGATATGTCATATTATACGGTATTGTGCTTATAATATGCCAGGTTACTAGTACTGAACGTATACAGTCTTTATTGTATGGCACTGCGGGCATACTGTGGCACCTTAAATATAAAAGATAATAATTATAACTTATTTAGAAGTCAATTGGGTAAATTATATGTTAAAACTTTAAAAATCAGGTTGTGTGCCTTTAACTAAAATGTGAAATGCAGCAAAATGTGAGTATGTGTAAATAAAATGAGTCACTGGCAGTAAGTACAGGACATGCTGTGTGTGATCCGTCATCTCAGAATCCTTTGTTAAGTACAGTAGAAGAGATTTCAGTTGAGTATAGGAGGCAGAAGGTTGAGCTTGGCAGATGTTGACAGCAGGAGAGGTTCCAGGTGCATGGGGAATTACACACAAACAAAATACTTCCCAGCAGAGACAGCAGAAGAGCTGGTGCCTTTTATCATGTCATCTATTCTGCAGTTCTCACTGTTATCAGATCATCTAGTACAGGTATTTTTTATAATATGAGTGTTTCTGATACACTCTGCGCAAAAAAAAAAAAACAGATCCAGTCACTTCAAAGTCTGGAGTGGGAGAATAAGTGCAAAATACTAAATACTGTACATTATAGAAGAGAGCTAATAGTGAAGAGCATACATTCTTCATTGGTGTGGAAAAGGCATAGATGTGTAAGATGTGATTATTCATTACAAACACAGAGGAGTGTGTCTATGTAATCCCTGCTACCCAGGGGCGCCACAACGTATTTAGGTTGGGGTGGGCCAAGATATAATTTCATTCTGGTGCCCCTGAATCGCTGAATGTCACCCCCTCAGGGGCAGCTGGAGTAACCTGTCACACCACCTACCTGATGACAGAGATCAGTAAGCCTGAGGGGTCTTTGGTTTTGCTGATTTGGCCTCTGTATGCGGATATCACTGCTCTCTCCCTGCCTCCTCACTCACAGACACAACACTGACACAGTGCTACCGCTCAGCTCCAGGAACACATGTAGCCAAAAGCGCATCCCTGTACAGACAATTTATCCAACCAGTATCGGGAGAGGAGGAGGAAGGTTATGTGTGTGCTGCTGAAAGTTTAAGTTTGGCGTAGGCATAGGAACTTATAGCTACAGAGTACTGAACCTCGCTTCAAAGCTACAGAGACCATCATGCAATGTGAGTTCGCCATGAGAATGACTTGCAGAACCCTACTCACTAAACAAATTGGATTAATGCGCTCTATAGACCCCTTTATGTGAGGGCTCTAGCCTACACTGATGTAGAGATATCGTAGGTAAAAATGCATATATCAAAGAATTGATTCTGTAAATCTGATAAAGAGGAAATGTTCTGAAATGTTCAAAAATTCTTTACTAGAAGAAAATCAAAATGGTTGGACAAAACACAGAACATGAAAAACACAGAACATGAAAATAGTTAAAAATATTCTGTGTTTTTCATGTTCTGTGTTTTGTTCAACCATTTTGAACACAGGCACAGGCAGTGGGGGATGGAGCTGATCCTCCTAGAAGGAAAAAAACAAAACCCTCCTCAGTGGGTGGCACAGCAGGTTGGTTGATCTGTCTGGTTGAGGGGAGAGCAGCAATTTCTGCAGGCACGGGCAGCGGCTTCAGGACAGCAAGCCCAAGCATCAGAGTGAGGTGTGTAATATTTTGCCTAACACAGCCCTGCATTAGAGTTCTATACTCCAGCGACAGCCCAGATAAATTACTAGTATCAGAGGAGAGTGAGCAGGATAGTTATCCATCTTATGTACCACTGCTGCCAGTAAGAGACTACAGTGCCAGTAGTTGTAATACTACAAGAGGAATCCTATTGCAGACACAAGGAAATTAGCCAAGAGAGATTGCTAATGGCTAACTACAAGTATCTTTAGTTAAACCAAGGAAAAAGCTACAATAGTGGTGTTGCAGCATAAACTCCGATATCTCACCACAGGGTTGATTACTCTAATTTATTGGTCATGCATGCTTTTTAGTTCACCACTCCTACATTGTACAGCGTAGCATAGACATTTGTGACTAGAGACATTGTTGCTCCTTTTGGGACATCTATACATCATTACAAGTAAATGGAGTACAATATTTCCAATTTGCAATAGTAGGAAAGAAAGGAAAGAGTCAGCTGTGATTAATTAACTAACCTAATCTGGAAAGGGAGTCAGCACACCCTAACGGAGCATAGGATTAAAATGTTACAGTAGTGCACCACCATTAAATAAATACCTGGCCAGCAACTGTTATTATGTACTAACGTAGATAGTTAAAGTTAGCCATTTAAGTTTGCAAAGTATATATATATATATATATATATATATATATTGGGCAAGGTCGTAAAGTTGGTACAATGGGGGTCATTCAGACCCACTCGCGAGTGGCAGTATGCTCACAAGTGGGTCAATGTTCCCCACTGCGCATGCGCACGACGGAGGGAGCTCCGTCGTGCGCATGCGCGAGATCCGGCGACCGACGGGCTTTCCATCACTCAGGGTCTCGCACCAAAGGGGGCATGCTGTCGATGTTGATTGACAGCATGCCCCCTTTGGTGGGCGTGCCGGGGGCGTGCCTGCCAGACGGAGGCGTTCCCATGGGAACGCCTACCATCTGAAGCCGGCCCCACTGACATCACTAGTGATGTCAGTGGGAGTAATTTTGGCTCAGATAGAGCCAAAATCACTCCTGGCCTTGCGGCTGGGAAACCCGACCACAGGGTTTCCCTCGTAAGTCCGATGGTCGCGATGGTCAAGACCATCGCAACCATCTTTTTGCACGCTCTTATATGCTGTGGGTGGTGACCCACAGCTATACGAGTGTCCAGGGGGATGCTCCGTTTTAATGGAGGAGGGCCCTGATTCAGAGCGAGCGCTCTGGTCAGAGCGTCCGGCTCTGAATCAGGGCCAATATTCTGTGTTCTTGCCTTGAGTCTTAACCTCCTTCAGTTTCACAGACGTACAGACACGGAGACAAGATAGTTCCTTTTTAATAAAATTTACGGACTCCGAAGTAGTTTTCTGTCTTAAAATGTGTGTGTAATAAATTGTATTTCAAATTGTTGAATTATATTACTGATATAGAAGTTGTTACCTTACTGAACTGATATTGTTGAATAAATTCACCATATGATTGCATATTATTGCCTGTATCTATAATCGTCACCTTCCAGAAGGTTACAGTACTATCCAGGGCATTGTTGTTTGGTCAGGAAACACTCCAACACCCCACACTTAGAAGAGTACACCCTTAGCGGGGTGTTACAATACCCCCTTATTTTAAGGTATAAGAATAAAAGTTAAATTTGAATATACTTCAGAATCCTTCACTTTCTGATAAGAGTGCCCCCAGCAAAGAGTCTTAATTTTCTTCACCAATGTAGTGTGAATAGATGACCCAGGTCCTCCAACGTGGGTCCCGGCACCTGGAGATGAAGTCATCTCCAAACACCAGTAGGAGAGAACCGTTGCACCCATGTGCAGTGTAAAACGATGCCAACCCAGGAATAACCTGGGTTGGAGCCTCGATCTGAAAGGAGTCTGTCCCGGGTCTGACTGTGTCGGAACCGTGTTCCAAATCATGGGTCAGACCTGGGATTTTGGCTAATGGAAGAAATGTATTTTATAGACCCTTCTTCAGCTCAATGACAGTAGACACTGGATGCACGTACATATAAAAATGACAGATTGTTTGTTGCAACATTATATGTATATTTTATGAAAGGAGATGTTGCTCCTTGGTAAAGCATGTGCTGTCTGGATGAACTAAGGGGAAATGTGTCACCCATCGTAGCCTCACTACAACATACAGGCCTTCAATTAATTAACTAGTCCAGTGCAAACACAAAAATTATTAGGCAAGGTGAATGCACTAAAAAAATACCATACCAACTATCTCAAGTAGTTACTAACACTATAAGGTAATAACACTAATTTCATTAACAGCCTACTTTAATGGATGCCTGACCATAAACAAATGATTGAAGGGGGGACAAGACACTTCCCAGGTACCACCATGGCTGTTCTCTCCACTGGTGGCCAAAGGAGGCTCTGTGTATAGTGCACAGTGTGATAGAAATGTGTATCCCCTCCTGTCTGCGGTATCGCCTAGGTGCCAGTAAGACGCAGTAGGTCTAATAGATACAACAGAGAAAACCATAAACAGCGCTGAGAGGTCAAAATCCAAAGGGAGACACAGATCCCAAATATGCAGCCTTAATATTCCAACAAAGCTGTCTTATTTTCTCATAACTCCAATGTGGATTTTCATGATATGTGAAACAAAATACAAAAAATGGGTTACATAACTGTTTAGATGTACACAGTTACTGAAAAATGAGTCCACTGATTCCCAAGGATGTGCTCAGTAGTAAAATATACCTTTAGTGCATGTAGCAGAAGATGCATAAAGTAATGCTTACTATAAGCTTACATCAGTAAGACATGTTGCAGACTCATAAAGGTTTCTTTTCTCCGTATATTTTTTCCTCAACTTCCCATTGGTCACATTAGATAGCAACAAGCCTAATCCATGAGCTTTACAGATGGTATAGAACCCGGGTTCTCTATTTAAATGGTATGAAATAGGCTTTGCAGGTACGGAATGTAAATTCACTGTCACTGTACATTCCGTACCTGCAGACCTGGTGCCCAAATATAATAAGGGCCACAGGTTTAGTGATAGGATGTATGAGGACCATAGGCCTTGTGCCTGCATTAATTAAGAGACATGGGCCTAGCACCTGGGTTTAGTCAGAGACCATGGACCTAGTGAGCGGCCACAGGCCTAGGACACAAATGCATCAATCAATACGAAGCAAGTGTCCGACAGACAAAAAGACCAATACCCTAGTAGTCTAGTGGAAATTAAGAAAAATGCCCCAATAGGGCCTTACCTGGTCAGTCGATCTCATCTATTAGTATGGGATGAGCATTCTGCACTTACAAGGGCACCTTTACCTGTTGCCACAGCAACTGGAAAGTCGACTCAACATCTTATATCTTGGCCCGGTGCCTGTCTCTCAGTTGCGTGGCTCCCACTGGTCTAGAATACAGCTTGATAGAAGAGCAATCATTTTGGTTAGAGGTCTCCCTTCTGTCGATTGCCACCTACGCCACTCGCAACTGCTTATCTGCTTATATAAGCAACCACAAGCGCATGTGGGAAGTATGATGCAGCGTACATTGATTGCAGAGCCGTAACTAGACTTTTTGGTGCCCTGTGCCAGAGAGAATTGGCGCCTACTTCCCCCCAATTTTTAAACAGAGCCTGATGGGGAGGGGCCAGGGAAGAGATAGGGGAGGCCAGAAGATGCTGGGGATAAAAGAAGAGGAAGCTGCAATTGTGAATGATGATAAACAGGAAAATTGACAGGCCCAAACAGCACCCCCTGCCCTGCAGTACCTTGTGCCACAGCACTGGTCGCACTACCCTAGTTATGGCCCTGATTAATTGGCTTACTATGGTGCCAAAATTCAAACTGTTCATGATTGGCTGGATGAAGCAGCCAGTGATTGGCTGCCTGTGAATATTCCAAGATTCACCACAATGAACCAAGTGCAGTTCATACTCACTGGATCCTCATCAATGACCACCACACAGTCCCCATTGGTAAACCCTGCTGATGTCAGGTGTGGATCTAATAGGAGCCCTGCTCCCACTGCATCTCCATATTTGAGCCCATAGTAGCTGCAGTTTCCTGTTCTTATCTGACAGGAATGAAACCCAGTATGGTCTTCTACTGCTATATCCCATCTACTTCACCGTTGGACAGGGTTTATGATCTTGTTTTTTTTCAGTATACTGTACCATTGTTGTAAACATGGTTATTTTAATTACTGTCAGATTGAACCAGTGTGGCTATTCTCCTCTGACCTTTTTCATTAACAATGTGTTTTCACCCACAGAACTGACCCTCAATGGATGTTTTGTGCATTGCGCACCACTCTTTGTAAAGTCTACTGCTCTGTGTGAAACATCCAGGAGATCAGCAGGTTTGATATACTCATATCACCCTGTCTGGCACCAACAATTATTCCATGGTCAAATTCCCTTAGATCACATTTGCTCTCAACTCTGGTATTTGGTCTGAACAACAGCTGAACCTCTTAACCATATCTGCATGTTTATATACATTGAGTTGCTACTGTCTTACATAAGATATTTGCATTAAAACACAGGTACATAAGTGTACCTAATAACGTAGCTATTGAGTCATAGACATAGACAAAAAAATTGTCAAACATTTGCATTAAATTTTTAAACCGAAATCGCACCTAAAATGATATAGATGGTAGGAAATGGATAGATCATAACAAGCATTGGGGAGAAATGTAATGTGATTGGTAAAACTGAGAGCCTAATTCAGAGATGTACGCAAACCTGATGGTTTGCGTACATCTCTGATGGTGTGAGAAGTGTGCATGCACAGACGCCACACTGCGCATGTGCAGATCTCGTTCTGTGAGAACGCTCCCAGTGCCTTGGACGCCACTGGGGGTGGAGCAGGGATGGCTACAGGCAGCGTTGCCCCCATTTTCCTCCCCCATTTTCTGTGCATGTTCAAGCCAATGGCTGCAATCTTAGACACAGCTTCACTGGCTTCAGCAGCGTGAATTCACCAGTCATCCTAAGTAACTTTATATGTGTATTTTCACGCAGATGATCCAATGCTGCGAGAAGCTGGCAAGAGGCATCTATTTACATATTATCACACAGCCGCTGCATACAAAGATGCAGCGGCCGTGTAATTAGCGTACGTCTCTGAGAATACAGGACCTGATTCAGACCCGCTCGCTAGGAATTGTTCTCACGCAGCCAGCCAATGTTTGCATTCTGCGCATGAATACACATCACAGTGCACATGCGCGAACCAGTGCGACCGATTGGGAAGTGTTCGCTCGCTGCGCATAGACTGCCCGGCTAAATGAGTGACAGGAGAAGCCGTTTGTGGGTGTTGACAGGGGCTGGCCACTAGAAATGGGGGAGTGGAGGTGCGAATGCAGGCACTCCCGAGCATCTTAACGCCGTTTCAGAGGCGTGCATAATTAAGAGGCAGCATCATAGTACACTTCACTTGGCTGAATTTTACACTAAAGTGCTCACAGTGCTTACGGAAGGGTATGGTCAACCACAAGTGCTGCGTATGCATCCGATAGTACTCGATAGTACCGATGGTTGCATACACTTCCTGGAGATGACATGCACAAGTGGGCGTCTTAAGACAGGCTGGTGGGCATCTGCATACACAGCGCGATCGCACGCCAAGACATAGTGGGCATGCTAATGCCTTGTGTGATCGCCTGCCTTGCAGAATTTGCTTACTCATCTAGCAAGCGAACGGATCTAGCGAGCAGGTCTGATTCAGGTCCACAGGGCGGTATCAAAAGTGATGGAATAGAAAAAATAATAATAGCTGCCATTACGTACAATATTCATTGGATACTGAGATTAAACTAAATTTATCAAAAAGTAACGTTCAAAGTTCAATCACTGACTCTGGACATAAAAAGGATTCATGTTTAAGAAAAGGCAGGAAACACACTGCAATAACAATAGAGGTAAAAACTTGTATTTTCATGTTTGACTTTAAAACCAGTATAATGTTGAAACTTACAATCAAATGGAAATCTGGTTGTTTATTCTCCTGGAATGTTCGGTTTTGAGTACTGACTTTCATGTTGTGTTTTGGGGCAATTTTATTTGATTGTTTGAAAATGACAAACATTTACAGTATAAACTAATGGAAAATGCAGCGTTTTCTGTATGAAGGCAAAACTGGAATTTATCACAAATGTGGAACAACAAGGTTACTGCATGTCTGACAAAAGAGAGAAGAACAATGTTAATTTATTTTAAATATTTTCTTTGATATAAACAGAGCAAAGATCCTTCCCAAGTATTGTCCATTTTGGCTTTAATAAATAACTATTTATTGTAGTTTATGAAAAGTTCTTATGCTAAACAATATGAAATCAACAATAATTTCAATATCCATCCTTCATCCTAATGCTATGTTACTGCCTATATCTGTAAAATAAGAAAATGTATTCTGTTAGTAATATATTGTACTAGCTATTGTGCCAGGATTTATTTGGTTGTTATGGTATGGTTCTGTTTCTCTCATCTCACTTGCCTCTAGTCCACACTAAGGGGTTAATTCAAATCGTGGGTCAAAAAATTGTGCATATTGCAAGTAATTTTTATGAAGCTCAGTTCTGCGATTTACGCAATTCATTTTCAAATAGCCACACACCATAGGCATTGCAGCAATGTCACATATTATTTCTAAAGTGTGCAACCTGCGTGAAGTGCATGAAGACATGGGGAAATCATCCTGAACCCCCAAAAAGTGTTATATAAGATAGCAGAACAGTATAGACGGCTGTTAGTGGTCATTAGCAAAGTATTGGAGTTTTTCTTAAAAAAGATGTCAAATTGATTTTTTACATTTTTTGTAATGATGGAAAAAGTATAGCCAGCATGTGTATTTCAGAAAATACAAGTCATTATAGCACATAAAATATATCTAATGGTAAGTTTTTAAAAAGTTTTAAAGAAACCCCTGCAACTCTCATATCGACATTCAAAAAACACTTCCCACCAACACCACACCTCTACATACATGTGCCATATCACTTAACCCAGGGGGGCTCAACATGCTGTCCTCCAGCTGACACCCCTGTCCTTTTTGGGAAAATCATCTGAAAAAATGACATGGCCAGATTTTGCTGTTGAAACGGCTACAGGTTCATTATCATTCCTTGGGAAGGGTGCACCAATTTACCTTAAAAGGACTTTTCCCATTTTTTCACCTACTCAGGGTCATGACCCAAAGTAGGGTGCTATTATCATGTAGAGTTAGGGACCTCCGACACAGAGACGCCTTACCGTGGCCCAGATGGTTTAACCATATCTTTGCAAACATATGCAACAAAGATCTCTGGATTTCTATTATCATGTGGGGCCAAATGTTATAGGGTGAGAGTTTAGAGTTTAGCAGTAAACTCTCACATGTTTTAAACTCAGCCAATGTAATAGAGTCTGAGAACATGCAAACTCAAAAAACTCTCACAATTTAAACTCTTATCCAGATGTCTTCCCATTTTGAAGATAAAATTAGACCTATGTGAGCGTTTACTGCTAAACTCTCACATTTTCTAAACTCTCACTCTATTACATGTGGCCCTACTAGTGAGGAACTCAGAAAAGTCAAGTACAAGTGTTATATATGTCACAAAATAGGCCATAGCCATTTAAATGTAAGCAAAAGAATGTTATTGCTAAGAAGAATAAGAAGGGCAACGGCAAAGGTGAGTCAGCTTTGAGTGTCACAGATAGCCGCAGTAAAGATTGTCGGTATATCAATTCAGGTGCTACCAGAAATTTCAGCTGCAATGAAGAGTGGTTCACAACAATAGCCATGTGTGATCCCATAAAAATCAAATAAATTGTCACTACCCAGCTGAAAATAGGGACTAAAACAAAAGTCACAGAAATCTAAGATGTGCTTTACTGTATGTACCAGAGATGGGAACAAGTTTCATAACCATCAGTGTCCTGGAGCAAAAAGGTCACAGAGTTAATTTCGCAAAAGGAAAGTGCATTGTTCGGAACAGAAAGAGCAATGCACGTCCAAAATAGGCAAAGAGACTGTATGAATCGAGTTTCACAAGTGTAGAAGACACCAACAGCATTGAGAGTACCAGCAGTCATGAGTTTGTAAAGAAAGAGAATGCTGACATGGTCCGCACAGTCTGTGAGAGAGGTCTTGCTGATATTCCTACAAAGAAATATGGACTAGAATCACTTGAACGATTATTTTCTTGCTTGATTAACCCCCAATTTTTGACAGGTGAAAGTAAATGTTTGTGTAACATGGAGATGCTTGCAGTGAGGGGGGTTCGTGTTGAAGATTGGAAAACACTGCGCAGTCTCCATATTGGTTCCTTTAGGGAGGCTTCAATACCTAACCAACTACCGCTAGTATTGTGCACTTCTACCAATATACAGTCTCCAGCTGGTGGTCTGTATGCTCTGTTCCATGCTGAGAGTCGGCTACATAGAAATCTGTGAGTACGGCTGTACATCCAGTTTACTGCTGAATAAACCACTTCCCTGGGCTGATCACTGACTCCAGTACTGGGCTGAGTACTGACTTCAGGGGATCTGCTGGTGTGTGCATTACTCTACCATACCACTGCCAATAGTGCACACAGATCCCAATAATCTACATACACTACTGTTCAAAAGTTTGGGGTCACTTAGAAATGTCCTTATTTTTTAAAGAAAAGCAGTTTTTTTCAATGAAGATAACATTAAATTAATCAGAGATACACACTATACATTGTTAATGTGGTAAATGACTATACTAGCTGCAAACGTCTGTTTTTTAAAGGAATATCTACATACAGTAGGTGTATAGAGGCCCATTTACAGCAACCATCACTCCAGTGTTCTAGTGGTACAATGTGTTTGCTAAGCGTGTTAGAAGACTAATGGATTATTAGAAAACCCTTGAAAACCCTTGTGCAATTATGTTAGCACAGCTGAAACGGGTTTGCTCATTAGAGAAGCTTTAAAACTGGCCTTCCTTTGAGCTAGTTGAGTATCTGGAGAATCACATTTGTGGGTTTGATTATACTCTCCAAATGCCCAGAAAAAGAGAACTTTCATGTGAATCTCGACAGTCTATTCTTGTTCTTAGAAATGAAGGCTATTCCATTTGAGAAATTGCCAAGAAACTGAACATTTCCTACAACGGTGTGTACTACTCCCTTCAGAGAACAGCACAAACAGGCTCTAACCAGAGTAGAAAGAGAAGTGGGAGCCCCGGTGCACAACTGTGCAAGAAGACAAGTACATTAGAGCCTCTAGTTTGAGAAATAGATACCTCACAAGTCCTCAACTGGCAGCTTCATTAAATGGTACCCGCAAAACGCCATTGTCAACGTCTACAGTGATGAGGCGACTCTAGAATGCTGGCCTTCTAGGCAGAGTGGCAAAGAAAAAGTCATATATGAGACTGGCCAATAAAAGGAAAAGATTAATATGGGCAAAAGAACACAGACATTGGACAGAGGAAGATTGGAAAAAAATGTCATGAACAGACGAATCAAAGTTTGAGGTGTTTGGATCACACAGAAGAACATTTGTGAGATGCAGAACAAGTGAAAAGATGCTGGAAGAGTGCCTGATGCCATCTGTCAAGCATGGTGGAGGTAATGTGATGGTCTGGGGCTGCTCTGCTGCTGCTGGTAAAGTGGGAGATTTGTACAAGGTAAAAGGGATTTCGAATAAGGAAGGCTATCACTTCATTTTACAATGCCATGCCATACTCTGTGGACAGCGCTTGATTGGAGCCAATTTCCTCCTCCAACAGGACAATGACCCAAAGCACACCTTTAAATTATGCAAGAACTATTTAGGGAAGAAGCAGGCAGCTGGTATTCTGTCTGTAATGTAGTGGCCAGCGCAGTCACCAGATCTCAACCCCATTGAGCTGTTGTGGGAGCAGCTTAACCGTATGGTACGCAATAAGTGCCCATCAAGCCAATCCAACTTGTGGGAGCTGCTTCAGGAAGCGTGGGGTGAAATTTCTTCAGATTACCTAAACAAATTAACAGCTAGAATGCCAAAGGCCTGCAATGCTGGAATTGCTGAAAAAGGAGCATTCTTTGACGAAAGCAAAGTTTGAAGGACAAAATTATTATTTCAAATAAAAATCATTATTTCTAACCTTGCCAATGTCTTGACTATATGTTCTATTCATTTTGCAACTCATTTGATAAATAAAAGTCAGTTTTCATGTAAAACACAAAATTGTCTGGGTGATCCCAAACTTTTGAACGGTAGTGTACTTGAAAAAAAAATAAATTAACAGTTGTTATGTACAATGTAAGAACTGTATTTCACAAATAATAGAAACATATTCTTTTTTTTCTCCTATGCTATGGGGATTTACCAAAAATGCAAATTCCACTCGTTCTGATTATTAGCACAGTCAGTTTTACCTTGTTAAGCGACAAAAGATATTGACATTCCTCTTCCTGCGCAATAAATACATCCGAGAAATGGCAAAATGAAGGCCTGTTTTATAACTAATGTCCCTGCCCCGAGGGATTAATTGGCATCAAACTGAGTCTTTGATTCATCTGCATTCACTTCAGCCAAGCCACTCCAATTCAATCAATTCTGCTCCATTTGATAATTAAACCTTAACTCAGAGACAGTCATTTGGAGAATAGTGCGTTGGCATTTACCCAGAAAAATCAAGTGACATCTTGTAATATGTCCAAGAGGGAAAAAACAATAATAATAATAATAATAATAATAATAATAATAATATGTGATTTCAATTAAAATCTTCCCTTCCTACCAGCAGTGTCGGATTCATGACATACTACTATGGTGTAACACTTCTCTGCATCTGTGGAACAGCAGTGTGATGTCACTTACTGACAGAATTCTGTTTTGGCTTGGAAAACTGTAATTAACGTGTAAAATTCTGCTTGCAGTCTGCTGAGAGAAATGTTACAATGAAAATATTGATCTGTGATAAAAAAAATGGTTTATGGCTGCATCATGGGAACGGCCTCACTTGTGTTATGATTACCGAGATAAGCAAGCGTCAGCAAGATTCTACTGAGGCAGGCAGTCTGCGGAGGCAATGGGGAAGATGCACAAATCCTTGGAGAGTGATAAAGTGGAGAGAGATACAGGACCCACCAATCAGCTCCTAACTGTCATTTTTCAAACACAGCCTGTAAACTGACAGTTAGGAGCTGATTGGTTGGTACTTTATCACTCTCCACTTTATCACTCTTCAAAGCTTATTGCATCTCCCCCAATATGGGCTATCTCCATTATTTAACTGCCAAAGTCACTCCTGTGGAGTTTAATAAATGATGGACTTTAAAAATTCTTATTGTTTTTTTTTGTCCTCTATTGTCTGGGGGTGTATAAGCATTGCCCTAAATCAGTAATTGAGACCATTCAAGCTGCTGTCGTGGCTGACTTGATTTACAGTATGACAGTGTGCTGC
Organism: Taudactylus pleione; assembly: GCA_031769625.1. Classification (NCBI taxonomy): domain Eukaryota; kingdom Metazoa; phylum Chordata; class Amphibia; order Anura; family Myobatrachidae; genus Taudactylus; species Taudactylus pleione. The sequence goes on from JAUIMM010000300.1 coordinate 7,376,022, forward strand.
AGGGAGTCCAATGCTGAAGTCAGACTTGTAATCCAGCCAGCACAGCCTAACAGGAGGGAATGAGCAGCGTGCACTGGCTTCCCAACCCCAGCCATTTAAACTGAACACAGGGGCTGAGTTTATACCAGTATATACCAGTTTATAACAGTGTTCCAATCTGGATCGGACCCGGAATTTAGCCGGCGCCGACCCAGGACATTCACGAGTTGGCACCGTTCACACCGGAGTCGGGTCTGCATAGATCCGTCTTTTCCGGCATTGAAGTGGACGCTTGGAGATGATGTCATCTCCAAGCGCCACTGAAGACGGACCAATTGGCCGGCATGCGGCGCACTCTAGGTCATCGTGACCCAGAGTGCAGCATTCACACTGCAGGGTTTTACGGGTTACTCCCATGTTAAACCCTGCAAGTTACCAGGTTTGGATTGCCGGGTCACTCGACCCGGCGATCCAACCCTCTCCCCTTTTACACCAAGGAGATAGCCGGGTTAACCCTGCAATAACCCGGATTTTAGCTCCAGTGTAAAAGGGGTATTAGTGTTGGGAGCAAAGCAAAAAATAGGAGTAAATTTGTACCTTGGCAAAACCACGAAGCACTGCAGGTGGGGCAGATTTAATGTGCAGAGAGATTGGGAAGGGTGGGTCTTAGCTGGAATCTAAATTGCAGTGTAAAAATAAAGCTGTCTAGCATTTGTAGGCTACATGCAAAAGCAGTTGGTATTTACCCTGCATGCACAATAAAATAAATATATGTATTTGCACTCCTTGCGGTGCAGCATGATTTGTCCAGATGCATACTTTAGCTGGGTACACACCACAATGATGCAACCCAGTGAGGCAATAAAGCAGTGTAACAATACATTGCGAGTGCGGTGCACACTGCATAATCCAGCATATGATAGCACAATTTATCATTACATGGTGCATGTAACAGCAATGCATCATTCATTGATTGGTCCCATCTGCCGTGCAGAGCAGCAGATGTGAAGATGCGATGAATGACCGTCGTGATCGGCGGATTGGGAGTACACACTATGCGATGTGTGCGATTTATCGTTCTGATCAGCGTCGGAACGATATATCATACGATACGTCGTATAGTGTGTACCCAGCTTCAGAGCTGTAACTAGACTTTTTGGTGCCCTGTGCCAGAGAGAGAATTTCCCCCCTCACCCCCCCCAATTTTTAAACAGGGACATAGGATTCTGCACCTGAAAAAGGGCCATGGCCTCATGGGGAAGGGGCAGGGAATAGATAGGGGAGGCCAGAAGATGCTGGGGATAAAGGAAGAGGAAGCTACATGTGAGAATGATAATAAAAAGGAAAATTGACAGGCCCAAACAGTGCCCCCTGCCCTGCAGTGCCCTGTGCCATGGCACTGGTCGCACTACCCTAGTTACGGCCCTGCCCAGCTTGACTCCTAAATTTTTTGTTTGCTCCCAAATCTGAATCAGCCTTGTAAGCTTTAGAGATTTTCACTATCTTCCCAAATCCCCAGAATTAATAATAGCAACACCTCACATGTAGCTTGGGCTGTTGCTTTGAATTATCTTCTTACAGTCCATTTCCTGCCCATCCTAAGCAGCTCTCTCTGGGAGGTTTATATATAATGCACAGACTGTAAAGGTCCATAGCTCACATTAATGTCGCCTCTCGCTGAGACCACAGACACTCTCCCCCCCCCCCCCCCCCCTTGGCAGTAAAATAAAAAGAAAGTGTTTTGTCTACAGGGTGCAACCTTTTAACCTGATCTTTATACTAGCCTTATCCTTGAATCCTTTAAATGAAACAGAAAAGAGATTTACGGATTATAATTATAAAATAGCACTGCCAAGCACCCAGGCAGCTAATGAATTTTTTATTTGGGCCACTCTCACTAGGATGCCCCGACGCATACTGGGCAGAAGAACAGCATAGAGTAAGTACAATTATGTATTTATGCATTGAATCATTAGGAAGCAGAAGCATTATACACGATGGATAATGGATTGACCTTGCATATTTTAAGAGCACACTAGAAATTGCACTTGGCAATATTATGGCATTTACAGAAACACAGTACCAGTTTATGTTGTGCCAGGTCTGTACAATATGCTGGACCCATTAAACACACTGGGGCTGATGATGAGTTTGGAGTAAAGAAAAATAAAAAAAAAAGGATAACTTTGCCCCTGGACAAACCATGTTGCAATGCAAAGGGTGCAAATACAGTTTGTTTGTTTTTTTGGGGGGGGGTTTACATGTACTGTAGGGTAAACACTGGGCACATTTGCATTTGTAACCCCCAAATACTGGACAGATTTATTTGTACACTGCAATATAGATTGGAGCTAGGACACACCCCTCCCAAATCTCTGCACATCTTATATCTGCCCCACCTGCTATACAATATGGTTTTGCCCAAGTGCACAGTTACTAATTTTATTATAAATTATAATGATGCTGGCGATACAAATAGCAGCATTATATAGGAATAGCTTATTAATATGTCGCAGATATTTGGAATATAACGCCATCACCATGAAATTTGCGTGCAGCCTTATGTTACTGTGAACACATGCATGAAATATTGGATGAATAAATAAACTAGGCTTACATTAGAATACACTGTATCCATATCAGTAACAATTAGTGCAAGTATGTTCTTCTTGCTGATGCCGCATAGTGCGCTCTGTGCTGTCCCTCTCCAGCCCCCATGGGTTAAACTTTGCCCCACGTTCTGTGCCTTGCCCAGTTTGAATCGTCCCGCGGTGGCAGCAAGTGGTCCCCCCTCCCTGCCTTGTAGCTGGGCAGGGGGAGAGGAGGGAGGTCTGGCAGAGAGGAGGGCAGGGAGTGAGGAAGATTCTCCCCAGTCACATCCTCCCTAGCAGCAACATTAGCTGCCGATCCTGCCTGCCAGAGAACCAGACGAGCTCCTCTCTACTGCTGCTGCCGCTGCTGCTGCTGGCACATACTTGGGGCACCTACAGTTTGATGCTACCCTCACCCCTGCGCTCTCAGTGCCACCTCTGCTGGTGATACTGGACTTGTCACTGCATTAGTGCCATAGTTCCTATGGATGGTATCTGCATGCATTTAGAGGTGGGTGCCAGTGGGCAGGAAGTGGCAAAGCACTGAACTCCAGCCCTTCAACCCTTCCCCTTAGTATGCCTCTCTGATCCAGAGGGCACAGGTGACATGTGGCCGTCTGGAGCAAGCAGCAGACTACCATGCTCCCGGGACTCCGCTGTCAGGAGGGCAGCCTTCTCTGGGAACCTCTCTGCCCTGCCACCCCACTTTGTGCCAACTGGGAAGAGTGTCCGGGTCTTCATCAGCGCCAATCCTGAAGGTAAGGAGCATGGATTGTGCTTGCTAGGGGTTAAATGCACTGATAAATTATAGATGACACTTAAAAGTGAGACTTCAGCTACTGTTGAGCCTCTGGAAGTACAAACCATCCATCAATGTGCAGTGAAAACATCTTTTCTATGCAGTCACTCACAATGCTATACATACAGTCAGCTTATGCAAGCCTCATCCCCCAGCTCTGGTCCTCTGATGCATACAGTAAATAATGTACAGTTTGCTCTGCATCCTATCCAACAAGCATCCTTCACTGGCAAATCTGGGGCACCTACTTTATTTTTTGCTGTCTGCACTGAGTGTGCTGTGAACATATGTCAGTCATTTACTATGCAGGTGCAGTAACCTGTCTCCGGGATTCACACTTCCTCAGTGTTTGACATCTCAGCAACACAGCTCCCTGCACCCCTTGCACAAAAATACATTAGAGGATGTGTAGACTGGATGAGGCATGAAGCTGATATGTGATGGATCTTTGGGAACACATGCATTCATCACAGGCTCAATGAGGCGTATTCCCTTACTATAAATACACTTTATGATCAGGATATGCTCAGATTAACTCTATGCTGCTATCCCCTTGCTATTAACAAAACCATTATATTAGTATTACAGTTATTTTATGTCTTAGTATATTATAAAAGCTTCATTTTCTGTAGTACTGTACATTTAAATGGAATGGACTATGTTTATGGGCTTCTGATGTGCATTGGTCTGGTAGACATAAATGATGTGTTGCACTTTAATAAACTAGTTTTACTATGTTTAATTAAAGTGGTAGAAGAATCAAGTGTTTCATTTTTTATTTTTTTATTATTAAGTAATGACATTCTATCTGCCAGGGATGTGTCAGGCTATTGATTGTCACTGCATAGCAGTAAGTTTTTAGGTGCTTTCACCGGTGACATCATTGTCTACAAAAAGCCTTGACATCACTGTCATATGAACCACGAATGTATGCGCCTTTCACTGCCCTGATACTAGGTTGTCATCCAGGGTGCAAGAATTGTTTGCACTATTGAATAGTGACTGACAAGATCTCATATGCTCATTGTTTGGGGGCTTATCTTTGACCTTGCTTTTATAGGAAGTGCCTAGAATTTCTCCAAGGCTCCTGTATGAAATCTGCACTCTCCCCCCATGTAACAGGATCCCTACATTATGGCTCACACTATTGCACTGAGATCCTGCTTGTGTTTTGCAGCCTACACTTGTAAGCAAAAAAAAACTGGGAGCAGCTAAAAGTATCATCAGGATGTCATGTAATATTTGCTGAGAAATCATTTTCTGCAACCTGATGTAATAGGCTGTTCAGTATCAGGCTTTCATGGTTAAGCTTACGCATTATTAATGAACAGGTCTGGGCTTTATTGTGTACCCACAGCATTGTTACTGTTGGGTCATTGCAGGAAATACAATATTTATATAGAAAGTAGCAGATTCTACGGTAATGTAAAGAGGAACACTAGCCAAACACACTCTGATTTTTGTACACTCTCTTTTATTTCATTTTTTTCTTCTTCGCTTTTTGATGAGGTATAGACACCTAAATATTAAAGTTCACCGATAGCATAAAGATTTCCGACAATGCACTTGTATCCATTTTGATACTTGTAGTGCCTCAGGTTTGCGTTGTATACGTTGCCCCAGTCTAAGTGTTAAACCTGTCATAAATAAATTCTTATTCCCCCCTTTATAAATTAATTAATTGACACATTATTCATTAAATAATTAGTTCATTCATAACACAATATTGCCCTTTATTACTGAGTGTCTCACTGAAAAATAGAGATGAGCGGTTCGGTTTTGGCTCAGATTTTCCCGCCAAGTTCGGATCTCAGAATGAGGCAATATGCCATCTCTCATGGACATCTCGGCACAGAGCTCGGTGGGAAAAACTGGGCCAAAACCGAACCACTGTGCTCTACTAAAAAATAGTTATTATAATTGCTTGTTCCTGTTGTGTAGTCAGATAACACATACAGTATGCGGGTGAGATACATGTGTAAAAATTCTGCCTTTTTGTTCCTGACAGGAATGCATTTATAGCAAATTGTAGGCGCTTCAGGAGTTTTCAAACCACCACATATCACAAACAGTTTACGTTTTCAGACTCCCAACCGCATAGTAAATTCATGAGTTTGGTTCTGAAAACCGTATGGTTAATGTGCTCTGCGGGGTACCCAGCATTTATTTCCCTACAAAAGGATTTGATTTATTTAGCATTACTCAGGTGCATTACTTAAATTGAAGCACTAGAGATTGGCTTTTGTCCATCCATTCCATTTTTTTTGCTAGTAATGTTATGGTAAAAGCAAAGCATGCAGCCTCAAACAATTCGAATAGTATGTTGCAAGTATTGGCAGAACCTATGCATGTGGATATAGGTGTGTGATGGAGGTCAGTCCGCATGATGATTAACCAGGTTGTGGTTTGTTAAGCAGGTAGAACAGGTTGCTGAATAACACAATAATACCCCTTTCAGATATACAACCCGGGAAATTTCCTACTCAGACCCGGGAATTTCTCCTGTGCAAATTCCCGGGTATTTGGTCGAGAACCCCCCTTTCACACTACAGTGTCTACCCGGGAAATTCCCAGGTAGACCCCTTTCAGACAAGAGCAGGGTTTTTCTGCTTACCTGCCTCTTCCCTGCCGTCTGCTCCTCCTAGCCTATCCCCTCTCTGGCTGATGATGATGATGTCATCATTCAGCAGCCAAAAGCGGGCCAATCGTAATGCAGTTTTTTTTTTTTTATTATAATTTTTTTAACATTTATTTTAATTCCCTGGTGGTCCAGTGGGAGTGCGGGCGGGCCGCTGTGGCACAGCTGGCCGGTGCTGGGGGTGGTGAGCAGCAGCGCTGAGCGTCCTATAGGACACTCTGCGCTGTCAGCTCAAAGCAGCAGCGCTGAGCGTCCTATAGGACGCTCTGCGCTGTCAGCTCAAAGCAGCAGCGCTGAGCGTCCTATCGGGCGCTCTGCGCTGTCAGCTACATGCAAAAGCTGCTTGGTGCTGTCCGGGAGTAGTAAATTCCAGGGTAGCACCATTCAGACAGAAGCAGGGTAATTTCCCGGGACTTAAGTCCCGGGAAAAACCCTGGTCGATTGCAGGGGCGGCTGCTCGGGAAAGTGTTCCCGGGTAGGTACCTTTCACACAGACATGAGACCCGGGAATTTTGGCCGAGGCAGGCCAAAATCCCGGGAATCTCAGTATGTCTGAAAGGGGTATTAGTGGTAGTGGTACAGTGACACAGTAGCAGGGTTGGACTGTCCCACAGGGCAATTCCCCGGTGGGCCCCACTGCATGAGGGCCCCACCAAATCTTCTAGGGGTGGAGCAGGATCATAGATGAACTTGGGTGCTTGATTTGTTTCTATGGAAACCACACAAGAATTAGCCCTCCTGCCAATCAAAGTGGGTGGTTCTGACATACTCTTGTCCCCTCCTTTATAAAGGGGCCCTGTTCTTTGCATGTCCTCTCTATTGGTTGGTCAAGTCCCTCAGTTGTGTCTGGCCACACCCCTCAGCTGGCTGGCCACACACCTTAAGCTTGGACCCCTACCACTGCATTCCCTGGTGGGCCCTTCATGGCCCAGTCCTGCACAGTAGTACTTGCTAGTTCTCTAGGGTAATTCAACCTCTTCACACAAGAGGGGCACACAGGGGCACTTCCTTTCACAATGGAGAATGGAGCTGAAGACGCGCGGAGAAGTCGTGCTTGCGCAGTAGCACATCTAGCTGGCTGGGTCAGAGGTCGCAGTGATGCTGCTATGGCAGTACGATGTCCTGACGGTTCAGAGTGCTCTCCTTCAGCAGCATGCATATATTGGGTTTCAACCACAAGCCACCCTTTTAGAAATAAACTATCTTTTGTACAATAAGATCTTTTTATTTTATTAGCTCGAAAATGGAAACTCAAATAGGTGTGTCAAAGGTCCTCTGTAAAGCACTGCATATGTAGGTGCTATATACTGTAAATGAAGGTTTAGAAATAATACAAAGTCAAGTAGCCTAGTTATTTTATTATTATTTAAAGGAGGTAAAGTCATTTACAATCTGCAGGACATATACTGTAGTACCATCATATTCCGAGTATCCGCCTAGATACCTGACTGGAATGCAGAGGTTTTTGGAGCAGAATGGCTCCATTTTCAGAGGAACAGGAATGGGCTCAGGACACTGGGGAGAGGGGTGTTGAATAGAGGGAGAACAGAGCAGTCGCAGCAATGCGCCTCATTTTGCAGAGAAGTGCAGGAATGAGACCAGTTAGCAGAGTAAGATTATTGTAATGAGATAAAGGTATGTGGATGGTACATTTTTGATGGCATTCATTGCCACCCACAGCCAATTCCCCTCCATAAGTTGTGTACCAGCTAAGAGCTGGCGTAGCATGAGTCTTGTCCTATTCTTTATATGTCACACAAAAAAACTCCAAATTCACCATTTTATTAAAATAAAATAAAAAATATAAATGTCTTGGTTATTTGTAGCTAAGGAAAATGCCTATATTTCTTTCTTCGTTAGTGATCCATCATTGTACAGATTTACAAAAAAAATCCTAAAAACAAAAATGCTAAATAGTCAACTGTAGTATTCCCTGGGACTCCCCCTTCTGCTGCAGCCAATCTCAGGCATGCTTATATTCGTGTGGCGAAGGGGAATCCTGGGAAAAAGCGACAGAATCAAATTTGTGTTTATCATTCGTACAGTCCAGGTGGGTCTTTTATTAATGGGATTTTTCTCGGGTTTGGGGATTGTTTTAAAGCAAAACCAACCTAGTTTTGCCTTAAAACAAAGTGCTGCATTAAATTTGGCAGCTATATCACCAACATCACACCGATTTCAGGAAATAGTAACTTTTTTATGCACTCTGACCGTGAAATGCGTCACAAGAGCCCTTTAAGTGAGGATTGCATCCTTTTTTTTATTATTTCAATCATCCTTACCGACTTTTCTTTTCTGTTCCACGGGAGATGCCTGGAGAGCAGACACAGCTGGCCACTTTGGGAGGCCGGTTCCTATGTAATTAGGCCCCACCCCTGTCAGGGCACACTGCCGCGAATCGTGGGAGCACGAGGAGGGGGTTGGACTAAATGATGTGTTTTCACATCATTTAGCAAAGCCCCCTCCATACGGAGCCGCGATTCACACCATTTATGCCGCGATTCACGGCAATTATCTCCCCATCCTGTCGACTTCACTAGGAAGTCGGCGGGATGCAGGAGATCCAGATACTCTTTTGGGGGTGCCGGGGGCTCTCCGAAAATTCGGGAGCCTCCTGCCACTTCCAGGAGAGTAGGTAAGTATGATTTATTTTTATAAGTGTTATTTAAATTGTCTATGTCATTTATAGGTTGTTGCTATATATGTTTTATTGATTCAGAAATGTTTTTACTTTATAGTCATTATTATACATTTTTACTAGAAGGTTATTTATTGGCAAATATTATTCATATTTATAAGAATGCAGAGATTAATACTCTCTACCTGTTGTAACCTGTTTGCTTTGCAACTTACACTGAACACCCCAGTTGCTGTATAAAGTGATACTACATCATACTTACCTACTCTCCACAAATGGTCAGGAACCTCCTGAAAATTGAATGGCGCCTGTCATTAGACCTATGCCGGGAGCCCGACACCCGGCTTACAGATCGAAGATAAGCCGGGCTCGGACAGCCGCGCCGGGGGGGTTAGGTTAGTTGCTCCCGGGGGGGGAGTTAGATTAAGCACCACCCCGGGAGGTTAGGGTTAGGCTTGGGGAAAGGGGGTTTACAGTTAGGCACCCCAGGAAGGAGGTTAGGGTTAGGCACCCCTCAGGGTGACTTAGGTTTAGGCTGCGGGGAAGGGGGGCTTGGTTTAGGCACTTAGAGCGGGGTTAGAGTTAGGCACTTGGGGGGGAGGTTAGGGTTAGGCACCCCTAAAGGAGGGTTAGAGGGTAAAAAAAGTTTAGTTAATACTTACCTTTTCTAGCTTCGGGATTTTCACCCCTGTCGGGCTTCCGCTGTCGGGATTTGATCCATACGACCGGCGATAAATCATACTGATTCCTTCGGGTTGTCAGACGAATTGTCAGATTGAGATACATGTATGGCCGATCTGACGATGCGATCGATGACCAAACATTAGTGCGCCTGGTTGTTAGTAGTATGTACACATTGGCCGATCGGACGACATATCCGCCTGATCGGACTATATATCGTCTACATATCGGCGTCTAATGTGTACTCAGCTTTAAGAAGACTTGATACATCATCCCCACATGAGTGATAGTGCCTGATAGGATGCTGTTACTGATCAGCGGATAGATCAAAGCTCCATCCCCTTGTGCTCTTGTATCCGGTCACCAGGCCAGCCTGAGAGGAGAAGAGTCAGTTCATGTGTGCGCAGTGGAGCTTTCAGTTTCCCTTTAAAAAAAGAAAATGCTTAAACAGATGAGGAAAAAAACAAATATATATATTATTGAAATAACAAATTTTTCATTTATCTTTCTCTGTTATCACCAGCAGTGACCCTTAATGCATAATCCCACCTACATGGAAAGATAGGGATTTTCCCATCTAAAACATGAAGCCCATAGTGCAGTGGTTCGCAAACTGTGCGCTGCGGCACCCAAAGGTGCCGTGGCGCTGTCACCAGGATGCCGCGGGCCGGAGGTAAGCTGCTGCCAGTTTATTCTGTAATCTGCATCGTGTCTGGAGCCGGAGTGGAGGCGGGACGGCGGTTAGGCGCTGTCACGGGGGGGGGCGCAGTCGAAGTGAAGCTGTCATCACTACTGGAGCCGGAGGCATGAGGGGGCAGTGCGGGAGGCGGTGGTCAGATGTGATTGCACAGGAGCAGGCAGTGGGCTGGTCTGCCTGTTTTGACACTGCGGCTAAATGATCTGAGGAGGAAACAGCTATGAGTGTCACTGGTAGTATACTAAGTATAAAGAGGGGATGGGGAGAACAGATATGAGTGTCACTGGCACTGTATACTAACTAGGGGTGAGCGGGTTCGGATTTCTGAAATCCGAACCCCCCCGAGCCCCCCCGATCCGAGTCCGATCCGAGTCAGGCTCGACTTTTCCCGCCTGACTCGGATTCTGAAATCGAGGCAAAACGTCATCTTCCCGCCTTCCGAGTCTCGCGGGTTTTGGATCCTATATAAGGTACCCACGTCGGCGCCATTTTCTCACTCGGCTGTGGACAGTGAAGAGGGAGGGTGGGAGTTAGGGCTGTGTAGTGTAGTGTAGTGTAGTGCTGCTGTTGTCCACTACTTCAAAGTCCATAGGGGCTGGCTGTGTTGTGCTGTGCTGCTGTTGTTAATAGGGGCTGTGTCCACTACTTCAAAGTCCATAGGGGCTGGCTGGACTGTGTTGTGCAGTCAGTTCTCCATAGGGGCTGTGTCCACTCCAAAGTCCTGTGCAGTGTCCCAGTCCTAAAGAGGTGCTGTAGTGTTGTCCAGGGGGTGCTCTGTCCATCAGGGGTGCTCCCCCCAAGTGCTAAAAAAATAATATATTTTCTGTGTTTGTGAATTGTGTGCGCAGTAGCCGCACGTGCATCAACAAAGTAGTGCCAAGCGTGCGCCTGTGTCATAAGTAAAGGGCCGGCTGGCTTGACCGTTAAAGGGTGCTGTAACCCCCGAAAGTACACTCCAGTCCAAACCAAAAAAAAATTATTTTCTGTGTTTGTGAATTGTGTGCGCAGTAGCCGCACGTGCATCAACAAAGTAGTGCCAAGCGTGCGCCTGTGTCATAAGTAAAGGGCCGGCTGGCTTGACCGTTAAGGGTGCTGTAACCCCCGAAAGTACACTCCAGTCCAAACCAAAAAAAAAATTATTTTCTGTGTTTGTGAATTGTGTGCGCAGTAGCCGCACGTGCATCAACAAAGTAGTGCCAAGCGTGCGCCTGTGTCATAAGTAAAGGGCCGGCTGGCTTGACCGTTAAGGGTGCTGTAACCCCCGAAAGTACACTCCAGTCCAAACCAAAAAAAAAATTATTTTCTGTGTTTGTGAATTGTGTGCGCAGTAGCCGCACGTGCATCAACAAAGTAGTGCCAAGCGTGCGCCTGTATCATAAGTAAAGGGCCGGCTGGCTTGACCGTTAAGGGTGCTGTAACCCCCGAAAGTACACTCCAGTCCAAACCAAAAAAAAAATTATTTTCTGTGTTTGTGAATTGTGTGCGCAGTAGCCGCACGTGCATCAACAAAGTAGTGCCAAGCGTGCGCCTGTGTCATAAGTAAAGGGCCGGCTGGCTTGACCGTTAAAGGGTGCTGTAACCCCCGAAAGTACACTCCAGTCCAAACCAAAAAAAAAATTATTTTCTGTGTTTGTGAATTGTGTGCGCAGTAGCCGCACGTGCATCAACAAAGTAGTGCCAAGCGTGCGCCTGTGTCATAAGTAAAGGGCCGGCTGGCTTGACCGTTAAAGGGTGCTGTAACCCCCAAAGTACACTCCAGTCCAAACCGAAAAAAAATTATTTTCTGTGTTTGTGAATTGTGTGCGCAGTAGCCGCACGTGCATCAACAAAGTAGTGCCAAGTGTGCGCCTGTGTCATAAGTAAAGGGCCGGCTGGCTTGACCGTTAAAGGGTGCTGTAACCCCCGAAAGTACACTCCAGTCCAAACCAAAAAAAAAATTATTTTCTGTGTTTGTGAATTGTGTGCGCAGTAGCCGCACGTGCATCAACAAAGTAGTGCCAAGCGTGCGCCTGTGTCATAAGTAAAGGGCCGGCTGGCTTGACCGTTAAAGGGTTCTGTAACCCCCAAAGTACACTCCAAACCAAAAAAATATATATTTTCTGTGTTTGTGACTTGTGTGCACTGTGGCTGCACGTGCATCAACAAAGGAGCAGCGCCAAGCGTGCGCCTGTGTCCCATAAGTAAAGAGCCGGCTGGCTCATTTCTTAAAGGGTGGTGTAACCCACAAAGTGCACTACTCTCCAGCAAAAATAAAAAAATATTTTCTGTGTTTGTGTGCGCTTTAGCCGCACGTATATATATCAATATAACATAAATGGAGGACCAAACTTTCTCTGATAAAAATAAAATAGGGAAAGATCAAGAACCACTTCCTCCTAGTGCTGTTGCTGCTGCTGGGAGTTGTTCATCATCCCAGAGAGGAAGTAGGAACATCACTACTTTTACTAAAAAATTGACCCTCCAACAGTCCCTAGCGATGAGGATGAAGTACGACAGCAGTCATCCTGAAGCAAAACGTATAACTGAGGCCTTGACTGCTATGTTGGTGTTAGACGTGCGTCCGGTATCCGACATTAGTGCAGTGGGATTTAGACAATTGATGGAGGTAGTGTGTCCTCGGTTCCAAATCCCATCTAGATTCCACCTGCATCCTCAAAGCAGCAGCGACAAGCGTGCGTCTGTCTGTTAAAGGGTGGTGACACCCTCAAAGTGTGCTACACAAACAATCAAAATATTGTTCTTTTTTTTTCTGTCTTTGTGAATTGTGTGGGCTGTAGCCGCACCTGCATCCTTAAAGCAGCAGCGACAAGCGTGCGTCTGTCTGTTAAAGGGTGGTGACACCCTCAAAGTGTGCTACACAAACAATTAAAATATTGTTCTTTTTTCTGTCTTTGTGAATTGTGTGGGCTGTAGCCGCACTTGCATCCTCAAAGCAGCAGCGACAAGCGTGCGTCTGTCTGTTAAAGGGTGGTGTAACCCTCAAAGTGTGCTCCACAAACAATAAAAATATTCTTTTTTTTTTTCTGTCTTTGTGAATTGTGTGGGCTGTAGCCGCACTTGAATCCTCAAAGCAGCAGCGACAAGCGTGCGTCTGTCTGTTAAAGGATTACATCGGTGACAGCATCCAAGTAGGCATGTCAGACAGTCCGTACCTGTACTGGCAGGAAAAAGAAGCAATTTGGAGGTCCCTGTACAAACTGGCTCTATTTTACCTGAGTTGCCCCCCCTCCAGTGTGTACTCCGAAAGAGTGTTTAGTGCAGCCGGGAACCTTGTCAGCGAAAGGCGTAGGAGGTTGCTTCCACAAAATGTGGAGAAGATGATGTTCATAAAATGAATTATCAACTCTTCCAGGGAGACCAGCCTCCAGAACGTACAGAGGGACCTGTGGTTCCAGCAGGGACGAATTAATACTCTGTGAGGATGAGGATGTACACACTGAAGAGGGTGAGGAATCGGTGGATGAGGAGGATGAGGATGACATCTTGCCTCCGTAGAGCCAGTTTGTGCAGGGACAGATAAATTGCCAGCTTGTTTTGTGGGGGCCCAAACGAACCAATCATTTCAGCCACAGTTGTGTGGCAGACCCTGGCGCTGAAATGATTGGTTTGTTAAAGTGTGCATGTCCTGTTTATACAACATAAGGGTGGGTGGGAGGGCCCAAGGACAATTCCATCTTGCACCTCTTTTTTTTCTTTGCATTATGTACAGTTTGGGGCCTAGTTTTTCAATGCCATCCTGTCTGCCACTGCAGTTTCACGCCTAGATGGGTCACGTGTTTGTGCCGCCCACTTGTGTCGCTTAGCATAGTCATCCAGCTACCTCGGTGCAACCTTTTGGACATAAAAACACTATTGTGAGGTGTGAGGTATTCAGAATAGACTGGAAATGAGTGGAAATTAAGGTTATTGAGGTTAATAATAGCATAGGAGCAGAAAAACCTACAAATTCTGTGATTTTAGCTGTTTTTATGCTTTTTTTAAAAAAAATACAGATCCAAAACACAAAACCCAGAACACGCAAGGGTGGTTTTGGCAAAACCAATCCAGATCCAAAACACGAAGAAAGATCCAGATCCAAAACCAAAACACAAAACACGAAAAGTGGCCTGTGCACACCCCTAATACTAACTATAGGGAGGGGGGTTGGAAACAGCTATCAGTGGCACTGGCTGTATACTAACTACTTGGGTCAAAAAGGTACTGCTCGGTAAGTAATTTGGCTTAGGGGTGCCTTGAAAAAATGAAGGAGACCCTAAGGGTGCCTTGAACTGAAAAAGTTTGGGAACCGCTGTCATAGTGACTAGCTGAGTTGTATTGGCAGAGAGAACAGGGGATGTCTGTTATGTTATCTCACTGTCAGTGAATCAAAGAGAACCAGGGAAGGGGGGTTGTCTTTGTCAGTATAGATCTGTCAGTGTTTTCTTACTGTGTTTCCAATGTGCTGTGTAAACTGGCAAACAGTATTATTGTATGGGCTACACAAAAATGTATATTACATGTACTGTATATGTTCAGTCTCAAGATGTGTCCTGCACTAAAACAGTAACATTTGTGCCAGATGTAACAACTGTGTGTACTTACACCAGGGTTGCCTACCCTCCCGATTTGACGGGAGCCTCCCGATAATCGGGTGCAGCTCCCGCCCCCCCAGAAAGGCAGGCAAGCCTCCCGGCGGCCGCCGATCCCCCCGACATCCCCCGCAATTTACTCTTAACCCCCGCTGCGAGGGCAGCCAGTGACGCTATTCGCGTCATTTTGGCCCTGCCCCCTGCCTCACAATGCCTGTATTATCGGGGCCTAAATGATGCGATCGCATGACCCCGCCCCCGTGACACCTACAAACGTCAGGCACCTGTCCGGACACATCCCCTTTTTCGGCCACGCCACCCGCTGCCCTGCAGATCTGGCTGCTCCCTCCCGGAATGAGCAGCCAGAAAGTCGGCAACTATGATTTACTCCCCGACAGGGGCGTATTAAGAGATGAGGGGGCCTGCTTTTCAATCTCCGTTCAGGGCTTCCTCCTCTCTACCCTGCAGCGCAGCAGACTCTGAGCACTAGTAGACTCTAGCGCTTTGCTAGAGTCTACTGGGTGGCAGCCATTTTCTTGGTAATTTTCCTACTGTGCATGCGCAAAACACCGGGAAAATGGCCGCCATGAGGCAGGACTCCGGAAAGGTAAGATTTGAAGAAATTGGTGCAGGGTGTGCGGTGTGGACCCTCCTGGACCCAGGGGCCCATGTGCACCTGCAACTACACCCATTATAGTTATGCCAGTTCTCCCCGATAGTTTAGAGATATGGGTTCAATTTAATGAGCAGCGAGGCACCTCATCTGGCCCCCCTTGCAGACTAATCTCGCCCTGAACTTGTGGATTTTTGTACGCAGCTCTGTGGGACTGTGAACAAAAATCTGTGAGTTCAGAGGACTACACACTAGATGATATTTTCCTCGATTCACCCGATTTTGACGCATCGAAATGACAAATTGTGTAAAATATGTCCAAATCGTGAGTGTCCATTCACGATCACGATGCCAATGCGCATACCCGCTGGTCGTACATCGCATCTTCAGATCTTGCCTGCTGCAGGATATGCTGGCCATACACTAGCGCGATTTTGTGACAATTGCACGATTTTAGACGCCTCTTACGATGCATTGTGTGCAAATCGTGCAGTACTTAGGTAGGAATACGATCCAATGCGCACTTCCGCCATTCTCATATATCGTATCTTATGATCAGACGTGCAGCCCATATTATCCGTCGTAATCGTATGCAGATCGTGCCGTGTATTTACGCATGCTATGCATCGTGCATCCGACCGTCCGAGCGGCGTCATTTGAGTGACATTTTCCTGTATACACCAAAGCTCCATTTACAGCGGCATTGTAAGCAGATAGGAGCAGCAGACACGATTGTGTCTAAAATGGCTGCCGTTTTTTTATATCCCCCAGGAAGCCTAGCCCTCTATTTAAATTAAGGCCAAATCTATAAGATGATCGCATGTTTTTAGTGAGGCACACGATCGATCGTATCATGACCCGTCGTATAAGGGCGAATGATCGTACGTGAGATCGTATGTACATCGTGTGTCAAAAAAAAAACAAATCGTGCGGCCGGGACTACCAGGGAGCTGCTGGTGAGTTCAAGGGAAATCGTATGCTGAATCGTATCTTATGCTGGTCGTACTAGTGTATGGTCAGCTTAAGATTTGCCAACCTCATACACGATTTGGTGCAATAGATAGATTTTAGTCAGATTGGACACTTTTTAGCACCATATCGTGTCCTGGAGTGTCGGGGAGCTGCTGGGGAGAGTTCAAGGGAAATTATGATATCGCATTGTGAGCACATTGTCTAGTGTGTAAGCACCTTAGGTGCAGCATACAGACATGCTACACTGCAAGGGGACGGATGATTAATTGAATAGATTGATTCCATAGTGTAGGGAAAGCACAGAAATGTGGCGTGAGTATGTTAGCAGCAAATACTAATGTCTCATTACCCTATTTGTACAAAATATTGTAATCTAATAAATAATATTGTGATGAAGTGTCATATACACAAGAGGGAATAATGCCTTGAGCTCTTAATGAATGCAAAAGTAATTAAAGACAAATTAAAGACAAATTAAAAATGCAAGTTAAATCAAAATTTTATGTTGATAAATTAAGTCTTTTGTTTAACACTTTAAATCTTGGGACTTTGGGCCTGATTCAGAGCCGGGCGCTCTGAACGAGCGCCCGCTCTGAATCAGGGCATTTTTTGTTTTTTTTTGGAGTGTCCTCCTGGACGCTCGCATAGCTGTGGGTTACCACCCACAGCTTATGCGAGCGTCCATGATGATGGTCGCGATGGTCAAGACCATCGCGACCATCGGGCTTGCGACGAGACCCTGTGGTAGGGTCTCGGTCACCGCAAGCCCTGGAGTGATTTTGGTTCTATCAGAGCCAAAATCACTCCCACTGACATAACTAGTGATGTCAGTGGGGCCGGAGCCAGATGGTAGACGTTCCCATGGGAACGCCTCCATCTGGCAGCCACGCCCCTGGCACGCCCACCAAAGGGGGCGTGCTGTCACTCAACATCGACAACACGCCCCCTTTGGTGCGAGACCCGGAGCGACAGCTTGGCTGCCGCTATCTGGGTCTCGCGCATGCGCACGACGGAGCTCTCTCCGTTGTGCGCATGCGCACTAGTGCACCATCGACCCCCATGCGAGCGCTCGCGAGCAGGACTGAATCAGGCCCTTTATTCCTGCAGTAGTCTAAATTATTATTCCTTGCTGCACAGGGAATATTTCAGTCACTCACAGAAGTCCCTATAAATATATATTGTAGCTCTCCTCCCCATCCAATAATCCAGTTCATGCCAGGTGGTTCCCTAGGCATTAGATGTCTGTGCTTGGGATGTACTTGCTGTGAAGGCTGTGTGCAGTATCTGTCTGGAGATATTGGATACTCTGTGGTCTTGGCAGTTATGGACTTTTGGATCTGGTCGCATGCTAGATATCAGATAAGCCTTTGATCAAGTTTTTAAAATCCATGTGCAATACTATGAGCTTTATATTTGGTGCCTGACTGATATGGGGCACTATTAGCGCTCACTTGTGTATTTAGGTCAATATATATTTGGAGTGTTCTAAAACTTTTGACTGGTAGTGGGTACAGTATGCCATTAGCATGTCAACAATAGACAGTCATATTGTCGACACCAGAATGGCGAATTTTACCATGTTGACATCTTCACTATACCGACACACTCAAAATGTCAACATATGACATGTCTACATAGTCATAATTTTGACAATACAAATGTTACAGTAAGGGTTAAGGTTGTTAATAGGTGTTGATATTGTGAACATGTCGACTGTATGTAAAAATTGACATATCGCAAAAAAAATAGGGATGCCATGATTCAGAGCGAGTGCACAAAAATAGCGTGCGCCTCTGAATCAGGCCCACAGCTTGTTCAGTAACTTTTGACTATATCTAATCCTTGTGGGAACACTTTAAGGATATTTGACAAATGCATTCTCAATCAATCTGAGTGTGGATCTGCAGGTATTGTACATTACACATTCAAGTCACCATACTTCCCAACTTTCTTTAAGCAGAGATCATGGCCTTGTGGCAAGGGGCGTAATGACGGTTTTCAGACAAAACCGTGTGCTTCCTCAGACAGCGGACTTGCAAAAATATGCTAATAACTCAGCCGCCGTCTTGTGCACAGAGACACCCACCTCCGGCGTCTTATGTACAAAAGTGGAAACTTTGACAGTACATTGGGCCTGATTCAGAGATGGGTGCAATAGTGATATTAATGTAGATCGAGTGATTGTTTGCCATTGCGCTTGCGTGTAAAAGCTGCACTGTGCATGTGCAGCGACTGGGTTGAGATTAGTTATTGCAATCTCTTTAGTAGCATAAGAGCCCACTGAGTGTCAGAAGATCTGCAGAGTTTGTGGCTGGTCAGACTTGCCGTATATCAAGCAAGGCTGCCCGCTGTACATCGGTGGTACCAATGTTTACACGGTTGTATGTTGTTGTACGGATATGAGAAGGCAGCAGTGGGCATCCCTATGCCCAGTTGTGCTTTGGAAGTCATTAGCATATTTTAGCAACTGTGATCCGTGAGAGTATGCAGTTGCGTTTGCATTAACATCCTGTGAGCAAAACAGAAAAAGTTTTTCTGTTTTGTATACATTTATGGCATTAATATTGCCACGCTTGCGGTACCATGTATGATATGGGTAAAACTGAGTGCGGGCTTATTTCTTTTATGTTTTGTTTAAAAATTTTGCCTTGTGCTATCATGGCAGCTTTCAATGAATGTTGCAAAGACATCAACTGACAATGGTGCAATCTCTTCCTATGAACATTCCGGAATAGAAGGCTGCTACTTGATATAATTTTGAACACCCCCAATTTGATGGGATGTCAGTGAGTGGATCGTACCTGCTGGTGACTGTACCGCTAGTTGGATCAAGGCCACACCTCCTCTAGACTTCTCCTACCATGGCAGAGTGACAGAACCCAGCACAGAAACCAGACCAATATAAAGAATTGGGGAGTTCTGAATTAACATCAGAACATGCAATATTGTCGAAATGCAAAACGTACACATACAGGATATCACACTATTAAGCTTCGGTTCACTTTATACATACTGTGTATACATATAGTATGAATATCAACCTGCTCACTCTATCAGGTGGTTATAGTGAATATTACAAGTTAGTTATATAGTTGGCAGAATCTCTAACGGTTCAACTATGAAATCAGTAGAGAGCACAATGTCCCTGGGAGTACTCAGAATTCACTGTACAGCCTTTCGTTGGTGCACAAACTTTATATACTACTGGTATCCACAATGGCGTCACTGTCTCTGCCTGTGGGGTCACTGTACAGTTCTGTGTTATACACTACTGCTGTATAGCCTGCTGTAGGCTTCTCTCACTGTACAGCAGTATGCTGGCTGTCCTGAGATCGCAGACTTCTATGTGCTGGCTGATCTCAGTCTTTACTGAGGTGCTTCTCTCACTGTACAGCAGTATGCTTCTCACGTGACATGTGCTGTAATGCTTGGGGTAACTGTGCAGATGCCAGCAAATGTCTTTGCAGCATGTATACTCTTTCCTCTCTCTTGGGCTGCAGCAGCTTTAATAGATCTGTGTCCTGTCAGCTTCTCTTGTCCTACTGCCTTACATGGAAGGGGTCTCCTCCTCACCACTACCCCGATCAGCTGCTGATCTTTGCTCTCTGAGTCCTCAGTCACAGCATTCTCCAGCACACACCACGGCTCCGGGGTCCTAGAGTCCCTACTCACTCCAGAACATTCCCCAGCACAGGGCAGCACATAAAAGTCCACATAAATGAGATTCTTATGGGGTATCACAATATAGCCGTGATGCTAACTAAAACTGAGGGCAGAATATGCCAGATGTGGCTTAAACCACAAGGTTGGAGGCCAGGGCTGGTGCTAGTTGTCTTGGCACCTAGCGCCGTCCCATGCTCCCCCAGCTCCTTCCCTCACTGCTCCCTCCCCAGAGCATAAAATAATAACAGATGCAGGTGGGTGGTGGGCGGGGATCTTCTGCAGCCGGACCCCGGCACTCCTGTGCGGCCGCACGCCCTGCTGGAAGCTGGCCCTGGTGCCAATCACATGGTTTGCAATACTATGGTAGGGTTAAGGGTGTATTAGGTGATATTGGTTAGTGCAGTGTTACATAGGCCCAGATCTCTTTGGTTGGTGAAGAGCCAATACACAAACAGCCAATCAGAAGCAGCTATCTAGTGCTGGTTACATCATCATTGGGATGTATCTTTATACCAGACCTTCGGTACCATCAAAAGATAAAACATCTCTTTAAATACACCTAAATCTTCTTAGGTTACATTTCAATGGGATGTCCTACATTTGCTTTTCCCCATTCTTACTCTCCAGGAGCCAAGCCTAAAATACACTGAAATGTAAAGATGGATGATTGCAGACAAGTGAAGAGGTGGCTGTCCCTGGGTTTTATTGTAAGACCACCTTATAACAGCACTTGTTGTATCCCCGTAAAACAAATGCTGCAAGAGTTTTACATTAGAGAGCTAACTTGTTTCACTTCATTATGGATACTATGAAAGCATAAGGAAAACAAGTTTAGCATTGCAGTGGAAACATCTACTGCAAGCTGGCATTGTATATACAATTAATAAAAGACCTTCCATTTGCATCAGTTGGGATTTAAATTGAAATCTAACAGTGCAGTTGGATTAATGTATAGTAGGAGCAGATGTGAAAGATTTAATGTGAAGGTATAAAAAAGGCTGGGGCAATGAAATTCGGAACACACTATTAATAATGCATGAAGACTGAAAGAAAATAAACCTTTTGGCAGTTAAACACACATTTTCTTATTGAAAACGTGACTAGTAATGCTGGGTACATACTTGAGATACCCAGCAGCTGACCGACCGTTGTGTTGACTGAGCGGCTAATTTGGTAAGCTATACACTCTTACCAATCAGCTGCTTGATTTGTCTGACCAGATATCACAACTAAGCCCGCCGAGTTGTGATGTCAGCGTCAGTGGTGGGTTGCCCGTACGCTTAGGCAGATGTACAGACATATCTGCATAACATATCGGCATCGGCTGTGCTGTGAATGTCATGGTTTACAGACATATCGGGTATACAAAACAGCCAATGCACTAACGATTGATCATTTGTCGTCCAAATGAACGATATATCAGCAACTGTATGCCTAGCTTAACATGTACATCCGGAAAAGATATATGACTTTGGCTCTCCATCACTGAATTATACCTATTGTCCTGAATATATCTCCTTACTGGCACTATCAGTTCCCTGATGCAAGGAGAAGGGTGATTGTTTCAATCTGAAGTGGTGACCCCCTGACAGTTATAGCCTGATGGCAGGTAGGAAATGCTAGGGGCTGGGTAGATAGCGCCAGGCTTGTAGAACTTCCAGGTATTTGGCAGTAACATTGTATATTGGGCATATTGCACATAGTATAGACACAGTAGTCCATGCAACTTATTGAGCGCCCTGTAGCACTGGAATCCTTGTCACAGAGGAAAAAATATAGCTAAAGGTACAAGCTTGATGTGACTTCAGAAAAACGTTTCCAAGCATATTGTATGGTTCGACAAACAATAAACATAAAATGACTGTACATATAAATAAAAATAATGTGCCAGTTTTCCACTAATGCTATCAGTAGTCTGCCATATTGGATACCTATTGTATAATGACTTTTGAAGGAGCCGATACTGATACTGGTGACTTATGGTGGTGAGCAGACGGGCAAAATCAAATTTTTACTCTGGAGCCCAGACATATCTAGTTAACATCTAGGGGCCGAATTTATCAAATAATATTTGCAGGATATTCCCTAAAAACAGGGGATGCCCGCAAATTATAAATATCCCCCGAATGTACTATGGAGGGATCGCAGCAGACATCTCCGATATCTGCTGCTGTCTCTCTTTTTCTGACAGCAGCCGCAGCCCCCATAGGTTTCTTTGGAGGCTGCAAATCTGTCAGATTGACTTCGTATT
Source organism: Taudactylus pleione (assembly GCA_031769625.1). Classification (NCBI taxonomy): domain Eukaryota; kingdom Metazoa; phylum Chordata; class Amphibia; order Anura; family Myobatrachidae; genus Taudactylus; species Taudactylus pleione. The sequence goes on from JAUIMM010000300.1 coordinate 7,398,112, forward strand.
CTGGAGGTTGACCCCGATAGAATAATGCCATCTCCAAATGGCGTTATCCTTTAGTAGCCTATGGGCTACTGATTCACCCTCCAGTGATGCATGCGGTGGCCAACAGGGCAAGAGAATTTTATTAAATTTGCGTGAAAAATATTTCCCTTTAATAAGCATTTTTCATGATCTTACTATATTACAGTTGCGCCTTACAGAATGGTGATACAGTGGTTAGCACTGTCACCTCACAGTGCTGGAATCATGGGTACATTTCAACCAGGGACCTATCCATACTTACTGAAGTAATAGTAGTAGTATATAGTGGTCACCAGTGTTATCTATAGTATATGGGGGTAACTAATGCTGCTTGTATTATATGGTGGTCACTAATGCTATCTGTATTATATGGCAGCCACTAATGCTGTCTGTAGTATATGGAAGTCACTAATGCTGTCTGTAGATTATGGCAGTTACTAATGCTGTCTGTAGTATATGGGGGTCACTAATGCTGTGTGTAGTATATGGCAGTCACTAATGCTGTGTGTAGTATATGGCGGTCACTAATGCTGGCTGTAGTATACGGCGATCACTAATGCTATGTGTAGTATATGACTACTATCCACTGGGACCCGGGGGGGGGCTCGTTATGAAATCGGTATGAAATACTGCTGGCCGGTTCGATTCCCGGCAGCGCCTGGCCGACAAAAGCAGAGTTCCCGGCAGTGGAAGCCCGACAGCGCTGGAAATCCCGATTGTCGCTAAGATAAGTATAAACTAACCTAACCCCCTAACCCTCCTTAGGGGTGCCTAACCCTAACCTCCCCCCCAAGTGCCTAACCCTAATCCCCCCTCAAGTGCCTAACCCTAATCCCCCCTCAAGTGCCTAACCCTAACCCCCCCTTCCCCGCTGTCTAAACCTAAGTCCCCCGGGGGGGTGCCTAACCCTAAGTCCCCCCCAGGGGTGCCTAACCCTAACCCTTCCTCCCCCTAGCCTAACCCTAACCCTCCCGGGGGGTACCTGACCCTAAGTCCCCCCCGGGTGCCCTAAACCTAACCCCCCCTGCGGCTGTCCGCTCGCAGCGCCCGGCATCCCTTCGATCGGGATGCCGGGCACCGGTCTCCGGGCGTCGGGGAAATGACAGGCGTCTAGATATAGACGCCGGTCATTTATCCCACGCCGGGATAAAGCAGTCGGCTTCCGATTGTATACCCTCGTTATGAATCCTGGCCCCAAACTTTACTCTGCACAACAAAGCATATATGTGCATGCTTGTATATATTTATATATATTTATATATAATATATGAAGATATTTATTTATTTTTCAGTAAATAAATCACACAACTAGACATCATTGTAGTTTCCTTTTCTGTATTTAAATATGTACTGTAAGCATGTGGAAAATGAATAAATGTCAGGCAGAAAACAAATTATGTATAGTGTGAAGGATTAGTCTATAAAACATCCAGCTTGTATCTTTGTCCCATTTAGTTAATACAGTACAGTATGTTGCAGATGATGAAAACCTGTCAATTCCTTGACATTTTTACAACCTTGTGTGTGCTGGAGTGAAAAGGGCAGCTGCATATACTGTATATTGAATGTCGTGCATTTCAATTTTACTTCTCTATTGAATTGTTTGTTTCCATCCTTAATTGTGTTTTCTTTAAAAGTAAATGATTTTCTTAAGGCTTTTCTAAATATAGTTGGACTTTGTAAATCAAAAGGTATCTGGCATTGATAGCAATGCATTCCAGAGCTTGGTCCATACGGGAAATGCAGCCATTTTAGCCTTAGTACATCCGCCTTTCAAGTTAACTTCTTTGATTGCACTGGACCCCGAACCCCAAAGTGATTCCGTACCGGGACTTTGGTCAACTTGGAACCCCAAAGTGATTCCGTACTCTGTTCAACTCGAAGCTGTGCTTGGAGAGCATGACCGATTGCGGCTGCTGACTGCTAAGCACGAGGAGTGCTGGGACCTTTTAGACGTCACGCCTCCGGCAGTCTGGGGTTCTTATGTCGAACAGAGAGACAGCACAGAGCACTGACCGCCAGAAGCCTGAAGGTAAGTAGTGGGGTTTGGGAGAGGGTTAAGGTTAGGCACTAAGGGAGGGTTAGGTTTAGGCTGCGGGGAGGGAGGGTTAGGTTTAGGCACTAGGAGGGGAGGATAGGTTTAGGCTGTGGGGAGGGAGGGTTAGGGGTAGGGTTAGGTTAGGCTTACTTACCTGGATGTGTCGGGATTGTCACCTGGTCGGGATGCTGGCGTCACGATTCTAACCGCCATGATCCCGAGCTCCAGCATCCCATACCCATCTCCTCCTAACACCACCCCCTTAGCCTTGCACCCTGAGCAGAGAATTGTCCCTTATAATGTGAGCATGCCCTCACTATATTCGGTCTACGATTGCCGCTCCCATCTCCCTCCCCGTCCAGATGTACAGAGACGCAAGTCAGCAATCCAAGTATACACTTTTGGTGGGCATATGCAGTACGGACATGTGCATCTTTCACATGAAAAACAAATATATATATATATACGTCCGTTTCTGAATGAGCCTTATTGTTCTCAATGCATTAAGCAGATAGTACGTAAGATGCACTGTGCAGCTGTGTAAATGGCCTGGTTCCCCTCCCTCCCCCACAGGTAAGCAAGACAGACAGATGGGCTTAGTGGAAGATGGCGAGACATATGTCAAGGGCAGTGGTCAAACCAGATGTGACCTTCATCTACTCTATGTATTTATAGCATTCACATCTCACAAACAAGTTATCTATGTGACTATATTTTCTTCTGTTTACTTTGGATGCTGTTGGGAAAGTTACATCCTATAAATATTTTTGCCAGCTTAACAGAGAATACATTTTAAGGTTATTTCATTGGGAGTGATCCATAGACAAAATGTTCATTTAACCAAACTATATGTAACTGTTTTATATCTTGAGCTGGAGTAATTACTTGTTACTCAACAATAAGTTGGGAATTACGGTTATCCCAAAGCTGTCCGACCTGCCAGATCTCTTCTGTGATTAGCCCTCAGACAAATTGGAAGATAATTAGCTGTCATCACATATCCTTCTGGAATGAGTAAGAGGCGTTCCTTATGTCTGGTAGAGGGATTTCTGCCGCAGATTCGTGCAATGCATAAATTAGGTTACAGTCTTGGTTCTTGTCCAGCCCCTACCTGTTGCTCATTTCTCATGAGCCCAAAAGTCAAACTAACAGTGCAGGCCGCACATATCACATTTCTTGGAAAACAAAGTCACATAGGAATAATGAATGTTGGTGACAGATAAAAGACCAATTGCAAGTGTTCATTCATTTGATCATACTCTATTAGCACCATCCATAGATGGCGATACCAGAACAAGCATTATGGCAATATATACGGTATGTACAGCCACAATACTTGTTATACTTGCATCCCCATCGGCGGTGACTCTTATAAGTCTGCAGGGGATGCCGCAGGCAATAGCAGTGCCCCCTTGATATATAAGGACTTAAGGAGGAGCCTTTTCACCTGCGAAAACTCCCAGTTTGACAGGCCATAAGGCGAACACCAGTGACTTTCATTTCCCCAGCGATTTCATTTTTCCTCTGTGCAGCCGCCCGGTACACACTTGGGGGGTTGAGGGGTGGTGAATTTACATTTCCCCATTGTCTGCTCCTCTCTTCGTAGGGTTCTACTCTTCTGACCAATCAGCAGTGATCAGCAGCACAGCAGACACTGGGGGAGGGTGCAGGGATGCTTATAGTAGCCTCTGTAAGATTATCTTCCGACAGCCGTCCACTATGCGTTATTGGCAGGTTGCATCATTTGCGACTGTCAGTTAACGGCAGGCAAGTGGCTAATGTACAGTATATCTATGCTCATTGCATTACGTAAGCTGCCTGTACATGCTTCCTGCATAAATTTAAATGTAATGTTTCTTGGCCCTGTAAGGACACCATGAGCAGTAGATGGAAACATGACAAAGAAAATGTAGGTTGCATGGTAATAGATGTTACAATGGTGGAATGGAAGAATGTTTGGGGAAGAGAAAATTACATTTATAGCAATGCTGTCTATTTTATGGTGGCTAATTTGCTGTATTGTTAATTTGCCCTAAAACCTGTTACAAATTAATTACTGTAATAACATATGTTTATGATGAGCAGAAGTGGATAATTTTAATTAGGATAACGATCACTTAGCTTCTTTTTCTCCATTTACGTGTGGCTATGACATATTTGGATCTAAAGACATAAAGCCCATTTCTCCAGAGAAAACACCCGTGTTCACCAGAGATATTCCTATCCACTAAAGCCTCCCATTTGGTGATAGATTTCCCCAGGTCTCTCGGTGGTAAAGGCAAGTCTATGTTAGAAGGATCATGGCGATACATGTACCATTGTAGTCCTATTATTGCTAACTCAGGATAATTAGAGGAAAAAATGCTGTATTATTTAAATAAAGCATGTTTTCCTCTTTTGAATATTTTATAATACTTCTTCTAGTATTTCTCCCTGTTATTTATTTTTATAGAAAGTGGAGCCAGAAGCCCAAGACCATGTTTCCTGTCCACTGCACGTGTGACTTTGGGTCTATTCATCATCATTTCATTTCTACAAAAGCAGGTGAAAAATTAACATTTTAACCTCTGAAATTGTAGAAATGAAGTTATCGGGCCATTCATCAAAAATGTAATGCAGGAGATATCACAGATTACCTTTCTCTCCCAGAATGGCCCACTGTCCCCATACACTAGTATCACAGATATCTCCTGCTTACTTTCCTTTCCCAGAATGGCCCGCTGTCCTCATACACTAGTATCACAGATATCTCCTGGTCACCATTCTCTCCCGGCATGGCCCGCTGTCCCCATACACTAGTATCACTGATATCTCCTGCTTACCTTTCTCTCCCAGAATGGCCCGCTGTCCCCATACACTAGTTTCACAGATATCTCCTGCTTACTATTCTCTCCCGGAATGGCCCGCTGTCCTCATACACTAGTATCACAGATATCTCCTGCTTACCTTTCTCTCCCGGACTGACCCGCTGTCCTCATACACTAGTATCACAGATATCTCCTGCTTATCTTTCTCTCCCGGAATGACCCGCTGTCCTCATACACTAGTATCACAGATATCTCCTACTTACCTTTCTCTCCCGGAATGACCCGCTGTCCTCATACACTAGTATCACAGATATCTCCTGCTTGCCTTTCTCTCCCGGAATGGACCGCTGTCCTCATACACTACTATCACAGATATCTCCTGCTTATCTTTCTCTCCCGGACTGACCCACTGTCCTCATACACTAGTATCACAGATATCTCCTACTTATCTTTCTCTCCCGAAATGACCCGCTGTCCTCATACACTAGTATCACAGATATCTCCTACTTACCTTTCTCTCCCGGAATGACCCGCTGTCCTCATACACTAGTATCACAGATATCTCCTGCTTACCTTTCTCTCCAGGAATGGCCTGCTGTCGGAGGCGTATCTATAATGGGTGCACCCATAATATTGCTTACCTCTCCAGAGTCCCACGTCGCTGCGGGCGTCCGGCTCTGTAAAACGACTGGAAAATGGCCGCGGTGGCACACTCACAATACTGCCATAGTATGCCCATAAAACGGACCATCTCCTTGTGTGCACTGCCACCTCCCTGTCACCACCCAGGAGCAACTGAATTGCGATCAAATGTGACTACAATTGTAGTGAGGATTTATTCACAAGTGATTGACAGACAGAGGTCGTTTTGTGGGAGGTACCGGAGTGGCAGCAAAAGCATGGGTGCGTCGTGGCTAGGGCCACCCGGCTGTGGCCGCACACTTCTCCAGTGAAATGGGTGGCACAGGCGGCTGATGAAACAATTCATCATTATGGCTCTCCACTCACTGCTCCTCAATGCCAGTAATCTCTGCATTGCATAGTGGGGGTGAGGGATCTACGAGGACATGTCCACTGCACGTGTGACTTTGGGTCTATTCATCATCATTTCATTTCTACAAAAGCAGGTGAAAAATTAACATTTTAACCTCTGAAATTGTAGAAATGAAGTTATCGGGCCATTCATCAAAAATGTAATGCAGGAGATATCACAGATTACCTTTCTCTCCCAGAATGGCCCACTGTCCCCATACACTAGTATCACAGATATCTCCTGCTTACCTTCCTCTCGCAGAATGGCCCACTGTCCCCATACACTAGTATCACAGATATCTCCTGCTTACCTTCCTTTCCCAGAATGGCCCGCTGTCCTCATACACTAGTATCACAGATATCTCCTGGTCACCATTCTCTCCCGGCATGGCCCGCTGTCCCCATACACTAGTATCACTGATATCTCCTGCTTACCTTTCTCTCCCAGAATGGCCCGCTGTCCCCATACACTAGTTTCACAGATATCTCCTGCTTACTATTCTCTCCCGGAATGGCCCGCTGTCCTCATACACTAGTATCACAGATATCTCCTGCTTATCTTTCTCTCCCGGACTGACCCGCTGTCCTCATACACTAGTATCACAGATATCTCCTGCTTATCTTTCTCTCCCGGAATGACCCGCTGTCCTCATACACTAGTATCACAGATATCTCCTACTTACCTTTCTCTCCCGGAATGACCCGCTGTCCTCATACACTAGTATCACAGATATCTCCTGCTTGCCTTTCTCTCCCGGAATGGACCGCTGTCCTCATACACTACTATCACAGATATCTCCTGCTTATCTTTCTCTCCCGGACTGACCCGCTGTCCTCATACACTAGTATCACAGATATCTCCTGCTTATCTTTCTCTCCCGAAATGACCCGCTGTCCTCATACACTAGTATCACAGATATCTCCTACTTACCTTTCTCTCCCGGAATGACCCGCTGTCCTCATACACTAGTATCACAGATATCTCCTGCTTACCTTTCTCTCCAGGAATGGCCCGCTGTCGGAGGCGTATCTATAATGGGTGCACCCATAATATTGCTTACCTCTCCAGAGTCCCACGTCGCTGCGGGCGTCCGGCTCTGTAAAACGACTGGAAAATGGCCGTGGTGGCACACTCACAATACTGCCATAGTATGCCCATAAAACGGACCATCTCCTTGTGTGCACTGCCACCTCCCTGTCACCACCCAGGAGCAACTGAATTGCGATCAAATGTGACTACAATTGTAGTGAGGATTTATTCACAAGTGATTGACAGACAGAGGTCGTTTTGTGGGAGGTACCGGAGTGGCAGCAAAAGCATGGGTGCGTCGTGGCTAGGGCCACCCGGCTGTGGCCGCCCACTTCTCCAGTGAAATGGGTGGCACAGGCGGCTGATGAAACAATTCATCATTATGGCTCTCCGCTCACTGCTCCTCAATGCCAGTAATCTCTGCATAGTGGGGGTGGGGGATCTACGAGGACATGTTCGCGTCATCAGGTCCCCAGATCCGCCCTCCTCAGCCGAGCCCTGCCCACCTTCACCCCAGACCCGCCCAGTTGCACTGAGCCCCGCCCCCGCAATGTCAGCCTGGCTGCCTCCTCCCGCCAAAAGGTCGGCAAGTATGTTTCTTGGTTCAATACATTTTCAGCTGCAGAAAATAAATATTCTAATAGGCACAGACAAATTTTATCAATGAAATTAGCCTTAATGGAATGAAGATATGGAGAGAGCACATCATCCCATTACTGAGTATATGGATCATAAAAAATCTCCAGAATCTTCAGTCTTTAAGAGAAGCTTATACCATCAGTAGCCCATTTTATTTTACTTACCACCCAGATTCCAAAAATGTGAGAGCTCAGAACCCTCTCATGATATTTCGACCCAATGGACCAAAAAAATAAAGAAACATACACAAGGAGCATCACGTTTCATTAATCCTTCCAACACTTTGGCCACTACTAAACTTTCTCCCAGAAAATAATTTGCAGGGACCTCTACCCTAGGCTCCTAAATTCAAATGTTCATGTCACCCTGGAATTAAGAAGAGGCTGCAAATGCTCACCACAACTTTTATGCTGCAGCCAATTAACCCCCCAATATGTTTTTTGAAGTTTGGGAGGAAACCGGAGGAATCATGGGGAGAACATATAAACTCCACAGCGATAAGACCCTGGTCAGGGATTGAATGCATGACCACGTCAGTGCTGAACACTTTACCACAGCACAGCTCGGTCTGTCCAGCTATCTACTCTTTCTGTCTATTTCTATGAGATAAGGGGGCTTTTATAATATAGCCTGCAAGTTGAAGACATACAGTAAGTGCAATTCCAGCAAGTTGTTTTTTTTTAAAGTGGTTTTGCCTGTTAGATCATTGCCAGTTTACAAATATTGGCTAACTTGTGGAATTACGCCCCTGCCTGCAACTCGCTGGTTATTATAGACGCACTACTGTATATCTAATTTTTTTTTTAGTCTATCTCGTACTTATCTATTTGTAGTATGAAAAAATATATAATTTGACATGGTAGTTTACAGTCCTATTAAATATTCAGCGGTCTCTAATTACAATAAAGCTCTATGAGGGATGGCACAGAAACTGGATACAACAGTAGTAATCAGCACTACAAACAAAAAAATACATTCCTAAAATGACCTTTAAATAACATTTCTTCTACAATATTATTGTTCTATATTTAGGTGAATATGAAAGAAACAAGCAGAGAAAAGTTGATTGCTGATTAGTCAGAATAGCACAGGATTTGACACGCTATATAATTTTCAGTGGTACTGAATCCGCAGGTGATGAATGTAACTGTTCCCAGAACTGTTTGACCTATATTTATACTTATCAAGCATTAAGAATAATTATGTTTAGCTTTAAATATAGCAATGTGATAAGGATATCCCTAGTTTTACCTTTGAGTGCCTAAATGTGCAAATTATTTGTTTAGCATGCCATAATGGAAAGCATTACACAAATGATGGAAGCGGGGTAAAGGGAGGAATGGTTGGTTGAGCACCTAGTTCATGGGGAGAGATAAAGGGCCTAATTCAGAGATGTGCGCTAATGCATACACAGCTGCTATGCTAAAATATGCTAATGCTGTAGCCATCTGGAAATGTATTGAGATGCCCACCGGTGGCTTCGCAGATCAACACAGCCGCCATCGTAGATCATTCGAAAGTCGGCCACCTGAGTAGCCCTATGGTCATGCAGAATGGCCTCCTGAACTTAGACATCAGAACCACTTTATCTGCATACCGGATCGCAGACGAAGGCTACCACACCGCCCAAAAACGTTTCTTTGCCGCCACTTCCCGTTACCGCAAATGGTCCCTGATTTTCAATCACTTTGTAAAGTAATCCTCACAGCGAGCAGCATTGCAAAGGTACTTTGGTGCATGCACAGTGCGACTGTGACACATTCACAGTCGAACGATCATGCATAAATATGGGAATAGCGTACATCTCTGAATCAGGCCTAGACTACATCAGATCTTGGTTGGGCAGGTGGTAAGTAGAATAGGGTAGATGGTAAGTAGGAACTTATCAGAAAAGAAACCTTACCTTAATGAAAATGTTAAATGTTAAATTTTTATAAGAATGTTACTAGTCACCAAAGAGCATTACCATAGCTAGAGGTCCCGGTGCCCCATGCAAACTTGAGTAACTAAAATTTCTATTCAGCTGCATGGAGACATCATAGCATCATGCAAACTACACTTCTCTGCCTCAACATTATGGCGGTTCTGAGCCTAGAGCCAGGAGTTTGGATCATAAGGCAAGGCTAGAATCATTTGTGAAGAGCCTTTCCCAGCTGGGTGGAAAACCCCCCTCTCCACCGGCACACCTGGCGAGTGCCATTCTAGTAGTTATGGCCCTGCCAAAGAGTTATGTGACCATGGTGAATCTTATAGTCAGAGCACTCTAGAGCTGGGTACACATTAGATGATGTGTACCCAGCTGATCTATTGTGCATGACAGACCCGGCAGGAGTGCCTGCATCGTCAAGTGCATTCACACTTGCCGATGCTGGCAGCGACAGAGCGACGGCAGCGGAGTAGCGGGGGCCATGCTGCATTCAGCAGCATGGCATTGCTAGCTATATCCTCAGATCTTTCTGCATGTACAAAAGAACTAACGATGCGACGGATGACCCAAGGGAGTACGTGTCGGCATCATGCGAACACTCTGGTCAATATGAACGATTTGTAATTCCGATGCTGTGGAATCGGCCAGGTCACTCAAGATATCATCTAGTGTGTAGGGGCCTTAACATATAAGAGCAGATTTAATTAAGAGAGAGCTGAAACAAGCGAGAAATTACCTGGCTGAAAATGCCGCAATGTATTAGTTTGCAAGGTTCTCCCCTATAATGAAATAACTGCTGATTGGAAAATCATGATAAAATTAACCACAAGACTGACAACACCTGTATCATCCATTTACTGTGAGAGCACACCCTTTTCCAGTAGGCCACTGTCCACATCCAGTTTTACTTGCAGGAATGGATAGGGTTGACCACTGATGGCTCTTCCATTGATGGTCGACCGTTGATGGTTTTAAACCATTAGTTAGAAATGTATTTATGGACAAATGAAAGGGCTGTATATGCAATAAATACATTTTAATGTCTAGACACCCTGATGAGCCTGTGAAGCCTCTGAAGCGCTTGTTGGTCTATAGCCCAAGTCATGCTCAGATATGTGGAAATGCCACAAAGAGCTGGACCTTAGTGTGCAGAGTTTCAGGAGAAGCCAGGTGCCTAGTAAAGGCAATTATATTTTTGTTTTACAAATCTATTTCTTTCATGTAGATTCTGCAGCAGAGCTTGGAGTCAGAGAGGGCCACACTGGGGTCTGCATAGTGGAAGGGCCCCCAGGAAAACCACTAGATTTTCCTAGCTACGTATTGATGTAACGCATCTTAAAAAGTCTGATTCATGGCGTGTGTAATTATCGGAGGCCTCGCTATGTGCTCTCCCTCGCAGCCTGGGTGGACTTGTTTGTTGTCAGTAACGCAGTGTACGCTTTGATCGACTGATGCTTTGCAGTAATGAACAAAGTTAAACATTTATATCTTAATGGAGGCTGCTCTTACTACCTGCTTCCATAAATAATACAGAGGCCGAGGCTGCTTTTAGAGCAGACAGGAACGCGACTGTGAGGGATGGCTGTGCTAATACCTGCTCTGATCTGTTGCTTTATACAGTATTTAGAAATAAAGAAGGCGACTTGTATATAATAAAAGTGGCTAAAGCAATATGCTATGACCCTGCTTCCTGGTGAAGTGAAAAACTGATGGCTCGCCTGCACCTAGCATGGGGTAGAAGTGTAAGTGCCGATGATAGTGATGACTACTGCTCTCGCAAATGGAGGAGTGGGACGTCTGATGGCATAGTTGCGTACAAATCACAATAAGGGCATCCCATTGGCATTCTGTTCACTGCAGGCGTCCGGAATTGCACTAGCATTACGTGTGACTCGGTATTAGACCCTAAAGGTGTACTAGGTGAGGAGAAAAAATCTGAGGACGTCCACTGTGCATCAAAGTGCAAACCCCTACCGCTTATTCTTCTATTTATGGTTACACCAAATAATGATAGAGTGGGGATATACAGCAGGGATTTCTGCACACACAATGCAAACACGTATACGCAAATAAATCATCATTACTTTTACTCTAAATTACATGTACCATAATTTATCTAGCATCATAACATCTAACATACATATCACACTTTCTAGATACTCCATACAGTACAGTTCTAATACCTATCTCACAAAACTAAATAACTTTATTACTGTTTTTTATACTGCAGTATAAATCATTTTTACACTTTACAAAGTGTCTCAAGGGGGATAAGTCCCAAATTATGAGCCCGGTGGTACACTGAGTTGGTTCCACCCTTTAGTTTGGCAGTATTCCAAGGATTATGTTTAGCTATGGCACTCAACAATAGCTGATGTAGACTTTCAATGAAGTTAAATGTGATGATGAAGCTCATCCAAAGGGATTATGCAGCTCCTTGTTTAATAGCTACACTGTTGCTAATCACTCCGGCCTGTATTTTATAACTCCCTTATTGATGCTGTTGCTCTCCCTGGCAGTTGCTTGGGACTGTGCTGTCAGTGTTATTTATGGGAGCAGAGCTGTGAGAAGTAGGGCTGGCAATATCAATGATGGTTGATGACAGTGTGTGCAGGGGTTTACTAAGCTCACCGCTCCTGCATGCCTGGAGTCTCTGCTTCGGATCTGTAGTGAAGGCTCAGTTGCTGACAGGCACCAAAGGTTCTCCCCTGATGGTTGATGGACATCTCTCCCTCATTCTTGTCACCGCCTTTCAACAAAAATGGTGGTAGGAGGAGTACGGTAGAAAGTTGCCCAGTCCCGACCTGCTCTCTTCCAATGTTGTGAGCTGTACTATATGCAAAATGAAACTCTTATCGATGTAACATATCTGTGTATCCTCTACCGAAAGACATTCCTTCCCTTAGCTGGGGTATCAACCCAAGTAAATCCATAAAATCACCTCAGCTGCTCTGCCCTCCCGTTATACTTCACCCCCCAACCCCCCCACCCCAGTCCCCAATGTTATTATATATAAAATATGAAACAATAGAGAGATACTCGGCTCAGGTAACATTAAAAAATAAAAAAATAGCGTAGTGCTGTCAATTAATGAAAAGTGCTTTGAAATGCTTAAATATGTGTGCGTACCCAAAAAAGTAAAACACTTGTGCTTACCAAGCACCACACATATGTACACATGTGATGCAATAGATGTAGTAAATTATTATAGGGCCTTCACAATTCCCTCAGAAACAGCATTCTACCACACTGTGTAAGGTTATATCAGCGTATATATATATACCAATTCTTCTAATTCTACATATCCCTGAATCAGCCAATCCCACTCCAACCAAAAGAGAAATGAAATAACCGAAGTACCAAACAGCAACATACAATGCACATACATTAAAACAGCAAAAGCAGAGATTATAAGGTCAAAACTGGTCCTGGTAGTATCCACATGCAGGGCTAAGGGGCCCATTTATTAAGGATCGCATTTTGCAATGCGATCAGGGCATGCAGTATCGCCCATGATCGCATTGCAAAATGCGATCATACCAGCCGAATGTATGACCCGGCACATGCACGGAGATGGGCTCCGAAAAGAGCACGTCCCTGTGATGTGGCCGGAGTGCATCCCGGGCTGCTGCGCATGCGCATTCCGGGCTGCTGCGCATGCGCAGTCCCGCGGACTGCACATGAGCGGCGCTCATTGCCGGCGGAGGGATCTGGAAGATCCCTCCGCCGGCTCAAATGCGGTAAGTGCCCAAAGGACACAGCGGCTAACGCTATCTGCAGATGGCGTTAGCTGCTGGGGTCATTATCGGGAATGCGAAGCATTCCCGATATTGATACATTTGGCAGCATCGCATCCCCCATAGAAACCTATAGAAACCTATGGGGGAGGCGGCTGCCGGCGGCAATGGAGGGATCTCCGATACCTGCTGCGGTCCCTCCTTCATACATTCGGGGGATACTAAGTATTTGAGGTGAACCCCCGAAAACAGGTGTTTTCGGGGAATTTACCTCAAATTATCTTTGATAAATGGGCCCCTGTATGTAATAGCTTGCGATCTTCAACCGCTGCGGAGTTATATGCAAGTCTTCCCGTATTTTTTTTAAAGTGGCAATCATTTTAAAAGCTAAACAAGCCTGGTTTTCGCCTTTAATATGATTGCCACTTTAAAAAATACGAGGAGACTTGCATAAATCCCTGCAGCAGCTGAAGATCACAAGCTATTACATTTACCCCGTATTAAACTAGAACAATGAGAGGGTCCACACTGGAGCAACCACGAATCGTCTCCAGACGCATCAGATCAGAGAAGCTGGCAGTGGGCATCTTATCACTTAAGACGTTGCCTGTGGCTTTTTGCATTTTGTAGCACAGCAGCTGCATACAAAAGCGCAGCAGCTATGCTACAGCGTCCATTTCTGAATCGTACCTATAACTGCTCTATTTTCCTCCCACCTGAGGTGCAGTTCAGTATGTGCTTGGTGCACAAGTCATGTACTTCCCTATTAAACGACATCAGCTAATATATGTTTTAAGTATAGGTTTAAATGAAAGTTTAAAATGAATGCTAATGATAATTTGGTGCCCGTTCTTGCAGCTACACTATTGCCTGCCCACCTCCAGGGCAGCTTGTGCGCTCACCCAAATGAACTAGATCCTTTGGAAGCATGCATCTGGATTCCACAAGCTGTTCTGTTGGCAAAGAAATGTGACATCTCTGAGTCGCCAGTCAGGAGGGATGGCGTAACGCAGTGCAGCTGCTCTCAGACTCTACTTTTAATAGCGAGAGAAAGTTGGAGAGGGATACAATGCAAGAGGGAGGGAAATGAGAGAGGAAAATAAAGAGTGAAAAAGGATACAAGAGGGCGAGAGACAGAGATAGAGGGGGAGATGTACTAAGCCTTGGAGGGAGATAAAGTGGAGAGAGATAATGGGGGTTGTCACGACACCGTGCCCAGTCTGCGCTCAGATACACCAACCTGACATAGCTGGGTGGTTGTGACGTGGGTTTTACCTAAGCTGCCACCACAAAGAGTATTGAAATAGCGCTCTTATGTTCGCCAGACACTTGAATTTCACTTAAACTCACAGTTATACACAAATATAGCATGGGCCTCTCCAGGCACGTGAATTCATTAGAGCACAGAGGTAACGCTGATAAAGTTTTAGTATTTATCGAGAAATATCTCCAGGGTTAAATTACAAGAAAAATAGTTAAATAAACAATACATACATACAATTGCACAGGGTAATTTAAAGTAAAAGAAAATGTATAAAGAATCAGAATCCTGCTGAGATCTTAGAGAATCTGGGTGGAGAGAGACCACCAGGAAACATGAGGATGATGCACCCTTAGCTGGCAGCTACTCCCTGAGAGTGAACAACTAGCAGTGTGGACTGCTGAGCATTATAGTTCTATGACCTGCTCATCCCCCAGCAGCCCCCACCCCTTTCAGGCTCAAAAATACTGGTCTTTGTTCTCCCCAGGGTCTGTGTAGATGCAAATTAGCACAACTACCAGACCTGGCACTCATAACTCCCTGGACCTTGAAGGTATTTTATGATAGGAAGACTGCTAGCATGAGGTGTTACAAATGACCCTTCTAGCAGCCAGTGTGACTGCGTACTGGACTTGCATCATTGCCCCTCCCCCCCTAGGGTGAGAGCAAACATTACAGTCAGGAAGCTTTGGCTCCAAAGGCCAGGTGTCACTTGGCCATTTGCTCTAATTAGTTTATGCAATCCAATTTTGACATACCGTATCCATTCATGGCAAGCAGCCATTCCTGAAATATATACTTTAGGGAATTATGATAATACATACACTTTATACAGAGCACACAGACTACGTAAAGTCATGACATGGGGCTTTGAAGAATTGCTGTAACCCCTGGCAATGGTCACAGAGGTAGATGTACTAAGCCTTGGAGAGTGATAAAGTGGTGATTGATAAAGTACCAACCAATCAGCTCCTGTCACCTTACAGGCTGCATTTGAAAAATGACAGAAGCTGATTGGTTGGTACTTTTTTCTCTCTCTCCACTTTATTTCTCTCCAAGGCCTTAGTACAACTCGCCCAAAGAAAGAGAGAGAGAAAGAGGAGAGAGAGGGGAAAGAAAATGTGGGTGAGAGTGTAAGAAAGAAAGAGGGAGAACCAACGAGAGAAAAAGAGAATCTCACTTTACACAATATATTGAGAATTTCTGAGACTTACGTAAAGTAATTAGGCCTATGCATTACATTCTCTAATTACTATTGATATGCATTAACCTGAGCTCATTAAAGTATATTACAAAAGTAATAATAATGTTTTAGCTCTTTCACTGTACTGTGTGATTCTTCTTACCTGAGATAAAACTTCTCGTCTTATAATAATCTAACTACAGAAGAAGATTAGGGAATTCAGAAGAGGCTGCAAGATAAGAAGAGAAACATGAAAAAAACACAGTCACAACTGAGATAAAGGAATCAACCTAGATTTAAAGAAAATAAAAAATTCCATCGGACAAGCTGGGCCGTGGGCTTGGTGACCTCACAGGACTGTGGCTTTAAGAAAGGTATTATTTTTAGGAAAGAGGGTGCTCCTCCATCAGAGTCATTTATTTCTGGGCCCGCAGTGTTCCCAAGTCCCTTCACCCGTACCTGGGAATTCAGGACCGCAGTCAGTATCTTAGATAGGGCATTTTCACGTCTTTATTGCTAGAGATGGCATCACCACACAGCATTCTGGATAAAGTATTTGTGGCCTATCTAGTACACTCACTTCGATCTTTGAGCCTGAATCAGAGCCGCTCGCAAGCGGCCGCTCGTTCGCTCCGAGCGATGTTCGCACATCTGCGCATGCGTATGGGTCGTAATGCGCATGCGCCAACCAGTCATTGCGGTTGGAAATCGAGCGCTCACAAAATAGCGAGTGCCTGCTAATTTGAGTGACAGGATGAGGCGTTTGTGGGTGGTAACAGGGGAAAGTGCTTGAAAACGGGGAGTGGAGATCCGAACGCAGGCGTGCCAAACAGTCAAAACAGGCGTTTTAAGGGTGTGCATAATTAACAAAGCAGCATCATCGGCCACGTCACTTGGTTGTTTCTTAGCCTGAACTGTTCGCATGATTGCGGTAGGAAAAATCCTACCACAAGCACTGCGAGCAGTTCAGATGCCTTTCGATGTTCTCGATTAATCAAATAAATAGCGGAGATGACGTAGGATGCGAGCGGCCAGGGGGCGTCTTTACAAAATAGCGAGTGCATGTTTCGTTCACTCGCTCAGACTTAGAGGGGTACTCAATATGAAAAGTTAACTTCCCTGGCGAAGTTAACGTTTCATATCGGAGTTTTTTTCTGCGTAAAGGTATGGTGCGCGCTCCCGCTTATCCCCGTATTCAAAATAAAATTAACGAAAACGGGAAACTCCGAAGTTGGATTTGCATAAAGTTACGAATTTTTCCTTAAAATAATTGTAAGACCCCCCTAAAGTTGTAAAAACATGGGGGATCACTATGGGTACCCCCGTTTTAGCCTTTAATTGAAAGTCGGGGATTTAAATAGCCGCAGCAGGTGATTTTTTCCCGACAATGAAGAAGTGATGCAGAAGAGCACTTAGGTTATTTTTTTCATTTTTTTAAGTGGTCCCATCAAATTTGGGGTACATGAAAATGGGTACTAGCATATTTTTAGTCAGTTTTTAAAAATTCTCCATTTGTGCACCTGCCACTATAATTCTATTCTAGAAAACACCTGCCGTATACTTGCAGAATAGCCCTGAACCTATTTCCCTATTGTTTAATATTTTTTTTCCATTTTTTTTTTGCACCCCAATTTTGAAATTAATTTCTTGGGGTGTCCCTATTTTTTTTTTAACCTTTTTTGACAGTTCTTTTTTAAATGTCAATCTCAGGGGTGCAGGCTATTTTTTTTAAGCCTGCACCCCTAAACCCCAATTCTACACTTTTTTTCGACACCTATTCAATGGTGAAAAGTTATCCCCGTTTTTTATCAAAGACTTTTCAAAACTGCGATAAGTCTTTGAAATTGAATACGGTGTAAAACTAAAACCAGTGATATTAACGCAAAAAAGTAAAAAAGTGCGATATTAACGCAAAAAACGATGTTATCGCACCCATATTGAATACCCCTAATAGAGGCGTCAACAGACCGCAAAGAGCGAGCGCTCAATTTAAATAGCCGGCCCCTTTTTCTGAACGAGCGATCGCAAATAGCGTCCGGCTCTGAATCAGGCCCTCTGTTCCTGCAGGCCAAAACACCAGGCAGACAGTGACCCCAGGGCAGATTGGTGAAATCAGGAATATAACATGCCAGTGCATTCTTCAAAGCAAACATTCAGGGGAAAGGAAGGCAGCCATCTTCCCAAGTCATGCAAGAGGAATCTCTAGCCCTGCCACAGCAATTTCCTGTGTCCCACTGGAGAGGGAGTGGCCACAGCAAGTTGGGGGCGTGGCTGTATTCTAGGAATGTACTGTATTAGGTGCTAACCTTTAACTTGGCTTCTGCAATCCACCGGCCAGAGAGGGAGCGGAGCCACATGACATGCACACAGACTTCAACCTCTGCTCCTTCTTGATTAATGGTTATAGGGAATGGTACATGCCCTCCCATGGTAGTGAAGCACATTTTGTAAAAGTTTTTTTCCTCTAGTGCCAAATGCAGATTTGTCTCATAGGTAACTAGAAATATGTATGAGACTGATGTTAAAAAAAGTGCCTGTTTTTTGTAAGGCATCATAAATGCCTGCTAGGCTGGGTACACACTACACAATGTATCCACCCAGTGACGGCACAATGCAGTGGACAATGGTGCTATGTGTCATTCCATGCTGCATTTAGCTGCATGGCCTTGGTCATCGCTTCATCCCATCTGCTGTGTAGCACAGCAGGTGGGGCGATGAGATGAACGACCAATGGGCCCTCGCGATCAGGCATACACACTATATGATCCACCCAATATATCGTCTGCATCAGAACGATATATCGTACGAGGGATCGAATACTGTGTACCCAGATTAAAACTATTGCAATCATTGCCAGGGATGGTCTGTGCCTGGTAATGTATGTGGGACAGTCCCATAAAGGCTGCATTTTTAGCTGGTGGTATGTAGATATTACTAAGGGGCATATTTATAAAAAAAAATATTTGTGGAATATCACCCAAAAACAGCTGAATGTACGTGCAGGAGACCGCATTAGAGTCATTTTTAATTGCAAAAGCAGTCACATAGGTTTCTACGGGGCCTGCTAGAGTGTCATATTTACCAAGCTCTCAAATGGCGTTAGCCAATGTAGCCTAAGCGCTACATTATGCAAATGTTTCCTATGGATCCCTCCCTGGTATTCTCTGCTTGCACACGCGTGGCTTGAAGACCGCGCATGCACAGTTGGGTCCCCAACCCAGAAGTATAGGAATCGCTGGAACGATCACTTTACTCTCCTGATGATAAATATGCCCCAATAAAACAAACAAGTGTACAATAGTAAACAATACCTTTCAATGCTGAATACTCAGATTATGATATACACTTTTTTAACAGGTGTGCAGACATGCCCCCAAGTGAAATAAAATAAAATAAATATGAATAAATATCAAAAAAGTATAAAAGCAAAAGAGATAGCAGAGAAATTAAGACAAGAAAGAGTCTTGTTTATTATGCTCTTTTGTAAAGATTTTGACTGCAATATTTTCCAAAGTAACAGGGTAAGAAAGTTATATCTATTCATGCTGACATGGGCTATTAATAAATTATAATAGGGAGACTGCTTATCATATAAAGCAGGTAGAGCCTTGTTGAAAAAGAATAAAAACTAGATACTTGCCCTGTCAGTAATACACAAGTAATTAGTACAACAGCTACTGTATCCTTTTTGCTAAATGGACATTTGGTGACAGTTCTCTAAGATGCTTCCTGCTGTACTTTATCTGTCTACCTAATTCTTTCTCTGGACAGCTGAAAATACTGCTAAGTGTATAAATGACCTGTTTTGCCTATACGCCAACACATATAAGTCTACAGTTACCAGTCTCAGCAATTTCTTCACAAAGTCTTTATCAAAGTATTTAAATAACTAGCATTATTAAAAAAATAAATGGCAGTTCATTAAATGAGTCTTGGCGTGGAGTTCCCCAAACAAGCTATACATAAATCCATGATCTGATGGATCGGGCCATATAGTTCCATTGGCAGCATCGGAAGCTAAGCTCAATAATCACAATATTTTTTTGTTTTTATTTCTAATAAAACTGTGCACTAAAGGGTCACTAAACATACACAACATTCAGAACATGCTTCCTGGCAGTTATCTAGAATTAACTCTGTAGAAAATCTCTCTTAAGGTGCCTATCCTCTAGATGATTAAAATGAGCGATTGAACGATAATGATATCGATATAGTATAATCATTCGATAATCAATTGCAGATTGTTTAAAAAATTGGTCTTTTAGACAGCTATCATCGTACAAACATGCTAGTTAACCTGCCGATAACGTCAGGTTCAGCATGTTTTCAGATGATTGATTGTGCCTACACTGAACGACTGCTCGTTCAGTGTAGGCACATCACAGATTGACAAACGACTGCACAATTACAATGTCGTAATCGTGCAGTCTTTTGCCTGTCTTCCAGTCGATAGGCACCTTTAGCCACATAATTAGCATTCCCGCTAGGCTGTTTTAGCAGGGCGCAGCGCCCTGCCCTCGGTTTGGAGGGCAAAAAGTGCCCTGCCCTTACAGCATGCGGGTGCTGTCTTCACCTGCGGGTCGCAGTGTCCTGCGGGTGGGGAAATGTGCGGTGACCTGGTCACCGCCGGAGAATAGACGCCGGGCGCATGCGCTTGGGGGCTGCCCGGCATGTCCGTAGGTGCCGGGCTCACCCCCAAGAGTGATGAAAAGGTGACGCGTCTTATAGACACGCCCCCTTTTCAATAGCCACGCCCCCTTTTCGGAGGTGCCCTCTCTAGCTCCGGCGACCTGCCTGCCACCGGAGCTAGAGTGAACACTACATAATTGCACCAGTTTGAACTCAGCTACAATGTAAATGTAAAAAGGTAAGGTATGTTATGCTAACATATGCAATGTCGACATTCATTATGTCGAAATCATAATATCAACATGGTCAGAATGTCAATATTTAACATGTAAAATGGTGAAAACCCAATCGCGCTAGTGACCAAAGGATAACAAAAGTATACAAATGGAGAAAACGTAGAAAACAATGCAGAGATATTTTACCTTCCCTTAGTTCTTGCAAAGCTGGATGGTGGGTCTTACACTCTTTTCTTAGTGGAACATCATTCAAACCATGTAAAATATAAAGTATATACAGACCATAGTGTAATATGTAAACACTGAATTTATTCTTATAAAACACCTCTAAAAAAATAGTAGATTCTCGATGTATAACAATAACAGTTAAATTCAGGGTACAACTGGTTATGAATAAGAAAATTACCGGAAGTCCCTAGAACAAAGGCCCGTTGATAAATAGGATGGAGGTCTCTGGAGACCTCTTACAGGCAGCTTCAACAAGGGACTAATCGCTGGACAATATCTCCAAAAGTCTCAACGCGTTTTGAGAGGTAACACTCTCTTCTTCAAGGTAGTAGTCTGACCCTAATTGCAGTCTAACCCTAATTGCAGCATAACGCTAAGCCTAATTGCTGTGTATCCCTAACTCTAATTGCAGCCTAACCCTAACTGCAGCGTAACGCTAATCCTAATTGCTGCGTACCCTAACCCTAATCGCAGCCTAACCTTAATTACAGCATAACGTGAAGCCTAATTGCTGCGTATCCCTAACCCTAATTGCAGCCTAACCCGAATTGCAGCCTAAACCTAACCCTGATTTCACGTGTTGACATTCTGACTGTCAGCATTCATAATGTCGATATTTTGAACATGTCAACATTTTCAATGGTGACATACCGACCATGGGCCGCATTTAATTAGTTTTGCACCCGCTATACTTTTTCGCCTGCCGGACTGCTCTCCTGCATCGCTTGTTTTAGGTGCGGAAACTTATTGTGTGTGTCCCCGTGATTCGCCCTTGTCAATTAAAAAAGCGTGAAAACGCAACCTGGAGATACTTAAACAGGGGGAAAGTGCTCACAAAAATGGGAAGATCAGCCTGACGCCCCCCAAAAGATGCACCAACATTGGAGATCAATATAGATGTCCCAGATTAGCCCTACTGAAGCTATTTGGGGTTACTTAAGTGCTGTCAATTGCTTCAAATTAGCGTCTTTGCACAAGTGGTGAAGAATAGCATTTTGCATATTTTTTTGTGTGAAAATAAGTAGTCCTGTCAAATTTGGGGTGCTTGAAAATGGGTACAAGCATACTGAAAAGTTGCTAAATTGTTGTTTTAAAATATGTAACCTTCAGCAAGCACCTACAATCCAAAAAATAACTTCCCATACTTGCAGATCCCCAAAAAGTCTATTTCGCTGGTTTTTATGTTTGTACCCCAACTTTGAACTTTTTCACTCCCATTTTCTAATTCATTTTTTGGGGTGTTCCTCACTTTTTTTTAGGGATTTTTTGACGCAGTTATGGTTTGGGGGAATGTCCCAAGGGTGCACAGTGGTTTTCCGCACCTTTGCACCCCAAATCCGCAATTCGGCACTTTTTTCCGCTCAGGCAAAACTTTTCTGCCTATTACATTGCATTGACTTTCCGCGTACTAGAAAAGTCTTTGCAATTGAATACAGCGATATGTTTCCGCCTGGCGAAATGACATCATCCACGATACTTTTTTGCGGATTCCGACTTTTTGCTTCTAATTGAATACGGCCCCATGTCGACATAATGTTGTCGATATTTTGAATGTTAACATTATTATAAAGGGCGATGTGCTAACTACATCACAATGTACTGTAAATACTTTCCAAAATATCTGTCAGCATATTGGAGATTTTAGATATGTATATGTTATTGATAATTGTAGTGTTTTTTGTTATTTTATTGTTTTCTAAAACATGATATAGACAAATACATGCTGAAGAAAGCAGATGTCTGGCTCGCTTATCTTGTTCAGAAGGATTGATAAGCTGATCTCATGGGCAATGCAATGTACACCTATTATGTAAGCATATACTGTAAATATTGTTCTGCGTCACCGATGTCTCTACGTTATAACTATACCACACTACCAGCAGCTACAATGAAATGCCAGCCGCCAATGTCTGCTTTAATATTGGAGGCAGATAATGCTGTTACAGTTGTGTCCTCACTTACTGGTTGTCCGTACGCCATAAGGCGCGAGATTCCCGGTGTGACTGAGACGCTCAAAGGTATACTGTATTTTTATTACTGTATTTTGCATCTTAATTGCATCACAGACATAGCAAAAAGCTTCTCACAGGGTACTAGAGAGACTGGGCTGCGATCTTCACAACATGAAGCACCACCGAACTTGGCGTTAGGAAAAGCAGCGTGCGCTCACATCACAGCCTTTGCAAACTCAGTCGCACACAGATGTACCAAATTGATCAGTGTATGCTAGCAATGTGGTTTTTGGAGCTCTTATGCATTTTAATTATGCAAATAAAATGTATAATTCAGCAAAAAAGGACGCTCGGCGCAACCGAGTTGCATGGGACCTGCCATGTCCAGCAGGGCTATTTGATGCAACTGAGGCAACATATAAGAAAGGACACATCTGTACCAAGTGGCATCAGTAGGGGGTTGCGCACTGCACCGGGTATCACCTTCCGAGGGTATGACACCGAAATGCCAGGTGCTGCTCTGTTGTGTTATTGTGCAGTGCCCGGCACCCTGTCACTGAGGAGGAGCAGGCAGTGTGGGGAGAGTGACTGGGGGCAGCCCTGCATCTCCATGAGGGGTGGGCACAAAAACAGAGTGATGAAACAGAGGGGGGTACCGAGGCCATGCCCCCTTGTCCATGAGTCTGTGCCTCCTTTTGAATGCACATTGGGGAGGTGTGCGCAGGGGTCTATTGGCCTCACTGGGTGTCACCGACCCCAGTGACACCACCAGTGTCAGAATGGAGTATAAACGGCCCACCAGGGAATGCAGTGGTAGGAGCCCAAGCTTAAGGGGTATGGCTGTTAATCAGAGGGGATGTGGCCAACCACAAAAGAGGGACTTAACCAACAATTAGACATGATAAACAAAGAACAGGACCCCTTCTAAAGGAGGGAGAAGGATTGTGTCAGGACCACTCACTTTGATTTTCAGGAGCTAATCTTGATGTTGATTCCAACAAACAAACTGTAACCCTGGTTAAGGGTTAAGAGAAATATAGTATTTATAAACATACATATTCTGAGGAAAAACATGCTTAATTTATTCATTCTTTAAGAAATAGCTTTTAGTAAATGATATGTATGTACAATTTATGAGAAAAAAAGCATATATGTTTATGTATTCATATGACAGTTTATGTGGTACTATTTTCTCTGTGGTAGGAATGTGCCCAAGTGTGTGGGATGCACATGCACGCGAGAAGAAGGGGCGGAGTGATATGGCTGGGAGTGATTGGGTTCCTGCCAGGGAAAAAAGGGCAGGCACAGAGACAGGTATAAAAAGGTGCTGCCAGCAGACTGACGGTGTGGAGATTACCTTCAATGATCACCCCCCTGTGTCCTGAGCAGCAGCCAGGCTGTCAGGCACAGGGAGGAGGAGTTGGAAAGAGAACAGGGAAGCTGTCACAACAGGAGCTGTGAAGCTGGAGAACCTGAACAGCAGCACTCACTCTGCCAGAGAGTTGGTTACCTGCAGCAACAGCAGTGTTCAGTGGTGGTGGTGGAAGTGCCTGGAAGGGGCAGTCTGTCTCAGTGTGGAGCAGGCTGCCAGTGGAGGTCCCCGCTAAACAGACAGGGAAGCGGACAGGAGGCATCCCTCTGGCTAAGGAGGCCGAGGCTGGACGTTACCACTAAGGAGGTGTTGTACAAGTGGGCTTGACTGCTTAAGTAGTGGGTGCAATCAGCGGTAGCGCCGCCTGTTAGCAGCTGTCTCCCCCCCCTCTTGGGATCTAGAAGGCCTACAGTGCTGTCAGAGGTGGTGAGGTGGTGATTGGCAGAAATCACAGTAGAGACGGGGGAGCACACTTATCTGTGCAACCGCAGTTAGAGCAGGAGTTTGGTGATCGGCAGTGAGTTTTGCTATTCAGCCCTCACACCTTCACAGAGGCGCTAAAGAAGCTGAAAATACTGGCAGCAATACTATAGAGACTATGAAATAGTCAGGCTACAGTATACAATATGACCCTTGCATATCAGGATTCTTCTCTGCATTGGCCAGTAATGGGGTAGTATTTGACCTGCAGCCCACACTGATAGTTAGGCAATAGACAACCAATAATTGGAGTACAGGGATTCCCCGCAGAGGTATGAGCTGCAAGAGATACAGTAACTTAGGAGGACTTATTTTTTTAAAGAGTATAGGTCCGAAAATGGTTTTCAGTAACTTATCTGTATATATCTATGTATACATATATATCTCTGTTAGAGAACACATCTGGGGGAGATTATATTTATACCAGAGACTAAAAACAACAATTTATAAGTGCAAGAAGATTGCTTACGTGACTCTTTTGTCTTACTCAATTTTAACTACACAGCTACTACTGAGAACTGACACTGAATAGTCACAGAAGTGGAAACATATGTATATAAAATTCAGTGATGCTTCTTAATGGATTAGATATTAAGTAATTGTTTGTAGCAGTCGTCAGGAATCATCAAAATTGGACTGATGTTTTCTGCATTGCTTTCACAGTTTTTATAACATTGATATGCTCAGTTAACGTAATGGGCAGCACAGACGGTGTAATGGTTAGCATTACTGTCTGAGGTCGTGGGTTCGATTTCTACCACGGCCCTAACTGTGCGGAGTTTGTATATTCTCCCTGTGCTTGCGTGGGTTTCCTCCAGGTGCTCCGGTTTCCTCCCACACTCCAAAAATATACTGGTATGTTAATTGGCTCCCGACAAAAAATTAACCCTCGTGTGTATGTGTGTGTGAGCATGTGATAGGGAATATAGATTGTAAGCTCCACTGGGGCAGGGACTGATGTAAATGGCCAAATATTCTCTGTAAAGCGCTGTGGAATATGTATGCGCTATATAAATAACTGGTAATAAATAAATATAAATAAACATATGCAATTGTATGTACACCACTGTATACTGAAAAGTTTTGTAGGTAGTAAAATGCTTACTGTTATTTGTCAAGAATATATTCATATATAAAGAAAAAGAACAAAACTATATTATAATCTAAGTGTGTTACTTAATCTAGAGGAATGGTAAGAGTTATTGGTGAACACCTCACCTAAGTGGGACAGGATTCGAACAGGACTACTATTATACTTTATATACTGGGTTGTCGACATCATATTACTTAATCTCTATTATTATTTTGGGTTTTCCCAATTACGCTCAGATTGACCACTAATACTTGGATGGAGGCACTGATCTAAACAGGTACATTGCTAAACATGATGTTAAGGGTGGGTACATATATACACCAAGTTAATTCGTAACCTAGGGTCCCTTTAAAGAGGTTAAAGGTGGATTTAGCACCAAAGTTCATCCATGATCCTGCTCCACCAAGTTACTTACCCGAGAGGAGGGGGTGGGGACCTCAGGCTTTGGGGCCCACCGGGAATTTCCCCTGTACACCTGTGGGCCAGTCCAAACTTGGACGCCGCTGTCTGTACCTTACAATAGCCACACACACACTTTCCCCACCAACACCTAACACTGTTATTCCTCTACCTGATGCATTACGTGTTCTTCACAACTCCTAAATTGTAAACTCACATTAGCAGGGGCACATTTACTGTTTGTGTCATGTCATTGTATGTGTTTTGTTTATACCATGTCATGATGTCAGTGTTCAGTGCTGTACAATATGTCAGCACTTTATAAATAAAATAAAATACTATATTAAATGATAATTATCTTAAATATATAACATTCTTTACAAAATATTGTATTAGCAGCTACATATGTAACCTATAACTTCCCTGTGATTAATAACATCCCATTTGCCCAGACAAAAAAAACAGGGAGATTCTTATGCAAATAGAGTCAAAACAAAATTGATCTAAAATGTGTACATGCTGTGCTGCTTTTTTTAGCTGGCCTACTTTTAGTATAGTAACCCCCATGGCAGTATTACTGTCCACATCAGATGCAGCATAGCGGCTAATTAGTGCACTGCTCACAAAACATTGTCAGTAAAACAATCCTCTTATTCTCCTGACGTCTCTCTGTGCATTGTGCCTTCGATCACAGGGCAAACCCCCTAAAGTTCACTAGGTAGAAATCACCTGGCTGATCTAAACAGAATAAATCACTTTTAGAATGTGTTTAAGGATATCCTTCTAGCTCAATAAAGTGTTCAATTATACAGGATACAATTCAATTAAATACAACATGGATTTAGGGTCTCACTTATCAATTAGTTTTATCATTTGCAGTAATGGGGCACATCCACTAGACGATCTACTCCCTGTCCAATCTCTAAACGATTTTCCCTTGATTTTTTCCCTTTTATCTTTCAGTCTGAACGATTTACAAACGATTTGCAAACGATTTGCAAACTATCTTTAATCGATCAAGTGAAATTGACCTGCATGTTCAGTGGACTGACGAGACGATCAAACGACCAGCGGGAGCGTGCATCGTTGATCGTTAACGACTAAACACTGCACGATTTATAAACGATTTTTAAACGATTGAACGATAACAACATCGTTATCGTTCAATCGCCTGCTAAAATCGGGTAGTGGATGCCCCCCTTAAGTTTTTAAACTGGTTGCTTATGATAAATGGTGCTGCAGCTCCTAACTGTCATCTGTTTGAAAAATGACAGTTGGGAGCTGATTGGCTGGAGCACCATTTATCATACTTATACTTTATTAAACTCATTGTGTATGGTAAAACCTGTTGATAAATGAGGCCCTTAATCTTTAGCATAAATACTGTACAGTTGGCCTGATTCAGAGAGTACACTGATGATATTCAGATGTTATTTAAAAAACCAATAAGCGCACTTTTGTGCTTTACCAGTAAAATATTGCCATGGCAGCCAAAGACAGCCAGTCTTGCTAACTTCTGCACATGCCTGTCCTGGCTTTACCCATTTACACGTGGTGGGAGCCCTGCCTTTCACTTCCAGTTGCAGATTCAATTAAAAAGGGGCGTAACTAGGCTGTGGCAAGAGGATTAACTGCAGGGGCATTTTAAGAGAGGAGGGGGCCCGTGTGCACTCCTCGTGCGGGGCCCCCTCCTCTCTCCCTGGTGGCTGGCAGCCAACTGACGCGGCTGGCCAGCCACCGGAGCATTAGTAGACTTTGGGCACTAGAGTGTGCCCTGAGTCTACTGCGCATGCGCAGAACGCTGGAAAAAATGGTTGCGGCGGCCATTTTCCGGCGTTCTGTGTATGCGCAGTCTAGTGCTTGGAGTCTACTGCGCATGCGCAGAACACCGGAGAATGGCTGTGGCGACCATTTTTCCGGTGTTCTGAGCAGCTCTAACACCCGAGGCGGGACCTAGGAGAGGGAAGTTTGAAAAAAATATGGGTGCAGTGTGTGGGGCCCCCCTGGACTTGGGGGCCCGTGTGCCCCGCGCACACTGCACCCATTATAGATACGCCACTGATTAACTGTGCCCCCCCTCTCCCCTCCCCCCTATCAGTGGCCTAATTACCCCACAGGCCTATTGCTCGACAACCTTGTGGTCTAGGGAGGGATTAACGGTAGCCTACCTGTCCAGACATCAGCCGCATTCTTCTGCTGCTGGCCCCTCCTGGGCAGCGGCACCGCTGCCGGAACTCTTCTGTCTTGATCACGGTGTCTTTTAGTCTCTTCCAAGGCCGCCGGAGCTCTTCCCACGACCGCTGGCTTCTCTGGCCAGTGGTGTTTGACATCAGACGCCGCGGGCAGAGCCAGCCATGATGCGGCGAGTCACTATTGGCTGGCTACAGCCGCTTTCTATTGGCTGCTGGTCCACAAGCCGTAATTGGCTCACGGCCGACACAAAAATTCAAATGGCCGCTGGTCTGTGAGCTCCACACAGCTCGCAGCCAGCGCCAAATGTCACCTGTTGCTGGGAACAGTTCGTTGAGATGTGTCCCGCCAGGGACACATCACACCGGACTGCAGGAATTCAGGCACTGGAATCAACACTTGATCCCAGCGCTGGACATAGCAGCGCGCCATGACTCATCAGATCACACCACATCTTGCCAGTCCTCCAGGGTACAATTAGCCATGTCACAAGCACAGGTGAGGCGCTGTATCTGGTGTCATAGTGTTAACAGGGGTACTTTGGTGGGTCTTCTGCTCCCATATTCCATGGAAGCTAAAGAACACTGCACTGACCTGCTGGATATGTGTCGATTTGAGCTAGTGTTGCTTGTCTGTTACCACAGACAATTCTGGCCAAACACCACTGGTCACAATCATTAAGCACCCGTGCGGTAAAATCCCCAAAAATCTGATGCATTCCGGTGTTTCATCCTGGTGGGTAACGCCATCTTCAGATGGCGTTACCCAATAGGAGCCTATGGGCTTCTTATCGGGATACCTCCCTTGAGAGGGATCCAGTCGGGTCCCTCCCATCTCCCTACGTGGCGTGCTTCCTTCTGCGAATGTGCAGAATGACGCCAGGGGGACTTCTGAGTGATAAACCCGGAAGTCCCTCTATCCAGGGGCATCACACAGGACAGCTCTTATCGGAAGATATGTCCTTTGCAATGTACATCGCATTTCTAAGTACATACCGTGGTAATCGACTGTTGTATGTCCCAGATGACAGGTGGGAATCTTAGTACATCCTGCCCAGAATCTTTTAATGTACTATGTGGTGCCCTCTCTTTTCATTTTACTTTATAGAATTTGTGTGGCCCAGTTTGAATACTGGTAATTACCAGGGAGGCTGCGGTACAGAGTATATCTAGTGCATGAAAAGCAACAGCAACTTTATTTCTACGACAGACGCTACAGTTACTGTGTGTTTGGGCCTGCATAGACATGTTCTATATACTGAAGTTGGTTGATGGCTGCATTGCGCTGTAAGTGAAATCATTGTGCCTTCATGTGACATACTGCATAAATGCAAAGGACAGTTTTGATTGAATTCTTCAATGACAAAAGATGTCTAACCTCTGGCAACCATTCTCACAGTGCCCAGAACTCTGATTGTTGTCTCTAATTGAGTGCATTTAGCATGTTAGCAGTTCTAAACGCGGACCCTATGTCGCTATATATTGTGTTTTATTTCAGGCAGCTGGCTTTTAGAAGACATGATCAATCCAGTTTACTGCCATTGCAATGCGTTTCTATGTCTCAGAGCTTCTTACAGCACATATGTAAAACATGTAGCGTGTTTGTAACAGCTCAGGCTCATTGGATGACGGGCAATTAAAGTGAAGTTATGCATGATTACATTTTATGTACACTTCACAATCATTGTGAATAATGATGTGACTCTTATGTGTGATGAGCATCTGGTAAGTGCTGTTGTGAGGTATATCCAGCTGCGGAACCGGAGTTTCGTGTCTGGATACTTGACTTTCTCTCTGGAAATCAAGAATACAGTATGATGTAGATAGTGTCACAGAAAGGTGACTACACTTATATAATTGCCGAAACTTCTGATTGTGAGTGCTGTGTAATATCTATACATACATATCTGATTGAGCTCTTTTGATGAAAGATCGTGAAAAAATACTTATTTTAGGATACTTTGCAGTAGATGTAGATAGAGGCTCATTGGGGCCTATTTACCAATGGTGGCAGAGGGGGCTGTGAAAAAGAGCATTCCTTGTCGCCGTTTATTGCAATAAAAACTTTTACTTTGATTTGCCCTGCTTCCTGCTATAACCATCCTGAGATTTAGAGTATCGAACGGAGGAGGTTTTGCATGGGGAAACTCCCATTAGAGGAAGCTGGTGGGTGGTCCCCACCAATGGCGCATTTTACCGGGGAGCTGCCGGCCCATCAGTAAAAAGCTCCTGCTACAGTGACAATACCTTAAACCCCTCCCCTCCTTCCCCACGGTTCAGTCCCGACTCCCCACGTGAGCATGATCGCTATTCAGTCCTCAATAATGCTGGGCAAACACAGCAGAGAGCAGGAGACAGTCCTAGACCAGTGTTGGCTAACCTTGACACTCCAGCTGTTGTGGAACTATATATCCCAGCATGCCCTGCCACAGTTTTAGCATGCCCTAATAGCAAAACTGTAGCAGTGCATGCTGGTTTATGTAGTTCCATAACAGCTGGAGTGTCAAGGTTAGCCAACACTGTCCTAGACCCTGTGTAGACCGGCTCTGCATGAGGAGAAGTTTGGTTGTAGTTGCTTTCAATTGGAAGCTCTGTCTGCTAATCTCACAAAGGGCTCCTCCCTCTGGGCCTGTTAAAGTGGCCACACACCTAAAGATAATCTGTCCAACCAGCCAACTAGTTGATTGGTTGGAATGAAAATCTGGCAACGTATGGGAGTAAATGATGATCAGCAATTTGTTCCTAAATGCCAGAAAACAGATGAAAACGGACGTTCAAACAAGTTTGTTAAATGTTTGATCTAAATAATTTGTTCAAACAACAGTTTTTGTCCATTTTCCAGCATTTGGGAGCAGATTGCTGATTGTCATTTGCTTTCATACGTTACCAGATTTTCATTCCAACCAATCAACAAGTTGGCTGGTTGGATGTAAGTTGGTCTAGTGTGTGGCCAGCTTTAGCAGTAAGAGCTTCCAGCAGCCCATGCTGTGCTAAGTCACCGGCCACTATGTGCTTCTAGGGGCCGCAGACCAGGCCTGCAGCTAGGTGTGTGCAAACGGTGCCACCGCACGGACAGCAGGACTATGTGGTCGGCACTGTCGCTGCCCCGCTGCCATTGCAGGATTTGGATGCAGAATGACTGACTGTCAGTGAGCGTTTCTGGGAAGTAATGGGGGTGGTGAGTTAAACGCAGGTGTGTTGCCTCACAGTTACAATAGTGCTGGCAAGTGACTTCTGACGGACATTCTGAGCAACCATAGGGTTGCTCAGGGGATCGATGCTGCGACCCACGTGCGACAGTTGGCAGTGGCGGTCTGGGCCGGGGGGCAGGATGCCATCTGCCCCCCGGGCCGCTACTATGTCAGTCCTTGGGGGCCGCCATCTGCCTGCAGCCGAACGCTAATAGAATGGCTGGAGACAGGCAGAGGATGCTGCTGGGCCACCCGCTCTATTTGTGTTACTCACATAATGGAGCCAGAGCCGGATTAAGGAGGGGGCACAGGGGTAGGTGATAAGTGCCCCCGTGCCCTCCCTTTCGCAGAAGCCTCCCCCCCCAGCCCCTGATTGCAGATAAACTAAAGCCAAGCGCAGCGATCATCTGATTCTGAGGTAAACTGAAGAAAGGAATGCTGGAGGCGGAGTCCTAGTAGGGGTCGGAGCTACACAGCACTGGAGCAGGGCCAGGAGCAGCATGATGGGAGAGAGCATGGAGGAGCTGCAGCCAGTAACGTCTGTTTAATGTAAGTGGGAGGGAGAACACTAATGTCTATATGTACATATATGACAAGTGTGTGATTGTATGTATTTGTGACTACGTGATGCCTGTATGTATGTGTATGTGACTGTATGTATGTGTATGTGACTATGTGATGACTGTATGTATGTGTGTATGTATGTATACAACTATGCATGAGTATGTGACTATGTGATGACTGTATGTATGTGTGTATGTATTTATGCATGAATATGTGACTATGGGCTCTATTTACTACAATCCGCATATTGAATGCGGATTGTAGTGTGATATTACCGAGTGAATTCGCATTGCGAATTCAGGTAATATCACAGGGATTTACTATAAATCCCTTGCAGGGACAGAGCTTGCGATAAAGCTCTGTCCCTGCGGATCCCATCCGCACTCTAGTCGCGGTATTTTCGGAAAAAATACCGCGACTAAGAGCCCGCGCATGCGCCGACCGACCACCGCTACTACCCCCCCACCGATGCGAAGCCCCGCCCCCGGCGCTAAGCCCCGCCCCCTGCGATCGCGGACCCCCGCGACCCCCCCTCCCTTCATTACACTTACCTGCATCCTCCTGGCCTCCGGTGGTCTTCTCCGGGCTTCCCGATCAGGTGATCTCCCATACTGCACTGGGGCCCGATCACCTGATGAACGGGCCCCAGTGCACTGTGGGAGACCAGCTGACCGGAGAGGAGCCATCACCGGAGGCCCAATCACCGGTCCCTGGATTCAGGTAAGTAAAAAAAAAATGTTTAATTTTTTTTTTCTTTTTTTTACAGCAATAAGCTTGCGGTCTATTTAGACCACATAGCTGATTACTGGTACCGGCTCCCGCCTCTGCTCTCCCCGTTAGAGCAGAGTGGGAGCCCGGTAACCGGGGGAGACCCTGGATAACGCCACCTCCAGGTGGCGTTATTATCACAGGGCTTCCCCCGGTATTTTTTTACAATTTATTTTTAGTAACTTGCACACAGATCACATTTCCCATTACAATTATGGGAAATGCGATCTGCTTTACTAAAAATAAGTGATACTGGGGGTTGGAGTAGAATTTTACTAATTCTACTCCAATTGCCCTGTAATAAATACAGGTGAAACTAAAATAATGTGAAAAGGGTGTGAAAACACCCTTTTTCACTTTATTTTAGTAAAAATAATGTTAATAAATAGAGCCCCATGTGATGACTGTATGTATGTATACAACTATGCATGAATATGTGACTGTGATGACTGTATGTATGTGTGTATGTATTTATGCATGAATATGTGACTATGTGATGACTGTATGTATGTATACAACTATGCATGAATATGTGACTATGTGATGACTGTATGTATGTATGTATACAACTATGCATGAATATGTGACTATGTGATGACTGTATGTATGTATACAACTATGCATAAATATGTGACTATGTGATGACTGTGTGTATGTATGTATACAACTATGCATGAATATGTGACTATGTGATGCCTGTATGTATGTGTGTATGTATACAACTATGCATGAATATGTGACTATGTGATGACTGTAATGACTGTATGTATGTGATGACTGTATGTATACAACTGTGCATGAATATGTGACTATGTGATGACTGTATGTATGTGTGTATTTATGTATACAACTATGCATGAATATGTGACTATGTGATGACTGTATGTATGTGTGTATGTATGTATACAACTATGCATGAATATGTGACTATGTGATGACTGTATGTATGTGTGTATGTATGTATACAACTATGCATGTATATGTGACTATGTGATGACTGTGTGTGTGTATGTATGTATACAACTATGCATATATATGTGACTATGTGATGCCTGTATGTATGTAAGTGTATGTGACTATGTATGTGTGACTATGTGATGCCTGTATGTATGCATATATGTGTATGTGACTGTATGTATGTGTGACTATGTGATGACTGTATGTATGCGTGTATGCATGTATGTGTATGTGACTATGGATGTAGCTACGTGTGACTATGTGATGTCTGCTTGTTTGTATGTATGTATGTATGCATGTATGTATATGTGACTGTATGTGTGTGTGACTATGTGATGCCTGTTTGTATGTGTGTGTGACGGTGATGACAGTATGTATGTGTGACTGTGTGATGACTATGCATGTGTGTGACTATGTGTTTGTATGTGTATATGTGTGTGATAATTTTGTATGAATAAATGTGACTGTATACATATATGTGTGTGACAGTATGCATGTGTATAAGTGTGTTACTGCTTATGTGTGTGATAGTATGGGCGGAATTCAATTGATTCCAGCCCCCTTCGCGCCCGACGGAGCTATTCAATTGTTGCTCCTGTCAGGTGCGATCAGCTGCCAATGCGCCATTTCAGCTCGCAGCCCCAGGGGTGTGCCAGCTGAAATGGGTGAAAAGTGTCCTGTTTGGGTGCCCAAACTGCACTTTTCGGGATCACACCCAGCACTTTGATCGGGGGAAGCCGATTTACGCGACTAAACCTGACCACTTTGGGCGCGATCAGCACGAAAAGTAGTAACAATTGATTAGCGCCCCGTGATCACCCGGCACTTTAGACGGGAGATCCGGACCGCTAAAACAATTGAATACTGCCCTATGTATTCATACTTGTCTACCTTCCCGATTTGGCCAGGAGCCTCCCGAAAATCTGGTGCCGCTCCCAGCCCCCTGGGAAGGCGGGCAAGCCTCCTGGCCCCCGGTGACGTGTCCGCGCCCCCCCCCCCCTCCGCAGCTGAAAGTATAAACTCCAGCAGCAGGGAAGCGGTGAATCACGTCATCGTGGCTCCATCCCCTGCAGCACAATGCCATTAATGTCTGCATTGTGAAGAGGGGGCGGAGCCGTGATGACACGATCACTCTGTCACACCCCCATGCTCTGCCCCAATGATGCGTCAGTGGTGGGAGCCGCCCCCTTTGACAGCGTCATGCCTCCCTCTGTGTAAGCCCGAAATCACCCTCCCTGAAGGAGGGAGCTAAATGTCGGCAAGCCTGATGTATGTGTGGCTATGTGTACAAAAGTACGTATGTAAATGTATGTGACTATATGTGTATATGTATATGTGTGGCTGTGTGTACTACAGTACGTATGTAAATGTATGTGACTATATATTTGTGTGGATATGTGTACTACAGTACATATGTAAATGTATATGTACGTGCCTGCGTATGTGTAAAACAGTACATATACAGTGCATGTGTGCATAACCCCAACCATCATGACTGAGGTGCGACAGTCCTGTTTTTTGGCTGCTGTCACACCTGTAGGCTGGAGGAAAGGTAGAGAGTGCAGCCTAGCCTATAGGGAAGTGATGTGCATGCCCCAAGCATGAAATGGGGATGTGCTTTGTGGCCATGTAACTTTTTAATTAATGTGCCCAAAGCTGACACACAAGGACTTGATCCCCGTGTCCCATATGTTGCCATCTAGGGCCCCCCCAGCTTAAGTGCCCTGGAACCCCCCAAAACATAAAACAGCTCTGATTGGAGCAACTGATCACCATCTTCTGGCTGTCTCTTTTGGCCACAGCATGTACATGATGATTCCGTCCGGCCGTGCTGATAGGCTGCTGATTGGTGGAAGGCTCTTTTCATCCACCAGTCACAGTGGCGGGGATTTCCACCAATTAGAATGCATGAGGCTGCAGAGACAAACTAGGGACGGAGAAGGCTGCTGGTAGAGTGAGTACCTCGTGTGGGTAACCTCGCAGGTTAGAAATCAGCAATGTAAATTATATTGTACTGTGTATATGTATGTATATATATTTTATATATATATATATATATATATATATATATATACATACAGTCAGGTGCATAAATATTGTAATAGAAACCGTTGTAATTCCTACACCGTTCACCTGATTTGGATGTAATTACCCTCAAATTAAATCTGAAAGTCTGCAGTTAAAGCACATCTTATTTGTTTCATTTCAAAGCCATTGTGGTGGTGAATAGAGGCCAAAATATGAAAATTCTGTCAATGTCCCAATATATATATATAATAGCCCTTGCCAGGTGTTGTTCGTAAATAAGTTATGGCTGCTCCACTATAATTTTCTGTCACTTTTTCTTTTTGAGAGAAAACCTGGGGCCACTCAATTGGGTTTGCCCCCCAGCCTGAAAGTTGCCAGCCAGCCAGCCCCTGACCGTTGGTGCATCTTTGTACGCAAGCGGTAGATCAGAAACACAGCAGATAGGCGTCTGTACAAATGCCGGCTATTGCCTTATTTGCATATTGTCACAAAACGTATGCATACAGAATCGCAGTCTCAACGGGATTTGCGCGCACTTCTGACTCAAACGCAATGCTGATATTTCTTGAAATAGTTGATGTTTTTCAACAGCGCATGTGTCTAAATCGCTGAAAAAAAATGTTGCACTGCACAGGTGCCCCCAGTGTGTACATTTAGGACACTTGGAGTATACTGGAAATGTTAAGAGAGTGTTCTGTTAATTATAACTCTTTGCTATAGCTTAAGGTGATTTAAAGTAGATTACCTGTATGTGGGGTAACCTGTGCAACTAGCTTTAGCTACTGGTCTTGGCACGATAATAGCCTGTGTTAGCCACGGATAAGCCAAAGGCGTATTTATAATGAGTGCAGGGTGAATAAATAGGTCCAAGGGAGCCCACACCACACACCCTGCACCCATTTATTCAATGCTTTCCTCACCAGAGTCCCACCTCGGCGGTAGCGGTGCTGTACAAATCAAATGGTGCAGCGTGCAGCGGCCATTTTCCCGGCAGTTTGCCTATGCGCAGTAGGGAAATCGCCACGGAGACGGCTGCCGCGCCATTTCCACGGTGACCTGCACATATGCAGTAGACTCTGGCAGAGCGCTAAAGTCTACTAGTGCCCAGAGTCTACTGTACTGTACTGCTGCGCTCAGTGCGCTGCCGGCCGCCGGGTAGCCCGCTCCTCTCTTAATACGCCCCTGGGAGAAGCCCTATCTCTGGAGAAAACAACCACACAATCAGTCATTTGTACCAACTTCAGAGACAGCTATAAATCATATCCCCCGCCATCTTTCTCTGCAGTGCAGCAGCACATGTTAAACACTTGTAATGCATACTTGCCGACATTCAGCTCCCTCCTTCCGGGAGGGAGCTGAATGCCTGCATTCTGTGGGGGGCGTGGCCGGGCTATGATGCCGTTTTGGGGGCGGGGCTGGGGGGCGTGACTGCACAATCGCATCATCGTGGCCCCGCCCCCTCTTCACAATGCCGGAAAAGAGGCATTGTGAAGCAGGGGGCGGAGCCACGATGACGCGATTCAGCGCGAATCGCGTCATCGGGCCCCCCCGCAGTGGGGTTTTTTACTAGTAGTCTGGGGGGGTAGGCGGCACCCGGGAGGCTTGCCTGCCTTTCCGGGGGGTCGGGAGCGGCACCCGATATTCGGGAGGTTCCCGACCAAATCGGGAGGGTAGGCAAGCCTGTTGTAATACCCACACTGGACTACAACCCTTCATAGTAACACATACTATATCTGATGGTGTTACATGCATAGGAGTACCACTTATTTTTATTTACACATTAAACACTGTTAAAATAAGACAACACAAAAAAACCCTGGTGTTAAAATGGTCAGTAATACTAATGATGTTCTTCAAATATCATTAAAAGGGATGTAGTGAGGATCCCGAAAGTCAGAATGCAGCCAGTCACAATAAGGACAGATTCCGGAGGTGAGTATTAGGGTTAGGCTTAGGGTTAGGCACTACTAGGGCATACTTGCTAACCCTCCCTGAATAGTAGCAATCTCCCTGTCTCCCTGAAGAGTCTAGCAATCTCCCTGATTGCACCTTACCCCCATTATGTAGCTGTTATATACCTGGAAAAAAATGAAATCAGATGTATATACATTCAAATGGGATCATTAGTATAATTTTGCTGCACAGGTTGTAAGGTACAATGGCCCTCATTCAGACCCACTCGCAAGCGGGCGCACGTACGTTAGGCGTACGTACAAAAATATTTAAATTCAATGGCTCGCTCGTATTTTCGTTCGCATCTAAAATTCCTCCCTAAACTCTGACGACCCCTCCTCTAACTAACGAGCGTACGAAATAGCGAGCATACATCCCCGAAATGGCTTGAAAGGAACGCACGCACAAGTATAAACAGGAAGTGGCCTTGTCAGATGTCGATTACCTCCTTTATTCTGCCTACCTCCATCAATCGTATCATGCCAATCAATGTATCAATTAGCTTAATTGTTTGGTTTTTTTCAACACAATGCAAGAAACTTTACTCTTGTCCGTGTTTGTGTTTACCCGCAGAATACGTACGGATGAAACATTCGCTTTTATTGTTCAAAAAACATGTGAACCACAATTAAACAATTGTTCTATTGCTGTGGATCCCCGCATATTTCCCTGGGTTCATTTCTTTATTTAAATTTGCTTACGCATGTCACTGCATCAAGCCTATCATAACTCTCCAGAGATTTCTGGCCCTGTCGAACACATGACTCATACACTAACCAATAAAATTGCTCCTGTTAATTTCCAAAATACATTAGCCAATCAGAAAATTTTTACACACTTTATCAAAAATGATTTTTAAGAAAAACACCATTGCCATCATGAGAGCCTCCGCATTCACCAGGCGCGAGCTGCTGGTGCTTACGGAGGTCATGGATCGCCGGATCACCAGCCAACCTCAACCCATCACCAACCGGCAGAAGCGCTCCGCGTATGCGGAGGCACGGTCCCGCCTGCGGTCCTTCGGCTCACGCCGCAACATCGGGCAGCTGGAGCGCAGGTGGTCCGACCTGCAACGGCGAACGCCCCGCTTGCTGGCATGCTTTCGCATGCAGATCCTGGAAAGTAAGTGTTATGTATTGTGGTTTTAATGTTTGTGTTTGTGGGGCAAACTGCGTGTGCATGTTTTCCTGTCTGTCCTATTTATTATTTGTACTCATATCTGCGTGTGCATGTTTTCCTGTCTGTCCTATTTATTATTTGTACTCATATCTGCGTGTGCATGTTTTCCTGTCTGTCCTATTTATTATTTGTACTCATATCTGCGTGTGCATGTTTTCCTGTCTGTCCTATTTATTATTTGTACTCATATCTGCGTGTGCATGTTTTCCTGTCTGTCCTATTTATTATTTGTACTCATATCTGCGTGTGCATGTTTTCCTGTCTGTCCTATTTATTATTTGTACTCATATCTGCGTGTGCATGTTTTCCCTCTATTTCTGATTTATTCATTCTACTCCTATTTGGCTTATTTTTTGGGTTGTTTTTTTTTTTTAGTTTTGGTCCCCGGATTTGTCCATAAACTAACCGCAATTTCTTTGACATATTTTAGGGGGACAGCCAAGACTCCGCCGTCACCGTCCGTCCAGACGGCGTTCCCGGCCACTATCCCCAACCCCCAGCCAACACTCCACCCCAAATCTTTCCCCTATTCCCCACTCCTCCCCATCCTTCCCAGACCCTCTCCCGGAAATGTCGGGCCTCCTTCCCCTCCGTCCCACTTCCCCCTCTCCTCCACCCACCCCTCTTCCAATTACCCCCTCCCCGGAGTCCATCATAACTCCTCCCCATTCTTTGGGGAATGACGGATCCTCCGAGGAGGATCATGGAGGCATTTCCGGAGCTCCCGTTTTGGCTCCCGGTATGTTTTTATTTTGTTTTTTTTTAAAGCACAAACTGTTTGTATGTAATCATGTGTCGTGCCTTTCTTCGTGTTTTTGTGGCTTGACTTTTGGTGATTTTGCAGTTTGCCTTTACCTCTTCCTGGTGATTTCAACATACACATATCACACCTGTGGGAATTTGTACATAGGCCTTGTATTTTTGGCAGCACCCCCTTTTTTTTTTTTTTTTTAGGTTTAGGAGTGATTTCGTTGTGTTTTTGTTTTTTTAATGTGGATTCCCTATTGTTGTATTAACCCACACACTTTTTCTCACCCACAGAGGAACAGAGGCGTCGGCAAGAGGTGGCGGATTGTGTTGGCCAGATGCGCCAACATGTAATTGGCATTCTGGTGGCCCTCGACCGGCTGTCTGGCCTCCTTCGCCAGTAGTTTTTTTATTTTTGTTAACTTTTCAAAATAAATTTATTCAGACAAATATACGTTCTGGCTCATTTTTTAAATCCAAAACCAAGATAGTTTAGCATGACATAAGTAGACTGTTCCTGCAAGGATTTCCCTTTTTTAAAAGTTAGATTGTGTTTTGTCTTTGTA
This sequence comes from Taudactylus pleione, assembly GCA_031769625.1. Taxonomy (NCBI): domain Eukaryota; kingdom Metazoa; phylum Chordata; class Amphibia; order Anura; family Myobatrachidae; genus Taudactylus; species Taudactylus pleione. The sequence continues at coordinate 7,438,315 of JAUIMM010000300.1, forward strand.
TGTCAAACAGACACAAGAAACACATAACAGTAACAATGTCATTTCCCTTTTTGGGTGTAGTGTCAATTACATATTTCTACATTTTACAGGTTCCTAGTTGGTGCGCAAGCTGCTTAGGCCAATCCCAAGGTTGGGCCAGGCTTCCTTTTGGTGTGGGTTGGGAAGCTGAAAACATATTTCAGTTTAGCTCAACTGGCGTCAGTACTGGATTACCCCTTAGTCAAATGTAACTTGTGTTAACCTGGTTACACTTGCTGTTAACGTCCCAAAAAAGGAAGACCATTTCACTCTCCAAACATTTATTCACAACATAACAGAAAAAACAAAGTGGTCACTCCCAAAAAAAGAACACAGTGATAAATTCAAATACAACACATACCAAGAAATAATTAAATAAAAACAAAAAATCAAGAACTGGTTGACGAAGGACCATGCCAACATGATTCCACAAACATGGCGTTGCGATATGGGTTCCAGAATATATGCCCAAAAGGACCAGATCCAGGTTTGGTAAGGGTAGCAGGAAGTAGTGAGCGTTGGAGTGCCAAAGATTATGTGAACAAACAGAAGATGGTGAGAAAAAAAACACAAAATTAGATGTTCGCAAACAAACACAAACACATTAGGTATAAACACTGTAGTTTTGTTACAACTTACCTAAAAAATCTGGCCACCACATCATCGCGTATGGCCCCCCCACATACTGACCTCCGACCAACCTCGGGGGGGCCATCCTCAGGTAAGGCATCCTCTGGCTGCATTGGGACACCACTCCTTATGGCAATGTTGTGAAATATCCCACACAGGACCACAATTTTAGACACCATATCCGGCACATACATGAGCTCGCCACCAGAGCGGTGGAGGCATCTGAATCGGCCTTTTAAAAGGCCGATACAGCGCTCCACCACTTGCCTGGTGGCTGTAAGTGCGGAATTATACGCACTTTGTGGCCCTGGTGTGGGAGCCAAATAAGGAGTGAGCAGCCAGGACATGCAAGGGTATCCACTGTCTCCTGTGAAAAAAAATAGACAACATCAGGAACACTGTGTATCAAGCTTAACATTGTTATGTACTAAAGGTCTCCACTTACTCAGAAGCCACGCATCACCAGCTTGTAGGTTGGTTAATTTCTGCCATATCCCTGATTGCCGGATGACGAAGGAGTCATGAGCACTTCCTGGTAATTTAGCATTCAGGGACAGGATCTGGAGGGAGGCATCACATACCACCATTACATTCAGGGAGTGATAGTGTTTACGGTTTCTAAATATTGCCTCCAGCCGTGCTGGAGGCTGAAGTGGTATGTGAGTACCATCCACAACCCCTATGATGTGTGGGAAGCCAGCTATTTGGTAAAAATTGGCCTTGGCCACACTAAGGGCACCCATATCCAAAGGCATTTTAATAAAATGATGGAGGTGCTTGAAAAGTGCCTCCATCACTGCCCTCAGGATCCGGGAAAAGGAGGATTGGGAGATGCCCGCCACTATTCCCACCGTTGTTTGAAACGATCCTGAGGCACAGAAATGTAACACCGCCATAAATTGCGTCAGTGGTGGTATTGCTGTTGGACTGTCAATTTGCCGCTCAAGATCACTTTCTATTAATGAGAGAGTGTCTATGATGATTTTGGGAGGTAGACGGTAGCGTCTTAAAACCTCATCATCGGGCATTCCAAAAAGGGTGACACGTGTTCGAAATATCTGGGGCCTTGCATGCCTACGATGCCTACGCCTGGGACGAGTTTGAGGTTGGTCGTCTTCCGGGAGCAGGGCCAGAACAATTCGCCCCAGATCTACCTGAAATTCAAAGTTTACAATGTAAGGCTTTTGAGCCACCCCAAAAGTAACATAAAACAACTTAGCTTTATGATACCATCCATAGCTGCTTACATGCCGGGGTATTGTCATGATACGTATAAACTGTAAAAAAAGCCAAAAATGAGACATCAAAAATTTAGAGGGTGATTTTATGTTTGTCAAATTGGTGCAAGCCAACACATAAAATAGGCGAAACACACATTTGGCCATCGATCAAAACGACATTGCACACCGTACGTCAAATAGGGGTCAAATGGACCCCAAAAATGGAAAAGGGAAAAGCAAAACTGGTTTACATGATGAATAAGCCTCGAAAAATGCGTTAATTATTTCGCAAATGCAAGTCACTACACCAACAGTCAAAAATGCGTTAATTATTTCGCAAATGCAAGTCACTACACCAACAGTCAAAAATGCGTTAATTAGTTCGCAAATGCAAGTCACTACACCAACAGTCAAAAATGCGTTAATTAGTTCGCAAATGCAAGTCACTACACCAACAGTCAAAAATGCGTTAATTAGTTCGCAAATGCAAGTCACTACACCAACAGTCAAAAATGCGTTAAATAGTTCGCAAATGCAAGTCACTACACCAACAGTCAAAAATGCGTTAATTAGTTCGCAAATGCAAGAAAAATAATGGACTTACCAAAATCGAATATATAAGATTTCCCTCAAAAAGGTCTTTGGGTCCGAAAGCCAAAACAAACTAAAATAGATGAAATTAGTGTTAAAAAAAATATATAAAACAAAAAACCAGAAGTAGACACCAATTGGCCACAAATTAGACTGCACAAAACTTACCAAATCAGGAAACGATGGCAAAAAAACCCCCCAAAAAATGCGAATGGAAAACCAAAACAACTGTAGCAAACCAAAAAAAATACAAACACCGCCAAATCCTCCAACCGCAAACAACCAAATCCAACCAACTTAACCGCCAACAATCCAACAACGCAACCTCGACTCCACACACACCAAGCCATAAATAGTGTTTATTTTCCCGCACAAATTAAGGATGAATCATAGGGACGCACAATCAATGATGCGGCCGCAAACTAAGGACGCATGTATAAATACGTCACGAAATCACATTTAATTTCTGGTTGATTTCATTCTGGAAGCAGAGACATGGCTTCAGACCAGGGAAACAATGGCCAAAATTCCGGCGGTAAGGCCTTCATGCATTTTGTCTCAATGATTCTTTTAAAACATAATATTGTGCAAGTTGTGAAGTGGCTAAATCTGCATATTTACCCAAATAGGTGAGGAGGATGACATGGAAGAGACTGCTGGCCCCAGTCAACCCGCCAAAGCTGCCAAAAAAAAAAGGCAGCCACATTTCACAAGCAAGGAGATGGAGGTTTTGATCCAGAAGTGCGTTGACATCCTGCCCCAGGCAGCCAGGAATATGAGCCAAAGCCAGAAGTGGAGAATGTGGGAGGAGGTCGCCGTTGCTGTCAATAGGGTGGGTGATTATGTCCGTCTAGCCCGGGATGTCAAACGGCGGTAAGTAAACACTTTCCCATCCTATAAACAAACACCATTGTAAAAAAAAGGATAATGGTTCCAATTTCATTCCACAGATGGGCAGACTTCAAATATCGTCTCAAGCAAAAACTTGCCGACAGGGCTAGGCATGCAAGGGGGACAGGTGGGGGTCCCACCCCTGTGTCATTGGAGTTGACAGACTTAGAAGAGCTGGCACAGGGGTGTGTGCAGGCTGTGGAGGTGTTTGGCGTGTCCAACATGGATACGGACATGCCAGACTTTGCGGCTCCTCATGTTGGCCAAGGTAAGTCTTGTGATGTCACCAACTCTGAAATGCTATTGTGCCAATATGTAGATTCTAATGTGAGTCTTTTTGCATTTTTCCTAACAGAGACAGAGGCGGATGAGTCTGCTCCAGAGGGGAGCCTTGGCCGCAGAATTTCTGCTGGCTCTGCAGGGGAGGAACCAGTACATCCGGCTGAGGACCCTGCAGAAGCCAGTCCAGGGCGTGCCCCCTCGCAGGCAGTGGGCCTCCTCACAGAACTCAATTTTAAATCGGATTTCCATACGGAGATTCTGCAGAGGATTGACGCCAGTCTGATACGGGTGGCTGAGGCCCTGGAGCAAAATGCTGCGGCCAACGTGACCATTGCTCAGGCCCTGGCGGAAAATACCAGGGCCAACATCCGCATCGCCGATGCCCTGGAGCAGCTCGTTCGCCAGCACATGGTGGAGCCGACCTCCCTTCCTGCCGGAACATCCGGATCCTCCACCTCTGGCACAACATCAGCCAATCCTCCAAATGTGCCTAGCCCTGTGCCTAGTCCAGAGGCCACAACATCTGCCTCTGGACAGGCCAGCCCGATGGCATCCCGGACCCGGTCTGGCGCCCACCCTCACCCAGCTAAACGGGCGAGAAAACGGTGACAGCAATGGCGACTTTTCCCACACTCCTTCTGTGCTTGGCTCATATTCCTTTCTGGTCAAAACTTCCCTCTCCTTTCTTGTGAAATGTTTTTAATTTTGGTATTTACGTTTATATTACCAGTTATGGCTTTTTTTTTTTTTTTTACAAATATCTTTGCCACAAAAAAAAGGCAACAAAATATTAGGCCAATTTGTTTGTGTTTAAACAATAAATTTAAAACAAAAAACTGACATTGTATTGTGACATTATTGTACAAATGGGTTACATTTAATCCTGGCCCTAAAGGCAAAAACTGACCCTCTTAAAAAAAAAAAAGGCCTCTTTAAGGAACGTTTAAAAAATCACATAGCGATGCAAATTCCACAGTAAACCAAAAAAAAGGGGAGCTAATTAAAACATGATGACATTATTGTTACAATAGGCCATAACCAACAAATTGTGGCCAAAATAAAACACCAAAAATGTACGCTAATTGATTGTGTAATCATGACATTAGCAGCTCTGATTTCCACCTGCGTACGCTTTTGTGCTATCCCAATAAACTGCTTTCCAAACACATACCAAGCCGGTTTTCAATCCAACACTAATTACTTTACTGACCAGCCGCGATTAATCGCAGCACCATCGTTGAGTCCCGGGACGGAGGAGAAGGCCATCGCCAATGTGGTCGAGTAATCCTGACCCTAAGCTGTGCGAGCATTTTGAAGGGAAAGCGGATGTTCCAGTGACGTATGAGACGGTCCGAACACATTTGACGTTCGCATCTGCTAATGTATGTACGCCCCAAAAACGCCTCGCCACGCCTGCGTTTTTTCATCTCCACCCCCGTCAACACCCAAAAACGCCCTGTTCTGTCAATCACATTTGACATGTCACTTCCTGTACGCTATTTTAGGAACGAGAGAAAAAAAGCTCGCAATCTGCCGTACGCACATGCGCAGTGTAACACCGACGCATGCGCGGTTAGTCAACATCGGAACGCAACGAGCGTACTGTTGTTAACGTGCGGCTCTGAATGAGGGCCAATGATCCCTATGGCTACATGCATTTTCTGAAAAGTATCAGTCTGCTTTAATCAACAAGTAGATCTTAATAAATGCTTTGGGGCTCATTCACATTTGGATGTAATCAATTTTATATCCAACGCCCCTCCAATGTTGTGCTCACACGGGAGATTTTTATTTTATTTTATTGTATACCTGTAATAATAATAATACATTCTAAAGCGAATGGTGTAAAGGTACAATGCAATGGGAAAGGCAGTTTGACAGGGACTATTGGGAGGGGAAATCAGAACCTTGCCTAGAGCCACACGGCTTAATGTAGCTCTGGGTCTTCCTATGAAACAATGTGATATTACAGCTGTTATTGTGTCGCACTGAGTGCCCAAGAGGTGGAGAATTCCACTGTGTAATCTGGGGGAAGTTGTACAAATGAGGATGATCGCTATAAAGCTATATTTGGAATTATCTTTGCACCGATGTGCCTGTGAGGCGGACTGAGGCAGATTTTGGTGAAGAAGCACAATAGGGAATAAATTAAAAAATGCACATTTTTTATTTTTTTTTGCTGCAAATGTCTAAAGCACCAGTTCCATCTATATATATATATATATATATATATATATATATATATTCTGTGTTTAAAGACCAGTGCAAAAAATTGAGTCACTGTAGCCTCCAACTAACTATTTAACATTTATGGGTCTATACATCACCTTATACAAAGCAGGTGAAAAATAAAAAAATTGTTCACCTACTTTTGTAGAAATTAAGTATCGGGGCTATTCATTATAAAAATAATGCAGAAGATATCACACATATCTCCTGTTCACCTTTCAATCCCGATCTGTCCCGTTGTCCCCAAACACTAGTATTCGAACCAAATTCATCCATCTCCGACAATATTTTCAGAGTTTCAGTGCGGGAACATTTGCGATCTTCAAGCTCCTACAATATTTTCGGAGTTTGATTGCGGGAACATTCACCATCTTCAGATGGCATTTGCTCTTACGCCCCCGCTCCTTCCCTATGGGGCATACCCGGGACTCCTATGGGAAGGAGTCCCGGGTTGCGAAGAGAGGTCCTTTCAGATCCCTCTGCCCCTGTTCAGCTAATTCCGCTGGACACCGGGTCTATGTGCGCCTGAGTGATGTCCAGGTTACAAAGGCGCACTACAAATGCGCCCAGGTACATTGTGGCTGATTGCACCACAAACGTTTGCACACATCACGTCATGCGATTCCCTGTGCCTACATATGCTACGATAGGGCGTGCACTGCGGCCGCACAGTACATTTCTATGGGGGCGCGGTTGCTCCTAGCGGCAACAACATAGCTGGGCATAGCTGTATGTTGAGTTTCACTGCTTCGCTGCAGTGAAGAACATCACAGAGATAGCTGGTTTTCAGATCCGCTATCTCCGCACCGGAGCAATGTTGAATTGCTCCGGTGATTTTTTATAAAGTTGGATACTTAATAATCGAAGGTCACTCAGCCCCTGATAACATAAGGGATAGGCCACTAATGCAATAATCACCAGAAAAAAGTTACATAGAATTTTGCCACTTTTCACACCTCGTAAAAATATCATTCAGAGACAATAAATGTGATAACCCTCTTTCGCCATTTGGTGCGCTCCACTTTTGTGAAAGTTAGAAATTAACTATTAAATAGTTTAGGAAAACTGAAAGTGGAGGGAAAATGTCCAGGTAGTTGTGTAAATTAGAGGGAAATATTGTTATATATTATTATCTAGAATAAACGATGATAATTGCTGGTTGAGGTTTTATCTTCTTTACCAGCTTATACAAAACAAATTATATATTATGAAAAGAAATGAGAAGTGGCCACGACCTAATATTAATGGGGCCATGCCTCTAGTCCTACTTCTTTGGTTTGAAATGTTGGAAGGTGTGTACAGTATATGGGTAATTTGTAACAAACATTAAGCGTCATGGTGCCCATGTAGAATGTAGCCGTTTGTACGGGCCCCTATGTACCATCCAATGGTGAAAAATGTATATAACACATGTAACTTTGGCAAGGAAGATGGCCCCCCTAAGCTCTGTGCCCCATAGCAGCAGCACGCCTTGCACCTATGGTAGTTATCCAGGTGCTTGGAGATATATGTGCATTAGGGAGGTTAAAAATGGTCACTCCTTTTCAGCAGGGATGGGAGGGGCATAATGCATACTTGCCGCCAATCAGCTCCCTCCTTCCGGGAGGGAGCTGAATGTCTGCATACAGCGGGGGGGCATGACTCAGTATGGGGGCGGGGTCAGGGGTGTGACCACATGATCGTATCATCGTGGCCCCACCCCCTCTTCACAATGCTGAAAATAAAGGCATTGTGAAGCAGGGGGTGGAGCCACAATGAAGAGATTCAGCGCGAATCGCGTCATCGGGCCCCACCGCTGCGGGGGTTTCTAGTAGTAGTCCGGGGGGGTAGGCGGCAGCCGGGAGGTTTGTCTGCCTTTCCGGGGGGTCGGGAGTGACACCCGATATTCGGGAGGCTCCCGACCAAATCGGGAGGGTAGGCAAGCCTGGCATAATGTAAACTTGGGGCAATACACTATGACATACAGCAATGTGAACTGGGGGCACGATCTTAATACTCATTTTCTTAGTGATGAAAAAATCTTCCTTATGAACAAATTTTTTTGTGCCTCCTTTCATAATAATTTTTAGATTGCACTCCAAGGAAAACGTTTAGCTGTCTCTGCTATATAGTGTGGACTTTGCGACAGGGGAAAAATTAAATCACTTTACAATATTTTTTTTCCTGTTCATTTAATTGTTCAGCCTGGCTTTTTATCTAGTGGCAGAAGAGTCTAAAAGCAGAAGATCCTTGGAATATTGCAGTAGGATCCAGTCTATTGTTCCTTTAGTTAGTATATTGGATTAATTATAGATACTAATACTGATTTTATATTTGTAGAGTATAAAGATAATGGGTGTAGCTTATGTGAATGCTCATTAAGCAAAGTCTGTTTAAACAGGGATGAACATAATCAGTGCTGTAGCCGTTGACATGACCGGTAATGGAATAAAATCTCCCATCTTATACATAAACAAGTAGATATTATTATAGGCAGTGTTACTGAATATGATCGCTATGGAGAACAAGAAAATCTTTATTAATGGTAATAAATAGAAAGAAAGAAAGAAATGTTACACAGCAATATAATGTGAAACAGAATTTCACTTCGCGTTTATAAATTACTATTATGCTGTATCTTTGATTGTTAAGATTTTATCTCTCCTTATACTGTACAATTAGAGCCAGTGATACTAATGAATATGTTACCGGTATCCAGCATTACTGTCCCCTCCAGCTCGGTCTGGTGAGGTCCAGCAACGATCTCCTTCCACAGCGTCATCTTCTTCTCCATTGCTGGCAGCCTGGCGCTGGTAGCGACGCGTTTCTGTGTCATCTACATGACACTTTCACCCTGCGGGGACCCGCCAGTGCCGGTAATGGGAATCGCATTGCTGTCGCCATCGGAAGATGGCGAGAGCAATGCAGTGACAAACAGAGGTAATCTTAGATTACCACTGTTGTTAGATATTGAAATGATGACATCAGCGCAGGGGCGTATTTATAGTGGGTGCAAGGTGTGCGGTCCAGGGGGGCCCACACACTGCACACCCTGCACCCATTTAAAATATACTTACCTCTCTGTCGGCCTGACGCTGTCTGCTGAGCTGCAGATTCACGTATGCGCAGTAGAAATGTCCCAGGAACGCGGCACGGGCACCATGTTACCGGTGACCTGCGGGTGGCCATTGCCAGAGTCTACTGCACCACCGGAGAAGAGGGGGCCCGATCAGAGCCTGCACACGGGCCCCCTCCTCTCTTAAAGCGCCTCTGCATCAGCGAGTGCTAAAGGCGTTATGTATCATTGATAACTGGAGCCCCAAGGACCTGATTCCAAGTCGCAAACAAGACTGAACCTGGCCACGTCTAATGATTTTTAGCAAATGGCAAATGCCTTCCAGGCCACATTCACATCTTTGAGGACTTGGCTCTTTCTCTGTGCCTGCTAAATGAGCATTTCTGGGTGACAGTAATGCACATTTACGCAAAAGAACCAGTTTGTGGGTATGTCGGGGTGTGCCTTTGGCAAATTCAGATGAACTCCTGCACCTAGCATGGGGTATATGTAAGTGCCAATGATAATGATTACTCTCGCGGACAGAAGACCGAGTTGGGCAATCACATAGATGCTTATAGTCACATTAGCATTGCGCTCACTTTCCATTTGCAGCGGACGCCCAGAGTTGCGTTTGCATTAATTGCAACTCAGAATCAGGACCTAAATACTCTATGTATATACAATATTTGTAAACACAGGTAAACACCATGGTTAGGTTTTCAGTATTCTCACTAGGCTGTTTCACAGGGAATCGATATGGGATGCCGGCATACGGGATCCCGGCTGTCAGAATTCCGACACCGGCACCCTGACATGGCTAGCATACCGACACTTGTCGGTTGGTCGCACACCTTGCACCCATTATAAAGATGCCAATGCCCCTAGTGCCTGAACTTAACCTCCCCACACCTTAAACGTAACCCTCCCCCTTCATGCCTAACCCTGACCCTCCACCTAGTGCCTAACCCTGCACCATAACCCTACCACCCCTACCCCGCTACTTACCTTCGGTCGGGATGTCGGCACCGGGATTGTGATAGGCATCAGGATTTCAACATCAGTAATATCAATGCCGGCATCGCGGCTGCTAGGATACTGACTGTATCCCATTTCACAGTGGCACCCCGTCTCCCACTGTGTCTCTTCCTGTTGGGGTAGTAGAGGGTGAAGAGATGTAGTCTTCTTGCCTGATTACTGGCCCTCTCCTGTCTGTCTGTGAGTGTGTGTGTGTGTGCTTTGTCCTTCCCCTGCCCACAGTGGCTCTGATGGGGGCTCCAGCTGGCAATCTGCCACTGCAAAGTGGCACCTGGCTGCCAAGAAACCATCCTCTCTGCTGTTCCCACTGACCCCCAATGTACCACCTGTAGTAAGAGTGGCGGGGGGTCTGCATCAATTTTATTGGTGGGGGTCCTCACAACAAATGAAATGCTATTTTTCAATAACAATGAGCGCATAGAAATATCATGAAAAATCCATATTTAATATAAAGAATGCATACATATACATATAAATAAAAAGTAGTATTGCACAATATACACTTCTAAACAGTCTAATACATGTTATAAATGTTATAATTTTTTATACTAATTAGTAAAAAATGTGCTGATAAGAAAGTCCAATTTGGGGGCAGCCATTTTGTGTCCTTATTTAATAATCAAACTTCAATAGCCATTAATAGAATGTTTCATCTTTGTCTCCAGAAAATAGTACCAGCTAACGTACTGTATAACCAATCAGCTCCTAACTACCATGTCACAGGCTGGGCTTGAAAAATGACAGTTAGGAGCTGATTGGTTAGTACTTTATTTCCGTTCACTTTATCTCCATCCAAGGCTTAGTAAATAGACCCCATGTGGAGTTGCATCTCTATTCTCGCACCCTCTCTCCGGTATCAAATTTGTAATACCTTCCATGTTCCATCACACCACCTGGTACTTCCTCCAACTCCTTGATAATAATCCTCCACTTTCTGTTCCCTCAACAAGATTTGGTGTTCCTTTTTTTCCCCTCATTTTTTGACATGGGAGAGATCTTGGGTTTTATACTTTAATTTTAATAAATTTATCTTTTTTTCTCCTTGCATTATGTCAAGTAAAGAATCCTGTTGTGATTCATGGCATCTTAGTGACCCATTTTTACTACTGTGTATCTAATATTTTTATATGTCTAGTTTCTTTCTCTAACCATATTACTCACTAGCTGGGTTACCCAGCGTTGCCCAGGTTGAAGACTGGACCCTGAAGTACACGCGCAGCCTATAGATTGCCTTCACCTATAACCCCATTCCATTGATCCTGAAAAGGACCCCACTGTTTGCTAACATACATGCAAACAGTGGCGTAAGTACTGTAGGTGCAAGGGGTGCAGTTGATACGGTGCCCAAGCTGCCTCTGTGGCCCGCCACCCCCCTGCTACTAGTCAAACACACACAAGGTGGGCTAGGTGTCAGCGGTGTTGATTTGGTGTCAGTCTGCAGGCTGATTACAGCTGGCTCACTGGCAGACAGACACGGAAAGATAGCGCCGCCGGTCGTGTGGCAATCAGAGCTTGTGGACTGGCAGCCAATCAGCAGTGGCGGCTTCTGATTGGCAGCTGGTCCGCAAGCTCTAAATGGCCCGTGACTGGCGCCAGATTCTAATTGCGTCGGCACTGTCTGTTCACATGTCTGCAACTGCCTGCCTGTAATTAGCTGGCGGCTTGGCACCAAATCCACACCTGCTGGCTGCTGATGGCACACAGGGGGAAGCGAGAGGCTGCTGAAGGGACACGGGGAGGTGTGTAAGGGGCATTACTGTGTGGCTTAATGTAATAAGGGGCATTAATGTGTGGCATAATGTGTAAGGGGCACTACTATTGTGTGGAATAATGTGTTATACGGGACACTACTACTATTGCATATTCTGTAAAGGGCATTACTGTGTGGTATAATGTGTAAGGGGCATTCCTGTGTAGTGTAAGGGGCATTCCTGTGTAGTGTAAGGGGCATTACTGTGTGGCATAATGTATAAGGGGAACTACTACTACATGGCGTAATATATATAAATGGGGGGGCATTTTAAGATCTTGCTATGTGACCTCCAAAGTTCTAGTTACGCCCTTGCATGCAAACACAGGGCCTGATTCAGCAAGGATCGCTATTTTGCTAATATGCACGCAACACAGTTGCTAATATCAGCGGTGATATGCAAATAATTGCATTCACATTGCGATCGCAGCCTGACATAAGGTTGCCCACATCTTACACACATCCGTATACTGTGTAGGGGTGAGCGGGTTCGGATTTCTGAAATCCGAACCCCCCCGAGCCCCCCCGATCCGAGTCCGATCCGAGTCAGGCTCGACTTTTCCCGCCTGACTCGGATCTGAAATCGAGGCAAAACGTCATCATCCCGCCTTCCGAGTCTCGCGGGTTTTGGATCCTATATAAGGTACCCGCGTCGGCGCCATTTTCTCACTCGGCTGTGGACAGTGAAGAGGGAGGGTGGGAGTTAGGGCTGTGTAGTGTAGTGTAGTGTAGTGTAGTGTAGTGTAGTGCTGCTGTTGTCCACTACTTCAAAGTCCATAGGGGCTGGCTGTGTTGTGCTGTGCTGCTGTTGTTAATAGGGGCTGTGTCCACTACTTCAAAGTCCATAGGGGCTGGCTGGACTGTGTTGTGCAGTCAGTTCTCCATAGGGGCTGTGTCCACTCCAAAGTCCTGTGCAGTGTCCCAGTCCTAAAGGAGTGCTGTAGTGTTGTCCAGGGGGTGCTCTGTCCATCAGGGGTGCTCCCCCCAAGTGCTAAAAAAATAATATATTTTCTGTGTTTGTGAATTGTGTGCGCAGTAGCCGCACGTGCATCAACAAAGTAGTGCCAAGCGTGCGCCTGTGTCATAAGTAAAGGGCCGGCTGGCTTGACCGTTAAAGGGTGCTGTAACCCCCGAAAGTACACTCCAGTCCAAACCAAAAAAAAATTATTTTCTGTGTTTGTGAATTGTGTGCGCAGTAGCCGCACGTGCATCAACAAAGTAGTGCCAAGCGTGCGCCTGTGTCATAAGTAAAGGGCCAGCTGGCTTGACCGTTAAAGGGTGCTGTAACCCCCGAAAGTACACTCCAGTCCAAACCAAAAAAAAATTATTTTCTGTGTTTGTGAATTGTGTGCGCAGTAGCCGCACGTGCATCAACAAAGTAGTGCCAAGCGTGCGCCTGTGTCATAAGTAAAGGGCCGGCTGGCTTGACCGTTAAAGGGTGCTGTAACCCCCGAAAGTACACTCCAGTCCAAACCAAAAAAAAATTATTTTCTGTGTTTGTGAATTGTGTGCGCAGTAGCCGCACGTGCATCAACAAAGTAGTGCCAAGCGTGCGCCTGTGTCATAAGTAAAGGGCCGGCTGGCTTGACCGTTAAAGGGTGCTGTAACCCCCGAAAGTACACTCCAGTCCAAACCAAAAAAAAATTATTTTCTGTGTTTGTGAATTGTGTGCGCAGTAGCCGCACGTGCATCAACAAAGTAGTGCCAAGCGTGCGCCTGTGTCATAAGTAAAGGGCCGGCTGGCTTGACCGTTAAAGGGTGCTGTAACCCCCGAAAGTACACTCCAGTCCAAACCAAAAAAAAAATTATTTTCTGTGTTTGTGAATTGTGTGCGCAGTAGCCGCACGTGCATCAACAAAGTAGTGCCAAGCGTGCACCTGTGTCATAAGTAAAGGGCCGGCTGGCTTGACCGTTAAGGGTGCTGTAACCCCCGAAAGTACACTCCAGTCCAAACCAAAAAAAAAAATTATTTTCTGTGTTTGTGAATTGTGTGCGCAGTAGCCGCACGTGCATCAACAAAGTAGTGCCAAGCGTGCGCCTGTGTCATAAGTAAAGGGCCGGCTGGCTTGACCGTTAAAGGGTGCTGTAACCCCCGAAAGTACACTCCAGTCCAAACCAAAAAAAAATAATTTTCTGTGTTTGTGAATTGTGTGCGCAGTAGCCGCACGTGCATCAACAAAGTAGTGCCAAGCGTGCGCCTGTGTCATAAGTAAAGGGCCGGCTGGCTTGACCATTAAAGGGTGCTGTAACCCCCGAAAGTACACTCCAGTCCAAACCAAAAAAAAATTATTTTCTGTGTTTGTGAATTGTGTGCGCAGTAGCCGCACGTGCATCAACAAAGTAGTGCCAAGCGTGCGCCTGTGTCATAAGTAAAGGGCCGGCTGGCTTGACCGTTAAGGGTGCTGTAACCCCCGAAAGTACACTCCAGTCCAACCAAAAAAAAAATTATTTTCTGTGTTTGTGAATTGTGTGCGCAGTAGCCGCACGTGCATCAACAAAGTAGTGCCAAGCGTGCGCCTGTGTCATAAGTAAAGGGCCGGCTGGCTTGACCGTTAAAGGGTGCTGTAACCCCCGAAAGTACACTCCAGTCCAAACCAAAAAAAAATTATTTTCTGTGTTTGTGAATTGTGTGCGCAGTAGCCGCACGTGCATCAACAAAGTAGTGCCAAGCGTGCGCCTGTGTCATAAGTAAAGGGCTGGCTGGCTTGACCATTAAAGGGTGCTGTAACCCCCGAAAGTACACTCCAGTCCAAACCAAAAAAAAATTATTTTCTGTGTTTGTGAATTGTGTGCGCAGTAGCCGCACGTGCATCAACAAAGTAGTGCCAAGCGTGCGCCTGTGTCATAAGTAAAGGGCCGGCTGGCTTGACCGTTAAAGGGTGCTGTAACCCACAAAGTACACTCCAGTCCAAACCAAAAAAAAAATTATTTTCTGTGTTTAGCCGCACGTATATATCAAATCGATATAACATAAATGGAGGACCAAACTTTCTCCGATAAAAATAAAATAGAGAAAGATCAAGAACCACTTCCTCCTAGTGCTGAAGCTGCTGCCACTAGTCATGACATAGACGATAACATGCCATCAACGTCGTCTGCCAAGGCCGATGCCCAATGTCATAGTAGAGGGCACATACAATCCCAAATGGCAAAGTTCAGGAAAATGACCTTGAAAAAGACATTTAAATCAGCTGAAGAGAAACGTAAACTTGCCAATATGCCATTTACGACACGGAGTGGCAAGGAACGGCTAAGGTCGATCCCTAGTATGTTCATGACTAGTGGTTCAGCTTCACATGACGATGGAAGCCCTCCTCCCACTAAAAAAATCAAAAGAGTTAAGCTGGCAAAAGCACAGCGAAGAACTGTGCTTTCTAAGAAGATATCACAAATCCCCAAGGAGAGTCCAAGTGTGGTGGTGGTTGCGATGCCTGACCTTCCCAGCACTGGACGGGAAGAGGTGGCTCTTTCCACCATTTGCACGCCCCCTGCAAGTGCTGAAAGGAGCACCCACAGTCCACTTGCTGATATGCAAATTGAAGATGTCACTGTTGAAGTACAACAGGATGAGGATACTGGTGTAGCTGGCGCTGAGGAGGAAGTTGGCGAGGAGGATTCTGATGGTGATGTGGTTTGTTTAAATCAGGCTCCGGGGGAGACAGTTGTTGTCCGTGGGATGAAAAAGCCCATCACGGTCATGCCTGGGCAGAAGACCAAACATTCCACCTCTTTGGTCTGGCAATATTTCTATCCAAATCCGGACAACAACTGTCTTGCCATATGTACCATATGTAAAGGTGAAATAAGTAGGGGTAGGGACGTCAACCACCTAGGAACATCCTCCCTTATACGGCACCTGCAGCGCGTTCATAAAAAGTTACTGTCAAGTTCAGAAACTTTGGCTAAGACCGTAAGCAGTCCAGGGACACCTAAATCCCGTTGTCCTGTTGTATCCAAGCGCCTGCAAACCACACCGTCAACTCCCTCCTCGTCAATTTCCTCCTTAGTCAGGATCGGAAGTAGTCCTGCAGGCCATGTCACTGGCATGACTGACTCTCCTATCCGGGATTCCTCTGGAGGATCCTGCATTGCTACGCCTACTGCTGCCGCTGCTGCTGTTGCTGCTGCTGGGAGTCGTTCATCATCCCAGAGAGGAAGTAGGAACACCACTACTTTTACTAAACAATTGACCCTCCAACAGTCCTTAGCGAGGAGGATGAAGTACGACAGCAGTCATCCTGAAGCAAAACGTATAACTGAGGCCTTGACTGCTATGTTGGTGTTAGACGTGCGTCCGGTATCCGCCATTAGTGCAGTGGGATTTAGACAATTGATGGAGGTAGTGTGTCCCCGGTTCCAAATCCCGTCTAGATTCCACTTCACTAGGCAGGCGATACCGAGACTGTACAGAAACGTCAGAAAAAGTGTCCTCAGTGTCCTGAAAAATGCCGTTGTACACAATGTCCACTTAACCACGGACATGTGGACAAGTGGAACAGGGCAGACTAAGGACTATATGACTGTGACAGCCCACTGGGTAGATGTATCACCTTACGCAGCAACAGCAGCAGCGTCACCAGTAGCAGCATCTCAGAAATGCCAGCTCGTTACAAGGCAGGCTACGCTGTGTATCACCGGTTTCAGTAAGAGGCACACCGCCGACAACCTCTTAGAGAAACTGAGGGAAATCATCGCCCAGTGGCTTACCCCACTTAGACTCTCCTGGGGATTTGTGATATCTGACAACGCCACCAATATTGTGCGGGCATTACATCTGGGCAAATTCCAGCACGTCCCATGTTTTGCTCACACAATAAACTTGGTGGTGCAGAATTTTCTGAAAAGCGACAGGGGCGTGCAGGAGACGCTTTGGGTGGCCCGAAAAATTTCTGGCCACTTTCGCCATTCAGCGACTGCGTGCCGAAGACTGGAGCGCCAGCAAACACTCTTGAACCTGCCCCGCCATCACCTGAAGCAAGAGGTTGTGACGCGGTGGAACTCAACCCTCTATATGCTTCAGAGGATGGAGGAGCAGCAAAAGGCCATACAAGCCTATACATCCACCTATGACATAGGCAAAGGAGGGGGTATGCACCTGACTCAAGCGCAGTGGAGAATGATTTCCGTGTTGTGCAAGGTTCTCCAGCCCTTCGAACTTGCCACACGTGAAGTCAGTTCAGACACTGCCAGCTTGAGTCAGGTCATTCCCCTCATCAGGCTTTTGCAGAAGCAGCTGGAGAAAGTGAAGGAGGAGCTAAGACGGAGCGATTCCGCTCGGCATGTGGGACTTGTGGATGAAGCCCTTCATTCGCTTTGCCAGGATTCCAGGGTGGTCAATCTGTTGAAATCAGACCACTACGTTTTGGCCACCGTGCTCGATCCTAGGTTTAAAGCCTATGTGGTGTCTCTCTTTCCGGCCGACACAAGCCTGCAGAGGTGCAAAGACCTGCTGGTGAACACACTGTCAGCTGAAGCGGAACGTGACACGTCAACGGCTCCTTCTTCATTTTCTCCTGCAACTGGGGCTGCCAGGAAAAAACTTAGGTATCCTAAGCAACCCGCTGGCGGTGATGCAGGGCAGGCAGGACCAAGTTTGGACATCTGGTCCGGACTGAAGGACCTGGCAACAATTTCTGACATGTCTACTGTCACTGCATATGATACTGTCACCATTGACAGAATGGTGGAGGATTACATCGGTGACAGCATCCAAGTAGGCATGGCAGACAGTCCATACCTGTACTGGCAGGAAAAAGAGGCAATTTGGAGGCCCCTGTACAAACTGGCTCTATTTTACCTGAGTTGCCCCCCCTCCAGTGTGTACTCCAAAAGAGTGTTTAGTGCAGCCGGGAACCTTGTCAGCGAAAGGCGTAGGAGGTTGCTTCCACAGAATGTGGAGAAGATGATGTTCATCAAAATGAATTATCAGCTCTTCCAGGGAGACCAGCCTCCAGAAGGTACAGAGGGACCTGTGGTGGTGGATTCAAGTGGGGACGAGTTAATACTTTGTGAGGATGAGGATGTACACACTGAAGAGGGTGAGGAATCGGTGGATGAGGAGGATGAGGATGACATCTTGCCTCCATAGAGCCAGTTTGTGCAGGGACACATTAATTGCCAGCTTGTTTTGTGGGGGCCCAAACGAACCAATCATTTCAGCCACAGTTGTGTGGCAGACCCTGGCGCTGAAATGATTGGTTTGTTAAAGTGTGCATGTCCTGTTTATACAACATAAGGGTGGGTGGGAGGGCCCAAGGACAATTCCATCTTGCACCTCTTTTTTTTCTTTGCATTATGTACAGTTTGGGGCCTAGTTTTTCAAACTGCCATCCTGTCTGCCACTGCAGTTTCACGCCTAGATGGGTCACGTGTTTGTGCCGCCCACTCGTGTCGCTTAGCATAGTCATCCAGCTACCTCGGTGCAACGTTTTGGACATAAAAACACTATTGTGAGGTGTGAGGTGTTCAGAATAGACTGGAAATGAGTGGAAATTAAGGTTATTGAGGTTAATAATAGCATAGGAGCAGAAAAACCTACAAATTCTGTGATTTTAGCTGTTTTTATGCTTTTTTAAAAAAAAATACAGATCCAAAACACAAAACCCAGAACCCAAAACACGGAAGGGTGGTTTTGGCAAAACCAATCCAGATCCAAAACACGAAGAAAGATCCAGATCCAAAACCAAAACACAAAACACGAAAAGTGGCCGGTGCACACCCCTAATACTGTGGCAACATAGCGAAATAATTGGTAACATTGAGTAACATCGGACCCATACCCACAGTTAAGGCAGATCAGACCTCACTCAGGAACTGCTAACTTCAGCGCACACTATGAGGCCTCAGGTTGCGAATCACAGTGGCTAATTTATGCACGCCCATGCAGCACCGTTGAAACACACTGGCACGCCTGCGTTCACCCGACCACCTCCTCATCACCACCCCCAAACGGCACTACCTGTCAATCATTCTATGATCTGTCTGTATTGCCACTGTGATTGCAGCGACTGGTTCACGCACGCACACTGCGATGCATGTGCAGTGCAAAACAATCGGCCGATTGCGTGTGTATTAGCAACTGCGATTCTTGCTGAATCAGGCCCACAGGCGGCTGACTAATACAATATATATGGTCACTTTAAAAAGGATTAACTCTGGATTTAATATGAACTTGCAGGAGTCAGACTGAGGTTGTTGCTTTCACACAGGCTATTAGCAGACTGCCAATTAGGGATGACCAACCGTGTGGTTACCATCGATGGATATATATATGCTTGCATTGTGAGTTTGTATACTGTTTTGGCGTCAATAAACACAAAACAAAAAATGGAGCTAGGCGGCCACCAACACCCCTGGGAAGAGCGGTGGAGACATAACTGCCAACTTCTTGAAAGTTGGGACAAAGGCACTGCTATAACTGAGGAAAAGCTATTTCAAATGGCACAATTCTCTTAGCTACACGGCACCCATAAAATGACAAAGGGATTGCTTTATTGCCAGGCAAGAATAGGAAATATGTCCCAATTATTCTCCACAGCACATTGGAGGATAATGAGGCACTGCATGCATTGCAGTAACACCAAAACCCTAAGTATCACAGTGTGCAGGCCTGGCTGTAGGTGTCTCGGCACCCAGCGCCATACCGTGCTCCCCCTCCGCCCTTTCCCTAACTGTGCCCTCCCCCTGCGCATAAAATAATAACAGCAGCAGGTGGGTGGAGAACGGGGATCTTCTGCAGTTGGACCCCGGCGCCCCTGTGCAGAGCATGCCTGGAGCCGGCCCTGACAGTGTGAGCTTAGTGCTCAGGGTCAAATAGAGTAAGGAAATGCAGTGTCAATTGCTGGATAACTAACTTTACAGAGAATTTAAACAAGATTGTGATAATATGCAAATGAACATATCCACTATGGAATCTCTCACCCTATGTGGCAGCTCTTTATAACAACGTTTTATCTGCTATCTTTTACCCACAGAGAGAATATTTTATACCCTCTAAGGATTACAAGTGTAGGGTAAGGGTGTTCTCTTCTAAAACCTACCTGAGACATTGAAATAGGGGCCCATGAAGAAATCGTGGCTACTCAGGGGCCCATTTATTAATCATAGCATTTGCAATGCGATCAGGTTGCAAAATGAGTGCCAATGATCGCATTGCAGGAAGACATCGAAAGCGTCAGCGGTCTCTTAACTCCTGTGCCAGTACTCCAGCACATGCACAGTCTACTGACCATGCATGTGCCACAGCCATTGCCAGGGGAGGGATCCTATGGAGCCCTCTCCCGGCTGGTTATGCGATGTGTAGCCCACAGGCTACTGCCATCTTCAGATGGCGGTAGCTGCTGGGGACAATCTCCGGAATGCATTGCACTACGGAAGTTGGTAAATATGGCAGCATCGCATCCCCATAGAAAGCCATAGGGGCTGCGGCTGCCAGAGGGGAATGGAAGGATCGCAGGCAGGTGTCGGAGATATCTGCTGCAGTCCCTCTGTCATACATTCGGTGGATACTAAATATTTGCTGTTACCCCTCGAAAATGGGTGTTTTGGGGGAATAAGCAGCAAATATTTATTGATAAATGAAGCCCAAAATCAGCCACCAGATTGGAGTGAGGCTAGCTACTAAAGGAGGTGTGGTCAAACCACAGTGGACATGTCTAACATCATAGCTTATTATATAAATAAACCGTAAACCTTGAAAATAAGGCGATCCTATGATATAATTATAAACATGCATTCCTTCCTCATTGGCTGGTAACAATAAGGCTTTTCATGCATTGATAAATCTGCATGTAGTGTTTGGAATATTTTAATGAAGATTCCCCGATCAGCTGTGCCTCAAAGCCCCATTAGTGCATGTACAATGGGGTATTGAGCATGACGAATAGTCTTTCAAAAGTTAAACATTCAGTTGCTGCATACAAGCTATTAAATTGGAAGATAGTTTTTACCTGCCATCCCCAGGTTCAGCTATGGGGACTTAGATTTAGTTGTGTCTCCGTTTACCTACCACTTCTGCTCAAGGGCCACCAGGGGTCTATTGACGTAGGCATACGAGGAAGGTAATGGGTGAAGGGGGCAGAAGAGGAAGAAGTAGGGGAGTAGGAGAATGTGCAGTGTGAGGGGCAGAAGGGATAAGCATGTGATGGGGCAAATTGTAGAAGATGGTGGCTGATAGATATGAAAGGACGACACAGACTGTGCAGGTATACACCAATATACTGTAAGTGTAGGTGTAAGGGGGGGCAAAGAGACACAGATAGGTAGACAGAGGCAGACATGCAAAATTAGAAACAGAGACAAGAGCAGAAGTGAAAGGGTGGAGGATATATCCCCTTCAGCATTTGAATCCTGACGTCATCAGTTACTGTCCAACGTCATTACTATCCACGTGGACATACATATAAACCTGTGGCGAGTGAAGCGTGGCGAACGGACAAATTTGTTCTTTTGTTGGCCTTTATGGGCAAGGAACTTCACTTCCCCCTTCACCCACATCACTTCCAGGTGCAGATACTGAAGGGGATCTATACACTACCGAAGTGAAAGGGACAGAAACAAGCACAGACAGAGGTGCATACAGAAACTCACAAATGGGGTTGATGATTCCTTTCACATCCAGCTACATAGTATCTTTAACTTCAGACGCATTCTCACACTTGAAGCCACTAAAACCTTTATTCACATCCTCTTCATCTTTCATCTCTTTTATTATAATCTAGATCTCTCTATCCTTCAGAACTCCCATGGTGCCATGCTTTAGGCTGTCCTGTATTCTGCCCGTCTCATTGGACCGATTCTACAGGGGACATAAATTACAATCACTGAAATTCTGTTCAGTTGTTTAACTCATCTCTACGCTTTACAGACTTTCGCTTCTCTGTGTCTCGCAACTCAGCAAGTCAGGGACTTCAGTAACGATAAGAATAGGGACAGATATTCCCTTCTCACCGGCCTGACAATATTGCCTGTTTCCCCAGAGAACACGATGATGTGCCACTTATATTGTCCCTGCTATGTCAGCAGCTCTGTAATCAGTTTCATGGCAAACAGGCAGAAGCTGTGACCTCCTCCTGTTGATTTACCTGCTTCATTCAGTTACTGTAGCTGCCCTGAAGGCTCGAAACACTTCAAAAGGACATAATTGGCAAATGTATGTATTTAGTCAAAGGATAGGTGAGAAAACAGCAGGTAGAAGCAACTATTGGGCAATTTTCAGAAGTGTTAATATACAAAAAAAAAATACTGGTGATTACAAAACATATTTGATTGTCTATCATCTTTTATTAATGGAAAACATGTTTAATACTGTACATTCTGGACAGTAGGGCGGTATGACTATTTTCAACAGTTTCCAGAACTAATAGATATAGTAATTCTTATTTAAATATTAATTATTAACATTTATCCTAGACAAAGTTTAACAGCTATACTGTTGTGTCTGAACACGCGTGTGAACAAATCTTTTAAAAAAGATAAAAAAAATGTATGTAAATTAAATTTGTCTAGTGTTATAGAGATAACCCCACAAAGGGCCGACGTTACCATTAGGCAGTTGCCTTGGGTGCCAGTGGTAAAGGTGTGCCTTAAAAATCGATGGAGGTAATTAGGTTTAGAACTCGCATGGAGTTCTACCTAATTACCGGAGGTATTCATCATTCCTCCTCCCCATAACTTTCTATTCCCGAAAAGCTGTCATTTTTGCGATGACAGCTTTTCGGGAAATAGATACTTTTCCCCTCTCTACTCTATCTTGCCGCAGCAGGAAACAGTGCTGCGCATGCGCTGTTACATTCGTAAACCCAGCGCATGCGCAGCACTGCCTACAGCGGCGGTAAGTTTGTGTGCCCCCCCCTCCGCTCACTTCCCCCCCGTCCCGCACTTACCTTCCCGCGCAGCAGCCTCTGGCTCCGTTCTGCTGGTCTGACACGTGGTCTCCCTGCAGACCACAGTACTGTTTAGAAAAAAAAGAAAAACGTTTTTCTTATCTAAACTTTATTATGTTCTGCTGGGAGAACACAGTGTGCGAGCAACCACTGGAGCCAGAAGAGGGACCAGAGCGCCGGAGGGAGCTGCGGGGGACCTGTCCAGCTGACCGCAGGTAAGTCTCACCTGCTATTCGCCACCTCACAGTGGCGGATAGTACCTCCATCAAATTCCGAAAATACATAATTTTCGGAATTTGATGAATACCATAATTTCCACATCCCCATACTAATGTACTAATGTATGGAGAGTGTGGAAATTAACGCAGGGGGACCTAGCAAGAGATATCAGTGTTATCTCCTGTGCTAAGTGTCATCATGAATACTAAAATAACGTTATTTAAGGAATATGTCCTTAAAAACGTTATTTTAGTGTTGAAGAATAGGCCCCTAAATCACTGAATAAGAGATATAATGTCACTAATCTGGTGTTCTCCATGACCTTGCAGAGCATATGGGGAGAAGAGAACAAGTGAATATATAAAATATATACAGGTGAATATATAAAACTATGGAATGGGAATAACGTTACTGTACTTGCAAAGCCTAAGGGGCTGATTCAAAGATGGACACTAAAGGCACAGCCTCTGTTTCTTGGTATCCAGCAGCTAAGTGAAATTATGCAATTGCCGTAGAAGGTGTCTTTAGTAAAAGCACCAAAATGGTTTGTAACAAACCGAGTTAGGAAAATATAAAACAATATGTACCTGAAGCACTAGGGAGTGAGACTGGGGAAGATCCCTCACATTCCCAACAGTAACAGCAATTGGGACTAATGTCCTGTCTATCAGAGAAGTTGAACAGGACCCTTCAAATAGGACTGTCACATCTTATTCTGGACAGTTAGAAGGTAACCTCTCACGCTCACCTACATAGCCATAAACTACTCTGCCCCTCCCTCATCTCATTAGACACTATCTCCCGCCCTCTCCACTCCTCCCCTGACCAATGGCTCTCCTCCTTGGCCGCTTGCCTCCAAGACTTCGCCAGAGGTGCTCCCATCCTCTGGAACTCACTTCTCCACCTAGTCATACTCTCTACTATCCTTCCCAATTTTAAAGGTGCCCTTAAAATGTAACTTTTTATTAAAGCGTAGCAGCCCTACTCTTAGGGCCATATTCAATTTGGAGCGAAAAGACCGAATCGCCGATATTTTAACGCCGATGACATCATTTTCGTCTATTATAATTATCCCCGTAATTCAATTTCAAAGACTTTTCACAGGTTCGAAAAGGCTTTGAAAAAAATACGGGGATAACTTTTCACCACTGAAATAGGTGTCGATAAAAAGTGTAGAATTGGGGTTTAGGGGTGCAGGCTTAAAAATAAATAGCCTGCACCCCTGGGAATGGTCCTTAAAAATTATCTGTGTCAAAAAAAGTAAAAAAAAAAAAATAGGGACGCCCCACAAAAAAATAAGTTACATTTTAGGTTAAAAAAAAAAATATGGGGAACAAGTTTTAAACTAATGAAATAAATTCTGGAGGGGTTCCCAAGTATGCAGATGTTTTAAAGAATGCGGGTGGTAGTGGCAGGTGCAATTTTGAAGAATTTTAAAAATGCACCTTAGGGACTTAAAAATATGCTTGCACCTATTTTCATGTACCCCAAATTTGATGCACCTAGTTTTTTTTTTGTAAAAAAAAAAGCTAAGTGCTCTTCTTCACCCCTTCTTCCCAGGCGGAAAAAAACACCTGCCGCAGCTATTTAAAACTTAATACTTACCTTCCGCAGGCCAAAATGGGGGTACTCAGTGATCCCCCATGTCAGGACATCATTAGGGGGGCCCCTGGATGATTTCCCGAAAATTCCCAAATTTTTTCCGATACTTACCTTTCCTCCGGCTCCCGTGTTCGCTGCTTTCTAATTGAATGCGGGGATAAAGCCGGCGCACGCCCAATACTTTATCTCTGCAAAACCTCCGCTGTGGAGTGAAAAGTCCAGCACAGACTTTTCGCTCCTTATTGAATACTCCCTTTAGTATGTTACTACTCCAACCCTCTACCATTTATCATTCTCACTTCACCCTCAAATTGTTCTTCCCGAGTCCTTAGTATGTAAGCTTTCACAGGCAGGGCACTCCTCCCACTTGTTCTTTCCTAGTACACTGCATGTTACCAGAGATCTGCACCCATGTCACTTCCCCCCTTCAGTGATTCTGATCTGTCTTCTCGCATATGCATTGGATACAGGATCAATCAATTCAGAAGTGACTAACACCTGTGAGTCCAGCTATCTTTAATGAGTTGCCCATCCCATGCCCCAGTTATCTGCCCTACCCAATTTGGTGTGATATACTGTAAATGTTTAGTATTCATGCTATGGCATCCTGCTGCGTATTGTATTTAAGATCCAATACCCTGTAATTGTGAAATATTTTTGTATGCTTATGTGATACCCCACAGTTGCCATTTTAGAAGAGGGTTGAAGCTAGTGTCATTTTTAAATAAAGTTCATTTAAAAAAAAGATCAGTTGCAGGAGTGACAGCCTATGGATAGAGGAGAGCGAAGGGTGCGCCGTTGCTCTGTGGTAAGCAGCTGATGTAATAAGCAGCAGTGGCAGAGAAAAAAATAGATGAGTGGCTGGGACTTATAGTGCCTCATAGTAAGCCAAACTGAGAGCCCTGTCCAGCTTTTTTCATGTATGTCAAAATTATTGTAGGGTGCACCTCCCACTTTAAATTAGAGATGAGCGGTTCGGATTCTGTGGAATCCGAACCGCTCCGAACATTGGGGATCTGAGTCCACCCGTACGCTGTTCGAGTGTTCCCTGCCTGACTCGGATCACCGTTCGAGGCCGACGTTAGGGCTCCTCTAGTGTAGGGCAGATAGCGGTCTGCCCTACACAGATCAACCACAGCGGCAGCTGTGTGTTTGTAATAGCAGCCAATGAGAGTCAGGCAGACTCTCATTGGCTGCTGTACGGAGGGAGCCGGTTGAAGCTCACTCATGAGCTCTGTCTTCCGGCTCCCTCCGCACGTTATACAGCAGTGCGGACGACGGCGGGAGCGGGGATTCAGGTAAGTTTTTATTTTTTTTATGTGTGTGTGTAAGGGGGCATTACTGGGGGGCATACTACTAGTGGGGGCCTGCTAATGGGGGGCATACTACTACTGGGGACCTGCTAGTGTGGGGCATACTACTACTGGGGGCCTGCTAGTGTGGGGCATACTACTACTTGGGGCCTGCTAAGGGGGGGCATACTACTACTGGGGGCCTGCTAAGGGGGGGCATACTACTACTGGGGGCCTGCTAAGGGAGGGCATACTACTACTGGGGGCCTACTAAGGGGGGGCATACTACTACTGGGGGCCTGCTAATGGGAATACCACTACTGGGGGCATGTTAATGGGGGCACTACTACTGGGGGCATGTTAATGGGGGCACTACTACTGGGGGCCTGCTAATGGGGGCACTACTACTACTGGGGCCTGCTAAGGGGGGGCATACTACTACTGGGGGCCTGCTAATCGGCATACCACTACTGGGGGCATGTTAATGGGGGCACTACTACTGGGGGCGTGTTAATGGGGGCACTACTACTGGGGGCATGTTAACGGGGGCACTACTACTGGGGCACTACTACTGGGGGGCATACTGCTAGTGGGGGGCATACTACTACTGGGGGCCTGCTAAAGGGGGGCATACTACTACTGAGGCCTGCTAAGGGGGGGCATACTACTACTGGGGGCCTGCTAATGGGGGGGCATACCACTACTGGGGGCATGTTAATGGGGGCACTACTACTAGGGGCATGTTAATGGGGGCACTACTACCGGGGGCATGTTAAAGGGGGCACTACTACTGGGGGGCATACTACTTGGGGCATGCTAATGGGGGCACTACTACTGGGGGCCTGCTAATGGGGGCACTACTACTGGGGGCCTGCTAATGGGGGCACTGCTACTGGGGGGCATACTACTGGGGGGCATACTACTGGGGGCATGCTAATGGGGCATACTACTGGGGCACTGCATAGGGGGCCCTACTACTAAGGGGACTGCATAGGGGGCACCACTACTGGAGACATTGTGTAAGGGACACCACTGCTGGGGGCATTGTATAAGTGGCATTACTACTGTGTGCATTGTATAAGGGGCATTACTACTGTGGGCTTTGTGTATAAGGGTCACTACTGTGGCCATTGTGTAAAAGGGGCTCTACTGTGGGCATTGTATAAAAGGGGCACTACTGTGTGTCGTAACATAAATAAGAGACACTACTTTATGGTGTAATGTGAATCAGGGACACTATGTGATGGACTGTGAATAAGATTGTGCACTGTGACTCCGTAGGCCGTAGCCCACTATGTAAACAAGTACTGTGATTCTGCTGGCCGTACCCCACTGGGTGCACTACTTTTCATTTCTGCCACTGCTCTGTGGCAATGTGTCATAGATGTGCAGGGCCGTAGCTAGGGTAGTGCGGCCGGTGCCATTGCACAGGGCACCACAGGTCAGGGGGCGCTGTTTGGGCCTGTCAAATTTATGTTTATTATCATTCTCACTTATAACTTCCTCTTATTTCATCCCCAGCATCTCCTGCCCTCTCCTATTTCTTCCCTGGCCCTTCCCCATGAGGCAATTCCCCTATTTGGGTGCATCATGTCCCTTTGAAAAATGAGGGGGGAGCCAATGCTCTTTCATGCACAGGGCACCAAAAAGTCTAGCTATGGCTCTGTAGATGTGCTTTAAATTGTGGTGTCTGTGCTGCTGCTTTGTCGCTTAGTAACCAGTCAGCTTACTGCAACCTTTGGCCAATAATGTTGAAAACAATATTATAAGCTGTGAGGTGGTCTAAATTGACTATAAATGACTGGGAATTAATGTTATTGAGGTTAATGATACTCTAAGAAAAAAAAAGGACCAATTTATGTGATTTTAGCTTTTTTTGTCAATTTTTGTAAAAAAAATCCAAATCCAAATCCAAAGTCAGTCACCGCAGTTTGGCAAATCCAAATCCAAAACCGGACGACGAATTAGAACTAAATCCAAATCCGGCAAAAATGGTCCGGCGCACATCCCTACTTTAAACTAAATCAGGACCGGTGCTAGGCTTCCCTGCATAGTCACAGCATCAGCTGACAGAGGTCCCCGCTTCCTCAACGCGTTTCGTCTCTTACACAACTTTGGTAGAACAGCTGATGCTGTGACTATTTCAGATAAACCTATATTGAACTTTTTTAATGTAATTACGCATTTTTTTGTGTTTGTCCACTATATGTTCCATTTAATTGTCTCAGATAATACACTATGAGAGTGTTTTTTCCTCCTTTATACACACTGACTGTGGAGTAAGAGGGAGATACAGAGATTCTGAGGATTAGATTACGTGCTTGCATTCTAGCATATCACGGTACGCATATTAAGTGTTAATGGTGCATGCATTAATTGATAAACATATTACACTATTAGTGTTCACTCTAGCTCCGGCGTGAGGCAGGGCGCCGGAGCTAGAGAGGGCACAGTCGTGCGCGTGCCGAAGGCGCGCGCGCGACCGAGAAGGGGGCTTGGTCATCGAAAAGGGGGCGTGTCTATAAGACGCGTCCCCTTTTCGTCACTCTTGGGGGCGTGCCCGGCACTTACGGACACGCCGGGCAGCCCCCAAGCCCTGCAGACAGGGAGAATAGATGCCGGGCGCATTTCTTCACCTGCGGGACACTGCGACCCGCGGGTGAAGATGGCTCCCTCAGGCTGTTAGGGCAGGGCGCTTTCTGCCCTCCTTCTGGAGGGCAGGGCGCTTTTTGCCCTCCTTCTGGAGGGCAGGGCGCTTTTTGCCTTCCAGAAGGAGGGCAGGGCGCCGCGCCCCGCTAAAACAGCCTAGCGGGAACGCTAACTATGAGGCGCTTGTTTTTCACTTTTTGTTTTGCATGATTACTGGGAACCGTACCACAAAAGTCCATTTGGAAAAACGCGAGCTGCCACTGTCGATATTAGGACCATAGTTGATGATTATATTGAACTTGATTCTTCTAAATTATTGAACAGAACGTTTGATTGGTTTAGCGCTGTGACTAGTACCTCTTCATTTTTAATATATATATATTTATATACACATACACACATATATAGAGATAGATAGATAGATAGATAGATAGATAGATAGATAGATAGATAGATAGATAGATAGATAGATAGATAGATAGATAGATAGATAGATAGATAGACTGTACACAGGTTTCTACTGGGACTGAAGAATAGGTGGATAGATTTTTTGTTACTAGTATTTAAAAAACTCAGTGTCTGCAATTTTACACTTCTGCACTTCCTTATCAGTTAACATTAGGAGATATTATTTTGTTCCTTTAATTAGTACATTAAATTATAACACAGAATGTACAAAGAAACTAACAGTTTATTTTTACTTTTTGTATTCATACATCATTAAGATAATGAGCACAGTTGATGTGAAAGCTTATTAAGCAAAATCTTTTTAAAACAGGAGAGAACATCATCATTACGTAGTTGTTATATTGACCAGTAATGAGCTAAGGGCCCGATTCAGACCTGTACGCTAAGCTGCAATTGCTCGCATCCTAAAGGGGCCGGGTATGCAAATTCCATGATCGCACTGTCTGGCTTAAGGACTCCCTCTATGTCTTAGCGTGCGGTGAGTGATCGCAAGCTAGTGTAATACCGCCCCTTTTACTTTCACAGCAGACGTCATCTCCAGGAAGTGTATAAGACCATCAAGAACCATCGGAAGCGCTTGCAGTGCTTGAGGTAGACCCTACCCTACCGCAAGCACTGTGCCAGCTGACGTGTACAATGACGCTCCACTTTAATTATGGACGTCCATTAAACACCATTTTGACGCCCAGACACGCCTACGTTCGCAGCACCACTCCCCCGTTCACAAGCATCTTCCCCTGTTACTACCCTCAAACTGCACTTTTTGTCACTCAAAGTAGCGTCCAGTCTGTGTACTACGAGCGCACGATTCCCAATCACAGTGACTGGTTCGCACACGTGCACTGCGACTTATACGCATGCGCAGTTTGCAACAATCGCTCGACTGCGAGCGATCGCAGCCTAGCGAACGGGTCTGAATCGGGCCCTAATATCTCCCATCTGATATACTGTATATGAGGGTCAATCTTATAAACAGATTACTAAATATGCTCATAGTTGTAGTGTACAAGTGAATTCACTTTAACAGCAATATAGAGAAACAGCTACAAATCATAGTCACTGTAATATAAAGCAGTGCGCAATGTCACATATTA
Source organism: Taudactylus pleione (assembly GCA_031769625.1). Classification (NCBI taxonomy): domain Eukaryota; kingdom Metazoa; phylum Chordata; class Amphibia; order Anura; family Myobatrachidae; genus Taudactylus; species Taudactylus pleione. The sequence continues at coordinate 7,468,205 of JAUIMM010000300.1, forward strand.
TTTTAACAGACCGATTTATCAATATGCAGCAATAATAATGATTTTCTATTGGCACTTATTGCAGCTCTGGAAACTCTGTTATATGCCCAATTTACAATTAAAATCTTGCCGAGACAGCTGAGACAACACTGGCCTGGAGCGGCAAGGTTTAATTATCCGCTCCGCCGGACCATCCTCAGAGAAAGCGTGCATGTGTTATGCGTCCAAATACCTTGGTTTAGATTTATTTATTTTTATTTTAGCCAAGATGTAACATTTTAATATCACATCTGATGGCGCTACGACACAGACTCGTGCCTAAAAATGACAGAGGGGAGATGGGTTTTTACCCTTGTACTACCCTACATCCCCCGTCATTGGCTATCCTGGACATTAGTTTTGTGCAATCACTCACCAGAGCCAGTATGACATAGGTAACAAAGGCTTAACCATAACAAAATCAATCAGTTTGTCTAAAAATGTAAAAAATTGTGTGTTTATATACTTTGCACACCCTATTATTCTTCCAAATACTGCCAAAAAAGTCTAGTTACGGCTCTGCTGCCACCTCCAAGAATTGTTTCAAGAGCTGACTATGACATGAAGGCGTATGCGGGCGATACATCTATGACGTCTCCCATATGTCATGACGTCTCTACCATCACCCACTGCAGGAGCCGGAAGGCGGAGCTCATGAGTGAGCTCCAGCCCGGCTCTGGCAGTGTGCGCAGCAGCCAATGAGAGTCTGTCTGACTCTCATTGGCTGCTGAAATACACATCGCCGCCGGGTAGTACGAGTGTACTACCCAGCTCCGGCGGCGATGCGTATGTAACAGTGTAGTGCGGACCGCACTCACTGCGGTCCGCACTACACTAGCTGACTAGGGCGGGCCTGCGGTGGGGGGCCCCCCATGCCACCAGTCCCACGGCACCCAGGGCACAATTTCCTGTGGCCCTGCCCTAGTTACGCCACTGGCTACTGCTTATTAACCCCTTTGTAAGGGTTCACTCACTCCTGTGTTGAGCCCATGTTTTGAAATCTGTGCACATTCCAACATCAAAATCACAAACATTTTTCTGCCGTACCCAAACAAATTATACGTATTGTTGTTTTTTCTACAGAAGACATTGCACTACAGAAAAAGCCATTCGTCTTTTTGCTACTTCTAACCTGTTGACCATAATTGAACGGAAATGGGCCAAATGAAGGGAAATAACAGCAAATGTAATGAATTACAAAACATAATTTCACCATGATCTCCAGACAATTGCTCCAAGGGGCCACATCATTTGATAGATGTGGGCGCCCACATATGTGTAGATGGCATTATGTGGGTGATAGGGCACATAAGGTAACTTGTAATCTACAGTAAAGGGACTACTTTTTGTATTTGCATCTTGTTTGATTTTTACTTTGCATGCTCCCGGGAACTATGTTACTATATACTGTAATGCGTATCACTGTGAAGCCATACCTCCTTGCATGTGCCAGTTACATGGCGGCTGTGGTGCTCGAGCCCCCCCAATAATTGCATATTGCCTGTATTTAAAAATACTATCTTACTGGTGCTGAACAGCAGAGGAGTTAGGATCCAGAGAAAGTTGTTCTACCTGGCACACATCAGAGCTGCAGCACATGTGCTCTTTTTGTCTGCAGGAGTAATGCAGAAACTCTTACTATGCATGCTGAACTGGATGCAGAATGCATCTATACCTTGGATTTGGTTGCAAGTATTATTATTATTATCATTTACTTATATGGCACCACAAGGGTTCCGCAGCGCCGTACAAAGTACTTCAACAAATGAGCACGCAAGAAAAGAACGACATACAGTAGAAAACAATGCAGGGCAACACTCAAATACATTAAGAAGCAGGGAATTAGCATCTAAGTGTTAGGTGCCATTGTGGGGAGTTAGTAGACAATAGTATGAGTAAGGATAGGAGAAGCACATGAGGGAAGAGGGCCCTGCTCGTGAGAGCTTACATTCTTAAGGGGAAGGTCAGATAGACAGGGGTGACACAGATGCAGTATACAGTGAGGAAGGAGCATGGAGCAGCGTGTTAGGATGCTTTGATGAAGTAGTGAGTCTTGAGAGCCCGTTTGAAGGTTAGTAGAGAAGTGGAGAGTCTGATAGGGAGAGGGAGAGAGTTCCAGAGATAGGGAGCAGCACAAGCAAAATCTTGGAGGCGGGAATGGGAGGAAGTAATCAGTTGGCAGGAGAAACTGCGCACATTTGTTGAACGAAGTGGGTGGCCAGGAGTGTGAAGGGAGATGAGGTCTTAGATGTAAATGGGAGAGGATTGAGTGAGGGATTTGTAAATGAGTGTGAATTTGGCACTGAATGGGAAGGAGAGCCAGTGTAGGGCTTGTGGGAGAGGGGAGGCAGATGTAGAACGTTATCTTAAGGATATGTGAAACTCATATACAACTCCTCAAACATGCAGTAAGTGCATTGGTACATTTTTGCATGTTTACATTTACCTGTAACCAATTCCCATTGTGCTGTTCTCCAGTAATGCATGTCTTCACAGAGCTCTCCAAAACTTCAGCAAGTTCTCCACTGGAGACATAAGAAACACCAATGCACAGGTCCAGCTATATTGTAAGAGGTTCTCATTTGTGTTTGCAAAAGACTTTACAATATTTGCAAAATATAATGAAAAAAAATTGTAGTATGTATTATTATTATTTATTATTTTACAGATACATTCTGTAACTTTTCTAAAGAAGTGAATAATTTAAAATGTTGCAAAATATGTGCCATTTGCACTGTCAGATACAATTCTCTGCAAATTGGGTACGGGATCCAGGCGGTCGGGATGCTGGCAGTCAGAATACTGACAGCGGCATCACAACAGTCAGATTCCCGACACAAGTAGGTAAATGTCCTAACCCCTAACCCCTGGTATTTGACAATAAACTCTTATTTTGTCAGCCTTAAGTCAGAACTGTACTTTGGGCCTGATTAACTACCGTATGCAACTGCGAATGCAATAGCCATTACGCACACAGTTCAACTACAATAGTATGCTAATTCATTGCAATTGCAATGCCCTTACAGCATAACATAAGGATGCCCACTTTACTTACCACACATCCGTAATGTTTAGCAAGACTGCGAAACCATTGGTACAAACGAGTTCCATCGCAGCCTCACACACACTTGCACAAGCCCTGACCTTACTCAGAAATTGCTAACAACCTATCAGGCCTCAGGCTGCTTAGGCCATCACAGTGGATAATTTATGCAGGCCCCTGCAAGGGCGTTGAAACGCACTAGTACACCTGCATTCGCCTGACGACCACCCTGTTACCACTCACAAACGGCACTTCTTGTCAATCACTCTGCATAGTCACTGCAATCACAATCCCGGTTGCAATGGCTAGTTTGCGCACGTGCGCTGCAATGCATACGCATGTGCAGTATGCAACAATCAGCCGATTGCGTGCGTAATCGCTGTTGCGTACGGTAGTGAATCAGGCCCTTTGTTTCCCATATCCAACGGACATTGCAATATAATCCCAAATAATGTGGCACCAAGAGGTCTTATTAGCAATTTTAATGATGCCCGTGTAATGCCCATGTCTATTTTCAACGCGTTTTGCAGATCACATTTGCTTTCTCAGGAAAATACTGCTTTTGCAAAAGAGAAATACACTTGTATGTTCCCCATTATTTGAAAAAAAAAATGTATCTAAATACTAATAAATAATAAAGCCCTCATTAGTCACAATACTCTCACCCCTGGCACTGACAGAAGAGAAGGCAAAGGAGAACACAAATGCTTTGAATGTTGACATCTTAAACGGCAACATAGTGACTACATACTGGTGTAAAGAACAGTTAGCCCTGTGCACAGCAGAATAACCTAAATGATGGCTGAACAAGATTCCACAGGTTCAACATATCAATGGATCCATTGGGGTGTCTATAATGGGTCCAGAGTGGACCAAAACTGCACATCATGCACCCAATGAATATACTTACTGTCATGGTCTGCTCAGGAGGATCTCCTTCTGAGGAGCTAAAAGCTGAGGTCCCGGGTTGAGGAAGGAACCAGAGGTGAGGGGCCTGGATGTATGTCCTCCTCATCCACAAGTACCGGATGTTGACAAGACCTGACAAAAGGCGCGGAGTCTAACTTGCTGAGAGGTGTTCACCAGTGACCCCTCCAAGTGGGATATGGGTATCTAAGCTGCACCCATGAAGCAGGTCGTGACCCTTTGGTCAGGTATCCGATACAAGTGAGAAATGGAGGAACGTAACACGGAGGAGGCCCAGGAGAATATACTTCAGTGTGAAGCACTAGTGAGAACCCTGTACCCTGCTGGTACTGTATTGGCATGGTGGAGTAACGTCCCGGAATAGTATACTGGAGGGGAATGGATAAGGCCCACTGCGGACCTAGATACTGTACACCACTGGCACAGGAGAGTGACACTTGAGCAGTACTCAGATGTTGTACTGAGTACACGGGCTGGGAACCCAGACGCACCGCTGGCACAGGAGAGTGACACTTGTGTGGTACTCGGGTGGTGTACTGAGTACACGGGCTGGGAACCCAGACGCACCGCTGGCACAGGAGAGTGACACTTGTGTGGTACTCGGGTGGTGTACTGAGTACACGGGCTGAGAACCCAGACGCACCACTGGCACAGGAGAATCACTTTGAAGAGTAGAGACAGAACACCAGAGCTGACACGTGAGAGGAAAGGAGCAAGGAACCTGGAACGAAGTAACGGCAAGCATACACCAGTAGTAATAACGTTGTACAGGGAACTTCCTGCTGTCCAGAGCCCAGTTATATACCCTAATGTAGTAGTCCATTGGAGGACAGCGTCAGCTGACAGCAACCACGCTACCATTGGGTAAAGGATCAGTCAGGTGATAACAACGGTCATGGCTGCGCCCACGACGACAACCACAGTAACCAAGTCACTGGGCAGCACATGGAAGTCCAACTGATCCTAAGGTATAATCCTCAGCGTGTCACTCACGTCACACCAGACGTGCGACCGCTTGAGAAGTCAGGAGAAGTCGGCGCTGGGTGAGTAATGGTCGATCCTAGGCCGTAACCTGACACTTACCTTGGAACCATCTTTGAAGAAAAGGTGTCAATGCAATTATCCCGGATATATGCGCATGTGCAATAGAAAAAACACTGGGAAAATGGCGCCTACACCGCATGCGCCAGCCCTCTCAGCGACTGCACTCCTCTCATAAGATGCCCAGATTGTTAAATGCATGCTACCAATAAATTTGTAAGAGATAAAGTACTAACAAATCAGCTTCTAACTTACATTTTACAGGCTGTGTTTGAAAAAATGACAGCAGCTGATTGGTTGGTACTTTATCGCTCTCAATTTTATCTCCAATCTTTAATAAATACCCCCTTTAGGAAAATATGGGAAATGCTATAAACATATTCTCCCAATAGATACAGAAACCTTTGTGGGAAAAAAACCACTGCATTACAGAATATACAACGCTGCAGTAAGACATGTACAAAACAATATATTAAAGTAGTGTGTGACATACCTCCCTTCTGAAAGGAAGTGCCTTTTAAATGCTTGGATTGTAAGGTGAAAGTTAGCATTATTTAAGGAGCAGCCAAATAAATAACATTTCAGTAATGTGAAGTGAGTTACTGAGGAAATGGAATTGCAGGCTTGCTGTTCAATTTTATTTCATCAGCCAAACTATCTATCATGGATCCTAATTACTTCAATCCACCCCAATTACAGTGTCTGTATTCCTCTAATGGCAAGTGCTATAAATTACCACAAATATAAACTGAGTCACATACTAGGCCCTGCAGCAATAATTTCCCCAGAGACTGTCACATAATGATGCCACTTTAAAGGAACTTAATCTTACAAGATTTTCTAATTTTTTGTGACACACAATTTTTGTTTTATTTCTCTACCATTTCTAACCACATGCTGTTTTTATCAGCCGAAGTAAATCCACTGATGAATACATACGGTATTTACACACACACCAAAACAGTTTAACAGATACCTGAAAGAAATGACTGTTAATCTATATTAATGCGAGGTAAATTATTTCATTTCGCTCCTGTAGAATAATAAAACACGCACAGCCTGTAGCAGACTTCAATGCAAGTCATCCATAATTGCTCCCACATTGCATTGACGGAAATAAGTGCGTATATATGCGTATCTCTGCGGCTGGATCACCCCCCTATGCATACGATTGGTTTCCTAGCTGTTATCACTATCTCTGAAATTTAGCACCAGACCTCTTATTCCATGTCACAGCAGTCTGTAATCTTGGTATCAGTTGTTTTCACACAAGGGTATCTAGACTTTGGCAGCCAGAATCGTGCACGGTAGGAGCTTGAGTTAAGGGCCAGTTTGCGTGCTGACTGTGGCTGGGACAATAAGCTATTAGCAGAGTTAGCTGGGACAGCACTCTGGGCCATAAACCTTTACCAGAGTTTAGTAGAGTGTGACTGGTGGCACAGAGGATTGGGGCACACTGCAGGGGCCTTACTGCACTAATGTCGAAGAGAGTCTCAGGGGCATGTGCGCTATGGACGCAGAGGAGAAAGATGCATTGTCAGAAGTTTGACTGAGCTTCTGTGGGTCCCAGAGACTGTTGACTCATCTAAATGGATGGAGGAAGCGTAAAGCGCTACTCATGCAACAGTAACCTCCTCACACTCTCACATCCAATACTTCTCCCTTGCTGCTCCCCAACTGTGGGACTTTCTACCCGGTCTCACCCGATTTTCACTCCATCAAGAGTTCTCTCAGAACACTCCCCTTCGCCAGTGCCTATCTGTCCTCCCCTTGATCCAAATCCTTCCACTCATCCCATCTACTCTATGCCACTAACACTAACAAAAGTTTATTTACTAAGTCTCAGGTTTTAAAACCCAGCGCTTCCGTTCATGTTTATGTCCGAAATTTAAAAGGCAATGCTTTCTCTAGCCGTGTTTTGCTAGTAAAATCATTGCCCTTTTGAACTTTGGGCACAAAAGCATTTGGAAGTGCCGGGTTTCAGATCCCAACGCTTTATAGATAAAGCCCCTACTTTCTCTCTGCCCCCACCCGTTAGACTGTAAGCTTTCACAAGCAGGGCCCTCTAAACCGTATGTCTCACATCTGTCACCCTTTGTCTACTCGTTCATACACTGTTCACCCTTTGTACTATCTCTGACTGTATGATCGGTACATGTGTTATGTAGTTTGCACATGCTCTGATTTGTACACATCTTGTCTTGACGCCAAACTGTTCTCACATGACTTGTACTGTACATTCATGTCTCAGTTGTTTCACTTTTTGAACTTAAATGATGATGACTGGCTGCAATCTCCAGGATGCGTATTCTATTGCTTTTTTACAGAGAGTGGAAATACTGTATTTTTAATAAACTGCAGGTTCAACGCAGAGTAAGATAGAGGCCTGCATTCTGCATCCATTCTTGATATATGAACATTCATTTTTGAATTTAGTTTGCTATTATGTAGTATGTCTAAGTTATTAATCATAGTTACTGTTTGCCACGCATTCATCTCGGAGCTGAGTTATAGTGTTACTGTTTTTAGAAGCACTGCAATTAAAACACTCCCAAACTCACACAGAGTCAGATACAGAAGCAATGTCTGTCTGGCTATTAATGATCAGAACATTTTCCTGGCAAACCGTTCAGTTGTTTTGGGAATAGATGTCTCTTACTGTCACATTTATCATTGATATTATTCTGGAGAGTGAGAGATAGGGGAAATTAATTTTACACAATAAACCCATCAACATAAGAAATGTTCTAAGTTAATGTTGTGTTCATGTAATTATACAGTTGGAGAGGTTACATGTAATTCATCTATTATATTTATTCAAGGTAATATATACATGTATACAGTATATATTTAAATAGAAATAAAAAAAAGTGCCTAATAGTGTACAAAATAGTGTATATAGTGATAAGTTAACACCTAATAAAATGCACCAATTAGATGAGTAGATCCACAACTTGTCTTAATTGGATTTTTCTTCAGTCACGTGACCACCAATACAGTTTAATGTATATGTAAATATAAAAAAGGAATATCACAGTGTGTACTGCACATACAATTAAAGTGGAACATAAAGTATGAGATGAATATTAGGAACTAGTCAGTCCCAAAGTAACATCATCAGAATTCCACTAACGCTAGTACTCCATAGAAGGGTTTTATTTTATCCAACAAAAGCAACTAATAGGTAGCACACGTACAGGGAATAAATAGAAAATGGGTTTATCTGTCTATAGGAGAAGTCTCTTGCATGAGACGAAATGCATTGGGACTGCTACTACTTCCCCTATGGACAGATAAGCTCATTTTCTATTTATTTCCTGTACGTGTGCTACCTATTATTTGCTTTCTATGGAGTACCAGTTGTAGTGGAATTCTAATTACTAGAACGCCAATCTCCGGAACCTCAGCAATACTGATTCCTCCTGGCTTCTTGGTATTTCCTGGATCCTATTAGACTTGATACCTTCTAGTCAACCCCGATGCATTTCGTTTTACAACTTCGGCAGATTCTCCTGACTATTTTTTAGTTTCCCACTTGGGCTGTGAAAACTGAATAAAGATTTTTTATATAACTGTAATAAAATGTAATAAAGTTATAGTTAGGGTTGGATGTCCTATGTACTGGAACCACTGAAGTGAGGAAGCAGCAACTACAGGAGACACATTTTTATAAATGACTCCAGTCCGCTTAGCCTTATTAACTGTTTCTTAAAGATCCCTGTAGAGGAAATAGCCCTATAATGGCCAGCCTGGAGTGTCACTGTTATAATGGAGACCAGTACAGAATGTTTAGCACGGGGTCTGGTTTAGGATTTTGTGCACTTCACCTTTTTTATTATTTATTTATTGTATTTATTACGCTGTAAATGCAAAACGATGAAGCATAATCGCAACTTAGAGGTACAGTAGCTTTGCCAGATCTTTGCACCTCTCCTAAGTGGCCTGTTCTTCCGCAAGGCATAATTCACACAATATGTTTCTAATCTCTTAAACCGGTACTAATGTCTCCAAGCCCCAGTCAGTGGCGTAACTAGGGTTTTTGGAGCTCAGGGAAAGTTGAAGAACGGCGCCACCCCCACACACACACACACTCATAGCAAAATATATTTGAACGCTGTAGGCGCGGCAAAAAAGTGGGCGTGGTCACATAATGAAGGGGCAACATGACATGCCACCAATTTCTCATTCCTTTCCATTCTATATGCATATTACCTATACGGTGATTTCTCACAATGTGGAACTTCTGAAGAAATGTATCCTCCCTGGGAAGACAGTGTCTCTAGTCTGTATTCACTATTCATGTAGGCTACATCATCTGAAAGATGCCTGTTTGTGTAGGAATATTAATAAGGTCATCTTCATACAACAGTGGTTCAAACAGACTCGTTCCCCCTATGTAGCTTCCTTCCCCTGCATTTCTCGGCCACACAATCTCCCACTGCGTCATCTCTCAGCCACACTATCGCCTCCCCCAAGTGTCGTCTCTCAGCACACCATCACAGATACACACACACACTGACACAGATACACACACACACTGACACAGATACACACACACACTGACACAGATACACAAACACACACTGACACAGACACACACACCTCTTTCACACAAATGCAGCCAGCCAAATAAGTACATTGCTGGCATCTACTGTTTTTAAAGTCACCCCCTCCCCCCGTGGCTGTCCCCCCCACCCTTCCCCCTGCAAAAAAACACATCTGACTGAAGAGCAGAGAGAGCGCTGGGGAAGGGAGAGTCACTCTGTCACCCAGCAGCTCTCAGGATGGGAATGACTGCCTGGGAGGGGCTGCGCGCGGGATGTAGTCGGCATCCCAGTGTGCAGAATGCAGACGGTCTAAATACCGGGGCTGAAATCCCGACAATTCGGGATCCCAGCACCAGTATCCCGACCGTCGGCATCCCAAATGGTAAGTATCGGGGTGCCTGGGGAGGGTAGCATTAGGTAGTGGGGTTAGGGTTAGGCATTAGGGGGAGGGTTAGGGTTAGGCATCGGGAGGGAGGGTAAGTATTAGGGTGTGGGGAGGGGGAGGTTAGGTTTAGGTACTAGTGGGGGAGATTAGGTTTAGGCACTAGGAAGAGGAGGTTAGATTTAGGCACCGGGGAGGGAAGGTTAGGGTAGGGGTAGGGAAAATACTTACCTTGCTTTTCAATGGGTGTCGGTATTCCGGCTGTCGGGATGCCACTGTCAGTATTCTGAACAGCGGCATCCCGACAGCCGGGATATCATACCCAACCCACTGCGTGCTTCTGCTGCAACTCCCCCTACAGTCAGCACCAGCAGGCACAGTTGCTTTCTCATTACATTATTACAAGTCTTCGGTCCGGACACAATGGTGGCGGGGGTCGGGCGGTGCGGGTGCAATGTCCTGATCCACAGTGCCCCCCTCTGCTGGGCCTGCAACGGCACCTAGGGCATGTGCCCCATTCGACCCCCCCATAGTTACGCCGCTGGCCCCAGTGACTCTTTGCCTTTAACACTTTAGAATTCCTGCACCAAGAGGCCAGAGATGGGGGGGATGGAGGGGATATAGTAGACATGGCCAACGTAAAGTAAGAGACTGCCAATGAGAAGTGTGTCCCAAGATGGACGCAAAACAGTTGCAAATGTTCCTGTTTGGAGGGAAATGACTTGTGGGTACTCGACACCTGGTGCAAATTGTGAGCTGCTTGAATTTGATAAGCCATACTATAACAGCTGTAGCTGTGATCTAATGCATTGCACAGTGCACCAAATACTAAAAAAAGTTTGGGAAGGGGAACGCTGCTGATATGTTTATTAATGTGGACCTTAAAAGAGTAAAAAAAAAATAATATTTGTATCTTGTGCAACTTGCTTTTAGCTGTAGATGAGCGATTCGGTTTTGGTTTGGATCTTTCTGCTAAGTTCAGATCTGAGAAAGAGGCCATACGGCATCATTCTGGAAATCTTGGCTCTTTCGTGGTTTGGATCACCTTTATAATGCTTCATTCTCAAGGCCTGATTCAGCAAGGATCACTATTGCGATCGAAGTAGCGATTACGCACGCAGTTCATCTGCAATAGTATGTTAATACATTGCGATCGCTATGCCGTCGCAGCACTACACAAGGATGCCCACTTTACCTTACACACATCCGTAATGTTTAGCAAGACTGCAAATCATCGGTACAATCGAGTACCATCGCAGCCTCACATACACTTGCACAAGGTCAGACCTTACTCAGAAATTGCTAACTTCCTCTCATGATATGAGTCCTCGCACTGCGTACGCATCGCAGTGGATAATTTATGCACTTCAAAATATAAAGAAGCGCTTGTATTCTTGAAATGATGATGTAATGATACCTGTAATGCACTGTGGCACTGACAATAAAATAAGAATAAATAAAAACATTGGGCCTGATTCAGACCCACTCGCGAGCGGCTGTCCGCTCGCAAGTGGGTCGATGTTATGGACTGAGCATGCGCACGACGGAGGGAGCTCCGTCGTGCGCATGCGCCAGACGCGACGAGCGAAGGAAAGTCCTTCGCTCGTTGTGTCCGATCAAAGGGGGCGTGCTGTCAATGTTGATTGACAGCACGCCCCCTTTGGTGGGCGTGCCGGGGCGTGCCTCCCTGACGGGGGCGTTCCCACGGGAACGCCTCCCATCAGAAGCCGGCCCACTGACATCACTAGTGATGTCAGTGGGAGTGATTTTGGCTCTGATAGAGCCAAAATCACTCCGGAGCTTGCGGTTGAAAACCTCAACCGCAGGCTCCGGCTCGCAAATTCGATGGTCGCGATGGTCTCGACCATCGCGACCATCACAATGCACGCTCGTATAGCCTGTGGGTGGTGACCCACAGCTATACGAGCGTCCAGGAGGACGCTCCATGAAAATGGAGCCCGGCCCTCATTCAGAGCGTGCGCTCTGCTCAGAGCGTACGGCTCTGAATGAGGGCCTTTGTTCCCTGTAAATGAAAGTGCAGAGTTGTAACTATTTGTATTCTAGTATAATAGACCAGTAATGTTTGCATACACAAAACCATTCAATACATACAGTAAATTAAAGCAACATGTTTATAGCTCTTTCCAGGGCCGGATTAAGGTCTGTGGGGGCCCCTGGGCAATAAACTGGTGGGGGCCCTCATCAATGACATTATCAAATATAAAAATGTTACAAGTGATTTCCCAATATTTGTAAACCTGACTAAAAACAATTAAAAAAATCACACAGTACCCCAAAATAATCTTTAGTTAGGTGGAACCTTTAGTTAGGTGGAAATCCACATTATGTATATATATATATATATATATATATATATATATATATATATATTTATATAGAATTTTCATATTTTGTCCTCTATTCACCACCACAATGGCTTTGAAATGAAACAAACAAGATATGCTTTAACTGCAGACTTTCAGATTTAATTTGAGGGTAATTACATCCAAATCAGGTGAACGGTGTAGGAATTACAACGGTTTCTATATGTGCTTCCCACTTTTTAAGGGGCCAAAAGTAATGGGACAAACTAAACAATCCTAAATCTAACTTTCACTTTTTAATACTTTGTTGCAAATCCTTTTCAGGCAATTACAGTCTGAAGTCTGGAACGCATAGACATCACCAGACGCTGGGTTTCATCCCTGGTGATGCTCTGCCAGGCCTCTACTGCAAATGTCTTCAGTTACTGCTTGTTCTTGGGGCATTTTCCCTTCAGTTTTGTCTTCATCAAGTGAAATGCATGCTCAACCGGATTCAGGTCAGGGGATTGACTTGGCTATTGCATAACATTCCAGTTTTTAGCCTTAAAAAACGCTTTGGTTGCTTTTGCAGTATGCTTCGGGTCATTGTCCATCTGCACTGTGAAGCACTGTCCAATGAGTTCTGAAGCATTTGACTGAATATGAGCATATAATATTGCCCGAAACACTTCAGAATTCATTCTGCTGCTTTTGTCAGCAGTCACATCATCAATAAATACAAGGGAACCAGTTCCATTGGCAGCCATACATGCCCACGCCATGACACTACCACCACCATGCTTCACTGATGAGGTGGTATGTTTTGGATCATGAGCAGTTCCTTTCCTTCTCTTCTCTTCCCATCACTCTGGTACAAGTTGATCTTTGTCTCATCTGTCCATAGGATGTTGTTCCAGAACTGTAATGGCTTTTTTAGATGTTGTTTGGCAAACTCTAATCTGGTCTTCCTGTTTTTGTGGCTCACCAATGGTTTGCATCTTGTGGTGAACCCTCTATATTCACTCTTGTGAAGTCTTCTCTTGATTGTTGACTTTGACACATATACATCTACCTCCTGGAGAGTGTTCTTGATTTGGCCAACTGTTGTGAAGGGGTTTTTCTTCACCAGGGAAATAATTCTTTTGTCATCCACCACAGTTGTTTTCCGTGGTCTTCCAGGTCTTTTGGTGTTGCTGAGCTCTCCGGTGTGTTCTTTCTTTTTAAGAATGTTCCAAACAGTTGATTTGGCCACACCTAATGTTTTTGATATCTCTCTGATGGGTTTGTTTTGATTTTTCAGCCTAATGATAGCTTGCTTCACTGATAGTGACAGCTCTTTGGATCTCATATTGAGAGTCGACAGCAACTGATTCCAAATGTAAATGTCACACCTAGAATCAACTCCAGACCTTTTACCTGCTTAATTGATAATGAAATAACGAGGGAATAGCTAAATGTTGTGCTCCATTTTTTGCACTAGTTGTGGGGGCCCTCTGTGTGTGGGGGCCCCAGGACGATCGCCCCTGCCGCCCTGCTTATAATCCGCCCATGGCTCTTTCTGTGATAAAGAGTGTGTATTTACTTGTTCCCCGGAACTGACGTATGCGGCTGGTTCAGGAACCGCATTTAACTTTGATGATGAATGCACGCCCACAAAACGGTGTTCAATCGCTCTGGCACGCCTGCGTTTCGCCAACCACCCCGTCACCACCCACAAAGTGCACTTCCTGTCAATCACTCTGCGATGGGTCTGCGTAGTCACTGCGATCGCAGTCCTGATCACAGTGGCTAGTTTGCGCATGCGCATTGCGATGCATACGCATGTGCAGATCGCAACAATCGGCCGATTGCGTGCGTATTAGCAACAGCGATCCTTGCTGAATCAGGCCCACAGATCTAGGGGTCCATTTACTAAGCAGTGTTAGGAGACAGAGTGAAAAGTGATAAGAAACTGATAAGGTGCCACCAATCAGCTCCCAACTGCCATCTCAGAGGCTGTGTTTGAAAAATGACAGTTGGGAGCTGATTGGCTGGCACCTTATCACTTTTCACTCTGTCTCCTAACACTGCTTAGTAAATAGACCCCTTAAACTTGACGGGAGGGCCGAAGCAAAACTGAACCGGTTATCTCTACTTTTAACAGGCTCTGTGCAACTAGGGCACTTACTATCTACACATGTGTAATGTGTACGAATTGTGTACTGCATTTATGACCTTCTTTAGTGCTCAGTGTTGAGCCACGCTTCCTGTTGTATAAGCCGCTTAAGTATGATGGCTTCCGTGTGTTTGCATAATTTGTTAGCCACCTATAGATTCCTTCATCATTACCTCTTAAAACCCAATAAAATAAAGACACTACACACCATAGCTGGCAGGAAGAAGGTCCAAATTTTATTTATCACTTCCATAAAGTTGGTGGCCTAGGATAAGCAATTGCAAACCGTACTACTCAAATTTTGGTCAACCAAGTGGGTAATCCTACCCACGGATTGGGTTCTTCCAATCCCACTGATCGTGAAGTCAGCCAAAACTCCTCCCTCGCTACGCAGTGTAAAGTCCGTATCTAGACTCATGCACCGCTTCATTTTGGGAGGAGCCTTCACGATCTTCAATATCAATGGGGGCCGTGACAATCACCGCAGCACTGCTGCATACACCGGCATAGGTGTCACACATCGACGTAGGTGCCCGCTGCCCGTTGCTAGGCAGATGAGCCAAATCACTTTCAAAATCACTACACGGCCCCCGGAGGATATATCATCCTCGCACCACATGATTATCATTGTAACTTTATTATGATTTAGTTTGCAATTGCGTTTCCCACCACAGCTAGAGCCTCTTTAGGAACTAGCCTGCCACCAACTTACCGCCTACTCCCCGCCCTCTGCTAGTAGATCCTCTATCAACCAGGCCATTCCGTAGTCTGACAGATGTACTCCATCTGCCCTGTATAGTGATTCCAGCGAAGCCACTATTTAAGGGTGCCTAATGACCCTACCTCCTAAGTTGGTTATGAATTTGCCTATTATCCTATTTACCTTCCGCCCTGTCCTAAGCATAGCTGGCCCTGCTGCTGCCTGCCACTGCCTTCTAGGAACTATGTTTGACCAAACTAGAAGAGTGTCTGGCCAACATGAGTGTACCTTGCTTATGTCTATTTTGATTGCCCTAACTAGGCTCCAGAAACTTGTCTTGCCTAAGTCGTTTCCCCCCAAGTGTAATATTATCTTCCTTGGATATCCGTATTGCCTAGCCGCCCTAGCAATTTCTGTGTCTAGTTGTTCCCACTTAATTCCTCTCCTTCCCAACCATCTGATCCGACCCCACTGTCTCTCTGCAGTTTGCACTAAACCATTCCCCGTTACATATCTCTCCGCCCATAAGATAAAAGAATTCCCCACGATCCAGGTTTCTCCGCCACTGTGCGACTCTGAAATTTAGAAAAAACATGTCAGTAACATTGTAATGCACAAAACTTTCAACCCCTCTTCCTTTGTTCTAACTACTACTAATGCGTGCTCACTTGAGGTTCAAGACCCTTGAAGGGGGTGAAAACAAAAACCTCATGTCTAGAGCCAATTGAAATGCTGGATCCGTGCATCAGCCTTTTGTCCTTCCAAGTCGCCTCCCCTTCCATGCCCCTTGGACCTCCCTTGTCTTGAAATTCCACCTTTAACCCTGCGTTTTCCTGCAGTCACTGTCCCCTGACACACTAATCGTTACTTCCTTTTATGTGTACTACAGATAGCCGAACAACTCTTACACACTATCCCCACAATACTACAGCGCTTATCTGCATCGGAATCATTTGCAGATCCCTGCTTACGTATTCTTGCACATCTGCTCCTGATATTTGTAAATGGAGGGAGGCGCATTTGCTACCTATGCAGAACTCGTTCCATCTCAGATTTTTGTCCAAATCTGCCTAGCTAGCAAAATGAATTTATCTCCACAGCAACATTTTACGTCTGCGCTTAGAAGCATATCATGTCCCGCTCTTATAAGAATATGAGGACACTATAGATAGCACACTACCGGCTTAAGGAAAAACTTTCATTTTTTTTGTCCTCATCTCTATTTTATTTTGTTTGTGTTTGTCCATTGAGTGAAATAAGTGGATAAGAGGGGCCAGTGGAGAAGTTGCCCATAGTAACCAATTATCCTATCATTTTATAGAATGTACTTAATAAATGCTACCTCAAAGCTGATTGGTTTTTATGGGCAACTTCTCCGCTGGTCCAGTTCTCCACTCTTTTTACTGCTTGATACATCTCCCCCTCAGTTTGTTTGACACAGACCCCTCCCCCACCACCAGCACACGCACACATATACAGCCAAATAAAAGTTTTCATCTAGGTTGTGAGTTAAGCCACAATCTGGTCATCTATAATGGGTGCAGGGTGGGCAGGTCAGCTCAAAATCTAGTGGGGCCCACACCGCACTCCTTGCACCCATGTTATTTAATACTTACCTTTTACGAGAGTCCCACGTTAGCAGCAGCAGTGCTGCACAAATCGCTGGGACCTGGACATGCGTAGTGGTAAAGCCTACTCCATGCGCCACCAACTAAAGGGGAGAGGGCTCAGACGGAGACTGCACACGGGCCCCCTTGTCTCTTAATACGCCCCTGACTGGGTGGCTATAAGAAGAGACATATTCAGTAAAGTAAAAAACAAAACTAAAGCAGACCTTCAAAAGTAACAGTAACAAACACCGTCCCTTGGTGACAACCTTGTAAGGTCATTCACTCTTGTGGGTCTCTTATACCCCTTTTACACCAGAGCAAAAACCTGGGTTTTTGCTGGGTCTACCCGGGTCGCAGCTCAGTGTAAAAGGGTCCCTGAAAAATAACCTGGGTCAAGTGACCCTGCAATCCAACCCATGTAGCTACCAGGGTTGGACCCAGGATGGACCCAGGTAATGGTGCAGTGTAAACGGTGCAACCCGGGTTATCTGACCTGGATCATGCCTAAAATGAGCGGATTGGTGGTTGTGGAGCATTCACCTCCCACTTTTTATGACCTCACAGGTTTAGCAGGGCAGACCTGAGTTCAGTGTGAACAGGGTTGACCTGGGAGTAGCCCAGATCAAAGGTGCAGTGTAAATGGGTCTGACCAGGGTTGGAACCATGTCCAAAAACCCAGGTCGGACCTGGGTTTTTGGTGGAAAAGAGGTATTAGTAATGGCATCAAAACCTCTCCTACATAATAATTTAATTGGTGTGAGTGTCTTGGTTTATAATGATTCACTTTGGAGGTTTGTTAAAATGTTAGTCAGTTTTCTCTTCTCTCCTGGAATATACAGAAACTTAAATTACATAGTTGCCAATTTATCTAACTTATATAAATTACATAGTTGCCAATTATATATTTTTGATTTTAAATAGTATTCTTAGATTTTTCTTTCTGCTGCATTTATGGGGATATGATTAATGCAATTATCTCAACTTACCAATTTCACCTTAACAACCATAACAGCAGCCTGGCTATAATGTATTTTGGCCTCTGTTCCAAATAAGCAGTATAACTAAACAGCACTTTACTGTATGTATGATATCAGCACATAATCTCCTTGAAAATTCTGTTATTTGTGTGAACTTTTGCTTAATCGGTTACAGCAGGGGTGGGAACCTTTTTTCTGCCATTTTGATATATATAACATGAAGGCCACACCTCCTCCTTGTGATGTCACATGGGGCGGGGACGCAATCGCCAGTAGTCACAGCAATGCCCGGAGCATCCTGAGGATGCTCCAGGGAGCTGTAAGGGCAGCGGTGTGACCATCTGAAGTGCCCTAAGGACGCTCCAGGCTGCACTGCTGCATAGATTCTGGCTGGAGGGTGCCATTCTAGACACCCTGCTAGCCAGATGAGGCTAGCAGAAAAATCTCAGAGGGCCAGACCAAATGACTCCGAGGGTCTTACACAGCCCCCGGGCCTGAGGTTCCCCATCCCTGGGTTACAGCATCCCCACCATCATCATGGGTGACTTCAACATCCTTATTGATAGTCCACATACGTTTTGTACCTCCAAACTTCTCCTTCTAACCTCCCCTCTCAGTCTCTCCCAGAGAACTGACTCCTCAGGTTGGCCACTGCCTTGATCTTCTATTCACTGGACTATGCTCAGTTTCTGAGTGTTAATGAACGCTTCTTACCTTCTCTCATACCACAACTTAAACACCTACATGGCCTCCTTTATTACTTCAAGCTCTCGGTTATTGAACTCTACTAAGCGTCCTCCAACCCTGCAGAAATATTAACTATTTATTTTCAACAATGTTGCAACAATTCACTTCTCAAAAGATTACTAGCCCTCGATAAAGTGGCTCCAGCTATCCGTCACACTCCATGTAGACTTAGAGGTCCACCACAGCATTCTAAACATCTCCAAAATTTTTCTCATATAAGGTAGAACGTCAGTGGCATAAATCTCACCACTTTCAGACATACGACCCAGGAATTTTTTACCCACATAAACCCGGGTTTTTGCTTCAGACCCCCTTTCACACTACACCTGAGACTTGGGAAATTCCATGGTCGGATACGTTCACACTAAACCTGGGTCTGCCCTGGAAGTTGGTGTGGATTTAAAGGGGATATGTTTTTTTTTTTTGTACACAGTAATGACATAATATAAAAATTTGTATTTTTAGAGTAAATACCACAAGGTTTGTTTATTTCCAATGTTTTTTTTATTGAAAACCAATAAATGTTTATATTACAATATAAGTATATTATGAATATGGCCTCTAGAAAGTTGCAGTCTATACAAAGACAAAATTTTCACATAAAAAAAGTTAAGCGAAAAATAATACACACTTAAATTTGTTTGTACCCAGTCATGTGGTCTGGGTGACTGCAGTTGATGTCATCAGCAGGTGCATGGAACAGCC
Organism: Taudactylus pleione; assembly: GCA_031769625.1. Lineage (NCBI taxonomy): Eukaryota > Metazoa > Chordata > Amphibia > Anura > Myobatrachidae > Taudactylus > Taudactylus pleione. The sequence continues at coordinate 7,487,360 of JAUIMM010000300.1, forward strand.
AATGAGAAGGTTTTCTAAAAACCCAGGTCTAAAAACCTGGGTTGGATGCATTCACACTAGAGGCTACCTGGGTTGCACCCGGGAAAAACCCTGGTATAAAGCAGGGTCATGGACCCGGGTTGTTTCTGTTCACACATAGCAAAAGCCTGGGTTGATGCACTTTCACGACCAAAAACCCAGGTTTTTGCAGTATGTCTGAAAGGGGTACCCTTTCAGATATACAACCCGGGAAATTTCTCCTGTGCAAATTCCCGGGTAATTGGTCGAGACCCCCCTTTCACACTACAGTGTCTACCCGGGAAAATCCCAGGTAGATCCCTTTCAGACAAGAGCAGGGTTTTTCTGCTTACCTGCCTCTTCTCTGCCGTCTGCTCCTCCTAGCCTATACCCTCTCTGGCTGATGATGATGATGTCATCATTCAGCAGCCGGAAGTTGGCCAATCATAATGCAGATTTTTTTTTTATTATAATTTTTTTTAAATTTGTTTCAATTCCCTGGTGGTCCAGCGGGAGTGCGGGCGGCCTGCTGTGGCATAGCCAGCCGGCGCTGGGGGTGGTGAGCAGCAGCGCTGAGCATCCTATAGGACACTCTGCGCTGTCAGCACAAAGCAGCAGCGCTGAGCGTCCTATAGGACGCTCTGCACTGTCAACTACATGTAAAAGCTGCTTGGTGCTGCCCAGGAGTAGTAAATTCCCGGGTAGCACCATTCAGACAGAAGCAGGGTAATTTCCCGGGACTTAAGTCCTGGGAAAAACCCTGGTCATTTGCAGGGGCGGTACCTTTCGAACAGACACGGCTACCCGGGAAATTGGCTGAGGCAGGCCAAATTCCCGGGAATCTTGAGATGTCTGAAAGGGGTTAATGACTTCCTCACACTTAAGATTTTCTATCACTCCTATCGAAAGGTAAACTGCCAATAAACATTTCTAATATTTAATCTCTCTGACATGAAATGGTATATTGGAGCTATAACATTTTTCAAACTCTTCACTCACTGAGGTGGGCCCAAGATCATCACAATTTAGGAGGAAGGGGGGGAGGGCTAAATTCTTATGGGTGGATCTGTACTTACTAATGATATAAGCCAGGGGTCAGGGAACTTTTTTACCTTTTACACCAAAATATATTAAGATATGCCAACATTACCCCCTTGATTTGAAAAGAAGGACATCATATAGTAGTTCCCCCATATAATGCCCCTGTAGTAGTGCCCCCATAGTTATGCCCCTGTAGTAGTGCCCCCATATAATGCCCCTGTAGTAGTGCCACCATATAATGCCCCTGTAGTAGTGCCACCATATAATGCCTCTGTAGTAGTGCCCCATATAGTGCCCCTGTAGTAGTGCCCCCATATAATGCCCCTGTAGTAGTGCCCCCATATAGTGCCCCTGTAGTAGTGCCCCCATATAATGCCCCTGTAGTAGTGCCCCCATATAATGTCCCTGTAGTGCCGGTTGTAAAAAAAAATACACCTTAATCCCGCTCCTGCATCCGCCGTAGTCCCGTCCGCCCAGCTGCTCCTCGGAACTATGGGAGAGACGTCATGACATCTCTCCCATAATGCTCATGGAGAGAGCCGGAAACTGGAGTTTAGAAGAGAACTCCAGCCTCCGGCTAACGCGGCGCTGCAGAGAAGGAGCCGGGCGCCCGCTGGTAATAACAGCTCAGCGGGCGTCCGGCTTAGAGCCTCCATGTGGCACAGCCGGGCATGCATATGAATGCATATATTATAGAATGATTCATATGCATGCCCGGCTGTCCGTCCATTACCCCCAGAAATTTCATTTTTACCCCATGTGGGGTAATTTGCCCCTGTTCCCTGACCACTGATATAAGCAAACAAGTCGGTAAACTTTTGGAACATTTTTTTGTTAACTGAAAAAACTGTACTTATTCTAGTCATTACCTGTAGGCAGCAAATGTTCCAGTTTACAATGTAACACTCATGCCTTAGGTAAAGGAGATAGCGCTCTCACAAAGTGCACTGACTGTAGCATAGATACAAAACTCTCTTATGTAAGCCAAAGGTAAATTTGTAAAATATGCCTAAAGGATATCGGGCCTGATTCACTACTGATCGCAACTGCGATTATGCACGTAATCGGCCGATTGTTGCCTTCTGCGCATGCGTATGTATTGTGCGTGTGCGAACCGGCTACTGCGATCAAGACTGTGATCGCAGTGACTATGCAGACCCATCGCAGAGTGATTGACAGGAAGTGCCATTTTGGGGAGGTGATGGGGGGTGGTCGGTGAAACGCACGCAGTCTCACTGCAATGATATGCTAATCTACTGCGATCGCTATGCCATCGCAGCACTACATAAGTACGCCCACTTTACCTTGCACAAATCCGTAATCCTTAGCAAGACTGCAAAACCATCTGTAACATCGAGTACCATCGCAGCCTCACGCACACTTGCACTTGCGTATGCCATTGCAGTGGATAATTTATACACTCCCCTGCAACGGGGCACGCCTGTGTTTCACCTCCCACAAATGACACTTTCTGTCAATCACTCTGCAATGGGTCTGCGTAGTCACTCCCGATCGCAGGGGCCGGTTTGCGCACGTGCACCCTGCAGAAGGCAACAATCTGCCGATTGCGTGTGTAATCGCAGTTGCAATCAGTAGTGAATCAGGCCCAGAATCCGCAGAACTACAATTTTGTATAAAATAGTCATTTAAATGTGGATCCAGGTGAACCAAAAGCCGTAACAACAATTTATGTCTCTTACTATCCCTCCAATAATTCTAGTGACAACCTATAGCATTCTTTTGTGATGTCTCGGACTTGACTTTAGCGCAAAGAAACCCCATTTACAGAAAAGCACAGGGATTGTGGGCCAATCATTTAAAGCAGTGGTTCTCAACCTCGGTCCTCAGGACCCCGCACAGTTCACTTTTTGCAGCTCACCCTGCAGGTGCACAGGTGTATTAATTACTCACTGACACATTTGCAGCTAACTGTTTCACTAGTAATTATGTGAGGAGACCTGCAAAACATGCACTGTTTGGGGTCCTGAGGACCGAGTTTGAGAACCTGTGATTTAGAGAGACGAATTAAGCACTAGCTATACTCCTGGGGAGGAGTGGATTTCTCTGGTTCTTTTGTGCAATTTGCATTATATTGTTAAGGCTAAAACCTATAAAAACATATGTAAAATGGACCACTGTCTTTCCCCGTACATTATCCTATCACCTCCAATGTCAGGAGGCGATCACTGTTCATGTGTGATAAGCACTGCAGAGTATGCATCTATACATGCTACAGTAATTACAATAAATAATAGTATGACATTCCCAATCTCATTGCATTGCTTAAAGTGCTAGATACCAGATAAAAAATAATCTATGGCTGTACATTATTCTTTTAGTCCACAGGTTCTCAAACTCGGTCCTCAGGATTCCACACAGTTCACGTTTTCCAGGTCAACGGTAGGGGCACAGGGGTATTCATTACTCACTGATACAATTTAGAAGATCCACAGGTGGAGCTAATTGTGCTTCTGTGAGGAGACCTAGAAACGTGCACTGTCTGGGGTACTAAGGACCGAGTTTGAGAACCTATGTTTTAGTCAAACAGATTAGAATCCTTTTTTTTGTTTGTTTTTAATTAAACAATGTACTGTTTTACAAAATCATTTCTTATTGTCAGCTGTAGAATCCACCATTTTGTTCATGTTTCACTTAGTAATTTATTAATGTGTAAATTTACAATTGTCACAATGTAAAAAAGTTGGCCAACTCTCAGTTCCAGAGACCATCATTGGCTGCTCTCTCTCCACTTCTCCTCCCTCCATTTCCCATGCTGCTATAAGGTCTTTTAACATCTCAGAACTGTAATAACCTTGCAGAGAGCACGCCCAAAGCCTGTCTATGACGAGGGATGTCTTTAGGTTGATATTTATACATGAATATTCAGTTCCAGCTTTTGTCATTGTAAATATGCAGTGATTCACAGAAACTCCATGTCGATCCAGAAAAATTCTATTAAAATAATATTTTACAATTAGGGGTCAATCCAATTAGGTGCGAATTGCAAGGTGCAAGTTGCTATTTTCTCTTCGAATTCACATAGCAAATTAATTTTGCAATCCAATTAGCGACTTGCACTGAATCAGTCAGATTGAATTTGCAACTTTCCATTTGCACCTCCCTGAGGGTGAGAGATGGAAAAGAAAATCTTTATTTTAAGGTTAAAATGTCGGGACACTGTGCTGAACCCCTTGGACACCCCCACTAATGACTAATTAAGCAATTGGAAGTTTCCAATTAGCTTAATTAGTCCAATAAGTACATGTCATTTTGGGGGTAAAAAAAATTGTCCTCAAATTGCCCCAAAATCATTTTTTTTTGTTAGTTTAGGCACCCTAAATTTAATTACAATATTTTTTAATTGAAAAACAATTGTTTTTTTTATAATTTTTTTTTATTTTTCAAGGTGCCCTCAAAGTACCCCAAAATCACTTTTTCTTACTTTTTTTTGCATTTTTCATTTAATTAGTTTGAGATTAAACGAAAAAAGTTAGTTTTTTTATCATTTTCTTGCATTTTACATAAAAAACACAAATCAGCCATTTGACAGCAATTAAAAACCTACAGTACCTTCCTAATGCCCACAAACAGCCTTCTATACGGCAATGCTAATGAAATTATAAATTTTGTGGGGCCCAGGATGGTCTCCCCACTTTTTCATGCACTTCTCTCAATCTCATTTGGCAGTCAATTCGCACCCCTTCACTGTGAGTAGTGCGACTAGGGATTTTTAATTGGATTGGAGAATTCTCGGGAGCGCACTTCGATGCAAAGTCTGCAAGTTTCAAGAAACAAACTCGCTACTCGCAATTGGATTGACCCCTTAGTGTTTATTTAAACATTTCCTAATGTATTTTTTATATTTGTCTTTTTAACTTTTTTTAACACAAATTTAATTGGACAATCTTCTTGCTGTATTGTGTGCAGATACAGAGGCAGAGAGAAATGCGTTACGAGAGCAGGTGTACCCAAAGCTGAGAGAATTCTGCAGAGAAAATTATGGCATGGAGTTCCAGGTATTGTGTGTCTTTATTTATGTCTACCAAATGTATACAGAAATGAATGTTCCCTTGTTTCCTACACACCCTCTGTCATTTTGTGGTACTGTATATCAAATACTTTGCAATGATGAGATCTGAACGGTGTATGAATAGCAGGGCCAGAATAACAATGGGGCAGATGGGACCTGGCCTTCACATAAAAATAGGCCCATCATCATGACTATATGATGATGATCAGCCACCCAGTTGGCCACACCGTCAGCCATAAATCATAGTATTAAAGTTGTAGGTCTATTATTCTCCTAAAAACTATAAAATTTTTCCACTTTTATGTATTTAGGAAGACATTGGGACTGATAGTGTAGGGGTTGTGCACACTTACATGGCATTGGCCACACCCACACATAACTGGTCACACCTCCTCTGCTTCTCGCAATCGGCTCTTGATCATTTTCAGCCCCAGGCCTATGTTGCCCTTAATCTGCCCCTGTTGAAGAGGGATGTCCAGGTGGGCATGGTGGGAGTATGGAGTTACAAAATGTGTCATCGCTGTCCTTTCCCATTAGAGTTTCACACAGTTACCAGCATTATGTTCTTTGGGGATGGGCCACATCATCAGGCCCCTTCATTTCACCCACTTCCTTGGAGAAGAGATGGGTTGTGGGAGGGGAACTTGGAGTTCTCATATCAAATTTCGGAGTCTCCCGGAGAATTCATGAGAGTGGTCAAGAATTACTTTACATATCAGTTCTTAACTTCTTCCATTAAATTAAGTTTAACTAATAGTGGGCATGATTCTAAATAGCATAACAAACAGTGCATGCCCTGTAGATAACCTGAAAAAGTACACTGTATATTACTAAAAAAAAGTGTTAAAAATGTCAATGTGCAAATGTAGTACATCAAAAACATATAATAGGAAAATGTTTAAAAAATACAGATATACACAATGCACAAAACAACATAAACTTACAACATATAGAAAGAAGGGTGGTGTTCCAACTTCTATTAATATCCAAAGTGGTGTGAAAGGCTAGAGAAAGAGAGACATGCAATTAGCGATTTACTCACCCTTTCAGATGGTTAGAAATGGAATAATCTTAAAATGTCTTAAGGTGCATACACACGTAAAGATTTTCTATCCAACCATCCAACTAGTTGATTGGTTGGAATGAAAATCTGGTAAGGTATGAAAGCAAATGACAATCAGCAATTTGCTCCCAAATGCCAGAAAATGGTCAAAAACTGTTGTTTGAACAAATTGTTTAGATCAAACATTTAACAAACTTGTCTGATGACCATTTTCATCTGTTTTCTGGCATTTAGGAGCAAATTGCTCATCATCAGTTACTCCCATACGTTACCAGATTTTCATTCCAACCAATCAACTAGTTGGATGGTTGGACAGAACATCTTTACATGTGTATGCAGCATTAGGTAATGAAAGTTGTGGAGCCGCGTTTTGGAGTAATATCAATGGACGGCATGGGATTCCACTTGCACGGCATAAGCCCCTGCATCAGCAGAACGGACAATCTCATCAGCGTAAGGTAGTAAATCTAGGTTCCGCGACTGCCCGCAACTACATCCACTTTGCATGCGGCAATTGTACATTGTAACTTAAAATATTGGCTGAAAATATGTCACAGTTTCTATGTATGTCATGTTAAAATATTTTAATTTATTCTAAAATATTTCACTTTATGTTAATAACTTTACAGTGTATACAGAAGCGCTTCTTATGACCTAGAAATGTCGTGGGGAATAACATTCTACAGGTCATATTTATCAAAATGTCCAAATGTGTTTCCTATTATCAACTCTTCTTGTATGTGATGTTACAAATGCATAAAAGCCCTATTTACATGATCCACAGAGACTCCATCTGACTGTGCTGAAGAAAGAGTTGAATAACACAACACAATACAATAGGACTTATTTAACAATGCGGTCAAAAGAGGACTTTAGTGAAAATAGGGTTAGACAAATATTTGCTTCTTAGAACACACTTTATTGGTTTATATGTATTGGTTTATTGGTGAATAATTAAGTATGCAGAGGATATTGCAGTAGCTATTTAGGTTTAGGGTAAAAATCCTGTAACCTTGCTGTATGTACATTCATTGTGAAAAATGTAGTTCAAGTTGTCATACAAAAATAATCAGATATATACAGTTATGGAGCCCATACATCAGGCAGCTATCGGGGCAATTCCCTGTTCTGTCGATGCCCGGGTCGGGGGATCGGGAAAATCCAACAAGTTGGATAATCTCGATTTAAAAATTATCGTAATCCTCGAGTCAGGTACAGTACCTGTATTGTTAACATGTTGTATTTTGCTGATCCCTGACAAATCGCTAATCATCGGAGTCCACCAATCAGTGGAACGGAATGCTGATCGGCCTCAGCAGAATAGGAAATCGGCCCATAGCTGTATGTCTTGCATAACTTTATTTGTCTATTGATTTGTTTATCTATTGTTCTATCGTATTTCATTTTTTATCAGATATCTAGTTTGAGTACACTAAATAGTCTACCAAGCAGTATACAGTATTTAACTCACGTTAAAGAAGCAATTATCTATTTAGGATGTTTATTATTCTATTATGTAAATACGTGTTTGCTGCATGGGTATCTAGAATTTGTTTGTATGTTGATTATTGTTTATGTGTAGATTAAATAGAGATGTTGTGTTTCTTTATGGTGTAATAGTCTATGATATTACTATATAAAATGAGCAACATACCTTACAGTCTGGCTTTATTCTGAACAGCATAGACAATATCAAAACCGTAAAGACTGTGAACATGTGAAGTCCCTTGAAAGGTGTGGGGCTCCCTGTCGATAGCTTCTAATATTGATGATTGATTCTTATTCTTAATAGATGTATCCTTATTCACCCATCACTTTTGCACCATATGGAGCAAGATGCATGAAGCGACTTAGATGCTCCTCCATGGGTAGCGACACCCAGATCTATTTCTTAATTTAGCATCTGTGGCGCATTTTAGCTGCATCCAAAGTCAGTTATATTGTCCTTGTAATACTCTATAAAGGTGAGAATACAGATGTTGTGGTGCAGGTGCAAGCTGGAGTTACCTCTGTGGTGGATCAATCTTCTCACTTCGTCCTTTGGTACAACACTCAACTCAGACCACATCCCACCAGAGAAGCAAGGAACCCAGACACAAACATCTCAGACCACATCCCATCAGAAGGGCAAGGAACCCAGACAAAAATATCTAAGACCACATCCCATCAGAGATGCAAGGAACCCAGACACAAACATCTCAGACCACATCTCATCAGAGAGGCAAGGAACCCAGACACAAATATCTAAGACCACATCCCATCAGAGATGCAAGGAACCCAGACACAAACATTTCAGACCACATCCCATCAGAGCTGCAAAGAACCCAGACACAAACATCTGAGACCACATCCCATCAGAGATGCAAGGAACCCAGACATAAACATCTCAGACCACATCCCATCAGAGAGGCAAGGAATCCAGACACAAATATCTAAGGGGGTCATTCAGACCCGTTCGCGAGCAAAGGACGCTCGCAAACGGGTTGATGTTGCCCCACTGTGCATGCGCACGACGGAGGGAGCTTCGTCGTGCGCATGCGCGAGACCCGGAGAGCAACGTGCTCTCCGTCGCTCCAGGTCTCGCACCAAAGGGGGCATGCTGTCGATGTTGATTGACAGCACGCCCCCTTTGGTGGGCGTGCCGGGGGCATGGCGGCCAGACGGAGTCGCTCCCATGGGAACGCCTACCATCTGAAGCCGGCCCCACTGACATCAGTATTGATGTCAGTGGGAGTGATTTTGGCTCTGATAGAGCCAAAATCACTCCTGGGCTTGCGGCAGCGAGACCCTACCGCAGGGTCTCGTCACAAGCCCGATGGTCGCGATGGTCTTTGACCATCGTGACCATCATCATGGACGCTCGCTATAGCTGTGGGTGGTCACCCACAGCTGTACGAGCGTCCAGGAGGACGCTCCATTTTCATGGAGGAGGGCCCTGATTCAGAGCGAGTGCTCTGGTCAGAGCGTCAGGCTCTGAATCAGGCCCTAAGACTACATCCCATCAGAGATGTAAGGAACCCAGGCACAAACATCTCAGACCACATCCCATCAGAGATGCAAGAAACCCAGACACAAATATCTAAGACCACATCCCATCAGAGAGGTAAGGAACCCAGACACTAACATCTCAGACCACATCCCATCAGAGCTGCAAGGAACCCAGACACAAACATCTGAGACCACATCCCATCATAGAGTCAAGGAACCCAGACACAAATATCTAAGACCACATCCCATCAGAAGGGCAAGGAACCCAGACAAAAATATCTAAGACCACATCCCATCAGAGATGCAAGGAACCCAGACACAAACATCTCAGACCACATCTCATCAGAGAGGCAAGGAACCCAGACACAAATATCTAAGACCACATCCCATCAGAGATGCAAGGAACCCAGACACAAACATTTCAGACCACATCCCATCAGAGCTGCAAAGAACCCAGACACAAACATCTGAGACCACATCCCATCAGAGATGCAAGGAACCCAGACATAAACATCTCAGACCACATCCCATCAGAGAGGCAAGGAATCCAGACACAAATATCTAAGGGGGTCATTCAGACCCGTTCGCGAGCAAAGGACGCTCGCAAACGGGTTGATGATGCCCCACTGTGCATGCGCACGACGGAGGGAGCTTCGTCGTGCGCATGCGCGAGACCCGGAGAGCAACGTGCTCTCCGTCGCTCCAGGTCTCGCACCAAAGGGGGCATGCTGTCGATGTTGATTGACAGCACGCCCCCTTTGGTGGGCGTGCCGGGGGAATGGCGGCCAGACGGAGTCGTTCCCATGGGAACGCCTACCATCTGTAGCCGGCCCCACTGACATCAGTATTGATGTCAGTGGGAGTGATTTTGGCTCTGATAGAGCCAAAATCACTCCTGGGCTTGCGGCAGCGAGACCCTACCGCAGGGTCTCGTCACAAGCCCGATGGTCGCGATGGTCTTTGACCATCGTGACCATCATCATGGACGCTCGCTATAGCTGTGGGTGGTCACCCACAGCTGTACGAGCGTCCAGGAGGACGCTCCATTTTCATGGAGGAGGGCCCTGATTCAGAGCGAGTGCTCTGGTCAGAGTGTCAGGCTCTGAATCAGGCCCTAAGACTACATCCCATCAGAGATGTAAGGAACCCAGGCACAAACATCTCAGACCACATCCCATCAGAGATGCAAGAAACCCAGACACAAATATCTAAGACCACATCCCATCAGAGAGGTAAGGAACCCAGACACTAACATCTCAGACCACATCCCATCAGAGCTGCAAGGAACCCAGACACAAACATCTGAGACCACATCCCATCATAGAGTCAAGGAACCCAGACACAAATATCTAAGACCACATCCCATCAGAGATGCAAGGAACCCAGACACAAACATCTCAGACCACATCCCATCAGAGAGGCAAGGAATCCAGACACAGAGATCATGGCACACAAAATGTATGGAAATGATTTATATTTACTATGGCTGATTGAAAAGTAGCGTCCTTCACATGCAATACATTTTTATTCAGTGTTTCAACAACGATTCAAAGGCGTGCTGTAGACTGTTTTGTGACATCTTTACTTACATACAGTAGTATTGTTGTAGCACTGCTGTTGAAATAATAGCAGCTATGTCTATAATAAATGGTTCTCTCTCACCAAGGGGCCTATTCATCATCCCTTAATTTCTACAAAAGTAGGTGAAAATATTAAGTTTCACCTACTTTTGTAGAGATCAAGTTTCAGGGCTGTTCATTAATTATGTAACGCAGAAGATATCACTGATATCTCCTACTTACAATTCTCCTACGATAATTTCCACAGTCTCTTTAGTACAGGGACGTGAAAATCATGTAATTCATTAAGTTCCGAAAAAGCATTTTTTTGAAAACTTGGTAGTGCTACTGCACGCTATCCTGAGATGGCGTACAGCCCCCAAATGCCATCACAAGCTGCCGCTTGAGCAGGAGGGGAATTTTTTCAGATCCCTCCTTACTGTGTCACCATCGGCTCAAGCTCAATGCACAGCATGCTGCCCCCTCTCCCCCCCTTTGTGAACCTCCTGCCCACAGTATCTATCCCCTAGTGCTCAGCTCCTGGAGCTGAGTACACACCAAGCAGAAACAGCAGTAAGGTGCCCTAACCAACTCCACACAGAAGCAGCCGGGCAGGCAGCCAAGCGCTCCGCGGTGTACTGTGTGCTCAAAGTCTGCTGTCCCTCATGCCTGGCTCAACACAGCAATCGGGAAGATGCGGACGGGAAGGCAGCCAAGAGCAGCAGAACAGATCCCTCCCCGCTGTCTTCCTAATGCCTCCAGCTCAGTAGTCAGAGTCTGCTGCCCTTTGTGCCCACCTCCTGCCCACAGCCTCCATCCCCGCGTCCCAGTGAGCAGCTCCTGTCCGCATCCTACATTTTCCGGTGCCAAGCTCTTGCCCGTTATATAAAGAATGTTACTCACTGCCAGCTGCACTGTATCCTATGAGGGGTCCCTGTGCCCGTTGGAAGTCCCACTGAGAAGTGAGCAGGGACCCCGGGTGTCAGACCACCATCCACTGGACATAGGGGACTGTGAGCTTTTCAATGTCTGTCTTTGCTCTTAATTCCAATATATTCATATTAATGTATGTGCATTATTTATCATGAGTTCAGAGATGTGTGGTATACAGTATGTGCAGAAAAACATTTATATGTTGAATTCTTCTGATGTTTTCCATATTTGCAGTTTTCTGTTTAAGGCTTATTGACAAAATTCAAACAGACATTTATCTATGCAAATTATTATTTAGTGTCTCTCTTAAACCATTTCATATGATTAGGTGCTATTACATTTGGGACCATGTGTCTAGGAGAGCATTACAGGTTGTCCATCTCTCACATTCAATCCTAGCCACCAGAATTGTTGTCAGCATTGCATAGTGGGGATAGTACCCATCCCAAATGGGGTCCGCATTGCACAATAGTCACCAGACTGGGTTTCTTGCTGCCAAAATGGGGGCTAAGTAGGAGCTAGATGTCATAGTGATGTGTGAGGGTGAAGCGCACTTATGAGGAGCAAGGCAAGACCAATGCTGATTGTGTACCACACAGCGAATGTTTTGGGCTTCCTAAATGACCTCATTTCAAGGTGCTCATCCTCTTCCTGGTCCTTGGAAATCAATGTGAGCCTGACTCATAGTCGCCACCTGTTGAAATAATTATTTCAAAGATCCTCGAACTCACTCTCTAACCCCTCTTTCTTGCCCCCTTTATCTTTTTTCTCTCCCTTGATTTGGAAAATATCAAGCATGATCCACACTTACAGTAATTATTTCTTATATAAAAATAGAGATATGTGCAGAAAATAATTGTCGTGTTTTCGATTTTTGGTAAAACCACCCTCAAGTGTTTTGGTTCGTTTTGGATTTCTATAAAAATTGATAAAAACAGCTAAAATCATGTGACTTGAAACGGGTTTTGTTCCTATAGTACTATTAACATCAATAACATTAATTTCCAGTCATTCCCAGGCAATTTTGACCACATCACGGTACGTAAAACCACGAGGGAAGGACTTAAATGCAATCCAAAGTACACAAGATCCGGTTTCAGATCCGAGTTCCGAACTTTGTGAGAAGACCCGAGTCGGGACTCAGTTCTACTCGGAACCCCAAACTTGTGTGTTTAGTTTTCATAAAAACGGAACAGCTCATCTCTATATGAAAGTATACCAATAAATTACACAGGGTGGCAGCAGCCATTGACAATTAATTGTAAGATCTACTACAGCTGGAGGACTACATGTCACTTAAAGCCAGTCTTAGGAGGATAAGTTATACACAAAGAGCTGGTGTGGAGTGAGTACTCATATACGCAAATGGGGAAGCAGTGAAAGTCCTAACGTAGGCCGTGTACAGTTTGCTCAAATGCGACTCATGTAGACCTGAAGAAACACTCATGTATGCCTGTTATGATGTATATGTTGAGTATGTGCTATAAGGCATGTACAAATACATGATAAATTGATAAATGACTTGTCGGAGATCAGGCGTACATGCTGTCGATGCACAGGCGTGTGCTATATTTCGGTGCCTTTACAGTAATTAATGGCCATTTTGCCAACAACTCTGAATCACCAGACTCGAATAAACGTAATTAGATTTGCGCCACATCTAATAAAGTAGAGATATCTGTACATACAGTCAGGTGCATAAATATTGGGACATTGACAGAATTTTCATATTTCGGCCTCTATTCACCACCACAATGGCTTTGAAATGAAACAAACAAGATGTGCTTTAACTGCAGACTTTCAGATTTAATTTGAGGGTAATTACATCCAAATCAGGTGAACGGTATAGGAATTACAACGGTTTCTATATGTGACTCCCACTTTTTAAGGTGCCAAAAGTAATGGGACAAACTAAACAATCCTAAATCTAACTTTCACTTTTTAATACTTTGTTGCAAATCCTTTGCAGGTAATTACAGCCTGAAGTGTGGAACGCATAGACATCACCAGACGCTGGGTTTCATCCCTGGTGATGCTCTGCCAGGACTCTACTGCAAATGTCTTCAGTCCCTGCTTGTTCTTGGGGCATTTTCCCTTCAGTTTTGTCTTCATCAAGTGAAATGCATGCTCAATCGGATTCAGGTCAGGGGATTGACTTGACCATTGCATAACATTACACTTTTTAGCCTTAAAAAACTCTTTGGTTGCTTTTGCAGTATGCTTCGGGTCATTGTCCATCTGCACTGTGAAGCACCGTCCAATGAGTTCTGAAGCATTTGACTGAATATGAGCAAATAATATTGCCCAAAACACTTCAGAATTCATTCTGCTGCTTTTGTCAGCAGTCACATCATCAATAAATACAAGGGAACCAGTTCCATTGGCAGCCATACATGCCCACGCCATGACACTACCACCACCATGCTTCACTGATGAGGTGGTATGTTTTGGATAATGAGCAGTTCCTTTCCTTCTCCATACTCTTCTCTTCCCATCACTCTGGTACAAGTTGATCTTTGTCTCATCTGTCCATAGGATGTTGTTCCAGAACTGTAATGGCTTTTTTAGATGATGTTTGGCAAACTCTAGTCTGGTCTTCCTGTTTTTGTGGCTCACCAATGGTTTACATCTTGTGGTGAACCCTCTATATCCACTCTTGTGAAGTCTTCTCTTGATTGTTGACTTTGACACATATACACCTACCTCCTGGAGAGTGTTCTTGATTTGGCCAACTGTTGTGAAGGGGTTTTTCTTCACCAGGGAAATAATTCTCCTGTCATCCACCACAGTTGTTTTCCGTGGTCTTCCAGGTCTTTTGGTGTTGCTGAGCTCTCTGGTGCGTTTTTTCTTTTTAAGAATGTTCCAAACAGTTGATTTGGCCACACCTAATGTTTTTGCTATCTCTCTGATGGGTTTGTTTTGATTTTTCAGCCTAATGATGGCTTGCTTCACTGATAGTGACAGCTCTTTGGATCTCATATGGAGAGTCGACAGCAACTGATTCCAAATGCAAATGTCACACCTAGAATCAACTCCAGACCTTTTACCTGCTTAATTGATAATGAAATAACGAGGGAATAGCCCACACCTGTCCATGAAATAGCTTTTGAGTTGATAGTCCCATTACTTTTGGCCCCTTAAAAAGTGGGAGGCACATAGAAAAACTGTTGTAATTCCTACACCGTTCACCTGATTTGGATGTAATTACCCTCAAATTAAATCTGAAAGTCTGCAGTTAAAGTACATCTTGTTTGTTTCATTTCAAAGCCATTGTGGTGGTGAATAGAGGCCAAAATAAGAAAATTCTGTCAATGTCCCAATATTTATGTACCTGACTGTATCTCTCCTTTTATATAAGAAATAATTTACGTGTGGATCATTCTTGATATTGGTTTTAGAAACATATACTCTGTTAAATTACTTTTCTATTTTGAATCTGTCTCCTGCTGGCATTTCTTTATTAGTTCTACTGGCTGTAGTATGGAAAAAAGAGGAGGAGGCAGATTAAGCAGAAATCTAAAATATTGATCATTAGGGAAAATATGAGGAATGGAGAAAACTCATTGCAGCAGTTTCTTTCTGTTTTTTCCATTTAGGGCTGTATTCAGTTAGGTGCAATAATATTGCGAAAATGTCAGGAAATGTAGGGAAATGCGTCTGTACCCCAAAAAATGGCTAACGTACACCGGAAATCAATATAGCAGTGTATTATTTACCTTAAAAGAATTATTTAGGGTACTTAAATTGCGGGGTACGTTAAAATGGGTGCAAGTATATTTTCGTGTCACAAAAGCGCAATTTTAAAACCATTAAAAAAACAGCTGCTGCGGCCACGTGTAATGTTTAGAACACCTGTCGCATCCATATAGCCCCCCCCCCAACCCTCCCCTGAAATACTAGGCCAAATACGTCAAACCCACTTTCAATGTGTTTTTTTGTTTTTTCACCCAAAACTTGACCGGTCGTTTTTGGCAAAATCATGCAAATTTTGAAAAACTTTAGGGTAATTTATCATTACGGGGGGTTGCCCAAAGGGTTATGAAAGAAATCCCCAAATTTTTATGCAAAAATAGTGATTTTTCATTTTTTTTACCTGATCTGAGATGGTGAAAACTTTTCGCCTCTTTTACACTATCCGAGTATCGCGGGTGCAGTCATTTACTGAAAAATCAGAACTTATTGCACCTAATTGAGGACCTCATTCAGAGTCGGTCGTTGCGGCCTCACGGTCGTACGCCACCGATGTTCGCTAAACTGCACATGCGTAAAATTCGCAATGCGCGTGCGCAAACTAGCTGTTACAATCGGAAATATCTCTCTCCTTGAACTTGGCCAGGTCGTTAGTTTGAGTGACAGGATGAGGCATTTGTGGGTGGTAACAGGGGAAGGTGCTTGTGAATGGGGGAGTGGAGATCCGAACGTAGGCGTTCCTGACTATGCAAACGGCGTTTTATGGGAGTGCATAATTAATAAAGTAGTGTCATGGCACACATGACATGGGAGGTTTTTACACTGACTTGATCGTAGAGCTTAAGAGAGGGTATGGTAAACCTTAAGCTCTACGACCAGCTCCGATGGTCTCGATTAATCCTTATATGCCCGGAGATGACGTGTAATGCGAACGAGAAGGGGGCGTATTTTTAGTCTTACGGCCGCATCCTCCCCTTGGTCGTCCGGCTAACGATCCCATCTTAACAATGCAACTTGCGAGTGCATCATTTGCATATCCGGCCCCTTTTCCCTTACGACTGTGCGGCTGCAACGACCAACTCTGAATGAGGTCCTGAATCCGGCCCCTAAGAGGAGATGAATTAAACCTACCAGAGAGATAAACTGAAGTAATTTCCTATAGCAACCAATCAGCTTCTAACTGCCATTTTATAGACTGTGCTAGATAAATGATTACTAGGAGCTGATTGGTTGGAAGGTTTGATACATAGCAGAGCAGTGGGTGAATAGATGCTTTGCGTACAGGAAGGGGGAGAGCCTGAAGCAGCTTGGCATTTTCGGGAGTGCCGGGCAGAGTTATGAAAAACATGGGCATCCCATGAGGTCATGCCCTGGGCTCACGACTTCTGTATGCGCAAGGAGTCCCTATTTTAGAATTCCAAGGTATGATGCCAGTTCTTATTCAGTGCAGGACATACTTGCCTACTTTTGAAAAAGCATTTCAGGGAGATTGTGAAAGCAACACCTATGAGCGCGGCGGTAACGTTGACGTGTACTGCTACATCTGAGAGGCGTGTCATAAACCTGACTTACGTCCAAATGTAAATGAGCCCCAAAGCAGTTAGTAAGATCTACTTCTTGATAAAAACACTGATACTTCTCAGGGCTTGCTAATGTATTGTGTTCTACAGGGGGTTCCATATAAGTATCCAAGAGAAACCTTATATGAAAATGCATGGTTACCAAAACTTTATTTTACAGCTGCTATCGCACTCGCTGAGGGTATGCTCAGGTGTTCAGATGGAAGCACCACACTAAGGGGGAGATGTATCAAACCTTCAAGAGAGATAAAGTAGAGAAGTTGCCCATAGCAACCAATCAGCTTCTGACTGACAATTCATAGACTGTGAAAGATAAATGATAGCAACAGTCTGATACATCACCCCCTGAGTATCAGTTGTACTGCAGAGTCACATAACTCATTCACAGGGTTCTAGCACAGCACCAGTAGTAACCGTTCTGCTGTGCACTTGTTTTCCATCTGAACCCCTGAGCAAACCCACAAGGACTCTGTGATAGCATCTGTAACATTGTATGTACTTTGGGTTTCATTCAGAGCCGCTCGTAAGCAGCCGCTCGTTCGTTCCGAGCGATGTTCGCACATCTGCGCATGTGTACGGATTGTAATACGCATGCGCGAACCAGTCAGTGCGGCCGAAAATCGTGTGCTCGCTAAATAGCGAATGCCTGCTATTTTGAGTGACAGAATGAGGCGTATGTGGGTGGTAACAGGGGAAGGTGCTTGAAAACGGGGAGTGGAGATCAGAACGCAGGCGTGCTTAAAGGTCAAAATGGGCGTTTTATGGGTGTGCATAATTAACAAAGCAGCGTCAGCGACCACGTCACTTGGTTGTTTTATAGTCAGAACTGCTCGCATGATTGCGGTAGGAAAAACCAACCACAAGAATAGCGAGCAGTTCATACACTGTTCGATGTACTCGATTAATCTATTAAATAGCGGACATGACGTATGATGCGAGCGGCCAGGGGGCGTCTTTTTCCAAAATACGACCGCATGTTTTGTTCGCTCGTTCAGACATAGAGGCATCAACAGACCGCAAAGAGCGAACGGTTCATTTAAATAGCCACCCCCTTTTTCTGAACGAGCGAGCGCAAATAGCATCCGGCTCTGAATCAGGCCCTTTGTTTTATCTTGATTCTGTCAATAAATGTGTTTCGATTTGTAACTACTGAAAGAACCTTATCTTTATTGCATATGCTGTGAGTGTTGTTTCACAAATTAACTACTGTACAACAACTTTTGTAACTCTTCACATGATAATCTCTTCCATTAAATGACTACTTGCCCCTCCCAGAAAACAGCAGCAACACTCCCACGTTTCCAGGAATGGTGACCAGCCACACCCACGCTCCTCCCCCCAAAAGCACATGTCAGTAATGCTGCGGCTTTGGGGGTGGTCTGCGAGTGTAATCGCATGGTCCATTCTGTACATGCGCAGAACTGGGCGTGCGCAGACGCAGACCCCCTAACCATTGGAGATGTACATTAATCATCGGATGAACGTACATCTCTGAATCAAACCCTATATATCACCAATTTATCTTCAACCTCTATGTTCTATTAAGCCGCCAATCAATCCCAATTACGCTCACAATTTACATTTTCATCTGCTTACAGATCTGGATATTATATAGATGAGGGGTTTGACAAGCATAAATTAAAATACCTCATTCTGGGGTCTATTCCTCATCACTTAATTTATACAAAAGTAGGTGAAAATTAAGATTTTCACCTATGTTTGTAGAAATTAGGTACCAGGGTAAATTATCATCCTTGTAACGCAGGAGGACTAGCGCAGTGGGGCTGCACGGTCTCAGCGGGAGTCACAAACTCCCGCGGTGGCTGCAGCTCTGCAGTGGCGAGGGGGTGAGGTGGTCAGGAGACACCATCAGCAGGATTGGCTTGTCTTCAAGCTTTTCGGAAGGCATTATGAATGCCTCCATTACAAGGATTGAACTCGCACAGAGGACCTCATTCAGAACCGCTCGCTAGATGCGACCGCTTGCATCCAGCGTATGCAAATTTGTCAAAGTGATGGCATTGGAAGCAATCGCTCGCCAAGGCATAAGGACGCCCACTTTGGCTGTGCGAGCAATCGCTCTGTGTATGCAGACACCCATTAGCGTATGTTGAGCTGCCCACTAGCGCATGTCATCTCCAGGAAGTGTATTAAAACATTGGTACATCGAGGACCATCGGTAGCGATCGCAGCGCTTGTGGTTGCCTTACCATACCACAAGCACTGCGAGGACTTCAGTGTAAAAAACAGGCATGTGACGTGTTATATGACGCTGCCTGTTAATTATGCACGCCTTAGAAACGGCGTTGAAACACCCAGGCATACCTGCGTTCGCACCTCCACTCCCCCATTTTTAGTGTCCTGCCCCTGTTACCACCCACAAACGGCCTCCCCTGTCGCACATAATCGGTCGCACATAATCGGTCAATTGTTGCGTTCTGCGCATGTGTGTGCATTGCAGTGCGTGAACTAGCAATTGCAAACAGAATTGCGATTGCAGAGGCTACACAGACCCAGAGCAGAGTGACTGACAGAAAGTGCCATTTGTGAGTGGTGACGGGGGGGTGGTCGGGTGAACGCAGGCGTGCCAGTGCGTTTCAATGCCGTTGCAGGGGAGTGCATAAATTAGCCATTGCGTGGCCATAAGCAGCCATAGCACTGATAGTGTGCATGGATGTTAGCAATTTCCGAGTAAGGTCACGGCTTGAGCAAGTGTGCCTAAGGGTCCGATGTTACTCAATGTCACCGATGGTTTCGCTATGTTGCCCTAGTATACGGATGTGAGTGAGGGGAAGTGGGCGTCCTTATATCTGGCTGCATTCGCAGCATAAATGCACACATTTAAACAGCACCGCTGATATTAACAACTTCGGTGCGGGTGTATAAGCAGAATTGCGTTCCGTAGTGAATCAGGCCCTCTATGTCCACAGTGTGCAGCATAGAGGGGACACTAAACCGCATTTCTACGATCACCTTCCATTCATGCTTCATGTGAACGTTGATAGCGATGCAACAGAACAAAACCTGTCTTACACAGTGCCCTCACTGGCATTGCAAATCAAGAAACACATTGCCAGGCAGTTGGGGGAGTCAGTAAAGATTTATATCACAGAGAAAACAGTAGCAGGAAAAGGTGTCTACAATTTTCACCTTCACATCACAACATATCACCCCTGATGTCACTGGAACACTGCTAACCTTTACATCTAAATCTAACAATAGATAAACTAGTACTTAAAATTCTAATGTGAAATGTGCGTGAGTTCCAAATCGTGTCTGCTTGATAATGCATATTTGCATATAATGATATTTTTTATGCATCAGAAGTAATTAGTCATGTATTCAGCTATATAAATTATAGGCTATAGCACCACATCAAACCGTGTTTAGACTAAATGCATCTAGTACACTTGGAATACTGAATTTGCATATGTTTGTGCTGCAAAGGACAGTGAAATTACTGCTGGTTTTTATTTCACATTTCTATATGTTCATCCATCCCCAGGCTATAGACCTGTACTGGGGCATACCGGCTGAGGAATGGGATAGCCCGGAGTTGCAAAGGACTCGTATGAGGTTGCTGGAGGAGTGTCTGAAAACATCTGCTGGGCCATGTTTTGTGGTGAGTACACAATACCTGTATGTGCTTCATATACCCTACAGAATATTATAATGCTTTATTACAGGGTATGAGGCATGTGGACTGTGCAGTACCTACAGTAACAATTTTTGCATTAGACGCTTCTGTATCAGTAACTCAGACGATAGAAGAGGAGGAACGGCCATGAGCAACAGATGCTACAAAATTTCCAACCAGTTTAAAATTTGATCTAACTTTCCCAGTTCATGGTTCAATTGGCAACTGGTCGAATTTGAATTTGTGGTTCAAAATTTGCAGTTCATGTTCATTGTTAGCAAACACCACTGTAGTTCGCCGATCACTTTTAAATTTTACAGTTAAAAAACATTTACGTCTTCCAAATATTACACACATCATCGACCAGCTTCAGACTGTTCAAGTTGTTTAAATTTAATCCAAATTTTCTAAATTCTCGTGAATTTTCGCATTTTTGTACAGGTCAGACTAAACAGTTAGAGAAAGGATATGAAGCCAGCTCAGGCATATCTAATCATGATCATTCCCACTAGATGCTAGGATTCAACTTTACGTGCACAGAAATTAGTATAACACATGTACAAAGTCACAGAGCTTGGCAGGAGAAAAAGCCGCGGACCCCAGTATCGGAACCCTTTTTACACAAATTCAGCCTCAGTTACAAACAGATGTACAAGTACTACAAGTCCCAGTGGTCAGTATGCTATCAATATAGTTTTGTCGCTTCTGGTTGTTTTATTTATGCTAATAAGATGCACATTTTGAGCGGAAAAGACGCTCGGCGCGGCGGAGTCACACCTGGTGCTTTGAGAGGGGCTATTTGGTGCAATGAGAGTAACAGTGTATGAGGACACATCTATAAGTGTATTTGTTAATGGATCTCCAAACTTCATCATTATTACAGTTATGATACATCGCACTATGCAATAAGTCAAAATGTTCAGACAATGAATTTAGTAATGTTTTTTATTAAACCAAAATAAAGGAATTACAGAGAGTTATTTAATTGCCTGCTAATAACAAATGTCTGGTTTCTGTTGCATTTTAGAGAATTTTGTATATTTTATTTTCATTCCCGTAGTCTGATCCAGACAGGGACATGCAAAGCACACAAGCCCACACATCTCTGTTGTGATGCATTGAGATCCAATGCATCTCTGAAGCAAAAAAAAAAAAAAAAACCTTACTAAGTCTATTGTCAGTATTATGCTCACATCTATTATTATGTGTCAGTATTTTGTCCGCATTTGTTATGTGTCAGTATTATTCCCACATTTGTAACTATGTGGTTGTACTTGTGTAAATTTGTATTTATTTTGTTTCTGTATTGTGCTCACATTTGCTACTATTTGCTACTATGTATATTTGTTTACTCTGCTTTGTAGGTTTGCTGTATATGGTGCTGGAAAATTTTGAGGCACCTTATAAATAAAAGATCAAAATAATAACTGTCACAGAATCACTGCCATAGGATTGCATCTGTATGATGGGGGTGTAATATAAAAGAATGGCAGTTAAAAAGTCGACAATGTTTAGATAGACACCAGATGTTAGACAGGCAATAGGTCGACAGGGACAACTGTCGACACACTAAAGGTCGAAGTGGAAGGTTGACATGTACAAATGGTCAACCGAATCAAAAGGTTGTCCTGAAAATGGTCGACACATTTTTGTTTGAATGTTTTCTAACCATAGTCTTTACCCTTACCCTCCCTTTGGTGCCTAACCCTAACCCTTCCTCCTGGTACCTAACCCTAACCATCCCTTCTAGTGCCTAAACCTCCAGTAAGTGTCTAACCCTAACCCTCCCTCCTGGTGCCTAACCCTAACCGTCCCTTCTAGTGCCTAAGCCTCCAGTAAATGTCTAACCCTAACCCTCCCACCTGGTGCCTAACCCTAACTGTCCCTTCTAGTGCCTAAGCCTCCAGTAAGTGTCTAACCCTAACCCTCCCTCCTGGTGCCTAACCCTAACCGTCCCTTCTAGTGCCTAAGCCTCCAGTAAGTGTCTAACCCTAACCCTCCCACCTGGTGCCTAACCCTAACTGTCCCTTCTAGTGCCTAAGCCTCCAGTAAGTGTCTAACCCTCCGTCCTGGTGCCTAATCCTAACCATTGGAGTAAGTGCCTAACCCTAAACATAACCCTAAAAAAAAAGGTGTCGACAATTTGTGTATCAACCATTTTTTGTATCAACCAGTCGACCCTGACGACCATTTGTACCAGTCGACATTGAGTCCATCTCTGAATCAGGCCCTGTGTTGCTATGGTGGAGTGACTTTGTTCCTGCAAAGGTGAGGAAATGTGTTGCTACAAGGGAAAGGGGTATGTGTTACTACAAGGGAAAGGGGAATGTGTTACTACAAGGAAAAGGGGAATGTGTTACTACAAGGGAAAGGGAAATGCGTTGCTACAAGGGAAAGGGGAATGTGTTACTACAAGGGAAAGGGGAATTATGTTACTACAAGGGAAAGGGGAATGTGTTACTACAAGGGAAAGGGGAATGTGTTACTACAAGGGAAAGGGGAATGCGTTACTACAAGGGAAAGGGAAATGTGTTGCTACAAGGGAAAGGGGCATGTGTTACTACAAGGAAAAGGCGAATGTGTTGCTACAAGGAAAAGGGGAATGTGTTACTACAAGGGAAAGGGGAATATGTTGCTACAAGGAAAATGAGAATGTGTTGCTACAAGGGAAAGGGGAATGTGTTGCTACAAGGAAAAGGGGAATGTGTTGCTACAAGGGAAAGGGGAATGTGTTGCTACAAGGAAAAGGGGAATGTGTTACTACAAGGGAAAGGGGAATGTGTTACTACAAGGGAAAGGGGAATATGTTACTAAGGGAAACGGGAATGTGTTGCTACAAGGAAAAGGGGAATGTGTTTCTACAAGGAAAAGGGGAATGTGTTGCTTCAAGGGAAAGGGGAGTGTGTTGCTACAAGGGAAAGGGGAATATGTTACTACAAGGGAAAGGGAATGTATTACTACAAGGGAAAGGGGAATGTGTTACTACAAGGGAAAGGGGAATGTGTTGGTCCATTAAGCTTTAACTGTAAGGCATTGCTACATATTATCTTAAAAGATATGCACAAGACAAACTGGCACAGAAGAATTCCTCTGTGGGTGTAAGCAGCTGTGTTATAGCTTTGCCTTAAATACTAGATACTATAATAAGAAAACGGCAGAAGAATCATTTCTGAGAATGTTATGTAAACTTCACTACAGAAAAAAAAAAACTTACTGGAAGCAACGTCCCTTCATTAAAATGGTACTTTGATCTAGTGAATACTTGTTACAGGCATATATAGACAGCAGGTGGGCCTTATCCAGGCCATTAAGTCTTTGATACAGTCAGAAAACAGGTACCTGTATTTTTATTTATTTATTATTAAACTTTAAAGGTGTCTTGTAGGATTTTGTTACCACGCAAACAGTATAGCATGGCATTAGATTATACCGTCAGACTTCAATAACAGAACGCACACACGGGGCCTGATTCTGAGCCGCAGGCAATGACGACGCTGAGCGAGTCTTTGCAACTGCACATGCACGAAAATTCCTGAAACCCCCACAGCACCAGCATTACACCGAGTGTACGCTATTACCATCAGGGCAGGCGGCATTAGAGATGTTGTGGCAGCGTGATGGTCGTTCCTTGGCGGTGACTGGGAGGTAGCTAGTAGTGCATGCAAAAGTAGTCTGATCAGTGGGCGTATTATGGGAATGTCGTGCAAGCAACTGCATTCTCAGACACACAGCTGCCGGCAAAGGAGACCGTGGTCAGATGGAGAAACTGCACCTGTCATAGGACAGGTGCAAGGTTCCATGCTGCGACCGATGGTGGCATATAAGGAAGCATCAATCGGTATTCCAGCATGCACAGACGCTAAAAGTGAGCGTCTCAGTCCTTACACCAGGGAAGGAGTCTGTAGCGCAGGCTTGCCTACCCTCCCGATTTGGTCGGGAGCCTCTAGAATGTCGGGTGCCACTACCGACCCCGCGGAAAGGCAGGCAAGCCTCCTGGCTGCCATCTGTTCCCCCCACTACCTACTAGAAAACTCCACAGCGGGGGGGGGGCTGATGACGTGATTTGCGCTGAATTGCGTCATCATGGCTCCGCCCCCTGCTTCACAATGCCTTTATTTTCGACATTGTGAAGAGTGGGAGGGGCCAGGGGCGGAGCGACATGATTGCGCCATCGCGGTCCCTTCCCCTCTTCACAACGCCTCCAACACTGACCCATTTCCCAGCCACGCCCCCCAATGTTTGCAGGCATTCAGCTCCCTCCCGGAAGGAGGGAGCTGAATGTCGGCAAGTATGCTGTAGCGGCATTTTCAAACAGAACCAGCAGAGATAGAAATGAAAACCGGCAACAAGGAATTTACATACATACATACACACTGTACATACATACACACACACTAAATCAGGGCAACATAAACTTCTCCTCAATGTGTCCAAACTCCACCCCAATTCTCCCCGTAACACCTATTTTGGACCGACCTCCAGGGACAGCAGGGATCCCGCCCTCTACCATAGTCACTACATAACCTGCCATTTGCACGTCCCCACTGGATCTCCAGGAGATAAGGTCCCAGGATTAACCAACTGTGGTTACAATACTTTTTCTACATATGAGAATATTTTGTCATGCACAGTTCCAACTAATTCACAGTCTGCTAATTAATATTTTTCTATTAGAGAAATTAGCTAAATTTACATATCAGGGGGCATATGCATCAAAGCTTGATGTGAGATAAAATTGTGAAATATATATCACCAACCAATCAGCTCCAAACTATCATTTCTTAAACACAGCCTGCAAAATGTAAGTTAGAAGCTGATTGGTTGGTGATATATATCTCACAATTTTATCTGACATCAAGCTTTGATACATATGCCCCCGGAGGCCACATGTTGCATTTCACACTGAATAGGTTTTCACAGGATACATTTTGCTTTCTATTCAAGCAATTTTACAAACAAGTTTTATAGTTGCCCTTTATTTTCAGGGTAAATTCAGTTTCCTTTCTGAACAATAGGTCATTTTACATTGTTTAAGAGCCATTAATTGATGATCTTTGGAGAGGGGGGTTGGCACTTAAACAAAATGAAGATTGGCACAGCATGTATTACTTTGCAAGACTATAAGCTTCTATTAGCATGCAAGCACATGCCTTAGTACTATAGGCACTGTAGAAGAAGGATCTGGGTCTGGATCTGGTTACTTTGCAAGCACACATAAATCAGTCCTGACACAATGTGGCTGGAAATTACCGTGCTGCAGTCACAAACCCTACAGCTTGTGACAATGGCTTTGAGATTGTGATATAACAATGTGAGGTTAGATCCATTGAACAACCTTGAATCACGGCAGTAGATAAGTTCAAATATTCACCCCATTCATAATTAACTTTTTTTATTCACACACTGCTCACTGTAAGCTCCATCGTGAATAAAGGATGGCGCTGGAACACATTACAATGGTATATGATGCAGATCTGATCTAGCCCAAACCTAGCTTACAATTATCGCTGTTTAACTAAACATGAGCAGGAGACAATGCACAGTTCTATAAGAGCTGTCAGTGTTATCACAGGCAGAGCATTCCGATGGACGAGCATTTTGTGAGATGGAAATATTGTATTGGCAAAGGAAAACCATCAGAAACTATGTTACTGCCCTATTATCAGAGGACGGGTGGCTGGGAAAGGAGCAGGATACACATTGGGGGAAGTTTACTAATACTTGGAGAGTGATAAAGTGGAGAGTGGTAAAGTACCAACCAATCAGCTCCTAACTGTCATTTTTCAAACAAAGCCTGCAACATGACAATTAGGAGCTGATTGGTTGGTACTCTCCAGACACTTTATCACTCTCCAAGGCTTAGTACATTTCCTCCCAATGTCTCCCACTCCACATTTATATTCATAAATAAGAGCTAGCAGTGAGAGATGACCGTATACAGCTTTGTATATGATTATTAGAGCTACTGTATTCCATAGATCCACATTTCATAAGAAAGAAGACTTTTAGTTGTGATTCTCCTTAGGGAGGACATATTGGATGTGTTATCGCAGATTACTGCATGTACGTATCTGCAATCTTTCCTGAGAACAGAACATTCTCGTCCTGCTACATCTGCGGTGCCTAGAGGTCCCAGGAATGCTGAGGGTGACAACCTATAGCCAGCCAGGCTGGTACCATGGACTTAAAGCAAAACCCTTAAGCTGGCCACACATCTAAAGATTATCTGTCCAACCAGCCAACTAGTAGATTGGTTGGAATGAAAATCTGGTAAGGAATACAATCAGCAACTTGCTCCCAGACGCTGAAAAATGGACCAAAACTGTTGTATAAACAAACAGTTTAAATCAAACATTTAACAAACTTGTCTGACGGCCATTTTCATCTGTTTTCTGGCATTTAGGAGTAAATTTCTGATCATCATTTACTCCCATTCCTTACCAGATTTTCATTCCAACCAATCAACAAGTTGGCTGGTTGGATGTAAGTTGTTCTAGTGTGTGGCCAGCTTTAGGCTCCCTCATAGAAACAGATCTTCCTAACTTACATAGTAAGAAAGTGCTTTATACTGCAGATGCTAATGCCATTTGCCAGCTATACGTTATGGGGGTGTAGTGTATGGTACAGTCCCACATACTTCTGCTGTACAGACTTATCTTTACATCTGTCCCTATGACACATTTCCCTCTTACCTCATAATGTGACATGCACTAATATTGAACACACAGGAAAGCATTCCCTGTAACTGCCATATTTTTGCCTCTGGTTTCAGTGTTATTTGATCCATATGAACATATCAGGGTCATATACACATCCAGCACAAATATGTGTTTGGAGTCTCCGTAGCATTGGCGGCATTGCAAGGTAGCTCATGTCACGTCAGGCAACAATTATTATTATTATCCTTTATTTATATGGCGCCACAAGGGTTCCGCAGCGCCTTACAAAGTACAGAAACAAATGAGCACACAAGACAACAGTTATTAACAGTACAGACAATGCAAAGTACATGTTTTATAAACAATGCTGCATAACACCTAAATAAGCAGCATGGGTGTCAGTAACCAAGTTTTAGGTGCCATTGTAAATGAAAGTAAAAGTAAGGCAAGAAGAAGCACGTGAGGGAAGAGGGCCCTGCTCGCGAGAGCTTACATTCTAAGGGGAGGGTCAGACAAACAGGGGTGACACAGATGGGCTAGATAGTGAGGAAGGAGCATAGAGTAGTGGGTTAAGATGATCGCTGGAAAGCATTGAGGAAGAAATGGGTCTTGAGAGCCAATTTGAAGATTAAGAGCCAGGAAGCCAAGTGATGGAGGAATTTTGAACGAAGGCCAGGAAGACAAAAAAAGGCAGCTACTCGAAGAAGTTGGAAGAGGCTAATGTCATTAGTGTTGAATGGAAGAATGAGATGGAGGGTTCAGAAGGTAAGACTTGGTAGGAGCGACCCAAGGATAGCAGGACCCCAAGACCACCACCTTGGAAACCTCCAGGCTAGGGTGTGTGAGAGAATGTGAGGCCCCCAAAGGAAATAGCTGCAGGAGCAGTGGTGTCAGATGAGTAAATTCAGGGTTTGGTGATGGCAAGGAGAATCAAGGTGTTGCAGATGAAGTGCTCATCAACGGTCACTGGGAGCACATAGAAAGATGAGATATGTGGATCTCGGGAGAAGGTGGTGGCTCCCTGTTCTGCCACTGGTCACGGGGGAGATCAGGGTCTAATAAGACTGGTTTCCTCTCTCATGAGAGAAGGAATGGGCCATATTGCTGGGAAACTGCAATGGGACAAGGGAGATCTCAAGTTGGCTACATGGCAGCTGCCAAGAGCCGCAAACATTTTATTAATAGAGAGGGGAAAGAAAATGTCCTCCCATGTTAATAGTGATGTGACAGAGAAAGGGGAAGTCACCATTATAATTGTGCTGCTCATGAACAGTGAAGCTCCAGTAGTCCATGGTTTTGATGTGATAAGACTGTGCTGGTGGAATGAGGAGACCATATATGCAACTAAAGAGCAAAGTAACATGGACGTAACTCTCAGATGTGTAATTCGTCCATTTCTGAATCAGGCCCTATGTCAGCAGGTATAATAGCATTAACTTCAGGGTGTGGACGTAGAGGAGACTGCTGATAGCTGTTCTAGTTTCAACTGTACAGCAAAGTACATTACCCCAATGGCCAATTTCCTACACGTTACTGAGAACAGTAAAATATGCAGTGCTTTTCATTTACTGTATAGGCATCTCATTTTAAACCTTATGAAAAGACAAGGTGACATTCATGATTTCAGTACTGACCCCATAAACACGCTTTGCATGATAATCTGCAGGCAGGGCATTGCCAGAACTTTGGTGGCCTCATAGCAACATTTTCAAGGGGACCTCCCCAATGCTTCTAGAGAGACACCTCTCTCCCTCCACAGTGGTTGTTCATTTTATGATCCATAATATTACTCTACTGTAGTTTGTTTTATGCTACATATAGTAATGGTGACCTAGTTAATTTTATGCCCCATAGTAGTGCCCTAGTACCTTTTATTAATTTTATGCCCCATAGAAGTGCCCTAGTTCACATCATACCACACAGTGTCACCAGTTCATATGCCACATTGTAACCCCCCAGTACACATTATGCCACATTCTAGTGCTGCCAGTACACATTATGCCACACAGTGCCTCCAGCTCACATTATGCCACACAGGGGACGGGGTCCAACCAGCTCCTACCTTAGGCGAATGCTTCCTAAACCAGGACATTCCATTTTGACTGGAGATCTTCTTAATTTAGACACACTGACACATTCTGGGACTGTCCTAACCTCTGAGCTCAATTTCCACCCCCCAGCTTCGCAAAGGCTGTAAACAAGGAGAAGCTACTCTCTCACAATGCTGGGCTTACTGGTTAGCTCAGCTGTGCCTGTGAGTGTGACACAGGAGTGTGGGAGATGGATCAGAACAGTGTGTAGCATAACGAAGAGGAAGATATACAGAGATCGCCACTGACGAGTCCCCCTTTTCAGGCCTGGACAATGGGCCGGACCCAATTTCTTAGCAGACAATTTTCAGAACTTGGAAGACAACTATATGAGCTGGGTCTGGGCCCCACTAAACCTCTGGGCCTTATAGCAATGGAATCCCTTGCAACTACAATAGCTACGGTGGGTATGCCCATATTTTTAGGTCTAGTGTCTCTCTAGGGACTTAAAGAATCATCCCCATTTTAATTTAAAATGTTTAGGTTTTTCACCTAAAACTATACTTTAATATCTTTTGGTCATCATGTAAAATCCTAGAGGATTATGGGGGATTGTTCTCAACGTGCAGCATTCACATTACCAGGCCCTGACGATGGATCCTCCCACAGCGGAGATGGGCCCAATGACGTGAATGCTGGCTTCACAAAAGAGTGTCAGGATCCAGGAGTCTCCCGAACATGGACATATAATCCCTAAATATTGCTCAGTTTAGCCATTTTTAAGCCTTAAATTAATGAAGAACATGAGGTGACATCATAGATGTTTGTGTGTTTGAATGTCTTCTATAACATTGAAGTTCACCTAGAAATACATTTCTCATATAAAGCATCATCTCCTTGGTTGTGTTAAAAATACTTTTGTGTGGATAAAGAGACTCTGCAGCCCCACTAAATGTGCCCTCTCCATCCTTTGGGCCTTATTTAAATAATCGCTTCCTTCCTGAAAAACAATTCCTTTTTTTGCATCTGCATACATAACAGCGCAATCAGGCGCCCTTAGCCTGCTCTCTCACCGATCCCACCAGCTCATCCTGTTATAGGATGCAAAAGTTTGGTGCTAGTAGAAAAGTTTGTTTGTTTGTTTTCAAAGCAGACAGCTGCAACAGAGCAACTAAAAGGAAATAAAACTGTAAAATGCAATACAGCCAATGATGCAGTGTGGCTATGCATCTGTAGCAGGTCCGTGTCCCGGTACTTTGTACCTGACCAGACCACAGAGAACCGGGACGGTATGGGCTACTGGAGGGGGCATGACCAAATAGTGGAGGTGTGGCCATGCCCCGTACAACAAATAAATAAAAAGCAGCCTCCTCCTTGGACCCTCCACAGCCTGACACACAGCAGCGTGTGCTGGGGTGGGCAGAGAGACTGCTGCCACTGACAGTTGAGAAGTGTTACAGGGAGGGTGGGAACCCAGGCCCCTCCAACAAGTCTGGGCCTGGGTAATTGGTACCCATACTGTTCCTTCCCCCAGCTCCCAATCTCGGTGTCACTGAGGATCATCATATAAACACTTTATACAATGCATTTTAATACTAAATGAATTATACTAGTGGGTTTTGAATGACACTAATGGAAATAGGAACTGTAGAAATATGTCTGCTGGCATTGTATCATCCTGGGTATTATTACTGATTTTGTTTGCTCTTATCTAGTTTCATGAATGACATTTTGTCCCTCTGTTATTATGAGATATATTTGCAGACATACTGTAAATTGTATTGTAAGCTCTAAATCTGAAAAGAGCATTGCAAAATTACAGCGTATTACAGATAGTCTTTTATGGCTTAACGTAATCTGTTTATCCTTCAAGACTGACTTTCTGATTGCCAAATACAAGCCAATATAATGAAGACAGCTGTTTTTTTTATAGTTTTCTCCTATATACTGTTCACCTATATAGCCTCTAAGAATCTATAAAATGTGTTTATCACCATAGACACTCTGTCACAAGAAACTATGGGCCTGATTCAGAGCCGCTCGTAAGCGGCCGCTCGTTCGCTCTGAGCAATGTTCGCACAACTGCGCATGAATATGGGTCGTAATGCGCGTGCGCAAAACAGTCATTGCGGTCGGAAATTGTGCGCTCGTAAAACAGCGAGGGGCTGCAAATTTGATTGACAGAATGTACCGTTTGTGGGTGGTAACGGGAAGGTGCTTGAAAACGGGGGAGTGGAGATCCGAACGCAGGCGTGCCTAACGGTCAAAAGGGCGTTTAATGGGAGTGCATAATTAGTAAAGGAGCGTCATCAACCACGTCACTTGGTTGTCTTTTAGCCTGGACTGCTCGCAGTGATAGCGGGAAGAAAATCCTACCACAAGCACTGCGAGCGGTTCTGATGCCTTTCAATGTTCCCGATTAATCTAATAAATACCGGAGATGACGTGTGATGCGAACGGCAAAGGGGCGTCTTTACAAAATAGCGAGTGCATTTTTCGGACGCTCGCTCAGACATAGGGGCGTCAACACACCGCAAAGAGCGAGCGCTCAATTTAAATATCCCGCCCCTTTTTTAATAACAAGCGTCCGCAAATAGCGTCCGGGTCTGAATCAGGCCCCATGTCTGCATGGTTTTCGATGCAATAAAAAAAAATGGATATCATTTCCGCTATTTAGCTTAAACTAAACTAACAACACACACAACAAGTTTTTCTTAAACTAAGGTGAGTTCATACAGTTACCAATGTGGGAGGAACATGAACAAGCTAAAGCCTAACCCAGATTGCTCAGAAAGGAATAAATACAATTTATTTAAAAAAAATTATATTTAGGAAATACGTAGAATCCATTTACATAATATGGGCAGGGGAAGCAAGAGAGAAACATAGACAGGTAATGATTTAGGGAAGCAGTGAAAGGGATTAGGAGGGATTACAAGTGCACATCATAAATAACAGTCAGTAAAAAAATCTTTAGTTTAAATAGATTGTTTTAGGCAGTAATTTTCTGTAAAGGTGGCGCTGGAATAGCACTAAGTAATACTTTAATTGCAGTAGCTCCAAGCATCTAGTCTGGCTCCACAGGAAACTCAAGAGAAACCACAAGAACACCCAAAATCAGCAATGAGTTATCGTCTCAATGGGCCAAGGAAGAGTTTGTGTCCGAGGTTGTGGGTGATTTTGTATTTCTATACCATGATGCCCAGTACAGGTCAAGTTTAGGTTGCTAATCATGGGGATAATTTGATATTTGTCCCATGCGCAAAATACATTTCTGAAAGCTGACATGTTTGCAGAGTTTTTTAGTAGTCAAATGTACATGAGACTAATTTTTTTTTTAAATCTATTTGTAAGGGTAGATGACAGATAAGCAAAAATACACGTAGCAAAAAGAATGTTTTAACATAAAACAGTACAGAGCCATATACTGTATAGACAAAGTACATAACAGTACGTGTAACAAAGTCACGATATGTGATATAATACCAAAACATTACTAAGGAAAACGCAATGCACAAAAAAAAAAATAAGAAAGAACATCAATATACCACATTTTCAGAGACTAATTTTTTTGTTTGGTTGATTATTTGTAGTTCACGCGGTGGGCAGGAAAGTAAACCACGGGTCTCTAGATACTGGTTGTTCTATCACTGCATTTAGAAGCGATCATGCCTTTTTGATCACCAGGTATTTGAAAACAATTGTATTAGTCAGTTAAGGTAATTTAGCTAAAAATAGGCAGGTACACAGAAAAATAATTTTATGGAGCTTTGTACATACATAGTTATGTGCCCACTTTAGGACGTGTCCCTGCCAAATGCTTTGCATGAACACTTGTGGGAGAGCGGGCATGGATGGGTGGGTGTAGTACAGTCATAATACAGACACCATAATGTCAATGGGTACATTATGCAAATAACCAAAATGTCGAGATGGGCTGAATGTCGACAGTCACTATGTAGACAGTCAAAAAGTCAACAGGGACATAATGTAGACGATTAACATATAGACAGGTTAAAATTTCAACATGGTCAAAATGTTGACAAAATATAGACATGGTCAGAATGTAGACATGGTCAAAATGTCAACATACAAACTATAGACATGGTCATTATGTCAACATTTAAAATATAAACAATCATAAGTATAGACATGCTTATATTATGTCAATATTTTGACCACGTCTAGAAATTAATATGGTCAAACTGTCGACATGCCTATATCTTGACTGCAGGCTAAACTAATGTATGTAAGGTATTCTATATTTTGAATGCTTCCTGTGCTTAAGCACCCTGTCATAGATCAATTCTACATAGGTTGGAGCTATCGTCTCTCACCGATTGTTCACAAATTACATCTTTGTATCTTAATTTTCTCCAAGATTTTTCCAGCTGAAAGAAACTACATCACTGGTGATACGTTGCCATAAAATAGGACATGGGCGTAACCTGGGGTAGGCCAGGATAGCACTTGCTAGGGGCGCTGGTTGAGGGGGGTACCACCTGGCTCATCCTGGCAAGCCCTAGGGGGCCAGTCTGCTACCCAAATTTGAGCGATTTCTGGATTCTGGACGGAACAGAGCAGCCCGTGTCTAGTGCGGGGCTGCAGCCACTGTAGATTAGTGGGCAGGACCAGCGGCTGTACTCAGACAGCACATTACAGGGGGGTTGAGGTCAAAGATGATGGAAGTGACAATTTGCATGCGATGCACCCTGCCACTCATCGCATGCATCCCGGCGTTAATTAGATGGATACGCATGAAGTAAAATGCAAAGGACAGCTCTATCGATAAGAGCCGTCCTTTACGACAAAGGGATTTCCAGGCTTATGACCCAGAAGTCCCTCTGGCATTCTTCTGCACTGCTTGGAGGAATCCAATTGGATCTCAAGGGGCATCTCGAAAAGAAGCTCGTAGGCTTCTATTGGGTAATGCCATCTAAAGATGGAGTTTCACACCGTATCCAAGACCCGGAATGTATTGCATTTCGGGACTTGGTGCATATGAGAAATGTGGTAAAACCTCCAAAAACAGCATTTACTGAAGTTTTAGAAGTGAGGAGCCCGCAGCTTGCGATCTGGTGCTTATCACTGCTAGGACTGAACAGTGGACACCAGGAGTGGCACCCTGTCACCACAGTGGGGTTGAGCTTTCTTGCTGACCTTTTTGCACTAGTAATGTTAGTATAGAAAATGCTTATATCATTCTGACTATACCCTGCAGAACCTGGTTCAGGGGGGAGTATAAAATGGCATCTTGGAGGGATATGATTAGTATTTTAAAAGATCTCCCTCATCTCCCTCCAAAGCAATACTTTGGTAATTATTGATGCAGCACTGCCTTCATGTTGCTGATGGCCTCCACAAGGTAATGCCTCCTCTTTATTGATTCTACTTCAAGTTATGCCCCCCCCCCCATCTACACTCTCTCAGGTCATGCCCTACTTGTATTCTCTATATTTTGCCCCATGTTTACATATATCCTACAAGGCCTTCCTACTACACCTCTCCAGTCCCCCCTCTTTCACATCCTTCCTGCCCAATACCCCTACACTCCTGCCACTGATACTGCACAGTTGCATCCTCCTCAGTTTCCCTAAGGACCACTAAGTGCATTGTCCCACCTCCCCTAATAATAATATGCCCTTTACACAGATGGCCAAGTTATAAGCAAAAATTATTGTATAGATCAGGGGTGGCCAAACTCGGTCCTCGAGATCTACCAACAGTTCACGTTTTCCAGGTCACCCAGCAGGTGCACAGGTGTAGTCATTACTCACTGACACATTTTGAAAGATACACAGGTGGAGCTAATTATTTCACTTATGATTCTGTGAGGAGACCTGGAAAACGTGAACTGTTGTTAGATCTCGAGGACCGAGTTTGGCCACCACTGGTATAGATGATGGGAAGGGATGTCAAGCCCTTCACTTTGCAAGGGGCACCTAGCAAAGTACTGCTCTGCTAGAGGGGTCTTCTTGTTTGCTTCCATTTTCTGCATCAGTTACACTCATAAATCTATCCCCTTTTTGGTCTGAGGCCATAGGGAGAAGTGAGACCAGTAGACCACAGGGGAGGAAGAAAAAGGGCTTCTCCGCTGATTTTCCTCTTGGGCAACATGTAAGATTGCAGATGATGTGTTTTTCAGACAAATAGACCTTTTAGTCACTTGATAAATTTTATGCATGCATCAATCATACTTACCTACTTTTAAAATGTCCTCTCGGGGAGACGCCTGGAGAGGAGATACAAGTGGGCAGTGATGGGGGCGGGGGAGGACTATTCGTTTCATTATGATGAAATGTTGTGAATCCTGCACATTTGAATAGGGGATGGGGCCAAATGATCTGATTATTATAGAATTGTGCCATTAAGCCCCGCCCCCTCCCAGCAGACCGCTGGTTCCCAGTAAGTTTCTCCCCATTCTGCCCTATTCACTAGGAAGTGGGCAGGATGCAGGAGAAGTGCCTACATTGCCAGGGAGGGAGGGGGGTATTTATTTCAGCTGAAAAGCGCTTGTCAAACCTCCTTATGTTTCCCATAACAACCAATCAGATTCTAGCTATAGTATCCTTTATCAAGTACATTTTATAAAATGAGAGCTAGGAGCTGATTGGTTGTTATGAGCAACTGCTCCAGCTGTCCATTTTAGAAGGTTTGATACAACTCCCCCTAAGATTCCTAAGCTCCATCCCCTCCGATATTAGTTACCTCTTCACTGCAACAGAATTTAGCAAGTTCCCACAACTGTTATTTTATTTTTTGTTGATGGAACAATGTTTCTGGACGTTGGAATGTTCTTAACCATTAGTGCTGCCAAGGTTCTGACTTTTGTCTTGTAAATGTAGCTTTTCACCCAGAGAGCTGCCTAATAATTAATATCTATGACTTACAGTAGAAAGATAGTAAATGAGTTCCTTGTGGTTCGCTGATTCCTCCTTTATTTTTACCTAGAATAACTGCTAGGAGCGGCTGCAGGTGGAGGGTTTCCATGTAATGGCCCGTCATACAGTCAGGTGCATAAATATTGGGACATTGACAGAATTTTCATATTTTGGCCTGTATTCACCACCACAATGGCTTTGAAATGAACCAAGCAAGATGTGCTTTAACTGCAGACTTTCAGATTTAATTTGAGGGTAATTACATCCAAATCAGGTGAACGGTGTAGGAATTACAATGGTTTCTATATGTGCCTCCCACTTTTTAAGGGGCCAAAAGTAATGGGACTATCAACTCAAAAGCTATTTCATGGACAGGTGTGGGCTATTCCCTCGTTATT
The DNA here is from genome assembly GCA_031769625.1 of Taudactylus pleione. Taxonomy (NCBI): domain Eukaryota; kingdom Metazoa; phylum Chordata; class Amphibia; order Anura; family Myobatrachidae; genus Taudactylus; species Taudactylus pleione. The sequence continues at coordinate 7,523,846 of JAUIMM010000300.1, forward strand.
TCATTATCAATTAAGCAGGTAAAAGGTCTGGAGTTGATTCTAGGTGTGACATTTGCATTTGGAATCAGTTGCTGTCGACTCTCAATATGAGATCCAAAAAGCTGTCACTATCAGTGAAGCAAGCCATCATAAGGCTGAAAAATCAAAACAAACCCATCAGAGAGATAGCAAAAACATTAGGTGTGGCCAAATCAACTGTTTGGAACATTCTTAAAAAGAAAGAACGCACCGGAAAGCTCAGCAACACCAAACGACCCGGAAGACCACGGAAAACAACTGTGGTGGATGACAGAAGAATTATTTCCCTGGTGAAGAAAAACCCCTTCACAACAGTTGGCCAAATCAAGAACACTCTCCAGGAGGTAGGTGTATATGTGTCAAAGTCAACAATCAAGAGAAGACTTCACAAGAGTGGATATAGAGGGTTCACCACAAGATGTAAACCATTGGTGAGCCACAAAAACAGGAAGACCAGATTAGAGTTTGCCAAACAACATCTAAAAAAGCCATTACATTTCTGGAACAACATCCTATGGACAGATGAGACAAAGATCAACTTGTACCAGAGTGATGGGAAGAGAAGAGTATGGAGAAGGAAAGGAACTGCTCATGATCCAAAGCATACCACCTCATCAGTGAAGCATGGTGGTGGTAGTGTCATGGCGTGGGCATATATGGCTGCCAATGGAACTGTTTCCCTTGTATTTATTGATGATGTGACTGCTGACAAAAGCAGCAGAATGAATTCTGAAGTGTTTCAGGCAATATTATATGCTCCTATTCAGTCAATGCTTCAGAACTCATTGGACGGCGCTTCACAGTGCAGATGGACAATGGCCCGAAGCATACTGCAAAAGCAACCAAGAGTTTTTTAAGGCTAAAAAGTGTAATGTTATGCAATGGCCAAGTCAATCCCCTGACCTGAATCCGATTGAGCATGCATTTCACTTGATGAAGACAAAACTGAAGGGAAAATGCCCCAAGAACAAGCAGGAACTGAAGACATTTGCAGTAGAGGCCTGGCAGAGCATCACTAGGGATGAAACCCAGCATCTGGTGATGTCTATGCGTTCCAGACTTCAGGCTTTAATTGTCTGCAAAGGATTTGCAACAAAGTATTAAAAAGTGAAAGTTAGATTTAGGATTGTTTAGTTTGTCCCATTACTTTTGGCCCCTTAAAAAGTGGGAGGCACATATAGAAACCATTGTAATTCCTACACCGTTCACCTGATTTGGATGTAATTATCCTCAAATTAAATCTGAAAGTCTGCAGTTAAAGCACATCTTGTTTGTTTCATTTCATAGCCATTGTGGTGGTGATTAGAGGCCAAAATATGAAAATTCTGTCAATGTCCCAATAGTTATGCACCTGACTATGTGCAGGCTTCAGATGCCTGGATTGCTTTTTCTTGAAATGATCAGAAAATAGACGCGGTATGGAATAGAGCAAATCATTTACCCTAATTCTCCGTCATCTTCCATCAGGCTCCTGCCAACTGGACTGCTGGCTGCACAATGGGCTTTGTCTGCACTGATATGATTAGCTGGGATAAATATGTAGTAAGCATTTAAGGATGTATTCGAAACAAAGAAAAGGAAATACACAGTGCGTGGTAAAAAGAGAAGTCATACATGAATAATTATTAGACTTTATTTCTATTGCAGTACTGCAAAGAAAATCATGCCCAAAGCATGCTGCATTATGTGCATGGGCCTTGGTAACGCTGGCATGCATGACGAACACCGCAAAGGACTGCTCTGTCAGTAAGAGTTGCCCTTTGCAATGGAGGGACTGCCGGATCTATGACCCAGAAGCCCCTCTGGCGTCCTTCTGCGCATGCGCAGAAAGCCGCACGCGTCGAGGGGGGTGCTAGGAGGGTTCTTATTGGACCCCTCTCTCTGCACTCTCCTAATAGAAGCCCATAGGCTTCTATGGGTAACGCCATCAGGAAGATTGCGTCACCCACCGCAGCTAAGACCCGGAGTGCATCACATTCCTAGGCTTGGTGCATAGGACAAATGTGGTCAAGCCCATATTTTAAGGGTTTGATCGTATTTCTCAGTTTGCTGCATCCCGCCCCGGGGGAGGCCCGGAGAGGACATTCAAGTGGGCAGTGAGTATTTGTAGAATTAAGCCCCGCCCCCTCATGGGGAATCTTTCGATTCATGCATATTTAATGAGGGGGCGGTCCAGATGATGCAATTATCATAGAATTACATCATTAGGCCCCACCTCCTATGCGCGAACCTCGGATTACCGGTAAAATTCTCCCTACTTCACTAGGAAGCGGGCGGAATGCAGGAAAAGTGCCTACTCTTCCAGGGGGGGGGGGGGGACTACCCAAAAAATTGGGAGCCTGCCGCAGGTTCCAGAGGAGTAGGCAAGTATGAATATATCTCAGGGGCTTTGAAAGAAGCCCGTACCTGTGATGTGCTAGGAGTGAAGTGACTGAATGGTCTCTTCAATACTCTTATCGGGACTCCGCCCATGTGCCGCGGCCATTGCCAGGGAGGGTTCAGAGAAAGTCTCTTTTTGTAAATTTTGCTACAGTAGCTTACGCCATCTGCAGGTGGCGTTAGCTGTGTGGGGGCCAAACTCCTTGGTAAATCTGACAGCATCGCAACCCCCATAGAAACCTATGGAGGCTGTGGCTGCTATTGGAAATGGATGGACCACAGCAGATATCGGTCATGGTAAAGTACATTCAGGGGATTCTTAATATCTGCAGGTATCCCCCAACCAGTTTTTAGGGGTATGTAGTTTAAATCCTGGCGTGTTGGATGCCAGCAATCAGAATGCCGGTGCCGGAATCCTGACACCAGTCAGAATCCCGGCATCCGTCAGTAAGTAGTGGGGTTAGGGGGAGGGTTAGGGTTAGACTCTAGGGGGGGAAGAGTTAGTTTTAGGCTGTAGGGGTGGTGGTGTTAGGTTTAGGATGCGGGGAGGGAGGGTTAGGGGTAGAGTTAGGATACCTACCATCTGAAGTTGGTATCCTAACCCTTTCGGGATGCCAACATTGGGATTCTTACCGTCGAGATCCAGGGTGCTGACATCCCAAACCCAACCTGTTTTCAGAGAATATGCACAGGTATTTAATGATAAATAGGCTCCTTTATGTTCATTATCCAAACACCCATTTGCAGAATTTTCGGTTTTTGGAATCAGGTTCATATTAAGAGGGGGTAACAGGGGTAGTTGCCCTGGGGCCCGCACAGATAGAGGGACTCCCACACAGGGTCGGTGTGACCCTGCCGAGAACAGGTGTCCAGTGATACCTGTTCCCTAATGAGGGCTCAGCTGCTGCGGCTGTGTGCTCTACTGCATGTTCAGCCAGTGCTGCTGCATACAGTGCAGAGCAGCTCCCAAGTCCCCTCATCAGCGTCACATGACACATCACGTCCCTGACGCTGATTCGGGGATTAGAGAGCATCTAATGCTCACGTCAGGAGAGTAATCAGCGGTTGGGATGGAGCAGTAGGCTCCATGTGGCTTAGGGGAAGGGGGGGTGTCTCCATGTGGTTGCCCTGAGGGCCCCCACAAGCCTTAATCCGGCCCTCTTCGCAATTAACTGTCTTAGTAGTAAGGTGAAAAATATAATTGATTACAATACAATAAGTTTATCAAATGTCTCATCGGTTATTGAAATAATAAACACACCTGAGCAGAAGAGGAAGCAAAACACAGGTACTGCATTGTCAGATTTTCATTTAAATAGTATCTCCTTTGTGTCTTTGTAGTGAGCAATTATCACCTTCAAAAATAAAAAGTGTTTGATGGTGGGAAGTGTGAATTCTTTTATAATTGCTGTGATCATTTATTTTGGTGTTATCGTTGCCGTAAGGACATACGAAAAAAAAAACACAACAACATTAATATGAACAAAATGTCACATCGCCATCTAGTGGTCGTTTTGATGCGTTATTCAGGAATATATTGGAGCTTCAAATAGTAAAAAATACTGTAACATGCGGGCAACTACATAAGTTGAGGCTATAGTCCTACATTAAAGAATTCTGTTATGTCGACTCTTATCTGCAAGACTGTGTGGGATAAGAGCATATAAAGAGAGGTAATCTAAAATCTAAGAAATATTATCTCTGTAGCCATGCATACTTTAGACTGCAATCATATTAAAAGCCACCGAGGAGTAATGTAACTATATAAAAGCACAACGCTGTATGGCCAAGAAATCCCAGATGACTTCTATTATCCATAATAATACATTATAATACAATAGTTTTCCTAATGAAACTGACATGAAAACATCAGAATACATACATTTATAAGCAATCAGATCAGAAATTAATGTTTATACAGATATTAACACTTCTGTATTATACTAAAAGATATTTTTTTGCACTGTATTATACAAATGCATTAGTTTTATAGTTATGTATTATATATTGATACTCAGTTGAGAAAGCAACCTGGTGATTCCCATTCATCTTAATCCAGAGCCATAGGACACGGTGGTCCTAGGGGGCCCGTCTGCGGCCACCAGGCTTGGTGAAAGGGCGGTACTAGTCTAGCGTTTGCCTAGGTGCTCCGTGTTTGCGCTACTGGAGTAATCAGCAGACACAGGCATGAAGAGGCTGGGTCATCACCCAGCGCACTAAAGTTGTTTTTTTACGGCGCAGAATGCGTGGTATCATGATGTTGGTGAGCTGCGACTGAAGAATAGAGGAGGAGCCGCAGCTGCAGCCATGAGAAGCTCAGCAGAGCAAGCAGAGGATACAGGGACTAAAGATAGAGTTTTTTGGCTGTGTATCTCTGTTACTATATGAAATAATAAATAAAAATGCACACAGGGCCTGATTCATTACCGATTGCAACTGCGATTACACACGCAAATGGACAACTGTAGAATTCTGCGCATGTGTATGCATTGGAGTGCGGAAAGACTTCACTTCAATCGGCCTGCGACTCCGTGACTAAGCAGACCGATCGCAGAGTGATTGACAGGAAGTGAGCATTTGGGGGTGGTGATGGGGGAGAGTCGGCAAAATGCAGGAGTGTCAGTGCATTTAAAAATGCTGTTACAGGGGCGTGCATAAATTATCCATTGCGATGCCATATACAGCTTGGGCTGTCACTGTGTCTGATGAGGTTAGCAATTTCTGAGTTAGGTCAGACCTTATGCAAGTGTGCGTGAGGCTCCGATGGTACTCGATGTTACTGATGGTTTCCCAGACTTGTAAAGTATTACGGATATGTGTAAGGTAAAGTGGGCATCCTTATGTTAGGCTGTGATGGAATTGCGATTGCAATCACTAGCATATTCTCGCAGTGAGAATGCGTGCGTAATCGCAGCAGCGATCGCAATAGCGATCCTTAATGAATCAGGCCCACAATCTTCACTTTGTTTTCTATGTTTATTGAAACTTTTAGATGTTTAAAAAAACAGATTTGTGCTACAGACATTGACTAAGTTAACAATATAATTATCAAGCACATCATAAACATCAGACATCTTATAATTTATTTATTACAAGAGTATTACTTATATTTCTGGGGTTTTTTATGTTTGTCTACTTTCAAAATCATAATATTAGTATTACATTTTAATATACAATTTTCACAAGTATTCACCACAAAGAGTCTTCTGTCTGTTTCTTAAACTTATCCTTCTTAAGCTTCCCTGACTCTAGAGGGCACTACCAACCCGACAAATATGTTCCTGAGGGACACCATCATATACACTGTTGGTTTTTTATTAATACTATATATTTTGAATCTTAACCCAGTGCAGAGTCATTTGTTTTTGCTGCTGGAGAGACACAGGGGAAAGCTGAGGCTGCTGGAGAGACACATGGGGTAAGGGACAGGGGATTTTCCACAACTTTTAAGATTAGCAGGAAACAACTGGAGCACAACAATCAATACACCAATTCTATTTAAATAGTGTTCATTCTAGCACCCTGCACTTGTCACAACCCTTGCAGTTCCTTTCCTGCCTGGGGTGTTGTGATCTGCTCTGGTGTTTCTAGCACACTCAGCTGATACAACAAACTGTTCAGAAACAGACCAGAGTGTGCTAGAAGCACCAGAGCATATAGTGACACCTCAGGCAGGAAAGAGGAACTGCACGTAAATAGATGTCTTCTAGACCATGTGATTGCCTAAATGATTGAAGTTACCATCTTCTCAGGGAGGATGAACTTATTCAGAGGTTCCCCGTATCAAGTCAACTGCCCGTACCTATAAAGGGGGGGGGTGTACTGGGTCCCAATATTGGTGTTGCTGGCCCTGGCTGCTGCTACAATGATAACTGAGGAGGGGCACTCTGGACCAGTATTTTGCTTATGTAATCCTGTGTATAAATTATAGTCTTTGTGGATAGAAAAAATAAGTTTAAAAGAAGTCCTACTAGACAGTTCACTCACATATGCTGCTTTCAAGTTATTCCCAGTATACTTGTACAATAAAAAAGCGAGAATAGATGAAGATGGCTTGTTTGCAATTACCAGATATACAGGTTGAGTCTCCCATATTCAAATATTCCAAAATACGGAATATTCCAAAATACGGAATATTTTTAGCATGACTGAGATAGTGAACTCTTTGCTTTTTGATGTTACAATGTACACAAACTTTGTTTAAGGCACAAAATTATTACAAATAAAGTATAAAATGACTTTCAGGCTCTGTGTATAAGGTGTATATGAAACATAAATGAATTTCATGTATGTACACAAACTTTGTTTGAGCCACAAAATTATTGAAAATATTGTATAAAATTACCATCAGGCTGTGTGTATAAGATGTATATGATTCATAAATGCATTCTGTGTTTAGATTTGGGCCCTATTCCTAAGACATTTCAATATTCCGATATCCAAAATACCCCTGGTCCCAAGCATTTTGGATATGGGAGACTCGACCGTAATACTTTATGTGATGCTCCCAATTATTATTTTGCTTTAAATCTAGAGAACTTTAATACGGGACATTCTTGCTATTCTTGTTACCAATTGTGGCAGAACTAAAAAAATAAATAAATATTTTGTTTTCACAACAAAACCTTCCATATCTGTAACATATTAGATTGTTTTCTGAAACCCATCTGCATGACCTCCCAATGCACGTTGTATCTTCCAGGGCGCTGGTTTCATTATGTTTGGCTGTATAGAGATGCTTGGATGCACATCATAATTCCCCCAAGGGGGAGAATAGGCATTTGTCATAGTATGGTAAACTTGACAGCGTTGTTGTTTTGTGATGGAACTTAAGAATTACTTCTGAAAAATCAATTCACTTCACAGCTACTGTAAATGCTTTGACCTTTGTGCGGATGGCAACATAACCACCTGCAAAACAGCAATCTGTGTTTACACCAGCAAGTGAGACCACACTTGTCGTTTACCATGTGCTACACATAATAATAGACATAGGACATTCTGGGCAAGAGTGGCAGAGAAATGTATTTTATTATTATTATTATTATTATTATTATATAAACTATGGAGAAAGAGAATATTCAAAGCAATTCAACTGAATATTTGCCTTGATCCACATTTGGACACAAAATTTTGCACATTTCACTGCCGAAATTTGTAGTTAAGTCTTAAGTGCCCCTCGTCCCATCCAAACCAGATAGCAAATTAATTAATACTCATCATCCCAGCTCTATTCACATGCTACAAAGTCAATCAAATGTGAATTTACACAAACAGTATGCAATAGCCTACAGCGCAATGCGTAACTGAGAGATTGTATCATTGTAACATTACACCTCTGCGGGACACAACTGTGCTCCTGAGTCCATACTGTGGATCTAGCCTTCCCTATGAACCTATACAGCCGTCATTGCAGCATGATCTAGCCTAATACTGTGCCCTGACAACATATATGTGGTCGGGAAGCAATCGGGAAGCCGACTGCCTATATACCGGCAGCCGGCCTCCCGACTGTCTTATCCCGGCAAGGGTGAAATGCCAGGCGTCTAGATGTAGACGCCCGCATTTCCCCGACGCAGGGAGACCGGCGCCCGGCATCACGATCGTAGTGATGCCGGGCGCCACGAGCGGACAGCCGCGGGGGGGGGGTTAGGTTTAGGGCTCCCGGGGGGGACTTAGGGTTAGGCACCCCCCCGGGAGGGTTAGGCTAGGGGTAGGGAGGGTTAGGGTTAGGCACCCCCGGGGGGGGCTTAGGGTTAGGCACCTCCCCGGGGGACTTAGGTTTAGGCAGCGGGGAAGGGGGTGGTTAGGGTTAGGCACTTAGAGGGGGGATTAGGGTTAGGCACTTGGGGGGAAGTTAGGGTTAGGCACCCCTAAGGAGGGTTAAGGTTAGGGGGGTTAGGTTAGGTTAGTGGATACTTACCTATCCACGATCGGGATTTCCAGCGCTGTCGGGCTTCCGCTGCATCGCACTCTGCTCCTGACGGGAATCGAACCACCGGACCCATTCCATGTGGTCTATCCCTTGAAATAAACAAGACAGACCTAATTAATAAAATGTAACTATGCTGACACCACTACAAGGAGTTGGTGGATATTGGGTGCAGATAGCTACATAGTAAGAACGAGCACTAGAAGACAAGCAGACAGCACATATGATACTTATAAGAGATAAAACATGTGATGTGGGGCAGTTGGTGGTATGTTAGGGAAATATGTACCTGATGTGTATATAGGACTTAGGGTCTCATTCAGACCTGGTCGCAAGCGCTGAGCGCTCGCAACCGGGTCGATGTAAGGGCCCTGTGCATGCACAGCGGCCGCACTGCGCGTGCGCAAGCCCCGTAGCGAGAGAGAAATTCTCTCGCTCCGGAGCTCACTACAAAAGGGACGGCTGTCGATGTTGATCGACAGCTCGGCCCATTTTTTAGGCGGGGCGGGGGGGTGGCTACATAAACGGAGGAGTTCCTGACGGAATGCCTGCCGTTTTGTGGGCGGCCGCACTGATATCAGCAGCAGTGGCGTAACTAGGGCAGGGCGAGCGGGGTTCGTGCCCTGGGCGCCGTTGGACCGGCGGCGCGGGGGTGCGGCGCCAGCCACGGTACTGGCCCGCCCGCCCTAGTTAGCCGGTGTAGCGCCGACCGCAATAAGTGCGGTCAGCGCTACACATTTGCACAGGACCAGCGCTAGGCTTCCAGCGCCGGTCCTGTGCTGCACGCCTGAGCCTGTTCCCTCCCCCTGAGCGCTTGCCCAATAGCGCTAGGAGGCGGCCTCAGGCTGTGCATAACACACGCTGGCGGCGATGCATGTATTAAACAGCAGCCAATGAGAGTCAGATAGACTCTCATTGACAGCTGCAGCACCCACTGCAAGAGCCGGACGGAAGTGGGTAATGGGACTGACGTCATGACGTCTGTCCCATAATGCTGAGCGCGCCAGCCCGGGCGGACTGGCGGGCAGGAGCGGCATAGCGGACAGGAGCAGGAGTAGCGTGGAATCAGGTAAGTATATTTTTATATATATATATAATTTTTTTTAACCTATCTGCACAACGGGGGAGGGGGGTGGCTACTACTGGGGGGACCTTTACTGGGGGAGGTGTGGCTACTACTGGGGGCGCCATTGGGAGGACCTATACTGGGGGGGCTACTCTACTGGGGACTTCTACTTGGGGGGGGGGAACTACCACTGGGGGCCCACTACTGGGGGCAATAATAGGAAGGACCACTACAGGGACCACTGGATAGGGGGGGTCACTACTCGGAGCCTGCATCAGGGGGACCACTACTGGGAGCACTGCATGGGAGGGGGGGGGCTACTGCTGGGGGCACTATATAAGGGGCTTACTGCTAGGGGCACTGCGGGGACCACTACAGGGGGCATTAGATAGGGGAGATCACTACAGGGTGCCTGCATAAGGGGACCAATACTGGGAAAACTGCATGGGGGGGACTACTGCTGGGGGCACTATATAAAAGGGCACTGCATAGGGGGGAGACTACTACTGGGGGCACCATATAAAGGGCACTGCATAAGGGGATACCGCTACTGGGCGCACTGCTTTGTGGGGACTGCTACTGGGGGCACTGCATAAGGGGGAACACTACGTGGGGCACTGCATTTGGGGGGGCCACTACTGGGGGTACTGAGTAAGGGGAACTAATTGGGGGCTGTATAAGAGGGACCACTACTGGGGATACTGTATAAGGGGCACTACTATGGGCCTGCATGAGAGGGACCACAACTGCGTACTAGGGGTTCTGTATAAGGGGTACTACTGGGGTTAAGGTGCATATGGATAGGAATGTTCAGTTTGAAAATAAAGGGGTGTGTTATGTTGACACGCCCCATTTTTAAGTGACCACGCCCATTTTTGCGCGCACATCGGGGGGGGGGCCTCCCTTTTCAAATTTGCCCTGGGCTCCAAATACCCTAGTTACACCACTGATCGGCAGTGATGTCAGTGGGGAGCTTCCTGCTCGATCAGACCGCCTCTGAATGAGGGCCTTATTGCTATTTCCTTTTGTCATTAATGAGTTTTTTTAAAAGAATGCTTTATTTCTCTATATGTTTGCAGTGTAAGGTCCTGTTAGCAACAACATTATTTATGTAGGACTCATAGGGTGTGATTCCATGATTTACGCAGTGCCAATATTTACGCAGTTTGATGGATTGTTTGTCCATTGCATATATGGGCCACTACTACTGGGGGCATTGCATAAGGGGTAACCACTACTGCAGGCATTATGTGAATAAGGGACACTAATGTGGGCATTGTGTATAAGAGGCACTACTGTGTGTCGTTCCGTGAATAAGGGACACTACTATGTGGTGTAATGTGAATCAGGGGCACGATGGAGCTCATTGAAACCCTCTCGCTAGATGCATTCGCTCGCTTCCAGCATACTCAAATCCAGTGCATGCACAGCAAGGCAGGCGATCGCACGACAATGCATTAGCACGCACACTATGTCTTGGCGTGCGATCACTATGTGTATGCAGACGCCCACCAGGCATTTATAAGATGCCCACTTGCACACATCATCTAATGGAAGTGCTTGTAACCATTGGTACATCGAGATGCGATTGCAGCGCTTAAGGTAGACTATACCCTGCAGCTAGCACTGCGATCACTTCAGTGTTTATTTCAACCAGGTGACTTGTACAATGACGCTGCCTATGCACGCCTCTGTAACGGCGTTGGAGCACTCAGGCACGTCTGCGTTCGCACCTCCACTCCCCCGTTTTTAGTGGCCTGCCCCTGTCACTACCCACAAACGGGTTGACCTGTCACTCATTCAGCTGGGCTGTCTATGCTGGGCGTGCGTACGCTTCCCGATCTCTCGCTGTGTTTCTCGCACACGCATTGCGATGCATACGCATGCGCAGAAAGCAAACTATCGGTCATCTACGAGCGTTCGCATCATAGCGAGAGGGTCTGAATGAGCTCCTATGTGCGGTGTAATGTGAATAAGATTGTGCTACTTTGTGGTGTAATTTCAATTGGGGGCACTATATGCATTCTTGCCTACCCTCCCGATTTGGTCGGGGGCATCCCGAAAATCAGGTGCCGCTCCCGACCTCCCGGGAAGGCAGGCAATTCTCCCGGGTGCCGCTCACCCTTCCTATCCCCGCGCTATAACCCCTGCAGCCCCCGCAGCGGGGGGCCGGTGACGCGATTTGCGTCATTTTGGCCCCGCCCTCTGCTTCACAATGCCTATTTTATCGGCACTGTGTAGCGGGGGCGGGGCCAAACTGACGATATTGTGTGACTCCGCCCCCACCATGCCCACAAGTGATGTCACCGGCTGGCCACTCCCCCTTGTCTCGGTCACGCCCCCCTGTCCTGCCGGTCTGGCTGCTCCCTCCCGGAAGGAGCAAGCAGAAAGTCGGCAGGTATGACTATATGTGATTTCGGCAAGACAGATCCCACTCATCTTGCTGCAAGGTCATACCCCCTTTTTGCATGCCACGCCCCCTTTTTTGGGCTCGGTAGATCACAAAAGGTTTTTTGCTTTAGCAGTAGACACAGAGGCCCTGCTTCAGAGCCGGTCGCTCTGACAGAGCGCTCGCTCTGAATCAGGGCCGTCCTTTTTCATTTTTAGAGCGGCCTCCTGGCCACTTGTATAGCTGTGGGTGACCACCCACAGCTATAGCGAGTGGCCAGGAAGATGGTCGCAACCATCGCGACCATCGGGCTTGCGACGAGACCCTTGTGGTAGAGTCTCATTGCTACAAGCCCTGGAGTGCTTTCGGCTCAAACAGAGCCGAGAGCTCTCCCACTGACATCACTTGTGATGTCAGTGGGGCCGGCCCCAGATGGTAGGCGTTCCCATGGGAGCGCCTACGTCTGGGCAGGCACGCCCCCAGCACGCCCACCCTTTGGTGCGAAACGCAGAGCGACGGTTTGCCCGTCGCTATCCGGGTCTAGCGCATGCGCACGACGGAGCCGCCTCCGTCGTGCGCATGTACACTGGGCCAACATCGACCCGCTTGCGAATGCTCAGCGCTCGCGAGCGGGTCTGAATTAGGCCCAGAGTCCAAAAGTCTGGCTACCTCTGGTTTACAATGTTGTACGTCGTCAGATGAATATGAGAAGGCAGCAATGGACATCCCTATGCTCAGGTAAGCTTTTGGAGACTTTAGCAGATTTTAGCCACTGCGATCCATAAGAGGTTGCAGTTGCGATTTCATTAGCGTAAATCATTGAATCAGTCCCATTGTTTTTAATTCATTTCAGTATTACTATTTGTGAAATGTAACAGTTAAGACATACTGTGTAATGCAAAGCAATGGGAGTTGGAGACAATGGGCCTGATTCAGAGCCGTTCGCTATTTGTGGTCGTTCGTTCAAAAACAAGGGGTGGCTATTCAAATGATCCGTTCGCAAATTGCAGTCTGTTCCCACCTCTAAGTCTGAACGAGCGAGCAAAACATACGCTCGTTTATTTGATAAAAACGCCCCCTGGCCGCACGCACCATACGTCATGTCCGCTATTTATTAGATTAATCGAGTACATCGTACAGCGTATGAACTGCTCGCTATTCTTGTGGTTGGTGTTTTCAACCGCTATTTTGCGAGCAGTTCTGAGTTAAAAAAAAACAAGTGACGTGGTCAGTGACGCTGCTGTATTAATTATGCACTCCCTTAAAACGCCCGTTTTGACCTTTAAGCACGCCTGCGTTCGGATCTCCACTCCCCGTTTTCAAGCAGCTTCCCCTGTTACCACCCACATACGCCTCATTCTGTCACTCAAAATAGCAGGCCCTCGCTATATTGCGTACCAACGATTTTCGGCCGCACTGACTGGTTCGCGCATGCGTACTAAAAACCGTACGCATGCGCAGATGTGCGAACATCGCTCGGAACGAGCGTACTGCCGCTAGCGAGTGGCTCTGAATGAGGACCAATATGTAGACTGTCATGATCATGACAAGGCCCTTATTCAGCATGGATCTCACAGCTGCGTTCGCACATACCCCGCTAGCTGCGAAAATATGCTAATGAATGCAATCGCATGGCAACTGCAGCTCTATACCAAGATGCCCACCACTGTATAAAGCCGCCCACTTCCCATGACATACATCCGCAAGTCAGCGAAAACATCGGTAACACCGAGTAAAATCTGAACCATTCGCACAGTTGTGGTTGACCTGACCCTACCGCACAAACTGCTAAGCTTCCTGTCACCATCTAGACCTCTGCCAACGTATATACAATCGCAGGGGATTAATTATGCACGCCCCTGTAACAGCGTTTAAAAGCACAGACATGCCTGCGTTTCTCTGACCATCCCCCGTCATCTCCCTCAAACGGTCACTTCCTGTCAATCACTGTGTGAAGACTCTGCGTGCTCACTGTGATCGCTTCCCGATCGTATCTATGCTTTGGCCAGGATGGCACTTGCCAGGGGCGCTATTTCGGTTTGCTGGGTGCCTGCTGCTATCTATATCTTTTGAGTTGATAGTCCCATTACTTTTGGCCCATTAAAAAGTGGGAGGCACATATAGAAACCGTTGTAATTCCTACACCGTTCACCTGATTTGGATGTAATTACCCTCAAATTAAATCTGAAAGTCTGCAGATAAAGCACATCTTGTTTGTTTCATTTCAAAGCCATTGTGGTGGTGAATAGAGGTCAAAATATGAAAATTCTGTCTATGTCCCAATAGTTATGCACCTGACTGTACTTCCAGCACAGCATCCATCTCAAGTGCCTCCTGGTTCCTGTACCACTGGTGCCATTCCAGTGAAATCCACAGCATCAAATTGTGTATCGTTGGTGCAATCCCAGTGTCTGCACAACTGCCAGATCCTGTATTAGCTGGTTCCATCCAAATGTGTCAGCCCAATTGCCACTTCCTGTATTAGCTGGTTCCATCACAGTGTCTGCACAACTGCCGGATCTTGTATTAGCTTGTGCCATCCCAGTGTCTGCTCAACTGCCACATCCTGTATTAGCTGGTTCCATCACAGTGTCTGCACAACTGCCACTTGCTGTATTAGCTGGTTCCATCACAGTGTCTGCACAACTGCCACATCCTGTATTAGCTGGTTCCATCACAGTGTCTGCACAACTGCCACTTCCTGTATTGGCTGGTTCCATCACAGTGTCTGCACAACTGCCACATCCTGTATTAGCTGGTTCCATCACAGTGTCTGCACAACTGCCACTTCCTGTATTAGCTGGTTCCATCACAGTGTCTGCACAACTGCCACATCCTGTATTAGCTGGTTCCATCACAGTGTCTGCACAACTGCCACTTCCTGTATTAGCTGGTTCCATCACAGTGACTGCACAACTGCCACATCCTGTATTAGCTGGTTCCATCACAGTGTCTGCACAACTGCCACTTCCTGTATTAGCTGGTTCCATCACAGTGTCTGCACAACTGCCACATCCTGTATTAGCTGGTTCCATCACAGTGTCTGCACAACTGCCACTTCCTGTATTAGCTGGTTCCATCCCAGTGTCTGCACAACTGCCACATCCTGTATTAACTGGTTCCATAACAGTGTCTGCACAACTGCCACTTCCTGTATTAGCTGGTTCCATCCCAGTGTCTGCACAACTCCACAACTCCATCCCCACGTGGCACGCCTCCAAATAACGTCAGGCTGGGGGTAAAGCCCAGCACTCCATCACTGGCTGGGCTTCCCCCAGCACTCTGCAATCAGTGAATGGTTGCCACGCGCATACGCGAGCCATCCATTCACACTCCGGGGACACTCCGGGGGTCCGGCGCCCGCCGCATAGCTGCGGCAGTGGGGTCCCCAACCTCCCGATTTGACCACCACTTCGGCCCGCGGGTGGAACAGCGGGACAGTACTGTCTCGCTGAAATCGGGATTCTGGGGAGGGGTGCCGCCCCTCTATGGGTGGCGCCCCTGTGCGACCACACTGGTCGAACACCCCTAGAGCCGGCCCTCCTCTTATCAAATCTCTGTCTCCCTCCTCCTTTCTTTTTGACCTTTCATCTCTCCCCCCATTCTCTCTCTCACCCCCTCTTCCCCTAATATTTTTCCCATTCTCTCTATCCCCCCTCTGTACCCCATCTCTTTCCCTCCTCCTCTTCCAACCCCTCATTCTCTCTCCCCTTTTCTCTCCCTTTTATTTCTATCTCCTCTATTCTCTGCACCTCTTTTCTCTCCCCCCTTTTTTCTCTCTCCCTTTCCCTATTCCAC
This sequence comes from Taudactylus pleione, assembly GCA_031769625.1. Lineage (NCBI taxonomy): Eukaryota > Metazoa > Chordata > Amphibia > Anura > Myobatrachidae > Taudactylus > Taudactylus pleione. The sequence continues at coordinate 7,539,428 of JAUIMM010000300.1, forward strand.
CTATCTACTATACTGATACAGGACCTCATTCAGAGTCGGTCGAAGCGGCCGCACGGTCGTACGTCACCGATGTTCGCTATACTGCGCATGCGTAAAGGTCGCAATGCGCGTGCGCAAACCAGCCGCTACGATCAGAAATTTCTCTCTCCTTGAACACAGCCAGGTCGGTAGTTTGAGTGACAGATTGAGGCGTTTGTGGGTGGTAACAGGGGAAGGTGCTTGAAAACGGGGGAGTGGAGATCCGAACGCAGGCGTGCCTTATTATGCGAATGGCATTTTATGGTGCATACGGTTTATGGGAGTGCATAATTAACAAATTAGCGTCATGGCACATGTGACATGGGAGGTTTTTACACTGACATGATCGTAGAGCTTAAGAGAGGGTATGGTCAACCTTAAGCTTTACGACCAGTTCCGATGGTCTCGATTAATCTTTATATGCCCGGAGATGACGTGTAATGCGTACGAGAAGGGGGCGTATTTTTTTGTCTTCCGGCCGCTTCCTCCCCTTGGTCGGCCAGCTACCGAACCGAACTTTGGGACGCAACTTGCGAGGGAATCATTTGCATATCCGGCCCCTTTTCCCGTACGACCGTGCGGCCGCTTCGACCGACTCTGAATGAGGTCCACAGTCTTTTTCTTTTATTTAGGTGGTCAGTTATTTGTTAAGGGGCGACGCTAGCATGCATAACTTCAGTTGGCATGGGTAACTATACATTCAGCAGCGGTGGGTAAATGATTTGGTAAGTGCGGGAGGTAGGTTAGTGCCCTGGCAAAGCTGAGATAATGTCAGTCGTTGATAATTATTGGCATTCTTAGTAGTCTTGGGGAATTGTAAGAAAGGGCGTACACCTCATGCGCCACTGTCCTAGTGTAACTGCCTGTGTCAGAGATAGACAGATCAGTAACATTATATAGTAAGATTCCATGAAGTGTGGGAGGTACACATACAACACAGGATATCACCAGAACTTCCCACCACTGTAAAACAGTTCGTTCCACCGCAAAATTTGATTTCTGCGAAATTCTGTCACCACTTTACTTACCTCTAATCCAGAGTCTACAGCCAGTGCTATTGGAGAGGCAGTGGGGGGAAATTGTGTAAAGCATACATCATACTTACCTACTCTCCCGATTTGGTCAGGAGCCTCCTGAAAATCGTGTGCCGCTTCTGGCCCCCCGGAAAAGAAGGTGAGCCTCCCGAGCCAGCCGCCGATCCCCCAGACCCCCCCCCCGCGCGAATCCCCCCGCAGCGGGGGGGGGCAATGACGCAATTCGTGTTGATTGCGTCATACTGACCCTGCCCCCTGCTTTACAAAGCCGAAAACTTCTGCATTGTGAAGCGGGGGCAGGGCCAAAATGACGCTATTTCATGGCCACGCCCCCTTCTCCGTCCCCATTGCCAGGTAGTATCCCCGGCCATGCTTCCTCTATCGTGTCACACCTCCCTGCTTGTCCGACCTGGCTGCCCCCTTCCGGAGGGGGCTGACAGAATGTCGGTAAGCCTGACATACATAAAGGTGGACTTCTCCTTTAAGTTATCCAATTGTATAACACCCAGGCGGGTACCACACACTGACAGCCTCTTTAGACTAATCTGTACCGCGGCAATTTTCCAGGCGTTTTTTGTAGTACCTCTCCAGCCGACGTGGGACTTTGGAGAGGTGAGTATTAAAAAGTATTTGTGCAGGGTGTGCGGTGTGGGCCCTCCCTGGACCCTTCTTCCATTATAGATACGCCCCTGGGCCCGGGGAAATTCAAATTAAGAGGCCCCCACCCCCTCTTTTTTTAAAAAACCCAAAACATTAAAAATGTATATAAAATGTATTTTAAATTCATTTTAATTCCTAACTTTATTAAAATTTACAAATCAAATATTGTATAGATCTGATGACCTGAATTATTAGAGATTTCAAATTAGAAGTGCTTTTCTAGCTTTTTTTTCCCAGATTCCCAAATCATTACCCTAATTTATCCCAGCACCTTAATTGCCCCTCCATCCCACACACACTTACCCTAATTTTACCCCAGCAATTACACACACACACGCACAAACACATACACTTACGCTAATTCTACGCCAGCAATCACACACTTACCCTAATTCTACCCCAGCAGTCACACACACACGCACACACTTACCCTAATTCTACCCCAGCAATCACACACACTTACCCTAAGTCTACCCCAGCAGTCACACACACACTTACCCTAATTGTACCCCAGCAATCACACACACACTTACCCTAATTCTACCCCAGCAGTCACACACACACTTACCCTAATTCTTCCCCAGCAATCACACACACACACTTACCCTAAGTCTACACCAACAGTCACACACACACACTTACCCTAATTCTACCCCAGCAATCACACACTTACCTGAATTCTACCCCAGTAATCACACACACACTTACCCTAATTCTACCCCAGCAATCACACACTTACCTGAATTCTACCCCAGCAATCACACACACTTACCTGAATTCTACCCCAGCAATCACACACACACACACACTTACCCTAATTCTACCCCAGCAATCACACACACTTAACTGAATTCTACCCCAGCAATTACACACACTTACCCTAATTCTACCCCAGCAGTCACACACACACACTTACCCTAATTCTACCCCAGCAATCACACACTTACCTGAATTCTACCGCAGCAATCACAGACACACACTTACCCTAATTCTACCGCAGCAATCACACACACTTACCTGAAATCTACCCCAGCAATCACACACACTTACCTGAATTCTACCCCAGCAATCACACACACACACACACTTACCCTAATTCTACCCCAGCAATCACACACACTTAACTGAATTCTACCCCAGCAATTACACACACTTACCTGAATACTATCCCAGTAATCACACACACACTTACCCTAATTCTACCCCAGCAATCACACACTTACCTGAATTCTACCGCAGCAATCACAGACACACACTTACCCTAATTCTACCCCAGCAATCACACACACTTACCTGAATTCTACCCCAGCAATCACACACACTTACCTGAATTCTACCCCAGCAATCACACACACTTACCTGAATTCTACCGCAGCAATTACACACACACACTTACCCTAATTCTACCCCAGTAATCATGCACACACACTTACTTTACAAAATAGTGAGTCTTTCTGGCTGTATCTCTTCCCTGTGAGTCTGACAGCTGCTGCTCAGTCCGTGTAGCCCCTCCCGGATGCTCAGACGTCACTCTCCCTCCCTCTCCTCAAGCTCTGACAGCCCTGCGGGAGCCGGAAGGAGACTGCAGAGAATGAGCCGGGCACACCGCATATAATAAACATTGCAACGGGGCCCGGAAAATGGCCATTGCGATGAACCGCCCTAGTTACAGCCCTGTTACCTAATTTAAGATATTTACCTTTTATAGCATTCAGTTGTTCACGTAACAAAAGTGCTATTTTAAAATGTATTAATAAAGACTAGGGATGTGCAGGCTCGGATTAGTTCAGATTTTCCCGCCAAAAAATCGGGTCTCAGAAAGAGGCAAAACGTCATCTTTCATGGACAAACGTCATCATTCTTGGGCAAAAGTCCATGAAAGATGATATTTGTCCATGAAAGATGATGTTTGTCCATGAAAGATGACATTTTGCCTCTTTCTGAGACCCGATTTTTGGCGGGATATATCCAGATTTGGCAGGAAAATCCAAACTGCACATCCCTAATAAAACCCGTTGAATGTATAAAAGCATGAGCATTGTAATATTAAAAAATTGATGAAATTAATTTACCTAACGTGACACTTCTGCAATTCCTCCAACGTTGAACATTGAACAGTCCAGTTTCCTAATTATAAACAAACTATGCCCTTACCCTTGCGAAGCTGCGTGTCACTCGCCCCAGCAAATCTCAAGAACAAGTGACGTTCTCATGTGTCTGTGGATAGATGCATCATGCACAGAGAGAGCAAAAAGCGTGTGCGCCGCTGTGCGGTACGCCAATAACCAATTTACATGTTTAGGCGCTAGGTTTCAACTTTTATTAATTGAAAATTGCTAAATTAGCAAATTAATAAATATATATGTTTTTAAAATAGCACAAAAACAATAAGTCGGAAAATTTGAAGTCCCCTGCCAGTCGGAGGCCCAGGGAAATTTCCCCCCTAGCCCCCCCCCCATCCTCCTCTGGTAAGGCCGGATAACGTTATTAAAATCTTACAACTATATTTCAAACCGGATTCATAATTAATAGCTCAATGGTTGTATTACAGATGAGTAGATCAATACAAAGCACTCACTGGGACTACACAATCATATATCTAATGTTACAGAGATCTCAGCTTTAGTTGTTACACACCCAACCCAGAAGGTTTATTGACTGAATGATGAATACAATTAAGTATTTGTTTCCTAAAATTAACCACATACGATATGTTGTTCCACAATGTAGAAAATTGCTGTTTACTTTGTGATATATAAATAAACAGAAATGTTTTTTCTTCAGTGGTACTCAGGCCTGTAATTCCCAGCATTTGTACAGAAGAGTCAATTGTAGCCCAGCAATTACTGGTAATTGTGATGTTGTTAAGACATACTGCACTACACCTAAGAAAAACTATGTACAACGCAGTAGTTTTATTGGCACCAAATCGCAGTATCTAGTAATTATAGGAAGCCCTAATAGAGACGATTGTGTGCTGACAATGTCTCTGCTAATAAATGTTTAATTGTTTATAAGTCTTTGTTTCTGGCTCCTAATGAAGGATAATGAACAAGCGTGTGGCAAGTGTCTACATACACTGGTATAACAGGCTCTCCCAGTACAATGTGTGATCTTTATTTGGATGAAAGAATATTTCTCTGTTATAGAAAAATTTGTTGTTTTTTTTTTTTTTCGTTTTAATATTGTAGAAGTTGTAAGCCAAGACTCTGCTATCTGGATCAATCGCAGGTCATTAGCTTGTTTTTGAGGTGTAACTGTTATGATACACTTGAATAATTGCATAAAACCTGTAGAACCACGCTACAGAGGTCTCCTGCCTATAATAACCAACCTTTTCCCATAGAGAGAGACGCTATCACCGGTGCTCAGATGCCGCCAGGTCTTAAACACAGGATAGTAGAGGTTTATACAATAATCAGGTGATCACAGGGTTAATGCTGGTTTAGTAGACTACAATATGCGAGTACAATGAGACTGTATAATTAAACTCATGTTTTTTGACAATAACAGCAGCAGCTGTATAACAACAGGGAGCTTGATAATTGAAACTGCAAACAAATGACACTTTCCAATACTAAGGTGATACTTAACAATCGGTGATGCAGGGAGAAGGAGACCATAGATCAAACTGGATTAGCAGACAAGTATTCAGGATACCAGCAGTACAGAGTACTCACCAGATATGCATATCAGCTAGTTTACACCAAGGCATGTAGCTATAACTGACAAAGAGGTAAAGGCCTGGCTGCCTTTTAACTAGGGGTGTGCACCGGACACTTTTCGTGTTTTGTGTTTTGGTTTTGGATCTGGATCTTTCTTCGTGTTTTGGATCTGGATTGGTTTTGCCAAAACCACCCTTCCGTGTTTTGGGTTCTGGGTTTTGTGTTTTGGATCTGGATTTTTTCTTAAAAAATAAAAAAAAACCGCTAAAATCACATAAATGGGCCTTTTTTTGTTCCTACGCTATTAATAACCCCAATAACATTAATTTCCACTCATTTCCACTCTATTCTGAACACCTCACACCTCACAATATTGTTTTTAGGCCAAAAGGTTGTACCGAGGAAGCTGGATGACTATGCTAAGCGACACAAGGGGGCGGCACAAACACGTGGCCCATCTAGGAGTGGCACTGCAGTGGCAGACAGGAAGCCAATCAGCGTTATGGTGCCCATTTGCATGTAGCACGAACCCGGGAGATCCGTGCTACATGCATCTGTGTGATTGGCACAGAGCAATGACAGGTCCGTGAGACCCGTCTGTGCTGCTGTGGTAAAAAAAAAAAAAAAAAACCTGTGTAAAAAAAGAAAAAAATGGCGTGCACCCCCCAAAAAAAGAGCAACCAGCCCCGGGCATTAGTAACCCAGTGCTGGGTGTGCTTAAATACAGGGGACAAACGACGTAGGGGTCCCCTGTACTTAAGCACAACCAGCACCGGGCTAGTCAGAACCAGCGCTGGTTGCCAAAATACGGGGGACAAACGACGTAGGGGTCCCCTGTATTCTGCGCAACCAGCTCTGGGCTCTGATCCGGTCCTGGTTCTGGAAATATAGGGGACAAAAAATGAGTAGGGTTCCCCTGTATGTTCCAGAACCAGCACTGGACTTTTTCTAGCGGGGGGCTGATGCCACAGCCAGGGGAGCCCTTTCACCGGGCCCCCCAGCCGCAGCATCAACCCTGACCGCTAGTCAGCCCAGGCCGGGGATCCCTGGAGAGCTGGGGACCCCCCCAATAAAGGGGTCACCCTCTCCAGGGCACCCCAGGCCCAGGCTGATAGCCCGGGGCTATCCCCGCCACCCCTGGTGGCGGTGGGTGGCGGGTTGATTGTGTGGTGTGGTGTAAATAAAGAATATCAAACATTGTCTTTACAAGTAGAACTGCAAGTCCCAGCTAGCCTGCCCCGCATGCTGGTACTTGGAGAACCACAAGTACCAGCATGCAGGGCATTAAGGGCCCACTAGTACCTGTAGTTCACCTGTAAAAAAAATGTTTAAAAAAACACAGGACACACACACCGTGACAGTATAAGTTTATTAAACATACATACACACACACACATGTACACATACTCACCTATGTAACCTGTAGCATCGGTCCACTTGTCCGGTAAAGTATCCCTAGGGGACCTGTGAAAAAAAACATACTCACCATCTCCTATGCGAGGTTCTGTCCTCTTCGTTCCAAAGTAGGCATCCTCGGACTTGGCAAAAAAAAAAAACGAAAACGCGATCCACGAACTTAGTACCGTTCTATAGAACGGTACTTCCCGAATGAGAGCTTAGCGGCGGGGTATCACCATGGAAACCCCGCTGCTAAGCGTTCATTGGCTGAGAGAGGTCATCTCCCGTCTCTCAGCCAATGAACGGCTCCCTCCATTGTAGTCAATGGTGGGAACCGCAGGGTAAACTTTAATAACCTTGCGGCTCCCAGCATTGACTACAATGGAGGGAGCCGTTCATTGGCTGAGAGAGACGGGAGATGGCCTCTCTCAGCCAATGAACGCTTAGCAGCGGGGTTTCCATGGTGATACCCCGCCGCTAAGCTCTCATTCGGGAAGTACCGTTCTATAGAACGGTACTAAGTTCGTGGATCGCGTTTTCGTTTTTTTTTTTTTGCCAAGTCCGGGGATGCCTACTTTGGAACGAAGAGGACAGAACCTCGCATAGGAGATGGTGAGTATGTTTTTTTTCACAGGTCCCCTATGGATACTTTACCGGACAAGTGGACCGATGCTACAGGGTTACATAGGTGAGTATGTGTACATGTGTGTGTGTGTGTGTGTGTATGTATGTTTAATAAACTTATACTGTCACGGTGTGTGTGTCCTGTGTTTTTTTTAAACATTTTTTTACAGGTGAACTACAGGTACTAGTGGGCCCTTAATGCCCTGCATGCTGGTACTTGTGGTTCTCCAAGTACCAGCATGCGGGGCAGGCTTGCTGGGACTTGCAGTTCTACTTGTAAAGACAATGTTTGATATTCTTTATTTACACCACACCACACAATCAACCCGCCACCCACCGCCACCAGGGGTGGCGGGGATAGCCCCGGGCTATCAGCATGGGCCTGGGGAGCCCTGGAGAGGGTGACCCCTTTATTGGGGGGGTCCCCAGCTCTCCAGGGATCCCCGGCCTGGGCTGACTAGCGGTCAGGGCTGATGCTGCGGCTGGGGGGCCCGGTGAAAGGGCTCCCCTGGCTGTGGCATCAGCCCCCCGCTAGAAAAAGTCCAGTGCTGGTTCTGGAACATACAGGGGAACCCTACTCATTTTTTTCCCCTGTATTTCCAGAACCAGGACCGGATCAGAGCCCAGAGCTGGTTGCGCAGAATACGGGGGACCCCTACGTCGTTTGTCCCCCGTATTTTGGCAACCAGCTCTGGTTCTGACTAGCCCGGTGCTGGTTGTGTTTAAGTACAGGGGACCCCTATGTCGTTTGTCCCCTGTATTTAAGCACACCCAGCACTGGGTCACTAATGCCCGGGGCTGGTTGCTCTTTTTTGGGGGGGGGGCACGCCATTTTTTTCTCTTTTTACACAGGTTTTTTTTTTTTTTTTTACCACAGCAGCACAGACGGGTCTCACGGACCCGTTAGTGCTCTGTGTCAATGACACAGATGCAAGTAGCACGGATCTCCTGGTCCGTGCGTGCATCTGTGTCATTGAAATACACAGCAGCACAGACGGGTCTCACTGACCCATCTGTGCTCTGTGTCACTGTCAATCACACAGATGCATGTAGCACGGATCTCACGAGTCCGTGCTACATGCAAATGAGCACCATAATGCTGATTGGCTGAGAGCCGTGACAGACGGCTCTGTCAGCCAATCAGCACTTTGCCCATTAAAGGCAAAGGCATTTTTTTTTAAATGGCCGCTCGAGGCAAAACCTCGAGATCCGACAGCAGATCTCGAGGTTTTGCCTCGGGAGAGGGATCCTGGGCAGACAGGGAGATCCGAGCTTGGGCTCGGATCGCCCCGGATCCCCGAAGTTCGGGTGGGTTCGGTTCTCAGGGAACCGAACCCGCTCATCCCTACTTTTAACACACACACAGACCAATCACCAAATATCAATTCAGATCAACTCCCTGCAAGTGAAATAAGTTACAGGTGTGATGCTGCACATCGGAGAGCAACTAATGAGTATCCCAGCAATTAAACACCAGCTGCAGACATTCCTGTGCAGCATCTGATCACATACACTGCATCCTGGTCTACTAGCAAAGCGGCTACTAATGCTGGCGTTCAGACCTCCTAGCCACCAGCAGGAAGTGAGGATGTAGTGAAATACTGCACTGGCCACCGCAGCTCCTAACAGTAAGTAGACATTTTGGCCCCATACAAATAGTTTGAAAGTGCCCCCATGTACCACAAAAGGACATTACTACATTTTCTCCTTGCCTCTTTCAGGTGTATAGTGCCGGGGGGAATTAGGGCACAATTACATAATTTACTGAACCTCACAGAAGGTTGGGGCCTCAATGACGCAATTCGTTGAGAACCACATCATCATGACTAATCCCGCCTATTTCATTAGGAAGTGGAAGAGATGTGGGAGGGAAGCCTGCTTTCCTGGAAGTCCATGGGGGTTCCCCAAAATTTAAGAGTCTTCCGGACATATATCTATTTGCAGATGCAACAACACCTTGGTAATTTACTATATACTACGGCAGTGGTTCTCAAACTCTGGGTCTGATTCAGAGGCCACCCACAGCTATTGCGAGCGGCCAGGATGATGGTTGCGATGGTCAAGACCATTGCGACCATCGGGCTTGCGAGGAGACCCTTGTGGTAGGGTCTCGTGGCTGCAAGCCCCAGAGAACTTCTGGCTCTAATAGAGCTGGAAGCTCTCTCACTGACATCAATGGTGATGTCAGTGGGGCCGCCCACAAATGGCAGGCATTCGCTTGGGAACGCCTCCGTATGTGAAGCTGCCCCCCGGCCACGCCTACAAAATGGGGCGAGCTGTCAATCAACATCGACAGCCGCCCCTTTTGTAGTGAGCCACGGAGTGAGTGCTTTTTGCGCTCGCTCCGGGGCGAGCGCACGCACAGTGCACACGCCATGCGTGCGCACTGGGCCACCATCAACCCGCTTGCGAGCGCTGTGCACTCACAAGCGGGTCTGAATCAGGCCCTCTGTCCTCAGAACCCCACACAGTTCACAATTTCCAGGTCACCTAGCAGATGCACAGGTGTATTCATTACTCACTGACACATTTTAAAAGATCCACAGGTGGAGCTAATTATTTCACTTCTGATTTTGTGAGGAGACCTGGAAAACATGCACTGTTTGTGGTCCTGAGTACCGAGTTTGAGAACCTGTGTACTACGGTACTTACTGGGTTTAGGGTACATGACAGACACTGCATAGGATGTTCTTTAACTTAGTATTTTACTCAATTGAAGATTATCTACTTGAATATGCTACTGGACTGCCTGGGGGCTCATGTGCTATGCACCCTACCCCCTTTGGGCAGCACCGCCACCCTTCTGCCGCCAGTGCCATCATCTGTGTAATATTATCAAAGGATGGCACATGTGCAGTATAGGGCAAATACTCAGTGCCACAATCTTTGCTAACTCTGCACCAGCTCCATCTTTCAGAATATATTACTTGGGAGATGGCACAATCAGAAGATTTTGATGTGAGGGACCCACTGCAACACACAGCGAGTGTTCGGGGTGCAGGGCGTGCAGAGCCACTAGACCCAGGGGCCCACGTGCACCGCACACCATGCACCCATTATAAATATGTCTCTGCTGAACTGTGTTTTAAATGCTTAATGTCTCATTATCAGTGATGTGCAATCTGACGCATATGCACCCATCCAACTTTAAAAAGAAGGTGTGTGCTTAATCTTTGTAATGAAACAAGCCCACAAATTTACCCAAATGCCCCTGCGGATTTTCCATTTGCCACTCAGATCACTCTACTTGCACCAAAACACTGCTACATGCACAGAAAAGTTGACTCAAAATGTCACTCAGATATCCTAATTGCACACTTACCACGCCCTCAGTGGAGCGTCTCTCTGTGCCACAGAAGTGATGACATTTTCCTCTACAGAAATAAAAAGTAACTTTTTTTAGTGCAGCCCTAAAAATGGCCACCAAAGGGGAAAAAACATTTTATGAAATGTTTTATTGTATTAAAGCATACTTGCCTACTCTACCAATATGTCTGAGAAGCTCCTGAAAATCCCAAATGAAGAAGATAGTCTGGGTAGCCAATGACCTGATTTGTGCTGAATCGCATAATCATTGTTTAGCACCATGATTCACAATCTCGATTATCGTAGGATTGTTTAGAGGGAGGGACCACAATGATGCCATTGTGCCATCAATGTCACCTACTCTGACCATTTTGTTGCACCAATTCCCCCGCAGAGCCAACCTGGGGGCTGCCAGTAAGTCGATTTAACCAATGCGATTAAATCCTCTATAAGAAGCAATAACAGCAGTGATGAAAGTTGGCTTTAACCCCTTTAGTGCTAAGGACGAGTAGGTCTCATCCTCAGCATATACCGTGAAAGTGCTAAGAATAACTCCCACTCATACAAAATACAAATACATTATAGGTAATTGAATTACTGCCTGTATGCAACATTTCTTTTTGTGCAAATATAAAATGTATTTGTAGCAGATCATCACTGCTTTAAAGTAGGGGTGTGCACCGGCCACTTTTCGTGTTTTGGTTTTGGATCTGGATCTTTCTTCGTGTTTTGGATCTGGATTGGTTTTGCCAAAACCACCCTTCCGTGTTTTGGGTTCTGGGTTTTGTGTTTTGGATCTGTATTTTTTTGAAAAAAAGCATAAAAAAAGCTAAAATCACAGAATTTGTAGGTTTTTCTGCTCCTATGCTATTATTAACCTCAATAACCTTAATTTCCACTCATTTCCAGTCTATTCTGAACACCTCACACCTCACAATAGTGTTTTTATGTCCAAAAGGTTGCACCGAGGTAGCTGGATGACTATGCTAAGCGACACGAGTGGGCGGCACAAACACGTGATCCATCTAGGCGTGAAACTGCAGTGGCAGACAGGATGGCAGTTTGAAAAACTAGGCACCAAACTGTACCGAAAAAAAAAGAACAATATTTTTATTGTTTGTGTAGCACACTTTGAGGGTGTCACCACCCTTTAACAGACAGACGCACGCTTGTCGCTGCTGCTTTGAGGACAGTATCATATGCAGTGACAGTAGACTTGTCAGAAATTGTTGGCACGTCCTTCAGTCCGGACCAGATGTCCAAACCAGCCCTTGACTTATGACACAGGCGAACGCTTGGCGCTGCTACTATGTTGATGCACGTGCGGCTACATCGCACACAAGTTACAAACACATTAAAAAAATAGTATTTTATTTTTTGGAGCACTTTGAGGGTTACACCACCCTTTAACAGACAGACGCACGCTTGTCGCTGCTGCTTTGAGGATGCAAGTGCGGCTACAGCCCACACAATTCACAAAGACAGAAAAAAAAAGAACAATATTTTTATTGTTTGTGTAGCACACTTTGAGGGTGTCACCACCCTTTAACAGACAGACGCACGCTTGTCGCTGCTGCTTTAAGGATGCAGGTGCGGCTACAGCCCACACAATACACAAAGACAGAAAAAAAAAGAACAATATTTTAATTGTTTGTGTAGCACACTTTGAGGGTGTCGCCACCCTTTAACAGACAGACGCACGCTTGTCGCTGCTGCTTTAAGGATGCAGGTGCGGCTACAGCCCACACATTTCACCAAGACCGGAAAAAAAAGAACAATATTTTTATTGTTTGTGTAGCGCACTTTGAGGGTGTCACCACCCTTTAACAGACAGATGCACGCTTGTCGCTGCTGCTTTGAGGATGCAGGTGGAATCTAGACGGGATTTGGAACCGCGGACACACTACCTCCATCAATTGTCTAAATCCCACTGCACTAATGGCGGATACCGGACGCACGTCTAGCACCAACATAGCAGTCAAGGCCTCAGTTATACATTTTGCTTCAGGATGACTGCTGTCGTACTTCATCCTCATCGCTAGGGACTGTTGGAGGGTCAATTGTTTAGTAAAAGTAGTGATGTTCCTACTTCCTCTCTGGGATGATGAACAACTCCCAGCAGCAGCAATAGCACTAGGAGGAAGTGGTTCTTGATCTTTCCCTATTTTATTTTTATCGGAGAAAGTTTGGTCCTCCATTTATGTTATATTGATATATACGTGCGGCTAAAGCGCACACAAACACAGAAAATATTTTTTTATTTTTGCTGGAGAGTAGTGCACTTTGTGGGTTACACCACCCTTTAAGAAATGAGCCAGCCGGCTCTTTACTTATGGGACACAGGCGCACGCTTGGCGCTGCTCCTTTGTTGATGCACGTGCAGCCACAGTGCACACAAGTCACAAACACAGAAAATATATATTTTTTTGGTTTGGAGTGTACTTTGGGGGTTACAGCACCCTTTAACGGTCAAGCCAGCCGGCCCTTTACTTATGACACAGGCGCACGCTTGGCACTACTTTGTTGATGCACGTGCGGCTACTGCACACACAATTCACAAACACAGAAAAAAAAAAATTTTTTGGTTTGTACTGGAGTGTACTTTGGGGGTTACAGCGCCCTTTAATGGTCAAGCCAGCCGGCCCTTTACTTATGACACAGGCGCACGCTTGGCACTACTTTGTTGATGCACGTGCGGCTACTGCGCACACAATTCACAAACACAGAAAATATATATTTTTTTGGTTTGGACTGGAGTGTACTTTGGGGGTTACAGCACCCTTTAACGGTCAAGCCAGCCGGCCCTTTACTTATGACACAGGCGCACGCTTGGCACTACTTTGTTGATGCACGTGCGGCTACTGCGCACACAATTCACAAACACAGAAAATATATATTTTTTTGGTTTGGACTGGAGTGTACTTTGGGGGTTACAGCACCCTTTAACGGTCAAGCCAGCCGGCCCTTTACTTATGACACAGGCGCACGCTTGGTACTACTTTGTTGATGCACGTGCGGCTACTGCGCACACAATTCACGAACACAGAAAATAATTTTTTTTTGGGTTTGGACTGTAGTGTACTTTGGGGGTTACAGCACCCTTTAACTGTCAAGCCAGCCGGCCCTTTACTTATGACACAGGCGCACGCTTGGCACTACTTTGTTGATGCACGTGCGGCTACTGCGCACACAATTCACAAACACAGAAAATATTTTTTTTTTTGGTTTGGACTGGAGTGTACTTTGGGGGTTACAGCACCCTTTAATGGTCAAGCCAGCCGGCCCTTTACTTATGACACAGGCGCACGCTTGGCACTACTTTGTTGATGCACGTGCGGCTACTGCGCACACAATTCACAAACACAGAAAATATATATTTTTTTGGTTTGGACTGGAGTGTACTTTGGGGGTTACAGCACCCTTTAACGGTCAAGCCAGCCGGCCCTTTACTTAAGACACAGGCGCACGCTTGGCACTACTTTGTTGATGCACGTGCGGCTACTGCGCACACAATTCACAAACACAGAAAATATATATTTTTTTGGTTTGGACTGGAGTGTACTTTGGGGGTTACAGCACCCTTTAACGGTCAAGCCAGCCGGCCCTTTACTTATGACACAGGCGCACGCTTGGCACTACTTTGTTGATGCACGTGCGGCTACTGCGTACACAATTCACAAACACAGAAAATAATTTTTTTTTTGGTTTGGACTGGAGTGTACTTTGGGGGTTACAGCACCCTTTAACGGTCAAGCCAGCCGGCCCTTTACTTATGACACAGGCGCACGCTTGGCACTACTTTGTTGATGCACGTGCGGCTACTGCACACACAATTCACAAACACAGAAAATATATTATTTTTTTAGCACTTGGGGGGAGCACCCCTGATGGACAGAGCACCCCCTGGACAACACTACAGCACCCCTTTAGGACTGGGACACTGCATAGGACTTTGGAGTGGACACAGCCCCTATGGAGAACTGACTGCACAACACAGTCCAGCCAGCCCCTATGGACTTTGAAGTAGTGGACACAGCCCCTATTAACAACAGCAGCACAGCACAACACAGTCAGCCCCTATGGACTTTGAAGTAGTGGACAACAGCAGCACTACACTACACTACACTACACAACCCAGCCAGCCCTAACTCCCACCCTCCCTCTTCACTGTCCACAGCCGAGTGAGAAAATGGCGCCGACGCGGGTACCTTATATAGGATCCAAAACCCGCGAGACTCGGAAGGCGGGATGATGACGTTTTGCCTCGATTTCAGATCCGAGTCAGGCAGGAAAAGTCGAGCCTGACTCGGATCGGACTCGGATCGTGGGGGCTCGGGGGGGTTCGGATTTCAGAAATCCGAACCCGCTCACCCCTACTTTAAAGGCGTATTAGGCTACCTGTGTCTTTCTTGATGTTTGTCTAATCGGCAGAGAATGCTTGAACTTGTAGTTCCATAGAAGCTGTAGAGCCACTGGTTTAGAACAATACCGGCTCTCTATCCCCACTTCAGGCTTATTCAGCTACTTGCTTAGAGAATCTCACTATCATCTCTTATGTTCTGGGTCAATTGTATGCTAAATCTCAGCTTAACTGTTCCCCATACAACATAAATGATTAATTTCTAAATGCTCCCTGGAGAACTCCCAACACTTCAGAATTCTACCTTTTCTCTGTGATTTATTGTTACACTTCTCTTATGGGGGCCTATTCATCAACATAAGGCCGTATGGCCTCCGATGATGAAGCTTTGAACTTGCTGGAAGGGATATTTCAGTATCCAACTTGCAGTGGGGGAAATGTGACAGCGGAGCAATTCATCAGTGAGGGGACAGCTGCTTCGAAAAGCAGTTATCCCCGTGGTTAGTATCGCAGCTACAGAAGCAGCCGCGTTACTTACCTGCTCCCCGTTGTCCCAGCTACGCATGCATGACCTCTGGTCACGCATGCGCAAAGCCGCCGGGGAGGTAGTGAGAAGGTGGCGGAGGGATCCCTCTTCGCATCCCCGGAACTTCTTCCCATAGGAAGGAGCGGGGATTCGAGAACAAGTGCCATCTGAAGATGGCGCTTGTTCTCGGCAGCAAACACCGAAAACTTTCAGTTTTCAGAGTTTGCTGAAAACCAGGTGGGTCCTATCGGACCCCTGATGATGGTAAATCAGCAGGGTAAATTATATATGTGCCTGGTAAACTAAATATGTGAAAACTAGGGTTACCGCATGGTTACCGGGCCATTTATCGTTTGATGAATAGGCCCCATAATCACTTACCTGAACTTTGTATCCCCATGCACATGAGCTGCCCTAGTTATTCCCCTTTACACTCCAAGCAATAACCCTGGTTATTGCACGTGAAGTCGCAGCAACCCGGGTTATTGTGCAGTGTGAAAAGGCCAGGTTGAAATAAGCTGGGTCGAGCGTCCTGGCCTTTTAGCTCCGGTCACGAGACGGGTTGAACGCATCTCCACTTCTAAAAACTCGCACTTTAGTAAATATACCCCTAAGACTGCTATAATTAGACATGCATCAATTGTCACTAAGGGCCTGATTATGCTATCTGCATCTTTTGCCGCAGCGCGTCTGCATCTTTACGCTAATGTGGCAGCCAATGAGATTCATACAGAATGTGCAGTACGACATGGGCGCATGCGTGAACTGAAAACATTGGCTACTAGTCTGCGAGTATGACACTGCGTCCACCTCTGCATCAGGCCCTAAGAAACTTACTAGCCGCACTGCACAGACGCAGATCTGTTCCTTCGACATCGCTCACAGTGCCCCAACGCCACTGCATGATTACACGCTGCTGGTGTTTGGGGGTGGTGACAGGGAACATTCCGAAAAACGGGGTCATGTTGGCCCCATTTTCTGGCCATTCCGAAGCCAGTGGCTGCATCCTAGTTTTTACTGGACAACCTGAGTAACCTGAGGGTTACGCAGATGCCCGATGGTCACACAGTTACCGGCAATGGGCGTCTTTTTACTGTAGACGCCTCCTGCAGCTTTTTTATATATGTGTGCAAAGGCGCAGCGGCTGTCTTCCTTGGTACAGCTCTGAATCAGGCCCTCTATTTCTGCTGAACACTTTTCTGTAAATGTTTTTATTTCACTGGTTTTATTATGTCATGATACAGTAACCAAAAAACTTTTTTTGTGCTGTACACACGTCCGTTTCCGAAGTGTACCTAGTATATATTCGCACTGCAGGTAAACAAAAAATGGTCTGGACTCGTCTGTCTGATGTCCTAATGTCACATGCACGGGTGGCGGTGGGAGCCATCCCAGGGTGCATTGATGCCTTGCTACGACACTGGCTTTTTAAGAATTCAAACTTTGTATCTGAAATTGTAGAATATTAACATTAGGAATTGAGATATCCATATGGAGCTATTTTGTGGGGTGACTGCAAGGTAGAAAGCAATGATAGTTGCAATTGTCAGTACAAAAAGACGATATAGAAATATTTTAGTCCATCAGCCTTTCTATTTCATCCTATGCTCATTTCCGTGTCACATTTAGTAGAAAAACATAGAAATCCCTTACATTTTTTAAGGTTTTATTTATCAAGAGGGAAGCGCTTTGTAAATAGAAATAGAAAAAATATATAAGCGTGTTTAAACTGTGAAGGATGACTGAAATATGCTATAATATTTATGAAGAAATAATAATATGTGCAGGTGTGTGTGAACAAACCTGAGACCACTTGGATTGGAAAATAAAAGAAAATAAAGTAAAAGAACAAAATAAAAGAGAGAATGACAATGTTCCCAATGAGTGTGCTGTTAAAGCCTAGCAAATAATAATCAAAATATAAAACTATAACTAAGAATAATGAAAATGCATGAAAAAATCTACAGAAAATAATTAAAATTAAAATAAAATCAATCAGCAGTACATGGTGGAATGTTTAATACTCTTTTGACTGTGATTTGGGGGTACACGCTGCCAGTGTGCAATGCTGCGGGTAACTATCCCTGTCTTACCCTAATCCTTGTCAGATATACAGTGTTTAAGATAGTCTGCCTCGACTTCCCTCTGGCTCCAGTGACTTGGATAATCGCTTGTTGGCTCTGCAGTAACGGACAGTGGTGCTGTGTTCCGTCTCCTGTATGGTGGTGGTGACGTGCTGCTGGTGTGTTAGAAGATACCACCGGCGGCTTCTTTGGCATGCTGTTCTATTGAAAGCCGTCGATGGGTACGTATAAGGCTCCCAATTTATTTATCAATGATTCTGAGCCTATTTTATGTATTCAACAGGGGTTAAAGTGGGCCGGAAAGGGGCGGAACTGGGTTCTGTCACTTCTATTTGGAGACAGAACCAGTTCCGCCTCCACCGACCCACCTTAGCCCGGCGCCACAGGGAGGCACCATTTGTCAGACGCCTGCTGAGATTTTGTTACCAGTGGGCGCCCGGCTCCCTCCCCGCAGCACCAGCCAGAGGCTGGAGCTCACACCTGAGCTCCGGCTTCTGGCTCCCGCAGTGCACAATGGGAGAGACGTCAAATAGTTCCGATGAGCGGCCAGCTGGACAGACGTGGGAGTGGGGCTCAAGGTAAGTATTGGGGGGGTTTTTTGTGTGTGTAAACGGCTTCATATTGGGGGTATAACTACCGGGGGCACTACTACTGGCGGCATTTACTGGAGGGTATTACTATTGGTGGCACTACTACTGGGGGGCATGTACTCGGGGGGCATTACTATTGGGACACTACTACTGGGGGCTTTTACTCGGGGGCATTACTATTGTCACTACTAAAGGGGGCACTACTACAGGGGGCATTACTACTGGGAGCATTACTTCTACAGGGGGCATTACTACAGGGGGAACCACTCCTGAGGGCACTGCATTAGGGGCACCACTACTGGGGGCACTGAATAAGGGTCACCACTACTGGGGTCACTGAATAAGGAACACTACCACTGTGGGCACTGCATAAGTGGCATTACCACTGTGGGCACTGCATAATGGGCACTACCACTACTTGGGAAAAAGCATAAGGGGCATCACTACTGGGGTCACTGCATAAGGGGCACTATCACTACTGTGGGCACTGCATAAGGGGCACTACCACTACTGGGGGCACTGCATAAGGGGCATTACCACTGTGGGCACTGCATTAGGAGCACTACCACTACTGGGGTAACTGCATAAGGGGCACCACTACTGGGGGCACTGCATAAGGTTCACCACTAGTGGGTTCACTGAATAAGGGGCACTACCACTACTGTGGGCACTGAATAAGGGGCACTACCACTACTGGGGGAACTGCATAAGGGACACCACTACTGGGGTCACTGCATAAGGGGCACTACCACTACTGGGCACTGAATAAGGGGCACTACCACTACTGTTGGCACTGCATAAGGGGCACCACTACAATGGGCATTGCATATTTATTTATTTTATTTATTAACAGTTTCTTATATAGCGCAGGATATTCCGCTTTACAATTGCAAACATTAATAGAACAATCTATATGGGGCACTACTGCTGTGGGCATTATGTGTAAGGGGCAATATTGCTGTGGAAATTGTATATGGTGCACTGCTACTGTGGGCATTATGTGTATGAGGGGTACTACTACTGTGGGTAGGGATGTGCGCCGATCCATTTTTGCTGGATTTGGATTTGGTTCTAATTCGTCGTCCGGCTTTGGATTTGAATTTGGATTTTTTTACAAAAATTGACAAAAAAAGCTAAAACCACATAAATTGGTCTTTCTTTTCTTCCTAGAGTATTATTAACCTCAATAACATTAATTTCCAGTCAATTTAGAACACCTCACAGCTTATATTATTGTTTTCAACATTATTGGCCAAAGGTTGCAGTGAGCTGACTGGTTACTAAGCGACAAAGCAGCGGCACAACGACACAGACACCACAGTATAAAGCACATCTATGACACATTGCCACACAGCAGTGGCAGAAATGAAAAGTAGTGCACCCACCCAGTGGGGTACGGCCAGCAGAATCACAGTACTTGTTTACAAAGGGGGCTACGGCCCAAGGAGTCACAGTGCACAATCTTATTCACATTACACCGCATATAGTGCCCCTGATTCACATTACACCATAAAGTAGTGTCTTATTTATGTTACGACACACAGTAGTGCCCCTTTTACACAATGCCCACAGTAGTGCCCCTTTTACACAATGCCCACAGTAGTATGCCCCCCCAGTAGCAGGCCCCCCCAGTAGTAAGCCCCCCCTAGTAGTATGGCCCCCCCAGTAGAGGACCCCCAGTAGCAGGCCCCCCCAGTAGCAGGCCCCCAGTATTATGCCCCCCAGTAGCAGGCCCCCAGTATAAAGCCCCCCAGTAGCAGGCCCCCGCAGTAGTATGCCCCCCCAAGTAGCAGACCCCCCCAGTAGCAGGCCCCCCCAGTAGTATGGCCCCCCCAGTAGTATGGCCCCCAGTAGAATGCCCCCCCCAGTAGCAGGCCCCCAGTAGCATGGCACCCCAGTAGTATTCCCCCCCAGCAGCAGGCCCCCCAGTAGTAAGCCCCCCCAAGTAGCAGACCCCCCCAGTAGTTGTGCCGCCCAGTAGCTGTGCCCCCCAGTAGCTGTGCCCCCAAGTAGCTGTGCCCCCAAGTAGCACCCCCGGCCCTTACACACATAAAAAAAATATAAAACTTACCTGAATCTCCGCTCCCGCGCCGTCCGCTCTGCATCCACGCGCCGAGGAGGGAGCCGGAAGACGGAGCTCGTGAGTGAGCTCCAGCCGGCTCCCTCTGTGCAGCAGCCAATGAGAGTCTGTGTGACTCTCATTGGCTGCTGTAACAAACACACAGCTGCCGCTGGCGGCTGTGTGTTTGTTCTGTGAAGGGCAGACCGCTATCACAGCGGTCTGCCCTACACAATATGAGCGCGAATCCGACATCAGGCGGGCCCGAACGGGGATCCGAGTCAGGTGGGGAACACCCGAACAGCGTTCGGGTGGACTCCGATCCCCTATGTTCGGAGCGGTTCGGATTCCACAGAAACCGAACCGCTCTTCTCTAACTGTGGGCATTGTGTATAATGGCTCAAATGTGGGCATTGTGTAAAAGGGGCACTGTTGCGTGTCATACTTGAATAAGGGACACTACTCTATGTTGTAACGTGATTCAGGGGTGAATCAGGATCGTGCTACTGTGGCGTAATTTGAATTGGGAATACTATTTTGTGACCACGTTACTTTTTTAAGACCATGCCCTTTTTAAAAATAAAACACCGGGGGGCATTACTATTGTCATGCGCACTGGGCCACCATTGACCCGCTTGCGTGCGCATAGCGCTCGCGAGCGGGTCTGAATCAGGCCCCGAGTCTCATCTACTATATTTATGAAAGGGTTAACACCAGAATCTATGCATCTTACCATAAAATCTGGAATGATCATGGATGACTGGGACAGAGTTGGACAATGAACATGTTCAATTGGGTTAATATGTAATACGTACTATTCTGAACGGGTTGGGTATGGAATCCCAGCAGTCAGAATACCTACAGCGGCATCCCGACAGTCAGAATCCCCATTGCATGGAGGTAAGTACCCGCCCCTTAACCCTAACCCACCATTCCTGCAGCCTAACCCTCCTCCATCCTAACACTAACCCTCCCCCCCCACAGCCTAATCCTAACGCTCCCCCCCTGATGGCAACCCTGCTCAATGTTACCAATTGTTGCATGCACTTCCTGGAGATGACGTGTATAAGTGGGCATCTTAGGACAGGCTGGTGGGTGTCTAAATACACACTGCGATCACACGCCAAGACATAGTGGGCGTGCTAATGTCTTGCCGTGCGATCGCTGGATTTGCATATTTTGGCAGCTGACTGCTGCGTGCGAATGTATTTAGCGAGCTGGTCTGAATCAGGCCCTGTGTTCAATGGATTTATACAATAGTGTTCTCCATTTTCCTCTGGAAGAATGCCCTGTGAAAGCATTTGGCTGGGCTCTGTGGTATATGGCAACTACAGGAATGCAATCTGTATTGTGTAGTGGTTACAAAGATGCACCCTGCATTATGTGGTGGTCTCTATGATGCTCTCTGTATTGTATGGCGGTCACCAGAATGTTCTCTTTATTGTATAACTGTCAGTAAAATGTTCTATGTTTTGTATGGCAGTCACTGGAATGTTCTCTGTATTGTGTAGTGGTTACTAGACTGTTTCCTGTATTGTATAGTTGTCAGTAAGATGCTCTATGCATTTATAGTGGGCAATAAGATGCTCGATCAGTAAGATGGTCTCTGTATTGATATTTACAAGGATGCTTTAAGTGTTAGGCACAGTTAAGCAGAGGCAATGTGATTTATGTTTTTTATGGAAAATGTATTTTAACATCTTTTTTAAGATTGCCTTCTGATGGTTGGGAGCTTCAGTGGAAAAGAGGTTGGAGATGTAAGAAGTAGTCAGTGTATTGTAGTTGAGCGAGTGGAGTTTAAAATGCATTCTGGGGTATAGGAAGCCAGTGGTGTGATTGGCACAGATGGGCAGCTGAGGCAGAGATGTAAGGAAAGAAAATGAGGGACTAGCACAACTAAGGATAGACTGAAGCGTGAGTAAGAGGAAGCATTGGGAGAGGGATTGAATGTGGAAAGAGAGCAGAGTTGAGGATGACACCCAGGCAGCAAACTCAAGAACAGAGAAGAAGAGGAAGATGTTTTGAGTGGAGAGGGAGATGGGGCTGGAGAGGGGTCCTTGGTGGGGGAAAGATAATGGGCGGGATGCATGACACATCGCACTCGCGTTGTGATGCATTCCGCCGGTCATCGCATGCATGCCGGCGTTGATAACGCTGGCATGCTTGACGTTTCCCGCAAAGGACCGCTCTGTCGGTAAAGAAGTCCCTCTGGCATCCTTCTGCGCATGTGCAAAAGGACGCACGCACCGCGGGGGGTGCTGGGAGGGATCCGATTGGATCCCTCTCTCAGCACTCTGCGGAGAGAAGCCCATAGGCTACTATAGGGTAATGCCGACAGGAAGATGGTGTTACCCACCGCAACCAAGTCCCGGAGTGCATCACACTTCGGGGCATGGTGCATATGAGAAATGCGGTCAAACCCGCATTTTCGGGGTTTAACCACATTTTCCCCTTCCAGCATCCCGCCTAATAACTTCTGTTTTAGCGATTCTATATCTTTGTCTTTGGAATGTAACATCACAACTGTTAATGTGTAAGGATTAGACATAGGGCCTGATTCAGAGATGTACGCTAATATGAGAGTTAGCGCACATCTCCGATGGTAAGTGGTCTGCGCTTGCGCAGGACCCATTCTGCGCATGTGCAGAACAGATCCTGCGATACCGGACGGAGTTCCCCCAAGCCTCTGCCTGATTGACAGGCAGAAGCGTTTGGGGGGCGTTGCGGGAACGACCTGCGTTCCTGGAAACGGGGCGCGCCGCCCCCATTTTCTGGGAGTGCTAATGGGAGTGCCGATGGTCGAGATTGTTCTGATGGTGATCCCAGGCTGCAACCTCGGTCTCAGAACTGGGATCACGCAAATGCAGCAAGGAGGTGTCTGTTTCCTAAAGACACCTCCTTCTGCACTTGAGATGGACAGAATTGCCCGGTCGCTTGTGTGTCAGGCTCTGCAATTCCATCCATCTCTGAATCAGGCCCCTAATTGTGATGTAGTAGAATCTTTAAAAGATCATTTTATAAAAAAATATTGGTCTATTTTCCACCATTAAAAACGTCCTAAAGTATAAAAGAAATGGTGCATTTTATGTGTCTATAGCCTTAGGATAAAGCAACTGAGTCAATATAGTACTGATTATATTACACAGATGAATGAATTGTATATTTTCTAGATGTGATAAATCCCATTGCCAAGAGCAACTATTAAAGTTATCAGACTGCATCCTAAATGTCCTCTGCTTTTACAGTGTAATCTCTCTCTGAACTCTGTTGAGCTGGTGTCTGCTGCATATATATCACGCAGAGCTGACCGCTCAGTGGCGTTTTATATCAGCTATTCAGTGATGTATGCGGCCTGGCTGCGCATGTAAGAGAATACATAAACTACTGTAGGTTATTTCACTTCCTCACAATTAGCATTACTACATGAAGAGAAGCATTGTTAGCTGTAATAATGCCCTACAGCTACAAGTACTATAGTGCTAATGATTTACTTTTCATCATATGTTTGGTTTAGGCACGTACAGCAGTGATGCAACCAGTAATACATATGTGAAACAGAATATATAAGAAACTGCATGCAACTAATTTGTAAATGCACCCAGCAAAATGACCACAGTGGATTACAAAAAAGAATGGTTTAAAATAGGGGTGAGCGGGTTCGGATTTCTGAAATCCGAACCCCACCGATCCGAGGCCTATCCGAGTCAGGCTCGACTTTTCCCGCCGACTCGGATCTGAAATCGAGGCAAAACGTCATCATCCCACCTGCCGGGTCTCTAGTTTTGGATTCTATATAAGGTACCCGCGTCGGCGCCATTTTCTCACTCGGCTGTGGACAGTGAAGAGGGAGGGTGGAAGTTAGGGCTGGCTGGGCTGTGTAGTGTTGTGCTGTGCTGCTGTTGTCCATAGGGGCTGTGTCCACTCCTCCAAAGTTTATTGGGGCTGGCTGTGTTGTGCTGTGCTGCTGTTGTCCATAGGGGCTGTGTCCACTCCTCCAAAGTCCATAGGGGCTGGCTGTGTTGTGCTGTGCTGCTGTTGTCCATAGGGGCTGTGTCCACTCCTCCAAAGTCCATAGGGGCTGGCTGGACTGTGTTGTGCAGTCAGTTGTCCAAAGGGGCTGTGTCCACTCCAAAGTCCTGTGCAGTGTCCCAGTCCTAAAGGGGTGCTGTAGTGTTGTCCATCAGGGGTGCTCCCCCCAAGTGCAAAAAAAATAAATATTTTTTCTGTGTTTGTGAATTGTATGCGCAGTAGCCGCACGTGCATCAACAAAGTAGTGCCAAGCGTGCGCCTGTGTCATAAGTAAAGGGCCGGCTGGCTTGACCGTTAAAGGGTGCTGTAACCCCCAAAGTGCACTCCAAACAAAATAAAAAAAATATTTTCTGTGTTTGTGAATTGTGTGCACTGTGGCTGCACATGTATCAACAAAGGACCAGCGCCAAGCGTGCGCCTGTGTCCCATAAGTAAAGGGCTGGCTGGCTTGTCCATTAAAGGGTGCTGTAACCCCCAAAGGGCACTCCAAACAAAATAAAAATATATATTTTTTTGTGTTTGTAAATTGTGTGCACAGTAGCCGCACGTGCATCAACAAAGTAGCGCCAAGCGTGCGCCTGTGTCATAGCTAAAGGGCCGGCTGGCTTGACCGTTAAAGGGTGGTGTAACCCCCAAAGTGCACTCCAAAAAAAATAAAAAAATATATTTTTTTGTGTTTGTGAATTGTGTGCGCAGTAGCCGCATGTTCATCAACAAAGTAGCGCCAAGCGTGCACCTGTGTCATAGGTAAAGGGCCGGCTGGCTTGACCATTAAAGGGTGCTGTAACCCCCAAAGTGCACTCCAAAAAAAATAAAACAATATATTTTTTTGTGTTTGTGAATTGTGTGCGCAGTAGCAGCATGTGCATCAACAAAGTAGCGCCAAGCGTGCGCCTGTGTCATAAGTAAAGGGCCGGCTGGCTTGACCGTTAAAGGGTGCTGTAACCCCCAAAGTGCACTCCAAACAAAAAAAATATATTTTCTGTGTTTGTGAATTGTGTGCACTGTAGCAGCACGTGCATCAACAAAGTAGCGCCAAGCGTGCGCCTGTGTCATAAGTAAAGGGCCGGCTGGCTTGACCATTAAAGGGTGCTGTAACCCCCAAAGTGCACTCCAAACAAAATAAAAAAAATATTTTCTGTGTTTGTGAATTGTGTGCACTGTGGCTGCATGTGCATCAACAAAGGACCAGCGCCAAGCGTGCGCCTGTGTCCCATAAGTAAAGGGCCGGCTGGCTCATTTCTTAAAGGGTGGTGTCACCCACAAACTGCACTAGTGTCCAACAAAAATAAAAAATTATTTTCTGTGTTTGTGTGCGCCTTAGCCGCACGTATATATCAATATAACATAAATGGAGGACCAAACTTTCTCAGATAAAAATAAAATAGGGAAAGATCAATAACCACTTCCTCCTAGTGCTGTTGCTGCTGCTGGGAGTTGTTCATCATCCCAGAGAGGAAGTAGGAACACCACTACTTTTACTAAACAATTGACCCTCCAACAGTCCCTAGCAAGGAGGATGAAGTACGACAGCAGTCATCCTGAAGCAAAACGTATAACTGAGGCCTTGACTGCTATGTTGGTGTTAGACGTGCGTCCGGTATCCGCCATTAGTGCAGTGGGATTTAGACAATTGATGGAGGTAGTGTGTCCCCGGTTCCAAATCCCGTCTAGATTCCACCTGCATCCTC
Organism: Taudactylus pleione; assembly: GCA_031769625.1. Classification (NCBI taxonomy): domain Eukaryota; kingdom Metazoa; phylum Chordata; class Amphibia; order Anura; family Myobatrachidae; genus Taudactylus; species Taudactylus pleione. The sequence continues at coordinate 7,565,472 of JAUIMM010000300.1, forward strand.
AAAGCAGCAGCGACAAGCATGCGTCTGTCTGTCAAAGGGTGGTGTAACCCCCAAAGTGCGCTCCACAAAAAACAAAAAATTCTTCTTTTTTTTCTGTCTTTGTGAAATGTGTGGGCTGTAGGCGCACCTGCATCCTCAAAGCAGCAGCGACACGCGTGCGTCTGTCTGTTAAAGGGTGGTGTAACCCCCAAAGTGCGCTCCAACCAAAATAAAATAATCTTCTTTTTTTCTGGTTGTGTGTGAAATGTATGCACAGTAGCCACACCTGCATCCTCAAAGCAGCAGCAACAAGCATGCGTCTGTCTGTTAAAGGGTGGTGTATCCCTCAAAGTGCGCTCCACAAAAAATAAAAAATTCTTTTTTTTCTGTCTTTGTGAATTGTGTGGGCTGTAGCCGCGCCTGCATCCTCAAAGCAGCAGCGACAAGCGTGCGTCTGTCTGTTAAAGGATTACATCGGTGACAGCATCCAAGTAGGCATGTCAGACAGTCCGTACATGTACTGGCAGGAAAAAGAAGCAATTTGGAGGTCCCTGTACAAACTGGCTCTATTTTACCTGAGTTGCCCCCCCTCCAGTGTGTACTCCGAAATAGTGTTTAGTGCAGCCGGGAACCTTGTCAGCGAAAGGTGTAGGAGGTTGCTTCCACAAAATGTGGAGAAGATGATGTTCATAAAAATTAATTATCAACTCTTCCAGGGAGACTAGCCTCCAGAACGTACAGAGGGACCTGTGGTGGTGGATTCCAGCGGGGACGAATTAATACTGTGTGAGGATGAGGATGTACACAACACTGAAGAGGGTGAGGAAACGGTGAATGAGGAGGATGAGGACGACATCTTGCCTCCGTAGAGCCAGTTTGTGCAGGGACAGATTAATTGACAGCATGTTTTGTGGGGGCCCAAACGAACCAATCATTTCAGCCACAGTCGTGTGGCAGACCCTGGCTCTGAAATGATTGGTTTGTTAAAGTGTGCATGTCCTGTTTATACAACATAAGGGTGGGTGGGAGGGCCCAAGGACAATTCCATCTTGCACCTCTTTTTTTTCTTTGCATTATGTTCTGTTTGCGGCCTAGTTTTCAAACTGCCATCCTGTCTGCCACTGCAGTGTCACTCCTAGATGGGCCACGTGTTTGTGCCGCCCACTCGTGTCGCTTAGCATAGTCATCCATCTACCTCGGTGCAACCTTTTGGACATAAAAACACTATTGTGAGGTGTGAGGTGTTCAGAATAGACTGGAAATGAGTGGAAATTAAGGTTTTTGAGGTTAATAATAGCATAGGAGCAGAAAAATCAACACATTCTGTGATTTTAGCTGTTTTTATGCTTTTTTTAAAAAAAATACAGATCCAAAACACAAAACCCAGAACCCAAAACACGGAAGGGTGGTTTTGGCAAAACCAATCCAGATCCAAAACACGAAGAAAGATCCAGATCCAAAACCAAAACACAAAACACGAAAATTGGCCGGTGCACACCCCTAGTTTAAAACCTAAAGGTATATTTATCATTATTCTAAGAATTTTACACACAAGTATAATTTCTTATCGCCTGTATATGAAAAGAATTACTGGTGCTATCTACCAAATAAGTCTAGCAGGGACAGCGATGCTGACAACTGGCCTAGCCCAGATCCTTTCTCAGGGCCTGATTCAGCAGAGGATAATTATGCGATCACAGCTGCGATTTTGTACGGAACGCAACTTGTGAAAATATGTTAATTGTTGAAAAGCTTACCCGGGCATAGGGACGCCCACTGCTGCCTTCTCACCTGCGCCCGGCGTTTAAACAGTCAGAGATGCCTGCGTTCACCTAACCACCCCCCGTGACCGTTACCTCCCCCAAAGGCTGACCGCATAACATTCCCTTTTGAATGATTTCTATGTGCATACGACTAGTTTTCCTCCAGTGAAAACGGACATTTTCTGTTAACACTGTTTATTAAATAGACCCTTAAATTTCACAAGGGTATGCAGAAAAGCAACCCTGCAGGATAAGTTACATTTTGTGTGATCATGAGCTTATTTTCCTGCAAGTGCCTATTTGTATACAGGTGAAAGCATATGGCTGAGTGAGCTGAGAAGTCCAACTGTGGAATGCAAAATGCTCTTCCTATTAGCAACATTTTGCATTCCATAGTGCTTCGGTGAGTGCAGGCTAGACCTCTTGGTGCAGGTCCTACCAATTGAAGAGTCAATACCACGTAAATTAAGTCGGCCTCATGTTTATTGAAAATTCATCACAAACGAAGATGCATAAATCCAATATCACAATCAATGGATCGGAAAATATGAATTTAAATATGGCACGTGGAAGAAAAATTAGCATAAACTTGTAGCACGTTTCGCTGGTATGCTGCCCTCTCGCTCACACTTGCTTATTCTAGTATTTTTTAGAGAGTTATTGAATCCTGATGCTGCTGCACTTTACAATCAGAGTGCCGGCATTGTGTCCTTCTACTTTGCAGATCATAGGCGCATCTAATGGACAATGTGCAAATAAGTTTTACTGTTCCTTCAAGGCCTGTGGGAAGCACATTAACCGTGCAGGAAAAATATGTCTGTGTATAAAAAGAGAAAATCCTTGTAATTGCGGAGAACATTGATTCTACAGTAGTGAAATGTATTTCAGAGCACTTGTCTAGTAAGTTCGGGTGATGGGGGGTGGTGTTGACCATTTCCTAATCTTTCCCCAAATCTACCTCCCCAAAAACATGCTGGACAGGATCTACTGCTGTTTACTTAATAGCATTTCTCTCTGAGGCCAATTCAAAGCTGGACGCAAGTTGGCCGCAATTGCACTGCTGATCGCAACTGCGATTACACACGCCATCAGCCGTCTGTTGCGCTCTGCACATGCGTAAGCACCACATTGTGCGAACCGGCCACTGTGATCAGAACTGCGATCGCAGTGACTATGCAGACCCATTGGAGAGTGATTGACAGGAAGTACCATTTTTGGGTGGTGACGGGGGGTTGGTTGGCAAAACGCAGGCGTGCCAGTGCGTTCGAACGCCGTTGCAGAGGCGTGCATTGCGTGAGGCTCTGATTGTTACCGATGATTCACAGTCTTGCTAAACATTACGGATGTGTGTAAGGTAAAGTGGGCGTCCTTATGTAGTGCTGCGACGGTATAGCGATCGCAATGGCATACTATCGTAGTTGAACTGTCTGCATAATCGCTATTGCAATCGCAGTTGCGATCCGTAGTGAATCAGGTCTTAAATGTGTATATTCACCCGTGCGCAGGGTTGTACACTGATCCAATCCGTGGGCTTGGTTTCATAATTGTCATCATTATCCATGTGCGCTTGCAACAACTACCAAGCACGTGCAGTGCGGAAATACGCAAAAAATGCTTCCGAAATTCTTACTTGCTTTCAATTCTACATATGCTAGGTGCAGGGAGCATTGCTAGGGAGATGATAGACTGAAAATCAGAGTTGGTAAGGCTGCAGTTGCAGTGGAGGTACAGCTATAGAAATAAATGAATTGCATACAGTTATTAGTTTACAGATCATAAATAACTCACAACTCCTCCGGGAGAGCTGTAACGATCAATAAACACTTTAACGATTGCTAAAAGGTGCAAAATGCATCTTTATTATTGACTGAAAAATGGATAGAATAGAATGATGGCACAGTGCAGAAAATGAATTTACCTGAGTGTTCCAATGCTTGGGCTACGCTGGGTTTTATGAGTCCAATATACAACGCTAGGAAAACATGTGCACCTGCTCATCTATTCCTGAGCAATCCCCGAGACACGAGTAACCTTCATCTCCAGAGAAAGATGGCCCCCAGTAGCCAAATGTTGTTTTTTTATGTCTCAGTTCACAGCATTAAAAACAAATACACAGGTTGTTCTGTTGATTTATCCTCTGTAAGCTTTAGTCACACTGCTTCCCGTTTTATTCTACAGCACTGAACTGTTTAATCTGCACTGCTGAGCCTAATTAACCAAATTCCATAGGGATCTTGACATGTCAGATGTAAACTGTGTTAATTCTGTTGCGCAGGGTCTGTTAGGAGAAAAATATGGAACCATCAGAATCCCCGGGGAAGTTGAATCATCTGAATTTGAAATGATTTTGGATGCTGCAATTGAGGCCAAGCTGGAAACGAGAACTCTGGAAGAATGGTATTGCAGGGATGAGAATGCCGTGCCGCCAGCCTATTACCTCAAACCAAAATCGGAAATGCTGAAGAATCACCACAACCCTGTGAGTATAAACCACGACCTTAGGACGTATTCACCTGGAAACATTTGCCTCGTGTTACGCTTTTGTTGCCGTGCTTTATGCACGGGAAATCAAATATGGTTTTAAGAGAGAGAACAAAAATAGAATGATATAAATATTGAGATGTGTTGAGATAGCGATTGGGGTCATCTGGGGTAGAGAGTGGAACATTTCCAACAAAGGGGATAGAAAAGAGAGAAAGGCCAGCAGTTAAGGTGCAGCTGCCCCCACATCTAATTTTACTGCGCAGGATACAAATAAGAAAGAAAAAGAAAAATCGATTTAATTAATGAATTAGCTAATACTATCGTTTTACTTCTGGGTTCGGACCCGGCCACTCAGCTGCACATGCACATACATCCGACTGCACATGTGCATTGTGAAGTAGTTGCTATGGACATCAACTGCAGCCCACCAGGGAGTGATTGCAAAATCCCTCTCCATCCGGGCTCATCCATAGGGTGGGATGCATCCAATCCATACTTACTGACATTCCTGGGCAGCTTTCTGGGAGCAGCAGGAGGGGACCTGCTGCTCTCCTCTTCGGGGGGGCGGGGCCAGACGATAGACGTCATTAGGACCCGTCCTCTTTACAGAAAACACCCGCGATTCACGGGTCCGTGAGGAGGGGGTGGGGCTAAATGACACAATTTGCACCATTTAGCCCCACCCCTTCCCTACGGACCCGAAAATACCAGGTAAAATCTCCCCACCCTGCCCACTTCACTAGGAAGTGGGCGGGATGTGGGAGAAATGCCTACTCTTCCGGGGGTGCGGGGGGCTACCCGAAAAATCGTGAGCCTCCCGTGATTCCCAGGTGAGTAGGCATGTATGATCCAATCGTATCTCTCCCAGAATCCCCTGCGGCGCGTGTATCATTCTAAACATGCGCAGAAGGGCTCCAGGGTCCTAAACCCAGAAGTCCTTCTATCGGAAAGGACAGCTTTTATTGGGAGAGCATTGGGAGAGCTGTCCTTTGTGACTTTTTTCAAGCATATGGACTTACTAAACGCCGTGATGCTTGCGATGAGCAGGGGGATTGCATTGCACTCAAAATGCGATGCATCATGCATCCAGCCCATAGAGATAAACATACTTGGCCACTCTCCTGGTACCGTGGGAGTCTTCCGTTTTTTCAGGTAACCCCCCCCCCTGCACCCTCGGAAGAGTAGGCACTTCTCCCGCATCCCGTCCACTTCCTAGGGAAGTGGGCAGAATGGGGGAGAATTTTCCCAGGATTTGTTGGGTCTGTGAGTATGGGCGGGGCCTAATGAAGTGATTCTATGAGTAGGGGTGGGGCTTAATGATGCTGATAGTCTGGCTCCGCCCCCATCACCACCCACCTGCATCTCCTCCCGTAGAGGAAAATATAAAAGTCGGTAAGTATGGAGGTAAATGGGTAACGCAATCTTTACCTTACGCAGGCAAGCTCTGAATACTTGTAGTTATCGGAGATTGTTTATGTGCACTACTGCAATGTCCCCACTGCAAGGGCAATGGTATGCTGTGACTTGTGTGTAAAAGGCAGGAGATATCTGCAATATTGCTTTCATTTGATATTGGTAAATAGCCGCTTCACTTAAACAACTGCTGTCTGTGTTATTTATGGGGCCAAAGAGTTTGATAGATAGACCCCATAGAAATGTAGGCAGATCCCTGGCTCAGTTTAGTGTATTTCCATAAAGATAAAAAAAAGTGTTATTTTTACAGCAAACAAAAGTTCATTGTCTTCGTCTTTTAGGGTAGATAGGTCCAGTCCATACCGTCCTTAGATTACAATTCACACTCTTGCGTTGTTTTTTAATGTCAGAGTTTCAGCGCTCTTCATTTGTAAATCTGTTTGTTATTCAGTAAAAAGCAGCCAACCCAGCCCTACATTACCAGTCACCTTTCTCCCAGAGCTAATAAAACAAATCTTACACTTTCATTTAGCGGCTTAGGACATGAGTAAACACACCAGACACAAGGCATAGCTTTATCAGGGAGTTTGCATTCTACTTCTTCATTTTGCCTTTTAACCTCATAACATTGCAATATTTACACATTAATGAATTCAAAAGCAACGGGATCTAGTCATACTTGCCTACTTTTAAAAAAGCATTTCAGGGAGATTGTGAAAGCAGCACCTATGAGCGCGTGTTACAGTGGGCGTGTCCTGCTACATCTGAGAGGCGTGTCATACATGTGATGGGCGTGTACTGATAAATCTGAGAGGCATGTCCTAAACCTGACTTACATTGAAATGTAAACCAGCCCAAAAGCAGTTAGTAAGATCTGTTTGTTGATGAAAACACACTGATACTTTGCAGAAATTCATAGGGATCATTGTGCCTTATAATAACCAATGCAAGGAAATTACACTAATGATCCCATTTGAATGTACATATCTCTGTTTTTTAATATAACAGCTTCATAATGGGGGTAAGGATGAAATGAGGGAGATTGCCAGACTCTTCAGGGAGACAGGGAGATTGCTACTATTTCAGGAAGTCTCCCTGACAATGAGGGAGAGTTGGCAAGTATGGATCTAGTGACTCAGAAAAGAAAAACATTACTTCTACCATTGTCCTGGAACATATCACTAAGCAGGTATACAGTATCTACTAATATGCACACTAGGGGTGAGCGGGTTCGGATTTCTGAAATCCGAACCCCCCCGAGCCCCCCCGATCCGAGTCCGATCCGAATCAGGCTCGACTTTTCCCGCCTGACTCGGATCTGAAATCGAGGCAAAACGTCATCATCCCGCCTTCCGAGTCTCGCGGGTTTTAGATCCTATATAAGGTACCCACGTCGGCGCCATTTTCTCACTCGGCTGTGGACAGTGAAGAGGGAGGGTGGGAGTTAGGGCTGTGTAGTGTAGTGCTGCTGTTGTCCACTACTTCAAAGTCCATAGGGGCTGGCTGTGTTGTGCTGTGCTGCTGTTGTTAATAGGGGCTGTGTCCACTACTTCAAAGTCCATAGGGGCTGGCTGGACTGTGTTGTGCAGTCAGTTCTCCATAGGGGCTGTGTCCACTCCAAAGTCCTGTGCAGTGTCCCAGTCCTAAAGGAGTGCTGCAGTGTTGTCCAGGGGGTGCTCTGTCCATCAGGGGTGCTCCCCCCAAGTGCTAAAAAAATAATATATTTTCTGTGTTTGTGAATTGTGTGCGCAGTAGCCGCACGTGCATCAACAAAGTAGTGCCAAGCGTGCGCCTGTGTCATAAGTAAAGGGCCGGCTGGCTTGACCGTTAAGGGTGCTGTAACCCCCGAAAGTACACTCCAGTCCAAACCAAAAAAAAAATTATTTTCTGTGTTTGTGAATTGTGTGCGCAGTAGCCGCACGTGCATCAACAAAGTAGTGCCAAGCATGCGCCTGTGTCATAAGTAAAGGGCCGGCTGGCTTGGCCGTTAAGGGTGCTGTAACCCCCGAAAGTACACTCCAGTCCAAACCAAAAAAAAAATTATTTTCTGTGTTTGTGAATTGTGTGCGCAGTAGCCGCACGTGCATCAACAAAGTAGTGCCAAGCGTGCGCCTGTGTCATAAGTAAAGGGCCGGCTGGCTTGACCGTTAAGGGTGCTGTAACCCCCGAAAGTACACTCCAGTCCAAACCAAAAAAAAAATTATTTTCTGTGTTTGTGAATTGTGTGCGCAGTAGCCGCACGTGCATCAACAAAGTAGTGCCAAGCGTGCGCCTGTGTCATAAGTAAAGGGCCGGCTGGCTTGACCGTTAAGGGTGCTGTAACCCCCGAAAGTACACTCCAGTCCAAATCAAAAAAAAAATTATTTTCTGTGTTTGTGAATTGTGTGCGCAGTAGCCGCACGTGCATCAACAAAGTAGTGCCAAGCGTGCGCCTGTGTCATAAGTAAAGGGCCGGCTGGCTTGACCGTTAAGGGTGCTGTAACCCCCGAAAGTACACTCCAGTCCAAACCAAAAAAAAAATTATTTTCTGTGTTTGTGAATTGTGTGCGCAGTAGCCGCACGTGCATCAACAAAGTAGTGCCAAGCGTGCGCCTGTGTCATAAGTAAAGGGCCGGCTGGCTTGACCGTTAAGGGTGCTGTAACCCCCGAAAGTACACTCCAGTCCAAACCAAAAAAAAAATTATTTTCTGTGTTTGTGAATTGTGTGCGCAGTAGCCGCACGTGCATCAACAAAGTAGTGCCAAGCGTGCGCCTGTGTCATAAGTAAAGGGCCGGCTGGCTTGACCGTTAAGGGTGCTGTAACCCCCGAAAGTACACTCCAGTCCAAACCCAAAAAAAAAATTATTTTCTGTGTTTGTGAATTGTGTGCGCAGTAGCCGCACGTGCATCAACAAAGTAGTGCCAAGCGTGCGCCTGTGTCATAAGTAAAGGGCCGGCTGGCTTGACCGTTAAGGGTGCTGTAACCCCCGAAAGTACACTCCAGTCCAAACCAAAAAAAAAATTATTTTCTGTGTTTGTGAATTGTGTGCGCAGTAGCCGCACGTGCATCAACAAAGTAGTGCCAAGCGTGCGCCTGTGTCATAAGTAAAGGGCCGGCTGGCTTGACCGTTAAGGGTGCTGTAACCCCCGAAAGTACACTCCAGTCCAAACCAAAAAAAAAATAATTTTCTGTGTTTGTGAATTGTGTGCGCAGTAGCCGCACGTGCATCAACAAAGTAGTGCCAAGCGTGCGCCTGTGTCATAAGTAAAGGGCCGGCTGGCTTGACCGTTAAGGGTGCTGTAACCCCCGAAAGTACACTCCAGTCCAAACCAAAAAAAAAATTATTTTCTGTGTTTGTGAATTGTGTGCGCAGTAGCCGCACGTGCATCAACAAAGTAGTGCCAAGCGTGCGCCTGTGTCATAAGTAAAGGGCCGGCTGGCTTGACCCTTAAGGGTGCTGTAACCCCCGAAAGTACACTCCAGTCCAAACCAAAAAAAAAATTATTTTCTGTGTTTGTGAATTGTGTGCACTGTGGCTGCACGTGCATCAACAAAGGAGCAGCGCCAAGCGTGCGCCTGTGTCCCATAAGTAAAGAGCCGGCTGGCTCATTTCTTAAAGGGTGGTGTAACCCACAAAGTGCACTACTCTCCAGCAAAAATAAAATAATATTTTCTGTGTTTGTGTGCGCTTTAGCCGCACGTATATATATCAATATAACATAAATGGAGGACCAAACTTTCTCCGATAAAAATAAAATAGGGAAAGATCAAGAACCACTTCCTCCTAGTGCTGTTGCTGCTGCTGGGAGTTGTTCATCATCCCAGAGAGGAAGTAGGAACATCACTACTTTTACTAAACAATTGACCCTCCAACAGTCCCTAGCGATGAGGATGAAGTACGACAGCAGTCATCCTGAAGCAAAACGTATAACTGAGGCCTTGACTGCTATGTTGGTGTTAGACGTGCGTCCGGTATCCGACATTAGTGCAGTGGGATTTAGACAATTGATGGAGGTAGTGTGTCCTCGGTTCCAAATCCCGTCTAGATTCCACCTGCATCCTCAAAGCAGCAGCGACAAGCGTGCGTCTGTCTGTTAAAGGGTGGTGACACCCTCAAAGTGTGCTACACAAACAATTAAAATATTGTTCTTTTTTTTTGGTCTTTGTGAAATGTGTGGGCTGTAGCCGCACCTGCATCCTTAAAGCAGCAGCGACAAGCGTGCGTCTGTCTGTTAAAGGGTGGTGACACCCTCAAAGTGTGCTACACAAACAATTAAAATATTGTTCTTTTTTTTTCTGTCTTTGTGAATTGTGTGGGCTGTAGCCGCACCTGCATCCTTAAAGCAGCAGCGACAAGCGTGCGTCTGTCTGTTAAAGGGTGGTGACACCCTCAAAGTGTGCTACACAAACAATTAAAATATTGTTCTTTTTTTTTTGGTCTTTGTGAAATGTGTGGGCTGTAGCCGCACCTGCATCCTTAAAGCAGCAGCGACAAGCATGCGTCTGTCTGTTAAAGGGTGGTGACACCCTCAAAGTGTGCTACACAAACAATTAAAATATTGTTCTTTTTTTTTTGGTCTTTGTGAAATGTGTGGGCTGTAGCCGCACCTGCATCCTTAAAGCAGCAGCGACAAGCGTGCGTCTGTCTGTTAAAGGGTGGTGACACCCTCAAAGTGTTCTACACAAACAATTAAAATATTGTTCTTTTTTTTTCGGTCTTTGTGAAATGTGTGGGCTGTAGCCGCACCTGCATCCTTAAAGCAGCAGCGACAAGCGTGCGTCTGTCTGTTAAAGGGTGGTGACACCCTCAAAGTGTTCTACACAAACAATTAAAATATTGTTCTTTTTTTTTCGGTCTTTGTGAAATGTGTGGGCTGTAGCCGCACCTGCATCCTTAAAGCAGCAGCGACAAGCGTGCGTCTGTCTGTTAAAGGGTGGTGTAACTCTCAAAGTGCTCCAAAAAATAAAAAACTATTTTTTTAATGTGTTTGTGACTTGTGTGCGATGTAGCCGCACCTGCATCCTTAAAGCAGCAGCGACAAGCGTGCGTCTGTCTGTTAAAGGGTGGTGACACCCTCAAAGTGTGCTACACAAACAATAAAAATATTCTTCTTTTTTCTGTCTATGTGAATTGTGTGGGGTGTAGCCGCACCTGCATCCTTAAAGCAGCAGCGACAAGCGTGCGTCTGTCTGTTAAAGGGTGGTGACACCCTCAAAGTGTTCTACACAAACAATTAAAATATTGTTCTTTTTTTTTCGGTCTTTGTGAATTGTGTGGGCTGTAGCCGCACCTGCATCCTTAAAGCAGCAGCAACAAGCGTGCGTCTGTCTGTTAAAGGGTGGTGTAACTCTCAAAGTGTTCCAAAAAATAAAAAACTATTTTTTTAATGTGTTTGTGACTTGTGTGCGATGTAGCCACACTTGCATCCTCAAAGCAGCAGCGACAAGCGTGCGTCTGTCTGTTAAAGGGTGGTGACACCCTCAAAGTGTGCTACACAAACAATTAAAATATTGTTCTTTTTTTTTCTGTCTATGTGAATTGTGTGGGCTGTAGCCGCACCTGCATCCTTAAAGCAGCAGCGACAAGCGTGCGTCTGTCTGTTAAACGGTGGTGACACCTCAAAGTGTTCTACACAAACAATTAAAATATTGTTCTTTTTTTTTTGGTCTTTGTGAAATGTGTGGGCTGTAGCCGCACCTGCATCCTTAAAGCAGCAGCGACAAGCGTGCGTCTGTCTGTTAAAGGGTGGTGACACCTCAAAGTGTTCTACACAAACAATTAAAATATTCTTCTTTTTTCTGTCTTTGTGAATTGTGTGGGCTGTAGCCGCACTTGCATCCTCAAAGCAGCAGCGACAAGCGTGCGTCTGTCTGTTAAAGGGTGGTGTAACCCTCAAAGTGTGCTCCACAAACAATAAAAATATTCTTTTTTTTTTCTGTCTTTGTGAATTGTGTGGGCTGTAGCCGCACTTGAATCCTCAAAGCAGCAGCGACAAGCGTGCGTCTGTCTGTTAAAGGATTACATCGGTGACAGCATCCAAGTAGGCATGTCAGACAGTCCGTACCTGTACTGGCAGGAAAAAGAAGCAATTTGGAGGTCCCTGTACAAACTGGCTCTATTTTACCTGAGTTGCCCCCCCTCCAGTGTGTACTCCGAAAGAGTGTTTAGTGCAGCCGGGAACCTTGTCAGCGAAAGGCGTAGGAGGTTGCTTCCACAAAATGTGGAGAAGATGATGTTCATAAAATGAATTATCAACTCTTCCAGGGAGACCAGCCTCCAGAACGTACAGAGGGACCTGTGGTTCCAGCAGGGACGAATTAATACTCTGTGAGGATGAGGATGTACACACTGAAGAGGGTGAGGAATCGGTGGATGAGGAGGATGAGGATGACATCTTGCCTCCGTAGAGCCAGTTTGTGCAGGGACAGATAAATTGCCAGCTTGTTTTGTGGGGGCCCAAACGAACCAATCATTTCAGCCACAGTTGTGTGGCAGACCCTGGCGCTGAAATGATTGGTTTGTTAAAGTGTGCATGTCCTGTTTATACAACATAAGGGTGGGTGGGAGGGCCCAAGGACAATTCCATCTTGCACCTCTTTTTTTTCTTTGCATTATGTACAGTTTGGGGCCTAGTTTTTCAATGCCATCCTGTCTGCCACTGCAGTTTCACGCCTAGATGGGTCACGTGTTTGTGCCGCCCACTTGTGTCGCTTAGCATAGTCATCCAGCTACCTCGGTGCAACCTTTTGGACATAAAAACACTATTGTGAGGTGTGAGGTATTCAGAATAGACTGGAAATGAGTGGAAATTAAGGTTATTGAGGTTAATAATAGCATAGGAGCAGAAAAACCTACTAATTCTGTGATTTTAGCTGTTTTTATGCTTTTTTTCAAAAAAATACAGATCCAAAACACAAAACCCAGAACCCAAAACACGCAAGGGTGGTTTTGGCAAAACCAATCCAGATCCAAAACACGAAGAAAGATCCAGATCCAAAACCAAAACACAAAACACGAAAAGTGGCCGGTGCACACCCCTAATGCACACATCATGCCGTCTCATAAAGACTTGTGCGTCCCTTTAAAAGTGTGACTACATTCTAATGGTGCATTAAATGAATTTATGGTCACATTAATGTAGATAATTTCCCTGTTGTTATTCTATGACAATAATGCTCAACTGAAACTTGTGTGCTGTGTATAACTTTGCAGGGGAGTGCCTGTTTAATAAATAACCAGCATTTAATGAGTTCCCAGTGGAGGGTGTTTGGTTTGTGTGATGTTGAACTTGAAACACTGTAATTAGGGGATGTGAATCTGAACATACAATAAAAAGGAAAGAAAAATGGCAATGAGGACCTGACAGCAGCCTTTCTGGCTTCAACGAAGCCGTCCAGGCACTACCGGGTCCCCGCTGTGTTAATCAGTCATATATATGCACAGACTGACCATCGCACATGCACCTGACAGCTGGTGAGCGGAGGACCGCGCAGACCAAGAGGACGTTGCTGGACCTCGCCGGCGAGGTAAGTAATGACGAATACCAGTGGCATATTTATTTGTATCACTGCGATACTAAACTAAATATGCCGCGGGTCTTTACGATCGTTGTTACATGGGGCCCAGATTTTCAGTCTTTTTCACCAATTCTCTATTTTTTCTTTAAATATTTCGCTTTATATAGATTCTTCACACTTTGAATATTTTTATCTAGGAAGTAATAAAAGTTATATATTAATTGTATTGAATTTTTTGGATCCCTTCTTCTCTCTCTTTTTTTGTATTTTGGCTGATGCATGAGTTGAAGCCGCAGCACATTCATACCAAACGATAACAGGAGAGGAATATATTTATACAAACACATTTCAATTAATAGAGAACATATGTATGTATATTATATATCTATTTGTTGGATAAAAGGATTAATTTAATAATCTCTTAAAATTCTAGTGCGGGATATTTTGCTTCTGACTTGCGTCAGTTTCTTCAAGGTGATGCAGTTTTTTTCCCGCAGGCCATAAACACAATGCTGAGAAGCGCTATGTACAGGGATTTTCTCTGCCTTTAGCATTTGTAACCCCTTTTCTCCCCTTAGTAAATAGACCCCTAAGTGATAGAGAATATAGACTATCCAATGGGAAAAAGACTGATGTGAATGGTTACATATCCTCAGTACTGCATAAAAAGGTAGTGCTGCCGATGTGTCCTCATGCACCTACATACCTCCCAACTGTCCCGTTTCCAGCGGGACAGTCCCGTTTTTCTGGAACTGTCCCGCTGTCCCACCCGCGGGCCGCAGTGTCCCGCGGTGGGGGGGAAGTTGGGAGAGCACAAACCGCTGCATGAGGTGTGCAGGAGGAGAACAGATGCCGTGCACATATGCACGGCATCTGTTCTCTTGTGTAGGGAGAACCTGGGGGCTGCCCAGCATCTTGGAGAGTGCTGGGCATGCCCCCAAAGTGACGAAAACGAAGGGAAGTCGCGATGCTCCGGCCCGGTTTCCCTAAGCTCCGCCCTTTTCCTTAAGCCACACACCCTTTTCGCCAGCACCTGTCTTAGGCGCGCGACCTGTCCCTCCTTCGCAACTTTAAATGTTGGGAGATATGCACCTAACCTCAATACGCCATAAGGCGCAAGATGCGTGGCGTGAGTGAGCCTCCAATTCCCATGTGAATCTGCATGTTTTTGCCCGAAAAGTGCATTTACTAAAGTGAAATTTTTTAAGTGAGTTTTAAAAGTGATGTTGCCCATAGCAGCCAATCAGATTCTACTTAACATTTAACTAGCACCTTCTAGAAGATAATAGCTAGAATCTGATTGGTTCCTATGGGCAACATCACTTTTAAAACTCACTTCTAAAAACTCTCACTTTAGTAAATGTACCCGTTATAGTTACCGGCTTGTGACACACCACTTATTTTCATGCTAGTACAAATATCTAAGAATGCTTATTTTTAAAGGAACATTAAAGGCATCCTGACCCCCAAAAGCCAGACTAGGCAGTATTTATTCTACCAAGTCCTCAGTGTTGTCATGACACAACCACCCCCAATGCATCAGATTTAGGGGCCTATTCATCATCACTTCTTTTTTTTTTTTTACAAAAGCAGGTGAAAATGCACAAGCTATCGGGCCATTCATCAAGAAGGTAAAGCAGGAGATATCACTGATATCTCCTGCTTACCTTCCTTTTGCGGAATGGCCCGCTGTCCCCATACACTAGTATGGGGACAGAATTCATCAAGCTCCGAAAATATTATATTTTCAGAGCTTGACTGCGGGAGCATTCGCCATCTTCAGATGGCTCCTGCTCCGGGCTCGCAACCCGCTCCTTCCCTAAGGGAAGGAGGTTCGGTGTTGTGAAGAGGGATTCTTTCAGATCCCTCCGCCCCTGTCCGACTCCTTCCGCTGGACGTCTCAGCTCTTGTACGCATGCGTGACCTGTAGATCGCGCATGCGCACTCCTGTCACTGCTCCGAAAGGAGCAGTGAATCCGCTCGCAGGGACAGCTGATTTCGCATCAGCTGTCACCGCGCTGGAGCAATGATGAATTGCTCCGGCAGCCGCAGTGAGTTAGAATGTTAATTATAGGGGTCCTTTCGGAACCCGATAATTAACATCATGAATAGGCCCCTAAAACCCTACCATTAAAATACACCCCCCTAACACACCATCAATATTCAGTTGTACATCCAGCTCTAAAGTGCCTATTACCCTCCCTCCTCTTATATATGACCTGATTATGCAGGATTGTTCATATACTTTTAGCAATAATTGAATTAAAGTGCACCTGTATGCAGTGGTAGATTTTATACCTAGGGGTTGCAGGGCTGCAGCCCACCCAGTAAAAATCTGCAACCACCAGTGAGCCCCCAGTGATTTCAGTGGCTTCCCTTTGGAAGCACTATCTGTTAATCACATGCTGGACGGCATTCTAGACTGCAATCTGCAGATAATGCTTCCAATGGGAAGCCACTCCCCTACCTTTCTGCCAGCCAATGCAGTCCTTAGTTGCCATTTAGGGAGTAGGGGGTGTGGCTGCACATGCGCAAGTTACCCTGCCAACTGTTATGCACCTCTAGGGGCTGCAGCCGATACAATGACCAGTAACTGCAGGTTTTCGGGCATGCGCGAGTCTCACTTTTTGTTTTTTTCATTTCTTCTCCTACACTTCACTCGTGTTGCGGCTTGTGTGCTTGTGCAAGCCTTGTTTTGTTTTTTTCCACTACATCATGGTGCTGCTCAGGAAGGCAGCACAATTAGGAGCCGGCACAGCCCGCAAGCCTTACACAGTGGAAGCAGGCAGCTTGTGGGCTAAGGTTGCATTATTGCAGCCCATCAATTCACTTGTAACCAGTGTCATCCCTGTAGTGTACACCAACATCAGATATTTTCATCCACCAGAAAAGGCTGCATATGGAAAAGTAATCATGATCCAAATCTACTGTATGAGACGGGAAGTGGAATTCCAACAAGGGACTTAAGATAGCTGTCGAAATACCGACGCCTATCTTGATCCTGATGCCGGAATCCAGGAGGACGTGTGCCCGAACGAAGGTAAGCCGGGGCGCCCTTAGTGTTAGCCGCAGGGGGGGGGGAGGCTTAGGTTTAGGTAAATTAGCGGGGTTAGCGTTAGGTTTTGGGGGGAGGTGGTTAGGGTTAGGCACCCCTAGGGGGGAGGGTTCGGGTTAGGGACCACTAGGGAGGGTTAGGGTTGGCACTAAGGGGGGAGGGTTAGGTTTAGGCACAAAGGGGGGGAAACAGGTTTAGGCACAAATGGGAAGTGTTAGGGTGGGGGTCAGGGAGGGTTAGACTACAAGAAGGGATGGTTAGGGGGAGAAGGGAGGAGGGTAAGTATACATACCCGAACCCTGTCGGGATACCAACCATCGGGATGTCAGATGGACTCACAAAGGGATAGACGTGTATACAGTATGTAGTCATAAGTGTTTTGTGTTTTTGTTTTTTTTAATGAGTTTGAATCAAAAACAAATCCGAAGTGCAAAAACCGATAATGTACGATAGATAGAGGTTAATGAGCCTATTAATCCAATTGTCCGGAAACACAGAATTTCTATAACTGCAATGTGAGCAAATCCTTTTCAGGCCAGTTTATAAAAAAATAAAGTCTAAGTGACCCCCAGCTACACTGGCAGGCACTGGTAAGGTTAGTCTTACTGCCAGTTTGGTGTCAAAGATCGCATGCATGAGCCAACTTACCCACCCCCAACAGCCTAGACTCTGGCACATAAAAAAATCAACTTTTGTTGCCACATACACTGGAGGCTCTTGCCTAGAGAGGAGGGGGCCACACAGACACTGCACACGGGTCCCACCCTCTTTTAATACACCCCTGTATGAAAAGTGTAATATAATAGCAAAATTGTGCACAAACGATAAGTATATATTTCGATTTTATGACTCTCAACTGTTTTTGGCTATATATATATATATATATATATATATATATATATATGTATTTGTGTAAGTTTGTTTTATGTAAAAAAAAATGTAGAAACTGCAGTTTTGGAATAATTTTATGAATTGTACTAATAGCCTAATGCAGGAGATTTCACAGAAATCTCCTGCAGAAGGCGACTTAGCTCTGCAGATCTCAATCCCCATTATTATCAATGGGGGCTACGATCTGACCCTTATTTACCAATCACCGAGAAGCAAGCAAAGCTTTTCAGAGTTAGGTCACATTAGTTTATACCATCTTCAGATGGTGTAAACCGTTTTAAGCCTATGATCTTCTGATCCCCCTCCCTCCAATTCTAGCAACTGACACAATGTGCAGTGGCAGATTCCTCCAAGGTAGCCTTTTACAAATATGAAAGACTGCTCCAAAATGCCAGGGAAGTAACTCACTCACAGGGACAGTGGTTTTGATAATTTTAGTACATAGCAGGGTAATTTTCATAAAAAAATGCAGGGTTGCGATTACTAATACATGGGCCCCTAAGTGTGTCTTATATGTTTTTTTTAAGCACCTGTATTATTCATTTCTCTTACCTACAGTATACAGTGGCAGCCATTTTGTAAGTCAAACCGCAATTCAGCCTGTAAATTCAGTAATAAATAGAACCATCCCTGAGGCATGAGTGAAGTCTCAGTGAATTAATAGGCCGGTGCATTCTCATAAATAATTGTACATTACGCAGTGTGGCTCCACTGTGTGCTGCAAATAAGCTCATGTGAATGGATTGAAGGTGTGTATTTATTGCAATACCTTTCCAACAAACTGAAAGCACCACCATTGCTGTGTTTTAGGGGGATTCTCCAACAAGTTCTTCCAATGAAAGAAGGTGGCGTGCAGTAGTAGAAGAGATCAAGAACATCTTTAACACTGCGGTTAAGTTGCTTGATGAGAAAGGGAAGCTGAAGCCAAGCCAAGCGAAGAGATACTTATCATCTGGTGACTATACATTTATTTTCTTTAGTGTTTTTCAGTAGTGACAGGGAGCTCTCTAGCTGCAAGTCTTGGGGTGGAAAGAAATGAGGGGAATACATTTAAAAATGAAACGCACTCATATATAAAAGTATGTGGTATTTTATGTAAGGGATAAGAATGTACCCAATTGCAGATGCTGTCTCAGGCGGCAGAATTGCTACAGACAACCCTATAGTTAAATAGTCTACATATATTTTTAAGTGATTAAGTGGAAGTGGAGCTGTCACCTATGCAAAAAACATACAAATGACAATAAAACATATAAACCACAATCTAAATCACAACATGGCGATTGCATGACAATAGCTATCACTGGTTGAGAATCAAATATAACAACAGGGTGCATCTGAGGAGCTCAAAGTGGCATCAACTTATTTACAAATATAATCTATATAATAAGCAAGAACGCGTGACTGTCTGTCTGTTTGTCCTTTATGCACGGCCAGAGTTTTGGACCACCAAATTTGGCATGGTGGTGTAGTG
This sequence comes from Taudactylus pleione, assembly GCA_031769625.1. Lineage (NCBI taxonomy): Eukaryota > Metazoa > Chordata > Amphibia > Anura > Myobatrachidae > Taudactylus > Taudactylus pleione. The sequence continues at coordinate 7,584,029 of JAUIMM010000300.1, forward strand.
TGACCAGAATTAGATTTTTGCTTAGGTTTGAACTTCATCAGGGCCAAACACTGTCACACAATCCCTAAAAATGGGGACACTCTTACATTACACAGGTTTCTGGGTCTGGCTCAAGTGGAAATTGGCAGTCTACCAAAAACCTGTTTGAAAGCTACAAAAGTATCCTTTTAACCTCACAGTCTGAGCAAGTATCAAACTTTATGACTCATGCAAGTTCATATTAAATCCAGAGTCAGTGCTGTCTAAAGTGACTATTAGTCAGCTCTCTGTGTTTGCATGCAAGGGCATAACTAGAATTTTGGGGGCCATATAACAAGATCTTAAACGTGCCCCCCCAGGTAAAAAAAATGCATACATTTGCCCCCACACAGAGTCCATTCATGTTATGCCACACAGAGCCCAATTCAGGATATGCCACACAGTAGTACCCCTTATACACATTATGGCACACAGTAATGCCCCTTACACTACACAGTAATGCCCCTTACACATTATACCACACAGTAATGCCCTTTACAGATTATGCCACATAGTAGTAGTGCCTCATATAATACAGTATTCTACACAATAGTAATGTCCCTTGCACATTATACCACACAGTAATGCCCCTTATAACATTATGCCACACAGTAATGCCCCTTACACATTACGTCCTTCCCCAGCAACTCACCTCCCCGTGTCCCTCCAGGAGCCTCTTGCCTCCCCCTTTGTGCCATCAGCCACCAGCAGGTGTGGATTTTGGGCTGGGCCATCAGCTAATTGAAAATAGCCATGCACAGAATGAGCCTACTGATATAACTTCTCCATCCCTATATCTCAGTTCATTAATCTTGCTCAGAATAAAAAATCCTTCCTTGTTTTTTTTTACGGCTCCACAAAACCAGCCTCCCCTCGGTGTGCCTACTCTGTACTTTGCAGACAATGCCTTTTCTCCACCAAAATCCTCTTATATGTCCATCCAAAGTTTTAAAGTATATATATATATATATATATATATATATAGTGGAATTATATTTAGTTCATTACTTAGGTGTTTAAGGTGTTCATCATTACTTAGGTCAGCCTACTGCGTGTATATGTAGCATAGGGAAGTTTTCATAGGAGATCTCTAGCAATACCTATCTGTTTTCACCAGAAGTACAGCTCTTCTCCCTGAAATAAATAGACCCCTTATTTGGGCATTTGTTCCATTTCATGTTCAAAAATGTTAGCATGGTATACTTTTTCCAAAAAGTACTAAAAAAATATACTTAAATAATTTTTAAGGGGTTATCAGTTAAATTAATTTCAAATAAATAAAGTACCCCACTTATAGTTTAGCATAAAATAAAAACTGTTATTGTAAATAGTGTAAAAAAATATTAATGAGTAAGACAGAATAGGTAGCCTACAGTTCTGCAATGACAACTTTTCAGTCTTCAGTGGTAAGTGTTTTACACCTATATGAGCTTTGGGCCTGATTCCGAAAATTACACAATGCAGATATTTATGCATTGTTTGCCATTGCGCATACGTGAATGCTGAAATTGTATTGCTATCACGCTCACATGGAGGATTCACTTGCAATGTGAGTGACAGGAAGTCAGCGTTTGGGTGAGCTAACAGGGGGGGGCTAGGCAAATGCAGGCATGTCAGGGCCGTTTAAACCCTGTTTCATGGGCGTGCTTAAATTAGCCATTACGATCTCAGTCACAGCATGAGAGCTCTCAGCGGGGGCGATTCAGTTGTTTTTTGGACAAGTATTTTGTTAGGGCGTCTGATGGCGCAATTCTATTGTTGCTCCGTTCGGGCACAATAGCTGCTGGCGCCGGCATTTCTGCTTGCACCCTCAGGAGGGTCCAAGCAAAAATAAGCGATAAACCAGGGCACCCAAACCAGGACTTTCGGCAGGTTTAGCCATTTTACACAGCTAAACCCAGTCTAATAGGGCGTGAAGACCGCAATAATTAATAGGCGCCCAGAACAATTGAATTGCAACACCGTGCGCCCATTAATTATCGCTGCCCACACAACAATTGAATCTCCCCCAGCATGTCAGGAGAGCCGCAGTGTTTGAGGCACGTCAGACTTACAAGCAGCGTGGCTGCCCAATCTGCGTCGATGTTACCGATGTTTCTGCTGTACATCGTCGGACAGATATGAGAAGGCAGCAGTGGGTGTCCCTATGCTCGGATAAGATTAAGAAGACATTAGCATATTGTCTCTATTGTGATCCATAAGAGATCGCAGTTGCAATTGCATTGATGTAAATCTTGGAATCAGGCCCTTTGTCAAAATGCACATTCACACAAAGCTTAGCTTTGGTTCAAGGTTTTAGAAAAGACCTATTTGTTTTTCCTGAACTTCAGTTGTCACTTTATCTCAGTTACTGTTACCTGCATCTGTTATTTAAACAGTAAATCATCAGTATATAATTATATATATATATATATATATATATATATATATATATATATATATATTATAAAATATTTTAAAAAGTGACACACTATTGGAGCTGATTCTGAGCAAGGAGCAAAGCAAAAAAAAATATATAAGAATCCAATATTTACAAAAGCAATAAATGTATTTGTACCCCTTGCATTGCAACATGGTTTTCTCCAGGTGCACAGTTACTCCTTTTTTATTGCTTTGCTCCCAAATCTGATTAGCCCCATTATTTTCATTCATTGGCAAAACCTGCTGCACATCTAAAATTATCATACTGTACACCAAACATCTTATTGCTGTTTTGCAATATATAATTGCTGTGCTATGTTTTCCTTTAGCTTTGGAAGATGAGTTTGATTTTGCTTTAGGAAAGCAAACGGCGGCGTTTCTAAAGAAGTGTGTTTGCTATATTCGAAAAATCTCCAACATCGAAAAACATGTGAAAATCCCAGAGATGTCAAAGTACACAGATGTGATTAAAGTGGAAGGCAAGAACGCTCGAGACCATGAAGCTATGGAGAAGTTGATCAAACTCAGGGATGAATTTATTCCAACTATTGTGGCGTCATCCAACCTGCGGGTCTACACCTCGGTGACACATTGTGACATGAAGTTGGGCTACTCTCAAGAAGTGGAAAACCATTACGTAGAAGGACTCGGAAAGCAGTTTTATGAAGATATGATTGATATAATCCAGGCAACAGTGCAGCAGAACTTGGAAACCGAGACCGACTCGCTCTATGATGAAATCTTACAGCACGTGTCTCTATGTAGAACTTATTCAACCTTCTATGAATACAGATGTGAAGCACTGAGCCTAGTTAACAAATACGTCCAGCCTTGTAAATCAGGGCACATTAACCCTCTAATCATATATGGGGGACCCTGCACTGGAAAAACGCTTCTCTTAGCAGAAGTAGCTAAAAAGGTAATTAATCGTCAGTTATTTTACATTGCCCATTTTTTCTTCTGCTTCTGTGGTTTGTTTCTCTAAAGTTACAATAAAAAACCCTCAGGAAAAATCCCCCTTTACCCATTTTCATGCTTCAGTTTGTCTTGGCTGCACCGTCTTTGTTTTGCAGGTTTTATTGAGAGGTCTTGAGATATAGGACCTGATTCAGACCTGCTCGTTAGATGCGTATGCTCGCACCCAGCGTATGCAAAGCCGGCCAACACACAGCAAGGCAGGCGATCGAACGGCAAGGCATTAGTACGCCCACTATGTCTTGGCGTGCGATCGCTTTGTGTATGCAGACGCAAATCAGCCTGTCTAAAGACGCCCACTTGCGCACGTCCTCTCCAGGAAGTGTATGCAACCATCGGTACATCGAGGACCATCGGAAGCGAACGCAGCGCTTGTGGTTGACTATACCCTACCGCAAGCACTGCGATCACTTCAGAGTGAAATACAACCAGGTGACGTGTACTATGACGCTGCCTGTTAATTATGCACGCCTCTGAAATGGCATTAAGACGCTCAGGCATTCTGGTGTTCACACCTTCACTCCCCCGTTGTTAACGGCCAGCCCCTGCCACCACCCGCAAAACGGCTTCTCCTGTCACTCACTCTGCTGGGCTGTCTATGCGCAGTGAGCGAACACTTCCCAATCTCTCGCACTGGTTCGCACACGCGCACTGCGATGCGTACGCAGGCGCAGAATGCAAAAAATCAACCAGCTACGAGCGATCGCATTCTAGCGAGCGGGTCTGAATCAGGTCCACAGATTGATCTGTCATTTTTAGTAAATGTAACAAAGATTCCCCATGGCAACATTCAGCACGATTGTCTCAACTATACTAAAGAAGACTCCTCAATCTGTAGATCAAAGACTAGTCGGGCCGCTGAATAAAGATTTTATGAATCACAGCTAATCACTGTCCCTGATGTATCTCTACAGACATCTCACAGACAGTCATCACTGCAGCACCTGCCAAATCACACTTAAGAATGAGGAATCTAATTCTTCTTTTTGAAGAGTTCCCATATACACCAACATAGTCCACGCAAGCACTGCAGATGAATATTTAGTCATCACTTTGCCCACCAATATCTCCAAAAAGTAAATACATATCAGATCGGTCATTCTCATTATGCCTTAAAATGTAAATATAAGCCAATCGATTAACATATATGTAAAAGCAACAATGAGCTGTACCGCATACATTATAAAATGTTATTTTCAGCACACATACCGAATAAACATGATCTTGGTGTATTAGATATGCAAAATAAAAAGAAACAAACTTGCAAAGGAGGTCACACAAACTACAATTCATGGTATGAAATTACAAAAATATGTATACAAATATTTTATACAATACAGGCAAGCATTAGCACAAGACAACAGGGAAAACTGATTACTATGACCTATTTTTAAAAGCCTCCCTAATGCAAATAGAAAGTACATTGTATTTACCTTTATTTCATTAGGGATTACATCGATCATCTTCCAATCTCAGCGACTCACACACATAAAGATCTATGAATTGTATTGAACTACACGCTAAACAGGAGAGAAAAATTCAATTATTTCTGATTGCAGCTATGGGCAATCTGATCTTATATATACAGTGAACTTGGAGATTTCTGTACAGTGAAATAAAAATCCAGCAAACAGTCTGATTGGATTTTAAAGTGTGTTACTTCTAAACTCTGTGTATATAGAGCTCAGCCTGCAAGGAGCTCAGGAAGAGCAGAAAAAGATACTGTAAGTTGAATTTATAATTTTGGTTTAATAAAAATGCGCTTTGTAAACAAGCTACAGATGTGTCCTGGCTTGTCTAGTGTCCATATGACATTTAGTGTGACTAGCTAGTTGCATCTCATACACATGCATCAAGGCACATTGGGGCTGATTCAGCAGTGCACTGCTGAATGCAGATTCACGATTATCGGAATCTGCGCGTGCGCAGGACCCATTTTGCATGTGTGCAGAACGGGTCCTGCTAAGATGCATGCAAGCCCTTATTTGCCTATGCATGATTGACAGACAAAGGCTTTTAAGGCGCCGTTCGGGGGCGGGGGTAGCCAGCCTTCCCGGAAATGGGGCGTGTCCACCCCATTTTCTGGAAGTGGCCAGCCTAGGGACTGCGTGGATGTACTCAGTCTGCTGGGCTTGCAGGCCAGCCAGCCAGGGTAAACTGAGGCTTACTCAGCTGGCCAGCCACCCGACGCTGTCCAACATCGCGACCCTCGACCACCTTTTACCCTGCGTAAAAGCCGCAAGATAGAAAGAGAAAATGTTGCACCCACAGACTTAATAAAATGAGATGTTCTCATGATGAGACTTATACACTAGTTCGAAGCTGTCATATCATGTACAGTACCTTTTTGCTTGCAATAATGTTGCAGACAGCAGTCTTATTCAAAGCATGAACTTCTCACACTGCACTAGCCCCTATGCAATCACAGTGAGATTAATCAGGGCCATTAGAAAGAGATGCGAGCAGCATCTGAATACTGTGGTTGGCTTCTGTGGCAAACTTGTATGTTGATTGCTTAGCCTAGCCTTATCCTAAGGTTCCATTCCTGTTGAGGACAGGGCTATTAAACATTAATTTTTTATTTGATTTTGTTATCAATATTATATTACTGTATATACAGTCTGCAGTATTTTTAAAATGTTAATTTTAGATTGCTCTGCAAGTGACATTTATTTTATTATTTATTATTATTTATTTATTGACATTCAATAAAAAATGAATACAAAGTATCTGCAAAATAAATATTACAGTAAGTACAGTAAATGAGTATAGAACATGGCTGGAGTTACTTAAAAAAAACACCAGTATGCAAATTTCCCAGCCACATACAAGTGCTTGAGATGGCAACGGTCGTATACTATATCACAGTATAGTTTCACTGAGTTGACTGCTAATATGTAACAAAGACAGTAAGCAAGAATAATTATGGCCATCAGGTGTTAAATGTTTTTTCAAAAACCCTATCCCTAGTTCTGAACCCTAAACCTAACCCCTAACCCTAAAAGCATAACCAGACCTGGACCTCTGAGCCCAGTCTGGTAGAGAAAAATCGAGGGAAAAACCAACATTGGGTTCCCCTATTTTCCTTTAACCAGCACTGGGCTTAACCAGCCAGTGGGGACTTACACTATAGCAGGGAGACACACAGTGTAGGGTCCCCCTGCCCTAATATAAGCCAACCCCAAACTGGTCAGCCCAGGGCTGGCAATCCTCACAAAAAGTGGGGACCCCTCAAAAATGGTGTCCCCTCCCGAATATTAATCAGGGCTCTTCCCTGCATCGCTGGTGGCGGTGGCTGCAGGGGTAATGGTTTAAATAAATGGTTAATATTGTTTTTCAAAGTTGGACTACAGGCACCAGCATGCCTGGCCTGCAGCACTTGTAGAACTACAAGTGCTAGCAGGCTGCTTGCACCGGTACACTCACTGTGGAAAAAATATAATAAAATGACAAGATATGAACACCGTATGTTTTATTATTCTATTACACATTCACTCACTAGCTTCACTCACACTCACCCCCACTTACACTACTTACCTACTCCCTGGTGCAGGTGGGTCCTCACAACAGTGTATCACAAGTGCATTATTATTTACAGCCAAGCATAACACTTGTTAAAGAATGCAAAGCCCTGGCATAAAGGTGCATACTGATAATCAGTAGCAGCACATATTTTTACTAGTTAAAAAAAAAAATTCATAAAACAAAATGGTTATTTACCCCTCTAAAAGTAGACAGTAGCAGCAGTGCCATATCTTTGGCAATTACTGCTAAAACACTTGGGGTAATCCTTGCATTCTTCTACTGTGGGTAGCAGGTTAATTGTTTAAATACAGAAAATCTTTAAGAGGCTGACAGAGAGTTTAAATTTCGCCTGTTGGCGGAGCGAGTACATCTGGGCGAGGGAGCTATTCCAATGGATTGCCATACCTCAAGCAAACCTTTCTAGGCAAGCATGAGAGCAAATGACAAAAGTGGAGGAGAGGTGTTGGCCAGGTTTGGGTACAGGTTCCCGGTGGTCAGAATCCTGGCAGTCACAATGCCTGCTCGGGAATCCTGATGGTCAAAATCCAGATGTATGTTAGAGAGTATTCTAAACCTTACCCTAACCTACCCCTCCTGCAGCCTAACCGTAACATCCTCTTTGGCTGCCTAACCCTAACCTTCCCCTCCCACAGCCTAGCCTTAACCCTCCAGCAGCCTATCCCTAACCCTCCCCCTAGTGCCTAACCCTTAACCTAACCCCAACCCTAATACTCACCATTGGGATTGTGACTGTCGGGATTCTGGACCTGGTATTCTGATGACCATCGGGATTCCGTAGCCAGTATTCTGACCCTGACAACGTCCCATTGGCCACAGGATGAGCAGAGAGGGTGGGAGGGGGTGAGGAGAGAGATGAGGTTTAAGGTTTTGTAAGATAGAGCCGTATTCAATTAGAGCGGATCCGCAATACTTTTTAGCCTCCCAGACTTTTCGCCTACATCGCGTATTTTGTAAGCAGAAAAGTATCGCCGCCGTCCCCGCTTTACCCCGTATTCAATATGGAAGTATGCGGAAACGGGACCCTGGCGAAACTTGAACAGACGGAAAGTACTGTCAGATTTGGGGAAATCAGCCTGACACCCCCCAAAAGACGCTCTGACATGGGGGTTTACTATGGTACCCCCTCCCCCACCCCGATTTGGCTTGCTGAAGGTATTTGGTGTTTTTAAACGGGCTCAATAGCTGCTAAATAGCGTTTTTCTATATGTGGTGAAGAATAGTATTTTTTCCAGAAAATAAGTCATCCCAGCACATTTTGGGTACTTGAAAATGGGGGCCAGCATATTTAAAAGTTGCTAAAGTTAAGTTGAAAAAATCTTAAAAAATCCACCTGTCGCAAGCACCTGCAATCAAAAAAGCACTTGGGGCATCCTTGGGGACCCCCCCCAGAGTCAAGTTCACTAGTTTTTAACTTTGTCCCCCAACATTTTTTTTTTCACCCTCAAATTCAAAGTCATTTTTTGGGGTATCCTTAAGTGTTTTTTTTAAAAAAATTGACACAGTTTACCTTTGGGGGACTGTCTGAAGGCTGCACGGGGGTTCCCGCAATGTTGCACCCCAAAACCCCAATTCTGCACTTTTTCCGCCTGCTATTCATAGGCAAAACTTTTTCGCCTATTGCATTGCATTGACTTTCCGCCTAGGCGAAAAGTCTCCAAATTTGAATTCAGAGTAAAACCCAAACAGGCGAAAATGACGTCATTGGCGAAAAGTTTTCGCCAAAAACACGCGAAAACAGCTTTTTGCTTCAAATTGAATACGGCCCTAAGGTTGAGGAGTTTGAACTGGATTTTGAGTAGGATAGGGAGATAGTGAAGCAGGGAGCAGAGGGGGGAAGCATATACTGTATGTTGGAGAGAAAAATTAAATGAGCAGCAACATTAAGAATGGATTGAAGTGGGGAGACCAGAAAGGAGGAGTTTTCAGTAGTCTAATCAGGAATGATGAGAATGTGAATGAGAGTTTTTGTTTCATTGGGGGTAAGCAAGGGCTATATTCTGGCAATGTTCATGAACTGGAATAGGCAAGATTGAGAGATGACCTGAATGTGGAGAGTGAAGGAGAGATTAGAGTCCAGGATGATACTGAGGCAGCAGACTTGGGGATAGAAGAAAGTGTAAGGTCTTCAACATGGAGAAAGATGGGGGGGGCTCTGGAAGGCAGAGCAATAATAAGTTTGGTCTTGGCCATGTTAAGCTTCAGGAAGTGCAAAGACATCCGGCTGGAGATGGCAGACAGGCAGTTGGAGAGGATAAAGAGAGAGAGGTCCAGGTCAGAGAGTGTCATCACTTTAAAAAATGTTATTGACGGCTGAAGGACCTAATGAGGGAAGAGGTATAGAGGGAGAAGAGAAGCAGCCAGGTACAAATTCTTGGGGTATGTGTACAGGTAGAAGAAGTGAGGGGGAGATGGAGACAGCAGTAGAGACAGCAAAGGAATGGTTGGTGAGGTAGGAATAGAGAGTGTAGAGTGTGGAGGAGAGGCTGGTCAATATTGTTGAAGGTGGTAAACAGATTGAGGAGGATGAGGAGAGTGAAGTGACCCTTGGATTTGGCCATGAGAAGGTCATTGGTGACCTTGATGAGGGCAGTTTTTAATTGAGTGGAGGGGATGGAAGCCAGATTGATTTAGGTTTAAAGTGAGTGGTGGAAAGGAAAAAAGTGAGGTGAAAATAGACAATCCCCTCAAGGAATTTTGAGGCATAGGAGAGGAGAGAGATAGAGCGGTAGTTAGAGAGAAAGTCTGGGTCAAGTGAAAACATCTTATGAATGTCTGAGACTAGGGCATGTATTAAGGTAGAGGGTACATAACAGAAATAGAGGGACAGGTTAAAGAATTGGATGATTTAGGAGCAGACATCAGGAGAGATAGAGAGAGAGAAACAGGTATGAGGGTAAAGGGTAAAGGGTGCAAGTGGAGGAGGAAATGAGAGGAGGATGCAGCCTTCATCCACAGTGGTGGAGGAGAAAGGGTATGAAGGCAAGTGGGGGAGAGTAGCAGTGGGCTGGGGATGCTGGTGAGAGGATATAGCACTGTGGATACTTTTGTAGTAAGTGGGTGGTGAACTCAAAGGCAGAGAGACAGGAGGAAAATTGAAGAGTGGGGAGTCAGAGGAGTGCGTTTAATATAGTAAAGAGGAGGCATGGGTTGGAGGATTGGGCATTAATAAGATATTTGAATTAAGATTGCCTAGTGTGTGACAGAGCGGATCTGTAGGAAGCGAGAATGAATTTGAAATGGAGGTAGTCAGCGTGAATACATGATTTCCTCAAATACCTTTCAGCATAGCTGGAGTCAAGAGCAGAGATGTGGGTAGAGTTGTAAAGTGATAATGCTTGATCAGGGCAGGAGAGCGTACAGATGGGAGAGAGGAGGCTGTCTAGAGAGGAAGAAAAGAGGAGTTAAGAGCAGCAAGGTTGTGCTGGTAACTTTCAGAGATCATTATTCTAACCCAAGATATGTAAATATATAAAACTAAATTAAACTGTACTTCAATTTATTTTTCTGCAGGCCTGTTCGTGGCTTCAGGAAGAAATGGGACCAGATTCTGACCCTGTAGTCATTGTAAGATTTCTAGGATCCACTGAAATGAGCTCTGACCTAAACAGCCTTCTGCAAAGTCTATGTGAGCAACTGGCAGTGAATTACAAATGTTTACTACAGAGTATACCTAAGAAAATCCTGGACCTGCGGGAACTGTTTTTAAACTTGCTGAATGAGTCTTCTTTTCATAAACCCCTAGTCCTTGTATTAGACAGCCTTGAGCAATTGTCAGATAACGATGATGCTAGAAAACTATGGTGGCTGCCTATTCATCTTCCACGCACAGTTCGTATTATTCTTTCAACACTGCCAAACAAGCATGGAATCCTCCAAAAATTAAGGTGCCTTATACACAATGAGGATAACTATATAGAACTTATTCCACGGGACAGAAAAATGTGCAGCCAAATACTAAAACATCAGCTATTGAGAGTTAAAAGGAAAATAACATCAGGTCAACAAATTTATGTGAATGAAGCATTTTCCAGGTGTACTTTGCCAATGTTTGTGAACCTAACATTTAGAGAGGTCAGAAACTGGAGATCTCATAAAGATGTTGATGAATCAACTCTTTCCATGACTGTCCACGAGAACATAGAGCAATTGTTCTGCTCTTTGGAAAACAAGTGTGGGCTAAGGTTGGTATCAAGAGCACTTGGTTACATTACAATGGCCAAAACAGGACTTAGCGAGGTGGAACTAGAAGACATCCTAGCTCTTGATAATTGTGCCATGAATGAGTTATTAGCCAATGGAAAACCACTGAATCCATTAAGGATACCATATACGATCATTGCACAAATTAAAGAGGATCTTGCTGGATATTTAGTAGAAAGGCATGTAAGGAATGTTACCCTTATGGTTTGGGCTAACAGACATCTTCAACTCATTGCGCAGAAGTTGTATCTCAACAACAATGATGACATACAAGAAATGCATGTCAACATGGCAGAGTACTTCTTGGGAGTGTGGTCAGGAGGAAGGAAAAAACCCTTTTACAGTGAGCATCAGTATTTTGAAAACTGCATCCAGAATGAACACAGAAGCATCAGTGAAGTGGAAAAATATTATAACGATGAAACAGAATTTGACAGGCAGGCTCCCGAGCAACCATGGGCATTTCAATGCAATCCTCTGCAACCTGATATATTTTTTGTTAATCACAGGAAAATGACAGAATTGTTGCACCATTTGACAAGATGTGGAATGACAGATGAAACGATGTCTGGGATTACAATGAACTTTAGTTGGCTCTACACTATGATTAAAATTGGACAGTTTGATAGGGCACTAGGTGACATTGAAGTAGCATATAATTATTCTCAAGAAAAAGAACTTAAGTTTCTGGCAAGTACCCTTCAAAGCATAAAAAACAAAGTTCTGAAAAATCCAGGGTCACTTTCTGCTGAGCTACAGCAAATACTTCTTCCAGTTGTGAGTTCTTTGCCTAAATTCCGAAACCTCCTTTTAGAATGTGACAAAGATGGTCCTAAATACTGTTCTATTGTCCCACTGCATTCTTCCATGGATGTGACTTACACACCTGAAAGGCTTTCTCTATCATCTAGCTCATTACATGTTACAGATGTCCTTCCTACATACAGCCCAAATATGATAATTGCTGCACTTGAGGATGGCACCATCAGTACATGGGATGTTGAGTCAAGACAACTTCTAAGACAGATCACAACTACAGAGTTTGTAATAATGGGGATGAAGCTTACAGCAGATGAAAAATATCTTGTTGTGTCCACAGCCAAGAATACCCTATTAATTTATGACAACCTTAACTCTTGCCTTTTATCAGAAGTTGAAGTTAAAGGCTCCAAAGGTGTTGGAGGTGGGCCTAATCTCATTAATGGTTTTACATTGTCGCATACACATGCACTGGCATGGTTGGAAGCAAGCAAAAATGTTAATGTTATCGATTTACTTTATGGGTGGCCACTATATAATTTCAATTGTTGGTATGAAGTAACATGCATCCAATGTTCTTCAGATGGGCTATATGCATTTTGTGGACAATACCTCAATACCACCACTATATTTCACCTAGGCACTGGTGAGAAGTTATCAACTGTAACGTCTGAATTTTCTGGGGGTTTTGTGAAATATATTCTTGCTCTTGATACAAGTCAAGAAGTGGTCATGCTTGACAATGAAGGGAGCCTCTCTGTTTGGAACATAGAGGAAATAACCAATCCCCAGCTGACCGAAGAGTTTGATTGTACCAAAGGTGACAGTGAAGTCATCAGCACTGAGCTGTCTGAAGACCAAAGTGCAATTCTCATCTGTAAAGCATTGAGCATTGAACTTCTTGATACACGCATGTGGAAGGTTTCCGAAAAGTTTAGGGCGAAACGTAACGAACGATTTATATCAGCTGTTCTTTCCAGGAATTGTGACTGTATAATTGCTTCCATGGAAAATACCTCATCTATTTTTGTTTGGAGAAGAGATACCGGTCAGTGCATGGCAAGTTTACAAGAAATCTCAGGGAACATAGTGAAATTAGTCAAGTCCAGCCACCATAACTTACTCCTGTCGCTATCCATCAGTGGTGTGCTTTCTATTTGGGACATTGATATCTTAACAGCAATGTCCAATATTGACAAGACTGGAAGAGCTGTCCAAACGGTATTGCTGTCAGGGAGAGGTGATTACCTTTACTCACTTGATGGATCTGAATATGTTCATAAGTGGAACTTCAACACAGGTTTCATTGAATCTGCCTTTAAGCATGAAGGTATCGTAGAAAATAGTGTACTCACGACCACTGGAGAACTGATGGTCACCTCCGATGACAAATGTAACCAGTATGTTTGGCATACTGTCACGGGTGAAAATCTCCTTCGGATTAGTGGTCAAAAGATATCTCAGCTGTTGATTACACATAATGATCAATTTATAGTGTCTTTGTGTGAGCAAAATGCATCCAGAGTATGGAGGCTCGCAACAGGCCATAAAGTATGTAACATCCTAGCTGCCTTAAAGAATGCACTTATAACCACTGCAAATACTTTCGTGATCGGCATGACCAAGAACAAACTTTTAGCTGTAAGTCTATGGACAGGAAGCATAACAAAAAAATTCTGTTGCGAAGATGGTTCAACAATTGTCAACTTTAGACTGATTCCAGACTGTCCAGAGTTTGTTGTTTTCATGACATCCACTGAAACCGTGAGTATTTGGAGCCTTGCCGAGGAAGCCATTTGTAGGCGGGTTCAGCTACCATGTAACTTTTTAAAAAACCTTAATGATTTTGAAATCTCTCCCAATGGCAAGCTTGGGATCATAACTCATGGAGATGAAAAGTTCAATGTTCTAGATCTGCACAGCGGAAAACTTCGAGTGGTACATGCCGCAGGCATTATATGGAAGCAAAACTTGTCTTGTGATGGACGTTATCTGGTCTACATCTGTTCCCGCAATGGAGAAGATGATGAAGACAACTCTGTCTCAAGTTTAATTGTGATGAGACTTGCAGACGGGAAAAGTATTGGTGCTTGTTCGTTATATAAGACTCCCAGTTTTCTTGCACTCTCACAAAGGCACCTCAATATTGTAGTAGGATTTGATGATGGGAGCATCGGCACTTACACCGTAGTGGACCGAGTTGATGCCACACTGAAAATAAAAATTGCCACTTCCAACAGCCGCCATATTTTCAATAACAAGACGCACATTTTCAGGCCCAAGTGCAATAATTACATTTATAAATTGGCCCCTGACTGTTTGTGGAGGGAATCCACTGAAGTGTTTGCTAGAGATAGTCCCATCACGGTTTCAGATTCTGGTGAGGGAACAGAGACAACACCAACCAAAAAGCAAAACTTTTGTTACGAGAAAATGTGTTCTGCCATTGACTGCAGGGGGCAGAGCTTTTCTGCCAACAACTGAGAACCCTCCAAAGAAAAGCTAGTTTAAAAAAAATGTTTACACATCTTTGTTATCTTAAAACAGTGTTATTTGGTGGATAAAACAATCTTTTACTGTTCCATGTTATTGCAAGTATCAGCAAAACTGTTCAAAACATTCTGCAAATATATAGAAAAGCTCTGTTATCTAGTACATGCTGTATAAAGCTAAGGTCAAAATATTCATCGGCATGTATCTTGTAAAGTCTGAGACATAAAGGGATGGAAAATACACATATATCAACAATGTTTTCGATTGCTCATGTATAGTTGAAGCTGCCATGAGAAAATACATGAAAGTAAATCTGCATTTTGAGAGCAAAACCATTCTGGTTAGGCATGCATTCATTTAACATCTGTAAAATAAGGATATTTGTATATTTATAGTTCACCCTTGTCAGCTGTACTATGTATTGTGATGCCATAGTATTGAAATTGACTCCAAACTGTAATAGTATGAACAGAGGTACCCAGTAACAAGCTATCAGTACTGTATAGAGTACAGTAAAGTTTTCTAGCAAAGTACAGTACATACAACGTTTGTGTAATAAAATGCTATAATGCTGGAAAACAGAGCTTTTACTTTATATATATTTGTTATACCCTATGAGTTACATGGAGGGCTATGTTTTAACCTGATTAGCAATATTTTAGTAGATACCATTTTAAATGTTTTCAGTGACCTTTGGTGTTAGCTTAACATTCTATGGTAAGCTAACCCGCTCTGTGTGGTTCAGACAGTATCAAAAATGGCAATTCTGAGGTACTACAAATAGATGTAGATATTACCACTAGAAAAAGGCAATATCATACATCCCTAAATTCCTACATTTAAATTTGGGACTGCATGAGGATGCCTATGCTCAAGCAATATTGTGTATGTGCCCAAAAAGGGGCATGATCTCACCCCCCTCAGGCCACAACCCTGGGGGGGCGTGACTGCATGTCACACCCCCATTTCATGTCCAGCCCAGCACTCCGGCATCCATTCACCTTTACCGGCATTGCTGCGACTGCCCTCTGGACACTGCGGCCTACGGGTGGGACAGTGCCCGAAAATTGGGATTGTCCTGCTGAAATCGGGAGGGTTGGGAGGTACAGTATGCAATATATGTGTAATGTTATCCTTAAAGCCAAACTGTTATCAAACTGTCTTGTTCTAATACAGCAAAGGAGAAACAAGTAGATAAATGTAAACTCAAATGTCAACATACCTAATTCATACTACACAGTAATAAATGTTTACAAGTAAGGAGTATAAAGTAATAATATTAGCTGCTTCTCTAGGAGAAAACATTTTGGCGCACGCATTCAGTATACCATGTGACCGTGTTGCATGATAGCTTCCATGACTTGACTGAGCCGACTATGTTTAAATGTCAACTATTTTTGTAAATAACTTATTTTTCATTTTCAAAACGCTTTCCTAATAACATGCAAGGACGAGGTGTGCAAATAAAAACTGACCACACAGCAGAGTTTTTCAGCCAGTGTTACATGTAGTCCTTTGGGTACATTGTGCAGATTCAGCTGTAAAATGTTACTCAAGAAAAGAAGTTATTGTATTAGTAAACCATAGAAACTATACAAAGAAAATACAGTAGGAGAGGATACAAATGTTTAAAGAAGGAGTACTTGGTGAAAGTGCACAGACTTGACTAGGTACTTTGTAAATAGTTATCAAACTAATGGGCTGCCATGTAAATATTTAAAAATACAAGTACCGGCTTAAACGATTGTCCTCACGCTCTCTTTACAATTCATAGCAAAAGATTGTATGCCTGTATTTTGCCATCTCTCCTTCCCCTAACTGACAATGGGGTCTAAGTACTAAGGGCCTGATTCAGAGCCGGTCGCTATTTGTGCTCGCTCGTCCAGAAAATAGGGGTGGCTATTCAAATGAACCGTTCGCTGTTTTCGGTCTGTTCACGCCTCTAGGTCTGAACGAGCGAACAAAACTTGCAGTCGTTTTTTGGGAAACTACGCCCCCTGTCCGCTCGCATCCTACGTCATGTCCGCTATTTATTAGATTAATCGAGTACATCGAACAGGGTATGAGCTGCTCTCTATTCTTGTGGTTGGTTTTTGCTACCACAATCTTGCGAGCAGTTCTGAGTTTAAAAAAACCAAGTGACGTGGTCAATGACGCTGCTGTATTAATTATGCACACCCATAAAACGCCCGTTTTGACCTTTAAGCACGCCTGCGATCGGATCTCCACTCCCCGTTTTCAAGCACCTTCCCCTGATACCACCCACATACGCCTCATTCTGTCACTCAAATTAGCAGGCATTCACTATTTTGCGAGCACATGAATTTCGGCCGCACTGACTGGTTCGCGCATGCGTATAACGATCCGTACGCATGCGCAGTTGGGCAAACATCGCTCGGAGCGAACGAGCTGCCACTTACGAGTGGCTCTGAATCAGGCCCTAAGTCTTTGAGAGAGATAAAGTAGATGGAGTTAAAGTACAAACCAATCAGCTCCTGACTGTCATTTTTAAAACACAGTCTGGAAGGTGACAGTTAGGAGCTGATTGGTTGGTACTTTATCTCCGTCCACTTTATCTCTCTCCAAGGGGTAAATTTACTAAAGTGAGAATTTTTAGAAGTGGAGATGCTGCCCATAGAAACAACCAATCAGCTTCTAGCTATTATTTTCTAGAAGGGGCTAGATAAATGTTTAGTAGAATCTGATTGGTTCCTCTATATTTGAGTAGAGTGCGTCTTGAGTAGGTGAGTGAAAGTGGATTGCAGGAAAATAAAAAAAAAAACGGTTAGCGAATCTAATCCGATTACTGCTTGTTTTATCTTTGCTTATTTATAACCTCATAAAATCTTAGGAAAGCCTAGAAAAATTTACATTATTTTTTTTTTTCATCTTAATTACACAAACCATAGTACAAATATAAGAGGTCACTGGGCCTTTGGGGTATATTTACTAAACAGTGGGATTCCAAAGTTGCTTTGGCAGTTGATTTTAAAACAGCAATAAATGCTAAATCCGACTTGTTTTGGATTATTAGCTATTGCCGTTTAACTCCAGAGGTTGTAAACCCGCTCTTTAGTAAATGTACCCCTTTTGGGTCACATAAACTTACACAGTGTATTTGTAAGTCTCTAAAATGTTAGCGGTCATTTGCATGCCAATTTGTATCTTATAAACTAAATATCTGAAAATGGACATTTCTCCCCAGTGACCCAAACACATACTACTATTATACTGACTACTCACGTGAGTATAAGTAAAGTATTAACTTCCAAGTTTGATGTATTGATTGCATGTTCAGACAGAAAGGGCATTTCAACACAGCACCGAGACACAACATCAGTTTCCTATCTTAAAATGTCAAACTAAAAAACCTAAAATAGTAACTTTCTGGACCCGTCAAGGTTTGATAATGACATTTGCCTTAAAATGTATGTTATGTTCTGTGTCAAGCACAGAATAAATGACCAATGGAATACTCTGGGATTGACATAATGCCTACATACTGTCAAAAATAGTATATCATATCAATGTATCCAAAGGTTCTATAATATTTTGAATATGTAGTGAGTTTCTTACGTACCTTTGATGTATTAAATGAGATATTTAATGTGTGTACAGCTAACAACTGCTCTAAACTTTTCTACATTTAGTTTTGATCCAGTATGTAATCAACTGTTCCGAAGAAATTGACCTTAATTGAATATTGTACAATGAAGCAGCATGTCCTTTGCCAGCTTCTAAAAGGACTGATATAAAATAAGCTTGTTGGGCATTAGATATCTGCTTGAATAGTTTACTAGATTGAGAATGCCCAGCTAACATACAAAGTGATACATCTGTGTTCTGTGTAAAGCCAACATAGTATATTCAGTGACTTGAATGATTTTTCCTATCTTGTTTGCAATTGATAGATGAATGTTTTTATGTAAACTTTGTATTGTTGGGTGCGTTTGCCCAAGGAGAGATTTATATTTTCATAAATGTTTAACTTAGTTACCTTTTGTTACAGAGTTACTGAATTAAAACTCTATTGCGGTCTTCAAACAATATACAGTCTTGTGTATGCATTGTTTGTAAAAATAAAGCAATTATATTGAAAAATAAATGTGTCTTTTTAATATTGAAAGAAAACTAGCATTAAATGTACATGATGCAAAAGAAAATGTGATTCATCAGCCCACCTTCTTCCATTGCTTCAAGGTCCAATTCTCAAGCTCACGTGCCCATTGTAGGCACTTTTGTTGGTGGACAGGGGTCAACAAGGCCACTCTGACCGGTCTGCTGCTACGCAACTACATACATAGCAACCAGTGCAATGCGAGACACCTTTCTATCATTGCAGAGGACAAAGAACTCATGTGCACACTCTGAGTACTAAGAGCAATGATAGTCAAAATAATCATGATGAACTCTACAATTAAAATGGAGTATAAGTGAGGTTCTTAGTACAAGTTTGGCAAAAAATGTTTTTCGATCCACCACGTCAAGGTGAACCCCATAAGATGGGTCCCTGACATCCCTAATACTAACACATTAAGTCAATTTATCCAGGACTTACCTATAATAGTGTCCATTCTAATATGTATAATGTGTTTATATTAGGGATGTTAGGCACCCATCTTATGGGGTTCACTTTGAAGTTTTGGAGATGTTCTGACCCAGTCATTTAGCCTTCACAATTTGGCCCTTGTTAAAGTCACTCAGATCTTTTATGCTTGCCCATTTTCCAACACATCAACTTCCAGATCTTACTGTTCACTTGCTACCTAATATATCCCACCCCTTGACAGGTGCCATTATAACAAGATACTCTATGTTATTCACTTCAACTGTCAGTGGTTTAGTTGTATGATTGATTGGTGTATATGAGCAAATTTGCAGGCATGTATAAACCAAAATAATATATAAAGTTGTCTGAAGGTAAAGCAGCCCTTACCTGCCATCTATCTCAGTATGGCAGGCTGTCACGATTTGCAGGGCTCAATGATGCAAAGTTGTGTCCAAAATTTGTGAAGATCGGGGGCAGGGCTTATTATGTCCCGATTGTGCATGTGAGAATGCTGGGAGGTGTGCCTTAGCGGACTACATACACTACCATCTGGTCAACCAGATCTGTGGAAGATTTTGCTAACACAATGGACATTCAGATTTGGTTATTTGGTGATTGGCCAAGGTGAATAGACTGAAAGGGCCAGTATCAACACGTACACACTAATATGACTATTATCTTAACCAGATATTTCAGTATGCCCAATCGAAATTGAATTTGATTTTGGGGGTTCCAGTCCAGATGTCAAACACTTTTTAGTTTGCATTGTTTGTCACGGGTTGGGTACAGGATGTCGGCGCTTGGGATCCCGGCAGTCCCCTCTCCTTACCCCTAACCCTCCCTCGCTACTGCCTAAACTTAACCCTCTCTCCCTAGTGCCTAAACCTAACCTCCCCCTAGTGCCTAACCCTCCCCCTAGTGCCTAAACCTAACCCTCTCTTCCTAGGGCCTAAACCTAACCTCCCCCTAGTGCCTAACCCTCCCCCTAGTGCCTAAACCTAACCCTCTATCCCTAGTGCCTAAACCTAACCTCCCCCTTGTGCCTAACCATAACCCTCCCCCTAGTGCCTAAACCTAGCCCTCTCTTCCTAGTGCCTAAACCTAGCCTCCCCCTAGTGCCTAAACCTAACCCTCCCCCTAGTGCCTAAACCTAACCCTCTCTTCCTAGTGCCTAAATCTAACCTCCCCCTTAGTGCCTAACCATAACCCTCCCCCTAGTGCCTAAACCTAACCCTCTCTTCCTAGTGCCTAAATCTAACCTCCCCCTTGTGCCAAACTCTATCCCATGACCCTAACCCCAGTACTTACCATTGGGATGCCAGCTGTCGAGATACTGGCACCAGGATTTTGACAGATGTCGGGATTACAGCGTCGGCATTCTAAGCGCCGGCATCCCGATTGCCGGGAATACAACTACATCCCATTTGTCACCACCATAAGCCTGGTAATTTAAACGGTCCAATTCCAGCCCCATAGCACACAATGAGTGCCACCATATTGTATATACCTGTATTGTCAGTGTTCAGGGACTGCTATAGTGCATAATTTATACAGCAAATTCACATCTTGAAAAGCTATGTTAAAAGTGACATGTTTTATAGCTACTGTATTAGACGACAGTTTAGATAACCACATATAATTTTACATCCAATCATGTAATACTTACAGTGCATCCGGAAAGTATTCACAACGCGTCACTGTTTCCACATTTTGTTATGTTACAGCCTTATTCCAAAATGGAATAAATTCATTTTTCGTCCTCAAAATTCTACACACAATACCCCATAATGACAACGTGTAAAATTTGCAAATTTAATAAAAAAAACACTAAAAAATCACATGTACATAAGTATTCACGGCCTTTGCCATGAAGCTTAAAATTGAGCTCAGGTGCATCCTGTTTCCACTGATCATCCTTGAGATGTTCCTACAGCTTAATTGGAGTCCACCTGTGGTAAATTCAGTTGATTGGACATGATTTTGAAAGGCATACACCTGTCTATATAAGGACGCATACTTTACAGTGCATGTCAGAGCACAAACCAAGCATGAAGTCCAAGGAATTGTCTGTAGACCTCCGAGACAGGATTGTCTCGAGGCACAAATCTGGGGAAGGGTACAGAAAAATATCTGCTGCTTTGAAGGTCCCAATGAGCACAGTGGCCTCCATCATCCGTAAATCGAAGAAGTTCGGAACCACCAGGACTCTGCCTAGAGTTGGCCGGCCATCTAAACTGAGCGGTCGGGGGAGAAGGGCCAGGGAGGTGACCAAGAACCCGATGGTCACTTTGTCAGAGTTCCTCTGTGGAGAGAGGAGAACCTTCCAGAAGGACAACCATCTCTGCAGCAATCCACCAATCAGGCCTGTATGGTAGAGTGGCCAGACGGAAGCCACTCCTTAAAAAAAAAAGCACATGGCAGCCCACCTGTAGTTTGACAAAATGCACCTGAAGAACTCTCAGACCATGAGAGACAAAGATTGAACTCTTTGGCGTGAATGCTAGGTGTTATGTTTGGAGGAAACCAGGCATCGCTCATCACCAGGCCAATACCATCCTTACAGTGAAGCATGGTGGTGGCAGCATCATGCTGTGGGGATGTTTTTCAGCGACAGGAACAGGGAGAGTAGTCAGGATAGAGGGAAAGATGAATGCAGCAATGTAAAGAGATATCCTGGATGAAAACCTGCTCCAAAGCGCTCTTGACCTCAGACTGGGGCGACGGTTCATCTTTCAGCAGGACTACGACCCTAAGCACCAGGGCCGGATTAAGGGCAGGGCGACAGGGGCGGTCATCCAGGGGCCCCCACACATAGGGGGCCCCCACACATAGGGGGCCCCCACACACTGTCCCCGACCCCTGGCCACATGCCCGGCGAAAAGGTTGATCGCTATCTACTGGAAGCTCGCGGAGCTCCCGCCCGTAGATCGCGATCAACTAAGGTAAGTGGGAACGTTGGCCTCTGAATACTGATCGCTTCAGAGGCCATCGTTCCCAGTGATGCATTGTGCGGGTGACGTCATGACGTCACCCGCGCACTGCAGAGAAGAGGAGCCTGCGCGCCTCTACTGGATCCAGTTAGATCCAGCAGACAGCGGCAGTAGCAGTGATGGCGGGACTCGGGAGCTGTGACAGCGTGGAGCGAAGACAGGTAAGTTTTTTTAACGGGTGTGGGAGGGGAGGGAGAGCTACTGGGGGCACTACTTTACGGGGCACATCTACAGGGGACATTTAAGAAGAGGCACAACTCCTGGGGGCATTGCAAGGGGCACAACTACTGGAGGCATTTAAGAAGAGGCACAACTACTGGGGGCATTGCAAGGGGCACAACTACTGGGGGCATTTAAGAAGAGGCACAACTACTAGGGGCATTGCAAGGGGCACAACTACTGGGGGTATTTAAGAAGAGGCACAACTACTGGGGCATTGCAAGGGGCACAACTACTGGGGGTATTTAAGAAGAGGCACAACTACTGGGGGCATTGGAAGGGGCACGACTACTGGGGATATTTAAGAAGAGACACAACTACTGGGGGCATTGCAGGGGGCACAACTACTGGAAGCATTGGAGTAGGTGCTCAACTACAAAGGGCATAAAAGAAGGGGCACAAATACTGGGGGCATTGGAGGAAAGGCACAAATACTTGGGGCATTGCAAAAGGGGCACAATTACTGGGGGCATTAAAGAAGGGGCACAACTACAGGGGGCATTGAAGGGACACAACTACAGGGGGCATTGCAGAAGGGGCACAACTGCTGGGGGCATTGCAGAAGGGGCACAACTACAGGGGGCAGGGGCACAACTACAGGGGGCATTGGACATCAGGCAGATAGACCGGTGTGTGTATGTGTATAAACTGTATATATATATATATATATATATATATAATATATTTATTTATATATATAACTTATTGATGGGGGTCGCCACACGTTTGTTGCCCAGGGGCCCCCACAGACCTTAATACGGCCCTGCTAAGCACACAGCCAAGATATCAAAGGAGTGGCTTCAGGACAACTCTGTGAATTTCCTTGAGTGGCCCAGCCAGAGCCCAGACTTGAATCCAATTGAACATCTCTGGAGAGATCTGAAAATGGCTGTGCACCGACGCTTCTCATTCAACCTGATGGAGCTTGAGAGGTGCTGCAAAGAGGAATGGGCAAAACTGCACAAAGATAGGTGTGCCAAGCTTGTGGCATATTCAAAAAGACTTGAGGCTGTAATTGCTGCCAACTGTACATCAACAAAGTATTGAGCAAAGGTTGTGAATACTTATGCACATGTGATTTTTTTTTTATTAAATTTGCAAAAATTGCAAAAAAAACTTTTTCCACGTTGTCATTATGGGGTATTGTGTGTAGAATTTTGAGGACAAAAATGAATTTATTCAATTTTGGAATAAGACTGTAACATAACAAAATGTGTAAAAACTGAAGCGTTGTGAATACTTTCCGGATGCACTGTACATGAAGTGTCTTTAGATCCAAGTGCCCTTGTAAGATATATTCATCTCAATATGTATACAGCAGCAATTAACTGTTTATGGAACATGAAATTCAAAAAAGTAAACCAGAATAGAACAGAAGATAGTAACCATTATAGGCATCAGGGGAGAACAGTTGACTTGAGATGTCTGGTTTTATTTGAAGTGAAGCGTTGTGAATACTTTCTGGATGCACTGTACATGCAGTGTCTTTAGATCCAAGTGCTCTTGTAGAATATATTCATCTCAATATGTATACAGCAGCAATTAACTGTTTATGGAACATGAAATTCAAAAAAGTAAACCAGAATAGAACAGAAGATAGTAACCATTATAGGCATCAGTGGAGAACAGTTGACTTGAGATGTCTGGTTTTATTTGGAGATGAGTGTTTTGGTTTTGGCTCAGATCTGCCCGCCAAGTTCGGATCTGAGAACGAGGCAAAATGTAATCTTTCCTGGACAAGATGATGTTTTGTCCGTGAAAGATGACATTTTGCCTAGTTCTGAGATCCATACTTGGTGGGAAGATCCTAGCCAAAACCAGAGGGCTCATCTCTAGTATTATTTATCTCATCATGGAAGAGATGTGCTGTACCAAATCTTCTAACGAGTAAAGACGTGGAAACCATTGCAACCAATAGCTCCTAACTTTTATTTTGTAAATTGTACTTCATAAGTGTTAACTAGAAGCTGTTTGGTTGCTATAGGCAACTTCTCAACTCCACGTTTTAGAAGGTTTAATACATTCCTTCCCTAATTCGATCCAAAACAAGACTTCTACTTTTTTAAGGAATTAGACATTTCGTCTCTTAGAACGTATCAAACAACTGATGTGTTAAATAGAAAACTCACACTACACGATATGTAGAAGATGAAACAACAGTTAAATATGGAAATGCTACAAAAACATACAAAAGAGAGGTGACGAAAGGGTGAAAAGAAAAGTAGACGAATGAATGTCAATACAGATCTTTTTTAAGCAGAAGTTGACCAGACCCACAAGGCTGGGACCTTAAATATTCGATTCAAACTTTCATAAAACATTTGTCATTTAGCTGGAGATTAATAAATCCGTAACTTCAATAAATTAGCAATAATAGTGGCTATTACTTACATGAAAATCAAGAGTTATTCCTGTCCTGTGGGTCTGGTCAACTTCTGCTTCAAAAAGATCTGCATTGATCTTCAGTCTTCTACTTTTTTTCACCCTTTCTTCACTTCTCTTTTATATATTTTCTCCTTGGCTCTGCTTAGGAAGCCCTTTCTTCAAACAGATAATGTTATTAATGCCCCTTCTACCATTAAATTCCCATTTCTGTGAAAAATTAAGCAGGTAAGGACATTTTCAGGTACCCAGCAGACGTGAAAATGATGGACATTCCGGGAAGTATTTCTACTCCACTATAGTAGACGTGAGCCTTAATTACTGAGGTAGTCAGTAGTCCTCAGTAATTCCAATGAGTCCAATTCCATGTAATAGTCCAGTTATTTTGTTGTTGTAGCACAGGCATTGTATACAATAATGATTAACCTTTGCAAACAGATTTTACTCTGCTTTGTGCAGATACTTACTGCATGTCTTGTTTAATGAGGCAGAATGAAAAATAGGTAAATCTACTGTATTCTTTCCGCAACAAGTCATTATTGGTCTATACATAAAGATGGGATTGTAAATATTAATTTAACAAAAAGACAAAGCGAAGGAGAAAAGAAAAAGTGTTATGAATAAAAGCAAAGTATTTGGATGGGGGGAGGAGTCTGTGGTACAGTGACAAAATACTACAAAACCACCACATATAGAACACTAGTAAATACTCTAAATATAAATAAAATAAAAACCTTAAATTGTAATACAATACTGTACACAAATCAATGAGAAGCGTAATGGACACTTGCCACAATAAAAGTAAGATGCTACATTGAGTCAGTGGGTTAGTTAGAATCATTTATGTATAACTATGATGAGTAGATTTCAAATCATCATAGCAAAATCCCTTTCTGTGGAAAAAACCAAAACAATAGAAGCAAAGAAAAACACCCGAACTTAAGGGTTCCGAGTCGAACTGAGCCACGGCTCATGTCTTTATGCCGGGTTTGGATCCCAAAACTAGGCAAAACATCTTCCCAGCACAGGATCTCACGTGTTTTGGATTACATATAAAAGTCTCTCCTTCGTGATTGGGCACCATTTCACACTGGAAACCAAAGGGATATGGTGTGGTTATGGGGGCACTTTGTATGCAAAAACACAAAAACTATTAAGAGCACTGTTGTGTTAAGGCAGGGGCACTGTGTACTGTGGACTTGCTGCAGCACTCTGTGAGGCACAAAAAAACACCATAGGACTGGACTGCAGCACTGTGTTGTTTGTTACCAAAAAAAGCCTACTGGGGCACTTTGTTTCTAAAAAACAAACACTGTGTTAAAGGGACACTGTAGAGGCCCTGTGTGCTGCTGCAGCACTCCGAGGCACAAAAGTTACCATAGGAATGGAATCCCTGTGGAGAGGAGAGTCTAAATGTGTCAACGAGTGCTATGTGTGAGTCTGACATTTCTGAAACTGTACACTTAGAGAATCATTCCTTCCATAATTTCTACACACTCTGCAAATGTGGGGATGAACAGCTAAGTAAAGTTGGTGACATAGAAATTGAGGATGCTACTGTGGAAGTGTAACAGGATAAGGGGGATATTTGTGTATCTGAAACTAATTAGGATGTTGATGATGAGGATGTTGCTTGTGTCAAAGTAAGTCACCCACCAGTGATAGCAGCAGTTCTTGGCCTTGATAAATGAATGCCAAATTGTCATGCCTAGGTAAAAGACCAAAAAAGCCACCTCTTTTGTGTGGAAATATTTTTACCCAAATCCTGACAACATTTGTCAAGCCATCTATACCATTTGTGAAGCCAAAGTAAGTAGAAATAGAGACGTCAACAATCTAGGAACCTCAACCTTGTTACGTCATTTGCAGCGAGTTCATGCAAAGTTTTTGGAAAAATCTGAGAAATCAGGCAAAATAATGGCAAGCAGTCCAGCATCAGCTAGCTCCCAATTCTCAGCTAGATCCCAGCTCATGCTATCTCCACCACCAACACCTTCATCATCAAACTCCTCATTAATGATCAGAGGTAGTCCTCCTGCATCCAATTTGTAAAGGCTAGGGGGTGAATCTTCATCCAAGAAGGGGACCAAGAAGACTAGTTTCAAATAACAATTGACTGTGAAACAATCCTTTGCAAGAAAAAGCAAATATGAAAGCTGCCATCCAGTTGCACAGCGGATCACTAAAGCCAAATGGCAATGCTAGCATTAGAGTGGCTAGCATTAGCTCCAATCCAATATCTACCATCAATGTATGATGTTTTAGACAATTAATTGGGGTCCTGTGTCCTGTTAATGATCGGAGGTAGTGCTCCTGCATCCAATCTGTAAAAGCTAACTGGCTCCTCCACTATCCAGGATTCCCCAGAAGAATCCTTGCACACTAGTACTGCTGCTGCTATTGCTGCTGGGGGTGAATCTTCATCCCAAAAGGAGACCAAGAAGACTAGTGTCAAAAAACAATTGACTGTGAAAGAATCCTTTGCAAGAGGAAGTAAGTATGAAAGCAGCCATCCAGTAGCACAGCAGGTCACTATGATGGCTATGCTAGCATTAGATCTGCATCCAATATCTGCCATCAATGCACATGTTTTTAGACAGTTAATTGAGGTCCTGTGTCCCCGCTACCAAATTCCATCTTGATTCCATTTTACCAGAACAGCAATTCCTCAGCTGTACTGGGACATTAAAAAAAAAATACTAGTTCTTGGTGTAGAAAATGCCATTGTACCCATTATTCACTTACCTACAGATATGTGGACAAGCCGTACTGGTGAAACAAAAGATTAAATGACTATGACAGCCCACTGTGTAGGTGTATCACCTTCAGCAGCAGCATCTAACACAAAACACCAGCTAATTCACAGGCATGCTACTCTCTGTATCACCAGCTTCCCTAAGAGGCATACCAGTGTCAACCTGTTAGAAAAACTCAGAGATGTCATAGCCTAAATGGCCTACCCTGCTAGGACTCTCCTCAGGATTTGTCATTTCCGATAGCACATGTAACATTGCGAGAGCATTACAACTGGGTGAATTTGAACACATCCCATATTTTGCCCACACAATAAATTTGGGGACATGCTTTGTCCAGAAAAATTTCAGGACATTTTCGGCATTCAGCAACTGCAGGTAGAAGATTGCATATTGCAGTGGCTGCAAGAACAGTTCAATTTACCATGCCACCAACTAAAGCAAAAAGTGATCAGGTGAATTCCACCCTTTATATGCTTCAGTGAATGGAGAAACTGCAACAAGCCATCCAAATCTACTCAACAAGTCTTAACATAGGGAGAGAAGGGGGAATGTACCTTAGTCTACCACACTGGAGCATACTCTATGATTTATGTAAGCTACTAAAACCATTTGAAGTAGTAACTAATTAAGTGAGTGACACTGCCAGCTTAAGTCAAGTGATTCCCTTAATAAAAGTATTGGAAAAGCAGCTAGAGAAACTGATGGAGGAGCTGAAATTAAGTGATTCCATTAAGTATATATGACTTGTAAATCAACTTCTTTATTCGCTTCTCCAGAACCAAAGGGTTGTCAAGATCTTGCAATTGGATCACTACATATTAGCAACCATGCTTGACCGAAGATTTAAATCATATGTAGGGCGGGATGTAATAGAGATCGAGTCTGCCGGAGGTGCGGGATGCAGACTGATCTCGATCATTTTTTGAAAGTTGCAGTCATTTACAAGGCAAAGCAGAACTGGCTAGATGATTAGCTGCCTTAACTCCATTAGTAGCTTGTTTTGTGGGGGCCCAAACAAACCAAACACTTCAGCCACAAAAGTGTCAGTCCCTGTCACAGAAGTGCTTGGTTTGTTAAACTTGGCATGTTCTTTTTAATATACAAAATAAGGGTGGATGGGAAGGCCTAAGGACAATTCTATCTTGCACCACTTTTCATTATGGGCTGTATTTTTGGGAGTCATTGGTGATAGTCTTTTTTGCAAATATTTGAATTGGTTATTGCTCTAATATAGGCATGTCAAACATGCGGCCCGAATAAACAATTTCTGCGGCCTCAGAGTGTGGGTTCACATATATATAATATGTGGCCCACACCCCTGCCATGATCGGAGCACAGCAGTGTTTACTTACCAGGCTGGCAATGCTGGATTGCTTCAGATGCCGGAGTTCGGAGAGATGCAGCACACGGGTAGCATCGAGTGGAGCCTGCGCCTGCCGCTCTGGATCTAATGAGACCCAGTCAGCGGCAGCGTCTACGCGGGATGGTGAGGACTGGAAATGGAAATGGTAATTACTGCACAGACAGGTGAGTGGGGCCTTTATATAATGGGAGGGGGCACAGCATCAGGGGCATTACTGGGGGCACAAAATAAGGGCCATTATTGGGGGAACAACATAAGGGGCATTACTGGGGGCTCTGCATAAAGGAACATTATGGTGGGCACTACTAATGGCATTACTTTGGCCTCTGTATAAAGTGGCATTACTGGAGGCACAACTTAAGGGGCATTACTGGGGGCTCTGCATAAGAGGCATTACTGGGGACACTACTAAGGGTATTACTGGGGTTCTGCATAAAGGGGCATTATTGGGGGCACTACTAAAGGCATTACTGGGGGCTCTTCATAAAGGGGCATTACTGGGGGCACAACTTAATGGGCATTACTGGGTGCTCTGCATAAGAGGCATTAATGGGGGCACTACTAAGGGCATTACTGGGGGCTCTGGAAAAAGGGGCATTACTGGGGGCTCTGCATAAAGGCCATTAATGGGGGTACCACTAAGGGCATTACTGGGGGCTCTGCATAAAGGGGCATTACTGGGGGCTCTGCATAAGGGGCACTACTAAGGTCATTACTGGGGGCTCTGCATAAAGGGGCATTACTGGGGCTCTGCATAAAGGGGAATTACTGGGGGCTCTGCATAAAGGGGTATTAATGTGGGCACTACTAAGGGCATTACTATGGGCTCTGCATAAAGGGGCATTACTGGGGGCTCTGCATAAAGGGGCATTACTGGAGGCACTAATAAGGTCATTACTGTGGGCTCTGCATAAGGGGCATTATTGGGGGCTCTGCATAAGGGGCACTACTAAGGCATTACTGGGGGCTTTGCATAAAGGAACATTACTGGGGCCTCTGCATAAGGGGCACTACTAAGGGCATTACTGGGGGCTCTGCGTAAAGGGGCATTCATGGTGGCTCTGCATAAGGGGCATTAATGGGGGCATGACTAAGGGCATTACTGGGGGCTCCGCATAAAGGGGCATAATTGAGGGCACTACTAATGGTATTACTGGGGGCTCTGCATAAAGGGGCATTACTGGGGGCACAACTTAAGGGGCATTACTGGGGGTTTTGCATAAGAGGTATTACTGGGGGTACTACTAAGGCCATTACTGGGGGCTCTGCATAAAGGGGCATTACTGGGGGCTCTGCATAAGGGGCATTAATGGGAGCACTACTAAGGGCATTACTGGGGGCTCTGCATAAAGGGACATTACTGGGGGCTCTGCACAAGGGGCACTTCTATAGTCATTACTGGGGGCTCTGCATTAAGGGGCATTACTGGGGACTCTGCATAAGGGGCATTAATGGGGGCATTACTAAGGGCATTACTGGGGGCTCTGTATAAAGGGGCATTACTGGGGGCTCTGCATAAGGGGTACTACTAAGGTCATTACTAGGGGCTCTGCATAAGGGGCATTACTGGGGGCTCTGCATAAAGGGGCACTACTAAGGCCATTACTGGGGGCTCTGCATAAAGGGGCATTACTGGGGCCTCTGCATAAGGGGCACTACTAAGGACATTACTGGGGGCTCTGCATAAGGGGCATTACTGGGGGCTCTGCATAAAGGAGCATTACTGGGGCTCTGCATAAAGGGGCATTACAGGGGGCTCTGCATAAGGGGCACTACTAAGGACATTACTGGGGGCACAACATAAGGGCCATTACTGGGGTACTGCATACTGGGCACTACTAGGGCACTGCATAAGGGGCACAAATTCAGGGGGCATTGCAAAAGGGGCTGTAATTCAGGGTGGAATTGCATTAAGGCCCTATTAAAGGGGGCATTGTATTGGTTTTTATTAATAATAAACCTTTCAAAATTGAATATAAAAAAAAAATTTTGTTGCAGCCCACACACTTGTAGGCCTTGAATATTCGGCCTGGTTGGTATTTTGAGTTTGACATGCCTGCTCTAATACATTACTAATTTGCAAAACATTTTTTACCAGAAATAATGTAGTGCCTCATAATAAAAAAGTAAAAACAATTTATAAAATTATGGAGCATATTTTCAGTAATATGAATGAACAAGATAAATTGTATCCTTTTATGGCCTTTTCTCAGTTGCTGCAAAACAAGGCCAAACCTCAAATTAAATTTTCTTAATCATTTAATCAATCGATCGATCGATGTTTACCTCGTTTGCACTACATATATTTCCATGTACTGCCCTTGGGCCTCTGATTTAGTTATTGATTAATTAAAACATTCTTTTTATAGGGCTGTATAGTTTATTAAACTGCCATTTTGTCTGCACTGCTGTGTGGCAATGTTTCATAGATGTGATATATTCTTTTAAACTGCCATGTGTTTGTGCCCCTGCTCTGTTGCTCAGTTTATCCAGCCAGTCTTTGGCCAATATTAATAAACAAATTTGGCTGGAACAATACTGTAGGAACTAAAACAGGCCCAAATTACATTATTCAGGGGGTTCAGGTAATTGAGAAAGTTACATTTTCAAACTATTACCTCACAACTGCACCATTTTGGAGATAGGAAGATTCAATTCCTTGTGCAGCCTAAGTAGGGGCCTCCAGCAGTTGTACTGTGGCCTCACTTGGGTGCACCAAGATAGCTGTCTTCTGCGGGTGGTAGTGGGGGCCGGGACCCAGGGAAAGGAAGCTGGCGTTATCTATGGCCGGGACCCGGGGGGAGGTAGCGGATGTTAGCAGCGGCTGAGACCCGGGGAAGAAAGCAGGCGGTGCTGGCGGCGGTGCGGCCGGCAGCGGCCTAGGCAGAGTGAGCAGTGTGCAGTAGGACCCGGGGGAGGTAGCCGGCATCACCAGCAGATGCAGGCTCGTGAGGCCTGCATCTGTATGTAAAAAAAAAATTGACATGTGTAAAACACAGCAACAGTGACCCAGTGCTGGTTGTGCAAAATACGGAGGACAAACAATGTAGATTCCCCCGTATTAAGCACAACCAGCACCAGGCTAATCAGAACCGGTCCTGGTTGCCCAAATACAGGGGACAAACAACGTAGGGGTCCCCGTATTTAGCGCAACCAGCACTGGGTTCTGAGCCCGTCATGGTTCTGGAAATACAAGGTAAAAAAAATGCGTAGGGTCCCTCTGTATTTTCCAGAACCAGCACCGGACTTTTTCTAGCGGGGGGCTGATGCCACAGCCAGGGGAGCCCTTTCACCAGGCCCCCCCAGCCAAAGCATCATCCCTGATCGCTACTCAGCCCAGGCTGGGGATCCCTAGGGAGCTGGGGACCCCCCCAATAAAGGGGTCCCCCTCTCCAGGGAACCCCTGGCCTAGGCTGATAGCCCGTGGCTATCCTCGGCACCCCTGGGGCGGTGGGTGCCTGGTTGATAGTGTAAATGTGGTGTAAAAAAATATAATTTTTAATATTGTCTTTAGCCAGAGTTGCCTACCTTTTCAGATCTCTTCCCGGGAGAAGCCCGGGTAAGAGAAGCAGGAGGGGGGTGAGGGGGGTGGGGCCTGATGATTTGCGTCATTAAGCCCCGCCCCCTCATGGTAAAATTGCAGCGATAGGCTAGAATTTGCATAGGGGGCGGGCCAAATGACATGATTCATGTAGAATCATGTTTTAAGCCCCGCTCCCTACACGGAGACCCGCGATCGCCGCGGGTATTCTCCTCATTCTGCCCACTTCACTAGGAAGTGGGCAGAATGCGGGAGAAATGCCTACCCTTCCGAGGGTGCGGGGGGTTACCCGAAAAATCGGGAGCCTCCTGCGAAAACCAGGAGGGTAGGCATGTATGTCTTTAGCTGTGGTACTACACATCCCAGCAACCCTCCCCCGCATGCTGTTACTTGGAGAACCACAAGTACCAGCATGCGGGGCATTAAGGGCCCGCTGGTACCTGCAGTTTTACAGCAAAAGAAATATTAAAATAAACACAGGACACTACGGCTGGGTGGCAGTAGTGAAGAGCTGCCGAAGAGAGAAAACACTGGGGAAGTCCTGGATGGCCAGCGCCCTCCAGGTGAAGTCGCCTTCGAAGTCCTAGGGCAGGCGGCAGCCATGAAAATGAGCTTAAAGGCTGCCGCCCCCCGGAAGAAGGTTCAGTACAATAAAATAATAAAACAAACGGTGTCTGTTTTTTTATATTTCTCTTACAGGGGTACTATAGGTACCAGTGGGCCATTAATACCCCGCTTGCTGGTACTTGTGGTTCTCCAAGTACCAGCATGTGTGGTATGCTTGCTGGGACCTGTAGTTCTACTGCAAAAGACAATTTACATTTTTTATTTTACACAAATTCAAATTTTAACACAGATGCATAGATAGATCTCGCTGATTCATCCATGCATCTGTGTCTTATTTTCTCAGATGCATGCCCAGCACCAGTGAGCACCTCTGTCACCCGCCACCCGCTGATGCCCCTATGCACTGCTCCACTGCTGCTACTGGTCTGCACCCTGCTGCTGCCGCTGTCCCACACTCCTGCAGCCCACCCCCGGCGCCGTCTCTCCCTGTACATCCCCAAAACACCTCCAGTGTGCCGGCCTTCCTCCACCTGCACTAATGTACCATTTTCTTGCCCTTCTCCCCTGCAGATGGCCCGGCTTGCACCTCCAAACGCTGATAGTTAATAAATTTTAAAAAGCAATGAAATTCCATAGAAAAAAACCTTACGGTTTCACATGCCCCATTAAGGCTTCTTAGACATGATCTGAAATTAAATAAAACCTATTGAATTTTTGCCACTCCAACTTCAAAAAGCAATGAAATTATGATCATTAAGGCTGACGCCTTAATGGACATGTTCCTTGTGTAATATAGATATGGTATGCCATGACACCATGTGGTTAACTGCAGATTCAGCACTCTCACAGAGTGAGATTGCTGTCACTCACAAAATGGTGGAGCTGCTAATTCACAGAATTGTGTGCTCATTGGAATACACACATGCAGTCTATGCAACTGAGGTCTGAGCAGAACATAGAGCTGCACAGGTGGGATAAGAGTATGGTGAATGGGGGGAGAAGACAGAGCGGTGTGGATGGGGCAGACAGAAAGGCATGGAGAGGGGAAGACTAAGCAGTACAGATGGGGACAAGCCAAAGTGATGCAGATTGGTGGAAAACAGTGGTGCACATGGGGGAGACAGTGGCATGGTTTGTGGGGACAGAGCAACATGAATGGGGGGTACAAAGTGGCATGGATGCTGGTAGACAAAGCAGCACAGATGGGTAAAGACAGATTGGTTTGGATAAGGAACACAGACTAGCACAGTGTGAGAACACACAACAGTAGGGATTGGGGAAGACAGATTGGTGCGGATGGGTGGGAAGACAGAGTGGTGCGGGTGGGAGGGGTAAGACAGAGTGGCATGGTTGGGGGGAACAGAATGGTGCAGATAGAGGAAGAAAGAGTGACAGAGATGAGGGGAAGACAGAGTGACGTGGCTGGGGGCAAGGCAGTGGTGCAGATGGAAGGAAACACAGTGGTATGGATGCAGAAAGACGGCGGTGTACATGGGGAAAGACATATTGGTGTGGATAAGGGCATGCAGACTAGCACAGTTAGGAGAACACACAGCTGTAGGGATTGGGGAAGTTATAGCAGCATGGAAGTGAAGATAGTGTACATGTATAGACAGAGTATGACAGTTTTAGAAATTAGGGAGCCGAATGTGTATAATCAATGAGATGGATGTACTGAGTGAGAAGGATGTTGGAACCCAGTGGGATTATTGTAATGACTGAATGGGAAGATTGTGGGCACTGAATGAGATGTGTGTGTCACAATACTGCTCAGACCTCAGGAGCTCATTCAGACCCTCTCGCTAGATGCTCTCACTCACACCCTGTGTATGCAAATCCAGCGCATGCCCAGCAAGGCAGGTGATCGCACAGCAAAACATTAGCACGCCCACTATGTCTTGGCGTATGCAGGCGCCCACTAGCTTTTCATAAGATGCCCACTTGGCACGTCATCTCTTGGAAGTGTTTAAAAACACTGGTACATCGAGCACCATCGGCTGCAATTGCATCGCTTGAGGTTGACTATATCCTGCCGCAAGCACTGCGATCACTTCAGTGTGAAATACAACCCAGTGACGTGTACTATGATGCTGCCTTTTAATTATTCACGCCTCTGAAACAGCGTAGAAACACTCAGGCACGCCTGCGTTTGCACCTCCACTCCCCCGTTTCTAGTAGACTGCCCCTGTCACCACCCCCAAATGGCTTCTCCTGTCACTCACTCTGCTGGACTGTCTATGCGCAGCGAGCGATTGCTTCCTGAGCATTCGCAATGGTTCGCGCATGTGCACTGCGATGCATACGCATGCACAGATTGCGACTATTAGCCAGGTACGAGCAATCACATACTAGTGAGAGGGTCTGAATGAGCTCCTCAGTTGCATAGACTGCATGCGTGTATTCCACTGAGCACACAATTCTGTGAATTAGCAGCTCCACCATTTTGTGAGTGACAGCAATCTCACTCTGTCAAAGTGCTGAATCTGCAGTTAACCACAGGGTGTCATGGCATACCATAACTGTATTACGCAAGGAACACGTCCATAAGGCGTCAGCCTTAGTGATCGCAATTTCATTGCTTTTTGAAGTTTGAGTGGCAGAAATTCAATAGGTTTTGTGAAATTTCAGATCACGTATAAGAAGGTTTCGGATTAAAAGATCTACGGTGTCTAGATAGACAATGTTTATATCGACACCATTTGTCCGACAAGATTAAATGATCCACAGAATTTAGTTAGATAGTAATACAAGGACTACAGTTTTATTGTCGGCAGTAACAATGCATCGAACATTGAAATATAGAATATATTAGTTAGACAATAAATAAGGTCTACTCTAAATAGTTAGACAATACAAATTGTCTACAGAATATGATATAGACAGTAATAAGATCGACAATACAAAGTCCGACAATTCTAATTACCGACATTTCAGTGTCCGACATTTCCAAACTAGAAATATAAAAGATCGAGTATTATGACCGAAAGGTATTTTATCGACAGTAAAAACATAAATATATAAAAAGATAGACAGATAATAGATCGACAATTATTGTATAGACAATTAACAGATCTAGTAAATATATATAAATTAGGGACCTTCGCTTCAGAAAGATGTCGCTAATATCAGTGTCAAAGGGTAAACCCTATAAATACCCCCCCAATAAAAGCATATAGAATAAGACAAATGACACTAAGCGCAAATAGAAGTAAGACAATGCAATCTAAAGTAGGAAATATAAATATAAAGTATATGGACCTAATACAAAATAATTTCCGACACCACTTAATGGTATAGTTCTATTACAAATGTTTGGAATCAATATACAGTACTTCCAAATCCTTGAAAATCTTTATGTAGCATTCATTTGAGGAAGAAGAGCTTCTTATAGTCCCACAATGTGATGAAAGTGATAGTAAATGCTTTAGGCTCCCATATTAAGAAACCACATGCAAAAGAAGAAAAATGGGACCACCATAGTGTATTACCACCATCTAATTATACATCAGCACATAAACACATAAATGAATACAAATATGTTAAAAAATAAATGAAATCCACCAAAGTATAAGGATTCAAAGCATACCAGATACGGTGGGTATAACAAATTTACACCATGTCGCAAGTTAGAAATCCAGCACTTCCTGGGAACAGGAACATGTAGTTATACAGCAGCATAAAGCAGGAATGTCAAACTCAAAATACCAACCGGGCCGAATATTCAAGGTCTACGAGTGTGTGGGCCGCAACAAAAAAAGTCTTATATGCAATTTTGAAAGGTTTATTATTAGTAAAAACTAAGTGTGTGCATCGGCCACTTTTCGTGTTTTGTGTTTTGGTTTTGGATCTGGATCTTGCTTTGTGTTTTGGATCTGGATTGGTTTTGCCAAAACCACCCTTCTGTGTTTTGGGTTCTGGGTTTTGTGTTTTGGATCTGGATTGTTTTGAAAAAAAGCATAAAAACAACTAAAATCACAGAATTTGTGGGTTTTTCTGCTCCTATGCTATTATTAACCTCAATAACCTTAATTTCCACTAATTCCAGTCTATTCTGAACACCTCACAATAGTGTTTTTATGTCCAAAAGGTTGCACCGAGGTAGCTGGATGACTATGCTAAGCGACACGAGTGGGCGGCACAAACACGTGGCCCATCTAGGATTGACACTGCAGTGGCAGACAGGATGGCAGTTTGAAAAACTAAGGCCCCAAACAGTGCATAATGCAAAGAAAAAAAAGAGGTGCAAGATGGAATTGTCTTTGGGCCCTCCCACCCACCCTAATGTTATATAAACACTTTAACAAACCAATCATTTCAGCACCAGGGTCTGCCACACGACTGTGGCTGAAATGATTGGTTCGTTTGGGCCCCCACAAAACAAGCTGGCAATTAATCTGTCCCTGCACAAACTGGCTTTACGGATGCAAGATGTCGTCCTCATCCTCCTCATCCACCGATTCCTCACCCTCTTCAGTGTTGTGTACATCCTCATCATTACAGAGTATTAATTCATCCCCGCTGGAATCCACCAAAACAGGTCCCTCTGTACGTTCTGGAGGCTGGTCTCCCTGGAAGAGTTGATAATTAATTTTTATGAACATCTTCTCCACATTTTGTGGAAGCAATCTCCTATGCCTTTTGCTGACAAGGTTCCCGGCTGCACTAAACACTCTTTCGGAGTACACACTGGAGGGGGGGCAACTCAGGTAAAATAGAGCCAGTTTGTACAGGGGCCTCCAAATTGCCTCTTTTTCCTGCCAGTACAGGTACGGACTGTCTAACATGCCTACTTGGATGCTGTCACCGTTGTAATCCTCCACCATTCTGTCAATGGTGACAGTATCATATGCAGTGACAGCAGACATGTCAGAAATATGTTACCAGGTCCTTCAGTCTGGACCAGATGTCCAAACTTGGTCCTGCCTGCCCTGTATCATCACCAGCGGGTTGCTTAGGATACCTAAATTTTTCTGGCAGCCCCAGTTGCGGGAGAAAATGAAGAAGGATCTGTTGACATGTCACGTTCCGCTTCAGCTGACAGTGTTTTCACCTGCAGGTCTTTGCACCTCTGCAGGCTTGTGTCGGCCGGAAAGAGAGACACCACATAGGCTTTAAACCTAGGATCGAGCATTGTGGCCAAAATGTGGTGGTCTGATTTCAATAGATTGACCACCTTGGAATCCTGGCAAAGCGAATGAAGGGCTTCATCCACAAGTCCCACATGCCGAGCGGAATCGCTCCGTCTTAGCTCCTCCTTCACTTTCTCTAGCTGCTTCTGCAAAAGCCTGATGAGGGGAATGACCTGACTCAAGCTGGCAGTGTCTGAACTGACTTCACGTGTGGCAAGTTCGAAGGGCTGGAGAACCTTGCACAATACGGAAATCATTCTCCACTGCGCTTGAGTCAGGTGCATACCCCCTCCTTTGCCTATGTCATAGGTGGATGTATAGGCTTGAATGGCCTTTTGCTGCTCCTCCATCCTCTGAAGCATATAGAGGGTTGAGTTCCACCGCATCACAACCTATTGCTTCAGGTGATGGCGGGGCAGGTTCAA
Organism: Taudactylus pleione; assembly: GCA_031769625.1. NCBI lineage: Eukaryota > Metazoa > Chordata > Amphibia > Anura > Myobatrachidae > Taudactylus > Taudactylus pleione. The sequence continues at coordinate 7,622,362 of JAUIMM010000300.1, forward strand.
GAGTGTCGCTGAATGGCGAAAGTGGACAGAAATTTTCGGGCCACCCAAAGTGTCTCCTGCACGCCCCTGTCGCTTTTCAGAAAATTCTGCACCACCAAATTTATTGTGTGAGCAAAACATGGGACGTGCTGGAATTTGCCCAGATGTAATGCCCGCACAATATTGGTGGCGTTATCAGATATCACAAATCAACAGGAGAGTCTAAGTGGGGTAAGCCACTGGGCGATGATTTCCCTCAGTTTCTCTAAGAGGTTGTCGGCGCTGTGCCTCTTACTTAAACCGGTGATACTCAGCGTAGCCTGCCTTGGAACGAGCTGGCGTTTCTGAGATGCTGCTACTGGTGACGCTGCTGTTGTTGCTGCGTAAAGTGATACATCTACCCAGTGGGCTGTCACAGTCATATAGTCCTTAGTCTGCCCTGTTCCACTTGTCCACATGTCCGTGGTTAAGTGGACATTGGGTACAACCGCATTTTTGTGGGGATTTGTGATATCTTCTTAGAACGCACAATTCTTCACTGTGCTTTTGCCAGCTTAACTCGTTTGATTTTTTTAGCGGGATGAGGGCTTCCATCGTCATGTGAAGCTGAACCACTAATCATGAACATAGGGAAAGACCTTAGCCGTTCCTTGCCACTCCGTGTCGTAAATGGCATATTGGCAAGTTTACGTTTCTCCTCAGATGATTTAAATGTTTTTTTTAAGGTCATTTTCCTGAACATTGTCAATTGGGATTGTATATGACCTCTACTATGACATTCGGCATCGGCCTTGGCAGCTTCAGCACTAGGAGGAAGTCACAAATGTATAGAATACAACACCTCGGCGCATCAAGGTAAAGCTGCCCACAGTGGAATTACTAGGGTACCTTAAACCCCTGTAGAAAAATGAGTGAGAATATATAGTAACGTGTATGACCACCGTGTGGCGCTGGTCAGGAGGAAGTGGTTCTTGATCTTTCCCTATTTTATTTTTATTGGAGAAAGTTTGGTCCTCCATTTATGTTATATTGATATATACGTGCGGTTAAGGCGCACACAAACACAGAAAATAATTTTTTATTTTTGTTAGAGACTAGTGCACTTTGTGGGTTACACCACCCTTCAAGAAATGAGCCAGCCGGCTCTTTACTTATGGGACACAGGCGCACGCTTGGCGCTGCTCCTTTGTTGATGCACATGCAGCTACAGTGCACACAATTCACAAGGGGCCTGATTCAGAGCCGAACGCTCTGACCAGAGTGCTCGCTCTGAATCAGGGCCCTCCTCCATGAAAATGGAGCGGCCTCCTGGCCGCTCTTATAGCTGTGGGTGACCACCACTTGCGACGGAGACCCTGCGGTAGGGTCTCCCTGCCACAAGCCCTGGAGTGATTTTGGCTCTATCAGGGCCAAAATCACTCCCACTGACATCACTTGTGATGTCAGTGGGGCCAGCTTCAGATGGTAGGCGTTCCCATGGGAACGCCTCCGTCTGCCAGGCATGCCCCCGGCATGCCCACCAAAGGGGGCGTGCTGTCAATCAACATCGACAGCACGCCCTCTTTGGTGCGAGACCCGGAGCGATGGAAAGCCCATCGCTCCCCGGGTCTCGCGCATGCGCGTGACGGAGCTCCCTCCGTTGTGTGCATGCGCAGTGGGGAACATCGACCCACTTGCGAACGTACTGCCGCTCGCGAGTGGGTCTGAATGACCCCCAAAGACAGAAAAAAAAGATTTTTTTATTTTTTGTGGAGCGCATTTTGAGGGTTAAACCACCTTTAGCAGACAGACGCACGCTTGGCACTGCTGCTTTGGGAATGCACGTACAGTGCACACTGGGCCTGATTCAGACCCAATCACGAGTGCTATGCGCTCGCATGCGGGTCGATGGTGGCCCAGTGCGCATGCACACTATGGAGCCAGCTCCGTCGTGCGCATGCGTGAGACCCGGATATCGACGGGCAAATCGTCGCTCCGGGTCTCATACCAAAGGGGGCGTGCTGTCAATGTTGTGACAGCACGCCCCCTTTGGTGGGTGTGCTGGGGGCATGGCTGCCCAGAAGGAGGCGTTCCCATCTGGGGCCAGCGTTCCCGTCTGGGGCCAGCCCCACTGACATCATAAGTGATGTCAGTGGGAGTGCTTTCGGCTCTTATAGAGCCAAAAGCACTCTTGGGCTTGCGGCAATGAGACCCTACCACAAGGGTCTCGTCGGAAGCCCGATGGTCGCGATGGTCTTGACCATCGCAACCATCATCATGGCCGCTCGCTATAGCTGTGGGTAGTCACCCACAGCTATGCGAGCGGCCAGGAGGCCGTTCTGAAAAACCAGAGGGCCGGCCCTGATTCAGAGTCAGCGCTCTGTCAGAGCGTCCTGCTCTGAATCAGGCCCACAATTCACAAACACAGAAGAAAATGTTTTATTTTTGTTGCAGTGCACTTTGAGGGTTACACCACCCTTTAACGGACAGATGCACGCTTGGCGCTGCTGCTTTGAGGATGCACGTACAGTGCACACAATTCACAAACACAGAAGGAAATGTGTTATTTTTGTTGCAGTGCACTTTGGGGGATACACCACCCTTTAATGGACAGATGCACGCTTGGCGCTGCTGCTTTGAGGATGCATGTACAGTGCACACAATTCACAAACACAGAAGAAAATGTTTTATTTTTGTTGGAGTGCACTTTGGGGGTTACACTACCCTTTAACAGACAGACGCACACTTGGCGCTGCTGCTTTGAGGATGCACGTACAGTGCACACAATTCACAAACACAGAAGAAAATGAGTTTTTTTGTTGTCGTGCACTTTGGGGGCTTACACCACCCTTTAAGAGATGAGCCAGCTGGCCCTTTAATTATGGGACACAGGCGCACGCTTGGCGCTGCTCCTTTGTTGATGCACGTGCAGCCACAGTGCACACAATTCACAAACACAGAAAATATTTTTTTATTTTGTTTGGAGTGCACTTTGGGGGTTACACCACCCTTTAACAGACAAGCCAGCCGGCCTTTTACTTATGACACAGGCGCATGCTTGGCGCTACTTTGTTGATGCACGTCCGGCTACTGCGCACACAATTCACAAACACAAAAAAATATTTTATTTTTTTTGGAGTGCACTTTGGGGGTTACAGCACCCTTTAACGGACAAGCCAGTCAGCCCTTTACTTGGCGCTGCTCCTTTGTTGATGCACGTGCAGCCACAGTGCACACAATTCACAAACACAGAAAATATTTTTTATTTTGTTTGGAGTGCACTTTGGGGGTTACAGCACCCTTTAACGGTCAAGCCAGCCGACCCTTTACTTATGACACAGGTGCACGCTTGGCGTTACTTTGTTGATACACGTGCGGCTACTGTGCACACAATTCACAAACACAAAAAAAAAATTATTTTTTTTTGGAGTGCTCTTTGGGGGTTACAGCACCCTTTAACGGACAAGCCAGCCGGCCCTTGATTTGTGACACAGGCGCACGCTTGGCGCTACTTTGTTGATGCACGTGCGGCTACTGCGCACACAATTCACAAACACAGAAAAAAATATTTTTTTTGGAGTGCACTTTGGGGGAGCACCCCTGATGCACAGATCACCCCCTGGACAACACTACAGCACCCCTCTAGGACTACAGCCTTTATGGGACACTGCACAACACAGTCCAGCCAGCCCCTATATACTTTGGAGTGGACACAGCCCCTATGAACAACAGCAGCACAACACAGCCCAGCCAGCCTTAGCTCCCACCCTCCCTCTTCACTGTAGACAGCCGGAGTGAGAAATGGCGCCGAAGCGGGGACCTTTTATAGAATCCAAAACCAGCGAGATCCGGAAGGCGGGATGATGACGTTTTGCCTCGATTTCAGATCTGAGTCAGGCGGGAAAAGTGGAGCCTCACTCGGATACGACTCGGATCGTGGGGGCTCGGGGGGGTTCGGATTTCAGAAATCCGAACCCGCTCATCTCTAATAAAAACCAATGCAGTGTCCCCTTATGCAATTCTACCCTGTATTACAGCCCCTTTTGCAATGCCCCCTGAATTTGTGCCCATTATGCAGTGCCCTAGTAGTGCCCAGTATGCAGTGCCCCAGTAATGCCCCTTATGTTGTGCCCCCAGTAATGACCTTAGTAGTGCCCCTTTTGCAGAGCCCCCAGTAATGCCCCTTTATGCAGAGCCCCCAGTAATGCTCCTTATGCAGAGCCCCCAGTAATGCCCCTTATGCAGAGCCCCATTAATGTCCTTAGTAGTGCCCCCATTAATACCCCTTATGCAGAGTCCCCAGTAATGCACCTTATGCAGAGACCCCAGTAATGCCCTTAGTAGTGCCCCCATTAATACCCCTTATGCAGAGCCCCCAGTAATGCCCCTTTATGCAGAGCCCCCAGCAATGCCCTTAGTAGTGCCCCTTATGCAGAGCCCCCAGTAATGCCCCTTTATGCAAAGCCCCCAGTAATGCCTTTAGTAGTGCCCCCATTAATAACCATTATGCAGAGCCCCCAGTAATGCCTTTATGCAGAGCCCCCAGTAATGCCCTTAGTATTGCCCCCATTAATGCCCCTTATGCAGAGCCCCCAGTAATGCCCCTTTATGCAGAGCCCCTGTAATGCCCCTTTATGCAGAGCCCCCAGTAATGCCCTTAGTAGTGCCCCATTAATGCCCCTTATGCAGAGTCCCCAGTAATGCCCCTTTATGCAGAGCCCCTGTAATGCCCCTTTATGCAGAGTCCCTGTAATGCCATTAGTATTGCCCCCATTAATGCCCTTATGCAGAGCCCCCAGTAATGCCCCTTTATGCAGAGCCCCTGTAATGCCCTTAGTAGTGCCCCCAGTAATGCCTCTTATGCAAAGCCCCCAGTAATGCCCTTAGTATTGCCCCCATTAATGCCCCTTATGCAGAGCCCCCAGTAATGCCCCTTTATGCAGAGCCCCTGTAATGCCTCTTTATGCAGAGCCCCTGTAATGCCCTTAGTAGTGCCCCCAGTAATGCCTCTTATGCAGAGCCCCCAATAATACCCCTTAAGTAGTGCCCCCATTAATGCCCCTTATGCAGAGCCCCCAGTAATGCCCTTAGTAGTAACCCCAGTAACGCCTCTTATGCAAAGCCCCCAGTAATGCCCCTTAAGTTGTGCCCTCAATAATGCCCCTTTATGCAGAGCCCCTAGTAATGCCCTTAGTATGCCCCCATTATTGCCCCTATTTGCAGAGCCCCCAGTAATGCCCCTTATGCAGAGCCCCCAGTAATGACCTTAGTAGTGCCCCCATTAATGCCCCTTATGCAGAGCCCCCAGTAATGCCCTTAGTAGTAACCCCAGTAACGCCTCTTAAGCAAAGCCCCCAGTAATGCCCCTTAAGTTGTGCCCTCAATAATGCCCCTTTATGCACAGCCCCTAGTAATGCCCTTAGTAGTGCCCCCATTATTGCCCCTTTATGCAGAGCCCCCAGTAATCCCCTTAGTAATGCACCCATTAATGGCCCTTATGCAGAGCCCCCAGTGATGCCCCTTTATGCAGAGCCCCCATTAATTTCCTTAGTAGTGCCCCCAGTAATGCCTCTTATGCAGAGCCCCCAGTAATGCCCCTTTATGCAGAGCCCCCAGTAATTCCCTTAGTAATGCCCCCATTAATGCCCCTTATGCAGAGTCCCCTGTAATGCCCCTTTATGCAGAGCCCCAGTAATGCCCTTAGTGGTGCCCCCAATAATGCCTCTTATGCAGAGCCCCCAGTAATGCCCCTTAAGTTGTGCCCCCAGTAATGCCCCTTTATGCAGAGCCCCAAGTAATGCCGTTAGTAGTGCCCCCCATAATGTTCCTTTATGCAGAGCCCCCAGTAATGCTCCTTATGTTGTGCCCCCAATAATGCCCCTTATTTTGTGCCCCCAGTAATGCCCCTGATGCTGTGCGTCCCCCAGTATAGAAAAGGCCCCACTCACCTGTCTGTGCAGTACTTACCATTTCCAGTCCTCGCCGTCCCGAGTAGATGCTGCTGCTGACTAGATCTAATTAGATCCAGACCGGCAGGCGCAGACTCCGTCTCGACGCTACCCGCGCGCTGCATCACTGGGAACGCTGGCCTCTGTAGCGATCCAGCATTGCCAGCCTGGTGAGTAAACACTGTCCGATCAGAGCTGTTCTCCAATCATGGCAGGGGTGTGAGCCGCATATTATATATACTGTATGTGAGCGCACACTCTGGGGATGCAGAAATTGTTTATTCGGGCCGAATGCGGCCCGCGGGCCGCTTGTTTGACATGCCTGGCATAAAGTTTCCCCACCTCCTGGATTGTAGCCTCAAAATCCTCAGGCACCTGGATTTTGAGGCTACAAGCCAGGAGGTGGGGACACTTTATGCTGCTGTATAACTACATGTTCCTGTTCCCAGGAAGTGCTGGATTTCTATCTTGCGATATTAGGTGTAAATTTGTTACACCCACCGTATCTGGTATGCTTTGAATCCTTATACTTTGATGGATTTCATTTATTTTTTAACATATTTTTATTCATTAATGTTTTTATGTGCTGATGTATAATTAGATGGTAATACACTATGGTGGACCCATTTTTCTTCTTTTGCATGTGGATTCTTAATATGGGAGCCTAAAGCATTTACCATCACTTTCATCACATTGTGGGACTATAAGAAGCTCTTCTTCCTCAAATGAATGCTACATAAAGATTTTCAAGGATTTGGACTTACAATGCATCCGGAAAGTATTCACAACGCTTCGCTTTTTCCACATTTTGTTATGTTTCAGCCTTATACCAATATGAAATAAATTAATTTTTTTACCTTAAAATTCTACACATAATACCCCATAATGACACCATGTAAAAAGTTTTTTTGCAATTTTTGCAAATTTAATAAAAAAAAAAAAAACTAAGAAATCACATGTACATAAGTATTCACAACCTTTACTCAATACTTTGTTAATGCACCTTTGGCAGCAATTACAGCCTCAAGTATTTTTGAATATGATGCCACAAGCTTGGCACACCTATCTTTGGGCGGTTTTGCCCATTCCTCTTTGCAGCACCTCTCAAGCTCCACCAGGTTGGATGGGAAGCGTCGGTGCACAGCAATTTTCAGATCTCACCAGAAATGTTCATTTGGATTCAAGTCTGGGCTCTGACTGGGCCACTCAAGGACATTCACAGAGTTGTCCTAAAGCCTCTACTTTGATATCTTGGCTGTGTGCTTAGGGTCGTTGTCCTGCTGAAAGATGAACCGTCGTCCCAGTCTGAGGTCAAGAGCGCTCTGGAGCATGTTTTCATCCAGGATGTGTCTGTACATTGCTGCATTCATCTTTCCCTCTATCCTGACTGGTCTCCCAGTTCCTGTCGCTACAAAACATCCCTCCAGCATGATGCTGCCACCACCATGCTTCACTGTAGAAATGGTATTGGCCTGGTGATGAGCGGTGCCTGGTTTCCTCCAAACATAACACCTGGCATTCACGCCAAAGAGTTCAATCTTTGTCTCATCATGGTCTGAGAGTCCTTCAGGTGCATTTTGGCAAACTCCAGGTGGGCTGCCATGTGCTTTTTACAAAGGAGTGGCTTCCCTCTGGCTACTCTACCATACAGGTCTGATGGGTGGATTGCTGCAGAGATGGTTATCCTTCTGGAAGGTTCTCCTCTCTCCACAGAATAATTCTGTGGCTCTGACAGAGTGACTATCGGGCTCTTGGTCACCTCCCTGACTAGGGCCCTTCTAACCCGATCGCTCAGTTTAGATGGCCGGCCAACTCTAGGAAGAGTCCTGGTGGTCCTGAACTTCTTCCACTTACGGATGATGGAGGCCACTCTGCTCATTGGGACCTTCAAAGCAGCAGATATTTTTCTGTACCCTTCCCCAGATTTGTGCCTCGAGACAATCCTGTCTCGGAAGTCTACAGACAATTCCTTTGACTTCATGCTTGGTTTGTGCTCTGACATGCACTGTCAAGTGTGGGACCTTATATAGACGTCCAATCAACTGAATTTACCACAGGTGGACTCATGTAGGAACATCTCAAGGATGATCTGTGGAAACAGAATGCACCGTAGCTCAATTTTGAGCTTCATGGCAAAGGCCGTGAATACTTATGTACATGTGATTTCTTTTATTGTGTTTTATTTATTTTTTTATATAAAATTTGAAAAAAAAAACTTTTACACGTTGTCATTATGGGGTATTGTGTGTAGAATTTTGAGGACAAAAATTAATTTATTCCATTTTGGAATAAGGCTGTAACATAACAAAATGTGGAAAAAGTGAACCGTTGTGAATACTTTCCGGATGCACTGTATATTGATTCCAAACAATTGGAATAGAACTATACCATTAAGTGGTGTCAGAAATTATTTTGTATTAGGTCCATACACTTTAGATTGAAATGTCCTACTTTAGATTGCATTGTTTTACTTCTTTTTGCTCTTAGTGTAATTTGTCTTATTCAATTAGCAGATCGACAATTGCAATATCGATACTCAAAACATAGACACTGATAATGTAGACAGATGAATTATCAACACTTAATACATAGACAAATAACAGATCGACAATTACATTACCGAAAGTTAAAACATAGACATTGATAATATAGACAGATGAATGATCGACATTAAAATTGGAAAAATAATAACAACTAAACTAAACGTATGTATGTATGTATGTAGCTCACACTCTTTCTTTTACCCAAATGATGCCTACGCTTCCATCTATCATTAACTCTGTGGTGCCCCAGCCCTGTACAGTGGCCATGGTGCCCTTTGATGTGTCCTCCTGGACCCCATGTTAGCTGGGTGGGGGACTGACAAATGTAATGAAAAGAGCACATTTATTTTATTTAAAAAATCTGTCTGGTTTATATAGCGGTGGAGCTGGACTACATTGTTGACAGTGGGCACAGCAGTAGCAGAGTCAGCACGGAACCCAGCAGGAAGTGGCTCATGCTACCTGAGAACCGTTGAGGGTTGGCAGTTGGTGGCCATCCTAGGACAGAAGGAGCCACTGTGCCGCTGTCTTCCCTACTGGCAGAGGAGCAGACTGTTGAGCGTTGTCATCGCGGCCAGATCAGGAACATCTCCCGTCAGCTGTGTGTGTGCAGGAGGTGGACTTGGGGTCTTGACGTAGCTCCTCCCCTAGAGACGAGCAGTAGACAGCACCCAAAAAAACAGGCTTTCCCCGCATGTGAACCGCAGGTGCAGCAGTCAAGACCTCAGGACTATTTACGGAGAGAGGTCTGTACAGCGTTATCTATCTCATCCCTGCATTACAATCCCCATTCCAACTGCAGCATCAGATTGCCCTGTACTCACAGGTATACTGCTTATGAACACAGAAATAGTGACTTACAGAAGCATTGCCTAAAATTGGGAGACTGCTGACAGCTACAGCTTATAGACTAGTACAGAGGTTCCCAAACTTTTTTGAATCTTGGCGCCCTAGAGTATCAGCATTGTTTTCATGGTACCCTCAAGCCAAACATTTGCTAATGGGAAATTCAGAAAAAAATGTAGTAAAGTAGTAAAGTGAAGTAAACTGCTTACCTGTCATCCTTAGGCTCAGTGTTGGACAGGTTTGAGCTTCTGTTTGTCTACATATTTACATTACATTGACCTTACATAATATGATTCAGTGCTGGACTACCAACCTAAGGCACCCCTGCCAGTGTCCTGAGGCACCCCAGGGTGCCATGGCGCACGGTTTGGAAACCACTGGACTAGTAAAAAGCATAGTCAGATTCAGCGCTTCAATTACAAACGTCCTTACCTAGGAAAGCTCACGATGTCAGCGACAGCATAACTTAGAAAGGAACAGAGCATTGAAGCAAACAGCATACCTACTGCTAGTAATTATATAAAATTGAGACTTATCAGGGAACAATTGACATTAAAATTCCCAAGGATTACTGTGGTCACACCCACGCGGAAGGATTGTTACTTTGTAGACGTACTGCTTACAGACCGGAAAAGTCCGCGACAATAGCTGTTTGTAAAGACAGAGCCTGCTATATTTGCATTTCATTAATCTTTCCGTATTTCTGTTCAGACTTCACACAGTTCATAGGAAACAGACCGAAAAACAAGTGCACTTAAAAACCGTATACATAGCTATCTATACAAACCTCACAGAGAACGCAGGACCCTGTGTACCAGGATTTTGATGTGATTGGTCTATATACCTTGTAATTTTATATGATAAGATTGTTACAGGTTATTTGATTTTCCTACCCTGTGTGACTCATACTTGTATTTAGATGATTAATTCTTTGTGTGATAATCCTAAATTCATTGCAGTGAAGAAAGATTCAAGGAAGTGTTCTAGCCTAATAAAATGCATTTTAAGATGAAGATTGTTCAATTTATGACTGTTCATAACAAATCTTAAATTGTATCATTAATTTCTGTGCGTGAAGTAAGCTAAAGATATTACCTTATGTGATAGGTTGATATTGATACTAAACCCTGCAAGGTTCACTGATACTTACCTCGGTGGGTATCACAACTCCACCACCATCTAACCTGCCCTTGCAGACCTTCATCTACACTGCACCCTGTTATCACTCAGTACCCCCGGTAATAGCGGCTACGCCCGTCTCTATTTTTACACATGGTACTACAGGTCCCAGAATGACCTTGCAGGCCTGCTTTCCCTTCATTATATCCACCACCATCTAACCTGACCATGCAGACCTTCATCTACACTACACCCCGTTATCACTCAGTACCCCCGGTAATAGCGGCTACGCCCGTCTCTATTTTTACACATGGTACTACAGGTACTAGAAGAATGCACTTCCATGTCAAATTAATTGCACACACTAGTATCTATAAAATGAAATTTTTATGGATAGCCCCTTTGACATGTCAGCTGCTCCGCCCCTATCAACACCCCCTTACAAATATAATCAGCCTAATATGTTTACAATGTTCATTGGTTCCATTGACAACAAAGCTATTGATGATGGAGGATCCATTTTCCCGGGCTTTTGCATCGATTATAAAAGCTCAGTCCCGGCCTAGCTTAGGTGCCATTTTCCTATGACTGCTAACTGCAATTACTCGGTGTGACATTGGAATTAGCATCTGACAATCTCATAGACTGTGCAAAGGACTGAGCTGCAGGCGAGGATACGACGCCCACTCCAATTTTATTCCTTTTAAAAGGTAAGCACTGTATACCTATATTCTCTCTCTTCTATTTAAGCACTGATTTCCCGTATACCTATTCTCTTTCTGTATTAATATATTCTTTATTGTTAATTTCTTAACCAATAATTTTAATATCTGAAACTACTGTACAGTAAATCTAACTTTAATATCATTATTATATAATGAAGAAATACTTTATAATACAGTGTATATATTAAAAAAATTTAGTAATACCACTCTACCCTGCATAGATTAATGTTAATAAATATATTATTATTAAAATATTTATTCCAAAAATTGTACATTCTGTTTTCTGTCTTATGATATTGAGGAAGTCATACTATGTCCTCCGAAACCATCCTGTATCTCATTGTTTTAATAGTAGTGTCAAATCCTGATGGCATGGCCAGTGTTTATTTCTTTTAAATGTGCAATGTACATTTATGTGCATGGTTTCACAATTTTACACCTGGCGTGTGTTCACTGGCCTGTTGTTTTGACACTGATTTTAAATTTGCAACCTGTAATTACCATTTTTTCAGCATAGCCAGGTTTGAGCATTTTGCACCCAATGACTGTCTTTATAGAACCTGGGTTGTCACAGGGTGCTCTAGCCTGGGTATCCTGACACATGCCTTTCACCTCCTCCTTTTTACCTCCAGCTGTATGTGTTAAATCAGCAACTCATTGCTGGAGTTATAGGCCCAAATCCTGGTGGCATTGCCAGTGTTTATTTTTTTTAAATGTGCAACATCTATGTGCATGGTTTCACGATTTTACACCTGGCGTGTGTTCACTGGCCTGTTGTTTTGACACTGATTTTAAATTTGCCCCTCTACCTACCATGTTTTCAACATAGCCAGGTTTGAGCAAAGTGCACCCAATGGCTGTCTTTACAGAACCTGGGTTGTCACAGGGTGCTTTAGCTTGGGTATCCTGACATGCCTTTTCACCTCCCCCTTTTTGCCTCCAGCTGTATGTGTTGAACCAGCATATCATTGCTTGAGTTATAGGCCAAATCCTAATGGCATTGCCAGTGTTTATTTTTTTTAAATGTGCAATATACATTTATGTGCATGGTTTCACGGTTTTACACCTGGCGTGTGTTCACTGGCCTGTTGTTTTGACACTGATTTAAATTTGCAACCTGTACTTACCATGTTTTCAGCATAGCCAGGTTTGAGCAAAGAGATTACACAAAATGTATTATACCATACATTTGTTATTTTATTTGATATCAATATTAATAGGTTTACACCTCCTTGTGTGATGGTGGAGGAAGAGAGAGAGCAATGTTCATCTGTGGAGGAAGACCAGCAGGCAATGACATAATTACAGCCTGGGAGTGGGCACGAGCCACCTTCTGAAAATCAACGTTAATTTAGTGGAATGAGGGAACAAGCAGCAGAGCGCCTAACTCCACTGAGGAAGTAACAGAGGCGCTAATTGATGCAGTAAGTATGCACAGTTCTCGTCTGTTTGGTCAACAGGCAAAGAATCCTCAGATGAAGATATCTACGTGGCAAGAGATCGCAAAAACTGTGATGGACACTGGAGCCATAGAGAGGAGCATTGACAGCTGCAAGAAAAACTTCGGGATTGTAGGATGATGATTGAAGATCAACTCCAGACCAAAGAAGCTAAAGGAGTGGGAGAGGAAGACTAAGGAGTACTTCCAGCTTGTCGAGGAAGAAGAAACTCCTGGCAAGAATGAGTAAAGCACAAAGAAAACGACACCGCGCAAGAAAACAACACCTCAGAAGAAATGCGGGGCCAGAGAAACAGAAGAAAGAACACCAAAGAAGAGGATAATACCTTTCTCTACTGGCAAGAGAGATTATACGACAAGTGACCAAGCCAAAATCAGTGTCAAAGAGGTGATTGACACGCCTGTGGAAGAGTTAATTGACACGCCAGTGGAAGAGGTGATTGACACGCCTGTCGAAGAGGTGATTGACACGCCTGTGGAAGAGGGGATTGACATGCCTGTCGAAGTGGGGATTGACATGCCTGTCGAAGAGTGGATCAGCACAGTGGAACAAGAAACCAGAAATGTGGACCGTGACATACCACTGAGCCTAGAAGAAACTAGAGAAACCCAAGAAGAAAATGTTCAACTCGTTGTCCCTGCGAATGCAGATTCGCTCTCAACTTGAGCGCCAGGTAACAGATTGGGAATGGATGGAACAACAATTCTCAAGACTGTCACAGGAAGTTTCCACAGTGTCGCAGAGGATGGAAGAACATTATTTGACACTGTCGCAAAGGATGGACCGCATTCAAGAAACACAGAGTTTACATTGCCAGTTGATGATCACAATAAGAAGAAGTTTTGATTGTCTTTCAGCATCACAGGCTCAGTGGAATCATATGTTGGAGCAGACAAATTTTGGGATATAGCACATTCTAAGCTGGCAACAACAGGCGAATGTCAACACCATACTGATCGCCACCAACACCCATCAGATGGCAGAAGATATCAGAAGATCATCCCAACAGTTCACAACCACCACACCTCAAGACATGCCAAGAACTTCAACGCGGGATATGGTCAAAACTTTGACACAGGACATGGGCGAAAATATAGCACAGAATGTTGAAGTGGAACCTTACCAAACTCCGCCATTACACCATGACTTGGGACATCGTCTTCAAATTGAATATGAACATTGGAAAAATTGGATGCCTCCTCTACCTGATCCAGAACCAAAAGAAGATTGAAGCTATTTCAAATGTATGATGTTACAACATCTCTAACCATCCAAATAAGATAGGTAATCCCAAAACCAAATAACTTTGAAACCAAAAAATAAAAAATTATTTAAATCATTTTTACCAGAAAGATTAATTTTACCACAGACATCAGCATCTTGGATCCTGTACAATGTAGTTTGGGATGGAATGGGCACACAGTGGTCATGTAGCATTGTGGTTGGTAACAGGGCCGAAGCAACCCACTCAGCAGATCCTGCACTGCAGGGAGACGCTCTCCCTGCAGAGCTGCTGGGTCCTTTGTTGCAGCTGCGGCTGCGCCTGTCACACTGTATGACAGACAGCGGCAGCCTACTGCAGAGAATGGCAGCTGAGTCTGAGCGGCTCTTCACGCACACACAGTGCGTGAAGAGGCAAGTGCGCTCACACGCACTTGCCTGTTCGGAACATTCCCCCTCCTCCTGGCTGGGCATCCCCTTCTTCCGCTCCCCGCTCCTCTCTGCTGTGCTGACTCTGAGCCTTACCTGCTGTCACTCATCAGCAGCTGAGTTTCTTACCAACATCGGCGGCACCGCAGCTCGTTTCCCCTATCCGGGTCTCCCCCTTTCACCCCTCTGCAGCTGTGAGACCTGCTGTTTAATGATAGCCAGGCAGTGGGATGAGCCTGCCTAGCTGAGCGGCTCCTCCACCGGTGGTGACACCGCCGGTACTATGGCCGCCCCCCCTCCTTGCTCTCCTCTGCGCTGCTGAGCCTGCTGTGCTGTCAAACTGACTGACAGCCAAGCAACAGGCTGAGCCTCTTCACCAGCGGCACTGCCCCCGGGCCCCGGCCACATCCATCTGATGAACCAATTTTTTTTCTTGTACCGGAGCTTGCTGCTGCTGCCCACAGTTAAGCCCCGCCCTCCCGACATTTGGCCCCACTATCTCTTTCAAAGAGCCGCGAATCGGGCCAGTGACCTGGTCCAACTAGTCCTCCCCCTGAGTCCCCTCCTTTCTCCGCTCCTCCCCACCTGACCTGGCTGTCCTTCCCTCCCCACTTGACCGGGCTCTCTTCCCCTCCCCACCTCGACCTAGCTCCCCTGCCCCTGACCTGGCTCTCCTCCTCTCCCCACCTGACTTGGCTCTCTTCCCCTCCCCACCTGACCTGGCTCTCTTCCCCTCCCCACCTGACCTGGCTCTCCTCCTCTCCCCACCTGACTTGGCTCTCTTCCCCTCCCCACCTCGACCTAGCTCCCCTGCCCCTGACCTGGCTCTCCTCCTCTCCCCACCTGACTTGGCTCTCTTCCCCTCCCCACCTGACCTGGCTCTCTTCCCCTCCCCACCTGACCTGGCTCTCCTCCTCTCCCCACCTGACTTGGCTCTCTTCCCCTCCCCACCTCGACCTAGCTCCCCTGCCCCTGACCTGGCTCTCCTCCTCTCCCCACCTGACTTGGCTCTCTTCCCCTCCCCACCTGACCTGGCTCTCTTCCCCTCCCCACCTGACCTGGCTCTCCTCCTCTCCCCACCTGACTTGGCTCTCTTCCCCTCCCCACCTCGACCTAGCTCCCCTGCCCCTGACCTGGCTCTCCTCCTCTCCCCACCTGACTTGGCTCTCTTCCCCTCCCCACCTCGACCTAGCTCCCCTGCCCCTGACCTGGCTCTCCTCCTCTCCCCACCCGATCTGGCTCTCTTCCCCTCCCCACCTGACTTGGCTCTCCTCCCCTCCCCACCTCGACCTGGCTCTCCCCCCCACCTGACCTGGCTCTACTCCCAACCTGACCTGGCTCTCTTCCCCACCTGACCTGGCTCTCCTCCCCTCCCCACCTGACCTGGCTCTCCTTCACTCCCCACCTCAACCTAGCTATCTGAATAAAGGCAGTCAGTGCTGATGGTGTCCAGCCGAAGAGGAGAAATTGAAAAAGAGTGGAGAAAACAGAAGAAGCAAATAGTTGCAGAAAAAAGGGTAAGTGGTTTATTTTAAATGTTTATAATATATCTATTTAATAAGGTAATATGTATATGTGTATTTATTTAATAAATAATATATTACATATTTAATGAAATATACACAGTGTATATTTAATTAAAAATATTAATAATAGTATTTATTATTATTTATTATTGATGCGGTTAAATTCCGACAGTGGTGATTCTGGCGGACAGAATGCCGTCGCTGGAATCCCGACACTTATAAGAATACCGGAGGTAAGTACTGGGGTTAGGGGGAAAGTTAGCATTAGGCACTAAGGGGAGGGTTAGGTTGAGGCTGCGAGGGGGGGTGATAGATTACGTGTAGGCACTAGGGGGGTTTGGTGTAGGCTAATGGAGGGTTAGGGGCATGGTCAGCGCAATGTTATCAGCCGGCTCTGCGCTGCAGGGAAGGGGTGGCCTGGAGAGGCACGCCGCTGCCTACTCCATTTCCCGGGTGCCTGCTGAGATTTCGTTACCAGCCGGCGCCCAGCAACTCTTTTCCCCTGAAACGGCAGGCAGAGACTGGAGCTCACTCCTGAGTTCCGCCTTCTGGTTCCCGCAGTGGGGGAAGGAAGAGACATCATGACATCTCTCCCATATTGCCCAGCGTGAGGACCGAGGACGGAGTAGTTAGACAGTGGCAGATGCAGGAGCAGGGCTTCAGGTAAGTATAGTATTGTGTTGTGTCTATGACTTTTGTGTAAGTGGCACTACTACTGTGGACACTGCGTAAGGGGTACTACTACTGTGAGCACTGTATAAGGGGCACTACTACGGGGGGTATTGCGTAAGAGGCACTGATACTGGGGGCACTGAGTAAGGGGCACATATACTGTCGGTACTACGTAAGGGGCACTAATACTGGGTGCACTGAATAAGGGGTACTACTACAGGGGGCATTGCATAGGAGGCACGATTACTATAGGGAGCATTGCAAAAGGGACACTGTTACTACAGGGTGCATTGCAAAAGGGGCACTATTACTACAGGGGGGCATTACAAAAGGGGCACCACTACTACTGTGGGCATTGCAAAAGGGACACCACTACTACTGTGGGCATTGCAAAAGGGGCAATGTGGGCATTGCATAGGGGGCACAACTATGGGCATGGAAAGGGAATAGGGGATACTATTGTGTGACCACGCTCCCTTTTGTAAGACCACGCCCCTTTGTGCACCGTGTGCCTGCGACGCGCACTGTCCCTTTATATAAAACTGGAAGGAAGGGCACAAATTGAATAGTTTGCAGGAGGGTGCCAAACACCTTAGCACCGGCCCTGGATGGTAAGTACCTTATTTTTATGTGGGGGGTTTATTAGGGTGGAAGGGGTATATTTCGGATCAATGTGTAGGCTGTATTACAGCCTTATGATAGTTTTGATACTGTCTGTCATTATTACATAATCTTAATGTTTTTCTTCTCTCTTTTCATTTATAAATCCACATCTTGGAAACCGGACGATGGAGTTCTGAATGGACCAGACAGCGTGGTGGGAACAGAGTCTGGAATATAGCTATCAGGCCGTACAGGGGCCGGTAAGTACATTATTATTTATCTAATCTTTTGGGTTTTTAGGGGCGGAAGGGGTGTATTTCGGATCAATGTGCAGGCTGTATTACAGCCTTATGATTGTTTTGATACTGACTGTCATTATTACATAATCCTAATGTTTTTCTTTTTCTCTTTTAAATTACAAATCCACATCTTGGAAACCGGACGATGGAGTTCTGAACAGACCAGACAGCGTGGTGGGAACAGTGTCTGGATCACAGCATTCAGGCAGCACAATGGCCGGTAAGTACATTATTATTTATCTAATCTGTTGGGTTTTTAGGGGCGGAAGAGGTGTATTTCAGATCAATGTGTAGTCTGTATTACAGCCTTATGATTGTTTTGATACTGACTGTCATTATTAGGGATGTGCGCCGGACCATTTTTGCTGGATTTGGATTTGGTTCTAATTCATCATCCGGCTTTGGATTTGGATTTGCCAAACTGCGGTGACTGGCTTTGAATTTGGATTTGGATTTTTTACAAAAATTGGCAAAAAAAGCTAAAATCACATAAATTGGGCTTTTTTTTTCTTCCTAGAGTGTTATTAACCTCAATAACATTAATTTCCAGTCATTTACAGTCAATTTAGACCACCTCACAGCTTTAATTATAGTTTTCACCATTATTGGCCAAAGGTTGCAGTGAGCTGACTGGTTACCAAGCGTCAGAGCAGCGGCGCAGTGGCACAGACACCACAGTTTAAATCACATCTATGAAACTATGCCACACAGCAGTGGCAGAAGTGAAAGGTGGTGCTAGATGGAATTGTCCTTGGGCCCTCCCACCCACCCTTATGTTGGATATTAAAAAGGACATGCAGAGTCACAGTGCTTTTATACATAGAGGGCTAGTGCCCAAAGGAGTCACAGTGCTTTTGATTTATACACAGAGGGCTACTGCCCAAGGACTCATGGTGCTTGTATACACAGAGGACTAAGGCCCAAAGAGTCACAGAGATTTTATACAGTGGGCTAAGGCCCAAGCAGTCACAGAGCTTGTATACACAGAGAGCTTATGCCCAAGAAGTCACAGTGCTTGTATACAGAGGGCTAAGGCCCATGGAGTCACAGAGCTTTGTATACAGTGGGCTAAGGCCCAAGCAGTCACGAAGCTTGTATACACACAGTGGGCTTATGTCCAGTAAAGTCACGGAGCTTGTATACACACAGTGGGTTTATGCCCTTTCATGGAGCTTGTATAATAGACACAGTGGGCTTATGCCCTGTCACAGAGCTTGTCTAATACACTCAGTGGGCTTATGCCCTGTCACGGAGCTTGTATAATACACTCAGTGGGCTTATGCCCTGTCACGGAGCTTGTATAATACACTCAGTGGGCTTATGCCCTGTCACGGAGCTTGTATAATACACTCACTGGGCTTATGCCCTGTCACGGAGGAGCTTGTATAATACACTCAGTGGGCTTATGCCCTGTCACGGAGCTTGTATAATACACTCAGTGGGCTTATGCCCTTTCATGGAGCTTGTATAATAGACACAGTGGGCTATGCCCTTTCACGGAGCGTGTATGCACTCACTGGGCTTATGCCCTGTCACGGAGCTTGTATTATACACACAGTGGGCTAAGCCCAGTCACGGAGCTTGTATAATATAAATAATACACTCAGTGGGCTAAGTCCAGTCACGGAGCTTGTATAATACACAGTGCACACAGTTGGCTAAGTCCAGTCACGGAGCTTGTATAATACACACAGTGGGCTAAGCCCAGTCACGGAGCACACAGTGGCAAGAAGTAGAACTACTCCCTCTAACTAATCTAACTCTAGTCTCGCTTTTCCCCTCTCTATCACTACATAACTAAGCGTGATACTGTCTGGATACAGTCAGGCGAAATGGCGCCGACAGCCGGGCGCCGCACCTTTTATAGAGGCCGAACGTCACCAGGCTCTCGCGAGAATCCGATGCCGGACGGGTGACGTTCGACCTCGAGGTGGAATCCGAGTCAGGCGGGAACACCCGAACTTGCGTTCCGGAGGACTCGGATTCCACCTGTTTGGAGCGGTTCGGATTCCTCAGAACCCGAAACGCTCATCACTAGTCATTAATACATAACCCTAATGTTTTTCATTTTCTCTTTTAAATTACAAATCCACATCTTGGAAACCGGACGATGGAGTTCTGAATGGACCGGACAGTGTGGTGGGAACAGAGTCTAGAACACAGCATTTAGTCCACACAGCGACCGGTAAGTACATTATTATTTATCTAATCTTTTGGGTTTTTAGGGGCGGAAGGGGTGTATTTCGGATCAATGTGTAGGCTGTATTACAGCTTTATGATAATTTTTGATACTGACTGTCATGATTACATAATCCTAATGTTTTTCTTTTTCTCTTTTCATTTACAAATCCACATCTTGGAAACCGGACGATGGAGTTCTGAAAGGACCAGTCAGCATGGTGGGAACGACGTCTGAAACACAGCGTTCAGGCTTCACAGCGGCCGGTAAGTACATTAATATTTATCTAATCCTTTGGGTTTTTAGGGGCGGAAGGGGTGTGTTTCGGATCAATGTGTAGGCTGTATTACAGCCTTATGATAGTTTTGATACTGGCTGTCATTATTACACAATCCTAATGTTTTTCTTTTTCTCTTTTAATTTACAAATCCACATCTTGGAAACCGGACGATGGAGTTCTGAATGGACCAGACAGCGTGGTGGGAACAGAGGGCCTGATTCAGAGCCGCTCGTAAGCTGCCGCTCGTTCGCTCCGAGCGACGTTCGCACATCTGCGCATGCGTATGGATCGTAATGCGCATGCGCCAACCAGTCAGTGCGGTCGGAAAACGTGTGTTCGCAAAATTGTGAGTGCCTGCTAATTTCAGTGACAGGATGAGGCGTTTGTGCGTGGTAACAGGGGAAGGTGCTTGAAAACGGGGAGTGGAGATCCGAACGCAGGTGTGCCAAACGGTCAAAACGGGCGTTTTAAGGGTGTGCATAATTAACAAAGCAGCATCGTCGACCACGCCACTTGGTTGTCTCTTAGCCTGAACTGTTCGCATGATTGCGGTAGGAAAATCCAACCACAAGCACTGCGAGCAGTTCAGACGCCTTTCGATGTACTCGATTAATCTAATAAATAGCGGAGATGACGTAGGATGCGAGCGGCCATGGGGCGTCTTTACAAAATAGCGAGCGCATATTTCGTTCGCTCACTCAGACATAGAGGCGTCAACAGACCGCAAGGAGCGAGCGCTCAATTTAAATAGCCGCCCCTTTTTCTGAACGAGCGAGCGCAAATAGCGTCCGGCTCTGAATCAGGCCCAGAGTCTGGAATATAGCAATCAGGCTGCACAGCGGCCGGTAAGTACATTAATATTTATCTAGTTTTTTGGATTTTAGGGGAGGAAGGGGTGTATTTCGGATCAATGTGTAGGCTGTATTACAGCCTTATGATTGTTTTGATACTGACTGTCATTATTACATAATCCTAATGTTTTTCTTTTTCTCTTTTAAATTACAAATCCACATCTTGGAAACCGGATGTTGGAGATCTGAACGGGCCGGACAGAGTGGTGGGAACAGTGTCTGGATCATAGCATTCAGGCCGCACAACGGCCGGTAAGTACATTATTATTTATCTAATCTTTTGGGTTTTTAGGGGTGGAAGGGGTGTATTTCAGATTAATGTGTAGGCTGTATTACAGCCTTATGATTGTTTTGATACTGACTGTCATGATTACATAATCCTAATGTTTTTCTTTTTGTCTTTTAAATTACAAATCCACATCTTGGAAACCGGACGATGGAGTTGTGAATGGACCAGACAGCCTGGTGGGAACAGAGGGCCTGATTCAGAGCCGGACGCTATTTGCGCTCGCTCGTTCAGAAAAAGGGGCCGGCTATTTAAATTGAGCGCTCGCTCTTTGCGGTCTGTTGACGCCTCTATGTCTGAGCGAGCCAACGAAACATGCGCTCGCTATTTTGTAAAGACGCCCCCTGGCCACTCGCATCCTACGTCATCTCCGCTATTTATTAGATTAATCGAGTACATCGAAAGGCGTCTGAACTGCTGGCAGTGCTTGTGGTTGGACTTTCCTACCGCAATCATGCGAACAGTTCAGGCTAAGAGACAACCAAGTGACGTGGCCGATGACGCTGCTTTGATAATTATGCACACCCTTAAAACGCCCGTTTTGACCGTTTGGAACGCCTCCGTTCGGATCTCCACTCCCCGTTTTCAAGCACCTTCCCCTGTTTCCACCCACAAACGCCTCATCCTGTCACTCAAATTAGCAGGCACTCGCTATTTTGCGAACCAACGATTTCCGACCGCACTGACTGGTTGGCGCATGCGCATTATGATCCATACATATGCACAGATGTGTGAACATCGCTCCGAGCGAACGAGCGGCTCCTTACGAGGGGCTCTGAATCAGGCCCAGAGTCTGGAATATAGCTATCAGGCCGCACAGCGGCCGTAAGTACATTATTATTTATCTAGTTTTTTGGGTTTTAGGGGCGGAAGGGGTGTATTTCAGATTAATGTGTAGGCTGTGTTACAGCCTTATGATAGTTTTTGATACTGACTGTCATGATTACATAATCCTAATGTTTTTCTTTTTCTCTTTTCATTTACAAATCCACATCTTGGAAACCGGACGATGGAGTTCGGACCGGACCGGACAGCATGGTGGGAACAGTGTCTGGATCACAGGATTCGGGCCGCACAACGGCCGGTAAGTACATTATTATTTATGTAATCTTTTGGGTATTTAGGGGTGGAAGGGGTGTGTTTCAGATTAATGTGTAGGCTGTATTACAGCCTTATGATAGTTTTTGATACTGACTGTCATGATTACATAATCCTAATGTTTTTCTTTTTCTCTTTTCATTTACAAATCCACATCTTGGAAACCGGACGATGGAGTTCGGACCGGACCGGACAGCATGGTGGGAACAGTGTCTGGATCACAGGATTCGGGCCGCACAACGGCCGGTAAGTACATTATTATTTATCTAATCTTTTGGGTTTTTAGGGGTGGAAGGGGTGTATTTCAGATTAATATGTAGTCTGTATTACAGCTTTATGATAGTTTTTGATACTGGCTGTCATGATTACATAATCCTAATGTTTTTCTTTTTCTCTTTTAAATTACAAATCCACATCTTGGAAACCTGACGATCTAGTTCTGAACGGACTGGACAGCGTGGTGGGAACAGTGCCTGGAACATAGCTTTCAGGCCGCACAACGGCCGGTAAGTACATTATTATTTATCTAATCTTTTGGGTATTTAGGGGTGGAAGGGGTGTGTTTCAGATTAATGTGTAGGCTGTATTACAGCCTTATGATAGTTTTTGATACTGACTGTCATGATTACATAATCTTAATGGTTTTCTTTTTGTCTTTTAAATTACAAATCCACATCTTGGAAACCGGACGATGGAGTTCTGAACGGACCGGACAACGTGGTGGGAACAGTGGAACTCATTCAGAGTCCGTCGTTGCGGCCGCATGGTCGTAAGGGAAAAGGGGCCGGATATGCAAATGATGCACTCGCAAGTTGCGTCCTTAAGATCGGATAGTTAGCTGGCCGACCAAGGGGAGGATGCGGCCGTAAGACAAAAAATACGCCCCCTTCTCGTACGCATTACACGTCATCTCCGGCCATATAAGGATTAATAGAGACCATCGGGAACCATCGGAACTGGTCGTAAGGCTTAAGAGCTTAAGGTTGACCATACCCTCTCTTAAGCACTACGATCAGGTCAGTGTAAAAACCACCCATGTCACGTGTGTCATGACACTACTTTGTTAATTATGCACTCCCCTAAAACGCCGTTCGCATAATTAGGCACGCCTGCGTTCGGATCTCCACTCCCCCGTTTTCAAGCACCTTCACCTGTTACCACCCACAAACGCCTCATTCTGTCACTCAAACTGCCGACCTGGCTGTGTTCAAGGAGAGAGAAATTTCTGATCGTAGCAGCTATTTTGAACTTTACGCATGCGCAGTTTAGCGAACATCGGTGGCGTACGACCGTGCGGCCGCAACGACCGACTCTGTATGAGGTCCAGTGTCTGGAACATAGCTATCAGGCCGTACAGCGGCCGGTAAGTGCATTATTATTTATCTAATCTTTTGGGTTTTTAGGGGCGGAAGGGGTGTATTTCGGATCAATGTGTATTCTGTAGTACAGCCTTATGATAGTTTTTGATACTGACTGTCATGATTACATAATCCTAATGTCTTTCTTTATCTCTTTTCAATTACAAATCCACATCTTGGAAACCGGACGATGGAGTTCTGACCGGACCGGACAGCATGGTGGGAACAGTGTCTGGATCATACCACCCACAGCTATAGCGAGCGTCCATGATGATGGTCGCGATGGTCTTGACCATCGCGACCATCGGGCTTGCGACGGAGACCCTGCGGTAGGGTCTCGCTGCTGCAAGCCCTGGAGTGATTTTGGCTCTATCAGAGCCAAAATCACTCCCACTGACATCACTTGTGGTTTCAGTGGGGCCGGCTTGAAACGGTAGGCGCTCCGTCTGGCAGGCACGTCCCCGGCACGCCCACCAAAGGGGGCGTGCTGTTAATCAACATCGACAGCACGCCCCCTTTGGTGCGAGACCCGGAGCGATGGTGAGCCCGTCGCTCACCGGGTCTCGCGCATGCGCACGACGGAGCTCCCTCCGTCGTGCGCATGCGCAGTGGGGAACATCGACCCGCTTGCGAGCGTCCTGCCGCTCGCGAGCGGGTCTGAATGACCCCCTGTGTCTGGAACATAGCTATCAGGCCATACAGCGGCCGGTAAGTGCATTATTATTTATCTAATCTTTTGGGTTTTTAGGGGCGGAAGGGGTGTATTTCGGATCAATGTGTAGGCTGTATTACAGCTTTATGATAGTTTTTATACTGACTGTCATGATTACATAATCCTAATGTTTTTCTTTTTCTCTTTTAAATTACAAATCCACATCTTGGAAACCAGACGATGGAGTTTTTTTTGTTTTTTTTTTAAATTGAGTAAATTTTTATTGGTTTATAGAAATACATTAACAAATAACCAAACAAAATATATATACACATACACATAAAACATATATATGTATAAAAAAAATAAATAAATACCACACTATACAAATATTGGAATATTGTCAAAAATAACACCTGAAAAATTGGCAAAATCAACTAGATCCCAACAAATTCTCAACTTATCACACAGCACATTACTTCCAACAAAGTAATAATCTACCTAATTATCCTAACAATA
The DNA here is from genome assembly GCA_031769625.1 of Taudactylus pleione. Classification (NCBI taxonomy): domain Eukaryota; kingdom Metazoa; phylum Chordata; class Amphibia; order Anura; family Myobatrachidae; genus Taudactylus; species Taudactylus pleione. Next base: position 7,646,934 of record JAUIMM010000300.1, read on the forward strand.
ATATACCGGTCAATCTTTAGGCAATGCACGGGCATAACAGGATTTAAGCCAACTGCTCCAGATACGTTCATACTTCTTCTCAGCTTTGCGACAAATAAACACATGCTTTTCATGTTCAACAGTGGTACGGACCAAGGACAGCCAAGCATTATAATCTGGTCCTGTAGGAGCCATCCACGACCGAGCCACACATACCTTAGCTAGTGTACACATATTGACAATGTATTGTTTAAGATATCTGTCCACTACCTCATCGTCCATAGAGCCTAAACAGCACGTCAATGGCGTAGCTAAAGTGGGAGCAATACCTGTATTGGACAAAACTCTCAGAACCTTATTCCAAAAAGTGCTAACCACCGGACAATCCCATGGAAGGTGCCAGAAAGTACCGCTACTAATTTTACACTTAGGGCATATGTCAGATGCTCTCCCCCCAAATCTCAGCAAACGAACAGGAGTTAAATAGGTACGGTGTAAAATAAACAGTTGAATCTGTTGAAATCTTATAGAAGTTGTGGAAATACGAGGAGCTTCTAGAGCATTATCCCATTCCGCATCACTTATAAGGCCAATATCTCTCTCCCACTTTGATCTAAGATGTGGTAAACTATCCTTATGATAAGAAGACAATATATAGGAGTATAGGTAAGAAAGCGTCTTCCGGGGACCTAAAGATAAAAGGAATAACTTCAATGGGGATATTTGAATTAGAGGAGGGCCATCTGAAAATTGAGCCGAGAGAGCATGCCGTAATTGTAAATATCTATAGAAATATGATTGAGGGAGATGATGAGGTTCTTGGAGTTGTGCAAATGATTTAAGAATTGAAGTGTCATATAAATGACCCAATGTAGTTACACCATTAGAACCCCATGTCACCTCAAGCTGTAAAGAGGCCAGTTCAGGTAATATACGATAACTACATAAAGAAGTGTCTGGATCTAATCCCGTAAACTGTAGAATACTAGATACCAATTTCCATATCTTAATAGCTTGCATCAACAGGGGAGGGCCTTTCTGTATAATTCTACCCACAAGCAAGGCCTGCAATGGTGTAAAGTTAGGGAAAATCTGAGAAACCAACAAAACGTGCAGGGCATTAGGGGAGTCATCTTGAAGCCATAACCGTATATGTGCCATCTGCGCCGCATAATAATAAAATTTGGAAGAGCCAAACCTCCCCCAGACCTAGATCGGGTCAGAGCTGCCAATTGAATACGTGGTCGACGATTCACCCAGACCAATGAAGAAAGAAGACTATTCAAACGCCTAAACAATGTATCTGTAATAAAAATAGGAGAATGCTGCAAAACGTACACAAATTTTGGCTGCACCACCATCTTTATTAAGTTAATTCTACCAGTAACGGTAAGAGGGAGCCGGCGCCAGGACTGAAGTTTGCCCTTTAAGTAGACAAACAGGGGCTCAACATTCAATACTATATAGTCCTTTGGGGAATTAGTTATCCAGATACCTAAATATTTAAATTTATTTACCCAACAGAGAGGGAGAGTGACAATGGGAACAGTCGGATACAACCCCCTAAGAGGAAGGATAGATGATTTGTCCCAGTTTATCTTAAGACCAGAAAAAATACCAAATTGTTCTATGACTTGAAGAACCACAGGCATAGCTGTTACATAGTCAGACAAAAAAAGTAATAAATCATCTGCATATAAGGAAACTTTGTCCATTCTATTACCCAATTGTAGACCTATAATATCATGGTGAGAACGTATAATACAGGCTAACGGCTCAATAGTCAATGCAAACAGGGTTGGGGACAAGGGGCAACCCTGTCTTGTGCCCCGAGACAGGGGGAAGGATGGGGAGATAAACCCATTCACTGACACCCTGGCAGTAGGGTTCGCATACATAAGCTTTACCCATTTCAAGAACACCGGCCCAAACCCAAAACATAACATGACCTCCCACAGAAAGGGCCACTCCACAGAGTCAAATGCTTTTGCAGCATCTAATGATACAATAACAGAGGACGATTCTTCGCCATGGGAGGCCTGTAAGTGAGTGTGCAGCCTTCTAATGTTCTCCGACGTCGACTTGCCTGGCATAAATCCTGATTGGTCTGGGTGAACAATCAAAGTAATAACAGTGTTTAGGCGAATAGAAAGGATCTTAGCCAAAATTTTGGCATCTGTGGGAATTAGAGAAATTGGCCTATAGGAATCAGGGTATCTAGGGTCCTTCCCGGGTTTAGGGAGCACAACAATTATGGCTTCAGACATAGATGGAGAGAACAAATTATCTTCATAGAGCCCATTAAACAGATCTAAAAGAACAAAGATACGAGCATGTTTTTTATATATCTCTATGGGAATCCCATCAGATCCAGGTGCCTTGTTACCGGGAAAGGAACTAATCGCAGCATCTACCTCCTCCAGGGTCAACGGGGCATCTAAATACGCCCGAGCCTCGGATGACAATTTTGGAAGCCTAGCAGAAGCAACATATAATGACAAAGCATTCACGTCCTCAGTCAGCTGTGTTTGATATAAGTTTTTATAATATAAACTAAAAACCTCTGCAATATCTTGTGTAGATGTGACCATAGAACCCTCAGGCCCAATTAGTTCCGAGACAACAGCAGAAGGACGATCAGCTTGAACCAAGTGTGCCAAAAAACTACCAGTTCTGTCAGCCTGCATATAATATAAATGAGAACGGAATAACAGTCTACGGTTCATTCTATCTGTCAAATGATCAGTCCACTCTGTGCAGTCAACCATTTTAAACGTGAAGATTCCAACCTGTCCCCCAAGTAATCCAACTCAAGATTTCTACAGGCCATCTCCAAAACACGTTCTTTTTCCCTATAAAATGTTTTTAATTCTGCTACCCTTTTGATCAGAGACCCACGTAAATAGGCCTTGAAGGCGTCCCAAACATTAGCTACAGAGGCAGATCCCACATTGTCAGTGAAATAGCCATCCCACATAACTTCCAGCTCTGAACCTGCACCCATTTGAAGAAGCCAAGAGGGGTGTAGTTTCCATAAACGGAGACCTCTAGGACTACACATATTCAATTCTACTAGAAGTGGGGAGTGATCTGAGATTCCTCTGGCTTTATATTCAATGTTAGTTATATTAGGTACAATAGATGGGGACACCAGGGCCAAATCCAATCTAGAGAAAGAGTGATGCGCGGAGGAAAAACAGGAGAATTGTTGTACTCCAGGGTGTTTAACTCGCCACGCATCAACCCATCCCAAGTCAGTTACAAACTTAGCAAAGCCCTCACCACCTTTAGAAAGAGAACTTGAAGACTCACGCCACTTATCCATAGACTGGTCCATTATATTATTGAAGTCTCCCAAACAGAGCACTGGCGTATCTGGAGAACGGGCCACAAATTCAGCAGCTTTTTTTAAAACGTCATATGAAAAAGGAGGGGGGATGTACACTGCTAACAATAAAATGGGCTTAGAATACAGTACACAATCCAGAAACATATCTGCCATAAGGGTCAGTTTGGACCGCAGTAAAAGAAAAAGGGACAGATTTATTAATAAGAATGGAGACACCCCTGGATGATGAAGTATGCGAGGAGTGATAAGCCCATCCCACCCATGGTCTTTTTAGAGCTAGTACCTTACTCCCGACCAAATGCGTCTCCATTAGACAAGAAATATCAGGCCCATATTGCTTAATCATTTTAAAGACCAAAGAGCGCTTTAAACGATCATTAACCCCCCGGACATTCCATGTTAAAAGTTTCACCATTGTAAAGCATAATTGAAGTTACCTTAAAAATAGTGTGGTACAGAAAAAATAAAAAAAAACATTTGTAAGAAAAAGACTGGACAACCCATCCAAAACCACCCCCCACCCTGTATACCCACCCGAACTTAGGCATACTTAAACCCAAAACTAAACTACACTAAAACCCACAGGATACAACTACTCGATCCTTATAGGCGTAAAAAGGCACTGGAATAAAAATAACCACCAATGCAACGGAACTCTCCGGCCATATTTTGACCAAAATATCAACATAAACAACAAAAGAAAAAGAAAAACCCTACCAGGAAAAAAAAAAAAAAAATACCCAGTAAGGGGAGCGGGACATAGAACAATATCTAACCAATATCACAACATAAATATTATTATAGAAATATAAATATTGGAATATCAGAAAAAGGCCTATTTAATGTCGTAATGACACTAGCAATTTCTGGCCATAAACAAATATAATCAGCAAATGCAATCAGTACAGTCATTCCGGTGCCATTTGCCTGTTCACAGGAGATCTCTGGTCCAGCCACGCCGCAGCCTCCCGTGGTGTAGAGAAAAATTTTGACTCTCCATCCGCAACCACTCGCAGCTTAGATGGAAAAATCATAGCGTACTGAAGATTTAAATCCCGGAGACGAAGCTTTATTGGAAGGAATTTAGCTCTGTCTTTTTGGACATCCATTGCGAAATCAGGAAACATAGAAATTTTTACACCGTTGCGTTCCAGTGGCCCTTTAACTCGAGCCAATCGAAGCACAGTATCACGATCCTGGTAATGAAGAAATTTGGCTATAAATGTGCGCGGTGGAGCGCCAGGCGGCAGGGGACGGGTAGGGATCCGATGCGCTCTCTCCACAGCAAATTGGTTAGTAAATGAGTCTCTGCCATATGTATCCCCCAACCACTTCTCAAGGAATGTTTCAGGTGAAGACCCCTCCTCTCTTTCCGGGAGACCAACGAACCGCACGTTATTGCGGCGCAGTCTGCCCTCCATATCGGAAATTTTATGCTGCATTGCGGACATTTGGGATGTCAGGGAGGCCACTTGAGCCCGTAGTGGGGTCTGGGAATCTTCCAGATTAGATAGACGTGTTTCTGCCTCACCGACTCTTTCGCGGACCTGCTGGAGACCTTGATGAAGAGAAGATATATCGGATTGAACTTTCTCAATCTTATCTGCCAATTTAGTCTCGCAGGAGGTAACTGCTTCCAGCACTTGTTGCAGCGTAACTTCTGGTTATGAATCTGACCCAGATGCAGCAGGGGGAGGTGGGGTCACAGACTTGGATGTACCCTGGGGATCACAACACACTGGGGGCACAGGAGTAGAGGAACGGGCAAAGCGTTCCAGTTTTGCAGCAGCAGCAGCATGACCGGTTTTCCCCATAGTATTAATATAATGTAGGAGAATAATGTAGGATACTAGTTATAATATATAAATGCACAGGTAGTGACACAGCAGCAGCAACAGGCAGAAATCCCTCCAAACTTAGAAATCACTTACAAGGAAGGAAGTGTTGCTGAGTCCCACAGTTGCAGAGCTGACAGTTCTCCACACAGAGCAGGGAGAAATAGTGATGTCTGGCAGAACTCCAGCAGTATCAGACTCAGAGATAACCTCCCTGACTCTAAACACAAGCCAGGCAGGAGAAGCAGACCAGAAGCTCCCAGCAAAGCCCTATCGTCAGGCATAGACAGGCTGCATAATACAGAAGCCAACAGGAGAGGAGAGGCCTGGGTGCAGCTCTGGAATCACAGATAGGCAGGCCCAGGGAATGCAATGGAGGCCCTCAAGAGCCACTCTCCTCACTCCACACAGCTCCAACCAAGTCAGCAGGTTCCTGGCAAGGTATGTGAGAGACAGCAGGGTAGTAACGTTGATATAGGGGTCTCAGGAGGGTTAAGCAGGATTATCAGCCGGAGAGCTCAGAGTCCCTGTGTCCTACACTATTGCTGCCGTGGCCACGCCCCCTCCAGACGATGGAGTTTTGAACGGACCTGACAGCGTGGTGGGAACAGAGACTGGAATATAGCTATCAGGCCGTACAGCGGCCGGTAAGTACATTATTATTTATCTAAACTTTTGGGTTTTTAGGGGCGGAACGGGTGTATTTCGGATCAATGTATTACAGCTAGGGGTGAGCGGGTTCGGATTTCTGAAATCCGAACCCCCCGAGCGCCCCCGATCCAAGGCCAATCCGAGTCAGGCTCGACTTTTCCCGCCTGACTCGGATCTGAAATCAAGGCCAAACGTCATCATCCCGCCTTCCGGGTCTCGCGGGTTTTGGATCCTATATAAGGTACCCGCGTCGGCGCCATTTTCTCACTCGGCTGTGGACAGTGAAGAGGGAGGGTGGGAGTTAGGGCTGGCTGGGCTGTGTAGTGTAGTGTTGTGCTGTGCTGCTGTTGTCCATAGGGGCTGTGTCCACTCCTCCAAAGTCCATAGGGGCTGGCTGGACTGTGTTGTGCAGTGAGTTGTCCATACGGGCTGTGTCCACTCCTCCAAAGTCCTGTGCAGTGTCCCAATCCTAAAGGGGTGCTGTAGTGTTGTCCAGGGGGTGCTCTGTCCATCAGGGGTGCTCCCCCAAGTGCAAAAAAAAATTTTTTTTATGTGTTTGTGAATTGTGTGCACAGTAGCCGCACGTGCATCAACAAAGTAGTGCCAAGCGTGCGCCTGTGTCATAAGTAAAGGGCCGGCTGGCTTGACCGTTAAAGGGTGCTGTAACCCCCAAAGTGCACTCCAAACAAAATAAAAAATATTTTCTGTCTTTGTGAATTGTGTGCACTGTGGCTGCACGTGCATCAACAAAGGAGCAGCGCCAAGCGTGCGCCTGTGTCCCATAAGTAAAGGGCCGGCTGGCTTGTCCGTTAAAGTGTGCTGTAACCCCCAAAGTACACTCCAAATAAAAAAAAATATATATTTTCTGTGTTTGTGAATTGTGTGCACTGTAGCCGCACGTGCATCAACAAAGTAGTGCCAAGCGTGCGCCTGTGTCATAAGTAAAGGGCCGGCTGGCTTGACCGCTAAAGGGTGCTGTAACCCCCAAAGGGCATTCCAAACAAAATAAAAAAATATTTTCTGTGTTTGTGAATTGTGTGCACTGTGGCTGCACGTGCATCAACAAAGGAGCAGCGCCAAGCGTGCGCCTGTGTCCCATAAGTAAAGGGCCGGCTGGCTCATTTCTTAAAGGGTGGTGTAACCCACAAAGTGCACTAGTGTCCAACAAAAATAAAAAAATATTTTCTGTGTTTCTGTGCGCCTTAGGCGCACATATATATCAATATAACATAAATGGAGGACCAAACTTTCTCCGATAAAAATAAAATAGGGAAAGATCAAGAACCACTTCCTCCTAGTGCTGTTGCTGCTGCTGGGAGTTGTTCATCATCCCAGAGAGGAAGTAGGAACACCACTACTTTTACTAAACAATTGACCCTCCAACAGTCCCTAGCAATGAGGATGAAGTACGACAGCAGTCATCCTGAAGCAAAACGTATAACTGAGGCCTTGACTGCTATCTTGGTGTTAGACGTGCGTCCGGTATCCGCCATTAGTGCAGTGGGATTTAGACAATTGATGGCGGTAGTGTGTTCCCGGTTCCAAATCCAGTCTAGATTCCACCTGCATCCTCAAAGCAGCAGCGACAAGCATGCGTCTGTCTGTTAAAGGATTACATCGGTGACAGCATCCAAGTAGGCATGTCAGACAGTCCGTACATGTACTGGCAGGAAAAAGAGGCAATTTTAAGGCCCCTGTACAAACTGGCTATATTTTACCTGAGTTGCCCCCCCTCCAGTGTGTACTCCGAAAGAGTGTTTAGTGCAGCCGGGAACCTTGTCAGCAAAAGGCGTAGGAGGTTGCTTGCACAAAATGTGGAGAAGATGATGTTCATAAAAATGAATTATCAAATCTTCCAGGGAGACCAGCCTCCAGAACGTACAGAGGGACCTGTGGTGGTGGATTCCAGTGGGGACGAATTAATACTCTGTGAGGATGTACACAACACTGAAGAGGGTGAGGAATCGGTGAATGAGGAGGATGAGGACGACATCTTGCCTCCGTAGAGCCAGTTTGTGCAGGGCAAGATTAATTGCCAGCATGTTTTGTGTGTAACCCACAGCTATGCGAGCGTCCATGAGGACGCTCCAAAAAATGGTAGGAGGGCCCTGATTCAGAGCGAGCGCTCTGGTCAGAGCGTTCAGCTCTGAATCAGGCCCAGTGTCTGGATCACAGCATTCAGGCCGCACAACGGACGGTAAGTACATTATTATTTATCTAATCTTTGGGGTTTTTAGGGGTGGAAGGGGTGTATTTCAGATTAATATGTAGGCTGTATTACAGCTTTATGATAGTTTTTGATACTGACTGTCATGATTACATAATCCTAATGTTTTTCTTTTTCTCTTTTCATTTACAAATCCACATCTTGGAAACCGGACGATGGAGTTCTGAACAGACTGAATAGCGTGGTGGGAACAGAGGGCCTGATTCAAAGCCGGATGCTATTTGCGCTCGCTCATTCAAAAAAAGGGGCCGGCTATTTAAATTGAGCGCTCGCTCTTTGCGGTCTGTTGACACCTCTATGTCTGAGCGAGCGAACGAAACATGCGCTCGCTATTTTGTAAAGACGCCCCCTGGCCGCTCGCATTCTACGTCATCTACGCTATTTATTAGATTAATCGAGTACATCAAAGGCGTCTGAACTGCTCGCAGTGCTTGTGGTAGGATTTTCCTACCGCAATCATGCGAACAGTTCAGGCTAAGAGACAACCAAGTGACGTGGTCGATTACGCTGCTTTGTTAATTATGCACACCCTTAAAACACCTGTTTTGACCGTTTGGCACGCCTGCGTTCGGATCACCACTCCCCGTTTTCAAGCACCTTCACCTGTTACCACCCACAAATGTTTCATCCTATCACTCAAATTACCAGGCACTCGCTATTTTGCGAGCGCTCGATATCCGACCGCACTGACTGGTTGGCGCATGCGCATTACGACCCATACACATGCGCAGTTGTGCGAACATCGCTCGGAGCCAACGAGCGGCCGCTTACGAGCGGCTCTGAATCAGGCCCAGTGACCGGTAAGTACATTATTATTTATCTAAACTTTCGGGTTTTTAGGGTGGGAAAGGGTGTATTTCGGATCAATGTGTAGGCTGTATTACAGCATTATGATTGTTTTGATACTGCCTGTCATGATTATATAATCCTAATGTTTTTCTTTTTCTATTTTAAATTACAAATCCACATCTTGGAAACCGGACGATGGAGTTCTGAACGGACCAGAGAGCGTGGTGGAAACAGAGGGCCTGATTCAGAGCCGCTCGTAAGCGGCCGCTCGTTCGCTCCGAGCGATGTTTGCACATCAGCACATGCGTATGGGTCGTAATGCGCATGCGCCAATCAGTCATTGCGGTCGGAAATCGAGCGCTCGCAAAATAGCGAGTGCCTGCTAATTTGAGTGACAGGATGAGGCGTTTGTGGGTGGTAACAGGGGAAGGTGCTTGAACACGGGGAGTGGTATTCCGAACGCAGGCGTGCCAAACGGTCAAAACGGGCGTTTTAAGGGTGTGCATAATTAACAAAGCAGCGCCATCGACCACGTCACTTGGTTGTTTCTTAGCCTGAACTGTTCGCATGATTGCGGTAGGAAAATCCTACCACAAGCACTGCAAGCAGTTCAGATGCCTTTCGATGTACTCGATTAATCAAATAAATAGCAGAGATGACATAGGATGCGAGCGGCCAGGGCGCGTCTTTACAAAATAGCGAGCGCTTGGTTCGTTCGCTCACTCACACATAGAGGCATCAACAGACCGCAAAGAGCGAGCGCTCAATTTAAATAGCCGGCCCCTTTTTCTGAATGAGCGAGCGCAAATAGCGTCCGGCTCTGAATCAGGCCCAGATGGCCTGATTCAGAGCTGGACGCAATCAGCCGTTCGCTCGTACACATTCGATTGTTTTAAACCACGCATGTGTCCGGTTATCATTGCGCATGTGCGGCCGGATCATTTCGGTCATTTTTCATTTGCTCGTATACACAGCGAACAGGAAGTGATCTATGTAATTTAATTGACAGAATGTTCTGTTTATGGGTGTTAACGGGGGTGGAGATGAGAAAACGCAGGCGTGTCAAGCCGTTTTTTGGGCGTACATGTATTATCTTGTGAGAACGTCCAATTTGGACGGTCTTTTGGATACATCACTGTGTGATAAAGTTTCCATTATGACTGCTCGTTCAGCTTGTGGTAGGTATCGAAGCTGGATTATTGGCTGAGACAAGATCAGTTTAAAATTGAATCGCAGCGACACCATCTTGCGACTGGCCGCAAGACGCCATTTTGCGAATGGCCGCCTAAGCGCCATTTTAGATAAACTCACACTTTAGTACATGTGGCGATAATACTATTAGCATCATGCGATTGCATCTGTGACCATCGCCATAAGTTACGGCGATTCACCAAAAGCCCATTTCATGATTTTACGTAGTTTGGGTGCTCTGGATAAAGTGTATATTATTATAATTCCCCTACAGGATATATTGCATTAGCTAAACAGAGCAAATGGCCACGTGACAACTAGCCTGTGTAGACAAGCTTCCTGAATATAACGTCTGCTCTCACTCCAGGTGGCCCTGCTCGAATACACACCTTACATTAGCAGGCTACCTGCAATAAAATACCTACAAAGCCAAGAGTGTTATCTTAGGTTTGGGTCTTGTAGCTGGGCTAATTAGCATCTACACAAGAGTCTGGGAGAACAAAGAACTTTACTTTTGAGCCTGGGAAGGGTGGGGGCTGCTGAGAGAGGGGGGCGAGTGGAACAGGGAATTTCTCTCGCACACAGGACACAAGGTGGCTAAGGGCAAACTATAGCCATGCCAATCCAGAGTAAAATATTTGGGACACTGCCTAACCCAGGGGTTACGACATCTTACGAATGATCGAATCCAGGCCATACAAAACATGACACTACCGCAGAATCAACAACAAATTTGTACCTTCTTGGGAATGTGTGGATACTGTAGAATGTGGATCCCAGGTTTTTCTATTTTGGCCTTGCCTTTACAGGAATTAGTCTCTTCCTCAAAGCCCGATCGTGTCATACACACAGAGGAATCAGAGCAGGCTTTCCTTAATCTTAAGGATATTCTGACAAAAGCTTCTGCATTGGGAATACCTGACTATGAAAAACCTTTTGATTTGTATTGTACGAAAGCCGATGGTTGTGCTGCAGGTGTCCTTACACAAAAACATGGTGATGCCAGTAGGCCCAGAGCGTACTACAGTGCCCAATTGGACACTGTAGCAAGGTCACTCCCCACTTGTTTGAGAAGTGTAGCAGCTACCGCTCTATTGGTGAGTAAAAGTGAGGATGTAGTACTGGGTCATGATATGATTGTCTACACTCCTCATGCTGTATCTGCTCTGTTGAACTCAGCTCAAACCAGACACGTCTCTTCGGCTAGATTTACCAAATGGGAACTAGCTCTAATTGCACCACCAAACATCACTGTTAAACGTTGCAGCACGCTGAACCAAGCAACGTATTTACCATATGTACAACATGATGTACAAAGGGTCGAAGGAGACGAGTTGCTGGCGTGAGGTTAGTTCAGCGGACATAATGATACGCACGATTGTATGAAATATCTGAATCAGACCTTTACTGCTAGACCTGACATACATGACACACCTTTAGAGAATGTAGATGTGCTTTTTACATGGATGGGAGTTGTCATAGACAAACAGACACAGGTGAGTTATGTACAGGTTATGCTGTTGTAAATGACACAGACATCATAGAAGCAAAACCTCTTGGTCCTCCTCACTCAGCCCAAGTGGCAGAGTTAGTAGCACTAACTAGAGTGTGTGAACTGGCAGCAGGCAAATCTGCTAACATTTACACTGACTCGAGGTACGCGTTCGGGGTGGTGCATGATTTTGGGGCTCTATGGCGTCTGAGAAATTTTATGACAGCAGCAGGCACACCAGTTGCACATTCCAGACACATAAAACATCTTTTAGAAGCAATCCAACTGCCCAAAGTGGTGGCAGTAATTAAATGTAAAGCCCATACATGTGAGGATGATCCGGTGTCACTGGCCAACAACAGAGCCGATGAAGCTGCAAAATGGGCAGCAGGGTTAAAAATGTTTTCTCCAACTGAAAAAAATATGTCTTTCCAAACAATTGATATGCTGAAATTAAATGAGATGCAAAATTTGTGTTCAATTCAGGAAAAATCCATTTGGAAGTCCAAGGGATGTGGGCAAGAGTCCTGCGGGCTCTGGAGGGACGGACAAGGTAAACCAGTAGCCCCCAAGGCTTATTACCCCAGCCTGGCTGAGGCAGCACATGGTCTGACTCATCTGGGAAAACAAGGTATGTGCAAGTTGGTGAGAGCATACTGGTGCGCACCAGGTTTTTCTTCACAAGCAGAAAAGATAGCAATGTCCTGTCTGACCTGCTTGAGGAAGAAAATAGGGGAAGCGATCCCTACCGAACCGTCCCACATTCCACCGACTGATGGACCTTTCCAGGTAATACAAATTGATTTCATCCAATTACCACCCTGCAGGAATCTTAAGTATGTATTAGTGTGCACTGACGTATTTTCTAATTGGGTTGAGGCCTACCCAGCGGCCACTAATACTGCTGCATTTCCTGCCAAGAAAATAGTTCAGGAATTTGTATGCAGGTACGGTATCCCTAATATCATCGAGAGTGACAGGGGTACTCATTTCACAGGTGATGTGTAAGCTGATGGGTATTAATAGCCGACTTCATACCCCCTGCCGACCGCAAGCCAGTGCCAAGGTAGAGAGGATGAACGGGACTATTAAAAATAAGTTAAGTAAAATTATGGCAGAGACTGGATTAGGATGGCCAGAAGCGTTACCTTTGGTCCTACATAGCATAAGGACCACTCCTAGACCTCCTCTAAATCTGTCCCCATTTGAAATACTATTTGGTAGACAACCTCATTTGATTATAAGCCCACAGGAAGATTTGAAGGGTAACAACGAGGTAACTGTAAAGAATCTTATATCAATGAGTAAGCAGTTAAAGCAACAGCAGCAGAAACTGAAATTGTTGTCTAATGATATGCCTGAAACCAACTGTCATGATGTTGAACCAGGAGAATATGTTATGATCAGAAATTTCTTGCGTTCAGGTTGTTTGACTGATCGGTTGGAAGGTCCGTACCAGGTGCTGCTGACAAGTACTACATCTTTGAAGGTGGCCAAGAGAGATACCTGGGTCCATTCCACTCACTGCAAAAAGGTCAATCAACCGGTGGAGAAACAAGTCGGAGACAAGGCTGATAGCGTGGACCTGTCGCTCGCAAGCTTGTTCTGGGAGGATTGAAAAGGTCGTAGTGAGATACCTGAACTGAGAGAAATTTGCAGATCTTGTCGTGATAATGGATGGGCCTGCTGTGTTCATTTTCATATTCTCTTTTAGAGTGTTCACCATCCTGGTCGGTTGAGGGATAACCAGTTTCTGTGACGGGAGACCGATTGAGGAGATGGGAGCTGATGGCAGTGCTTATGGAGTGGAGTCAGGAGGAGTGCATGCCAATCAGGGGAGTGTCTGACCAATCTTAGTACTGTTATTGTTAAAAGAGCTGTCATTCCAGATACTCGGGGACGGTGTGGAGGTTTATCATCTGAAGACTCCTGTATTTGTGAGCTTTGTGGATCTCTAGTTGATGAGAACTGTATCCAACGGTGCCAACCTAAATATAACCCGTACTGGGGTGGGTATCCTTTAGAGGATTATCATAGCATGGTAGGCAAAGTGTTAAATCAAACTGATTGCTGGGTGTGTTCACATGTGCCACAGGGACAGCATAACATAGGGTTGGTGCCATTTCCACTGAATATCACGGAAATTTTAGAATTACAAAAAGGGAAAACATTGGATGGAAAATTCCTCTCATCCAAACCACCTCATTTCAAACTCTATCAATTCCAAGTAGATAGATCACTTTTGTGTTTAAACATAACCAACCCCAATAAACCCGGGAGTTGGGAAGTAACAGGGAATAATCAGACGATGACCTTCGCACAAAGAGCTGATAATGAGTCCATAAACCATGATCTGTTACGCTCAATTAAATCTAGTGGAAAACATTTTAGGTATCGGTATACATTGAGTTCCACCAAAGAAATTATTGGTAAGGTGCCAGATGGTTATTGTGCTAAAATAATACAGCCAGAGACTTGCATGAACCAGATGGAAGACCCAGAAATAGGATTGTTTGCAACATAAATGTGCTTAATGATAATGATGCATACCATCCCTTATGTTCTCCCTGATAATGCATATTTTATATGTGGAAGAAAAGCGTATAAGTGGCTCTCCCCGAGTTTCGAAGGTTTGTGTTACCTGGGAACAGTAGTCCCAGAAGTTATGACCCTTACACATGTTGAAATGCTTGGTATACATAAAAACACACCATCACCATATCTTCACACGCAATATGAACACAGAGGCAAAAGAAATATGATACCTGGTGACGTGCATAAAGCCGGTCAGTTAATTAGTGAGACAACTGGCTTTCAAGTTTTAGTACCACTGGATCCCACCAGTATCACTCGGGGAACACTAAATTTTAGATATATTCAGGAACTTGCAAAATTGATAGATCATATTACCGAGCTGTACGATGACACATTCAGGTATACAGGGAGAGAATTGCAAGCATATAAGAAAGAGCTGGTGCAACACAGGCTAGTGTTGAATTATTTAACTGCTGTTACTGGAGGGTATTGCGTAACGTTAGCCACCCAATTTGGAGTAAAATGTTGCACCTATGTCACCAATGATACCAGCGACCACAAGGAGGTGATAGACCGAAAGATGGATGAAATTCTGCAGCTAAAATGGGAGTTTTGTAAGAACCATAATGCTTCAGTGGCTGAAGTAGGGGAGAAGATAGGATAGGTTTCATGGCTGAACCCAGTGAAATGGTTCTCAGGTCTAGGGGAATGGGTCCAGGAATTGATCGCCAGCATAGGCAAATTCTTGATCCTTATACTGATTGTCATCATAATAATTGGCATATGTGTCCAGTGTGTTCTTATTGTGTTGAAGTGTGGAAAATGTAAAAATAGAGTAAAACGAAAGAACGAAATTATGATGGTGGCCAGTATGAATACCGAGGTAAATACAGAACTGCATTACAACCCTGAACTAGGAAATACCATAATTTTAATGTATTATATTTAGACATGCATAAAATGTATTATTGAAATGTTATTTTTAAAACACCTCAGATAATGTAAAGTCTAAATTCCCCTTCAAGACTGCTTTTAAAAGACTGGTGCATCCCCACACCTTTCACATGATCTTCCAAGATCCTCGGTATGCGTATAATAGTAGTTTTATGTCCCCACTCAGAGACACATTATTGATGGATTAAGAACCACCTTGTGCCAACCCATAATAACACTAAATAATATGTAAATGTAAGCCTAAATTAAATTCTAATAGCAGATTGTGATAGCATGTTGTTCGCTATCAAAGGGTGGACTGTCAAACCTGGATTATTGGCTGAGACAAGATCAGTTTAAAATTGAATCACAGCGACACCATCTTGCGACTGGCCGCAAGACGCCATTTTGCGAATGGCCGCCTAAGCGCCATTTTAGATAAACTCACACTTTAGTACATGTGGCGATAATACTATTAGCATCATGCGATTGCATCTGTGACCATCGCCATAAGTTACGGCGATTCACCAAAAGCCCATTTTCATGATTTTACGTAGTTTGGGTGCTCTGGATAAAGTGTATATTATTATAATTCCCCTAAAGGATATATTGCATTAGCTAAACAGAGCAAATGGCCACTTGCCAACTAGCCTGTGTAGACAAGCTTCCTGAATATAACGTCTGCTCTCACTCCAGGTGGCCCTGCTTGACTAAACACCTTACATTAGCAGGCTTCCTGCAATAAAATACCTTCAAAGCCAAGAGTGTTATCTTAGGTTTGGGTCTTGTAGCTGGGCTAATTAGCATCTACACAAGAGTCTGGGAAAGGACTTTACTTTTGAGCCTGGGAAGGGTGGGGGCTGCTGAGAGAGGGGGGCGTGTGGAACTATAAGGCTCAGCATTCCACACTGCTAGGTGTTCACTTAGTTTAAGTGAGATCTAAGTGCACCATTTCTCATACACACATTAATACGCACAATTGCGCTGGTAACTAATCACATATTAGCGAATGCATAAGATCCTATGTGAAAACGCTGTTCATTAGCTTTATGCGCATGCATCTGCTCCAAGTTAACTAGCATCTTTATATCAAATCCCGCATACTCACACATTACATTCCACATACAAGGTTCCATAAGCTTTAAGGGATAAGATTTAAGTTTGTGCATTTAGTATAAATGCTGTGAAATAAAGATTATTTGGTAACTAAGGTTTTATACATGCTAAGTAAGCCGTGTTTGGTTTTGTACTGATGCGTACTCTTTCAACAGAATTCCGGTATTATCGGTGTGGAGATCGCATCATGCATTCTCAACTTATGGACCGCAGAGACTTCAAGCAACAAAATGTATATTGTGAACAACTGTTAGGATGTTGCATGGGGCGGGAAACCAGAGACCCTCAGTTGTTGGAGGCTGGGTTGTGTCTATTTGAACCAGCCTGTTAAATGCTCTGTAACAGATGCATCCCCCTTGAGGACCAATGGCATCAGCAACAAACTTCTTTATTGTGTTGTCTATTTCTGGGGATATAAATATGTGTGCTCCAACACTGGGTCTTGGTCTTCGTGCTGAATGCTGATTGACGAAGGGTTTCTTGCTGATGCCTAACATCCGTTCCGGAAGCGCTGCGTATCTATACTGTACTTAGGTCTGTATAATTCCTTTGCGCCAAATTGTGTATGGATCAATAGCATGTAACTGACTATAATTTTACTTGAATAATACTTTGTGCTTCGGAACCACACATTCCAAGTCTGGAGTCTTTATTTACTGTATAAACTGCATACGCAAATTAGCATCATCCTTAAAAGGTATAGGCAGGATATTAGAAGGTATAGGAAGGAGTGTATAGAGGTTAGAATTCAGTATCGTTATAGGGTATTGGATCTCGCAAAGACGATGGTCTCTTCGTAGCTCCCTAAGCGAATCGATGTTTTGCTATTCTCCTTTACAAGGCACAAGACCAATCACCTAATAATTGGTTCACTTGTTAGAAGGTGATTTGCAATGGCCCTGATTTATTAGCTATATTTAGAACGCATGTTGTGTTCCTATTTGAATGTGTTTTGAAATCACAGCAATTACCAAATAAATGTTTCACTTATGTTAAAAATGCTTGATGTTTTTGAGATATTCCGTACGCATGTTGTTCTCAGATTTCTTTTGTTTTTTAATAGCCCAACACCAATCTACTGTTTTTGAAAAATATTCTTTTTGTTTAGTTTTAAATCCCGAAAGACAATCAGCTACTAAATGCTTTGCTTGTGTTATTGTTTACTTACCTGTTACCTGATGTTTTTTTTTTAAATATTTTTTTTTAGTATATGACCTTTGTTATGTATTTAAGTATGTTTGTTCCAGTCCCTTTTAGCCAGTTGATTATGAAATTGACACACAATTTTTGATATTTGGTTTTATTATTTTAAAACATTAAAATCCATTTTTTATGTTTTGTTTTTTGGTTGGCTTTTTGTTCCGCAAAAAATTCTATTTTTTACATTTGGAAAAATCCAAAGTAATTAAATAAAAAAAAAAAACAATTCACAAGAAAGTAGAGGGAGGTTTTGGGGTGCAAAAATATGGGGCAAACAAAGAGATGGAATTTTGGGGAATTAGCCAGTGCTGTCAACGCCTTTTCCCCCTCTTGGCTTGATGTTGGAGGGAGCATGACTTTGTCTGGTCGTGTGCCTGGCCTGGCCAGAGGTAGATGTTGTTTCCTCTGGCCTAGGCATAGGGCTAGGCACATTTGGAGGGATGGCTGATGTTGCGCCAGAGGTGGAGGGCCCTGCTGTTCCGGCAGGAAGGGAGGCCGGCTCCAACATGCGCAGGCGGACGAGCTGCTCCAGGGCATTAGCTATTCTGACATTGGCCGCAGCATTTTCCTCCAGGGCGTCCGCCACCCGTAGCAGATTGGCGTTCATCCTCATCAGAATCTCGGTGTTCTTATCCGTTTTCATTGAGATCTGAGAGAAGGGCCAGTGCCTGCGAGGGGGAAGGCCCTGGACTGTCCGCCACAGGGTACCCAGGTGGATATAAACTGCTTCCTCCCCTGCGGAGGCAGCAGATCTACTGCGACCAAAACTCAGTTCTGGAGCAGACTCGTCTTCTGTGCCTGTGTGAAAAAGATAGATAATACAAATCTTAGTACATTTGTAAATTTACTTAAACAAGTTTTTCAATCATTTTTAACTAAATTACCTGCAGCAACATGTGGAGCGGCAAAGTCTGGCATGTCTGTGTCCATGTTGGACACGCCAAACACCTCCTCTATCTGCACACACTCCTGTGTCAGCTCCTCCAATGACACAGGGGTTGGCCCACCACCTGTCCCCCCTGCATGCCTAGCCCTATCAGCCATTTTTTGTTTTAGCCGATATTTGAAGTCGCTCCATCTGTTGTTTAAAAATGCATGGTTAGATTTGTTCATCATTTTTAAAAAAATTGGAAATAGGTTACAGCATTTACGCAGGGCCGCCATCAGGGGGGGACTGCCGGTACTCTAGTACCGGAGAGAGAGGGGGCCCGGCTGACAACGGCAAGATATGCATCGGGTGGCAGGCAGGGAGAAAGGGCATCAGTGGCGCTGATCTAGGACTGGAGCCAGCTGCGGCAGCCAATCAGGAGCAGCAACTCCTGAGCAGCCAATCGGGAACGGCCGCTCCTGATTGGCTGCCGTTCCGCGAGCCAATCAGGAACAGCAGCTCCTGATCAGCCAATCAGGAGCGGCGGATGCCGTTCCACGAGCTGTGATTGGCTAGCGGCCGGCTCCATAGATCAAATGCTACAGTGGCGTGGCCAGCTCCAGTGACAGTCCATAGTTGAATGCCACAGCGATTATGCTCTTTCGTTCTCTCTGCCTGCCGCCTGGTGCACTCCTTGCAGCTGCCAGCCGTGCCCCCTCTCAGGAGAAAAGAATGAAGAAAGCAGGTATGCTGACCCTGCCATGTGTCCTCCCCTCTTGTCCAGCTAGTCTTCCCTGCACTGTACCCCCGGTACAGCCAGCCTTTCCTGCAGCCCCCCCCAGTACAGCCAGCCTTTCCTGCACCCGCCCTCAGTTCAGTCAGCCTTGCCCTGCCCCTCCCCCAGTCCAGCCAGCCTGCTAAATCCCATCAGCCTGCCTTCCCTCAGTCCAGCTAGCCTTCCCTATGCCCCCCCAGTCCAGCCAGCCTGCCTTGCCCCTCCCCCAGTCCAGCAAGTCTTCCCTGTGCCCCCCTCCTAGCCTAGCCAGCCTGTGTTACCTGCTCCAGTCCAGCCAGCCTTCCCTGCAACCACCCCCCATGTCCAGCCAGCCTTCCTGTCTTCTCTCTTCTCTGCCCCTCCTCTACTGTCCTTTGCCCCCCTATTCCAACCTGCCTTCCCTGCCCTTTGCCACCCCAGTCCACCCATCACAGCCCAGTGCCCCCCTTGTCCAGTCTTCCCTGCCCCGTCCCACCCCCTGACCCCTCCACCATGCGTAGCCTTCCCTGGTTTACCCACCATTTGAGGCAACACCCCTGATATAGCTCCACCCACATTATCCATAGCTCCGCTCAACTCTGACCTATACACAGGGGGGGGGCCTGCCTATTTTGCTGGTACCGGGCCCCAGAATTTCTGATGGCAGCCCTGCATTTACGTACCGGCGTTTGACCTCTTTGGTTGAACGGAGAAAGTCACCAACCCCATTGACAGCACTGGCTATTTCCTCTCACAGTTTCCATTTCTGGGTTGCACCCATATTTCGGGGTGCCTGTGCCAGATTATCAATGCACTTTTGCACCAAAGCCTCCATCTCCTTTCTTGTGAATTGCGGCTGCCTTTTGCATTTGGCCCTGGCCTGGGTACTAGGCCCCGCAGCCTCCTCATTCTCAGTCTCAACACCTTACAAAAAATGTTTTGGTTTTTTTTTGGGTGGTAACTTTAATTTTGGAGCTACTTACTGTGAGGTCCCGGAGTTTGGCTTTGCTGCTGTTCAGTGGACATGATTAAACCCTTGAATTCAGTTGACCCATTGTGGGCTCTTGTGACGTTTTTATAGATGCGTGTGCATTATACGGGCGCATCTATTGTGCGTCATTGATTTGAGCGGGAAAGTCCGGTCTATTTAAGGCTTTTTTGTGGCCTTGTTTCGGGGTGGGTTGTTTGTAGTGGTTGTTGTTTGAGAGATAATCAGAGTAGTGGTTGTTTGCGGAGAGTTTGGTGGATTTTTGGCGAGTTTTCTGTTTGTTTATTTTCTTTCGCATTTTTGCGTTTTTTTTCTATCCTAAATTTTTTTTTTTTTTTGTTGAGGTGTTTTTTTGAACGATTTTTTGGTCGATTCTAACTAGCAAATATTTTATTCATTTTTAATGTTAATACTTGTTTCCTTTGCTTTTATTTCGTTTTTTTTTTTTTACGTTTGGTGTTGTGGATCTCGTTTATTTTGGTGTTATCGTCTTTGTGTGGTAAGTGTATTTTGTCATACAACAGACCCTGTTATTTTTATTAATTTTTCATGTTTATTTAAGGGGTCACACTATGCAGATAGGTGTACGTAAAAATTGGATTTTTTTTTGCCAATGTTTTTTTTGCCATAATAAATGCGAAATGTATTGCGTATATCTTGCTCATCTCCTGTCTGTGGCTTAAGCATACCTGTCACGACCCTGTCTAGTTGTCACCTTTTTGCCTTGGGACTTACCCCTGTCAGCCCCCTCATGGATCTGTGTGTGTAATTTGCCTGGAGGATTTGCTCTGATTATTGCACCTGGCCTCTCCTCTGTCTGTGAGCACTGCTAGCCCTGATTGGAATCACAGGTGTGGTTCTGATTCTCAGAGCTGCAGTGATGAATACTCCCTCTGCATGTTGTGCCTTCCACCACTCAGAATGCTACTACCAGACCACCTGTCCGTATCCACCAATTGCTACCAGACCCATGGTATATATATCCTCTCCTGATAGCATTCTGGGCCTGAACATCTCGTCTTCCCGTGGTGTATGGTTCATGCTGTTTCTGCATTCAAGTGTATCCCTGAAACCTGCTACAGTAATACCTGGCATCCAGTCGTCCTGTTACAGCAATACCTGGCCTGTGCTCTGCTGCTAGTCCTACTCCTGGTTGGTCCCTGGCACTCTGTAAACCTGCATCGTGTCACCCTGCCTTGCTTACTGCTGTGGATCAACTCCTGCTCCTTTTACCTACCTACTCCCTCCCTGAACCTAAAATTCCCAAACCTACCCATTCCTTCCTGAAACCTGTTATTCCCAATTATCCTATCCAGCCTGCACCTGAGTTCCAACCTTATCACAGCATTTCCGGATCACCCTGTTTAACCCTCATCTCAGCATTACCTGATTTCCCTTCAGCCATTGTCACGTTATTCCAGTTCAGTCCACATTGTTCCAGTCCAGAGTCAAGTTCCAAGCTCATCAGTTCTATCCACGTAGCCACCCAGCTACCAGCGTCTACCCACGGCTATCCAGCCGCTCCATGTAGCCACCCAGCTACCAGCGTCTACCCACGGCTATCCAGCCGCTCCACGTAGCTACCCAGCTACCAGCGTCCACCCACGGCTATCCAGCTGCTCCACGTAGCTACCAGCGTCCACCCACGGCTATCCAGCCGCTCCACGTAGCCACCCAGCTACCAGCGTCTACCCACGGCTAACCGGCGGCTCCACGTAGCCACTCAGATACCAGCATCTACCCACGGCTTCCCAAGCCACAAGTAGCTTCCACGCTACCATCTGTCTGCAAGCCCATCTACTAGTAACCCGACCAGCTCAGTCAGCCTACCTGCCGGTCCCAGTCCGGTCAAGTTCCTTCTGGTCACATTCCAACGTCTCAAGTTTCCAGTTCCAGTCACTCATCACCAAAGGCAGTTCTCATTGCTACCCAATTCTTATAATAAAAGAGCTATTCATCTACATCATCTGTGGTTCCAGTCATGCCGGCCTCCGTTGAAACCCGATCACCACCTGAGACAGGTAACTCGCAGACACCAATTGTGACAGTACCATTTAGCGTTATTTTGTAACCTGTATTGCATATATTTTGCTCATCTCCTGTCTGTGGCTTAAGCATACCATTTAGCGTTATTTTGTAACCTGTATTGCGTATATTTTGCTCATCTCCTGTCTGTGGCTTAAGCGTACATTACAATTATCTTGTACAATCCTAGAATAACAACATCATCTGTGTAGTGCATGCATTCTTTATATTTTAGCCTTAGCCAGTCTTTTTTTTGTGTAAATTTTTACATTATTTATATGGAAAATCTAATTCGTAGGTTTACTTCAAGATGTCACTGCCTAACCCTGTAAGATTCTTCTTAATGTGTAAAAAAGATAAGTATATTTTCTCATTGTTAAATGTTGGAAAAATAACTACATTGTCTAACATTTCAGGTTGATGTTGGGCGAATTATAGTGGCGATGGTCCCCGACCACCTGAACATCCTCCTAGGCATAGGCATCGTAGGCGTGCAAGGCCCCAGATATTTAGAACATGTGTCACCCTTTTTGGAATGCCTGATGATGTGGTCTTAAGGCGTTATCGCCTACCACCCCAAATCATCCTAGACACTCTTTAATTAATAGAGAGTGATCTTGAAAGGCAAATTAACAATCCAACAGCAATGCCACCACTTACGCAGTTAATGTCGGTGTTACATTTTTGTGCTTCAGTATCCTTCCAGACCACAGTTGGCATCGTTGCTGGAATTTCCCAATCCTCCTTTACAAGGATCCTGAGGGCGGTAATGGATGCACTATTTAAGCACCTCCATCATTTTATTAATATGCCATTGGATATGGGATCCCTTAATGTGGTTAAGCAGACATTTTTAGAAATTGCAGGCTTCCCACACATCATAGGGGCTGTGGACGGCACTCACATACCACTTCAGCCTCCAGCAGCGCTGGAGGCAATATTTAGGAGCCGAAAACATTTCCATTCAATGAATGTAATGGTGGTATGTGATGCATCCCTCCATATCCTGTCCCTGAATGCCAAATTTCCAGGAAGTGCACATGATCCATTTGTCATCCGGCAATCAGGGCTTTGGCACAAATTAAACAACCTACAAGCTGGTGATGCGTGGCTTCTGGGTAAGTGGTACCCTTAATTTTTAAAACAAACACTGTTGACTTAGAAATGGTACTGAATGGGTTTTTTTTCACAGGAGACAGTGGTTACCCTTGCACGCCCTGGCTGCTCACTCCTTATTTGGTTCCTACACCAGGGCCACAAAGTCAATATAATTCCGCACTTACTGCCACCAGGCAGGTGGTGGAGCATTGCATTGGCGTTTTAAAAGGCCAATTTCGATGCCTCCACCGCTCTGGTGGGGACCTCATGTATTTGCCGGCTATGGTTTCCAAAATTGTGGTCCTGTGTTGGATATTTCACAACATCGCTATAAGGAGTGGTGTCCCAATGCAGCCAGAGGATGCCTTGTGTGAGGATGGCATCCCCGAGGTTGGTCGGAGGAGAGTGTCAGGGGGGGCCATACGTGATGAGGTAGTTACTCGTTTTTCAGGTATTTAATTTTCCTTTTTTTTTTCATTTGTTGACATTGGGAATAAGGTAAATTATGTGTGTTAACTATCCTATGTTTTGAATTTTAACCTTTTTTTTTTTTTTTCTCAAAATCCAAACAACAACCTGCTTACTTCCTGAAATTGATCGCCTGTGACAATAATGACTCACAAATGACCTTTACACCTGGACAAATGTGTTTCTTACCTGATTTTGGACAACATGTACCATCTTGTTCTTGATTTTGATTTACAACAATTTGTGTGTATATATTTTGGTTTGCTAGCTAATGTGTATTAAACAATTTAGAATTTTATTTTGTTTTTGTTTAAAATGAAAAAACCACAAAAGCCTTTCACAAATGGACAGTACCTTTGAAATTAATTTCCAAATGTTTTTTTTGGGGGGGTTGGTATTTTTGTCTTTTTAACCTAACAATTAACAACATGTTGGCATAGTTTGCCCAACATTTTTTCCTCTTTATTTTCCTATTTTGGAAGTTGCATTTATAATTTTTATGAAATTAAATAACTACATAAGGGTATTCTAGCGAAACATTACGGAGTTAATGTCAATTTACCCAATTTTTGGACTGAAAAAATATGTCTACAATTTCTGGTAAACCACTCTTTTTTTTTTATTTAAAAAAAAAATTTAGTCTGGAGCATTGTTTGCATTTTCATATGCAAATTCAAAAACCCAAAAATGAAAAAAAAACAAGCAAACACATTGATTGACCTTGTGAGCTAATGTTTGAGTCAATAAATAAGATTTTTAGAAAAAAAAATTTATTAACAAAAATGAAAAACATATTAATGGCGCAAAAAACAAACTAAATGGTCCATGGACAGAAGCAGCTGCACCAAATGGCCCCTCATGTGTAAAACATGGCCCAAAATCTGCTGATCCCGCCTCCTTGGGTCTGTTGAAAGACAAATCTGTGTTTTAATAAAATTTATTTTTAAAATACAAAAACAAAACAAACGACAGTATGATTTTCAACGAAAATTAGTTAACATACCATGCTAAATTTTGAACACAAATATAGTGGTTACATGAACTTGCCTAAATTACCAATTGGCACAAAAAAACAACATACAACAACATGAACATGAGAGCAGTGGGTCACTATTGACAATCATTTTGGCATCTGAAATAATCCTTACACAATTTGTATTTTGATTTTAGACAACAAATTTAAAAAGCACAATGAAACTTGTATTTGGCTCTGACATATGTGGATTTTTTTAAAAATATTTTGTTATGTAAAATGAAGACAATCGGCCAAATTTTATTTCACCAAAAAAAAAACTCATAAAAAAATAAATAAATTTTAATGTTAAAATTTGGGACGAAATTTGACATTAATTAGCACCCAACAAAACAAACAAAGGATGATTTAACCAAAAAAAAAATAAAAAATTTGGACTGGCCTTAGATTGTATTCAGGGATACCACAGTGTATGCATATAGGGCACCTTTTCACACATTAATTGCACAAATGAAAAATAAAATACCTGCAGCTTCAGGGCCAGGTTGGCCCAGATCCTCATCCTCCGATGAAGTGGGCCAGTGGACATCTGAATAAGGTGGGGTAATTTCCGGTGGGGATAAAGGGGAGGGAGTGGGTGCATCAGGGGAGGGTGTAGGAATGTGGATGGGTAGGACAGGGGAGGGAGGGGTTATTTGGATTTGGGGAGCAGGAGAGGGAGGGGAAATAGGGATGTCCAGGTCAGGGGAGGGTGGAGAAATTTGGGAGGAGTGGGCAGGGGAGGAGATGGTGGGAGTTGGGGAGAGGGGTCGGTCAAACCTCCGACTCCATCTCTGGATCCGTTCCTGACCTAAATGATGTATAGTTTGGAATATTAGCAAATATGTATTCCAAAAAACTATTTAAATGTAAAACAATAACCCCCCCCCCCAAAAAAAGCAACATTAACAATGTCTCATTTAGCCAAAAAAAATGCATACTGCACACATGCACACGCATTAATGCAAATTTAAATTAGCAAAGACAAAAATTAAAAACAGATTGTCAGATATATAAACATTCAAATATCCACTTACGCCGACGGATCCTAATCCGAAGATGCGCAAGCAGGTGTGGGGGCTGGCGGCGTAAATCTGACCACTGGCGCTCCAATTGGCTGATGGTCCTCTGAAACCCCATTGACCGCAGCCTGCGCCGCACCTCCGCGTACGCCCGTCGCTTGAGCATGTTGGTGACAGGGGGCGACCTGTCCGTTATACGGCGATCTAATATGTCAGTGAGCACCAGCAGCTCACACCGTGTAAAAGCACTGGCTCTCATGATGGCAATGGTTTTTTTTTTAAGACAAATCAGTTTTATTACAGAGACCCCTAAATTTTGATTGGCTAATGTACTTTCATAAATCACATGAACAATTCTATTGGTTAATGTGTGAGTCATGTGAACAACCCATAAAAATATATTATGATTTAGGATTGGCTTGCTGCATTTTGATGCGTTAGCAACAATCCGGAAAAACTAAAAAAAACATTTTCTATATAATAAACCTAAATAAAACTAAAAAAAAATCGCACAACCAGCGTTTGGCTTTAAAATAAACAACAAGTTTGCCGTTAAAAGCGGACGGAAACTATGGACCAAAATGAACACAAAACAAACAATAAAGTTTATTGACATTCAAAAAAGAAACAAGATTGAAAACATTCAACCAACAATTAAGTAAATTAAGGTAATGATTGGCACCAATCGATTCACGGATGTTTGCCGAACGAGAAACAAGGCAATGGACAAATGACAGGCCTACTTCCGGTAGTACTTGTGCGAGTGAACACTTCAACAAAAAATTAGTAGTGCGCTCGCTATTTCGGACACTCGTTAGCTAGAGGAGGGGTAGGGGAAATATGAGGCGGAAGACTCGCTACGAGCGACCACACGTGCGAGCGCTTGGTTTGACATTTGGACGGTCGTACCTACTGCGGGCAAACGGCTGATTACGTCCGGCTCTGACACAGTCAGCAAACCTGCAATGAGGACACCGCTGGCACCCCTGCACTGCCGACACAGCCAGCAAAGTGCACTAAAGACACCGCTGGCATCCCTGCACTGCTAACACAGCCAGCAAACTTGCACTAAAGACACCGCTGGCACCCCCCCCCACTGCCGACATCACCGGTACCCTTCACTGAGGACACTGCCAGTACCGCAGCACTGCCATTCCATGTACTGAGGACACCATCAGCGACCCCGCTCTGCTGACACTGCTGTCACAGTAAGTGCACTATTGGTGTATCCAACCCACATTGTATAACACTGCATCCGTGTTGGAAATTAGAAAATGAACTGCCACATGTTAGTGCCGCCCACTGTGTCACTGAGCTTAGTCAGCCAGCTAGCTTGATGCAACCTTTTGGCCTTAACTAGATCAAGCAAATAATATTGTGAGGTGGTCCAAATTGATTGGAAATGACTGGAAATAAATGTTATTGAGGGTAATTATACTGTAGGAACAAGAACAGGCCCATTTTATGTGATTTTAGCTGTTGTTGTGATTTTTTAAGAAAAAATCCAGATCCAAAACCAAAACATGAAAACTAAACACGGAGGTGAGGTTTTGGCAAAACCAATCCAGATCCAAAACCAGGGTAGATCCAGATCCAAAACCAAAACACGGGGATCGGCGCACATCTCTAGTTTTTAGAGGTAGAAGGGGTATATTTCATATTAATGTGTAGGCTGTATTACAGCCTTATGATAGTTTTTGATACTGACTGTCATAATTACATAATCCTAATGGTTTTCTTTTTCTCTTTTAAATTACAAATCCACATCTTGGAAACCGGACGATGGAGTTCTGAACGGACCAGACAGCGTGGTGGGAACAGAGTCTGGAATATAACGTTCAGGCCACACAGCGGCCGGTAAGTACATTATTATTTATCTAATCTTTTGGGTTTTTAGAAGAGATGAGCGGGTCCGGTTCCCTGAGAACCGGACCCACCCGAATTTAGGGGATCCGAGGCGATCCAGCTCGGATCTACCTGCCTGCCCCGGATCCCTGACCCGAGACAAAACCTTGCGACCCCTCTGTCGAGACGCAAGGTTTTGTTTTCAGCGGGCTTAACGCTGATTGGCTGAGAGAACCATCTGTCGCGGCTCTCAGCCAATCAGCGTTAAGCCCATTGAAAACACTACAAAGAAAGAAAAAAAGATGGCGCCCGCCATCCCCCACCACCTGACACCACCGGCACCCCCCACTGCTGACACCGCCAGCACCCCCACTGGCACCACCGCTGTCGACACTCCTGACACTGCTGCCCAACGTACTGAGGACACCGTCAGCAACCCTCACACTGCCGACACTCCCACAGTGAGGACACCACAAGCACCCCTGCACTGCCGACACAATCAGCAAACCTGCACGGAGGGCACCGCTGGCACCCCCACTCTGCCGACACCGCCGGCACCCTGCATTGAGAACACCCCTGCATTGCCGACACGGTCAACCTGCACCGAGGACACCGCTGGTACCCCTGCACTGCCGACACAGCCAGCAAACCTGCACTAAGACACCTCTGGCACCCCCGTACTGCCGACACAGCCAGCAAACCTGCACTAAGACACCGCTGGCACCCCCGCTCTACCGACACCGCCGGTACCCTTCACTGAGAACACTGCCAGCACTGCCATTCCATGTACTGAGGATACCGCCAGCAACCACCACACTGCCGACACAGTCAGCAAACCAGCAATGAGGACACTGCTGGCACCCACGCACTGCCGACACCGCAAGCACCCTGCATTGAGAACACCCCTGCACTGCCGACACAGTCAGCAAACCTGCACTGAGGACACTGCTGGTACCCCTGCACTACCGACACAGCCAGCAAACCTGCACTAAGACACCGCTGGCACCCCCGCTCTGCCGACACCGCCGGTACCCTTCACTGAGAACACTGCCAGCACTGCCATTCCATGTACTGAATTTACCGCAAGCAACCACCGCACTGCCGACACAGTCAGCAAACTGCACTAAAGACACCGCTGGCACCCCTGCACTACCGACACAGTCAGCAAACTGCACTAAAGACACCGCTGGCACCCCCGCACTGCCGACACAGGCAGCAAACCTGCACTAAGACACCGCTGGCATACCTGCACTGCTGACACAGCCAGCAAACCTGCACTAAGACACCGCTGGCATCCCCGCACTGCCGACACAGTCATCAAACTTGCACTAAAGACACCGCTGGCACCCCCACACTGCCGATATCACCGGTACCCTTCATTGAGGACACTACCAGTACCGCAGCACTGCCATTCCATGTACTGAGGACACCGTCAGCAACCCCACTCTGCCGACACTGCTGTCACATTAAGTGCACTATTGGTGTATCCAACCCACACTGTATAACACCTCATCCGTGTTGGAAATTAGAAACTGAACTGCCACATGTTAGTGCCGCCCACTGTGTTACTTAGCTTAGCCAGCTAGCTTGATGCAACCTTTTGGCCTTAACTAGATTAAGCAAATAATATTGTGAAGTGGTCCAAATTGATTGGAAATGACTGGAAATAAATGTTATTGAGGTTAATTATACTGTAGGAACAAAAACTGGCCCATTTTATGTGATTATAGCTGTTTTTATGATTTTTTAAGGAAAAATCCAGATATAAAAACCAAAACACGAAAACAAAACACAGAGGTGAGGTTTTGGCAAAACCAATCCAGATCCAAAACCAGGGTAGATCCAAAACCAAAACCAAAACACGGGGGTCGGCGCACATCTTTACTTTTTAGGGGTGGAAGGGGTATATTTCATATTAATGTGTAGGCTGTATTACAGCCTTATGATAGTTTTTATACTGACTATCATGATTACATAATCCTAATATTTTTCTTTTTCTCTTTTAATTTACAAATCCACATCTTGGAAACCGGACGATGGAGTTCTGAACGGACCGAAAAGCGTGGTGGGAACAGCGTCTGGAATATAGCTATCAGGCCGCACAGCGGCCGGTAAGTACATTATTATTTATCTAATCTTTTGGGTTTTTGGAGGCAGAAGGGGTGTATTTCGGATCAATGTGTAGGCTGTATTATAGCCTTATGATTGTTTTGATACTGACTGTCATGATTACATAATCCTAATGTTTTTCTTTTTCTCTTTGAAATTACAAATCCACATCTTGGGAACCGGACGACGGAGTTCTGGACGGACTGGACAGCGTGGTGGGAACAGAGACTGGAACACAGCGTTCAGGCCGCACAGCGGCTGGTAAGTACATTATTATTTATCTAATCTTTTGGTGTTTTGATGTTTAGAGGTGGAAATAAGGTATATTTACTCAAATACTTTAAACAACTAAATTCAAAACGGATAAAAACATCACCACTAAAGAATGGACATTATTATTATTTTCCTTTATTTATACGGTGCCACAAAGGTTCCACAGTGCCTTCCATAGTACATAAATGAGCACACAAGAATAACAGTTATTAGCAGTACAAAACCATGCATGACAAGGACATAGGGCCTGATTCAAACCCGCTCACTATCTGCGTACGCTCGCTGAATGTGTATACAAATTTGTCAAAGTGACACCACGGGAACCGAACAAGGCATAAGCACACCTACCATGTCTTAGCGAGTGGCCACTTTGTCTGAGCGTACGCCCAATCGCACAGGCAGAGCCGCCCAACAGCACACGTCATCTCCAGTAAGTATATTAAAACATTGGTACATCAAGCACCATCGGATGCTAACGCAGCGCTTGCGGTTGATTTACCCTACCACAAGCATTGCCTGTTAATTATGTACGCCTCGAAAACGGCGTTGAAACACTCAGGCACGCCTGCGCTCGCATCTCCAACCCCTGTTATTAGTGTCCTGCTCCTGTTACCACCCACAAACGGCCTCTCCTGTCACTCATTACCCTGGGCTGTCTTTGCTGGGCGAGCAAGAGGGATTGCAGTATGTAGTTCGCACACACGCAGAACGAAGCGTGTTCATGTGAGTACGCAGAACATCGGGCCGCTTACGAACACACAGCGCGAGCGAGCGGCTCTGAATCAGGCCCATAGTGTATAAACATTGCTGCATAACACAAGTAGCCTGGCGTCAGCAACCAAGTGTTACGTTACCATTGGGGAGTTAAGAGTAAACAATAGTATAAGTAGGAGGAGGAAAAGCATGTGAGAGACGAGGGCCCTGCTCACGAGAACTTACATTCTAAAGGGGAGGGGCAGACAGACAGGGGTGACACAGACGGGGTAAATAGTGAGGAAGGAGCATGGAGAAGTGGGCAGGGGTATAGCGAGGGTGGTTCCAGTGGAGCATGAGCTCAGGGCGCCAAAATGGACCACCATTCGGGTTTCCGGAACTCATGGGGCGCTGCACAGTATGACGGACGCCTGTTAGTTTTATTATCTCATTTGTTTGCTCTATATCCTAAATAAGTTACGGATCTGAGATCCGTTTCTACATTTCATGCTCCCTCAAGCTGCCCAGATTGCCTCCCCTCCAGCCCTCCCTCCTCTGTGATCATCTTCTGTCACCTCCCCTTTCCTGTCAGATTGATTACATTCACTTCTCACCTCTTTAATTCCCTCCCCTCTCTACCATGAGATCGGCTCTTTGCCCCTGTCCACTCCTTTATGTTTGGCTTCTGTCACCACCCCTCTCTGATCAACTCTTTGTCCCTCCCCCCTCCTTTCTTATTGGCTTCTGTCACCACCCCTCTCTGATCAACTCTTTGTCCCTCCCCCCTCCTTTCTTATTGGCTTCTGTCACCACCCCTCTCTGATCAACTCTTTGTCCCTCCCCTCTCCTTTCTTATTGGCTTCTGTCACCACCCCTCTCTGATCAACTCTTTGTCCCTCCCCTCTCCTTACTTATTGGCTTCTGTCACCACCAGTGGCGGCCCCAGAGGTGGGGCTGCAGCGCAGTCCAAAATTCAAACAGGGGAGCCACACCAACTGCCTTTTCAAACGCTGCCTAACATCATGCCCGGGACTCACTGGCAGTTCGTGTAGCTCCCCTATTTGAATCTTGGACTGTGCTGCATCCTCACCTCTAGCTGCCACTGGTCACCACCCCTTTCCTCTCCTTTTCTTATTGGCAGGTATGAGTTAAAAAAAAAGTCACTGCTTTGTTTTTTAAAGTAATGAAGTATCCTAGGCATGACCACAAAGTGGTATTTGAAAGGTCTTTTTAAAAATACTGTATTAGGAGACATGAAATAATGGTGGTAGACAGAACATGATTAATAGTACTCACAATAATATAGGTGCAATCAGTGGCGTTCCTCCCCACATTGTCACCTGGTGCAGGGAGGGATGCTGCACCAGGTGACAAGGTGACAAGGGGACATGGCCTCATGGAAAGGAGGCGTGACCTCTTGGGAAGGGGCGTGGCCTCACAGCCCAAACCCCATCCCGTGCTTTTTACCAGTGGTCCAGGTGCAGGAAGTGCGGACTGCCCTGTCCTGTGTGCAGTGCCAGCTCCCTCACAGTGTCAGGAGCCGAGTGCTGCACTTACTACTAAATTGCAGCACCTGGCTCATATTCACTGAGGGGGAGTCTGCACCTTGGTGTAACCCCTCGGTGGGTGACACCCGGGTGCGGCCCGCACCCCCTTGTGATGCAGCTGGGTGCAATGTATATTTGCAAAGTAGGAGCATAGCTGAGAAGCAGGGCTGGCCCTAGCCCAAATTTTTTGGTAAGCGAGTATATTTTTTGGCGCCCCCCTATGCAGTGCCCCTTTTACAGTGCCCCCGGTAGTGGTCCCCCCTGTGCAGTGCCCCTTGTGCCCCCAGTAGTAAGCCCTTTATACAGTGCCTCCAGTAGTAGTCCCCCCTATGCAGTGCCCCCAGTAGTGGTACCCCTTATGCAGTGCCCCTGATATAGTGCCCCCAGTAGTGGTCCCCCTTGTGCAGTGCCCCTTGTGCCCCCAGTAGTAAGCCCCTTATATAGTGCTCCCAGTAGTAGTCCCCCTATGCAGTGCCCGCAGTAGTGATACCCCCTATGCAGTGCCCCTTATATAGTGCCCCCAGTAGTGGTTCCCCCTATGCAGTGCCCCCAGTAGTAAGCCCCTTATATAATGCCCCCAGTAGTACTCCCCCCTATGCAGTGCCCCAGTAGTAGTCATCCCCTTTGTAGTAGTCCCGCCCTTGTTGTGCCCCCAGTGGAGGTTCCCCCCCTATGCAGTGCCCCAGTAGTAACCCCCCCCCAGTAGACACACATGCAATAATAATGAAACCACGCACCTGAATCCCCGCTTCAGCCGCCGCCATCCCCTCCTCAGTCCGGGCCGGGCCGCTCTGCATTTTGGGAGAGACGTCATGACGTCTCTCCCATTACCCACTGCGGGAGCCGGAAAGCTCCAGTCCGGCTCCGGCAGTGGGCGCAGTAGCCAATGAGAGTCTGACTGACTCTCATTGGCTGCTAATCAAAACAAACACACAGCTGCCGGCGCCGGCGGCTGTGTGTTTGTCACTGTGTAGTGCTGACCGAACTCCGTCCGGTCAGCGCTACACGCGCGGTGCAGCTGTGTCACAGAGGCACAGTCTGCCCGCAGCTCGCATGGTCGCAGCCGAGCTGAGGCGCCCTCCAATATGTGGTGCCCTACTCAGCTGTGTACCATGCGTAATGGGAGAACCGGCCCTGCTGAGAAGTTAACTTCCCATAGGTGTTCCCACTCCAGTGAAAGCTGTTTGGGGCCGTAATTGCAGTCATAATGCCCAGTGTGATACTGCCACTGTTTGCTGTTTTATCTTTATTTCAGTATTCCCCCGCAGGCTGGTCATACCCCATTGGCACAGTTCAGTACAGGGAGGGGAGGGGAGGGGGCGCTATGACATGCACTTTCTCCGGGCACTATGGTTCCACGCTACTCCTCTGGTAGTGGGTTAGATATATGCTGTGAAATTGTGTGGTTACTAAGTTGACTTTATGTTATGTCAAAATTAAGGTAATCGTTCTTACTCTATGACCAAAAAATATATTTTATTTATATTTTATTTGCATGAGAGATGTACTAATAAAGCTGTTATAATTTTATTTTGTCTGGTACATTTTAGCATCTAAATACATCCAGCTAAAAATGCAGATATTATGGGGCTGTGCAGCCATCCTAATAGTGAATACTTTAGTCCCAGCTGCTGGGTGCTATGCCATGCTCTTGTGAGTGGGTGCTGCTTACATGCTACACACACCCACAAAGGGGTGCAGCCGGGCCCAACATAATGTGGCCACACCCCCTCCAGGGGAGGACCCCAGGATGTTGCTGTACCTGGGCACAGGATTTCTCTTGGCAGCCCTGGAGGTGGCAGAGACAGGAGGTAATGGGGCTTAGTGGTGGGGTAGCTAGGCCATAGAGGGAGGGAGGTGGATGAGAGTGGAGGAACAGAAAAGGTGGGGGACAGAAGCAGAGGGTTGGAATGCAGACTGATGAGAGAAGAAAGCGGGAACAGCAAATGGGGGGAGACTAGAGGGGGGAGATAGAATTGGAAAAAAGTAGGTAAAGCAGAGGATTATGTAGACACTGAATAAGGGTGGTGGTTGAAGTAAAGGTGTTCATGCTGTAGATAATGGAAAACTTGGGATTTAACTGTAGTGGAGGCTGTATGATAAATGTGGATAAATGTAGTTAAATGTTAAAAAAAATACAGGTAAAAGAGCAGGGCTGCTAATGTACTGTATGAGCACAGATAGAAAAGAAACTATAAGGAGAAGTATGTGGGTAGTAGGTGCAGGATTTAGTTACTAAGATAAAGTAGATAGATGTGACACACTGGAAAAAGACAATACAAACAGGATTTTCAGTAGTATGCTGTAAACAATTAGACTGTGCAGAGACAAGTGCAATCAGTAACATCAGTAAGGAGTTTGTGACGTACTTGCAATGTCCATACCAGGATTGCAGTAATGGTGGGTACACACCTGACAGATATATCTGCAAATGATGGTCGTTTATACACACTGAACGGCCATCATCCGCTTCTGCTTTTGGGGGACGTGTCCGGCCACTCTCCCTGCGGCTGCCAATGTGTGTGTACGGGCAGTCTGCAGACCACTCGTACACACTTGCAGATGGACAGATATGTGCAGCACAGCCAATGCTAAATGTCTGTGAACAACGCAGTTCACAGACATATTGTGTGTACACACTGGCGTACGGGCAGCAGATATATTGGCCGATCAATTGATTGGCCAATATATCTATCAGTGTTTACCCAGCTTAAGGAGTGTCCTGGCTATACATACAGAAGCTGTTAGTGTTGGTGAATTAGCTAGTATGTTGTCTGTCCTTCAGGAAGTGTTATGGCTTTAAGGATGTTCTCCTTCAGTTTTCCTCCAGCTTAACTCCAGCGTAACATTTCAAAATAATGTACTGTAATGCTTCATTTTGGCTTATGATTTGTAAAACCTTGTACAGATTGGATGTGGGGGTCATACGACTATTGAACTCACGGTTTTTAGGTGCATACACACTTAACAAACCATTGAGTAATAGGGATACATTCAAATTACCGGCATATGGGATGCCGGCCATTGACATACCGACGCTGGAATACCATCGGCCATAAAAATGCTAATGCTGCTATCTCGACCAAGAGCAGGATACCGGCGCCAGCATTTAGAATGCAGGAGTCCCCCAACATTTGGAATACGGTAGGTATGTTATTTGAACCAGGCACGGATGGGTTTGGATTCGACAATCACCAGGAAGGGTTAGGCTATGGTGAGGTTAGTTTGGGGATTTTACAACACTGCGGGGAGTTTAGGCTTACATACCCCTTAGGGAGAGGTTAGGCACTAGTGTTGGGCATGAGTAATGGAGGGCTAAGGGGTGGGGAGTAGGGGAGTTTTTTCTAAACTTGTCACCCCTGTCGGGATCGTCAGTGTTATGCTTCCAGCCAGAGGATTCATAATGTGTAGTGTTCGACCTTCAAACTGGGTAGATATTACATGTATCCACTCATTTGTGTTCTGTTTGACCATCAGACTCTGCAGCAAGAGTATAGGAGATGGCGGACTGTCCGTAAAAACAGCATGATGCACGACTGCTTAACTATGATATATTTAAACTAAAACCTTGTGTTGCACAGATGACACAATATGTATTTAAAACACTTAAGCTGGCCACACACTAGACCAATTTACATCCAACCAGCCAACTAGTTGATTGGTTGGAAGGAAAATCTGGTAAGGTATGAAAGCAAATGACAATCAGCAATTTGCTCCCAAACGCCGGAAAATGGACAAAAACTGTTGTTTGAACAAATTGTTTAGATCAAACATTTAACAAACTTGTCTGACGACCATTTTCATCTGTTTTCTGGCATTTAGGAGCAAATTGCTGATCATCATTTACTCCCATACGTTACCAGATTTTCATTCCAACCAATCAACTAGTTGGATGGTTGGATGAAAGTTGAACCAGTGTGTGGCCAGCTTTAGGGGCATATCCAATTAGCCGCGAGAGAATTGACAGGCAAAAGTCCCGCGACGCGGGGTTTAGCTATTCAATTAAATAGCTATTTCCCCGCGTCATTAGACCGGGACTCCCGCGCGAGAACACACTGATTCTGCGAAATCAGTGTGTATTACCCTCTCGCGCGAGGCCGAATAGGGCGGCCTCATGCTGATTTTACCTTGCAACTACATGAGGTGCGAGGTAAAGTCAAACAGTGGGGACTCGCGCTCGGGGTCTCAGGGACACCCGCGCGTGGAATCCCCGCTAATTGAATCCCGTCCAGTGCGACAATTAGATATGCCCCATAGATTATGACATTTCACTCATATGATTGATTACCCCTGCTATGGAATATGACATATTTGGTCCAGTGTTTACCCTGCATTACAGCCTAATGATAGTTTTGAGACTGTGGGTCCTATTCATCATAACTAAAACAGCGATGGAGGTAATTAGGTTTAGAACTCGCATGGAGCTAGTAGTAGTAGTCCTTTCCCCCCCCCGCAGTGCCCCTAGTAGTAATCCACCCCCCCCACAGCAGTGCCCCTAGTAGTAATCCACCCCCCCACAGCAGTGCCCCTAGTAGTAGTCCCCCCCCCCAGTGCCCTTAGTAGTAGTCCGTTCCCCCCCCCAGCAGTGCCCTTAGTAGTAGTCCGTTCCCCCCCCCCCCCAGCAGTGCCCTTAGGAGTAGTCGTCCCCACTCCACACACACACACACACACAGGACAAAAAAAAAATCTCCACTTACCTTAATCCCCGCTCCGGCATCTGCTCCTCCGTCCGGCGTCCTCCCGGGCCGGCCCGCTGTGCATGATAGGAGAGACGTCATCATCTCTCCCATCAGCCACAGTGGGAGCTGGAAGTGGGCCGCAGCGCAGCAGCCGATGAGAGTCTGTGTGACTCTCATCGGCTGCTAAAACAAACACACAGCTGCCGGAGCCGATGTGTGTTTGTGCTGTGTAGTGTGGATGGCACTTATGTGCCATCCATACTACCGCCCTGTCCCAAGCTGATGCAGCAGCACTGACTATGCTGCTGCATTTAGTAGTGTGGGGACCCTCTGTGTGTGGGGGCCCAGGGACGACCGCCCCTGTCGCCCCCCCTTAATCCGGCCCTGTACCTGCCCGCTGCAGCCGCCTCCGGCTCCGTCTGCTGTTCTGACACTGTGTGTTTTTTCTAAACTTTGCTGTGTTCTGCCTGGAGAACACGTGTCAGAACAGCCACCGGAAGGGGAGAAGTGACCAGGGAGTGCTTTAGGGAGCGGAGGAGGACCTGCCCACGCTGACACAGGTAAGTGTCACCTGCTATTCGCCACCTCACAGTGGCAGATAGTAGCTCCATTAAATTCCGAAAATTATCAAATTCCAAAAATACATAATTTTCGGAATTTGATGAATAGCATAATTTCCATATCCCCATACTAATGTATGGAAATTAACACAGGCAGACTTAACCAGGAGATATCAGTGATATCTCCTGTGTTAAGTATCTTCAAGAATACTAAAGTAAAGGTAATTAAGGAAAATGTCCTTAAAAACGTTATTTTAGTGTTGATGAATAGGTCCCTGTGTGTAATTATTAAGTAAATGTTCTTGTTTATATTTTTGTCTTTTAGCCCACAAATCAACATTTTGGAACCTGGATGATGGAATTCATACCAGACCGGACAGCGTGGTGGAAAACATATGTTAATCTTTTTATATTGGCTCCTGGATGATTGACTTCTCGATGGACCATAAATTCATAATCTTACAAATAAAGTTAAGGATAATGGGGGTCATTCAGACCCACTCGCGAGCGGCAGTACGCTCGCAAGTGGGTCGATGTTCCCCACTGCGCATGCGCACGACGGAGGGAGCTCCGTCGTGCGCATGCGCGAGACCCGGTGAGCGACGGG
Source organism: Taudactylus pleione (assembly GCA_031769625.1). Lineage (NCBI taxonomy): Eukaryota > Metazoa > Chordata > Amphibia > Anura > Myobatrachidae > Taudactylus > Taudactylus pleione. Next base: position 7,684,779 of record JAUIMM010000300.1, read on the forward strand.
CTTTCCATCGCTCGGGGTCTCGCACCAAAGGGGGCGTGCTGTCGATGTTGATTGACAGCACGCCCCCTTTGGTGGGCGTGCCGGGGGCATGCCTGCCAGACGGAGGCGTTCCCATGGGAACGCCTACCGTCTGAAGCCAGCCCCACTGACATCACTAGTGATGTCAGTGGGAGTGATTTTGGCTCTGATAGAGCCAAAATCACTCCAGGGCTTGTGGCTGGGAAACCCGACCGCAGGGTTTCCCTCGCAAGTCCGATGGTCGCGATGGTCAAGACCATCGCGACCATCTTTTTGCACGCTCGTATATGCTGTGGGTGGTGACCCACAGCTATACGAGCGTCCAGGAGGACGCTCCATTTTAATGGAGGAGGGCCCTGATTCAGAGCGAGCGCTCTGGTCAGATCGTCCGGCTCTGAATCAGGGCCAATATGCGATCTTCACTTAACTTGAGAACATGTTATAATGAGTCTATATGAAATTCCTTGCTTTGTCTTTTCTTTGTCTTCTTAAGCTATGGACATGGACTTTGTGCTATTTGTTATTTTATATTTCGATTTATTATTTTGAAAATTTTAATAATGCATTTTGTTGTTGGACATCAATTCCCCTATTGTTATTTTAATGTCAATTATTAGAATAACAGTATTGCATAGAGATATTATATAAATATATAATAAAGATAATATTTAGACACATTTTTTTTAAATAAAAAATTACAATTACTTTTCAATCAAATTTAAATGTTAAAGATTATTACACAGCTTGTCTTTCTTCTTCTAGTTATGGTTAACTTTAATGCGCATGTTTGACCCATGGAATAGGTTATTATGCAGGAGTCTGATCTTAAAAAGTGGTAAAGTTTTTATGGGCCCATGTATCATTGAATATTTGAGGTAAAATACCCTAAAACACCTGTATTATGTATCCCACGAAGGTATTAAGGAAGGATTCCAGCAGGTATCACCGATACCTGATGTGTTCCTTCCAGTCCCACCAGAATCCGCATCCCCCATAGGTTTCTATGGCGGGATACGATGTTTCCGAATGTACCAATATCCGGAATGCGCTGCATATCGGATATCTCCCCCCACAGCTAATCCCATCTGAAGGTGCCATTAGCCGCTGTAGCCTATTGTCTATTACCGGATGATTAGCCAGAGAGGGTTCTCTCGGATCCATCCCCAGGCTATGGCCGCCGCGTATGTGCAGTCAGCGGGACTGCGCATGCGAAGCAGACCCAGGCACTGGCCGCCAGCTCTCCGGAGACATCGCAGAGATGGGCTCCTCTCAGGGCCCGTGTCCAGGTACTGACCTGCCATGATCGCATTGCAAATGCAATTATTAATAAATGGGGGCCCTTATGTGATAAGAGGGGGGGTAGGCTTGTATCCAAACTGAAATGACAGATTCACCATTATTTTTTTTTGATTGAGGCTAACTTTCTTTTAATGTGAATACATTAAAAGTATCAGTGTTTGTTAGGCCTGAGTAGTAGTTAATTCCATGTTTTAACTCAGGGCCTGAATCAGAGCCGGACGCTCTGACAGAGCGCTCGCTCTGAATCAGGGCCGGCCCTCTGGTTTTGCAGAACGGCCTCCTGGCCGCTCTCATAGCTGTGGATGACCACCCACAGCTATGTCGAGCGGCCATGATGATGGTCGCGATGGTCAAGACCATCGGGCTTGCGACGAGACCCTTGTGGTAGGGTCTCGTTGCCGCAAGCCCAAGAGTGCTTTCGGCTCAAACAGAGCCGAAAGCACTCCCACTGACATCACTTGTCCCACACTGACATCACGTGTGGGGCCGGCCCCACTTGTGATGTCAGTGGGGCCGGCCCCACACGGTAGGCGTTCCCGTGGGAACGCCTCCGTCTGGGCAGCCACGCCCCGGCCCGCCCACCAAAGGGGGTGTGCTGTCACTCAACATCAACAGCACGCCCCCTTTGGTACGAGACCCTGAGTGATGGTTTGCCCGTCGCTATCCGGGTCTCGCGCATGCGCACGACAGAGCCGGCTCTGACATGCGCACTGGGCCACCATCGACCCGCTTGCGAGCGCATAGCGCTCGCGAGCGGGTCTGAATCAGGCCCTCAATTCCAATACCACAAAGTATAGATGTTACTTACACTACATGAATGGTTTAGAAATTTGAAAGTGCCATTTATTAATTTAAAATATGATACAATTAATACAGTATTTCAATTTACGTAAATTATTATGGTGGTGGGTTATATAGGTTTCTGGTCCAAAGAACATAGCAGAATCCTATCTATACGGTGTATTTTCCTCATTATATAAATCTGTGGATATAGAAAGAAGAGGTATAACACAATGGGCGGAATTCAATTGTTTTCACGGCCTGCATCTCCCGTCTAAAGTGACAGGAGATCGCGGGCCGCTATGCAATTGTTCTAGATTTTCGTGCTGATCGGGCCCAAAGTGGTCGGGTTTAGCCGCGTAAAGCAGCTAAACCCGACCAAAGCGCTGGGCGCGATCGCGAAAAGTGATGTTTGGGCGCCCAAACGTCACTTTTCGCACATTTCACCTCTCATCCCCCAGAGGCTGCGAGCTGAAATGTAGCGCTGGCAGCTGATCGTGCCCGACAGGAGCAAGAATAGTATAGCTCCGTAGGGCGCGATGGGGGCAGGAATCAATTGAATTCCGCCCAATTACTTTAAAAAATGTTTAGGTAAAATAATGGACTATTGAATCCATTAAGGAAAAAGTTTGACAGGAACACATGGACAAAACAAGCTATTGCTATACAGTGGTAGGGAAAATACAATACACTACATGTCCATTTACAAAACAATTTGGAATACAGCATTTTAGTCACTCTTGTACTGCATAATGAGAGTTAGGGTTAGGATGTTTATTTGTCAGATTTGATTTTACAGTTGAATTTTAAACCATATATTATGGAGTGAAATGTTATGTAAAAATATACTAAATAATACTGTAGAACTTACAGCTATATGTAGGAATATTGTTTAACTATATGCTTCTAACACACTGACAAAGTTGCTTTGTTGTACACTATTAAACTATTAATAACCCCTATATGTCTATAGTAACCCTATATGAGACATAAACAGTAGTTAAGGACTATATAGTCTATTTAATTATTTAAAAAAACTAAGTATATACCAAAATACACATAAAATGAAAAAAATGGATATTTGTTTAGACAAAACACTGATGTCTCTAAGGGGTTATAAAAGAACAATCACTGTCATCTTGAATATTTTGACTGTAGACACTCAGCCATCTCAAAACATAACCTATGCTGAACAATTATAAACACTCACCTACCAAGTCCATAAATTACAATTCAGAATTTAAACATAATGGGCCAGATGTACTAAGCTCTGAAAAGTGATAAATTGGCGAGTAATAAACCACCAGCCAATCAGCTGCTAACTGTCATTGTTCCAACACTGAGCGAATACCAGATTATCACACTCCACTTTATCAATTTTCAGAGCTTAGTACATCCCCCCCAATATTACATGTACGGTTGTCAAAACATAGGCCTTCAAATATATGTAAACATTAAATATTAAAATGATGCACTTATCCGCTTAACAAGACCCGTGTCCATGTTACTCACCCGGATAATAAAGTCTGGCAGTCAGCAGGTGATTGTTGTTACAATTTGAAAATAGAAGCAGGACTTAATCATAGATTATAAACTATTCATTGATTTTACTTGGGTGTAGTGCAAAGGGTAGGCAAACAGATTTAATGTGATATGTGGAGTATAAAGGTCAGTGTAATAAAGTGTGTAAAAAAATAATTTAAAACAATAGTAAATATCTTCAATTGTTACAGAGTAAACAAAGTTCTGTATCCATTCTTGATAGTCTGTATGGCCATTCAGTTATGTTTTCTACGTCAATATAATTTGAGCACCATTGTAAAATAGTATAAATTGGACACGAGTTAGGCTAAAGGAAGTTTGCGGTTGAGGTATAGTGAATAAATTATGGTACAGATTTCAGTTATGATTAATACAAACATAACAATAACATTATACCAGATGCCTGATCTTATATATTTAGAAATGATTATTATTATAAATGTATTCTTATATACGTTTCAAATGAGGTGCAGTCAGGAAGCCGACGGTCAAAATGCAGACCGCCGGCTTCCCAACTGTGAAATCCCGGCAGGGTACTGATGACAGGCGTCGAAATCCCGACGCCTGGCATTATACCTACGCCGGGAGCCCGACGCCCGGCATACCGAACGAAGGTAAGCCAGGCGGCGGGCACGGACAGCCGTGGGGGGGGAAGGGTTAGGTTAGGGGCTCCCGGGGGGGGGACTTAGAGTTAAAATTATATTGGAAATATAAGATGTGTACAGTATCTATCCATAAAGATTTCATATATATATATATATATACATACATACATACATACACACACACGTGTATATATATATATATATATATATATATAAGTAAGCTTCTCAACTCCACATGGATGTATCCATCCATCCAGCCATAATTCCAGAACTTTTTTTTGTATTTTAAAAGTATTAACTTTGCATTTTTAATATACACATAAAACTAGTTGAATGTAAACATTTTTTGGAACATTTGCAGAAAAAAAAACTTGGACCAAATTTAGACTGAAAAAATTTACGGTTAGTTAGTCTAATTGAAGGTGGAAAGCAATGCCCCTGAGATAGTCCATTAAATCAACAATTCCCAGTTGGGACACACATCTCTGGATTGCATCTTCATGATTTTTAATTTTACGCTTAGCGGGTATTCTTAGAACGTTAGCAGTAACTTTTTATATAAGGGAGACTGTTACATGTTGTTCCTAATGAAAACATTCAATGACCCTGTACACACCCAATTTTTTCTGGCCCAGTATGGTATTCCATCTTTTGTGCCATCCCTCTAACTTGTTCTGGGTTCTGGGAATTCCGCCAAGGAGAACAGACCAAATACTTGGTGGAAATAGTGTGTAAGAATAGAGATGGGCGTAGCCGCCATTACCGGGGGGGACGGCAGCACCTAGAGCTGGGCGGGGGCAGTGGACGGGGTGGTAGACAGATATGTCTAGTGCTAGTCGTTTAGTGGGGTGAGGATTAACGTGAAAAAGGGGTGCAGTGTAGATGAAGGTCTGCATGGGCAGGTTAGATGGTGGTGGATATAATGAAGGGAAAGCAGGCAAGGTCATTCTGGGACCTATAGTGCCATGATTAAAAATAGAGAGGGCAGTAGCCGATATTACCAGGGGGATGAATGTCTGCATGGGCAGTTGGATGGTGGTGGAGTTAATGATAGATGGAAGCGAAGGCATCAAGAATGTGAGCTACCTACATACATACATACATACATACATATTATTAGCGGACATAGATCTCTATTTTATCTATTAACTGTCCGTCTATTTTTTTTATGTGTCTATCAAATTAATTTCGATATTTTAATGTGTCTATCAAATTATACGTCGATCTTTTTTCTCTCTATGTTTTGTTGGGTCGATCTTTCATCTGTTTGTGTCTTATAATGATGAACGGGTTCGTGTCGATTTTTTGTTCATCGATCTTTTTTCTGTCTATTTTTTTGTGTTGTTGAGTTGTCGATCTTTCTTCTGTCTACGTTGTATATTGCCGATAATATATTTGTCGATTTTTTATTATTCTATAATGTAACTGTCGATCAAATCAATGTTTATCTCTCTCTTTGTCGATTATTTGTATTGTCTATTACATGTGTTGTCGGTAATATATATGTATCTGTTGATATTTCTGTCATTGATCCAATAACAGTCGTTTAGTTTGTCTATATATTAGTGTATTCTATGCATAAATTGTCGATCCAGTGTTACTGTCGATCTGTTGATAGTATATTTACCGTTGTCGATCTATGTATTGTAGACGTTATTATTGTAGATAAATAGACCGGATACCGTATAAGAAGCCTTAATGGGACATGTGAAACCGTAAGGTTTTTTGTCTATGGAATATTTATATATATTTATAAACTTTTTCCATAACTGTTTCCATAGTAACCTTAACAAGTGACTGCAATCCTAGAGGGTTAAATAAAAATGTTTTCCCCACACTATGAACAGATGCCAAGCGCATCTATTCACCCGCTGCTCTGCTTAACCACCCCCCACCCCTATGGTACACTGCACCCTGCAGGTGGGATGGCGGGACATTCCTTGAAAAGCGGGACTGTCTTGGATGGACATATAGTGAACAGAGATAAGTCTTGGACAGAGATAAAGTACCAGCCAATCAGCTTCTATCTGTCATTTGGCAGTTAGTTGAAACTTTATCTCCACTCACTTTATCTCCACCCAAGGCTTAGCAAATTGACCCCATAGAAAGAAACACATGAGACACAGACAGACACAGATAGTACCCACACACAGACACAGAACAGAGACTGAGAATATCATCCAGTATGCAGAAATATGGCTCTATCAGTAAAGTACCTGTTTGCGGCATACTACAACTCTACCACCACTACTACATACCTGCCACCTTGAGTCATACAAGTGGCGACCATTTTTCTGGAGCCAAAATGCTCAGAGACCTAAGTAAATAACTCAGTCACTATGACTCCAGTATTGGAGACAAATTTGATTGTGACATTTGATCACCAAAGTTATTTTTTAAGTTTCATTTAAGCACCCAAGATTTTGTGATATGTTTTAAATATATTTCGACGTTTCATTTACAATTAAATATCTGAATACATCAGTTCTCTGCTAGCAGCTTATGTGCCCTACTCTAAAACAAAGGTGTTGTTTAAATAAACAATAATAGAGCTATGATTCTCCCTAGTAACCAGAGAGTCAGCCAGCTGTTACAGGCATGTACATACACAGTAACCAGAACACTGGTAAGGGATGGTGGACATACTGTTCAAACTATTCTAGCAGACACTGTAGCTCATGTATTCTTAGGGTTCCATTCAAGAACCTCCAGTGCCTTATTAAGGGTTCCATACACCCTAGTCTAATATTATCAGTTATATATATATATTAGGGGTGTGCACCAGCCACTTTTCGTGTTTTGGTTTTGGATCTGGATCTTTCTCCGTGTTTTGGATCTGGATTGGTTTTGCCAAAACCACCCTTCCGTGTTTTGGGTTCTGGGTTTTGTGTTTTGGATCTGTATTTTTTTTTTTTAAAAAGCGTAAAAACAGCTAAAATCACAGAATATGTGGGTTTTTCTGCTCCTATGCTATTATTAACCTCAATAACCTTAATTTCCACTCATTTCCAGTCTATTCTGAACACCTCATACCTCACAATAGTGTTTTTATGTCCAAAAGGTTGCACCAAGGTAGCTGGATGACTATGCTAAGTGACACGAATGACACTGCAGTGGCAGACAGGATGGCAGTTTGAAAAACTAGGCCCCAAACAGTACATAATGCAAAGAAAAAAAAGAGGTGCAAGATGGAATTGTCCTTGAGCCCTCCCACCCACCCTTATGTTGTATAAACAGGACATGCACACTTTAGCAAACCAATCATTTCAGTGGTTCGTTTGGGCCCCCACAAAACAAGCTGGCAATTAATCTGTCCCTGCACAAACTGGCTCTACAGAGGCAAGATGTCGTTCTCATCCTCCTCATCCACCGATTCCTCACCCTCTTCAGTGTTGTGTACATCCTCATCCTCACAGAGTATTAATTCGTCCCCGCTGGAATCCACCACCACAGGTCCCTCTGTACGTTCTGGAGGCTGGTCTCAATGGAAGAGTTGATAATTCATTTTTATGAAAATCATCTTCTCCCCATTTTGTCGAAGCAACCTCCTACGCCTTTCGCTGACAAGGTTCCCGGCCACACTAAACACTCTTTCGGAGTACACACTGGAGGGGGGGCAACTCAGGTAAAATAGAGCCAGTTTGTACAGGGGCCTCCAAATTGCCTCTTTTTCCTGCCAGTACAGGTACGGACTGTCTGACATGCCTACTTGGATGCTGTCACCGATGTAATCCTTTAACAGACAGACGCACGCTTGTCGCTGTTGCTTTGAGGATGCAGGTGCGGCTACTGCGCATACATTTCACATACAAACACAGAAAAAAAGAAGATTATTTTATTTTGGTTGGAGCGCACTTTGGGGGTTACACCACCCTTTAACAGACAGACGCACGCTTGTCGCTGCTGCTTTGAGGATGCAGGTGCGGCTACAGCCCACACAATTCACAAAGACAGAAAAAAAAAGAATTTTTTATTTTTTTTGGAGTGCACTTTGGGGGTTACAGCACCCTTTAACGGACAAGCCAGCCGGCCCTTTACTTATGACACAGCCGCACGCTTGGCGCTGCTCCTTTGTTGATGGACGTGCAGCCACAGTGCACACAATTCACAAACACAGAAAAATAATTCCTCCACCATTCTGTCAGTGGTGACAGTATCAAATGCAGTGACAGTAGACATGTCAGAAATTGTTGGCACGTCCTTCAGTCCGGACCAGATGTCCAAACCGGCCCTTGACTTATGACACAGGCGCACGCTTGTGTTGATGCACGTGCGGCTACTGCGCATACATTTCGCACACAAACACAGAAAAAAAAGAATTGTTTATTTTTTGTGGAGTGCACTTTGGGGGTTACACCACCCTTTAACAGACTTATGGGACACAGGCGCACGCTTGTCGCTGCTCCTTTGTTGATGCACGTGCAGCCACAGTGCACACAATTCACAAACACAGAAAATATTTTTTTATTTTGTTTGGAGTGCACTTTGGGGGTTACAGCACCCTTTAACGGTCAAGCCAGCCGGCCCTTCACTTATGACACAGGTGCACGCTTGGCGCTACTTTGTTGATGCACATGCGGCTACTGCGCACACAATTCACAAACACAGAAAAAAAAAATTTATTTGCACTTGGGGGGAGCACCCATGATGGACAGAGCACCCCCTGGACAACACTACAGCACCCCTTTAGGACTGGGACACTGCACAGGACTTTGGAGTGGACACAGCCCCTATGGAAAACAGCAGCACAGCACAACACAGCCAGCCCCTATGGACTTTGGAGGAGTGGACACAGCCCCTATGGACAACAACAGCACAGCGCAGCTAAGCACAACACTACACTGCACTACACTACACTACACAGCCCAGCCAGCCCTAACTCCCACCCTCCCTCTTCATTGTTCACAGCCGAGTGAGAAAATGGCACCGACGTGGGTACCTTATATAGAATCCAAAACTCGCGAGACCCGGAAGGCGGGATGATGACGTTTTGCCTCGATTTCAGATCCGAGTCAGGCGGGAAAAGTCGAGCCTGACTCGGAACGGCCTCGGATCGGGGGGGCTCGGAGTGGTTCGGATCTCAGAAATCCGAACTCGCTCACCCCTAATATATATATATATATATATATATATATATATAGTGCATACATATTCTTCAGCACTTTACAGAGTGCTGCAGGATACTTCCCCAGTGAAGTTTATAATCTATATTCCCAACCACATGCTCCATGCTCACACACATACACTCTAGGGTAAATTTTGTCAGAAGCCAATTAACCTACTAGTATATTTTGGAGTGTGGGAGGAAACCAGAGTACCCAGATGAACCCCACGCAAGCACAGGGAGAATATACAAACTCCACACTTGTATCACCCCATTAGCATACTGTACTTGTCAACTTTCTGGCTACCTCCTCCGCCAAGTTGGCACTACAGGGAGTGTGACAGCGGCATAAGTGAGAGATGCCCCCCCAAAAAGAATTTTTTTTTTATGGTTAATAGTGCCAAAAAGGGGTTTTCTGTGCAAGTGAGCAAAGAGAAACAAAAAGAAAAACTCTTTGTGTGGACCACTTTTATGGATGTAAAAATATGATAACACTTTTATTAGTGTCTACTGTAACCCCCTATTACTGCTGATGATGATTATCAATAAAGGGTTAACTCATGTGGTACACTGTAATGGCTGCAGAGGAGGAGGTTTCCATGGACTCAGAACAGAGACTTGGAGGAGCGCACTCCATGGAAGGTTCTGAAGCCGCAAGAGACAGTGACACTTGGAGGTAAATATACTAAAGGTCGATTAGTAAATTTACCCAGCCAATCAGTGGATGCTGCCATGAATACCGCCTGCTGATTGGCTGAGAGTGTCCAACTCTTAACCAACTATTTACCAATCAGCGCTTCCCCTGCGTAGTGCAGTGTCCCACATGGGAACGGTCATATCGGGGCTATTGCTGTACTTAGTGTACATTATGTCCGTTCTGGGTTCAGATCACTGCGTTTTTTTGTTTTACCAAGACCCTGGATCACTACATGGACAAAGGGACTGAGCAGATCCAAGTAGGTAAGTATGAAGTGTGAGCGTGTTTAAATGAAAGGTTAAAGCAGGGCCGCAACTAGGGAGGGGCTAGAGGTGCACGTGCACCGGGTGGGGATTGCGGGGGGGGGGTGAAAAATCTGACTCAGCCATCCGGTCCTTACTGGACCTCTAGTGTCTGTCGCCTCCTTGGAGGCGGCCATTTTTGGGTGGCTGTTTTCAGCAGACTCCATGCGGACTAGCCGTCCGCATGGACTCTGCTGAAAATGGCCATCCAAAAATGGCCACCGCCAAGGAAGAGACAGATGCTAGAGGTCCTACTGGACCTCTAGTGTCTGTTAGCAGAGCGCAATGCACACAGCGTTCCCGGAAGTGCCGGGAACGCTGGCGCTGCCGGGAGAAGATACTGAAAGCTGCATCTTCTCCCGTGAAATCCCCTGGCACTGAGCATAAACCCCCTGGAAACAAGCATAAACCCCACTGGCAACGAGCATGTAACCCCTGGCAACAAGCATGCCACCCCTGGTAACGAGCATAAATCCCCTGGCAACGAGCATGAAAACCCCTGGCAACGAGCATGAAAACCCCATGGCAACGAGCATAAAACCCCATGGCAATGAGCATGTAACCCCATGGCAACGAGCATGTAACCCCATGGCAACGAGCATGTAACCCCATGGCAACAAGCATGTAACCCCTGGCAACGAGCATGGCACCCCTGGCAACAAGCATAAATCCCCTGACAACGAGCATGAATCCCCCATGGCAACGAGCATGAAACCCAATGGCAACGAGCATGTAACCCCTGGCAACGAGCAGGTAATTTTAAAGTAATTAGAAGCCTTACTGTGGGATATAAAATGGTGTCGGGCAAATATGTAAGTGGCACTTTGGTAATAGGCATTACAGTGTGTGGCATAATGTGTAATGGGCATTATGGTGTGTGGAATAATGTAAGTCACTATACCAGGGACGTCTGAGTAGTGCACTGCCTTATGGAGGAGCAAGGACAAAATCCAGGTACAGGAAGGGAGGGGGTGCAAAATTGCTGCCTTGCACCGGGTGACGGCTATCCTAGTTTCGGCCCTGGTTAAAGGTTAACAAAGGGTGTGTGTCCTGTCGTTTTTTTTTATATTTTCTTTATAGTAGGACTATAGGTGTCAGCAGGCCCTTAATGTCCAGGCTCTCTAAGTTGTGGACTTGCTGGGACCTGTAGTTCCACTGTAAAGAACAATATTAACTCTATCTTTTACACATTAACTCCGTATCTACCACCTTTCAGCCCAGGGTTAGTAGATCCTCTGGAGGGGGACCCCAATTTATTTTTGGGGTCTTGACTTTCTGAGGATTTCCAGCCGTGGGCTGACTTGTTTGGGGCTGGTTAATGTGATTGCAGGAAAGCCCCATGCTGTGTCTATCTCTGCTGTGGCATTACCACCCTGGCTGGTTAATGGAAAATAAGGGGAACCCTACACGGGTTTGCACAGATTTTCCATGACCAGAACAGGCTGAAAGGTCCTTTTCAATTTAGAGGGGTCCCCACACCGTTTTTTTACACTTTTTTTTTATTATTTAATAGTTTTATAGCCTAACAAGCCTGTACAGATCATAGTGATCTGTGCAGTGCTTCTTCTTTGGACGGGTTTACCATCATGTCTGACCTTTTATTTGCTATCGATATGAACTGAAAGTTCAAAACTGACATGTACATCTGCAAAATCAGACTGACATCTATGTCAGGTGTCAATTGAAATTGAAGCCCAGCAGATGATAAGAAATGCGGAAATCCTGTCAATGTGTGTTGATTTAGAACCATTTTAAAATCTGCCTAGGACTGGTCTTTAGTAAATTTAGCCCTGTGATTGAAAAATTACAGTTAGAAGCTAATTGGTTGGTACCTTATCTCTCTCCACTTTATCTCTCTCCAAAGAGAGAGAGAGAGAAAGAGAGAGAGACAGAGGGGACAATTCAATTGTTTTTTTTCACCGCGCTAATTAATGGTTGCCCAATGTAGCAATTCAATTGTTTTTAGGCGCCCATTAATGATTGCATTTGTCGCGTCTCAATTAGACCGGGTTTAGCAGTGTAAAACGGCTAAACCAGTGGTGTAAGTTCATCCAGACGCCTGGAGGCAAGTTAGAATTTGGTGCCATCTGCCACAGCCGCTGACACTGTAACGTAGCATTTTGCATGCAGATACACCGGCAGTCGCACACAGAACATAACCATGCCGCATATCATTTTAATCAGCAGAAGCTGCTTGTGTATCCTATTCACATTGCTGTGCAAATAAGACGCATTTGAAGGGAAACAAAAAGATGCTCGGTGCTACCGAGTCACTCTGCACTCACACGTTATGTGTCACACGGAGGATAGATGTATGTGCACACATCCGTATGCAATTAGTGACCTGTATGGTGCAATTAGCATTAGGCTCCTTATGGAGGCGTAAGCCACCTGATGTGGAGTGGGGAGCCCTCCTGATACCCCTGATGGAGGGAAAAACCACCTGATGTTTGGACTGAGGACTGAGTTTAAGTCAATATACTGTAAGACTGCCACAGTGGTGGGACTACAAATCACAAAATGTCTAGTCTACTGCCGACTGCTTCACATGCCGGGAAGTTATTCCACCAAAGATCAGCCCCCCCCCCCAGACTCAGTTGCTGGTGCCCCGCCTCCCATGCCCTCTTACCCACAGCTCTGTTTGATACATCCTTGTTGACATCCAGCTCCTGGAAGAAGATATGCAGCTACGCTTATCCTCGGGCCCGCCACTCAGGAGTCTGCAGCTAGGGCTGCCAACAGGGAGGAGCACTGGGACTGCTGCACGGGTCCACGGCTAGGGCTGTCCCTAGGGAGGAGTGGGACAGGGAGTTGTTGGTGAGGGGATACGCCGGGACTGCTGCATGGGTCCGAGCGGCTAGGGCTGCAGCCAGGGAGGAGTGAGACTGAGTTGTGGATGAGGGGGGCGCCGGACCAGTCACACTGACATAAGAAGCGGCTGAGGAGCAGGACCACCAATGAGTAGGGACAGGCCATAAATAGACGGAGGCAGCAGCTGATGGTCTGACACGGAGCTCTGTGCCACGTATTGGGTGGCCGAGACGGTACACTCTGGGGGCATAGTTACAGACCTAAGTGGGGTGAATATATTTTGGGCAATGGAGGAGGTGCCCCTTCAGTGCTGGAGCCCAGGGTTGTCTTAACAGCAGTGTCGGCCCTGGGCAAAGCAATGCACATTCACAGGAAAAAATGTAAATGGTCAATAAAATTAAACCCTCCTGCATGCCCATCAGACCTCCCACACATGCAGAGAGTCTCTGTCTGACTGGTCTGAAGCTGGCAGATGAAGTGAAACTGGGACTGAGGTGAGTACTCATCACCGTGGGGGGGGGATGGGTTGGGGGAGGTTAGATCAGATTACTGTGCACCGGCTTCCGGCTTATAAAAATATCACATATTTACCAACTGCCGGCAGCTGCAGGGGGCGGGTTTACGGGCCCCTACAAGCTTCGGGCCCTTGGGCAACTGCCCAACAAGCCCAATGGAAGAGATGGTCCTGCTGGAGCCCAGCGGCAGGCGTACCCATTGTCTCCCATAGTTTTGCCCCTGGGCTAAACCTGTCTAAAGTCCTGATTTCACTTGCCCAAGGAGCAGTTTGGGCACCCAAACCGCTGACTTACTGCACACTTCTGCTCGCCACCTCAGCAGGGTGCAAGCAGAAATGTGTGCTCCTGCGGCTATTGACGCCGTAACGGAACAACAATTAAATTGCTCCATCAGGCGTCCATTAGTAGTAGTCATGGGAGCTAACAATTGAATTCCCCCAAGAAAGAGAGACAATGGGGTCTATTCATGAAGTAAAGAAAAGCCCTGTTTAACTAAAAACAGGGTTTTTCAGTGCTTCGTTCTATTCAGGAAGCGGGTTACTGTGGAGAAATTGATAATTTCTCTAACAGCAACAATGCTACATGGGGAGAGTATGTACATAGTACATAGTATGGGGAGAGCGATTCATAGAAGACCAGAAAGCCCAGCTTTCTATTCCGCTGCTGTGTACAGATTCGCCATCTCAGGATGGCGTAATCTGTACTTCAAAACGAAAAGAGCAGGGAAGATGACTACTTCCCTGCTCTCTGCCCATCATCGGCACTTGCACCAGCTCCTTTCCTAGCTATTGCAACAGTTATGTTCTGACCTCTCATGAGCTCTGACGCTGGCGCTAGCAAACACAGGACCTGCTTTCCAACTCCAGGCAGTAACTCTGAGGGCTGCTGCTGAACACAGGATCGCTGGAGCCCTTGTTTTCGCATCGCTTTGAAGGGAAGGTTGAGTATAGATGAATTACTACTTAGCGCACAGATATGTATACATACCATCGAACTGATGCGTAATATATAGTGAAAAGTAACAAAAATTTACATGAATAGACAAGAGAGAGAGAGTGAGACCATATTGCTGACTGGAAGATGTTACATATGCAGTAGAGACTTCTTCATGATATTTAAAAAAGAGGGGTTGGCCGGGTCCATGAATTCTTCAAGTGCACCCACGTAATATTGGCTATCAGTGAGTAATTACCTACTACAGTTTTATTGCCAAACATGCACAGTTATTTTAGTTTTGGTCTGAGTGAGTGTGAAGAGTGAATGTGAATTGGTGTTAACTGTAATTACTTATACCATAGTCTGATACAGATGCCATTTCAAAGTGGTTTTTTTTTCTTTTAAATATGCATATGAGTGTACAATCCTATTTGTTAACCCTAAGGGTAAAACTTTATGTACTGTACTGTACTTCTGTTGCAATAACAAATGAAAACATTCCAATAGGAGTATCTGTGTACATATCATCAAGGACTTAATCTAAAAATGTTAAATAAAGAATTTGTCTTTGTCATTGTGTTTAACATTGGAGCTTTGCGTTGTAATTGGAGATCACTCTCTCCACGTGTTGAATAGCCCAGAGATATAAACATAACTTGTATTTCCAAATTCCTAAACTACGTGGCTAATTGTTATATTGCATTATAATTGGGGTTGTATATGCAACAATGTTTCTATGACTTTAATAAATATTAACAGCAACCTGAAGTGAGAAATGAAATTCTCGTAATAAGTGTAATTTGTGTCACTTTATTGGGTGAGGTTGGGAACACAGGGCCTGATTCAGCAAGGATCACTGATGTGATTGCGGCAGCAAGCGCATACGCAGTTCTGCTACGAAAGTATGCTAATGACTGCGATCGCAATGCCGCCGCAGCACAACATAAAGACGCCCACTTCCCTTTACTCACATCCGTAATACCTTGCAAGTCTGGGTAAACATCGGTACCATCAAGTACCATCGGAGGCTCACGCACAATTAAGGCAGGTCAGACCTCACTCACAAACTCTAAACTCCCTGTCGGTATCTAAAGCTCAGGCTGCGTATGCCGTCGCAGGGGCTTAATTATACACACCCCTGTAAGGGCGTTGAAACGCACTGGCACGCCTTCATTTCTCTGACCACCCCTCCCCCGTCACCCCCCCAAACGGTACTTCAAGTCAATCACTCTGCGATGGATCTGCGTAGTCACTAGGATTGCAGTCCTGACTGCAGTGGCGGTTCGCGCACACTCATTACGAAGTATACGTATGCACAGAAGGCAACAATCGAGCAGGTGCCTGCGTTTTCGCACTTGCGATCCTTGCTGAATCAGGCCCACTGTCCACTACACCTACACATTAGGTCATGGGGGTTTTCCCGAGCCAACCGCTACTGGACTATCCTCTACACATCAAGGGTTGAAGCAGAAAGTTGCACTACAAGAAGAAATTGACCTCACTTGTGTGACCTCTCATAAACACCCCTACAACACTATATAAGAGAACAAGGCAACAAAGTACAACCAATTTTGTGGGAGTCATAAAGTGGGAGACGAACAATAAAAGTTACAAAAAAGCACATACCATCCGTGAGACCCCAAAATATTAAATGTCAATCACTGTAGGATTAGTAATAGCTATAAACATACTGTAATGCATATCTGTGTCCTCCATAGACACCACAAGTGCCCACGGGCACCACAGTAGCCAATCATGCAAAATAAAAGAATCTGTGATACATGATTTGGTTGAAGAGCCTGGGCCTCTGTCTTGTGTTTGCCGTCCAGGCCAAAAGTTGCCAGCCCTCCCCTGTTCACTGTATATGACATAATCCATAGAGGTGATTCTCTGTGCATTTCTTCCAGGAAAAACACTTGATACGTTAATAAATCAGCATAGATCTAGAAACACACAGTTATAGGAATACCTAAGGGGTGTCTGTGCTAGCATAGCAGCTATCTTCCTATAAAAGCAGACCATGTGTAAAACTATGAGGGATGGAAGCAGAGTCCCTGCCTGTGATCGGCTTCACCAGACACTTTTATAAGTAATAGCCACCATGCAGGAATATTAGTGGTGACCCAATAGTGCTCTCAGGCCCCATAGGTTGTTTGGAAGATACCATAAGCCAGTCCAGATCTGGCCCAGACTAATCTTCTCCACCATCCATCACCTATATTATACCACTGATGCCATAAAGTAAAACAAAACGTGCACATTTCTCTATATTCTTTGACACATAGGAATTAGAAGGTGATATATCAAACAGTGAAAAGAGTGGAGAAGGGGACCAGTGGAGAAGTTCCTCATAGCTACCAATCAGCTTGTATCTATCAGTTTATAGAATGTACTTGATAAATGTTACCTCAAATCTCATTGGTTGCTATGGGGCAACTTCTCCTCTGGTCCACATCTCCACGCTTTTCACTGCTTGATACATCCACCCCTGAGTATGTTATAGGCACAAATAATTGCAATGCACAGACCTTATCTGTGTCCTTGCCAAGGTCAATTAAACCAACAAATACGACAGGGAGATAAACTTAAGTGAAGGTGAAATTTCCCTTTATAAACCAGAGGGAAAGCTAACAGGCCTATTTTAAACCAGACAAAAATAAAGTGAAAAAGCAGAAAATAATCTTTACAATCATCCTTTAATAACAAGGCTCCAACACTAGATTCTTGCGGGGGCAGTGTCACAAGAGTTTTACCGGAGAGGAGGGCTGTGGTCAGCAACCTCTGCGCACCGTGCAGCCGCGACCCCCCTAGACTTGTTCTCGGCGGTGTCATCTTCTCGATGATATTCAGAGAGAAGGTGCATGTACTGTAGGGAGCAAAGACTGGCACAGAGTCTATACTAGCTCTTGTGCAACTCCTTCTTTCCCGACATATAACCAAGAAGATGGCACCTCTGGACGCAGGTATAGGGGTGCCTCTGCATGGGCGCAGAAGCCTATCAGTCCTGGGTGCAGGGTATGTGGCATACAGGCAGGCTGAGGCACAGAAAGACTTAAACAACAAACCTAGGGCCTGATTCAGCAAAGATCGCTATTCTGCTTATAAGTACGCAACGCAGTTGCTAATATCAGCAGGGACATGTAAATGTGTGCATTCGCATTGAGATCGCAGCCAGACATTATGACGCCCACTTCCCCTTACTCACATTCGTATACTTGATCAACATAGCGAAACAATCGGTAACATCGAGTAACATCGGACCCATACGCACAGTTAAGACAGGTCAGCCTCACTCAGGAATTGCTTATTTCAGCGCACGCTATGAGGCCTCAGGCTACGTATGGTATTGCAGTGGCTAATTTATGCACGCACCTGCAACGCCGTTGAACGCACTGGCACGCCTGCGTTCATCTGACCACCCCCGTCACCACCCACCAACGGCACTTCCTGTCAATCACTCTGCCATGGGTCTGCGTATCCACTGCGATCGATTTACCGATCGCAGTGGCTAGTTCGCGCACTGCGATGCATAAGCATGCGCAGTACGCAATAATTGGACGATTGCATGCGTATAAGCAACTGCATTCCTTGCTGAAACAGACCCCTAGTGTAATACAGAATCCATAATCCGATATACTTATGGGCAGGTTGAGGCCCAAATGGTCAGAGCACAAAGCAGCTAGACTGGAACACGGACGTTCAGCAAGAAATACTCAGAACACGGCACAGGAGTTTAAAACCTATCAAGGTATGACAGGAAAAAGGGCAAATATTTTACCCCTTGGGGAAGCAGAATTATTGTGGCCAGTCATGTTACTATTCAGGTGAGGTGTGGCAAAAAGTAATTGACTGCATATGCTAAGGTGGTAAAATAAATATATGGGTACAAAAGATTATTGCATGCACATAACTAAGCACTTGTGCTTACTGGACAGTTTAACGATCTCAATGACCTCATAGGCAAACACAGGGGGGGTTTCCAGCTGCCTGGAAACCCCCCTCCCCATCCACACCATGACCACAATAGAAATAGTAATATAATAGATTGTTACTAGTGCTGCATGTTCTTCTCAGTATCACAAATGAAATAATTAGCACTACCCGTGGATCTTTTAACATGTATCAACAAGTAATAAAGAACCTGTGCACCAACTAGGAGATCTGGAAAACATGCACTGTTAGGAATGCACTGCTATAGAGCCCAATATGTACATATGTGTCCAGGGCAGTGTTAGGTTCTTCTGCTCCTCCAGGCTCCCGGACAGGGCCTGATTCAGAGCCGGACGCTCTGAACGAGCCCCCGCTCTGAATCAGGGCGTTTTTTTGGGGGGGTTTTGGAGCGTCCTCCTGGACGCTCGCATAGCTGTGGGTTACCACCCAGAGCTTATGTGAGCGTCCATGATTATGGTCGCGATGGTCAAGACCATCGGGCTTGCGACGAGACCCTGCGGTAGGGTCTCGGTGACCGCAAGCCCTGGAGTGATTTTGGCTCTATCAGAGCCAAAATCACTCCCACTGACATCACTAGTGATGTCAGTGGGGCCGGACCCAGACGGTAGGCGTTCCCACGGGAACGCCTCTGTCTGGCAGCCACGCCCCCAGTGGGCGTGCTGTCACTCAACATCGACAGCACGCCCCCTTTGGTGCGAGACCCGGAGCGACAGCTTGGCTGTCGCTATCTGGGTCTTGCGCATGCGCACGACAGAGCTCCCTCCTTCATGCGCATGCGCACTAGGGCACCATCGACCCACTTGCGAGCGCTCAGCTCTCGCGAGCGGGTCTGAATCAGGCCCTAACTCCAATACTTTCGAATAGTGCCCACATCTAATATAAAAACATTCAGCTAAGGCAGGATGGCCCTACTGCTGCATTTTATGGCTTACTGTGATCACTGGTCCTCTATATGCTGGAATTATGACACACAATACACTTTGTTGTATGATGAATATTAAAGCTGGTTAAGTGCTAATTCTGCCCTCTTCATGGACTGGTCACACTCGCTCTAAAATCAAGCATTTGGAAACCCCCCTCTAGAAATCCTGCATTTGCCACTGGACCTTATCACCAGTATTCAAGGGCCTAACATACCGAAATAGCATATGGCACCTTACCTCTGATAAAAGTACAATATAGTAGAGAAAAGTGTCAGAACAAAAAGAAAAGTTATTAATAATTCTTATGCACCTGTGTATTAATACTGTTGGAATTGTGGCAATTTAATTGAGGCCTGTGAGGATTTAGTCATGGCTGTGACAAGCTAATGTACCGGCGAGTTCTACATTTATATTTTAGCGTTCTGTCTGCCATTACCGTATTTGATTACTTGTGGGATTTAAATGATGGACAGTCTGCATTTATTTGCCACCGTCAGTTAAGAGATTCATTATATGCAATCTGCTGTCACAATATTGGATACATTACTGGTGGGATTAAAATTGAATTAAAACGTCCAGCATCTATAAAGTGACAATCTATCTCGGAAGTATTTAATATCACCTTTCATCATGCCCGGCATTTAAAGAGAAATTTTGTAAAAAGATTTCAACTGGTACTACTTTGCTGGATGTTGTATTTGACCTTAATGGGTTTAAACTCCAAAGTAGCCTGCATTGTTCCATCCTATATAACCTCTGGACTTGCAGTATTTGCTTTATGCGAGATGTACTATTTTATTGTAACATTATAGATACTTTTTAATTGTTTTTGTTTGTTTTTTTATTTTACACATAAGCCATTTATAAATCAATTTTATGATTGGGCATCTGTAGAGTATTATCTAAAACAGGGTAGTGTCAGAATATTATTATTAATATTATCCTTTATTTATATATATGGCGCCACAAGAGCTCTGCAGAGCCCTACATAGTACTTAAACAGAAATATTATGAACAATAATGTTAAATAATAATAATATACAATAAAAAGTGACTTATACCACTTCAGACCAAAATCCTGAGTACGCCCGGGTTTTTGAACACGGTTTCAAGCCGTGCTAAAGCTGCTCACACCCCTTTCACACCACACCGGCCAAGTGTGTGAGTCATTAGAAGTGGACATCATCTGAGATCCATTTACTGTTAGCAGGTTAGCTCCTTTCACATTCAGTAGTGGACGGAATTGCAAAGCTGCATGTAAGCAGCTTTGTAATTCCGTCCTTGCAAAAATGTAAATACAGCAAGAGGTGTCTGATACGGCCTGTTGCATTTGCGATCCTAGCACTGCGACGACAGGCTGACATTACCATCGCAGCCATAAGTAGCAATGGTGGACAGCGCCGGGCAGCTGAATAAGCCTCAGCTTACGCAGGCTGGCTGGCATGCAAGGCCAGGAAACTGCATCCATGGACACCATCCTTGATCTTGCCACTCCCGGAACACGGGACCTACACACACACCCCCCCCCCCCCCGTTTCTGGGAACGCCAGCTGTTACCGCCCCTTAAATGCTTCTGCCTGTCAATCAGGCAGAGGCATAGCAGGGGCTGTGTGCAAACACACATGACCCATTCTGCACATGAGTAGAACGGGTCCTGCGCATATGCGCAGATTCCCAATAATCGCTGATTTAGCCCCCCCGGAACGGTTTCTGGGATAAACCCTGGTGGTCGAGATCCCGGGACACACAGCCTGGGTCGACCCTTTCACACCGACACACAACCGGGTTGCCACGGCAGTACCCCAGGTCCATGAAGAGGGGAGTACAAAACATTGCAGAACATGGACAAGGTTTATAAACATTGCTGCTGCAGCAGTCCCAAGACCCAAATAAACAATGGGACGGCCGATACCAAAGGCTTGGTGCTGTTTTTGTCAGTGGGGAGGAGACGATGGTGTAAGTGAGTGAAGAAAAAGCACATGAGGGAAGAGGTCCCTGCTCGTAACAGCTTACAGCAGGGGTGGGGAACCTTTTTTCTTCCGAGGGCCATTTGGATTTTTCAGAAAATCATTCAGGGGTCATACAAAATTATACCCCTTTCAGACAGGGAAAAGAACCCGGTAATTTTCCGGCTCTAGCCGGGTCGACCCGGGGTTTTTTTTCTGTCTGAAAGTGGTATTATTAACTTAAAAATTTGCCTCCTATATTTGGTTAAAAAATGTATTAACTTACCCTTAATGCGATGGTTGGAACTGCTTCTCTTTGGTATGTTGCCAGGCAGAGTCTGCAGGGGCAGTCCCTATGGATATGTGACAGGCAGAGTGATAAGGCAGCCCTGGGGTCCTCTCAGTCCTAACCAGCCTGATGACAGCACTGACTGTACACACCCCCTGCTGTGCCACCACTGCCTGCTTGCCCGCGCTGTTAGGGTGAGACCCTGCACGCCCCTGCAGTAACCAGGTCAATGGCAGCCAGAAGCCAGCCCTGATTCCCTCCTCACTCCCCGTGCGCTGCCTGCCTGTCGCCACTGATGGGGAGAGAGCCCTGCATGGCACTCAATGACAGCCCTGACACCCTGATCCCCCCCCTGTGCTACCTGCCACTGCTGATAAGGAGAGAGCCCCTGCACTAATCCACCCGATGACAGCCTTGACACCCCCCACCGCTGCACTGATAGCCAATGACAGCCCTGACACACACCCTCCCCCCCGCTGCACTACCTCCCGCCGCTGATAGCCAATGACAGCCCTGACACACATCCTCCCCCCGCTGTGCTACCTGCCACCGCTGATAGCGCAGCAGGGGGGGAAGGGGTGTGTCAGGGCTGTCATCGGCTACAAGCCGCCGATGACAATACTGACATCCCCTCTCCCCCGCTGCGCTACCTGCCGCTGACAGCTGCTACACTACGCTGATTCTGCAGCTGCCGCTGACAGCCGGCCGGGCTGGATGATTTCACCATGCGGGCCGTATATGGTCCGCGGGCCGGAGGTTCCCCACCCCTGGCTTACAGTCTAAAGAGAGATTAGAGTCTTTGGGGCTTATTTATCATTTGCAGCATACAGTATTCCCCAAAAACAACAGCTTTTGGGGGATACTCGCAAATGTTTCGTATCCCCCAGATGTATTAAGGAGGGATCTTACAGAACCCTCCCCAACAATGGCTGCCGCGCATGTGTGGTCTGTAGTCTGCGCATGAGATGGAGTTCCGGCACAGGAGTGAATATGCAGGGCCGGCTCCAGGGGTCAGAGCACCCTGTGCCGGCCCATCATATGGCGCCCTCTCATTGCACGCGGCAAAGCCGCGCGCAGCCGAATTTGGGGCATGGCCTAATTACTATAGGCCACGGTCCCCTATGTGACGTTATTTGGAGGCGTGCCCGCATGGCACGCCTCCAAATAACGTCAGGCTGGGGGTAAAGCCCAGCAATCCGTCACTGGCTGGGCTTCCCCCAGCCCTCTTCCATCAGTGAATGGATGCCGCGCGCATGCGCGCGTCATCCATTCACACTCCGGGTTTCCGGCACTGCCGCACAGCTGCGGCAGTGGGGGTCCCCAACCTCCCAATTAGACCACCCGCGGGCCACTTTGGCCCGCGGATGGAGCAGCGGGACAGTACTGTCCCGCTGAAATCGGGATGCTGGGGAAGTGTGCCACTCTCTAGGGGTGGCGCTCTTGTGCGACCGCACTGGTCGAACACCCCTAGAGCCGGCCCTGTGAATATGCAGCTGATGTGGTATCTGCACCTTGAGCACATCACAGGTATAAGGTTCCTTTTGGAGCCCCTGTCCCTGTGTATGCTATTTGATACATCCCAGCGCTATCATCACATTGTGCAGTGCGATCATGGGCGCTAATATCGCACCCATGTCGCATTGCAAAAGCGATCGTTGAAAAATGGGCCCCTTTGTGAGGTTTTTCTTTTGCTATATTTGGGGTCTGGCAGTGTCTATAGAATAATGGTTCTATGTTCAATTCCATTTAAACTTGAAATTTGTTCCCCATAATGCGAGTGAAGTCAGTGTGAAAGAAGCTGGTTACCTGATACCCCAACTCATTTAGGTGCTGCTACAAACATTCTGTGACCGCACGGACTGGGCTAGTTTAATTAATAGCCAAGGTCCCTCAAAATTGAATGGCTGAGAAAGCACCCAACTACTGTATGAGCCTAGTTAATACATTTCCAGGGAGTAGCTAATTTTTAATCTAACTCATCTATGCCATAAAGGTTAGTTGATACGAGCCACAGACCTAGCTGAGGTATCCATTTACAGAATATTGCTGGATTCATGCTTCCAGTATAACTCAGTCCCCCAGCAAGCAAGAAAAATTAACGATACTCACTGCTATAGGAGCTGACTTTCCTGCAGTGTTATACTGGGAAATTCCAGTGATGCAGTAGAATAAATCAGTGCAGAATATCATAGTATGGTACACGTGTCATGCACGATTTAAGGAACTGTACCTAGATGTCTCCTATAAGCAGCATTACTATTATAATTATTTTTTAAAGGGAAATAGTACTTATACTATCTTTATACTGTAATAAATTTTTATATATATATATATATATACTGTATATATATATATATACACACACACACACACACACTACAGCTCATTAATTTCAAATCGTCAATTTTTCAGAAAGTAATGAACAAAAGAAGCTACATCTGTGATTGATATATATTTATTTCGGCAAATAAACTGATTTCGTACTCATACTCATTGTTTACATATAAACTAAGTTTTTATTTCCTTACATTTTTCTCTCATTACAGTATCCACTCTTAGCAGTGATTACAGCTGTGCAAACGTCTGGCATTCTGTCAGTCAGCTTGTCTAAGGTTACCGATTGCAGCGCACTTGTCTTGTAGCAACTTCCAGAGGTGATTTTGGCTCGTTACTTGCTGTAGTATGAAACCACGACTAATAAGGCAGGTGCTGGGAGGGATGGCATGGCACACCAGGATGTTATGGTAGCGTTTGGCAGGCCGTAGGGTGGGTGGTGTGACCGGTGCCTCCACACAGAGCGGAATCCTCTCAGGTCACCGGCCGCACACTTCCCGGCTCAGAAGGTCTGCAGGAAGAGACCTCCTGCAGTGGTGCATGGCGTACCAAGAACGCCGGCAAAGGTTCCCATCCGCCCTCCACCTCCTAGAGGGAAAGGTAAGCGCTCAGGGGGAGGAGGGGGGCTGGCGGGAAGTGAAAGGGGTGGCAGTGCTGCATAGGGCGCACTGCCATCCGGATACGGTGCTGGCGTTTGGAGTCCATGATTCCTGCAATTTTGACGAAGTCACAATATGCACCACTTCCGAAACATCCCCAGACCATAATGGAACCTCCTCCATGCCTGACTGTAGGCTGAATGCAAGCAGGAAACATGTGCTCAACTGTTGCACGACCAACGAACTCGTGCCTCTTGGACCACAACACCTCAAACTTCAGTTTGTCTGTGAAAAAAACTTCTTCCACTGACTAGTGGTCCAGTTCCTGTGCTCTTTTGCCCACATTAGCCTCCTCTTTTTATTTATGGGCCTGCACTATGGTTTTTGGGCTGCAGCACATCCCTCCAAGCCACCGGCTACAAGGTGACAATTGACTGTGTTGATATTAAAATGATCCTCTATATACCCCTGCCTGTACCTTCTAAAATCCTTCCTATAAACCTCTAAGGATGACGCTAATTTGCGTACGCAGTCATACAATAAATAGAGACTCCAGACTCAGAACATGTGGTTCCGAAGTACAAAGTATTATTCAAGTAAATGTACAGTCAGTTACACGCTATGATCAATAAGCGCAAATAAATACAATGAGAGAGACAGAGAGAGAGACAGAGAGACAGAGAGAGGCACAGAGAGAGAGACAGAGAGAGAGAGGCACACAGAGAGAGAGAGGCACACACACAGACAGAGGCATACACAGAGAGAGAGAGAGAGGCACACACAGAGAGAGAGAGGCACACACAGAGAGAGAGAGAGGCACACACACAGAGAGAGAGAGGCACACACACAGAGAGAGAGAGGCACACACACAGAGAGAGAGAGGCACACACAGAGAGAGAGAGGCACACACAGAGAGAGAGAGGCACACACACAGAGAGAGGCACACAGAGAGAGAGAGAGGCACACACAGATGAAAGGGGGAGAGAGAGAGAGAGAGGCACACAGAGAGAGAGAGAGGCACACACAGAGAGAGAGACGCACAGAGAGAGAGAGAGACACACACAATTTAGGCGCAAAAGTAAATTATACAGACCCCAAGTACAGTATACATACGTAGGCGCTTCCGGACCCGGAGATAGGCATCAGCAAGAGACCCTTAGTCATACAGCGTTCAGCATGAAGACTGAAGACCAGCATTCGTGCACTCATATTTATACCCCCCCCCAGAATAAACAAGACAATACGGAAGTCTGTTGCTGATATCATTGGTTCCCAGAGGAGAAGCATATGTTACAGCACATTTAACAGGCTGGTTCAAATAGACTCTCCCTGCCTCTAACAGCTGGGGATCTTTCTAATCACGCCCTCTATAACATCCTAACAGTTGTTCATGAAATAAAACATTTTGTTGCTTGTAGGTTCTGTGATCCATAACTTGAGAATGCACGATGCGATCTCCACACCGATAGTACCGGAATTCTGTTGAAAGAGTACACATCAGTACGGACCCAAACACTGCTTTCTTATCATGTACAGAACCTAAGTTATCAAATATCTTTATTTCACAGCATTTAAACTAACTGAACCAACTTAAATCATATACTTTAAAGCTTATTAAACCTTATATGTGAATATGTAATGTGTGAGTATTCGGGGTTTGATATAAAGACGTATTAATGTGTGGATGAAGATGGGTGCGCTTGACTCTAACATCTTAGCAGCGTGACATGCTGGGCCAGATAGTTCTACATGTCCTCTGCTTTCCTATGTTCAAAGGAAAGAAAACTCTTTATTCTCCTGGTCTCTTGTGTGAAAATGCAAAATATCCCAGCTACAAGAGACAGACCTAAGGTGACACTCTAGCCTTTGAAATCATGTCATTGCAGGAAGCTTGCTAATGTATTCTAGCCAGACCACCCGTAGTGGGCAAACACTATGCAGGAAGCTTATCTACACAAGCCAGTTGTCACCTGGCCACTTGCTCTAATGCAATACTGTAAAGCCATTTCTGGAATATATCCTTTATAATACGTAAAGTAATGAAATAGGCTTTTAGTGAATCGCCGTCAGCTATGGTGATGGTCACAGATGCATTCGCATGATGCTAATGGTATTATCGCCACATGTACTAAAATGTGAGTTTATCTAAAATGGCGCTTAGGCGGCCATTTTGCAAAATGGCGTCTTGCGGCCAGTCGCAAGATGGTGTCGCTGCGATTCAATTTTAAACTGATCTTGTCTCAGCCAATAATCCAGCTTCGACAATTGTCACGGTTGACAAGCTTTTCTTCCTCGTTTCCATCAGAGCAGCACGGATCTGGCAAGCTATTTGAAATCTGTCCTGTTTGAAACACACTGAAAATTTGTCCTCCTGTTTCGTGGTTACCTTAGGTTGTCCAGCACGTGGCCGTTCACATACGCCGTAAATAACAGTGTATCTCTTGAGGGTACACTGCATGCCACCAAGAGAAACCTTCTCCAGGCCAGCAATTTTATATAAACTATGACATGTATTTCTCAAAGTGACTATGGCAGATCACTTTCCCATTGATAACTCCTAGGAGCCATTTACGAAACTACTTTGCACTAGAGATGAGCGGTTCGGATTCTATGGAATCCGAACCGCTCCGAACATTGGGGATCCGAGTCCACCCGAACCCTGTTCGGGTGTTCACCGCCTGACTCGGATCCCCGTTCGGGGCCGAACGGCGGCCGCCTGATGTCGGATTCTCACTAGAGAATCCGACATCAGGTCTCCTATTGTGTAGGGCAGAGCGCTGTGATAGCGCTCTGCCCTACACAGACACAAACACACAGCCGCCAGCGGCAGCTGTGTGTTTGTTACAGCAGCAAATGAGAGTCACACAGACTCTCATTGGCTGCTGCATGGAGGGAGCTGGCTGGAGCTCACTCATGAGCTCCGTCTTCCGGCTCCCTCCTCAGCGTGTGACAGCAGAGCGGACGGCGCGGGAGCGGGGATACAGGTAAGTTTGTTGTTGTTTTTTTACTTGTGCAAGGGCCGGGGGCGCTACTGGGGGGGGGCTCTACTACTGGGGGGGCCTGCTACTGGGGGGGGCTATACTACTGGGGGGGTCTGCTACTGGGGGTCCATACTACTGAGGGGCCTGCTACTGGGGGGGGCTATACTACTGGTGGGGGGTCTGCTACTGGGGGGGCCATACTACTGAGGGACCTGCTACTGGGGGGGGCCTGCTAATGGGGGGCATACTACTGGGGGTGCCTGCTATTGTGGGGCATACTACTGGGTGGCCTGCTAATGGGGGGCATACTACTGGGGGGCCTGCTAATGGGGGGCGTTCTACTGTGGGCACTGCATAGGGGACCCTACTACGAAGGGGACTGCATAGGGGGCACCACTGCTGGGGGCATTGTGTAAGGGACACCGCTACTGTGGGCATTGTGTAAAAGGGGCACTACTGTGGATATTGTGTAAAAGGGTCACTACTGTGGGCATTGTGTAAAAGGGGCACTACTGTGTGTCGTAACATAAATAAGAGACACTACTTTATGGTGTAATGTGAATCAGGCCCTATGTGCGGTGTAATGTGAATAAGATTGTGCACTGTGACTCCTTGGGCCGTAGCCCACTATGTAAACAAGTACTGTGATTCTGCTGGCCGTACCCCACTGGGTGGGTGCACTACTTTTCATTTCTGCCACTGTTGTGTGGCAATGTGTCATAGATGTGCTTTATACTGTGGTGTCTGTGTCGTTGTGCCGCTGCTCTGTCGCTTAGTAACCAGTCAGCTCACTGCAACCTTTGGCCAATAATGTTGAAAACAATATTATAAGCTGTGATATGGTCTAAATTGACTGGAAATTAATGTTATTGAGGTTAATAATACTCTAGGAAGAAAAAAAAGACCAATTTATGTGATTTTAGCTTTTTTTGTCAATTTTTGTAAAAAAATCCAAATCCAAATCCAAAGCCAGTCACCGCAGTTTGGCAAATCCAAATCCGGACGACGAATTAGAACCAAATCCAAATCCGACAAAAATGGTCCGGCGCACATCCCTACTTTGCACGTATTCACAAGTGTTCACAAGACGAACACCGGAATTCTCCCACTGTGTATGTGTTGATGAATTGGTTTCTAAACAGCATTGAGCATGTATCTGATATGACTACGAGCACCTCGTGACCTTGCGGGCGTAATTTGCTTATTTTCAGGCATTGGACATTGTCCCGCTATTGTCATACCTCCCATCTTCTTTACCTCAGGAAGAGGGACCTCTGCACACCCAAAATTAGGGGCTGTGACCTCATGGTTAGGGGTTGTAGCCTCGCAGTTATGGACATGGCCTCGCAGGGAATGCCGCACCCGCAAGTCACAGCAAGCGGCCACATTTCTGTGCAAAACACACATATCAACTTTATGCTTTACAGAGAAATCAACAAATCTGGTGGTGTAGTACACCTCCACATATCTGTCCCACATCATTTACACCTCCCCATACCTGCCCCACATCATTTACACCTCCACATACCTGTCCCACATCATTTACACCTCCACATACCTGTCCCACATCATTTACACCTCCACATATCTGTCCCACATCATTTACACCTCCCCATACCTGCCCCACATCATTTCCACCTCCCCATACCTGTCCCACATCATTTACACCTCCACATATCTGTCCCACATCACTTACACCTCCATATACCTGTTCCACATCACTTACACATCCACATCCCTGTCCTACATCATTTACACCTCCACATACCTGTCCTACATAATTGACACCTCCACATACCTGTCCTACATAATTTACACCTCCACATACCTGTCCTACATAATTTATACCTCCACATACCTGTCCTACATCACATACACCTCCACAACCCTGTCCTACATCATTTACACCTCCACATACCTGTCCTACATCACTTACACCTCCACATACCTGCCCCACATAATTTACACCTCCACATATCTGTCCCACATCACTTACACCTCCCCATACCTGTCCCACATCATTTACACCTCCCCATACCTGTCCCACATCATTTACACCTCCCCATATCTGTCCCACATCATTTACACCTCCACATATCTGCTCCACATAATTTACACCTCCACATACCTGCCCCACATCATTTACACCTCCACATATCTGTCCCACATCACTTACACCTCCACATACCTGTCCTACATCATTTACACCTCCACATACCTGTCCCACATCATTTACACCTCTACATACCTGTCCCACATCATTTACACCTCCATATACATGTCCCACATCATTTACACCTCCGCATACCTGTCCCACATCATTTACACCTCCACATACATGTCCCACATCATTTACACCTCCATATACATGTCCCACATCATTTACACCTCCATATACATGTACCACATAATTTACACCTCTACATACCTGTCCCACATCATTTACACCTCCATATACATGTCCCACATCATTTACACCTCCGCATACCTGTCCCACATCATTTACACCTCCACATACATGTCCCACATCATTTACACCTCCATATACATGTCCCACATCATTTACACCTCCATATACATGTACCACATAATTTAACTACTTTTTGAACTTTTTAGAGAAAATCACCTGAAAAATTGCTTTAATAGCAAATTATACTATTATGATTATTCATTGGGAGGGGTGTACCAGAGGTTCTGCACTGTGTCCCGACATTTTTACATTAATATAAGGATTTTTCTTTCCCTTTTCCCCTGCTCAGGGCGGTGCATGAAAATAAAAAAGTTGATTTTGCTGGGACAATTGTCCAGGATTTTGGAATTGTTTTGAGAGATGACTCTTCCCCGCGATTTCAATTTGTGCGACGAAATACCTGGCCCATGATGTGTTTTTCTAGGGAGCCATCATCCAGTCTACAGTAGCTCCATTCTGTAGATGTATAAGGTCATTTGCGTGAGGCAGCTCCTATTACTCTCACCTGCTGCAGCCTCTGTTGTACAGAACTTTGTTTTATAGAAGCACCTGCAGAAGAATCTCCGTGTACACTGTGTGAGGCACAGCCTGTGTCCATGAGTGTGTAAGCTCCCCTGACCCTCCCTGCAGGTAAGAGTCACACTGTGTCACAGTGTGAGGAAGTTTGGAAGAATGTCTCCCTGCTGCTCACGTGATCCCACTCCCAGTGTCACCAGCTGCCGTCCCAGTAAGAGGTCATGCAAACTGGGACTGCTCAGGCAGCTCACACTCATTCCACATTCAAATCTAGATGACAAGCTAAACAGCCATGGGATACTCCCAGAGGAGGATTAAGCTGTCCCTGCAGCAAGGAGAATACTAGTAAGGTACCCCTTCACCTCTCTGTACACCCCTGTGCTTTGTGTGCTACTGTATGTTTGCTTTACCTGTGTCTTATTGCATTTGCCAAATACTGCAGTTTTCTGACACACCTGTATCAGGAACAAAGAGAGGCCAATAATGCACTATTATGTGATATAAGGCAGTCTATAAAGTATATATACAGTATGTTTTCTACTTGTGCATATGGTAATGTGTCACAGCTTTGCAGAGTACACAACGTCACTATTATTGTCAGTAGGAATGTTGCTATGAAATAAAATATTATAAATGACATGACGTTTAGGGTCTTAGCCTGTAGCTTATATCATTGTGTATATTTCACCATATAAACAATTCTGTACTTGCATATTAATTCTCGGAGACCATAATGTAACAAGGCGACTGTGGGGAGTTCAGAGCTCCT
The DNA here is from genome assembly GCA_031769625.1 of Taudactylus pleione. Taxonomy (NCBI): domain Eukaryota; kingdom Metazoa; phylum Chordata; class Amphibia; order Anura; family Myobatrachidae; genus Taudactylus; species Taudactylus pleione. Next base: position 7,716,166 of record JAUIMM010000300.1, read on the forward strand.
TGCTGGAAGAGTACAGAGACACGTTTGCTGGGCGAGAGATAATATAAAACACATATTGTTCTGCTGTCCTGAATTTGCTATTTCATAGTACTGGTTAGTTGCCCTAAGAAACCGATCACATATACGTCATTAGTGTAAGTGATGAATTTACAGTGGCGAGCAAGAGTAAATGTTTGCCTTCTATAAATAAATATATGCAGAAAACACATTGGCTGTATATATTAGTCACTCTAGAGAGAGTATTGGCCGTGGCTGACTAGTAGTACAAACCTTAAGTTCAGGAAACGGAGACTCATATTTCATGGCTAGAAAGTTGTCACCCAATAAAAACCAAACCCACTTTAACATTTTCGAGTTTGGTGAGAGTCTCCAGGGTACAATCAGGAAGTAGGGCACAAGTTGTCCATCTGGATTGCTAGTGTTTAGATTCCACCCATGGCACACCTTGTACAAATTCTGTGGGCAAACTTTATTGATAAAGCTTGTTTTATGTAGTGGCAGTGCCCGATTAATAAGGGCAGGGCCGAAACTAGAAGTTTTGTCACCCGGTGCAAGGCAGCAATTTAGCACACACCCCCCCTGTGTCTCTGATGAGCAGCTCCGCCCCCTAGTGAGTGCATTTCGGGGGTGGGGTTGCATATCATGGGCCTGATTCATCAGTGTTCGGGAATATGTGCAGGCGCATTACCCATTGCGTTGGACAACGCAGCTTGGATAAGTAATGCACAGGAGGCGTGATACCTCCTGCTGCATTACCATATCTACAAAGATCACAATTGCAAAGCTGCCTGCGTGCATACATCATATATTTATAGCCTGCGTGCACACATCATATATCTATAGCCTGCGTGCATACATCATATATCTATAGCCTGCATGCATACATCATATATCTATAGCCTGCGTGCACACATCATATATCTATAGCCTGCGTGCATACATCATATATCTATAGCCTGCGTGCACACATCATATATCTATAGCCTGCGTGCATACACCATATATCTATAGCCTGCATGCATACATCATATATCTATAGCCTGCGTGCACACATCATATATCTATAGCCTGCGTGCATACATCATATATCTATAGCCTGCGTGCACACATCATATATCTATAGCCTGCGTGCATACATCATATATCTATAGCCTGCATGCATACATCATACATCTATAGCCTGCGTGCATACATATATCTATAGCCTGCGTGCAACTTTGCAATTGCGATCCTTACAGAATCCGGCCCCATGTCTCTGTTCTCGTCATGCTGGGGGCTTGGCCAGAGCTCCGGGAACTGTGGGGCAGCCCCCGTCACAATGCGGATGACGGGCACATGCGTGACTGTGGCATGCAGGTGGTACAGTGGTACAGTGGACAGAGTCTACCGCTGTGGCGCTGCGCTAAGTGTGCTGCCAGCAGCCGGAGTGAGAGGAGGGGGCCCGGGACAGAGACTGCACACGGGCCCCGTCCTCTCTTGAAACTCCCCTGCCCACCAGATTTAGGGCCCCATTTACAAACTAAATATAACCCCTTTAGCGCTCGCTAAAGGGGTTGTCATGACGTCTCTCCCATCACTCGCTGCCTGGAGAGCCGAAAGGTGGAATGAGTGAGCTCCAGCCGGCTCCCTCTGTGGACGCAGCAGCAAATGAGAGTCTGTCTAACTCTCATTGGCTGGCTGCTATAACAAACAGACAGCCGCCTGTTTGTAAACTGTGCAGGGCAGACCGCTCTCACTGCAGTCTGCCTTACACTTGTGGGGCTCGGGGGACTAGCGGGGCAGTCCACCCATTGGCTGCTGTTGGCACTGTCGGATGGCGCCCCCCCCCCTTTGGCCGGCGCCCCTGGCGAGTGCCATCCTGGCCAATGGGTAGATACGCCCCTGGCGCTGAGATTGGGGGTGAGTGCAAAGTACTGAGACCTGGGCCTGTTTGGGGTGTCCAAGCCTGACAGAGGCAAAGGCACTCCACCAAGCTGAAGTGGTCATGCCCTATTCAGCAATGCTCTGATGCTTTGCAGTGATGCAGTATCTGCAGAGAGGGCCTGAAATTCACAACATGGCGTGGCTGTGCCCCCACACACATGGTTCCGTCTCCCCTAAGAGACACAGGGGAAGATGTACTAAGCCCCGGAGAGAGATAAAATGGAGAAAGCTAAAGTACCAACCAATCAGCTCCTAACTGTCATTTAACAGGCTGTTGTGTTTGAAAAATGACAGTTAGGAGCTGATTGGTTGGTCCCTTATCTCTCTCCACTTTTGCTAAGTACATCTACCCATAAGCCGTAAAAAGCTAGAGAAGTGGACGAGTGGAGAAGATTCCCATAGCAACCAATCAGCTTCAAGGTAGCATTGATCTAGTACATTTTATAAAAATGATAGGTAGAAGCTGATTGGTTGCTTTGGTCAACTTCTCCACTGGTCCACTTCTTCACTCTTTTCACTGCTTTGATACATCACACCCTAAAACCTCAGCAAATATGGATTCCAGCTTTGTAAAGCTGGAGAAAGGAATCCAAAATGGGCACCAGATACTCATGCAAAAATCTTTTTATAAAGGTTCCACTTGTCCATGAATGCCAATTGAATCCCTGACACAGGATGCAAAAATGCGGTCAAACCTCAAATTTTCCAGAGCTTGCACCCAATAGGCAACGCCATCTGTAGAACCGAATAAAACCAACCCGCACATCTCTATTTTAAAATCAATTATTGAGAAAATAGTAGACGTAGCCGAGTTGATCCCAGAATAAATATAATCTAAAAAATGATGAAATAGTGCCAAGGGCTGCAGTTAGAGATGGTCCCTGCTCTGTCCTACAAGAACCATAAGCTGGGCCAATGCTCTTAAAAGATTTTTGTTTATCCGGTATATATAAAACTAGCTGAAGTGCCCGGCGCTGCCTTCATTTAAATCTTCAAATTATTAAGTTATCAGTGAGTTGGATGTAACTGTCAATATTTTAAAAATAATTAGCAGCTTAGCAGCTCTTCCAACATACCCGCCGTGAGGTTTGACCATTCCATTAGGCACCCACCTTCAATTCTGTGAAGTTTTCATCCAAATCCATTCAGTGGAAGGCCCAGAACAGGCTCCCTGGGTCTAAGTTCTGCCCAGCGTACACCAACGGGAGGTTCGACCTGGACCCTAACCCCACTAAAACCTGGCCAGGATCCAACTGGACCACCTCACATTGCTTTCATCCCAATTGGTGCAGGGGTGTCGGAATGCATAACCGCCAGACAAGCAAACAGACCAATGAATTTTCTATATAAGATGCCCAGAGTGAGACCACTTCACTACCATGTAAATTTGGCATTAGGTCATTAAACAATTAAGATTAGGCTAAAATGGTCCTGCTCGTGGAAGCATCTAATCTAGAGGGACAGGGCAATGCAGAGACTATGTAGGCTATAGAGCTGGTTTGCCTTGGTGCTGCGGACCCTAAGGAAGAGATCTGTAGACATTTTACTCCTAGGCTAGAATTGGTTAATTCTAAGGCAATTAAATAACTGTAAGGTTTTTGTGCTTAGTTCCTCATGACAGTCTGAATTCCAATGTTAATAGGAACTTGCTGACCCATTTAATAGATTTATCCCCTTAGTAGTAGATGGTGACGTGCTTTTTACTTGTATCATTGTTATCATGTTGCTGAAGCAGACTATTCATTTTATCTGATCTGAGGGCCTGATTCATGGAACGCTAGTTACTAATACGCACGCAATCGGCAGTTTGTTGCATACTGCGCTTGTGCATGCATCGCAGTGCGCGTGCGTGCGTCAACTAGCCATTGCGACCGGTACTGTGATCGCAATGACTAAGCAGACCCTTCTCAGAGTGATTGACAGGAAGTGCCGTTTGTGGGTGGTGACGGGGGGTGGTCGGCCGAACGCAGACGCACTTGTGCATTTGAAAGCCATTGCAAAGGCGTGCATAAATTATCCAATGCGATGGCCTACGCAGCCTGAGGACTCATAGCGTGCATGGAAGTTAGCAATTTCTGAGTATGGTCATGGTTTGTGCAAGTGCGTGAGGCTGCGATGGTGCTCGATTGTACCGATGGTTTCGCAGTCTTGCTAAACATTACAGATGTGTGTAAGGTAAATTGGGCGTCCTTATGTGTTGCAGTGGCAGCATAGCGATCGCAATGAATTAGCATACTATCGCAGTTGAACTGTATGCGTCATCCCTATTGCATTCGCACTTGCGTTCCGTAGTGAATCAGGCCCTGAGATCGGAGGGGCCTGTGGAGACTTATAGTTCTACAACTGGAAAAGCCACAGATTGTCTCAACCAGATTTATTTTCATTCATACTTTTGGCTCTTATTTGGATCGGCAACATACCTGGCGAGCCAATGATTGTAATCCAATGAAATGTAAATGACTCATTTATTATACGCAACATGATAGCCAATAGTAACGAATACAGTAGGTAGCCTTGTAGCCTATTTATATTTTAGACTAAATTTAATTTGCCATTTGCAACAGTTATTTTATTTATTAACAGTAATTTATATAGCACATACATATTCCATAGCCCTCTATAGAGAACATTTACATCAGTCCATGCCCCAGTGGAGCTTACAATCTATATTCCCTATCACATCTACAGTACACACACAGTACACACTAGGGTTAATTTTTGTTCAGCGCCAATTAACCTACCAGTATATTTTTGGATTGTGGGAGGAAACCAGAGTACCCAGATAAAACCCACGCCAGCACGGGGAGAATACACAAACTCCACAGTTAAGGCGGTGGTGGGAGTCAAACCCAATACCTCAGTGCTGTGAGGCAGTACTGCTAACCATTACACCAACCAGGCTGCCCTCATAGTATTGTAGAACTCTCTATCTCTGGTGATGATCTGCAGACCAACAGGGAGTGCAGTTAGCTACTTATCACTTTTATGCCTTGGACACATGAAAGTTTTGCCTTATGCCTTATGTGTCGTTGGCCTATTTGGGTTTTTTATCTGTATGAAAAAGTAGCGGTTTGTCTAGGCCCTCAGGCTGCCTCTGCTAGACCGCCTACCTTGTGTAAGGGCTACTACTGTGGGTCTAGGGGATCTTCCTCCTTAAGGTGCGTATCCACTAGGCGATTAAACAGGCCGATTGAACGATAACGACATCGTTATCGTTCAATCACTTTCTAATCGTCCGCAAATTGGCCATGTAAATGTCAAAAATGACCAGCGATGCGCGTGCCTGCTGGTCGTTTTTGACATCTATCTTCGCCCGCACATGCTGGTCAACCTTACTATCATGTCAGGATCAGCATGTACGGGGATGATGGATGTGCCTACACTGAACGACTGAACGTTAAGTGTAGGCAAATCACAGACTGTGAAACGACAGCATGATTACAATGTCATAATCGTGCTCTCGTTTCACAGTCAAGAAGTGGCCACTACTATATAACCAGGGGAACCTGCACGACAGTCTACCTAAGGTTAGGATCAACATCTCTTAAACAACAGAGCTTTTAGGTTTGAGAGTAAACAGTATGGTCAGAAATGGGAACAGTGGGATATAGCAAGGTGTGACTTACACATGTGCATTGTAGCCATGCCAAGTACAACATAGGTGAGACAAGGCAAGTTGAATTCCACTCATGCCATGTGAACCGTAGCACATAATACAGCACAATATTGTATCTGTCACATTCCCGACTGAAAAGTCAGGAGTAATAAAGAAACATAAAACTTACTCCAAAGTGTAATTGAGCACATGAAGTTCAGCAGGTTCCCTGAAATCATGCGTGTTCTTACCACTTTCCCGCACACTCTTACTCACACTCTCTCTCTGAAAACAACACTGGACTTTTTTCAGTCAGACAGCAGAGCATTCTTGTGGGAACATGCAAAGATATTGGGGCAACCACCAAGACGTGTGAATGCCAAACCCTAGGTCAGTAAATTTTTTGGAATTAGGTGTAACTTGGCATGTTTCACCAAAACCTGCATCTGAGTTTTCAGTGTAATAATCCTTTGAACCTTTCCTCAATTCATCCAAATCACACCCCCAATCCATCCATCCCACACTTATCCCAGTAAATTAAAGTAATGACCCTTTTCCGGTAGGTCATTGCTTTTCAGGGTTCTACAACTAATTACTGTCCCTCTAAAATCATTACTATTCACCAAGTATGTGATCTGATGTAAATTTCCACCAATGTTTTCTTGGTCATATACATTGGAATTGTATGACTGGATTTGGCAATCTGGGAATGTGGCATATTCTGGCTTCTGTGATCTGAAACAGAAACAATTTCTCAGTCCTATACCTTCCCATTGTGACAAGAGTGTAAGAGAAATCATTTATTAGGTAATTCTTATGGGAAATCCTAAGGGCACCTTAACCCATGATGCCTATTACCGTCTACATTTAAATGGAATGGAAATAATGCTTCATTTAGTGGATATTTTACTGTATTGTACAATTCCTATCTCCCGGATGGATCTCCATCCACGGGTACAAATGCAAAGTTTTTGTTGGTTCCCTCTTGCATATACATTCTACAGATTCTCGAACTGGAACTAGGATATGGTAGTAACTCAGAGTTCCACGGATGGCCGGAGCAGAAGACCCTTTGCGTGTGACTCCCAATCAGCCCCTGAATGCATACCTCCCAACTGTCCAGTTTTTGGCGGGACACACCCACTTTTCGGGAACTGTCCCATCCGCGGTCCACAGTGTTCCAGTGTGGAAGATTGGGGGGGACACAGAAGAGAATAGGGGCAGCATGGTCATGGCCCCAAAAGTCATACACCAGGGGATGTGGCCTCATGGGCACAAAGCCATGTCCCCTCTTGCACACAGCCTTCGGCGAACTCAACAAGTCCTGCAATGGTATTTCTGAATGTTGGGAGGTATGAGAATGTGGATTCACTTTTCTCACTGTTATATACTAATATACTCAACTCTTTCGAGGTATTGGCATTGGCATTAATGGGCATTGACCATCAATGGTTAACAACCATCAACCGTTTGCCTCCAAAGGTCAATGGTTTTGCCATTGATGGAATAGATCCGATGGTTCTCGGTGACAGATGTAACCAATCATTTTTTATAGCCAGAACAGGGGGCACACAGTGTATCCCTGCCCATGACGCACCACTGGCCTCCCCTTACAAATTTTAGCACATGGCAATATCTACAGTTATAGGCAACCTGAAACACTGCGGGAACCATATAAGGTGATCCAATAACCTTCAGAAGAGCTGCACATTACCCTATATCTAAGAAAAAAATTAAAATCAATAAATACTGTACATTTATTCAATGAGAAGCCTATCTGTAATAACATATCTAAACAAGCATTACAAGCTATAACAAACAAATATAGCAACAAAACAGGAAGGAGCTGGGGGCAGCAAATGAAGAAACAGAGGGCTGCATGCTTGTCACCACCGATCTACAGCATTGGGAATGCGGAATGCAACACTCCCACTACAGTGTATATAACTGCACCTGTTATCGGGGGAGGTGTTCCAGCCTCAGTAGCAATTATCCTGATGCCTGCTCTATCGTCATTGTGTTGTGCATGCAGTCAGTACTAACCACATACACATCTCACTTTAGTTCTCTAAAGCTGGGTACACACATAAAGATTTTCTGTCCAACCATCCAACTAGTTGATTGGTTGGAATGAAAATCTGGTAATGTATGGGAGTAACTGATGATCAGCAATTTGCTCCTAAATGCCAGAAAACAGATGAAAATGGTCGTCAGACAAGTTTGTTAAATATTTGATCTAAACAATTTGTTCAAACAACAGTTTTTGTCCATTTTCCGGCGTTTGGGAGCAAATCGCTGATTGTCATTTGCTTTCATACCTTACCAGATTTTCATTCCAACCAATCAACTAGTTGAATGGTTGGACAGAAATTCTTTACGTGTGTATGCACCTTAAGGCACAGGTTCTCAAACTCGGGGCCTGATTCAGAGCCGCTCGTAAGTGGCCGCTCGCTCGCTCCGAGCGATGTTCGCACATCTGCGCATGCATATGGGTCGAAATGCGCATGCGCCAACCAGTCATTGCGGTCAGAAATAGTGCACTCGCAGAACAGCGAGGGCCTGCTAATTTGAGTGACAGAATGAGGCGTTTGTGGGTGGTAACAGGGGAAAGTGCTTGAAAACGGGGAGTGGAGATCCGAACGCAGGCGTGCCAAACGGTCAAAATGGGCGTTTAATGGGAGTGCATAATTAACAAAACAGCGTCATCGACCACGTCACTTGGTTGTCTTTTAGCCTGAACTGCTCGCAGTGATTGCGGGAAGTAAAACCCACCACAAGCACTGCAAGCAGTTCAGACGCCTTTCGATGTACTCGATTAATCTAATAAATAGCGGAAATGACGTATGATGCGAACGGCCAGGGGGCGTCTTTACAAAATAACGAGCGCATGTTTCGTTCGCTCGCTCAGACATAGAGGCATCAACAGACCGCAATTTAAATAGCCGGGCCCTTTTTCTGAACGACCGTTCGCAAATAGCGTCCGGCTCTGAATCAGGCCCTCGGTCCACAAGACTCCAAACAGTGCATGTTTAACAGGTCTCCTCACAGAATCGCAAGTGAAATAATTAGCTCCACCTGTGGTTCTTTTAAAATATGTCAGTGAGTAATAAATACACCTGTGTACCTGCTGGGTGACCTGGAAAACGTGAACTGTGTGGGGTCCTGAGGACAGTGGCCCTGATTCAGAGCCGGATGCTCTGAAAGAGCGCTCGTTCTGAATCAGGGTGTTTTTTTTTTTTTTCTATGGAGCGGCCTCCTGGCCGCTCGCATTGCTGTGGGTTGCCACCCACAGCTAATGCAAGCAGCCAGGATGATGGTCGCGATGGTCAAGACCATCGCGACCATCGGGCTTGCGACGAGACCCTTGTGGTAGGGTCTCGTAGCCGCAAGCCCCAGAGAGCTTGTGATGTCAGTGGGGCCGCCCCCAAACGGTAGGCGTTCTCATGGGAACGTTTCCGTCTGGGCAGCCACCCCCTCCGGCCAGCCCACCAAAGGGGGAGTGCTGTCACTCAACATCGACAGCACGCCCCCTTTGGTGCAAGACCCGGAGCGACAGATTGCCCGTCGCTATCCGGGTCTCGCGCATGCGCACGACGGAGCCGCATGCGCTCTGGGCCACCATCGACCCAGTTGCGAGCGCTCAGCGCTTGCGACCAGGTCTGAATCAGGCCCAGAGTTTGAGAACCTCTGCTCTAAGGTGACCAGATCCAAAGGGAGGGTGTGATGTTTTGTTAGCATGCACCTTCAGCCACTTTCATAAGATTAGTCACACAGGTGGGTGGCCAGTAAAGTTATGGCCTTGAGATCCTTATTAGCAAAAGCATAGATCACAATAGACTGTGGGCCTGATTGACCAAGGATCGCTGATACGATGGCGGCTGCCATCGCGCACGCAGTTCTGCTGTGAAAAGTATGCTAATAATTGCAATCGCAAAGCACTCGCACGGACATGGCCCACTTCCCCTCTCGCACATCCGTAATACCTTGCAATCCATCCAAAACATCGGTAACATCGAAGTACATCGGAGCCTCTCGCACAATTATGGCAGGTCTGACCTCACTTATAAATTGCTATCTTTCCTGTACGCAGTGAGCACACAAGCTGCGTATGCCATCGCAGGGGCTAGTTTATGCACGCCCATGTAAAGGGGTTCAAATGCACTGGCACGCCTGCATTTCTACGCCAACCCCCCCCCCCCCCGTCACCACCCCCGAACGCTCTCTTCCTGTCAATCACTCTGCGGTTGCTCTACGTGATCTCCGTGATCGCAGTGCGATTACAGTGAAGCATTCACGCACGCCCACTACAATGTATACGCATGCGAAGTACACAATAATCGGCCATCTGCGTACATGATTGCAATAGCAAACCTTGCTGAATCAGGGCCCTAAGTACACTTTTTTCAGCTGTAGTATTCATAGACATTGGGCTTATTTACCTAGCAGCCCAGGAGTGAATTTTTGTGGACTGGACATTCACTGGTGTCATGCCGTATGTGCCATGCAAATGAAATACGTCTTGTGAAAGAAAGTTATGTAAATATCATTTGGTTTGCGAGATATGCTGTGCATACAGTAGGTGAGCTCATTTATTGATGTGATTATGTTATAACCAACTCAGTTTAATCTGCAATAACAGTTTTATTCAGCCGCAGGTTCTGTGGCTGAATAAAAACCAGGTGAAATGGAGACTTAGGGCATATTTACTAAAGTGCATGTTTATAGAAGTGGAGTTGTTGCTAATAGCAACCAGTCAGATTCTACTTATCATTTATCTAGAACCGTTGAGAAGATACTACCAAGAATCTGATTGGTTGCTATGGGCAACAGTTCCATTTCCATAAACCCACACCTTAGTAAATAAGCCCCTTGAAGTCACCAGCCACAGAATCTGTGTAATTCATATGTGTTTCTTATTATTAAAGGGATGATCTGGCAACCCTACATCACAGTCCATGTTTCCTAACTCATTTCTGTGCTGCGTATCATCACTTAAATAAAGTAGACTTGTCATCATGAATCCGCTTCATTTGTATTTAATAGTTCATCACCAGATACTAACACAATAGAAAAACACACACCATATATCTAAGGGCTAAACAACAAGGGTTCAGTGGCCGCTGCAGAGTTACAAAATGCCCCCTTCCAAAGCCTGACCCTCCAGCCTGTAGCTGATCCTCACATGCTCTAAAGCGGCTAGCGGCCTGATTCTAACTCCTCCTTCCCCTGGTGTACAAGTTGCATCTAAATGGGTTAGGCTGAGGGTGGAAGGGTTAGGCTGCGGGAAAGGTGGGTAAGGGTTAGGGGTTAGGGTTAGATTACTTACATTCAGGCATCGGGATTCTGCACCCAACCCCTTTACAAAGTCGGTGCGGTTCTGCGACTCTGTACGCAGGCGCCGTGTAACTTTTGACAGATTTAGATGCATGCACATTATTATTACTATTATTTTCTACTTCAGGGTCCATAGGGGGTCCACAGGGTTGACCTTGGGGTATAGGTTGGGAACCAAATCCGGGCACCACGCAGTTAAAGCTTTTAGCTCCCAGGATGCACTGGGTCCACTCTCCCTATAACCCCACCCCCAAGCCAGAGGCACCTCAGTTTAAGTTGGTGCCCGGCCGGAGTCGGGTCACCGTTAGCGCAGGGGGAGCTGATTAGCAGCCCCTAAGCTTATTTTATTTTTTTAGGGACAAAGTTTTTTCCTAGACTTTGGACTCTTCAGAGCGGCAGCGTCGGACTGTCCATAGGACGTCTAAGCTGCCGCTCCGTCACCCCGCTGGCGCTGAGACGCCAGTACAGATCTGGGGATCTCAGCGGGACCCCAGAGTCTGTACTAGCCGGACTCTGCGGGCGCCCAGGACTGCTGCCGGATCCACGGGGAGCAGGTAAGGTCGCGGATCACCGCTTGCGGTGATCCGCGCATTTCAAATGCAGTCCTGTGCCTCCGGTCTCAGGGGACAGACCGGAGGCGCCGGCAGTGGCGGCGGGCCCCCCATACCCCGTGTGTCCACTAGACCACCAGGGACTTAACGATCGGTGCAGGGAGCCGGCGTCCCGGGGGTTAATAGCCGGCCAGGGGAGGCAGCCTTCCCTGTTACAGCGGCTCCTCCCCTCAGCTCAGCGCGCCTTTCAGTATCCATAGTCTGGCGTCGCTGAGCTGCTTCCTCCGCGGGCCACGCTTCTTCTGAGGTCTCCAGCGGCCATTTTATCTCTGTGGTGCAGCAGAAATCTCTGGAGATGGCAGTGAGTCCAGTCCCCCTGCGTACCTCACCATCAGGTCAGTGTACACAGCGCTGTAGCCTTCCCAGACACTGAATCTGGGCAGTTGAATGCAGTGTAATAGTGCAGTATATTATATGACATGTTTATGTATATATGTATATATCTGCATTGTATGTGACTTATGCTAGTGCTGACTGTACTTTATTCTCTCACCTGTCAGTGTATATCTATCCCTTTTCTTTATCTGCCCTAATACAGCTGTACTTAGGGTGGTTCTGAGACCTCACATTTATATACTTGTTAATATTTGTGTGGTTTGTCACATACTGTTGCGTGCTGCACGTTGCCATATTTTAGATGGAACTGTGTGTTGCATACGCTGAAAATGGGTCCCTGCAGCTATTTTTGGCATCAGTCAGGACCAGTATAGTGCTGCTTAATATTTCCGCCAAGATGGGTCAGATATGTCTGACCAGGAGATAGAGCGTTATACTGCACCCATTTTTACTATCCTGCAAGTCATGTGCTGCAGGTGTTAGTGCGGAGGATTTGACTCATAAAGGGTTCTGTATGTGGCGTCATCTGGTGCCGGCCTCTTTCACGACCCCCTTGGGCGGTTTGTTTTCTCGGGGATCCTCTCAATTGCGGATCGCCGGGCGGGCCCCATTGTTGTACCTCACTTGGGGTTACTTCACCATACTGCCCTTTTCATCTCAGGGTATCTCGCAGCTTCTTGCACTCTTCCCCTGTGACACAGACTACCGCTCCCTGCAGGGGTTTTTTGCAGTATATAAATTCCCCCTGGTGCCACAATAGTCTGTCATTCCCCTTGCAGGGATTACCACAACAGCCACCCTGGGTGGATGTCGTTTTCTACGAAACGCTAATTGGCGTGGTTGACGCCCTGTGGTTACTTCCCAGTTGGCTCTGCCGTGAACTGGGTACTGTTCGGGGCTCTTTCCCTCTTACACGGGGGGAAGCCTATTTCAGGTATTATTATCCCTGCTTTAGGGCTGGTAGCAGGTCCATTCTGGTTAGAGTGAATGTTGACCTGCACCTGTATCATACACCCTCAGTATTGCGTGCCTTCGGGTTACCTGTTGCTGACTAGCGGGTGGATCGCATAGCGGGACTCTGGCTGTTGCCAGATAGGAGGTGTTACAACAGTGTTTGGCCTCCTGTCCCAAATTCCCTGAGGGCATCACGAGCCCCTCCTGGGGGGGATGGGCGTGTTACTCGTCTGATTACAGACGTTACTACGCCTCCCATTCCTGCGTGGTCGGATTCTTCGGATCCGTAGGTGGTAACTCTGCCTGAAATCAGTATACTTGCTTTCGGGAGTTGTTACCCATCCTACCATGGCTATAGCATGGTTGGTTAATACTATTGCATATTGGGTTGATGCATTTGTAACGTTTTTTCCCCTCCAACACGTCGGGGGTTCAAATGTATTTGGTCGCTCATGTAATATATGCAGTTGTCATAGGTGGACATGCCTATATTGGATACCAGTCTCCTAACTTTCAGAGTTCCGGCTGCGACTGTATCCTCCGTAATACCCTATGGCTGCGCTCTGAGAATGCAGAGGTGCAGATACCATCTTTAGGGTTGATATTGTTTGGTCCTGACCTTGACAAGATTGTAGTAACATTGGCAGTATTACTAACGACAAGTTTACCGCTTTCAGCTATGCACACTACAAGGCCTCAGACTAAGTCTGTTAAGTCTTTTTTGTCCTCTCGGTCAGCCTAAAGGTCTGTTTCTTCGTAGACTGTCGGCATCTACAAGGGCCGACATATCCAGTACCGAGCAGGCCTGGACTGCCAGCCGATCCTGCTTCTGAACCTACGGATATCTCTTCAGTCTGACGGGACAGGCCTACAACTGGGAGATACCGATTTTCTCAGTTCGCCCGGTATTAGTGTCAAGTTGCCGCGGCTACGTGGGTAGGAGGGTACGCCCTCTTTACAAGGGCCTTACAGATCCAGAAAGCTATGCAGTTGTTGCGGTAAGCGGAGCTAATTGGGCCATCCCCACTATCACAGTGAGGGACTGGTTGTTCTGTTTTCTTTCTGGTGCGGTGGCTGAATGGTCCTCTTTGGCCTGTTCTCTGTCTCAATTCCCTGAACCAGTTCCTAAAGCTACCTGGGCTCAGGAGGAAATCCCTATGCTCCATCATACGATGTTTGGAACCTGGGGACTTTAGGGTATCACTGGATATACAGGACGCGTGCCTACGGGTACTTACAGAGACCTTTCCTCAGCATGGGCTGAGGTTTGCTGTATCACAGCAACACTTACAATTTTTCGGGCTCTGTCTGTTGGGACTGTCCTCAGCCCCACAGGGGTTTACCAGCGTTTTGGATTTTCTGACAGTTCTTCTGTTCAGTATATCCCAATGCTCCTGTACCTGGACGGCCTCCTGCTCTTAGCGGGATCACCGGGGTACTTTACGGCCAGGTCAGGATGACTGTGGCTTCTTCAGGGTGCAGACGTTTAATCAACGGGGAAAAAGTCCTCCCTGCATCCCTCTCTGGGTATTCTTCATCTAGGATCCCTGCTGGGTTCTCAGAATCTGAGAATTCTTCTGGCGTAAGACGGAATCTCCTCTCTTCCATTAGGAGTACATGGTTGTCTGCGCAGTCGACAGATGTCTTTACACTCTGGGATGCATGGTGGAATGGGCTCAGTTCCATTCCAGGCCTTTCCATAATTGGCTCATCTCCAGATGGAATGAGTTTTTTCTGTCGGATAACTGTTCAAACGATGATGCTCTCTCCGGAGGCAAGTCGGTCCCTGTCCGGGTGGCTATGGCCATCTCGTCCAGGGTTTTCTTTGCTAGGGACAGTGTCTGGACCGAATCCTTTTCAGTGCAGTTGGACGTCTGTCGATTCCACCCTGTCAATTAACTTACTCTGGCATAACTCTTGTTTCCCGGTGAACCTGAAAAGGTTCAGTCCGACAGGGTCAGGAAAGTGGCTTCCTTTTTAGCAACACTGTTCGTTGGGTGGCAATGACAGGTATGTCACATATTCGGACATAGTCCGAGGGTCTCCTCCCGACCATCTCGGCAGCGTTCATTTCAGGAGCTCTCCATTGGGAAGCGGGAGTCCTCAGCCGTCACGACGTGCATCCCGGGGACTAGTCTCTTCCCCAAGAGAGGTTTCATCTCCTGGTGAGCAGGGGGGGCCCCCCTGAGGTGACCCTCATGGCCTTCTGACTTTATCACACTAGGGTGTTACAGTTCAGCTCTGGGGATTCTGAAGCAAACTTCAGCGACTCTTTGTCGGTGAAGTGGTCCTTCCACTTTGTGTACCTGTGTTCTCCGGTCTCCCTTCTTCCTCGAGGTCTTTGGAAGTGTTTTCAATCGAGACGGAGATGCTTTCCTGCTGGTGGTTCCTGCTTGCCCCAGATGTCAGGGGTACTTGGATCTTCGGAGTCTCTACATCGATACTCCATCCCTGATGCTTCACTGCCCGGACCTGTTGTCTCAGGGTCCTTGGTTTTGCCTTGGACCTGGGTCGTTTGTCTTTGACTGTGTCCTTACAGTGGTCTTACGGCTTCCCTGGCTTTGTCATCGTTGGAATGATTAGAGCACATGGATCAGCTTTTGCTGGGACCTACCACAAACTGTGGCAGCCATAAATCTTATGGTATTGTACCTGTCGATACAATCCTCCGGTGTCCAGGATTTCCAGATATTCTGGCATTCCTTCCGGCTGGCTTGGGTTTCACACTTGGCCTGGTCTTCCTGACAGTGCGGATCTCTACACTATCAGTATGGTTAAGATATGGAATTGCTTCACTCTGGTATCCAGTTCATCCTTTGGAGTGTTTTCTTGATTATGCCTCCATTTGTCCTCCCTAGGGACTCCTTGGGAGTAAGTAGTGGTTCTTCGTTACCTCCGGGGACAGTCAATGGAACCGCTGGTTGTGATAGCCATTACATGGTCTATTGCTTAGGCTCTCTCTTTCTCTCAGGGTGTTTATATCAACCAGGAGAGTGTCTGAATTGGGAGCGTTCTCATGTAGCTCCCTCTTCTGGAGGGCATCATGTCAGGGTGGGAGTTGCTCTCGCCCTGTGTTTCTTCTTAGTGGTTTTCAGGTTCCATATTATTCTGGAACTTATGGTACGGCCATTCTGTCCCCAGTCCTCTCGGCTGGTGTGGCCTCATTGACTGTGGTCTGGCCTCTTTGGATTTATGTGATCCGTTCAGGTTCCTTACGGAAATCGGACTCCTTATTGGTGGTCTGAGATTTCTGGTTTTCACAGGAAAGGATGGCCGGCCTATAACCAAATGTTGACTTGGATGGCCTCGTAGGTCTTCCTCAGGGGCCTACCCATGGGTAGGCCTTCCTGTTGTTGATGCTTGTTTTTTCTCGGGCCATGTGACCCTCGTGTGCGGCTCGCTGTGGCACCTCGGCTGTTTTGCCTTACTAGGTGGCCACGTGGTCTTCTGTCCACACCTTTTTAAGGTTCTAGGCATTGGTTTCCTTTGCCTCTCAGGATGCTTCCTTTTTGGCGACGGATTCTCCTCTCAGCACAGGAGCGTCCCCACCCTTGGTTGAACTGCTTTGGGACATCCCCAAGGTCAACCCTGTGGACCCCCTATGGACCCTGAAGTAGAAAACAAGAGATATGGTAAGAACTTACCTTTGTTATCTCTGTTTCTACGAAGTCCATAGGGTCCACAGGGCGCCCGCCCTGACGCACCTGGCTTCATATGGGCTGTGTGGCTGGTCACCGGTTTTCCGTCTCCCATTTCGGTGAGTATGGTTATTGAGTGTTCCAGTTTTCTCTCTCTTTTTCTCTCCTCCTCCGGCCTTTGGCTACTTACAAACTGAGGTGCCTCTGGCTTGGGGGTGGGGTTATAGGGAGAGTGGACCCAGTGCATCCTGGGAGCTAAAAGCTTTAACTGCGTGGTGCCCGGATTTGGTTCCCAACCTATACCCCAAGGTCAACCCTGTGGACCCTATGGACTTCGTAGAAACAGAGATAACAAAGGTAAGTTCTTACCATATCTCTTGTTATTATTATCGTTTATTTATATGGCGCCACAAGTGTTCCGCAGCGCCTTACAAAGTACATAAACAAATAGGTTAATTTACAGTGACTTACAAAACAATACAATACAATACAGGACATGGATAATGTACATTGCTACATTTGCGACCATAACACACAGATAAGCAACAATGCAAAGCAACCAAGTGTTACGTGCCCTGGTAGAGAGTAAGAAGTAGATGAGGGTAGAGTAAGGAGAAGCACAAGAGGGTAGAGGGCCCTGCTCATAGGAGCTTACATTCTAGAGGGGAGGGACAAACAGGGGTTGACACAGATGGGGTAGGCAGGGAGGAAGGAGTATGTAGCAGCAAGTTAAGAAGAGAGCTGGAAGGCTTTGATGAAAAAGTGGGTCTTGAGACATTCACAAACAAATTGCTAATTAATGGGAACATCCGTATTGTGGGCGACTCAGAATCAGACCCTAGTTCGGCATTGCTGGGCCCCTACGCTAATGTAGCTATGGGGCCTGGCTATTTACTTTTGCACCACTGCATATACAGCAGGGGTATTCAACCTTGGCCCTCCAGCTGCTGTGGAACTACACCTCCCAGCATGCACTGCCACCCTTTTGATATAACAGCATGCTAAAACTATGGCAGTGCATGCTGGGAGGTGTAGTTCCACAGCAGCTGGAGGGCCAAGGTTGAAGACCCCTGATATACAGTATCCCAGTTCTTCTCCATTAAAAATCAACTGACAGTTTTATCTAACCTGGACAAGTCAGACATCATTCTATTACAGGTTATCCTAGTTTTCTGTTTCAAGAAGATTGTTACACTTATTGCTCTTACTTCTATTTTAGCTGCTGAATGTATCTTATCTCTAAGACAAATCACTGTGTACATAAAAGATAGGCGTCCAAACCATACACAAAAGGACTGAGCCTCTCAGGATGTAATAATCAATGCAGTGTATACAGGGCTTATTTTAATAGCCATATTTGAGTTTAGTAGGTGGACAAGCTGGCTTGTAACAGTAATAATACGGACAGTACATTGGTCAAGAAAGAGTATACCTGTGGGAGGTGTTCCGTTGTGATGACAAATAGCTTTAGCGAGGTCTCCAATCCTGAAAGAATGTGGGTAAAACAGGTTGGACTGTGGCTGTGCAGTAATAATAATTACATCACATTACAGAAAATGACTGTAATTACCAGTGTATAGAATTCTATGCAGAAATTAACATTAACTACATTTTCCTATCTCACTTTAGTTCCTTGTTCCATTGTACTGTATCAGACTGCATCACTTGGATTATAATGTATATGTTAAAATCTCTCTTAGGGGGGAATTCAATTGGTTTGGGTGCCCGATCTCCCATCTAAAGTGACTGGGAGCTATTCAATTGGTTATGCTAATGGATGGAAATGTGCCCATTATTTCTGCTCGAACCCTCCTGAGATGGCGAGCAGATATCCACGAAAAGTATGACTTTTGGGTGCACAAACTACTGTTCGGGCAGCGCACCTATTACTTTGCACTTATTTTAGACACTTTACATGTCTAAACCAAGTGCATTTGGGCACAACATGCGCAAAAAAGTAATGGTCGTCAAACAATTGAATATTGATTGTTGGGCGCCAATTACTTACGGGCACGAGAAAACAATATGTTACTAGTACAGGTACACGTCTTCACAGTGTAACCTACAATTAGCTATTATCAGTCTAACGAAGGCCCGGACAATTTGTGAAACTACAAGCCCCAGTATTGCTCTACCAGCTGATCAAAACTAAGATTACCTTTACCAACAGTCAATCACAGATGACCTGTGTGTGAAAAATAGTCAGTTCTCTTTGGCTGTTCATAGTGTTTGGGCAATTAGTTTTCTATGGGGAACTTTTGCTTTGTTTTATTTCTCAATTTGGCAATAATAATAATAATAATAATAATAATAATAATATATATTTTTTTAAATAGTACTTTTCTCCATAAAGACTCAAGGCGCTTTTACAGAAATCATAAACACAAATACAGAGGTGTATTCTTGCAGAAATTACAGAAAACCATAAACATAATACAGAGTTGAGACAGCCATTTTGTGTCATATAGATTAATTATCCAGCCCACGCAGGTACCTGGTGAGGCAGTCATTTTGTGTCATATGGATTATTTATCCAGCCCACGCAGGTACCTGGTGAGGCAGCCATTTTGTGTCATATGGATTATTTATCCAGCCCACGAAGGTACCTGGTGAGGCAGCCATTTTGTGTCATATAGATTAATTATCCAGCCCACGCAGGTACCTGGTGAGGCAGCCATTTTGTGTCATATGGATTATTTATCCAGCCCACGAAGGTACCTGGTGAGGCAGCCATTTTGTGCCATATGGATTATTTATCCAGCCCACGAAGGTACCTAGTGAACACACTGTATAGGTAACATTAGACAGATTAGGCAAAACCTTGGCAACATTACACATAATTAGGGAGTTACAGAATACTAAATTGATATGCATGATCCTTACAAAATCAGTATGACAGATGGCATTGGCCAGCCTGTGGCAGGTAAGTATCATATCAGGGTAACCCTGTGACAGTGGAATCCAACCCAGGTTGTGTAATGTAATGGCTGCTGGATCATTGAAAGAATGGGTTGCGTAGTTGTAATTACTTATTTTAAGCAGTGCAGTGTATATATGGGGATTGGTTTATGACAGATGGA
This sequence comes from Taudactylus pleione, assembly GCA_031769625.1. Lineage (NCBI taxonomy): Eukaryota > Metazoa > Chordata > Amphibia > Anura > Myobatrachidae > Taudactylus > Taudactylus pleione. Next base: position 7,735,637 of record JAUIMM010000300.1, read on the forward strand.
GTGTGCACATGTTAATGGACCTTGCATAACATGAGAATTATAAGAACAGTTTAGTTGAGACAGGTTGTACTAATGGATTGAGAGGTTGGACTTTGGTACGACGTTTTGTCTGTGGAGGTTGGGTTAGTTGACAAGTGTCACAATCCGGTGCAAATGTTCCTCTGGAGGACGGTGAGCCAGGGGGTTCAGGTGACTATGGGAGTGACTGGACTAGGTCTCCTAGTTGCGGCCAAACCCAGGTTTGGCTAGACCTGCCCAGAGGTGCGGAGTCTAACTCACTTGGTGGTTTTCTCCAGTAACCCCTCCAATTGGGATTTGGTTTTCTGCTGCACCAAGTGAGCAGGTCGCGGCCCTCTGGACAGGTACCTGGGAATGGCAGAAGACCAGAAACTATAATGAATGCTATAATACTGGTGGTGAACCGAATGCTTGAACTCTGGAGCTGGATCTGAATACTTAGAAAACAGGGAAAGAATCTGGATGCTAGAACACAGGCATGGACTGGAAATAGTTAAATATATTGGTGCTGATTTGCACAGACAAGATACAGAGCAGAGTGGACAAAGGCAAATACTGGGAGTGCTGGAAATGCTGGTACTGCTTTGCACAGACAAGACACAGAGCAGAGTGGACAAAGGCAAATACTGGGAGAGTAACAAATTCTGGAGCTGATTAGCACAGTGAGACACAGAGGGAAGACAGGCATATACTGGGAAAACTAGGAATGCTGGTGCAGATTTACACAGACAAACAGGGCTGTAGACTGGCTGGAAATGCTTAAAGAGGCAACTGGGAGCTAATTAGTACTAGCAGGTAATCTGACACCTCAGTAGCACATATACAAAGATACACAGACATAGAAAAACATGGTACTAGGAGAGAACTAACTCTCAGACTGAGAATAGCAAGGAAGCTAAAGCTGGAGACTTTAGAGAACTGTGAGCAGTCTGAAGCAACTCTGCAGGAATAGCACAGAGCAACATAGTATCACAGGCACTGGAACAAAGAAGTTGAACAGCAGTTACTTGTTCCTGGAGTCAGACTTAAATACCCCTGGGTGGCTGATCATTGGATCAGAGGATCAGCTGAGTGACCACAGGATTATCATTGGGAGAGACTAGTCAGGTGATATGAGCCAACATGGCTGCGCCCATGCCCGGCACCCCGGAAACCAGGACGCAAGCATGGAAGCCCTAGAAGACCCCAGGGAGAATACTCAGTCACCACTCACCTCCACTCCCAGCGTCTGGACACCTAAGCCCAAGGACACCAGCGCAGAGGTGAGTAGCGGCCGATCCCAGGCCGCATCCTGACAACAAGTTTGGAAGTCCTGTGTGTAATGGACAGTGTACATTAAGGGCCAAATGTAATGGAATGTAAAAAAAAAAAAAAAACACTACCTATTATGTTTGGCCCTAAGTCTAGGGGTTGGGTATGGGATGCCGGCGGTCAAAATCCCAATGGGGGAGGGAGTGTTAGGGTAGGGAGATGGGGAGGGTTAGAATACCGACACTTGTCAATCAGCATTCTAATAGTCCCTCTCTCCCTACCCTAACCATCCCTCCCTGGTGACTGAACCTAATCTCCCCCCTAGTGCCTAAACCTAACCTCCCCCTCCCCGCACCCTAAACCTAACCCTCCCCCCTTAGTGCCTAATGCTAACCCTTTGCCTAGTGCCTAACCCCTAACGCTAGCCCTCCCATTAACTCTGCTACTTACCTTCAGGATTTTGGTAGACGGGATGCCGGGATTCTGAAAGGTGGCAGGATTCCGGCGCCGGCATTCTGAGCATCAGAATCTCCAGAATACTGGACATACGAGTTTAGGCCAGTTCGTTGTTGGTTTACTGGAAACTGCAGTTGGAAAATTGGAAACTGCAGTTGAATGTGGACACCCAGAGTTAATTTGCAGCCTGGAGTGTCTACATTTTAAACCCTCCAGATATCTGAGGTCTGTATAGCAAAACTACCAGATATTTGGGATAGTCTTCATTATAAAGGCACAATAGGCCTGGTGTCTGTATAGTAAATTCACCAAAGGTCTAGGGTTTGTAAAGCCATGTGAGAATGCCAGTGCTCTGAATTATTAAGCTATCTGAGATATCAGGGGTTTTCTTGGTATCACCGCCGCAAATTTAGGAGGCTTACATTGTGAAAATAACCTAGAGATTTGGGGTCTGCATTTTATAGGTCTTTCAAAACATTGTTGGCATTGAACAGTAGTTACAAAAATGCATTGTGTTTTGTGTAGTGGTAATGTCAGGGCTCAGCCAGGGATCGGCGCCCGCTTACCGCACCGCCGGCTTCCCCTTTCATCCTGGGTGGTCGGGCGGCCTGCGAGACGGCGGTTGAGAAGCTGAGTATTCTCCCCGCTTGCTGTGGCTTCCTGGAGGGCTGGTGTCCGGCATTGCAAATCCGGACATGGGCGCCGCCATGACAGTCGGCCCATGTGACTGGATCCTTCTCCCTGATAGGCCCATTTTCAGCTGATGCTGTGCACCTGTCTAAGGGTTCCCCTGGGTGTAAAACTGTTCCACAGGTTATGGGAAATTGCCTGAACAACGGTTGTCTCCTAGCGTGCTTTAGTGAGTTCCCAGTCCAGGTTCCTATTCACCCGTACAGCAGCAGTGTTACCACCTTTACCTGTGTGCCTATACATCTCTGGTGAATACCCGTGCAGCAGTGTACCCACCTTTACCTGTGTGCCTATACGTCTCTGGTGAATACCCGTGCAGCAGTGTTACCATCCCCACCTGTGTGCCTTACATCTCCAGTGAACATCCATGCTACAACGTATACCGCCTCTACCCGTGTGCCTTCTATCTCTGGTGACGTCTCAAGTAACAGTGAGTTGCTTCCCACTTGAAATCCTTATTGACGTTTGATCCTCGTGTCAAGGTGTTTTCTATACAGTATTTTAAGGGACTGTTTTGTGCCTAAGCAGGCATATCCTCGCTGGGCCACGGGTGTAGTGTCTCTATCCCTGCAGGGCTTGGGTACCTGGTCAAAGGACCGCGACCTGCTCACGGGGTGCAGCTAAGCCCATATCCCAATTGGGGGGGTCACTGGCGAACACCATCCTGTGGGTTAGACTCCGCACCTTTGCCCAGGTCTCGCCAACACTCAAGACCTGTGGATGAGGAGAACGTACATCCAGGTCCCTCGTCTCCGCTTCTTTCCCCAACTTAGGCCCACCACGTCCTCTTCTCCAGTTTCAGACGTGACAGTTTGTTCAGGCCCAATGGAGGCTGCAGGATCCCAAGGTACTGGGTCACTGCAAGAGTTGACCTCTCGGATGGACAACCAGGAGGCGCAACAACAACAAGTGGCTCAGTATTTACAGGAGCTCTCGAGGCAACTGGTTTCAATTCAAACCACGTTGGCTTCTATTCTCCCGGTTACCCCGCCTGCGGTTCCTGTACCTTCTCCATCAGTCCCTCCACCAGTGGTTCCTACTCCCAAACCCCGACTACAGCTTGCCTCTCCAGAAAGGTTTGATGGCGATCCCAGGCGGTGCCGCAGGTTCATCAACCAATGTGAAATCCAATACGAATGTCTTCCCCAGAACTTTCCCACGTCTCAGGCAAAAGTAGCATATGTGATTTCATTATTAACAGGAGCAGCATTAGACTGGGTCTCCCCTTTATGGGAATGGGCCGACCCCATCGTATCTACCTACGAGGAATTCGTTTCCGCATTTAAGAGAATTTTTGACGAGCCAGGCCGTTCTGCATCTGCATCTTCTGACCTCCTCCGAGTGCGTCAGGGCACACGGTCCGTGGGGCAGTATGTAGTCCAATTTCAGACCCTGGCATCAGAATTAAAATGGAACGAGGAAGCTCTTAAAGCGTACTTCCTTCATGGACTCTCTGAGAGGATGAAGGATGAGCTTGCCTCCAGAGATTTGCCAGAATCCTTCGCTGACGTTATCTCTCTCTGTATCAAAATTGACCTTCACCATCGGGAAAGATGGGCTAGTAGGGGAAGAGGTGAACGTCTACCAGTCCGTTCTTCTGCTGTTAGTCCGCCTATACCCACCCTAGCTAGTAAAGAGGAACCGATGCAGGTCAACAGAGCCAAACTCACCCCGGCAGAGCGCAATAGACGCTTCCAAAATAAATTGTGTATCTATTGCGCTGCACCTAACCACATTCTAAATAATTGTCCTTTACTTGCGGGAAATGCGAAACCCTGACTGAAGTAGGGAGCATTCAGTTGGGGGTTATTCTCAAGCCATCCCAATTATCCGAGAGTCTTTTAGTAGTGTCGCTTTCCCATAAGTCCAGGACAAGAAAGGTTCACGCTTTAATTGATTCTGGAGCCGCTGGTAATTTTATTGCAGAGAGATTGATTCACACCTTGGGTGTTCCAGTCGTTTCCCTACCTAATAAATTGTTACTGTCTGGTCTAGATGGTAAAACTCTGGTGGGGCTACCCATTTCTTCACTCTCTCATCCTGTGTCTGTCCAAATTGGGTGCCTACATCATGAAATGCTGGAATTTTTTGTGTTACCCGAATCCTCCTATGAGCTGGTATTAGGGCTGCCCTGGTTGAGAAAACACAATCCTGTCCTCGGCTGGGATGCTATGCAAATCCTATCCTGGGGTTCACAGTGTTTCCAAGATTGTTTGACCAAGGTCGTTCCAGTATGTAACCAAGCGACGGTTTCCAACCCGGCTAAGAAGTCCCTTCGACCAGAGTCTTCTAAACATTCCCCCCAGCCGGGGTTGCCCGAGGCTTATCAAGACTTTGCTGATGTATTTTGTGAACAAGCCGCAGATAAACTTCCCCCGCATCGACCTTGGGATTGTGCCATCGATTTGCTTCCCGGGAAAAGTCCTCCACGTGGCCATGTTTACCCTTTGTCCGTGCCTGAGACCGCGGCCATGGAAGAATACATTAAGGAAAACCTTGCTAAAGGATTCATTCGGCCTTCTTCTTCTCCTGCAGGGGTAGATTTCTTTTTTGTAGGGAAAAAGAATGGTGGACTCCGCCCCTGTATAGACTATCGAGGATTAAATCAAATCACCATAAAGAATCGGTACCCTCTACCTTTAATTTCAGAACTGTTTGACAAGGTTCAAGGGGCTCAGGTTTTCACGAAGCTGGATTTACGGGGTGCGTATAATCTGATTCCAATTAAAACCGGGGACGAGTGGAAGACCGCGTTCAATACCAGAGACGGACACTTCGAGTACCTCGTAATGCCCTTCGGTCTTTGTAATGCACCAGCTATTTTTCAAGGTTACGTCAACGAGATCTTCTGGGATATTCTTCATAAATTTGTTGTGATTTATCTCGATTACATTTTAATCTTTTCCAGAGATTTACAGAGCCATCGTCTTCATGTACGGGAGGTATTGTTCCGCCTTCGCACTCATCACCTCTTTGGGAAACTTTCCAAATGTATGTTTCACCAAACTTCAGTACCTTTTTTAGGCCATATTATCTCTGGGGGGAGTCTCCAGATGGATCCTGATAAACTAAAAGCAATCTCTGAATGGCCCCTGCCTACTTCTTTAAAAGGTACTCAGCGTTTCCTAGGATTTGCAAACTATTATAGGAGGTTTAATCCACACTTTTCTACACTGGTAGCACCCATTACCTCCCTCACAAGGAAAGGAGCCAATCCTTCTAAATGGTCTGTTCCAGCAGTACAAGCCTTTCAAAACCTAAAAGGTGCCTTTTCTCGAGCTCCCATTCTCTGTCAGCCTCAAATAGACAAACCATTCATTGTGGAGGTGGACGCATCCTCCGTTGGAGTAGGCGCGGTATTATCTCAGTCTGCTGAAGATGGGAAGATGCATCCCTGTGGATTTTTCTCCTGTAAATTTTCCCCTGCTGAGAAGAATTATATTATAGGCGACCAAGAACTTCTAGCCATGCGCCTAGCCTTAGAGGAATGGCGGTATCTTCTGGAAGGGGCCAAATTTCCTGTCACGATTATTACAGACCATAAGAATCTGATCTATCTGCAAACTGCACACCGGTTGAATGCCAGGCAGGCACGATGGTCACTTGTTTTTTCTAGGTTTGATTTAAAACTCCAGTTTCGTCCTGGTGTGTTGAACAAGAAGGCTGATGCATTATCTCGCTCCTTCATGACTAACTTGGAGGAGGAGGAGTGTTCTCAAGTTCGTTCCATTTTTGACCCAATTGTATTTGCTCCTACACAAGTAGTGTCCTTGCCACCTGGGAAAATTTTTGTACCTCCTAATTTATGTAAAAAATTGCTGGTTTGGGCTCATGCATCCTTGTTCGTAGGTCACACTGGAATCACCAAGACCTACCAGTTCTTACTTCGATCGTACTGGTGGCCGACCATGAAGAAGGATGTCACGGAGTTTGTCCGCTCCTGTATCAAATGTGCCCAACATAAAACTCCGCGTAGACAGATGGTTGGTCCTCTTCATCCCTTGTCTATCCCAACTGCTCCATGGACCCACATCTCAATGGATTTTATTTCTGAATTACCTCGGTGCAAGGGACATAACATGGTATGGGTGGTCGTGGATCGCTTTTCTAAAATGGCACATTTTATCCCGCTCGTTGGCCTTCCCTCTGCTCCTCAATTAGCAAAAATTTTTATTCGAGACATCTTCAGATTACACGGTCTCCCCAGGGAAATAGTCTCTGATCGAGGTGTTCAGTTTACAGCCAAATTCTGGAGAGCCCTGTGTAGTACCTGTGGAATCAAACTGAACTTTTCCTCAGCCTACCACCCACAGTCGAATGGTCAAACGGAAAGGGTCAATCAAGAGCTAGAGACCTTCATTAGGCTCTTTGTGTCATCTTCCCAGGATGATTGGGTGGACCTCCTGCCATGGGCAGAGTTTTCTCATAATTTTAAATTCCATTCTTCCTCTAAATCCACTCCTTTTTTTACGGTTTTTGGTAGACATCCACGAGTTCCAGATTTCCAGAGGCTTCCATCTATAGATGTTCCAGCTGTGAATCAAGAGATTCAATCCTTCTCAGTTTTATGGAATAAAATTCACCTATCTCTAAAGCAATCTTCTAGGAATTACAAGAAATTTGCGGACAGGAGACGTTTGGCGGTTCCTCTGTTGAGAGTCGGGGACAGGGTCTGGTTATCTTCTAAAAATATTCGCTTAAGAGTCCCGTCCATGAAACTCGCTCCGCGTTTTATTGGTCCATATCGTATCATTAAGATAATCAGTCCAGTAACTTATAAATTGGAACTTCCTCCTCAAATGAAGATTTCAAATACTTTTCATGTTTCTCTCTTACGACCCCTGGAGCTCAATCGTTTTCAGAATTGTTCTCCTAAATTGCCTCAAGTCAAGACATTACAAGGCACTGAATTTGAGGTGGAAAAGATCTTGGATTCCCGGAACAGATTCAACACCCTTCAATATCTCATCGATTGGAAGGGCTACGGCCCCGAGGAAAGGGCCTGGATCAGAGCCTCTGATGTACACGCTCTGCGACTAATCCAGAGTTTTCATAGGCGATTTCCAGATAAGCCTGTTGGGTGTTCAGTGCCCACCCTTAAAGGAGGGGGTACTGTCAGGGCTCAGCTGGGGATCGGCGCCCGCTTACCACACCGCCGGCTTCCCCTTTCATCCTGGGTGGTCGGGCGCGACGGCGGGGGAGAAGCTGAGTATTCTCCCCGCTTGCTGTGGCTTCCTGGAGGGCTGGTGTCCGGCATCGCAAATCCGGACATGGGCGCCGCCATGACAGTCGGCCCATGTGACTGGATCCTTCTCCCTGATAGGCCCGTTTTCAGCTGATGCTGTGCACCTGTCTAAGGGTTCCCCTGGGTATAAAACTGTTCCACAGGTTATGGGAAATTGCCTGAACAACGGTTGTCTCCTAGCGTGCTTTAGTGAGTTCCCGGTCCAGGTTCCTATTCACCCGTACAGCAGCAGTGTTACCACCTTTACCTGTGTGCCTAAACATCTCTGGTGAATACCCGTGCAGCAGTGTTATCACCTTTACCTGTGTGCCTATACATCTCTGGTGAATACCCGTGCAGCAGTTTTACCACCTTTACCTGTGTGCCTTTACGTCTTTGGTGAATACCCGTGCAGCAGTGTACCCACCTTTACCTGTGTGCCTATACGTCTCTGGTGAATACCCGTGCAGCAGTGTTACCATCCCCACCTGTGTGCCTTACATCTCCAATGAACATCCATGCTACAACGTATACCGCCTCTACCCGTGTGCCTTCTATCTCTGGTGACGTCTCAAGTAACCGTGAGTTGCTTCCCACTTGAAATCCTTATTGACATTTGATCCTCGTGTCAAGGTGTTTTCTATACAGTATTTTAAGGGACTGTTTTGTGCCTAAGCAGGCATATCCTCGCTGGGCCACGGGTGTAGTGTCTCTATCCCTGCAGGGCTTGGGTACCTGGTCAAAGGACCGCGACCTGCTCACGGGGTGCAGCTAAGCCCATATCCCAATTGGGGGGGTCACTGGCGAACACCATCCTGTGGGTTAGACTCCGCACCTTTGCCCAGGTCTCGCCAACACTCAAGACCTGTGGATGAGGAGAACGTACATCCAGGCCCCTCGTCTCCACTTCTTTCCCCAACTTAGGCCCACCACGTCCTCTTCTCCAGTTTCAGACGTGACAGGTAATGAGAATGCTGTCTGCATTGTATAGAGGTCACTGTGATGTTCTCTGTATTGTAAATCAGTGACTGTAATTCTATTTGCATTATATAGAGATCACTAAAATGTTCTCTGAACTATATGAGCCATTAAAATGTTCTCTGTATTGTATTTGAGTAACTAGAATGCTCTCTGTATTGTATAGAGGTAAATATGGTAGAATGTATTTGCATTGTATTTGGGTCACTAGAATGCTCACTGTATTGTAGTTTAGTAGGTTACAAAACCTCATGCCACCATGTTGCCACCTCCCACGTACGGTAAAGATTACTTATCCTCAGGATTCAGGTGTGTTCCTCAGGAACATCAGTGTTGTTGTTTGCCCATGTCTCTTCCTGTTATTGAAGCAGAGAGTGGGGTGATCATGGGGACTAATGGGCAAGGATGTGCCAGTTGCAGGACTCCAGAATAGTGATCACAAATTTGAATCTGAACATTGAGCGGTATGGAGACTGCATTCTGGAGTCAACTGTGAAAACTATAGTGCATCCTAATGACCACTATACACTGCTGATCCCAACACACTGTAATTTAAAAAGCAAAATCTTCCTAGTCATAAAGGAGCATTTTTCTTCTGAACACCTTCAGATAATTTTAATTTATTGGTTTGTACAGGCAAAAAAACAACAACCCACCAGTGGATAGTATTGGACCGATTGCCCAATATCACTATATGTGTGGCCAGCTTACATTTGGAAATATGTATATTTTATCTATGCTAGCGGTTGTTTTGGAGAAACCAATTAGGAAAAGAGGAAACGGCTCTCCTAACACTGCCCTGGACACTTACCTACCATTCATGCTGCCGGAAGGTAGGGGTGTGTCCAAGTGGGAGATGCTGGCTGAATAAGGAGAAATGGGAAGGATCCGGGAGCACTGTCTACTATTCATGAAGCATTGGAGAGCTGTCTAATACCCCTTTTCCACCAAAATTCCGGGTCTGACCCGGAGTTGGAACAGAGTTCCTATCCGGATCAGACCTGGAATTTTGCCAGCGTCGACTCGGGATATTCCGCTCACACCGGAGTCGTGTCTGCATAGACCCGGCTTTCCTGGAGTGAAAGTGGACGCTTGGAGATTACGTCATCTCCAAACGCCACTGAAGCCAGACCAATCGGCCGGCTTGCAGCGCACTCCAGGTCATCGTGACCCGTAGTGCGCTGTTCTCACAGCAGAGTTTCATGGGCTACGCCAGTGTTAAACCCTGCTAGTTACCTGGGTAGGATTGCCAGGTCACTCGACCCGGCGATCCAACCCTCTCCCCTTTTACACCAGGGAGCTGCCCGGGTTAACCCACAATAACCTGGGTTTTAGCTCCGGTGTAAAAGGGGTATGAGATTGGCCAAGTATGTCTCTACACACAGAGACAGTGATGTGACTTCTCATGATATTTCCCCTTTACAGATGGGAGAGTGCAGCAGTCAGGCATCTGAAAATAGGGGGTATCCTGGAATAATGTAAATTGACCTTGGATATCCATTGTAATATACAACATACTGTAACATTTTCACTTGCAGCATGGCATACCCTTTAATGATCATGGTTATTCATTTACTCATTCATTCAGTTAACTGCCATTATCTAAGTTACATAAACCCTGGTAATGTAATCATGTGGAAATTCCAGTGGACGAAGTTACTCGCTAAACCCAGGTATTAGATGACCTTCTGTTTGCAGGGCCAGCTACTGAAGCGTATAGTACATATTTGCTTTCAAGTATTGCAAGCAATTGTGTCTGCAGATCAAGAAAACCCTGTGAATTACCACAATTTGATAGTCTACTTATACCACACATGACTTTAAAAAGGTTCCCATGTGATGTGAGACTTGCTCAGTGTTTGGCTGCCAGGACTTGCTGGGACTAACAGTGCCGCTTAAAAACAAAATATCTCAGAGCTATCAACATGGAGTGTTTTTTCCAGGTATAATTTCCCTAGACAGTGCAGCCTCACTCTAACAGGCTGGGCTATGTTCCACTATTTAGGTGCATACACAGAGATCGATATATCTGTACAATTTGAACGATGACGATATCATTCAACTATATATTGTTCATATCGTTCCATGTGTATGCAACCAACGATGCGCGCTCCCGCTGGACGATAACGATATCATCCATCGGCCATACAAACAGGCCAATCTGGGCGATATCATTATATTCGCTATAGGGATCCACGATCGTTGGTCGTTGGTAATATCGTTGGTGTGTGGATGAACAATATCGTTCATCCAGCACACCAGGAATTTCAAGGAAGATCGTTCAGCGATATCGTTCGAGAACAGATCGTCCCGTGTGTATGCACCTTAACAGAGTTACGTACACATGCTGCAGGTTTCCCATTTTTTCACAGCCCAGAAATGTATTCCAATGCTTTTATTTCTCACTGATTACCAGCTTACTTCACCTGATCCGTTCTGAGTAAAAGAATGCCTTTTGGATGATTAGTTATGTAATCTGAGTTATTACCAATCAGGGTGCAAAACTTCAGCAAAACAAAATAGTGGTTTTATCCATTTTTTGTTTGTAAGTTAATCAGTCATTACATTGCTCTATACATGATTTATGTTAGAAGGAAGAAATCTCTCACATTTAATGCAAATAGTTGGTCACAGTAACACGTACGTACATGTGTATTCTCTTCTGCTTCTTTCCTGCTCTGTGGGTTATAGTAAAATTACTAACATTGTGCATAATTATTACAGTTCATGTTCTTTTTTCTTTTTGTGAACCATTCCCCTTGGCACTGCTCTACTACTTGTTAGATACAGAGGGCCTGATTCGCAGTTGCGATTGTCTACGTTGTCGCAGTGGCGGTAATATGCAAATGCTAGTTTCAGTCTTACCTTCTGTTCTAGTGTGCATTGGACTGTGCAAGCCCTGAGACGACCACTTTCAATGTCCGTGGACAATGTCATTGTAACTCCGCCATTGCTTCTGATTACTCCACTATCAGCGCACCATCGCATCCTCCATCCACACTTGCTCTAGCCTATGGCTGGCGCAATGTCTCCTTCTGAACGCCGGCTAAATATGGCCTCTGTGGCTGCAGCTCTGTGTTAGGGAAGGTAGTCGCATTCGTGACATTCCCATAACATGCTAATGAGACAGCCTTTTATGCACTCACTTTAGACTACCTCCCAGACACCACCCAGGAACCCCCATGGTTTTGCCTCGCTGGTTCTGATATCAGCGCCTCCGTACATAACAGTGGACTCCCCATGCACTCAGGGGAATGCATGCACTGTTGGGGTTTACAGGACTTTTTTGGGCATGCGCAGTAACAAATAATCGCTCAATTGCGCAAACATCAGTATTTCGTCCTCTTCTGAATCGGACAAAAAAAGAAAATCACAATTGTGGTGACTTACATAATGGAGGGGCAGGCAATAGAGGGGGCACAGCAATAATTTTTTTTCTGAAATAGAGGAAATCTCTGAAAATATCACAAGAGAAGAAGCAAGGTCAGACATGACAATGGACACAGGGTGGCCTGCATGGGCCTCCTTGACTCACGGGCCCATTTGGTCAACACACCATGTACCCATTTTAGATATCGACTGGTGGCTTCACTCCACTGTGGATATGAAAACCTAATTGAGGAGGCATGACCACTCGGCAAGCCCGTACCTAGATATTTTGCACCAGTGGCGTAAGTTCATCCCAGATGCCCGGAGGCAAGTTATAATTTGGTGCCCCCCCTTCCGGGAGGAAGTAGCCAGATCGGCATAGTAGAGGGGGCGTACCTGGCATAGGGAAGCATGGCCGGACATATTAGCCAGCATTTGTGGGTGGAGCGGGTGGTGTGGGCACGCTCTTGCATCATTGTGGCCCCGCTACACAATGCTGAGATTACTGACATTGTAAAGGAGAAGGCGGGGCCAAAATGATGCAATTCAGCGTGAGTCGCGTCATCGGCCACCCTCACTGCAGGGGTTTCTCTTGTAACCGCAGAGGGGGGGCTTGCCTGCCTTTCCGGGGGGGGGGCCGGGAGTGGCGCCTGAATTTGGGGAGGCTCCTGGCTGAATCGGGAAGGTAGGCCAGTATGGTGTATACTTACTTCTAATGACAGCATAGAGATGCGGCTTGACAATATTAGTGGTTAATATGCACCCTACGCAAAAGATTGGCATGTGTCCCACGTGTAAATGAATCACCAAGCCACAAAAATGCATGTGTTTTATGCCCTACGGAAAACACATCAAGATCTATAGGTGTGTATTTAACCTTACTCAGAGTCCTCAAGGATATGTACGGTACACACAGATGAATTGGATGCATTTGTGGCCCAGATCTCTAAGGTAGAAACATGGCTACAATATATATTGTAATAGGTATATTTGAACTGCATGAAAAACAGTCTGACAATAAACAGGAGCGGTCATATATATATAAAATAAATGTAATTTTAGTCCCAGTGAACCTTCTGTTTTAAGTGCCCCAGCCCTCCCAAAGCCTGGTTGGATCATGTGATTATATGTATATGTTGCACTGTTTAAAAAAAATTTTGTTCAGTGTAAGTGGCTATTATAAAAATGTATCTGGGCACAATTTAGCCAAAAGAGTTGAAATGGAAGAGATGCAAAAAAATAAAAATATAAGTTAAAAGAAAAAAGAAAGTTATTCGCTATGTGAACTTACAGACCTCTCTCATATGTGTGATTGTATGAGTTTTTGAAAAGCAAAACAGTTATATTTACATTTTTAAAATGGAGTTCTATCCACTAATATTCAAGCATTATAGTTTGCATTATATACAGTATACACCCTTTTCTGCATTAATTGTGCACCCTGTGACCGCTCCTGTTTATTGTCAGACTGTTTTTCATGCAGTTCAAATATACCTATTACAATATATATTGTAGCCATGTTTCCACCTGGCTGAATGCACCTTAGAGATCTGGGCCACAAATGCATTCAATTCATCTGTGTGTACCGTACATATCCTTGAGGACTCTGAGTAAGGTTAAATCAGGCTTGCCTACCCTCCCGATTTGGCCGGGAGCCTCCCGATTTTCGGGTGCCGCTCCCGGCCCCCCGGAAAGGCAGGCAAGCCTCCCGGACGTTTGCGACCCTCCCCACCTCCCCCCTGAAAAAAACTGACACCCCCGCAGCGGGGGGCCCGGTGACGCGATTCGCGCAGAATCGCGTCATCGGGGCTCCGCCCCCTGCTTCACAATGCTGAAAATAGCAGCATTGTGAAGAGGGGGCGGAGTCACGATGATGCGATCGTGCGTCCCCGCCCCCAGTGTACCACCGGCGTGGCCGGCCCCGCCCCCTGCTATTAGCCGACAATCAGCTCCCACCCGGAAGGCTGGAGCTGATTGTCGTCAAGTATGGGTTAAATACACACCTATAGATCTTGATGTGTTTTCCGTAGGGCATTAAAACACATGCATTTTTGTGGCTTGGTGATTCATTTACACGTGGGACACATGCCAATCTTTTGCGTAGGGTGCACATTAACTACTAATATTGTCAAGCCGCATCTCTATGCTGTCATTAGAAGTAAGTATACACCATACTTGCCTACCTTCCAGATTCAGCCAGGAGCCTCCCGAAATTCAAACGGAGAGATGTTTTACATAATATGGGCGCAGGGCGTGCGTTGCGGGCCCCCCCTGGACCCAGGGGCCCGTGTGCACGGCACACCCTGCACCCATTATAGATACGCTCCTAACCCAGACATTTAATGGAAATGCCTGTCTTAGCAAGATCTTAATGTTTAATGAAAGACAGATCTTGGGCATCAAATACCCTTGTTACGCCTGTGATCTATAGATATATCAACCATCTGCTGTGCTGCACAGCCGACGCGATGGGGTGCACACCCGCCAACACGCTCGTGATAATATATCGGCCGTTCAATATCGCCCAGTGTGTACCCAGCTTAAGGTGGACAAACTGGGGCAGGAGCATACATGCCTACTCTCCGGGAAGTCACGGGAGGCTCACAATTTTACGGGTAACCCCCCGTACCCCTGGTCGAGTAGGCACTTCTCCCTCATTCCTTCCCACTTCCTAGAGAAGTGGGCAGAATGGGGAGAAGTTCCACTGCATTTGGGGGTCTCCGCGTAGGGGCGGGGCTTAATGACATGCTTCTACAAGAAGTGCGTCATTTGACCCCACCCCCTATTTAAATAGGCGCTAATCGCTACAATTTACAGAAGGGGTGGGGCTTAATGACGAGACAAGCCAGGCCCCGTCCCCTATAGGCGCCCACCTGCTTCTCCTCCCAGGGCTTCTCCTGGGAAGGAAAAAAAAAAGTAGGCAAGTATGGGCAGGAGCTGATGTGCAATAAATAAAGAAATAATAGGAATGGGTCTACTAAATTACAATAGAATGTTATGTATAGTTTCTGCTTTCGGTTTATCTTTCCTAAATCCTTTCTTAGGGGTCTATTTATTAACATTATTTTTACTAAAATAAAGTGAAAAAGGGTGTTTTCACACCCTTTTCACATTGGTTGCACCTAATTTACTAAAGGGCCATTGGAGTAGAATTCGTAAATATCTACGCCAAGGGCTCTATTTACTACTATCCGCATATTGAATGCAGATTGTAGTGTGATATTATCGACTGAATTTGCATTGCAAATTCATGCAATATCACAGGGATTTACTACAAATCCCTTGCAGGGATAGAGCTTGCGATAAAGCTCTGTCCCTGCGAATCCCCTCTGCACACTAGTCACGGTATTTTCGCAAAATATACCATGACAAAGTGCCCGCGCATGCGCCTACCGGCCGCTGCTACCCCCCCGGCGCTAAGCCCCACCCACGGTGCTAAGCACCGCCCCCCGCGATCGTGGACCCCCGTGACCCCCCCTCCCCTTACCTGTATGATCCGGGCCTCCGGTGATGTCCTCCATGTCCTCCGGTCATGTGATCTCCCATACTGCACTGGGACCCAATCACCTGATGACCGGGCCGCAGTCCACTATGGGAGACCAGCTGACTGGAGGGAGGACATCACCCGGAGCCCCGAACACCGATCCCTGGAGTCAGGTAAGTAAAAAAAATTTGACAATTTTTTTTTTTTTCTTTTTACAGTAATCAGCTTGCGGTCTGCTTAGACCACACAGCTGATCACTGGAACCGGCTCCCGGCTCTGCTCTGCCTTTTAGAGCAGAGCAGGAGTCCGATAACCGGGGGAGACCCTGGATAACGCCACCTCCAGGTGGCGTTTTTATCACAGGGCTTTCCCCGATATTTTTTTACAATTTATTTTTAGTAACTTTGGTCGGATCACATTTCCCATTACAATTATGGGAAATGCAATCTGCTTACTAGAATTTTACGAATTCTACTCCAATTGCCCTGTAATAACTATAGGTGATACTAAAATAATGTGAAAAGGGTGTGAAAATAATGTTAATAAATAGAGCCCCAAGCCCTAATTCTCCCTTTTTTTTAGTAAACAGATTACATTTCCCATAATTGTAGTGGTAAATGCAATCTGCCTGAGATTTACTATAAATAAAATGTGAAAAATACTGGGGGAAACCCTGTGATAACGCCACCTGGAGATGGCGCTATCCAGGGTTTCGCCCCGGTTCCCTGACTCCTGCTCTGTTCTACCAGGCAGAGCAGAGCCGGGAGCCGGGCTACAGTGATCAGCTGTGTGGTCTAAACAGACCAAAAAAAAATAGTAAAAAAAAAACTCACCTGAGTCCTGGGCAGGTGCTTCGATGATGTCCTCTGGGGCTCCGGTCACCTGGTCTCCCATCCTGCACCGTGACCCTGGTCAGCTGCTGTATAGAACAGCTGATCGGGTCACAGTGCAGGACGGGAGACCAGCTGACCAGAGCCCCGGAGGGAGGACATCACCGGACCAGTGATGACCGGAGCGAGGTGTCGGCGCATGTGTGCCACCTTGTCACTGTATTTTTTCCAAAAAATACAGTGATAAGGCTGCAGTGGGGATTTGCAAGGACAGAGCTTTATCTCAATCTCTGTCCCTGCAAGGGATTTTTAATAAATCCCTGTGATATTGCCAGAATTCGCAATGCAAATTCAGTCGGAAATATCACACTACAATCTGCATTCTAATGCGGATTGTAGTAAATAGAGCCCTAAAAATAGAGCCCTAAAAATGGTCCAGATCACATTACTAATCTTTCCTCATGCATTTACCTCTTACTAGAATCAAATAGTGCCACAAAGGCATACAGCTTGGTACAAATAAACAATGGAAGTGGGAATTACACAATAGGGTGGGTCTCCCTGGCATATACTGTAATGAGTAGGCTGGTAGTATTTGTGGAGAGAGGTCATAAGAGCAGATAAACACTTTTATATGAGAGAAAAAACAAACATGTTTGTTGTGACTCAGGGCTACCATCAGAAATGATGGGGCCCAGTACATATGAAACAGGCAGCTACAGCACACATGCCTCCAAGTTAATTATTAACATAAAATTGTGCTTACCTGCTATCCTTAAGCTGGGTACACACCATACTTACCTACTTTGCTGGGCAGCTTTCCGGGAGCAGCAGGAGGGGACCTGCTGCTCTCTTCGGGGGCGGGGCCAGACGATAGACAGCATTAGACCCCGCCCCCTTTACAGAAACCCCCGTGATTCGCGGGTCCATGAGGAGGGGGCGGGGCTAAATGACGCGATTTGCTTAATTTAGCCCCGCCCCTTCCCGACAGACCCGATAATTTCAGGTAAAATCTCCCCATCCTGCCCACTTCACTAGGAAGTCGGCGGGATGCGGGAGATATGCCTACTCTTTCGGGATCGCGGGGGGTTACTCGAAAAATCGGGAGCCTCCCGCGATTCCCGGGAGAGTAGGCATGTATGGTACACACTTACCAATCGTCCGCCCGATGTTTGTGGCCAGCAGAGCCATTTGAAATGCTCGCTCACTTGTGACGTCATAGTCAATGGCTGCTGCGGCCGACATATTGCGCGGTTGGTGGGTTGGCTGTACAGACAGCCAGATGAAACTATAGATCTGCTAGATACATTTGCATCGGCTGTGCTGCGGTGCCATATCAGAAATGTCTGTGACCGCTGTTGTTTACAGGCATATCAGTTGTACACACCCAGCGATGCACCATCAATATATTGTTAGTCAAGCAAACAATAAATCATTCAGGTGTGTACCCAGCATTAGATTCAATTATGTGGCATTACCACTGTTCGTGTACGCCACTTCTGATGTGCAGTCACCAGTCATGGGAAGGGTGACAGAGGCACATGGGTAAAGGCGGCAAAGTCACAGATGGGGAAGGGGAATGGACAGTGGCACAGAAGGGTAGCAGCAGATAGGAAGGGGGCAGAGGTACAAATGGGGAGTAGGCAGACGCACAGATGGGATGGGGGCAGAGATACTGATGGCAAGGGAGCAGAGGCAGATATGGAAAGGAGGCAGAGGAAAAGATGATGAAGGGGACAGAAGCACAGATGGGGGGGGGTCTGAGGCACTATTGGGGAACTACTGAGTGCTGTTAACCCATCCAGTGAAAACAGTGAATGGAAGAGAACAGCGGAGGAGGGCTGGGGGCAGTATACATGCAGAGAGGGGGAAGTAGAGGTAGTCCGGACTGAAGCCCCCTGAGAGATGGGGGCCTGGGCATACAACCCATAAGATCCTTTTTAAATCTGGTTCTACAACTCTGATGACCAGACAGACCCCCAAACTGATTCTTATTCACAGGCAGTCATCTGCCTGTGAATATGAAGCAATTATCAGCTGCAATCGAGGTTTCCGCCAGGCCCCTCTGTCAAACTAGTAGATCATGTGACATTCTCAAATAAATATGTGATAGTTACCATACTGTGATATCATTTACGTCATTTTCGGTTAAACATCTTGGTTAAACATTCTCTTAGCATAGTGCAAACAATTGTCTTCTGTAATCCTGCACAAGTGTCTCAGATTGGCTTCAGCAACCGTACATGTAGGGGAAAAAAACAATTCATAGTTGCTAAATGGCTCTAACTTTCCAGAGACACTCCCAGGCATTTGCGATTTGACACTGGAAATGTACTTATTTTCAATTTACTTATTTACTAAACACGCAAAACAATCCTGTTTTGCCTCTCAGATGTAATATCCTCACTCGTCTTTGCTGCAGTCGCGCCAAACAGCTTCTCTCGACGCACCTGGTCCCGTGAGACTCTGCTAGCGCCAGGTGTCTTTTTTTTTTTTGAAAATATGTCTCAGGTCAAACTGTAATGCAACTAGGACGCAGCAGCAGACTGTGCTGATTAATTTCATATGTGACACTTGTACTTCTGTGTGCGACTGAGTCTCTCAATCAGCATGCAAAGTACTATGATGCAGCAGCCGCAGCTTTTCTCCAATCCAAGTTCCGTTTACGCACACAAATACAGGGGCATAGTGAGGCCGGTTGGGCCCAGGTGAAGGGGGCATGGCCTAATCGGGCAGGCGTGGCCAAGCTGGGGAGGACAATGCTGTGAGCCCCTTAGCCCGGCGTAAAGCCACGGGGGGGCGCCATCAGTGTGATCGCTCCAACCTACAGTCTCCCACTGCAGCCCGGCACACAGCAACGTGTGCTGGGCTACTGTGATTTAAGAGGGGGTGGGGGGCAGTGCCGGACCCAGGCACCCTACCGGGCCCCTCCATTAGCCTGGGCCCAGGTAATTAGTACCCGCTCCCCCCCCTCTCTGCACCCCTGCACAGATATACAAGTGTTGCTGATATTTGTTCTGCCATCTCATAAAAACATTCCTATTGATTACCGCAGTATTATTAACACATTGTTACTACATTAAATATGCATAAATAAAATATGAACTAACATATAGTGAAGGAATTCTCCTCAATGTGCATACATGCTGAGCACTAGGACCCAGAGTCTGCTAGAAGTTCCGACTTGCAACTCACCTCTGTTCAATTAATGTGCTACTGCTCATGTGGTTGTAGAGTAGCATGGTGGGAGACATGGTTGTGGTATAAAAGATAGACAGTTAAAAGATCAACGATGTCTAGATAGATACCAAATGTTAGACAGGCAATAGGTTGAAAGGGACAAAAGGTTGACAGGAACAAAAGGTTTTCTAACCCTAATCTTCACCCTAACCCTCCCCTTGGTGCCTAACCCTAACTCTCCCCTTGGTGCCTAACCGTCGGGGTAGGTGCCTGACCCTAACCATCCCTTCTAGTGCCTAACCCTGCCCTTCCAGTAAATGCTTAACCCTAACCCTCCCTCCTGGTGCCTAACACTAACCGGGTAAGTGCCTAATCCTTCAGTAAGTGCCTAACCCTAAACCTGACTCTTAAAAAAAAAAAGTGTAGACAATTTGTGTGTCAACCATTTTAGTGTTGACCTTTTGACCATGGCAACCATGTGTACCGGTTGGCATTCTTCCATGTGGACCTTTAGTGTGCCGACCTTTTGTCCCTGTCGACTTTTTGCCCCTATGGTGCTATTGCCTGTCTAACATCTGGTGTCTGACATTGTTGACCTTTTAACTGTCTATCTACAGTTTGGTATCCGGAAGACAGAAGTCCCCTACTTACCTCCTAAAGAGAACCTGGTGAATACCTGCATATAAAGCTGTTCCAGCAGCCTGCACCGCTACCCATTTGCAGCAAACACTCACCGGCTGGTGAGCTGTATAGAAGCCCACTCTGCTCCATTGCCAGTGTACAGTGTAACCACTGGTTAAGTAACTGGGCTGTTAATTATAGTTTGAGTCATTCGCTGGTGTGCAGGGAGTGCGGGGAACACAGGCCCCTGGGTCCAGGGGGGCCCCACACCGGACACCCTGCACCCATAATACTACTTACCTCTCCGGAGTCCCACGTCGGCGCGGGGTTCTGGCGTTGTAAAACGACTGGAAAATGGCCGCCGTGGCCATTTTCCCGGTGACCTGTGCATACACTATAGACTCTGGGCACACTCTAGTGCCCAGAGTCTATAACTCCGGCGCTGGCCGCGCACAGCTCAGTGCGCTGCCGGGCGGAGAGGAGGGGGCCCGTGTCGAAGACTGCACATGGGCCCCCTCCTCTCTAGAAACGCCCCTGCTGGTGTGTGCCTACATAACGGTGCAATTTCAACACCTGCACACACATCATTTCCAACATGACTAACACTTCCCTTGATTAATGGAGTTGAGATTATATGACTTTTTCTTAGGTGGATGCCCAATAAAAACCTCCATCATTACAAATTCTTATCATCTCATCTCCATCAATCAAGGAAAGTATTATTCCTTCATTATATGTTTAATATTTGTTGATATATATTTAATTTAATACAAATGAAGGTCTAGCCCCTTAGAGAGTTTCCTTTCTATCATTGTGTGCATACAGTATCTTGGTTTATTTGGGTGGAACTAGGATTCTCTCAGGCTGCCGCATACCTCTTTCTGGAGCGCCATTTGTGCCCTCTTTACCCCTTGTTTTTTTTACTTCTCGCTCCACAAAACAAATCCTTGTTTTTGCACCTACTATAAAAACTGCAATGACCTACATTACCCATACCCCGCTTCCAGTGCTGCTATACTGACCTGCTGCAAACCCACTGTGGAAAACAAGGCTTGCCAACACAAATCAAGGCACCTGGCATCATCAAAGAGGATTTAGCACTGAGCCTCCCCAGTTTTACGCTTCACCTCAACGCTGTTCAATTCAAGAAATATCTATGTACTGCTGAAAACGTAAAAGATTACACAAGAAAATAATTTGCAGTTCAGTATTCTCTGGAATCTAGTGTTTGTGTTTTATTTATTGTTTGGTGTAAGGCAATGTAATGTTACACTTATCTCCGTACAGTCCTTTTCTACACTTATTATTAGAAATCTGGCACATTTATATGAATTTAGGGGTTATCTATCTTTGAATTATTTTTTTAAATGTTACCATTTTGGGGAGATATTTGGGCTGTTTGGTTACAATTCTATGGATAATACTTTAGGGCAGTGGTTCCCAAACTTTTTCGAAATCAAGGCGCCCTAGAGGATTCTTATTGAGAAATGCAGATAACAATGAAATTAAGTAAACTGTGCTTATATGTCACCATTAGGTGCAGTTATGTGGTGGTCGACAGGACTGTGCTTCTTTTTGTCCACATATTTTTTGATTTGCAGTCATTAGCCCTGGTTTTGCCCATCACACTGACTAAATATCCATTTTGTTTGGTACTGAACCACCAACCCGAGGCACCCCTGCAAATGCCCTGAGGCACCCAGTTTGGGAACCACTGCACTAAGATATAGAGAAGAAAGTGTTTGAGTGACACATTTTGATCATTCTGGCATGGTTCTTTTTTGACAATATTCTAGCACATCATGTTGAAGTTTAAGGACAAAAAGCTATGGTTCCGCCATTTTCTGTCCATAAAACTTGTGCATCATTTCCATGCAAATAGATTTCTAAGGATTGGTTTCACTCTCACAGAGAGCGAGACCTGGGAATAGTTTGTTGAGTTTCATTATTACTTTCACTAATATTGACATGAGAGTTTTTTCTTCTTGGTTTTACTACTACAGTATAAATAACTGAGGAGTTTCTATACACATTTGTTTTTGGCAGTGCGCAAACATTGGTTACAGAAGAAAATGTATTCATTCTCCACCGTAGCATTTTAACAGATACACTGCATTACACATATAATAAATTGCATTTCTACACTCTCTATAGATGGGTAATAACACAAATAAAAACAACACAAAAAACAGAAGTTGACTGTGTATTGCCAGAGCATTTATACATAGTTAAATGGAACTAATGTACTAGAGTACAGAAAACCATACAGAAAAATACATATTTTTAGCTCATTAAATTGCCTTTATATTTATACACCTTGGGGTATATATTCGTCATCACTTAATTTCTACAAAAGCAGGTGGAAAATGAACATTTTCACCTGCAATTGTAGAAATTGAGTTATCGGCCATTCATCAAGAAGGTAAAACAGGAAATCACAGATATGTCCTACTTACCTTCCTCTCGCAGAATGGTCCACTGTCCCCTTACACTAGTATCACAGATATCTCCTGCTTACCTTCCTCTGGCGGAATGGCCCGCTGTCCCCATACACTAATAGCACAGATATCTCCTGCTTACCTTCCTCTCGTAGAATGGCCCGCTGTCCCCATACACTAGTATCACAGATATCTCCTGCTTACCTTCCACTCGCAGAATGGCCTGCTGTCCCTATACACTAGTATCACAGATATCTCCTGCTTACCTTCCTCTCGCAGAATGGCCCGATGTTCCCATACACTAGTATCACAGATATCTCCTGCTTACCTTCCTCTCCCAGGATGGCCCACTGTCCCTATACACTAGTATCACAGATATCTGCTGCTTACCTTCCTCTCGCAGAATGGCCCGATGTTCCCATACACTAGTATCACAGATATCTCCTGCCAGGGGTGTCTTAAGAGAGGAGAGGGCCCGTGTGCACTCCCCGTGCGGGGCCCCCTCCTCTCTCCCATGTGGCTGGCAGTCAACTGACGCGGCTGGCCAGCCACCGGAGCATTAGTAGACTCCAGGCTCTAGAGTGGGCCCGGAGTCTACTGCGCATGCGCAGAACACCGAAAAAATGACCGCCACGGCCATTTTTCCGGTGTTCTGAGCAGCGCTGACACCCGACGTGGGACCACGGACAGGTAAGTTTAAAAAAATATGAGTGCAGTGTGTGCGGTGCGGGGCCCCCCTGGACCCGGGGGCCCGTGTGCCCCGCACACACTGCACCCATTATAGATACGCCACTGTCTCCTGCTTACCTTCCTATCGCGGAGTGGCCCGCTGTCCTCATACACTAGTATGGGGACAGAATTCATCAAGCTCCGAAAATATAATATTTTCGAATGTAGAATGTTAATTATCGGGGACCCCAATAGGACCCTGATAATTAACATAATGAATAGACCCTTTAGGGATAGATCTAATTATCTCCCTCACACAGAATGAAAGGAAGAAAAAACTTGCTTATTCCTCCTCGAACCTCTATGGGGCGGTAGTGAACAAAAATTAGCAAAGTTTCCTGGAAGACCTTGTGGTCAACTGAATCTCCTCCTTACTGTAGATAGCTAAGGGGCATATGTAGTAACGAGTAATATTCTTGTTATCACTCATTACTAATCTTACATCAGTAGTGCACACAGGGAGGGTTTCTGAGTACATAGAGTACACACACACTGACTTACCTTGCAGCATCTGCAGGTTGTAGATAGATGGAGACAGGACCTGGCAGGCTGGCACCATGTTATTAAGCCTCGCCATCCTCACGGCAAAATATAGCGATTCACGTGGCAGAAGGGAGGAGGTGGAGCCAATATGACATGATTCCATTAGAATTGTGTCATTTGGGCCCGCCTCCTCAAAGTTGACCTATAAATCATGGCATTTTACTGCAAGGGGGTGGGGCTTAATAACATGGTGCCAGTCTGCCAGGTCCTGAATGATCATCCAAAGGACTGTAAGCTTCGTAGATATATGAAATTTGGCTTCTGTTGTTCACAGCAGTGTCACTAGACATATTCTATAGTTGGAGCTAATTATTCTGCATATAATTGGTGAATTACAGTAGGAGCACTTTCAAAATTAATTTTGCTGAAGGCAAATCTCTGAAATACAATAACATTTCTGAATTAGATATGAACAGCTCTATTTGATTTTTTTTTTAAGCTCTTAAATGATAGAAAACTATATTATGATAATCAAACTGAGGAAACCTGAAACGCAGGGTGATCTCTGGGGTTTACTGAGACAGTATTGTGCTTGACGCGTTTTGATTTATAAGCTCAGCAGCAGAGTGTCCTTTCGGCAACAACACGTGATTTAATTTAGCATAAGACTCGCTAATGCCAAATTTGAGATCATTTTATGCTTTTAAGCATCATTTGTAGTCACCTTAGAGTACAGTTATTCTGTAATATAGAAACAGGAAAAAGTTTTATTTTGCTTCTTGCAAATCGCTATGGAGAGTGTATGAAAGGGATGATTGACAGGAGCCACAAGCTTCTGGATTGCCACCTCTGATTGGTCCCATCTGCAGTGTTACTCAAATCGAAAGATGGCGTTCGCTGTCAGGACTTAGGGGGTGATGTACTTAGCCTTGGAGAGAGATAAAGAGGATAGAGATAAAGGACCTCATTCAGAGTCGGTCACGAGCGCCTTAGCGCTCGTAACCGACTCGATGGTTTGGCCTGCGCACGCACAGCTGCCGCACTGCGTGTGCGCAAGCCCCGGAGCGACAGAGAAACTCTCGCTACGGAGCTCGTTGCCAAAGGGGCGGCTGTCGATGTTGATCGACAGCTGCCCCTGTTTGGTAGGCGGGCCGGGGGGGTGGTTTCCAAAACGGAGGCGTTCCTTTACGAACGCCTACTGTTTTGTGGGCGGCCGCACTGACATCATCAGTGATGTCAGTGGGGAGCTTTCTGCTCTATTAGAGCAGGAAGCTCCCTGGGGCTTACGAGTGCCCAGACCCAACCTTAGGGTCTGGTCGTAAGCCACAGCTTAACGATCGACAAGGAGGCGGCCGCCCTGATTCTGTGCGACCGCTTGCAACTAACGACCGCCTCTGAATGAGGTCCAAAGTCCCAACCAATCAGCTCCTGTCAGTTTACAGACTAGAGGCCTCGTTCAATGAGTTTAATCATAACAACAGTGGTAAAATTTGTTTCCTATGATAAATGAGTAAATCAGCTCCAAACTGTCATCTGTTTGAAAAATAACAGTTGGTGCTCCAGCCAATCAGCTCCCATTTATCATACGGAACAGGTTTTAACACTCGTTGCGTGTGATAAAACTTGTTGATAAATGAGCCCCTGTGTTTGAATTACAGTTAGGAGCTGCTTGGTTGGTACTTTATCTCTCTGCATGGCTTAGTACACCTACCACTTAACTCTGAAAAGCAGATCGCAGTCCTCATTAAAACGTATGGGGACGGCTCTGTGAAATGAAAACAGAGGGACCGCACTAAATGTATTCAACATTTACTGTGAATCCCTCATCATACATATGGGGGAATCTTGACTGATGCGGAAATCCAATCTGATATATGTAAGCCAATAGACAACAGTAAATTACAAAGATAACTGAATTGCCTATTAGTAATTCACCTTGATTCAAAGACTAGATGACTCTCTCTTCCGAAACAAGCTGGAGCATTGAAACACAAATGCATTTCAGCAAAGGGTCTGGACAGAGACTGCACCAATATAAGTCTACACCATAGGTACATTCTGCAAAAGATGACTGAGATATAGGAGGCCATAAACAAAAAACCTGATTCATGTTAAGGTGGGTACACACTATATGATATATTGCCCAATGTTGCCATCTGCGATGGATCACAACGACCGTCCTATAGTGTGTTCACCCAATTCATTGTTTGATGACTTGTGTGGTTGCATCTTCCCATCTGGTGTGCTACACATCAGATGGGACGATGGAATGTACGATGTGGTTCGCTGACATAATTACTGTAACGATATAGTGTGCAGTCGTACAGCGGATCGTGCAGTATGTGCGGGCACGATATATCGTTACAGCGTATCGTCATGTCGCAAGATCGCTGGATCATTCAGGTGTGTTCATTTAGCTTTAGACAAAGGAAAAACTTGTGTTTAAAATAAAAGTCTACCTGGGATTGCAGCCAAAGAAGGATTTATACCTTAAAGGTTAACACCACCTACCCTAAGCCATAAAAAAAGAGTATAAAACCAAAAGAAAGTTGGATGTAATCCAAAAACTGTAGTCTATAGACTATAATGGCTAATGTCATCCAGAAATGGTTTTAGCTAATGGGATTAAGCGTTTTGGAGCTTGGTAAATAGCTCCAGACTACAGTCCTCACTGAGAATAATGGGGACTGCATTACTTAACTGAATGTATTCATCCTTTGGTAATTTGCAGGGATACTTAAATTATGCAGAAACTGTTTTTTACCCATGATTCAAGAAAGCCAAACATTTTATAAATAGGCTCCAATGTGTCATACAAAATGATGAAAGCATCATATTCAGGAGCATGTTGTGGTATGTTCAGGACCATTTGCTTTTGGCCATGTGAATGTAGACCTGCAGACACATATACAGCAATGGTCATTTATGTAGTATAAGGGTAAATTTATTAAGATTCCAGTTTGGTCGAGTTACGATTCTCTGGAGAGTTTGGCCATATTTAGCAAATCGTAAATTTACTAACATCAAACTCGGGAGAGAGTTTATGTTTGTGACAGGAAAACTCTGGAGAGTTAGCAAAGATGCTCCAATTCACCATTGGTCAGTGCACCCACCAGCCAGGTTATGCTTTGGGGGGGGAACCCCACGCTATTTTTTTCCTATTTTTTTAATACAGAATACACACATGCAGCCTGCACTTATCCCATAGATATGGGTGAGTATGGCTGCAGTCAGACACAGGGAGCACGCCACAGAAAACTCGATCTCATTCACCATCGGAAAACTCATTTCAGCTATCACTCAGTTCTTTGTAATGTATAGAATAGAATTTGATTTTACAAAACTCTCCTGTGTCCTGCCGAAGCTCAGAATATTTGTTCTCGAGCAAGCATCTTAGTAAATGTACCCCTAAGTGTACACTGCTACGTCTGAGCACATACATTATCAGGATCACTAATAACTATGGCTTCCAAGGTGGCTGTCAGGAGTTGCTTTCTGGGCTTGGTGAAGCAGACGCAAAGTCATGTCCGCTAGCCTTCCTACATTGCTCACCCTCAGTTACTGCACATGACAATATTAGGACGGTTACACTGGTCAGTGTGAGAACAAAGGTAATAAAGTCCTATCCACAGGGGCGTATCTATAATGGGTGCAGGGTGTGTGGGGCACACGGGCCCCTGGGTCCAGGAGGGCCCACACCGCACACCCTGCACCCATACTTTCAAATACTTACCTCTCCGAAGTCCCACGTTGGCTGGAGAAGCACTACACAGAACGCCTGGAAAGTGGCTGCCGCGCTCACTTTCCCAGCGTTCTGCGCATGTGCAGTGGGGAAATCGCCGGAAAAATGGCTTCCGCGCCACAAACTAGTGCCTGGAATCTACGGAATGTATCAGTATACCGCGACCGCCAGAGAGAGAGGAGGGGGCCCCGGATGGTGAGTGAACACGGGCCCCCTTCCTCTCTAAATACGCCCCTATCTACCCAATTTAGTAAACATACAGTCAGGTGCATAAATATTGGGACATTGACAGAATTGTCATATTTTGGCCTCTATTCACCACCACAATGGCTTTGAAATGAAACAAACAAGATGTACTTTAACTGCAGACTTTCAGATTTAATTTGAGGGTAATTACATCCAAATCAGTTGAACGGTGTAGGAATTACAACGGTTTCTATATGTGCCTCCCACTTTTTAAGGGGCCAAAAGTAATGGGACAAACTAAACAATCCTAAATCTAACTTTCACTTTTTAATAATTTGTTGCAAATCCTTTGCAGGCAATTACAGCCTGAAGTCTGGAACGCATAGACATCACCAGACGCTGGGTTTCATCCCTGGTGATGCTCTGCCAGGCCTTTACTGCAAATGTCTTCAGTTCCTGCTTGTTCTTGGGGCATTTTCCATTCAGTTTTGTCTTCATCAAGTGAAATGCATGCTCAATCGGATTCAAATCAGGGGATTGACTTGGCCATTGCATAACATTCCACTTTTTAGCCTTAAAAAACTCTTTGGTTGCTTTTGCAGTATGCTTCGGTTCATTGTCCATCTGCACTGTGAAGCGAAGTCCAATGAGTTCTGAAGCATTTGACTGAATATGAGCATATAATATTGCCCGAAACACTTCAGAATTCATTCTGCTGCTTTTGTCAGCAGTCACATCATCAATAAATACAAGGGAACCAGTTCCATTGGCAGCCATACATGCCCACACCATGACACTACCACCACCATGCTTCACTGATAAGGTGGTATGTTTTGGATCATGAGCAGTTCCTTTCCTTCTCCATACTCTTCTCTTCCCATCACTCTGGTACAAGTTGATCTTTGTCTCATCTGTCCATAGGATGTTGTTCCAGAACTGTAATGGCTTTTTTAGATGTTGTTTGGCAAACTCTAATCTGGTATTCCTGTTTTTGTGGCTCACCAATGGTTTACATCTTGTGGTGAACCCTCTATATTCACTCTTGTGAAGTCTTCTCTTGATTGTTGACTTTGACACATATACACCTACCTCCTGGAGAGTGTTCTTGATTTGGCCAACTGTTGTGAAGGGGTTTTTCTTCACCAGGGAAATAATTCTTCTGTCATGCACCACAGTTGTTTTCCGTGGTCTTCCGAGTCTTTTGGTGTTGCTGAGCTCTCCGGTGCATTCTTTCTTTTTAAGAATGTTCCAAACAGTTGATTTGACCACACCTAATGTTTTTGCTATCTCTCTGATGGGTTTGTTTTGATTTTTCAGCCTAATGATGGCTTACTTCACTGATAGTGACAGCTCTTTGGATCTCATATTGGGCTCTATTTACTACAATCCGCATATTGAATGCGGATTGTAGTGTGATATTACCGAGTGAATTCGCATTGCGAATTCAGGTAATATCACAGGGATTTACTATAAATCCC
The DNA here is from genome assembly GCA_031769625.1 of Taudactylus pleione. Lineage (NCBI taxonomy): Eukaryota > Metazoa > Chordata > Amphibia > Anura > Myobatrachidae > Taudactylus > Taudactylus pleione. The sequence continues at coordinate 7,764,794 of JAUIMM010000300.1, forward strand.
TTGCAGGGACAGAGCTTGCGATAAAGCTCTGTCCCTGTGGATACCATCCGCACTCTAGTCGCGGTATTTTCGGAAAAAATACCGCGACTAAGAGCCCGCGCATGCGCTGACCGACCACCGATACTACCCCCCCACCGGCGCTAAGCCCCGCCCCTGGTGCTAAGCCCCGCCCCCCGCGACTCCCCCTCCCTTCATTACACTTACCTACATCCTCCTGGCCTCCGGTGATCTTCTCCGGGCTTCCCGATCAGGTGATCTCCCATACTGCACTGGGGCCCGATCACCTGATGACCGGGCCCCAGTGCACTGTGGGAGACCAGCTGACCGGAGAGGAGCCATCACCGGAGGCCCGATCACCGGTCCCTGGATTCAGGTAAGTAAAAAAAAAAATGTTTAATTTTTTTTTTCTTTTTTTTACAGCAATCAGCTTGCGGTCTATTTAGACCACATAGCTGATTACTGGTACCGGCTCCCGCCTCTGCTCTCCCCGTTAGAGCAGAGTGGGAGCCCGGTAACCGGGGGAGACCCTGGATAACGCCACCTCCAGGTGGCGTTATTATCACAGGGCTTCCCCCGATATTTTTTTACAATTTATTTTTAGTAACTTGCACACAGATCACATTTCCCATTACAATTATGGGAAATGCGATCTGCTTTACTAAAAATAAGTGATACTGGGGGTTGGAGTAGAATTTTACTAATTCTACTCCAATTGCCCTGTAATAAATACAGGTGAAACTAAAATAATGTGAAAAGGGTGTGAAAACACCCTTTTTCACTTTATTTTAGTAAAAATAATGTTAATAAATAGAGCCCATTGAGAGTCGACATTAACTGATTCCAAATGCAAATGTCACACCTAGAATCAACTCCAGACCTTTTACCTGCTTAATTGATAATGAAATAATGAGGGAATAGCCCACACCTGTCCATGAAATAGCTTTTGAGTTGATAGTCCCATTACTTTTGGTCCCTTAAAAAGTGGGAGGCACATATAGAAACCGTTGTAATTCCTACACCATTCACCTGATATGGATGTAATTACCCTCAAATTAAATCTGAAAGTCTGCAGTGAAAGCACATCTTGTTTGTTTCATTTCAAAGCCATTGTGGTGGTGAATAGAGGCCAAAATATGAAAATTCTCTCAATGTCCCAATATTTATGCACCTGACTGTATACAATTAGCATATGTGTTTTAATTTCTTTTGCTCAATTTTGTTTGTGCGTGGCTGTGTGTAAGTTGTACTACCTGCAGATCATTATAAGAGCACACAGACCCATCAATATCTTCTCCCAAATATCTTTACACACAAATTGTTTATTAAGTAGTTGAGACGGGAGTAGTTAAAGAGATGATGCACTCGAAATTTAGGGATTCCGGAAAGTCCCTCCGCAGTGATTGTGGGGTCTATATACTAAGCCTTTCAGAGAGATTAAGTGGATGAAGATAAAGTACCAAACAATCAGCTGCTGTCACTTTACAGGCTGTTTGAAAAAAATGACAGTTAGGAGCTGATTGGTTGGTACTTTCTCCATCCACTTACAGGGGTATTCAATATGGAGCTAAAAGTCAGTTTTTGCGATAATTTCCCACCGATGACGTCATTTTCGCTGGTTTTGGTTTTACACTGTATTCAATTTCAAAGACTTTTCGCAGGTTCGAAAAGTCTTTGAAAAAAAACGGGGATAACTTTTCACCACTGAATAGGTGGCGAAAAAAGTGCAGAATTGGGGTTTAGGGGTGCAGGCTTAAAAAAAGTAGCCTGCATCCCTGGGAATTACATTTTAAAATAAACTGTGTCAAAAAAAGTTTAAAAAAAAAATAGGGACACCCCAAAAAAATTATTCCAAATTTGGGGTGAAAAAAAAAATGGGAAAAAAGTGTTTAATAATAGGGAAATAGGTTCAGGGCTATTCTGTAAGTATGCGGCAGGTGTTTTCTAGAATAGGCTATTAGCGGCAGGTGCATATTTGCAGAATTTTTAAATAAAGACTTTAGGGACTTAAAAATATGCTAGTACCCATTCTCATGTACCCCAAATTTGATGGGACCACTTAAAAAACCGAAAAAAATAACCTAAGTGCTCTTCTGCATCACTTCTTCAATGTCGGGAAAAAAACACCTGCTGCGGCTATTTAAATCCCCGACTTTCATTTGCAGGCTAAAACAGGGGTACCCATAGTGATCCCCCATGTTTTTACAGCTTTAGGGGGGGTCCTACAATTTATTCCAGGTATTTTTTTGCAGATCCCACTTCGCAGGTTCCCGTTTTCGTAGCTTTTATATTGAATACAGGGATAAAGCGGGCGCGCGCCCGATACTCTATCACTGGAAAATTTCCGATGTGGAACGAAAAGTCCAGCATGGACTTTTCGCTCAAAATTCAAATAGAGAAGCCACACCAACTGCCAGTGAGTCCCGGCCGGAGACGTTTGGCAGCAGTTGGAGTGGCAGTTAGTGTGGCTCCCTTTCGACAGCGCTGCAGCCCCACCTCTGGAGCCGCCACTGTCTGTCACACACTTAGCACACAGTCACTGCAGAGGGACTTTCCGAACCCCCTGTATATACAGCCATGGCCAAAAGTTTTGAGAATGACACAAGTATTGTTTTTCACAAAGTTTGCTGATTCAGTGTGTTTAGACCTTTTTGTCAGATGTTACTATGATATACTGAAGTAACATTACAAGCATTTCATAAGTGTCAAAGGCTTTTATTGACAATTACATTAAGCTTATGCAAAGAGTCAATATTTGCAGTGTTGACCCTTCTTTTTCAAGACCTCTGTAATTCGCCCTGGCATGCTGTCAATCAACTTCTGGGCCACATACTGACTGATGGCCACCCATTCTTGCCTAATCAATGCTTGGAGTTTGTCAGAATTTGTGGGGTTTTGTTTGTCCACCCGCCTCTTGAGGATTGACCACAAGTTCTTAATGGGATTAAGGTCTGGGGAGTTTCCTGGCCATGGTCCCAAAATTTCGATGTTTTGTTCCCTGAGGCACTTAGTTGTCACTTTTGCCTTATGACAAGGTGCCCCATCATGCTGGAAATAGCATTGTTAGTCACCAAACTGTTCTTGGATGGTTGGGAGAAGTTGCTCTTAGAGGATGTTTTGGTACCATTCTTTATTCATGGCTGTGTTCTTAGGCAAAATTGTGAGTGAACCCTCTCCCTTGGCAGAGAAGCAACCCCATACTCGAATGGTCTCAGGATGCTTTACTGTTGGCATGACACAGGACTGATGGTAGCGCTCACCTTTCCTTCTCCGGACAAGCGTTTTTCCAGATGCCCCAAACAATCTGAAAGGGGATTCATCAGAGAAAATAACCCCAGTCCTCAGCAGTCCAATCCCTCTACCTTTTGCAGAATATCAGTCTGTCCCTGATGTTTTTCCTGGAGAAAAGTGGCTTCTTTGCTGCCCTTCTTGACACCAGGCCATCTTCCAAAAGTCTTCGCCTCACTGTGCGTGAAGATGCACTCACACCTGCCTGCTGCCATTCCTGAGCAAGCTCTGCACTGGTGGTGCCCCGATCCTGCAGCTGAATCAACTTTAGGAGATGGTCCTGGCGCTTGCTGGACGTTCTTGGGTGCCCTGAAGCAGATATATCTGTCCATTGGCAAGTGTGTACGGGCTGGCTGCAGACCACCCGTACATATGCAGCAGCAGCCGCGGGGAGGGGGGTGGTTACGCCCCCACCCCACCCCCTAGCCAGCAGGACCTGCCCCCTCCTACGCACTGAACACAGATGATGGTTGTTCAGTGTGTACGAACAACCATCATCTGCAGATATATCTGTTTAGTGTGTACCCAGCATTAGATTCAAATCCAAGAACTTTTTGCATTTTTCTGTAGCTATGTACATTTTTCTTACAGCCGCCCTTTTATGCATGCTGCTGCTGCTATTGTGGCTGGAGTGGATGTTTCTTTTTTATATTGTTAAAAGCTTTGACCTTTTGCTGTCTTGCTTGATCAAAGGGAAGAAAATGCCAGTTGTGGACCTTAAGTGAGTTCTTTAAACCCCAGACTTGTATTTAGAGGCAATAATGTTGTGGCATTGCTCCTTCTCTAGCGTGTACTGTTGCTTTCAGTTCATACTTAGAAACATTGAAAGTTGTAAAATGTGCCCTGCAGGGATCAGAGCGGCGTCATAAACATAGATGGGCCTTCACACTTCACGGCTGATGACTTGTCCGATTGTTCACTCTTTTATTAGCAATCAGTGCCGGTCATGTCACACAGCCGCTATCATCACACAGAAGGCATGTTGTTATAGGTCTGCCCTCAGCCTTCATTTATAGGAGGCATCGACTCAAAGGAATAAAATACATTTTTGGTTTAACTTTAACATCAGTTTGAGAATGTAAATATCATTAATTCAAGTCACTTAAAATAAATCACTTCTATATTTTATTCATAATCACAATGAGTTTGTTTATAAATAGTGTTACATGATAGATAGATAGATAGATAGATAGATAGATAGATAGATAGATAGATAGATAGATAGATAGATACTAGATGTTGTCCCTGGCAATGCCTGAGGGTCCTATTTAAGGTATGATGAATAGGCTATTCATCATACCTTAAAACTCTCTGGAGGTAATTAGGTTTAGAACTCGCATGTAGTTCTACCTAATTACCGGGGGAATTCATCATTCCTCCTCCCCATAACTATCTATTTAGAAAAGCTGTCATTTTTGCGATGACAGCTTTTCGGGAAATATTTATCTCTATCTACACTAACTTACCGCAGCTGGAATCCATTCTGCACATGCGCTGTTACATTCGTAAAGCCAGCGCCCACAGTACAGTTTAGAAAATAAAAATACATATTTTTTTTCTAAACCTTATTGTGTTCTGCTGGGAGAACATGTGAGAGCACAGCCTCAGGAGCCAGAGGACGGACCAGAGTGCCGGAGGAAGACGCCGGGGGACTTCACCAGCTGGAAGCAGGTAAGTGTCACCTGCTATTCGCCACCTCACAGTGGCGTATAGTAACTCCATCAAATTCCGAAAATACATAATTTTCGGAATTTGATGAATAGCATAATATCCATATCCCCATTAATGTATGGGTAATGTGGAAATTAACGCAGGAGGACTTAGCAAGGAGATATCAGTGATATCTCCTGTGCTAAGTGTGTTCATGAATACTAAAATAACGTTAATTAAGGAAAACGTCCTTAAAAACTTATTTTAGTGTTGATGAATAGGCCTTTGAGTCTTTTTTATTTTTTCTCTTTTTTTTTATTTTCTGCTTATTCTATCTCTCTCTTCCCCGGTCTCATCTGCTTATTTCTTCTATCATCACTTGTTTTTATTATATGTATTACCTTAGCTTGACCTTTTTTCTTTTCATCTTTACTATTGTATTTTATGTGACTATTTTATGTTCTGTCTGTATGTGGCCTGTGCATCCCTGTGTGCATTTTGCTGTATGGGACAGAAAGAAATGGAAAAGAGAGGAGTAGGGGAATTACAAAGCTGCTTGCGTGCATATTGTCTCTTCCCCTCCATGGCAGACGGAGCAGGACCCTTTACTAGTGTGCATATATATATATATATATATATATATAAATAATATGGAGTGGGTATGTAATGGTAATGCCGGCAGTCGGGATGCCTCCTGCCAGAATTCCGACAGCGGAATCCCGATGGTTGGTATCCCGACAATGATCGAGTAATTATACTTACCCCCCACCCCTCCCCCACTAACCTTAACCCTCCCTTCTTGTAACCTAACCCTCCCCACCTTGCACCCTAACCCTCCCCGTTAGTGCCTAAACCCATCCCTACCCCCCCAAGTGGTGCCTAACCCTCCTCCATAGCGGTGCCTAACCCCCCCCCCCAGGGGTGCCTAACCCCCCCCAAAAAAAAAACCTAACCCTAACCCCGCTACGCTCCCTAAACCTAACCCTCCCCATCCCTGGCTAACAATTTATTAAATCTGACGCCCCAGATGTGATTCTCGGATGATAAAATGAGGCATGTTTTCTTATGGTAACACCTTCAGTAAATACTTTTCTTGCTTTTATATTTTTTTTCACTGTTTCTCAGGCTAAAATGTTTAACACAGCTGAACAAACATTAGCACAGAATCTATGTTACTGGTGTGTAGAGATAGGTTTGCAGAGAAGTAATTCCCACAGTTAATGTATCACGCCTTATACACTTATGACTGAGACATTCTGCCTGGATAAGTGCTGTATGTTGACACGTTTATTGCTGAACAACTGAAAGGTATTTCATATTAATCATAACTTTCATTTGTAACTGACACAATTAGCGTCATTCTTAATACTCTATGTTTCCGTTCAAAGTACCATGACAAATGTTTAGAGGTTTAGGAAAGTGAAAGTTGTCATTGGGCCAAGTAACTCAGCTGAATGATAAATCGGTGAGGGGTTAGTCAGCGTATTTACGGAGAGTCTTATGGTGCTGACACACTATTCCACTCAGGACACTATTCCACTCAGGACACTATTCCACTCAGGACACTATTCCATTCAGGGAAAAAAAGCTTTTATATTGCTCAAGTTGCTGCATGCTGGCAACATGGAAGTGAATAGGGAGTGATCATCTCTTGTCACACTGGAATGATTACAGTGAGAAAATCATACCCTCCACCTGTCCCTTTTTCAGTGGGACAGTCTCAATTTGAGGGATCTGTTCTGCTATTGGCACGCTTGTCGAGAGCTGGACTAAGTGGGGACCAGGGTGCACCCCTGGACCAAGAGCCAGATTATCCATTAAGAGAACAAGACTCGCCTGTCACTGCTTTGGGTGGGCACCAGCAGGGCTGTGATAGATTAGTGATTGATCCTCAATTACTTCAAGGTGTCTGGTCTTTTCTGGGACTCTCCCCGATGATAGAGCTCTTAATTTTCAACCATAATGGGCCTCCCTATCTTAACTGCTGCAGGCCCTCAAAAGAATAAAGTGAAGATGTATCAAAATTTGGAGATAAAGTACCAACCAATGAGCTCCTAGCTGTCATGTTTCAGATACAGCTGTAAAATGGCAGTCAGATGCTGACTGGCTGGTACTTTATCTCTCCCTCTACATTTTCTCTCTCCAATGTTTGATACATCTCCCCCTTAATCCAGCTCAACATTTGTCGTGAATATTGGGAAGTTAGGCAATAACTGCCGCAAGCATTGGGGGCAGGTTCCTCTTGTGTTTGAGACAGTAAAATGGGCTCCGCACACCTTCTTGGGGTGTGACCATGTACTGAGGGAAGAATTTTGGTCCACCCACTATGTTCAAGTCAGGCCCCCAAGATGCCATAGCCAAGCCCCCAATTTCCTACTCACATTCTCAGAATATTAGGAGGTATGGAAAATGCGGTGTAAGAATGTTCCATTCACTTTAGTGCGTAATCATGGAGCTATTTCAGAGCTATGTACATACACAGCAGAGCTTTTTCAGCTGGACTAGAGCTAACATTTACAGCACTAAAGGTAATGGTTCTTTGAAAACATACTACCTAGGATTTATCTCCTGTATATAGTCCTAACATATCTCAGCAACAAAGTGCACGGTGTGGTTAAGTGGCTGGAAGATACAGACTATCTATGGCTATAGACAGTCCTACTAAGTGATGTATTAATGTTACTATAGGCGCGTACACACTTGCCGATATTTTTGAACGATAACGATATCATTAGCGTTCACTATATCGGCCAGTGTGTGCGCTAAAATGACGAACGATAACGACCAACGATGCGTGCTTCCGCGGATCATTGTCGTTCACCGTTCCAACTTGCAGGCCAACCTGATGATAATGTCATGGTTGTTGTATGTTCAGGGATGAGAGAGGGTGCCCGACACTGAGCGGTATCGTTCATGATATCGTTCAGTGTGTGTGCTCAATGTCGTTAACGACATTGAGTACACCCCTGCCGGGGACACACTAGACGATATCGCTCATGGAGTGAAACGTCCAGTGTTTACGCACCTACGTCACTTGTCCCTATAAACGGGGTAGAAGATGGTGAGTGAAAATTAGATTTACACTTCCTTTAAATGTACACCTCCACTATTCTGCCCCCTATGAGGGAAGTAAATGGATGAAAATGCTCAATAAGTGATGCTTTGCCTTTTAATAAGGGAACAATGACAGTATATATTAATTACTGTGCCATTAATGTATGAGGAAACCTTAAGAGATTGTTGCACTGAAAAAACAAGAGAACTTTCATGCTAATTTCAAGGTCCACAGATACGTGAATTGGAAGCGTGTGAGAACCTTAGCGGAAAGGTAATTTGCAGCTGTGCTTTTCTGTTTGATGTGTTCAGTCAGATGGAAGCCAAATGTCCCTGGATGTTTTTTTGAAGTCACTACACAGTTATATCATTAGAGATGTTTTCATGAGGAAATATCTGATGAAAGGCATTTTAAATCAGTGTTGCGAACAATATGGAAATTGTAACCAACCCGTAATAACTCGTTAGAAGATTAAAGGGGTTTGATCATGCTGGTAATGCAAAGAATATTCTGAGATGCAGTGATCATACGTTTTTATTTGTTCAACTTACACATATGAATATTTGTGGGTTTGCTAGAAGGAGATTTGTAGATTTGATTTGTCTACATTCATCATGCAGAATGTCTACGTGCGTTTCAGACGAATGTTGACATGATTAACATAACCATAACCCTTTCCTCCGATAGTATAATCCTATGCTGCCTCTGACTTTGATTGACCCACATGGCTTTAATGACTTGAACCAACTTTCATTACAGCTGAAATGCCTTTTGGTTAATGAGTCCTAGTACCGGTAGTCCATACGGTGGCTATTTGCTACATTTAAGGATGACTCATTTCCGGGGTCACACTGAGGTGCCACTTGATGTATTGATCTGCATTCTGAGGCATTGCTATTTGAAACATCTGTACTTTGGCTTTTTGTGCAAATTCTCAGTATTTGTTTCTGTAGGCATGGGCACAACTTCTTTAGGTGCAAGGGGTACAGCTGCTATGGGGTCAAGAGCTTAGCGAGGCCCATTTTCCTCTTCAAAGTTAAATTTTTCATCATTGGGTGGTACATAGGGCAGGGCCGCAACTAGGGGGGGCTGGAGGTGCATGTGCACCAGGTGCGCCGCTGCACCCGCCGCCATTATCCTCCAGCCTGGCGCCGCAGGGGGGCTCCAAGCCGGACGTCCACTGAGATTTTATTACGAGCGGGCACCCGGCTCCTTCCTTGCAGCGCCACGGTAGCCGGAGGCTTGAGTTCTCTCCTGAACTCCAGCTTCCGGCTCTCCACACGGGCGCTATGGGAGAGACATCATGACGTCTATCCCATAGTTCAGAGGAGCAGCCGGGCGGACCGGGCGGTGGCGGACGCAGGAGCAGGGTTTAAAGGAAAGTTTTTTTGTTTTTTTTTGTTACTACTACAGGGGCCTTACTATGGGGACATTACCATATGGTCACTACTACAGGGGTCTTATTATGGGGACATTACCATATGGGCACTACAGGGGCATTACTATGGGGGCATTACTACAGAGGCATTATAATGGGGGAAATTACCATATGGGCACTACTACAGGGGCATTACTATATGGGTACTACTACAGGAGCAGTGCCAGATTAAGGGGGGAGCGACAGGGGCGGTAGTACCTGGGCCCCCACACACAGAGGGGCCCCCACTAGCAGCGGTGCAGCCGGTGGCTTCACCCGCCGCTAGTGTCCCCGTTGCTAGTGTAGTGTAGACCGTGCAGTGAGCACATCCACACTACACAGTGGCAAACACACAACTGCCGGCGGCAGCTGTGTATTTGTTACAGCAGCCGATGAGAGTCACACAGACTCTCATTGGCTGCTGCTTCAACGGAGGGAGCCGGCTGGAGCTCACTTGTGAGATCCGTCTTCCGGATCCCCCCCGGGTGATGATGGGAGTGATGTAATGACGCTGACGTCTCTTCCATACTGCAGGGGAAGAGGAGCCGGAGCAGCCAGCGGCGGTCGCGTCAGGAGCAGGGATCCAGGTAAGTTGTGGGATTGTTTTTGTGTGTGAAAGGGGCACTGCATAGGGGGGGCCGCTTCATGGGGGCACTGGGGGCAATGCATAGGACAACTACTGGCGGCTCTGAATAGGGGTGGGCTACTACTGGGGGCAGTGTATGGGGAGGACTACTTCTGGGGGCAATGCATAAGGGGGGACTACTAGGGGCACTGCATGGGGGGGACCACTACTGGATCTGGGGGCACTATATAAGAGGCACTACTGAGGGCACTGTATAGAGGGACCACTACTGGGGGCATATATAAGGGGCACTGCATAGGGGGCACTGCATAGGGGGCACTGCATAGGGGGGACCACTATTGGGTCTGGGGGCTTTACTGGGGGCACTGTATAGGGGGACAACTACTGGGGCATTATATAAGGGGCACTGCATAGGGTGGACCACTACTGGGTCTGGGGGCACTATATAAGGGGCACTACTGGGGGCATTGCATAGTGGGACCACTACTGGGGGCACTACATAAGGGGCATTACTACAGGGGACGGTGGTATATAGGGGCCCCCACAGACCTTAATCTGGCCCTGTACAGGAGCATTACAAAATGGACACAACTACAGGGGCATTACAATGGGGGCATTACTATAGGTGAACTTCTGAAGGGGGCATTACTATAGGGGCACTGCTGCAGGGGGCATTACCAGGGCGGGCGCCAAATTACTGTCTTGCCCCGTGTGACAAAAATCCTAGTTTCTGCCCTGCATAGGGGCCCTTACAAACTTTTGCTAGTTACGTCCCTATCTGTAGGTATGCACTCTTGAAAAAATAAAATAATTCAGCACATACAGGGCGGGATGCAGCACAGTCAATAATGCAGTCAAACTCCCGAAAATTACATCAATACCCGGAATGAGATATATTCCGGGACCTTGATGCGGTGGGCAATGTGTTGCTCAATAGAAGCCTATGGGCTTCTCTTCGCGGCTTTCCCCCTGGGAGGGATCCGATAGACCCAGAAGTCACTCATTTGCAAAGGACAGCTCTTCCGAGAGAGCTGTCCTTTGTGATTTTCTTCATACATGCCAGCGTTAATTACGCAGGGTGGCTGGATGCATCACATCCCGAATGTCATGCATCATGCATCCCGCCCACAGTCTCTGTGGTCAGTCCATAGTTCTTAATTCTAATGCTACTACCTAGAAGTCATACGCTTGTGTAAGATTTTGCAGCATCGCCATAGCACATAGCAACCTCCTCATCCTCTATTATGAAGCCCCACTGAATTGCTGAGAGATGGATAACATTCTGTGTATGTATTCATTAATATTCTTACATTCACTAAGCTTTGTTGCATACCCACATATCATGTGCTGGCGCTTTGCTTTGAATAATCACTTAAATATGTTATTCCACTGCTAGACTAATTGTCCCCATAGCTCTATCCGCTTCTTCAGAGTTATGATTTTCACCAGGATTGCTAGTGACCTTTCATAACTTTTCATGTTTTAACTGCATCTCCATGGCAAACTTCCATGTAGCATAGTTTTGTGCGTGTTGACGTCCTGGGTTGATATCCCACTTGCGCTAGCTTGGAAATAAGCTTCTATAAGCAGTGTATGGGCAAACAATGTCTGTCAGCACATTGCATTCAGGTCCATAACCTATTAGCAGAGTGTGTTGGCAGGTATATGGGAATTTAGAATATATTGGATTAAGAACTCTGGACCCACAACGTGTTAGCAGAGCAGCTTTACGACGTAGGGCAATAAACAGAGTTTCACAGCCGCAGGGAAGCAGCTGTGCAATACCGGACAACTAATACGCTAATGCAGCAGGAGGCGTCTGGTGTAAATACATGCCTCCTGACAGCATCGCAGATCTGAGCTTCATCCTAAGATGCAGCATCGGATCTTTTGCGAGTCCATCGTCAATATGAGTAATCCCGAGGTTACCCAGACTGCCTCTCGCAGCTCTGTAGCCGAGGCCAGGGTGTCTGCTTAGGAAGATACAGACCCTGTCCTCGGCACTCCCAAAAAATGGGGCGATATGCCTCCGTTTTCCGTTATGGAGGCCAACCCTGCCCACTCCCCGCCTCCAAAATGGCTGCAATGGCTTTGGGGAACTGCGAGAGGTCTTGCAGTAGAAAACTGGCACATGAGTAGTACAGATCCTACACATGCGCTGATCTTCTAACATCGCAGTAGTGCGCAAACCACTGGGGTTTGCGCACTACTTTGCATCAGGCCCGTAGTGCATAGCAGAGTGTACAACGGACAATGGTGGATAATTGTTTGTCTCAGAACATTTGGTGAACCAGGATGGTGATTTATGTGATGATATGAGTTGCGCAGTTGTTCGGTGGTGGTTAGTCCACACATGATATAGCTTAACCAGTTTTTAGGTTTATTGAACCGAGTAAAACAGCAGATAACATGTGTAATCTCCGACACAGGCCCCCTCCTCTCTGTCCGGCGGCCGGCAGCACACTGGGCTGTGTGCGGCAGCACCCGAGTTATAGACTCTGGGCACTAGATTGCGCCCAGAGTCTATAAAGTATGCGCTGGTCACCGGGAAAATGGCCACGGCGCAAATGACGGGAAAATGGCCACAGCTGCCATTTTCCAGTCGTTTTTACATCGCCGGACCCCCGCACCAACGTGGGACTCCGGAGAGGTAAATAATACTATGGGTGCAGGGTGTGCGGTGTGGTGCGGGGCCGCCCTGGACCCAGGGGCCCGTGTGCCCCGCACACCCTGCACACATAATAGATACGCCCCTGTGTGTACTGTAGAATGTAAACTTGCGCACAAGGCCCTCCTACATCTTTATCTGTTAATACCTAGGGGTACATTTACTAAAGGTCGATTTTCATCAAATAATTTTTTTGAACGATTTTCTGATGATTTTGCAAGTCTAAGATTTAATAATGTCAAAACTGACAAAAAATGTACCCCAAAAAACGACTTTCAACCAAAATCGAACATTGGTCCAACATCGATACATTTACAAAGACATCTATAGAATCCCCAGATTTACTAAGGGGCGGTTTAAAAATCAAACAAAAATGGACCAGGAAATCATCAGACAAATCGACCAAACAATAGGCAGGAGAGTTTGGGAGAAGCACTGCACAGATCACTATATGTGCAGGCTTACTCTTCTCTCAGCCAATTAGTGGATGCTGCTATAGAAACTGTCCACTGATTGGCTAAGGGTCAGACACTCTCAGCCAATCAACTCTTCAGCATTGTGTAGTGCAGTGTTCTTCGTCATATCACAATTAGCGCTGTACATAGTGTACAGCATGTCTGTGGGCTTGGATGATTAATTTTTTTCATTTTACCAAAACCCTGGTCTACTACGTGGAAAAGGGGACAAAGTACATAAAAGGAGTAGGTATGTATGAAGTGTGAGTGTGTTTATTAAAGGGGAAGGGGCTGGTAAATCCTCGAGAGGGGGGAACAACAATTTATTTTTGGGGTCCTCAAATTTTGAGGATTTCCAGCTTTGGGCTGACCAGTTTGGGGCTCGTTAATGTGATGGCAGGCGACCCCATGATGTGTGTCCTCCTGTGATGGTATTACCACCCCGACTGGTTCGACCAGTTGCTGGTTAATGGAAAATAGGAGGAGGAACCCCACGCTAGTTTTTTCACTGATTTTCCATTACCAGAACAGGCTGAAAGGTCCGGAGCTGGTTATGGATTTAGGGGGGACACTATGCCAGTTTTTTTTTTTGTTTTTTTTTTAATTTTTAATACTTTTAACCCTAAGAAGCCTGCACAGGTCATAGTGATATGTGCAGTGCTTCTTTTTTGGCTGGGTTTGCCTTTGTGTATTTTTTTTTAGTTCTCTTTGCCGTTGGTTTTGAACTGAAAGATCAAAACCGACAGCATTTAGACCTGCAAAATCCGGCTGACATCGATGTTGATTTTCAAATCAAATTCAAAACCGACTGTTAGTAAATCTGCAATCTAGACACTGGATCACAACGTCGTTGCCTGTCAATTTCAAAATTGATCTTTAGTAAATTTAGTCTTGGTGTATTATGCTAGTTTTGTTTTTATAAATAAATGTTACCTTATTTTTGGCTGGCAACAGAGAGAAAAGCTGGGAAACCATCCCAAATTGTGCATCCATGTACAAGCGCAGTGGGAATTCAATGGGAATATATTTATATTAGTTTTTTATGATCTCTTGTCTCAGTTCAATTACAAAAGTGGGACAAAATGCTGGCCACGCAGGCACAGTAATATTGTCTCGGAGCATTTGTTCAGCCTCAATAAATTTACTGCAGTTGATGGTATTATTTGCTCATACATTCAGTCAGCAGCTGACTGCTCTGTGCCTGCGTGGGTCTTCCACTGCCGATGCCTATAAATGGCTCTCCTGTGATCTGGTAATTAAGTCTGACTTCTGGTTGGCCAGTTCTCTCCAATTTGGTTTCGGAATGCTAATTTAAGTCTCAAGTCATGTATGTGTTTTATTGAAATGTGGCTTGTGACGATGAGTGTCTGGAACTGCAGCTTCCCATTCAGGTTAATGTGAAATACAAATGTGAAGGAATTGACAGCAACTAGCCTTGTTACAAACAGGCTGAGCTGGAAGAGTACAGGGGACAAAATTTGAATGGAGGAAGTCTGCATTGGCGTGTGATTTCCTCCACTGTCGCTGTGCATTTGGAGTTCCAGGGTTGAGGTATGGATATGTGAGGGAAGAGAGTAGTGACCAGTATAGTAATAGAGTCAGGAGCAGAACTAATTAAGACGTTATATTGGGAAACAGCTTGGTCTGGGCAAGATAGAGAGACAATGGGTAGAGAAGAAAGTCAAGCTGGGAGGATAAAAACATAGGCCCTGATTCAGACCCACTCGCGAGCGGCTGTCCGCTCGCAAGTGGGTCGATGTTCTGCTCTGAGCATGCGCACAACGGAGGGAGCTCCGTCGTGCGCATGCGCCAGACGCAACGAGCGAAGGAAAGTCCTTCGCTCGTTGTGTCTGATCAAAGGGGGCGTGCTGTCGATGTTGATTGACAGAAGCCGGCCCACTGACATCACTAGTGATGTCAGTGGGAGTGATTTTGGCTCTGATAGAGCCAAAATCACTCCGGAGCTTGCGGTTGAAAACCTCAACCGCAGGCTCCGGCTCGCAGTTTCGATGGTCGCGATGGTCAAGACCATCGCGGCCATCAACTGCACGCTCATATAGGCTGTGGGTGGTGACCCACAGCTATACGAGCGTCCAGGAGGACGCTCCATTTTTATGGAGGGCGGCCCTCATTCAGAGCGTGCGCTCTGCTCAGAGCGTACGGCTCTGAATGAGGGCCTTAGTGTCAATAACCTTCAGGCTGCGCTTGGTGTTGGTAGTCTTGGAGGGTGGAGGTTGAGAAAGAGCGAGGGATAAGTTAAAAGAAAGAAGATGATGGTCAGAGAGAAGGTATGGGGTATTAGTGAAGTCAGATATATCACAATGGTGGATGAAAACCAGATCAAGTGAGTGTCCACTCACATGGTAGGGTGAGGAGGTCCATTGAGAGAGACCAAATGATGATCTAATGGTAAGGAGTTTAGAGGCAGAGAGGTCAGTGGGGACATCGATAGGGATATTAAAGTCACTGAAGATGAGACATGGAAGGTCTGAAGAAAGGAAGTGGCGGAGCCAGGAAGCAGCGTTGTCAAGGAATTTGGAGATAGGGCCTGGGGGATGATAGATGACAGTCATAGGTGAACATGTTGGAAGAGGCGAATAGCCATGCCGACCCCCAGAGCTAGGCTATTAGAAAACGCAAGGCCACCAAATGAAAAATCAGCAGGAAAAGTGGTGTTTGAAGGGGAAATCCAGGATTCAACATCGACAGCACGCCCCCTTTGGTACGAGACACGGAGCGACGGATTGCCCGTCGCTATCCGGGTCTCGCGCATGCGCATGACGGAGCCGGCTCCGTCGTGCGCATGCGCACTGGGCCACCATTGACCCGCTTGCGAGCGCATAGCGCTCGCGAACGGGTCTGAATCGGGCCCAGTGTTCAATGACTGAGGGGTCTAGTTACTAAGCAGTGTTAGTAGACAGAGTGAAAAGTGATAAGGTGCCAGCCAATCAGCTCCTAACTTCCATCTAACAGGCTGTGCTTGAAAAATGACAGTTAGGAGCTGATTGGCTGGCACCTTATCACTTTTCACTCTGTCTCCTATCACTGCTTAGTAAATAGACCCCTGAATCTGTGTAATGTGCACCAACTTGCATACAATGTGCAGGCATAAAGTGAGGATTTGCACTATTAAGTCAGGAATTATCATTGTACCACTGTCCTCTGTTTAACAGTCCACACTACTTTGATGATTCATTAAGTGACGAGTGGCTCGCTGTTTCAGCTGCCTCAGATAGCAGAATGACTAGACACACACACCTGATGGTAAGGAGTATGGGCCTGATTCAGAGCCGGATGCTCTGACCAGAGCACTCGCTCTGAATCAGGGCCCTCCTACCTAAAAATGGAGCGGCCTCTTGGACGCTCGCATAGCTGTGGGTTAACACCCACAGCTTATGCGAGCGTCCATGATGATGGTCGCGATGGTCAAGACCATCGCGACCATCGGGCTTGCGACGAGACCCTGCGGTAGGGTCTCGTGGCCGCAAGCCCTGGAGTGATTTTGGCTCTATCACTCCAAAATCATTCCCACTGACATCACCATCGACAGCACGCCCCCTTTGGTGCGAGACCTGGAGCGACAGTGCGGGTCTCGCGCATGCGCATGACGGAGCTCCCTCCGTCATGCGGATGCGCATTAGGGCACCATCGACCCGCTTGCGAGCGTCCTGCGCTCGCGAGCGGGTCTGAATTAGGCCCAATGTACTTATGCTGAATTGACAGCAATAAACAGCAATTATATTTTGCAAATATTGTGCCTCTGTGCATAAACAGTATGCATATTATTATTATGTTGTCACTTGTTTATCTATATTGTTATAATCATCCTGGTGCACACTCATTTACAAATGTTCCAAGATATTCTATTTGACTAGTGTCTATTATTCTGGTCAGTCCATGGTATGCCTGCAATGTTCCATAAATCCAGAATGATGTGTGTTAGAAAGGAAAGTAGACTATAAAACACGGCCTAAGAATACAGCAGCTGGCTAAACTTTAACTGCAAGCAGCATGGAAACGAAAGAAGAATATCCTTTTTTACTCCACAATGTACAGAATACAGCGTTTGTAATGAATGAATAACATGCAATACAATGACTGTCGTTTTGTCTGCAGTACCAGACTGATGGGTACAAATCAGGGTGGGACTGGCAATCTGGAAATTCTGGTAAATGCCAGAAGGTCCGATAGACTGATGGACTGATCAGGGCCGGCAACAGAAATCTATCGACAGCTACAGCCTGGCGATGCCCTATCTCTACAGCAGAGACGGCGCTGTCCCAGCTGCTGCAGTGGCTTCCGGCTCCAGGGCTGCATGCGGGATCTGACGATACTTGCGAAATCCTGCGCATGCTCAGTGGAGCCGGCCGGGACTGTGAGACAGTGCATCAGCACTAGGCTGATGTGCTGTGGTCTCTAGCGGGGATCGCCGGAGGGGGGAGTTAACGCTCCCCCGCACCGGATGATGAGATCTTCATACATCTCATCGTTAGTGCTTCCTGCTTCGCCTCGGTAAAGAGGCGAAGCAGGAAGCGATATAGCGGCACGTTAGGTAGCGGTTCCAGTCCACCATATTGCTAGGCTGCCTGTATTCCTCCCTGCTTCCCTGCAGCAGGGACAGAGCAGGGAAGGGCCGGCGCAGCGTCATGTGCAATGACATTGCAACATCATCACAGCCGGACCAGACCAGGTGATGGGGCCTGGGGTCGCCGGAGGATAACTGTAGGAGACACTTGAAGCTCTATTTATCAACATTATTTTTACTAAAATAATGTGAAAAAGGGTGTTTTCACACCCTTTTCACATTATTTTAGTATCACCTATAGTTATTACAGGGCAATTGGAGTAGAATTCGTAAAATTCTACTCCAAGCCCTAAGTATCACTTATTTTTAGTAAAGCAGATCGCATTTCCCATAACTGTAATGGGAAATGTGATCTGACCATAGTTACTAAAAATAAATGTGAAAAAAATACCGGGGAAAGCCCTGTGATAATAAGGCCACCTGGAGGTGGCGTTATCCAGGGTCTCCCCCGGTTACCGGACTCCTGGCCTGCTCTAACGGGGAGAGCAGAGCCGGGAGTCGGTCCCTGTAATCAGCTGTGTGGTCTAAACAGACCGTAAGCTGATTACTGTAAGAAAAAAAGAAAAAAAAAATAGTAAAAAAAAATTACTTACCTGACTCCAGGGACCGGTGATCGGGGCTCAGGTGATGTCTCCCCTCCGGTCAGCTTGTCTCCCACAGTGCACTGCTACCCGGTCATCAGGTGATCGGGCCCCAGTGTAGTATGGGAGATCACCTGACCGGAGGAATGGAGAACATCCCCGGAGGCCTGGAGCATGCAGGTAAGTGTAAGTAAGGGAGAGGGGGGGGTCCGCGATCGTGGGGGTAGGGCTTAGCACCGGGGGCGGGGCTTAGCGCCGGGGGGGGGTAGCAGCGGCGATCGGTCGGTGCATGCGTGGGCACTTAATCACGGTATTTTTTGCGAAAATACCGTGATAAGGCTCCGAAGGGGATTAGCAGGGACAGAGCTTTATCGCAAGCTCTGTCCCTGCAAGGGATTTGTAGTAAATCCCTGTGATATTGCCTGAATTCGCAATGCGAATTCACTCGGTAATCACACTACAATCTGCATTACCAATGCGGATTGTAGTAAATAGAGCCCTTGATCTTTATTTTTGTCTATTTGCGTTGTGGCCAATGGGCAGCCTTTAATTCATTTGATTAATCAATTGAATTAATCACCATGCCTAGGGGTCCGGGACGGGGGTACCCTTTGTATCCCGGCGCGTCGCCGGGCCTGGGGCTGGTTGGGCTGCCTAAAGGCCTGGCCGAGCAGCTCCAACTTTTTGGGGTCTCACCCCGTCACTCATGGCACACCCCTGTGCTACATAGCCACGCTCCAGTCCATCCCTGGTACACATTAGGATGTAAAAAAAAGCTTATGTTCAGAAGTGGTGTGTTCCCAGGGCCTACAGAGCATTTATGGGCCTGGGTATAGACTATAGAGAGAAGGCATGGGCAAATTTTTTTTTAAATCTATTGTGCAGTGCTCGAAGTTGGGCGGATCTGTGCGATCAGTCACTCCCCATAACACTTGCAGAGAGAGGAGGCTCATCAGCAGCAGTCTCCCTGGGCCTGGACCCTCCTCAGCCCAGCAGACAGCAGCATTTGCTGGGGGGAGAGGCTGATACCAGTGAGCAGCAGCAGTCTCCTCTCTTTCCCTGTCAGATATGCTACTGACCGAGCCCTTACCGTTTGGCTCCTTTCTGCTATATCTTCAGGTTTGTTTGTTACAGCTTTTAATACTTGTTTAAAATGCCTGCTATGTTAGTACAGGTAGGTGTTTCTTTCTTAGATTAAATGTGTTGATTTAACTTAACTTAATACTGAAATTAAGGGACATTTGCAGCCCTTTTGAAAGTTAGAGGGTCCCCTAATGCAGCCCCTAAAGTGTTAACGTATGAGGTTGCCTGGCAATGCTGTAGATCATGGTATAATATGAGGACGTCCCTTCCCCATATAAGTATACAGGAGCTCATTCAGACCCGCTCGCTGGATGCGATCGCTCGCTCCGAGAGTATGGAAATTCGGCTAAGTGACGTCAAGGCAGCTGCTCGCAGGGCAGGTCATAAGCACTCCCACTTTGTTTTGGCAAGCAATCACTTTTTGTTTGTAGACGCCCACCAGCCTGCCTAAAGACGCCCACTTGCGTACGTCATCTCCAGGAAGTGCATGAAACCATTGGTACATCGCGCACCATCGGTTACGACCGCAGCGCTTGAGGTTGACTCATACATGCCTACCCTCCCGGTTTTCGCGGGAGGCTCCCGATTTTTCAGGTAACCCCCCGCACCCCCGGAAGGGTAGGCAAATCTCCCGCATTCTGCCCACTTCCTAGTGAAGTGGGCAGAATTAGGAGAATACCCGCGGCAATTGCGGGTCTCCGTGAAGGGGGTGGGGCTTAAGCTGTGATTCTGCATGAATCACAGCATTTGGCCCCGCCCCCTATGTAAATCGTGCCCAATCGCGGCAATTTTACCGTGAGGGGGCGGGGCTTAATGATGCGAATCATCAAGCCCCGCCCTCGTCGGCCCCCTGCTGCTTCTCTTACCCGGGCTTCTCCCGGGAAGAGAATATTAAAGGTAGGCAACCCTGGGTTGACTACACCCTGACGCAAGCACGGCAAGCACTTCAGTGTATATTTCTAGCAAGTGACGTGTCCTTTGACACTGGCTGTTAATTATGCACGCCTCTGAAACAGCGTTTTAAAACTTAGGCACGCCTGCGTCCGCTACTCCACTCCCCCGTTACTACTGCCCTGCCCCTGTTACCACCCACAAACGGCCTCTCCTGTCACTCATTCCTCTGGGCTGTCTTTGCAGGGCAAGCGAGCATATCCCAATCACTCGTACTAGTTTGCTAGCGAGCAGGTCTGAAACAGGTCCATAGTGTACACGTGTGTTCCTCTGTCTGCAATCTGGTAGCAGAATTTATATTTCTAAAGCCACAAATGCTAACATGTAAATGCTTCTTTCCTACTCTGGACTATCAGTAATAAATATAATTTCCCTGATACTGTATCATCTACATGGAAAATGCACAAGGAAGTGTCAAGGAAAATGATTCTCTCGCAGTTATATACAGCTTTTCCCTCTTATTTATCAGCAGTGCAGTTTCTTTTTTGTAAACATGAATACCACTAGTAAACTGCAGGCAGCTATAGCGATATGTGCAATTACTTGTAGCAGTTATAAAGATCAGACATCCTTGCTCCAATTTTCATGCATGTACTGACACATTTACAACTTGTGTTTGCTGTTATTTTTTATTTTGTTTTTGTTTAAGAGCCGTACTCCCACAAGAGAAGGATGCCCTCCCGTCAAATGCCACAAGTGGCAGATCTCCTAGAGGAGCTGTCAAAATTGTCACCAAGTACGATTAAAAGTCTGTGAGTGTTATCAATACGTGCGTTATATATGCTGAGCACAGACAACAAAAAATGAAAGCACTTTAAAAATAAAAGAAAGTTTACTGAGCTCTTGGAGCATACATGCCTACCCTCCCGGTTTTCGCGGAGGCTCCCGATTTTTCGGGTAACCCCCCACACCCCTGGAAGGGTAGGCATTTCTCCCGCATTCTGCCCACTTCCTAGTGAAGTGGGCAGAATGAGGAGAATACCCGCGACGATCGCGGGTCTCTGTGTAGGGGGCGGGGCTTAAAACATGATTCTACGAATCGTCAGGCCCCGCCCCCATCACCCCCCTCCTGCTTCTCTTACCCGGGCTTCTCCCGGGAAGAGATCTGAAAAGGTAGGCAACTCCGTCTTGGAGTATATTGATAAGCACTCTATGGGGCAGCACAGACGGTGTAATGGTTAGCATTCCCACCATGGCCCTAACTGTGCGGAGTTTGTATATTCTCCCTGTGCTTGTGTGGGTTTCCTCCGGTTTCCTCCCACACTCCAAAAATATACTGGTAAATGAATTGGCTCCCAACAAAAATTATCCCTCGTGTGTATGTGTGCGTGTACATGTGGTAGGGAATAAGGGAGTAAGCTCCACTGGGACAGGAACTGATATGATTGGCCAGATCTTCTCTGTAAAGTGCTGCGGAATATGTGTGCGCTATATAACTAACTGATAATAAATAATAAATAAATAATCTTTACTTCAGAAACTCCAAATAATTGCTATAATGGTCTTGATTCAAGTAACTGACAACTGCTAGTCTAGGCGAGTAAGTGTGGCCATATGCAGCACTTACAGTAGTTCCGGATTCACTTATCTTTGTTTGTAACCCCATAGGGCTGCGTACAAAAATGAGTGTGTCCAGGGCGAGATCGGGCCATTGCAACGGTAACTCGCTCTCATGCATGTAATTGAATTGACTCCAAAGAATAATGCATGGCTCACATCATGTTGCTTCCGATAGGATTACAGGGCTGTGATTGAGTAAATACAGCATGGAGAATGGGTTCCTCATCTAAAGCACACAGGGAACCTATCAGCTATAAGCATCCAAACTGCTTGCCAAGGCTACACTGCAGACATTTTAATGAATGGCTAAAGGACAACTGAAAAGAGAATGATCTTGCCTAATGCGTTGTGTATCACCCTACGTGTGTACTGCAAATAAAAGGTGTTGTAATTCACTACGGTGCAGCCTCAGCCTTTTTATACAGTGATAAATATAGAATGCCAATTAGGAATATAATAAAGATAAAACAGCTTTCCTGAGTTCTGTATGCGCTAACAGAGTTCATAGCACTTTCTTTGCTGTTCTTTTATCCCTGACACAGCAGGGACCTTATTTCTAATATATTGGACTTTCTGAAGCAAATATGAAAGCTTAAACATTACAGTATTAAGGTAGAGTAATGTAATTAAATATATTTAAAGATATTGTTTTGTCATTGACCCTATAAACTGACCTCACACACCACAGGATCTGTACAGCGTCACAGACATTGCATGTTTGTGTTCCCAAAATGACGCCCATACCTGAGATTGAACTGGCCTAAATCAATTGCTTAGT
This sequence comes from Taudactylus pleione, assembly GCA_031769625.1. Classification (NCBI taxonomy): domain Eukaryota; kingdom Metazoa; phylum Chordata; class Amphibia; order Anura; family Myobatrachidae; genus Taudactylus; species Taudactylus pleione. The sequence continues at coordinate 7,787,448 of JAUIMM010000300.1, forward strand.
TTTTGAGCATATCTGAAAATCAGTTTGGTGAATAGAATGTAGATGGCGCCTAAAGGCGATTATTCAAAACTGCTGGCCCGGCAGCATCGGCAGCTTTTGGGTCCTGTCAGTCAGTTCAGTTGATAGGTACAGCCCACCTCTCCCTAGTTCCAAACCCTAAATCCCCCAGCCTAACCCTAACCTTTCCATCCCCCAGACTAACCATAATGTTGACATTCTGAGAATGGCAGGATTTCACGTTTGTTTTTCCAATGTCAACAGTATAAACATGTCGACATTCTGAGGATGTTGACATGTTGACCAGGGCCGTAACTAGGGTAGTGCGACAAGTGCCATGACACAGGGCAGGGGGCGCTGTTTGGACCTGTCAATTTTCCTGTTTATTATCATTCTCACTTGTAGCTTCCTCTTCTTTTATCCCCAGCATCTTCTGGCCTCCCCTATCTCTTCCCTGGCCCTTCCCCATGAGGCCATGGCCCTTTTTCAGGTGCACTATCTTATGTCGCTATTTAAAAAATGGGGGGGCGCCAATGCTCTCTCTGGCACAGGGCACCAAAAAGTCTAGTTACAGCTCTGATGTTGCGGTCGACATCATAACTGTTGACATTGTGGTGTTGACTTGATTGTCAGCATTGTGAATATAGATCTTATGACTGCATCCCAAATTATATAGTTTATTAATCAGCAAATACAGTAGCAAAACCAAAAAGTGCGGATTAATATGAATACATCGTACTGGAGACACATAATGATAAACACAAGACATTCTCATAATTGAAGGTAATGAAATTACATAAATGGCAAATAAAACCTAAAAAAAAAAAAGTATCACCTGGTAAGTATTAGGCTAAAAAGAGAGTAAAGAATAAAAAAAAGCATAAAAATATATTTTTTTCTCATTTCTAAAATGCAATGCGTTTTACAGCTTTCAGATGCTTCCTCGGGTTTGCAGACGCTTCCTCCACACAAAAATACTCCTAGACATAGTCGGGCATACAATTATTTTATTATTCTTTCAGAGCCGGGGATCATTATTGTTATGAAAATCAGTTTGTTAATTAAGCGCTCTTGGTTACATAGGGGAGATATATCAAACCTGGGAGATGGATAAAGTATCAACCAATCAGCTTCTGTCATTTTTAAAACAGAGGGCCTGATTCAGAGATGGACGTTAATGCAATTTTTATACAGATCAAGCGATTGTTTGTCATTGCACATGCGTATGCACCCCACTGTGTGCTGCGATCGCATTGCGATTACACACGCACAGAGGAATCTATCGCTAAGTGAGTGACAGACTGCCAGCGTTTGGGGGTGTCAATGAGAAGTGGTTAAAAAAACACAGCCGTGTCTGTCTGTTTAAACGCTGTTACATAGACGTGCATCAATTAGCCACTTCTATTGCATAAGAAGCTCTGCGTGTCAGAAGGCTGCGGCAGGTCGGACCTGTCGCAAGGGTAAGATGGCTGTCGATGTGCTTCGATTTTTACCAATGTTTACGTAGGTGTGCTTTATCACATGCAGGTAAGAAGGCAGCAGTGGGCGTCTTTATGCTTAGGTGATCTTTGTTAACATTAGCATATTTTCGGAGCTGCATTGCATACGAAAACGCAGTTGCGATCGCATTAGTGTCCATCTCTAATTCAGGCCCACAGCCTGTAAAATGACAGAAGTTAAGTGGTTGGCACTTTGGACCTCATTCAGAGTCGGTCGCAAGCGCCGATGTGCTCGTAACCGACTTGATGGTTAGTCCTGCGCATGCGCAGTGTGGCCACTGCGCGTGCGCAGGACTAACCATCGGATGGACAGAGAAACTCTGACGCTCCGGAGCTCGTTACCAAAGGGGCGGCTGTCAATGTTGATCAACAGCTTGTCCCGTTTGGTAGGCGGTCCAGGGGGGATTTGCCAAAATGGAGGCGTTCCTTAACGAACACCTACCGTTTTGTGGGCGGCTGCACTGACATCATCAGTGATGTCAGTGGGGAGCTTCCTGCTCCATCAGAGCAGAAAGCTCCCTGGGGCTTACGAGTGCCCAGACCCAACCTTAGGGTCTGGTCGTGAGCCCCGATGGTGGCGATGGTGTTCACCATCGCGACCATCAACCTGGTCGTTCGTTAAGCTGTGGGTGGTAACCCACAGCTTAGCGATCGACAAGGAGGCGGTCGTTCAGGATGCAAGCAGCCGCCCTAATTCAGTGCGACCGCTTGCAACTAACGACTGCCTCTGAATGAGGTCCTTTATCTCTCTCCAAGGTTTGATAAGTATCGCCTATATATCTGTTGATCGCACTGACTGGTTCCCATGTGTACTCTCATTCGCAGGTGTTGTCAAACATAAATCTGACCATGACCTGCAGAGGTTGGGATGATTATTCAGGTTTGGCAAGGCATTTCATGTATTGATGATTATTCAGGTTTGGCAAGGCATTTCATGTATTGATGATTATTCAGGTTCGGCAAGGCATTTCATGTATTGATGATTATTCAGGTTTGGCAAGGCATTTCATGTATTGATGATTATTCAGGTTCGGCAAGGCATTTCATGTATTGATGATTATTCAGGTTCGGCAAGGTATTTCATGTATTGATGATTATTCAGGTTCGGCAAGGCATTTCATGTATTGATAACAAGTAACTAAATGTTCAGCTGTTCACTTTGTGTACATGTGGTAACAACTCATTGTCCCTCAGTAGAAGGTGTGTCATCCACTGCATTACACTGGGTGGAACCAAATAGATGACAATGGGATACAACCATTTCATATGTACTTGGTGCCTTCTCTTCTTCTATCACTCTATGAAAACATAACAGTGTAATATGACTGTACATTAATCTAGAATCAGACATGAACTAAACCTGTTTTGTAAGAGCCAGATTCTGCAATTGTATCTTCCTAAAATACCAGCAAATATCGCCTTATTCTTAATTTGCTATATGAAAGTGGATTAAAACTCATGTATGTTGTATCATTGGGCACACTGTACCTAGCTTAATTAGCCAGTGTGCAATGCAACAATAAATTACAATAAAGGCAGAGTGATCACTGAAGGAAACTGGGGTTCATAACTTGATAGATGGCATGATGTACAGAAAATATATGTATAACCACAGACAGTACAATGGGAGTACACTGGGCCCTGGGTGTACAGGATATGAAGTGGGTTGCATAGCAGAGGTGCTGGTGGTGGATAGTCAACACATGGTACAGCTTAACCAGGTTTCAGTTTTATTTAACCAGGTAGAACAACAAGGTGGCATAGAGACAAAGGGATGAACATGTACAATGACAATACTGTAGCGTAAGGGTATTTCTGGGTGTTGTAGTGCGTCGGGCAGCAGGAAGGCGTATTCCCCAGTGGTTAGTGGCACTATGCGCCTTAGCAATAGCTGTGGTGGTTTAGGGTACTCTCATTGCTGGGAGTATCAGGGGGCACGTGGAGCGCTGAGCAGGAAAGACGTGCCAACAGGGCGTGTATGTTCAGTAGCGCATGTCCGATCTCAGGCCACCTGCTGAGCCAGGACGGGTCCTAGAGACCTACGACTCAGCTGTACTATGGATCTGAGGCAGTGCAGATCACTACTCATCCAACACATTTAAGTACAACCCTTCGAGAGACTTCACAGGGGGCGCAGATGGGTACTGTAGAGGGGTGCATCATTTGGCCCCATCCCTTGTGATGCAATCCTGGGAATAGCGGCATCATCACTGTTATTCATCAACCCCCCCCACACACACACACACCCTCCTTCTTTACCTCCTATCGCATTTCTTGCCTTCCAGGAGTCCCTGCCAGGACATACTTGCCTACCCTTCCGATTTGGTCGGGAGGCTCCCGACAATCGGGTGCCGCTCCCGACCTCCCGGGAAGGCAGGCAAGTCTCTCGGCAGCTGCTGACCCCTCCTGCCCCCCACCGCAATTACAGAAAAATCCTCGGCAGCGGGGGGCCTGTGACGTGATTCACGTCGAATCTCGTCATTTTGGCCCCGCCACCTGCTTCACGCTGCCTGTAATATCCGCCCGCAAACTCTTGAAGTCTGGCCGGCCCCGCCCCCGTTTGCTGGCCACGCCCCCCCAGTCAAGCCGATCTGGCTGCTCCCTGGTTTGTGTACATTGAACCATCAAAAATCAAAGGTTTCATTATCTCAGTCATGCCAAAATTATTCTGTATTTCGGAATATTTGGATATGGGTGACTCAACCTGTATTAAGAAATGCTGGATTTACGCTCATTTATCTTTTATTAAACTGTCATCCTATCTGCCATTCAGTTTCATTCATTTGTATCTCATGCCATCTCATTTTACTATATGGAAATATATCTTTATTTGACTGACATTCTCTCTGGGGCTGTCCTGCCAGTCTGTTTCATTTGTGTCCAATGCCATCTTGTAGTAACATAAGGCAGGTGTCAGGATAATTAGAATATAAGAACCCTAGAACTGACTACCTATTTGTAAGAGCAATATATCAACTGCTGACGGTAGCACCTGGAGGAATGGGTGATAAGAGCATACTAGGTATATAGGACAGCAGGTACTCCCACAGATAGATGAAAGCGAGCGCCACACACCAGAATAGTGCTGACCTATCTGCTGCTCTATACCGGGATGTAGTCAAATATAATATTTTCAGAGCTTGACTGCGAGAGCATTCGCCATTTTCACATTCCTATGGGAAGGAGTTCCGGGTTTGCGAAGAGGGATCTTTTCGGATCCCTCCGCCCCTGTCCCACTCCTTTCCGTCAAGGCTCTTGTGCGCATGTGTAGGTCACGAATGCGCTGTCCCGTCACTGCTCCGGAAGGAGCAGTTAAAAGATTCACTGCTCTGAAAAGGAGCAGTGCAGCCGCTCATGTGGACAGCTGATTTCACATCAGCTGTCACCATGCCGAAGCAATGATGAATTGCTTCGGCAGCCGCGGCGAGTTGGAATGTTAATTATAATTAACATCATGAATATGCCCCTTTATATAATGTTGTTGATGTTTTGTATACTGATGTCACATGATGACATGGGCCATTTTTTGATTAATTTAAGCAATATGAAGTGAACTCCATGTCCAGTTCTAATCATGTCAGTGTGACAAAGGGTAAGATAGATGAAAGGTTACAGCAACTACCACCATGGTGGTTTTGTTACTACATATATGAATGTGTGCATGTGTGGAAAATGTAATCTCTATAATACAGAGTTGTGAAGTTTGGCCACTACCGGGGTGCAGGGACATTTTTTTCTATATGCTGGATACGCGGCCAAGTAGGGTCAAACATAGTGGAGGGCACCCTGGCTCGGCCACGCCAGCGACATACAACTTAGAAAATACTCAGCGGCTTCGGGCAGACTGTCACTGTGACACAGCAGCCTGTGCAGGCACGCCACAGAGGGCACCGGCTCCACCAGACCAGTTCCCTGTCACCAGTCCTCTGCTGCCACTGTTCAGGACAGAAGCCAGCAGGTAAGTGTGAGGGGGTGGGATGTGAGATGCTGTGATGAGGGGGGGCTGTGAGGGATGTAGTTAGCAGACCGGCATGCCGCCGGTCTGAATCCCAACGGTGGAAGCCTGACGCGGGACTTAAGAAGGTAAGCTGGGCGCGGACAGCCGTGGGGGGGGGGTGAGGTTAGGGGGCTCTTGGGGGGGACTTAGGGTTAGACACCCCCTGGGAGGTTAGGGTTAGGCTAGGGGATTTAGGGTTAGGCACCCCCGGGGGGAGGTTAGGGTTAGGCACCCCCCCTGGGGGATTTAGGATTAGGCGGCGGGGAGAGGGGGGTTAGGTTTAGGCTCTTAGAGGGGGGATTAGGGTTAGTCCCCCTAAGGGAGGGTTAGGGGGTAGAATAGGGTTAGCAAATACTTACCTTGGACGATCGGGATTTCCAGCGCTGCCGTGCAGCCGCTGTCGGGATTTGAACCGACGGCCATGCGGACGGCGGTAAATCATACTGATTCCGGAACGAGTGTTAGGTTTAGGCAGCATAGTGGGGTTAGCATTAGGCTTTGGGTGGGGAGGTTAGAATTAGGCACCCCTAGGGGGGATTAGGGTTAGGCTCTACTGGGGGGTGAGGGTTAGGCACTAAGGGTTAGGTTTAGGCACGAAGGGAGGAGAATTAAGCCTGAACGATTAAGACAACGTAATTGTTCAATCGCTCTTTAATCGTGCATAAATCGTGCAGTTCAATGTCGGAAACAACCAGCGATGCGCGCTCCCGCTGGTTATTTCCGACATCAATCATTGTCTGAACATGACGGTCAATCTGCCATAACGACAGATTGGCCATGTTCAGGGATGAGGGAGGGTGCCTGCACTGAACGACATATCGTTCTGTGTAAGCACTACAAGGGATTAGGAACGACTGTACGATAACGATGTTGTAATCGTACTGTAGTTCCACTATCTGCAAGTGGATATGCGGCTTTAGGTTTAGGCACTAAAGGGGAGGGGTAGGGTGCGGGGAGAGGAAGGCTAGGCTACAAGAAGGGAGGGTTAGGGGGAGAAGGGGGGGGTAGTATACTTATGCGACCCATGTCGGGATACCGACCATCGGGATACCGCTGTCTGTATTTTGACAGGAGGCATCCTGATTACTGGTTTTACATACCCATTGTGGCTGTGATGAGGAGTGCTGGGTTGCGATGAGGGGCTGTGGTGAGGGGTGCTGGGCCGTGATAAGGGGTGTTGTGATGAGGAGTGCTGTTAGGGGCTGTGATGAAGGGTGCTGTGAGGGGCTGTTATGAGGGGTGCTGGGTTGTGATGAGGGGTGTTGTGATGAGGGGTGCTGTGAGGGGCTGTGATGAGGAGTGTTGGGCTGTGATAAGAGGTGTTGTGATGAGGGGTGCTGGGCTGTGATAAGGAGTGTTGTGATGAGGGGCTATGATAAGGGGGACTGTGATGTGGGGGGTTATGAGGGATGCTGTGATGAGGGGTGCTGTGATGAGGGATGCTGCGATGAGAGGTGCTGTGAAGGGCTATGATGAGGGGGACTGTGAGAGGCTGTGATGAGAAGTGCTGTAATGAGGGGGGCTGTGATGAGGGATGCTGGGCTGTGATAAGGGGTGTTGTGATGAGGGGCTATGATATGGGGTGTTGTGATGAAGGGTGCTGTGAGGGGCTGTGGTGAGTGGTGCTGGGCTGTGATAAGGGGTGTTGTGATGAGGAGTGCTGTTAGGGGCTGTGATGAAGGGTGCTGTGAGGGGCTGTTATGAGGGGTGTTGGGTTGTGATGAGGGGTGTTGTGATGAGGGGTGCTGTGATGAGGGGTGTTGGGCTGTGATAAGAGGTGTTGTGATGAGGGGTGCTGGGTTGTGATTAGAGGTGCTGTGAGGGGCTGTGATGAAGGGTGCTGTGAGAGGCTGTTATGAGGGGTGCTGGGCTGTGATGAGGGGTGTTGTGATGAGGGGTGCTGTGAGGGGCTGTGATGAGGGGTGCTGTGAGGGGCTGTGATGAGGGGTGCTGTGAGGGGTTGTGATGAGGGGTGCTGTGAGGGGCTGTGATGAGGGGTGCTAGGCTGTGAGGGGCTCCATTGGGGGGGGGGAATAAATGAGCTGATGGAGATCCACTAAGGGGCGCCAAAATCTATTTTGTCTTACCAAAAAAAATTGGCTCAGGGTGGCTCTGCCAGTGTGCCATCATCATATAGAGATATGTTGTAATTCGACTAGAAGAAAAAGGCGGCACTCTACGGGTTAAATAAATGAGCTTGTATTGTGCATGAAATGATACCATAGTTTCAAGACCACTTAGGGGGTGGGATGTAGCAACGTTTGAAATGAGGTCAAACCCCCGAAAATCCGATTTTGACAGCATTTCTCATATGCCATCTTCTGTTGGCGCTACCCTATAGAAGCCTATGGGCTTCTGTTCGGAGAGTGCTGTGAGACCCAGCACCTCCTGAAGCGCGTGTGTCATTCTGCGCATGCCCAGAATCAAAGCAGAGAGACTACTGGCTCATAGACCCGGCAGTCCCTCACTCACAAAGTACAGCTGTTACCAAGAGAGGTGTCCTTTGTAATTTTGTTCATGCATACCGGTGTATTTATCGTCTGCATGCATGCGAAGGGTGGCGAGATGCAATGCATCCCGAATGCGATGCGTCATGCATCCTGCCCAGGGACCTTTCATCAGAGTGTTTATACAAACAGTCACTCTACAGTGAAGGGTCTTACCTTAAATATGATAGATAGATAGACTACAGCATGTGTGTACCCTAAAGTCTTATGTTGTCATTCACTGCTAAACAGAAGCAAATCCAGGTGTGTAAGGTGGATAAAGCTTAAGCCGATATGTAAATGATTATTAGTGGAAGCCTGTCATTGCCATGTCCTGCACTTTGCATTTGTGATGTAATGTGTACTCAGGGCGGAATGTTTACAGTCCTGTGTTATACAGCAGAATGCTTTGTTCGCAGACAGTGGATAATATACCGAGAGCAGCACAGCACGCAGAGCAGTGATTGACTGTATGACCCCACAGGTGCATCAATGGAAACATTTAGCTTATGATCTCAATAAGGAGAATGCTGCATGTGCTCTAGTTTACCAGAAGCACTGCTATTAGTATATTATAGTGCCGAGCATATCACGTATGAGACTTCACAGCATAGAGCAATTCTTAGCTTTTCTTAGCTGCTTTTTTTTTTGCTTATAAGGAAAACTACCTGTGTATAATGCTTGTGGTTTTCTCAAGAATTTCATACATTTGTGAATTTCACGTTATTCCTCTCTCTTTTTTTTCTACTGTTATTTTGTAATACAGATATGCCCAGCATATCGCGCGACGCGCGCCTGCAAGCAGATACGCGCACTGTGTACGCAACCACGCCTTCATAGGAATGCATGGTGCGATCGCAGTGCATGCCATAGCATACTGTAGTATATGCACGTGCGGGGAATCGCATGGCGCGATTCGTGCTCACGTTTGTGGCGTGATCTGCCATAATGTAATTGAGCGCATCTGTATGATGCTATTGTCTTTATTATATAAATAAAATTATTAAAATTGTAGTGTCCTGGTCTGAACTGGTAATATGGCAATTCTGGCATTTGTCAGAGTGCTTGCTGCCCTTGATGTACTAATTGTCAGGCCTGGGCCCCTGTTCTGCCTCATGTAGCCTATCAACCCTGTATCTAATAAAACAGTTCAGGAGCGTATCTACCCCTTGGCCAGGATGGCACTTCCCATGGGAGCCGGCCGAGGGGGGGAGCCGTCTGGCCGTGCCACCCGCGGCCAGGGGTTAGAATCAGGATGGGATTGCCAGGAGGCAGGTGGCAGCCTGATACAATGAATAAATAAAGTTTTCTTTTTTTGTGTGTGACGTTATGACTGCATCACTGCTCTGCAAGACTGAGGAACCAACCACAACCGCAGCCAGAAGATACAAGAGATTGTAAGTATCTGTGGGCTGCTGGGCTGGATGCGGAGGTCCAGGAGCTGAAGCTGAAGATACAGAAGGAGGGCTGGTTTGGGAGACAGAAGGGGGGCTGGCTGGGGAGACAGAAGGAGGGATGGCTGGGGAGACAGAAGGGGGGCTGGCTGGGGAGACAGAAGGAGGGCTGGCTGGGGAGACAGAAAGAGGGATGGCTGGGGAGACAGAAAGGGGATGGCTGGGGAGACAAAAAGAGGGATGGCTAGGGAGACAGAAGTGGGTCTGGCTGGGGAGACAGAAGGGGGTCTGGCTGGGGAGACAGAAGGGGGATGGCAGGGAGAGGTTATAAGTACAGAGTATAATTATTCAGAAAATATGGGGGGAGGGGGGCCCCGGTCCTTTACTTTACCAGGGGCACTCGGACCCCTAGATACACCCCTGGCTGTAGCCACTACATTACATATTTGCCTACTTTCCAACAGATCTCAGAGATGAGGTTGTAGAGACAAGTGCTGTGAACTTGAAAATTTTATTTGCAATACAGCCAAGCCCCACACTGTCACAAATTGCATTATTGTGCACCGGGGGATGGGGCAATGATGAAGAGATATGCAGCAAGTTGTATCACTCTACTAGGCAAGTGGGCAGGACCCAGGAAGTGGTCTACTCTCCTGGGAGTCTGAGGAACATTCTGGGACAGTGGCCCTGATTCAGAGCCGGACGCTCTGACAGAGCACTCGCTCTGAATCAGGGCCGAGCTTTTTTTATTTAGAACGGCCTCCTGGCCGCTCGCATAGCTGTGGGTGACCACCCACAGCTATAGCGAGCGTCCATGATGATGGTTGCGATGGTGAAGACCATCCCGACCATCGGGCTTGCGACGAGACCCTTGTGGTAGGGTCTCGTTGCCGCAAGCCCCAGAGAGATTTTGGCTCTAACAGAGCTGTAATCTCTCCACTGACATCACTTGTGATGTCTGTGGTGCCAGCCCCAAACGGTAGGAGTACTCATGGGAACGCCTCCGTTTTGTCAGCCAACCCCCCCGGCCCGCCCACCAATGGGGGCGTGCTGTCACTCAACATCGACAGCACGCCCCCATTGGTGCGAGACCCGGAGCGATGGTTTGCCTGTCGCTATCTGGGTCTCGCGCATGCGCACGACGGAGCCGGCTCCGTCATGCGCATGCGCTCTGGGCCTCCATTGACCCGGTTGCGAGCGCTCAGCGCTTGCGACCGGGTCTGAATTAGGCCCAGTGTAAGGAAGTATGCATGCTTTGAATCTGTCTCCCACTAATTTAATGTGTCAATGATGGTGCCACTAGATAAACAGGAAATACCATGCCCCTGATCTACCCAAACCACACTCAATCACTCCATGCCTTGCATATTTCTAATGTAGCTGAACTCCCTTGTTGACAGGCCACGTCCCTTTTGCCATTTAATATTTGTGCTGTTGACAGGTATACCATAGCTAAATACAAGGCATGCCTACCAACTACACCATTTTAGACAGTACAGTACCGGCAAACTGGATGTACCGTTTTGTACCGGGTGTATACAATCTCCCGATTTCTCCCAGCGCTGCTGGGATACAGGACTCCCGCAGCGCTGCTGAGTGACAGACCGTCCTCTGTGGTTCTCTGCTGTCTGCACTGATGCTGACGTCATCACGCCAGCGGCGTTGTACAGAAGGGCAATACAGTGTTAAATTGTAAGTTTTAAACCAGCCAGCGCCAGCCAGTGTAGAGGGAGTCTGTGTTTATACACACAGTATGAACCAGCCAGTGCCAGTGTGTAGTGACGGAACTTAAGGAAGAGAGTCCAACAACTTACCAGCAGCGCTAGCAGCAGGTAAGAGAAAAAAGCACATCTTGTTCATAGGCACTAAAAAAACAAAGCCCCCAGTGATATATAGAGACGAACTTCAAAGTGAACAGTAACAGTAACCAGCCAGCGCCAGCTGCCTACAGTGTACAGTGCCCGTGGACACGCCCCCTTTATCTGTGGCCACGTCTCTGTACCGGTTTTTAACTGTGAAATGTTGGAGGGTATGACAAAGGCCCAAATGCAACAGCCTGTGAGATGCAGGCAGTGACGATGTAGCAGCTAGATTAGAAGCAGCAACTGGTTTTAAAGTAACCTGGATTTGCCATAAAACAAATGACCACATCAAATTTAGCAGCTACATCGCTGGAATCTCGCCGCTGCCCCATCACACAGATTGTTGCATTTATGCTAAGTCGCCCACAATTAGGCTTTTCTTTTACACCAAAATCCTGGGTCCAACCGGGGTTTTCAGACATGGTTCTTCCAACCCAGGCCAGGCCCAGCTCAGACACCATTTACACAGCACCATCGATCTGGGTTATTCCCAGGTCAGCCACGTTCACACTGAACTCAGGTTTGCCCTGCTAAACTTGTGAGGTCATAAAAAGTGGGAGGTGACTGCTCCGCAGCCACCAATCAGCTCATTTTAGGCATGACCCAGGTAGGATAACCTGGGTCGCACCGATTGCACTGCACCATGACCCAGGTCCATCCTGGGTCCGACCCTGATAGCTACCTGGGTTGGATTGCTGGGTCACTTGACCAGGGTTATTTTTCAGGGACCCTTTTACACTGAGCTGCGACCCGGGTAGACCCAGCAAAAACCCAGGTTTTTGCTCTGGTGTAAAAGAGATATTAATGAGGCATCAGAAAAGTTATGTCCAAACATGTTCCTAGCAGCTGCCACATATACTGTAGCCAGGAATCGGTATGAAATACCGCCGGCCGCAGCAGCCCGGCAGTGGCAGCCCGACAGATGGACAGATCCTGGCCAGCGGCAGCCCGAAAGCGCTGGAAATCCTGATCTTCCTCAGGTAAGTATATACTAACCTAACCCCCCTAACCCTAACCCTCCTTAGGGGTGCCTAACCCTAACCTCCCCCCCAAGTGCCTAACCCTAATCCCCCCTCTAAGTGCCTATCCCTAACCCCCCCTTCCCCGCTGCCTAAACCTAAGTCCCCCGGGGGGGGTGCCTAACCCTAAGTCCCCCCCGGGGGTGCCTAACCCTCCCTCCCCCTAGGCTATCCCTAACCATCCCGGGGGGGTGCTTAACCCTAAGTCCCCCCCGGATGCCCAAAACCTAACCCTCCCCCCCCCCGCGCGGTTGTCCGCTCGCGGCGCCCGGCATCCCTTTGATCGGGATGCCGGGCGCCTGTCTCCCGGCGTCGGGAAAATGACAGGCATCTAGATATAGACGCCCGGCATTTCACCCATGCCGGGATAAAGCAGTCGGGAAGCCAGCTGTCGGGAAGCCAGCTGTCGGGATCACATCAGCCGGTTTCCCGATTGCATCCCCAGTAGCCATACTTGCCAACTCTCCCTCATTGTCAGGGAGACTCTCTGAAATAGTAGCAATCTCCCTAATTGCACCTTACCCCCATTATGTAGCTGTTATATTAACAAATAACAGAGATATATGCATTCAAATGGGATCATTAGTATAATTTCCGTGCATTGGTTATAAGGCACAATGATCCCTATGGCTACATGCATTTTCTGGAAAGTATCAGTGTGTTTTCAGCAACAAATAGATCTTACAGCTTTGGGCCTTGTATACATGTGGATGTAAGTCAGGTTTAGGACACGCCTCTCAGATGTAGCAGTACATGCCCACTTTACCGCCGCGCTCATAGGTGCTGCTTTCACAATCTCCCTGAAATGCTATTTCAAAAGTACTGTAGACATGTATGCATATAGCAATAAACTATTTTAGGAGCTACGTAAATCTGTTAAGTATCCTCAGCATTGTTATTCTCTTCCTGCTGTCTCTTCTATGACATTTCCAGTGGTTATTTATGTAATCGCCCATAATGTTAATTATATCAATATTTTCAAAATTGTTGTAACTATTGTGCCAAATTGTAATGACTATATTTGCATAAACTATTTTTAGCACCTTATGACAATTTATATAACAGGAAATAGGCAACATGCGCTGAGATTGCTCTTTACACATTACAATTACCCTTTTCTCTACAATTATTTATTATTTATTTTTAACATCTCAGCTATTCAGAAGTTTATTCTGTGCCGTTTGGATCTTATTACTGTATGTAACTATTTGCCTCCTATGTCTTGCACCTGTAATGAATGCAATATGTCACCTTAGCTGTGTAACCACACAATGTGCCCTTTATTTAATGCTGAAAGCACTAATCTAACCTTCAGGGTTTTTGGTTGGCTTTTTGACAACTTAATTTTACTAAATTGTAATTGTCGGCTCCCTGGAGTTAAAAACTGATTTTGTTTTCTCTTCTCTTAGTGTATGATTCAGTAGTTCAAATAGTATGTGATGCTGGCACTTAATATTTTATTACACAAACAGCTCTGGTACAAGTACTAATTCAAAAAATGAGAAATAGTACTGTACTGACATGACAGTACAATAAGACCACTTCCCCGAATGCTGAGTACCAAACCTCCAACAGAACTGAACTCAAACTGTGTGACACTCCTAGTAATAAGTAACCAATATGAAAAGGTGTTATTATTTATGAGAATAGTGATTTCATTTTAAGAACTAAAAAGACATACCGTAGCTCTTCCCTCTCAGGGACCCATAATTTCACATCCTCTCTTGTCACACTTGTAGATAATAATTATACAGTTGAAGTACTTATAAAGTATTTTAGTGTAATGGGATAAATATTTGTAAACCAAAAAATATGTGGAGTTGAAAAAAAGTAAAGAGAAAAACCCAAAATATAATGCTTTATATCCAAATAGACTCCATATGGATATAAAACATGTTTTACAATATCCTGGAGTGCCAAGTTTGGTGTGTACTGGACGTACTGCCATATGGGACTGTGTATATTGGCAACTTATGCACCCAAGTGTATATATATATATATATATATATATATATATTTATTTCATATAGTGGTACATCACACCTCATGATTTTCCTGCATTATTGTGACATAAGTCTCTCATCACTATTCTGGCCGTGTGTGTGTTTGTGTAGGGAGGGGCAAGTCATTTGTGGCATAGTAACTTCAGTTCATGCCAGGAGTCCTGCATCAGTACAGTGGTTGAGGACCAAAAGTTGGCTCTGCGTGAGCTTTTGATGACCCTGCTCCTTCCACTCTCTAGCTCTCCAGCTGGTTTCAAAATGAACGCAAGGTCAGATGTTGGTCAAATGTTGATCCTATCAAATTCAATAGGACTATTTCAGGCATGGCAGAAAATATGGGTGTAAGATCACAACTATAGGTCTGTGTTTGTGGTCAACTTTCAAAAAGGGACAAACAGTATGTTACAGACAGGAGCACACCAACACTGTCTAGTTTCAGATTCCATGCGCTGATTGCCAGACACCTGGGAAATTATATACAAGAATATACAAAGGTGGAACCTAAAAGCATCAATGAAAATGGGGTATCTTATGGAATCCTGATCAATGGGAGGCTGTAAGAAAAAAATAGTCAAATAGTCGTTAGGCTTCCATTAATAGTAATGTTGCAGAGACTTTCCAGATGTAAATGCTGTCAATATCAATCTAAGGCAATGTGGGTGTCAGGGACTTAATCCGAAAGAATATCTTCAAGATAGGGCAAAGTGACAAATGATAAAACTGGATCTTCTGAATAGAGTTATATCCCAATATGAAGTAGAACATTATACATAATGTAATACTGTCTGCACACATATATATTGTTAATGGTGACTAAGATAGCAAAATGAGAATTGTGCAAACTCTACAAACCCATAAACCTTTAATATCTTATAGTATAGGGAATAAAAACTATATAGCGAATGTCTTACTCTGTATGTAAGCAGGTCAGCATTAAAGCAAGAGAGCTTCCAATCTTCTCCAGATATTATTATGGCTCTGAGAATGAGGTAGATGATTATTCAATTAAAAAACCAAGGACTCTTGTGCACATTTACACCCTTAATTTTGGATAAACACCGGATATGAACCCAGGTGTTCCATTGTAATATTATAAGAAAAGATGGGAAAAATATGTGACTTATCATAGGGTGACACAAATATTAACATTATTACTAACATTTTCTTATATAGTGCCAGTATATTCCATTGTGCTTTACAATTGGAGACAAAACAGTAATAGAACATTAACAAAATAAGACTGGGTAATAACACACAGGCAAAGAGATAATAAGGCCCTTCCTGCATTCTTACAATTTACAGCAAAATACATTAAAATGAACATAAGAAATAGTTAAAAGTACACCCACTGTGGTGGAGACTCCTGCTAGAGGTATGAAAGGTAAAACCCTGTAGATGCAGTGTCTCTGAATCCTGGGAAAATCAGGGGCAACCCTTACAGGTATTGCTCTCTGGTACGAAGGCTCCATAGATAAAGCACAAGCACCAATTCCAACACGTTTCAACCCTTCTGGGGTCTTTTTTAGGGCTGCAGTGAAGCCAGATGTGATCCAGATGGTCAACCTGAGAAACAAATGGCTGGATCTTGTGCTTTTTATTTACCCGAGTAAGTGGCCACATTGAATGGTGATCCTGTCTCCTGCGCCCAGTGGCAGGATCAGCTCGTGTCTCTACAAAAAGTCTGTGACTTCCCACTTGCCTTAATTTCTTTATCTACAAAAGTACACCTCCGCTGTCACAAAACTAAAAGCGTTACGGATAATCAGGAGTTGAAGACTGGGTGCTCAGTGGAGATGCTTAAATATTTTAAACCACTGGGATGAGGGCATCAAACTTATTTGCTGTATGATTGTAACTTTGGGCTGGTTCATTTTATCATTAACCATACTTGCCTATTCGCCCAGAGCAGCATGGAGGCTCCTGATAATCGGGTGGCGCAATTTGTGCTGAATCGTGTCATTGTGGCCCTGCCCCCTGCTTCACAATGCCGGTGATCTCTGCATTGTGTTGGGGGGGCGGGGCCACGATGGCGCAATCATGCGGTCATGCTCCTCCCAATGACAAGTCATGTTTCTCTGCCATGCCCCCCACTGTGCTGTCCTGGCTGCTCCCTCCTGTAGGTTCTATTGTGCTTAAACTCTAATCAAATGCAGCTTAAAACCTGATATGTAGAATTTTGTCACGCATACTATAGATCAATTTTATATTCATTATAAAACTTCAGACTCCAGGTTTTTCAAGTGTCTACCAACCTCTTCTCTAATTAGCCAATTTTTTTTTTTTTTTTTTTATAAATTCTTTATTTTCAAATATATTTTTCAATATACATATCCAATATCAGAACAGAAAAAAAAAAGTGTGGAAATACAAAAGACACCTGTACGACATCCAAATTGCATATATCCATTAAATTGCAGATATCCACCTTTTTTATTCAGTTCATTAACCTTTACAGAAGTATTGCTCATGCCTATAGAGGATATTAATATCAGTATAATTAGTGAAAATGATATCACTTACTACATTAACAATTCATCATATAATCAATAACATTTGCACATTTAAAAAAAATTAATAAAAAAATAACCAAGGTCAAGCTATAATCTGTAATACACATCTGAATGTTACACTTAGAAGGGATTTTCATTAAGAAAACCTATAGTAGGTATATTTAATTGGGGAAACAGATTGTAAATTAGACAGATTTAGTAATCGTATGTACTTTATCCTGTTGTACAACTATAAAAATCTTATTCACATGCTCTGTGAAGCTGGGTGCACACCTAAAAGATATATCTGCTGATCGAGTGATCTGAAGATGATGGTTGATCATACACACTGAACAACCATCTGGCCACAGGTCCCGCTGGCCGGCACCACCCCAAGTGTACGGGCGGGCGGCTGACAACCTCACCATATATTGGCCGATCAATTGATCATCCAATATATCTGCCAGTGTGTACCCAGCTTAAAAGTCTCACACAGCAGGAGAGGGAAAGCAGTCTCAATCTATCGTAGGTATACGTTTATGATGCCGCCGGTCACAATGCCGACCGCCAGCATCTAGACTACAGAATCCCGGCGAGGGTTAACTAACCTACGCCGGGAGACCTGCGCCCGGCATCCCGATCGAAGGGATGCCGAGCGCGGATGGGGAGGGGAGGGTTAGGTTTAGGGTTGCCGGGGGGGACTTAGGGTTAGGCACCCCCCTGGGAGGTTAGGTTTAGGCTAGGGGAGGGAGGGTTAGGGTTAGGCACCCCCGGGGGAAGGTTAGGGTTAGGCACCCCCCACGGGGGACTTAGGTTAAGGCGGCGGGGAAAGGGGGGGTTAGGTTTAGGCACTTAGAGGGGGGATTAGGGTTTGGCACAGGGGGGGAGGTTAGGGTTAGGCACCCTAAAGGAGGGTTAGGGGATAGAGTTAGGTTAGTAAGTACTTACCTTGTAGACGATCGGGATTTCCTTCCATGTCGGGCTGGCGCTGCCGGGATTTGAACCATGCGGCGTATCATACCGAATCCCTGTCGTATCCTGTATATAGCGGCAATGGGCCTGATTCAGCAACGATCGCAATTACAACTACGTACGCAGATTGAGCGATTGTTAGCCATTGCACATGCATATGCATTGTGCGTGCGCGGCGATCACACTGTGATTATGCATGAAGACAGGAATCCATCGCAATGTGAGTGACAGGCCGCGAGCGTTTAAGGGTGGTGACGGGGGGAGTGGTTGCAGAAACACAGGCGTGCCTGCCCATTGGAATGCTGTTACATGGGCGTGTATAAATTAGTCACTGCGATTGCCTACGCAGCTTGAGAGCCTTCTACTTGCGACGAGACTTGCAGTTTCTGCGACGGGTCAGAGCGGCTGTAATTGTGCATGACAGGACATACTTTGATGTTACGGATGTATACGCAGGACTGCGAGGTATTACGAGTGATAAAGCAGCAGTGGGCGTCCCTATGCTGGCTGAGCTGTGGCAGGCATTAGCATATTTTCGCAGCGGCATTGCGTGCAATTATGCAGCTGCAATTGCGATCCGTGCTGTATCAGGCCCAATGTGCCTACAATGATCAGATATGGGGCCTTATGTGCAAGCTGCTATCATTGCAATCTGAGCTCCTTCAGCAGCATCATCAGCATGAGGTGATACAAATTTGGAAATGTTGTGTGGTGTAGTAGGGAGGAAACATGGGTGCAGTCACACTCCTATGGGCGTGATATTCTAATTTGGACAAGGTTTTATCCTGCCAATGACAAAGACCTATAATAATAAAACCAGTGACTTGCAGTGAGGTCAATGGCTGGGGGAGCACAGATGGAGATGGATCTGAGGCCCTGATTCAGAGCCGGACGCTCTGACAGAGCACTCGCTCTGAATCAGGGCCGTCCCTCCTACTTTTTGGAGTGGCCTCCTGGCCGCTCGTATAGCTGTGGGTGACCACCCACAGCTATAGCGAGTGGCCAAAATGATGGTCGCAATGGTCAAGACCATCACGACCATCGGGCTTGCAACGGGACCCTTGCGGTAGGGTCTCGCTGCTGCAAGCCCTGGAGTGCTTTTGGCTCTATCAGAGCCAAAAGCACTCCCACTGACATCACTAGTGATGTCAGTGGGGCCGGCCCCAGACGGTAGGCGTTCCCATGGGAACGCCTCCGTCTTGGCAGCCACGCCCTGGGAACGCCCACCAAAGGGGGCGTGCTGTCAATCACCATCGACAGCACGCCCCCTTTGGTGCGAGACCCATAACGACGGCTTGGCCATCGTTATTCTGGTCTCGCGCATGCGCACGACGGAGCCGCCTCCGTCATGCGCATGCGAACTTGGGCAACATCGACACGCTTGCGAGCGGGTCTGAATCAGGCCCTGAGTTCTGGGAGCCTGTCTCACCCCCTACTCACTGTAACTCTCCCCTCACTACACTACACTAAGCTTCAGTATCCATTGATTCTCCTACCTGCATCATTGTCTCTCTTGCTGCTGGTGACTGAGCTCTGATCTCTAAACACTGCAGTGTACTTCCAGGTCACTGATGTCCATCAGTGCTTAAGGCACTCCCCCCATACACAGAGGCATGCCTCTATTAGCTCTCTTTCTGTGCAGCTTACTGCCCGTGGTGTGGCCCCGACCCCAGCTCTGCAAGCAGTGTCTGACTATACAGAAGCGAGGCTGAGCTGTTGCTGCCTCATTTCTCGTCTCCCTGCAGGTGAGTGTTAACTATAAAAATGATTACAATAAACAAAGAAGATGTTTATAAGTTATATATATCTTCTTTGTATTATTCTAACCATTTTTATATCAAATCTCAGGAGTATGACTGCATGTCCCTAATTAAAGCCCAGTACTCATTGGAGAGGTTATTCTGGTGATCAATATTCAATACAAACAGCCTTCTAGTGAACAAATGTACACTACAAAAAGCAGCCTAGTGACCAAATTACAATACAGAGAGCCTTCTAGTGACCGATATACAATACCCCCTCAATAGATACCGTGTCCAGACTCCACTCTCCATATGATAATAAAAACCAATAAAGGGCAGAAATAGGGAATCAATTCTGAGTTCATATTTATAAAACCAGCACTACCCTAACAGAATACAATACAATAGGTAATATTCATTATGTTTAATGACAGCTGTTGTAGCCTCCAAGGAAACTTTCTGTTGTGCTTCCTTCTACAGAAAAGCTCTATGGACCTCATTCAGAGCCGGTCGCACAGAGCGTGCGGTCGGTCTGAATGAGGGGAGGACGTCTTGAATTTTCAAGACGTCCTCCTTTGCGGTGGTAAGGCTGTGGGTTAACACCCACAGCCTTACGACCGCCTAAGGTGATGGTCGCGATGGTCTTGACCATCGCGACCATCAGGGCTTACGACGAGACCCTAGGGTAGGGTCTCCCTTGTCGTAAGCCCCAGAGAGCTTTCGGCTCTGTCTGAGCCGGAAGCTCTCCACTGACATCACTAGTGATGTCAGTGGGGCACCCCCAAACGGTAGGCGTTCCCATGGGAATGCCCCCGTTTGGGCTGCCACCCCCCCCGGCCCGCCTTCCAAACGGGGCGAGCTGTCATTCGCCATCGACAGCTCGCCCCCTTTGGATCGAGACCCGCTACGACCGGCGCTGTCGGTCGTAGCGGGTCTCACGCATGCGCACGCCAGCGCCGTCGTGCGCATGCTCTGTGGGGGGCCATCGACCCGGTCCGAGCGCATCGGCGCTAACGACCGGGTCTGAATGACCCCCTATGTATCTAAAGCCGCATATCCACTAGCAGATACCGGCACGACAGTACGATTATGACATCGTAATCGTACCGTCATTCCCCTTCCCCCTGCAGTGCCTACAATGAACGATTGATAGTTCAGTGTAGGCACATCAATCATCTCTGAACATGGGCAATCTGTCGTTATCGGCAGATTGACCAGCATGTTCAGTAGATAATTGATATCGGAAACGACCAGTGGGGGCGCACATCGCTGGTCGTTTCTGGCATAATAGTGTCCGCTCTGTGCACGATTACTGGGCTATTGCGATGTCGTAATCGTGCAATCGCTCAGTAACATCGCGTAGTGGATACGCGGCTTTACACCATCTATGCAGAGGGCTCTGTGCTCCATCATAAAACTCAGAGATATAAACCACCAATCGTAGAAGTTTGCTTCATCCTTATCAGACCTTTTATTGTTTGCCGCTGACAGCAATAAGGCAGCTATAATCTAAGTATCAGTGTAATCCCATTCTAATCACTTTACAGGAGCCCTGAAGGGAAAGTCGCTCAATGGAACCCAAGATTGTAAATTTGGGTAGAGAGATAAACCGCTATGACAAGCTTACACCTGTGACTATATCAATGTATAAAGGATCTGCAGATACAGTAAAGCTGGGTACACACTTTTTCGATTGCAGGCTGATGGGGTAAAACTGTCCCGATCAGCCGTGCAGTCTGTCCCCAGTGTGACCCCTTCGGCCGCCTGTGAGGCGCGTACACGCGGTGCAGACATAGCACAGGGTGTACGGGCTTCTATGGAATCAAGAGGTCGAACCGATAACTATTAAACTGTACATAAGATGCGACCTCCCGATCCCGACAGTTGCAGGAGCGTTACAAGCCGATTTATCGGCTAACGCTCCTGCATCGGGACACGGTACACACCTATACAATCCAACGGCCGTTCTCTCGATATTGGATGATATCGAGAGAACGGCCCGATGATTATATAGGTGTGTACCCAGCTTAAGGCAGCAATTACTCCTGGGTTGAAAACAGTTATGTGTGTCTTTATTCTTGCTGATAGCTCCCCTTTAATAATGCTTGTAAAACTCACCACTACTAGTCATGTTTGGCTAGTAAAAGCATCGCCCCTTTAAATTTCGTGCGTAAACACAATCTGAAGCATCTGGTTTTAGAACCCAAAGCTTGGTAAATAAACCCCGGAGTGTTTTGCTATTAAAGGAATTGTCATTTTCTGTTTTGTGCTTATACACCCCGGGCAGTGGCAGCTTTAATAAGCCCCTTGGTGCAGATGTATGAGTGTACATGTTTTGCATTGGTTGACATAATATGATTCTAGTAATTAATTACTTTTATTTTCATATGTTGTTTTTTTTTTACTTTCAAAGAAACAGATTTCTTATTTCTCAACACAGCTGAATATCCTAGTCCAACTGTACGTGATAGATGGTAGTAAATATTATATTACATTTTCAAAACGGTTTTACTATGGAATATTCACCATTTCTAATTAAGAAGAAAATATTATGTGCACAACTGCATACAGGAGATCATTGACATGTTGCTGGCGTTTGCGGGCAGCGATGGGGCAGCAACAGGAAGCGTTTCAGAAAACGGGGGGGAGGGTCTGCCCCATTTTCTGGGCATACCGAAGTTAGTGGCTGTGTCCTTGGACGTAGCTTCACTAGCCCAGGCAGCGTACCTTTGCCGAACATCCAGAGTAACCTGGAGGTTACTAAGATGTCCGCTGTACACACAGTTGATCCAATGCTGCAGCTTTAGATGGGCGTCTTTTTATTAAGATTCATCCTGAGACTTTTGCACATGTCATAGCGTCCATCTCTGAATCGGGCCCTTAGTTCTGTGCAAGCAGTGCAAGTGTAGTTGCGGCTAATTTGTGTTTTAACTCTGCAACGGAACCCTTACATTAAACACAATATTACCTGATGCAAGTTGTGAAGAAATAAAAGTATTAGAGGGAGATGTACTAAGCTCTGGAAAGTAATAAAGTGGAGAGTGATAAACTACCAGCCACTCAGCTCCTAACTGTCATGTTACAGGCTGTGTTTGAAAAATGTTAAGAGCTGATTGGCTGGTAGTGTATCACTCTCCAATGTATCACTTTCCAGAGCTTAGTACATCTGCCCCTTTGCCTTAGTGGGCATTTCAATTGAGAGTGAGCTCATTTTAGCTCCCCTGTGTAATGATAGCTTGTGTCAAGCATTTGCACTAGTGCTAAGAAGCAAGGCTCTTGTACACGGCTTCCGCGGTTAGATTGTATGTGCACAGAGCTATCGTATGGGACAGACAGCGTCCAGGACTGATTAACTTAAGGAAAAACATTTCAGTTATTTTTAGCAAAGCTCAATATCATTGTTCTTTGGCTCACTGAGGAAGTTACAACTATGCTAGTAGTACTGATGGCTTATGCAAAACAGGGATTGTGTTGTTCTTGGTGTATTAACGTTTCAGGTCATAGGGATTTTGTGTAAAAGTTAATCTACAGGTGACAGGATGACTGCACCAACATAAACCAACAAAAGAAACAAAAAACAAGAAGCACCTGCCCTGCTTTCTACATTATAGCTGCCAGTCCTGACTGTACAGTTCTTGCACCAAACGTCATTATTTCTGTGTTGCTCTCCATAGTCCTCGCCCCCCAAATGAAGTAGCTCTCCATAGGTCTAGGCTAGCCCCTCCTGCTAACTAATTATACAGTCATCATTGTGCCAGTGGTTAAATGTTTGTAACATTATTTCATTTCTATTTTTTTTTCAGAGTCATTAACCAGATGGGGTGCAATTGCTGTAGAATGCTGGACAGGTATAGTGTATACCTACAGTATATACCTGTATAGTGTGTTTCTATTTCAACTAGCTGTATGGCTGGTGTACACTGTTTTCTAGCAATATGGAAAGGCAATGACAAGACCTGAAATACCCCCAGCAGATTCCATTTCCTGCAGACATACAGTTTGTGGTGGGATTTTATTAGGGTTTGCAATAGGATTCACAAACAATAGAAACCAATGAAGAAGAGAAGGGGAAGCAGGTGAGGGTATCGGCAAGCACATTTTACTAGAATCCTTATACAGAGAGATTGAAACATTCTCATGTCATTATCATTCACAATCGCAGTCAAAGGGGCCGATTTATCATTGTTCATCAGTTATCTCTGATAAGTATTGTTTCATAGCGCCTACGATAACAAATTATTTTAGTGCGGTATGTATTAAAATTCTGTTGACGTGACGCATGTTCCGATAGAGACCCTCCCGCAAAGAGTAAAAAGTAAAGTGATAGCTTATGCTATCGCTTTATTTTTGGGTTCGGACCTGACTGAGGTACTGAGCACGCGCGCCTATCGTGCTGTACATTTGATTTTGTGGCATTTTAAACCACCGGGGATAGACAATGGGTTCATTTAGAAAGTAAAAAAGGGACTTAGGGCCTAATTCTGTAGCGTGCACTACTGAACGCAGATTCCCGATGATTGGGAATCTGCGCAGGCAGCAGACCCGTTCTGCACATGTGCAGAACAGGTCTGCGAGCCCGCACATAAACTTGCAGCAGACTGTCAGTGATTGACAGTCTGCTGTCGTTTGGGGGCGGGGAGGGGGCGACGACAGCTTCCGTTACCCCAAACGGAGGTGTGTCGCCGCCGTTGGGGGGGAGGGAAGAGGCCAGATTCTCCGTCAGCTGACAGAGATTTCCTAGCCTCTTCCTCGCAGCTGCGATGGCTGGCTGCATGACCCCATGGGTCACCTTAGCTGGTCGATGGTCCGCAGAGTATCCAATGCTGCGTTGGACAACGCAGCACAGATACGTAATGCAGCAGGGGGCGTGATGCCTCCTGTGCATTAGCATATCAGCACACAGAATAAAAGCTGGTTACGAGCAGCTTAGCTATTCCGTCTGAAGCTGAATCAGGCCCTTAGTACATGCTGTTGTTTTGAACATTAATCCGCGGTCAATCCTAGGCAAATCCTATTGGGTTTAATACAATAAAAAAGCCGCCACTTAGTCAATTTTGCTCATCGACTGCATCTTGGAGAAAGATGGTCTTCACTGCAAGGCTATGGGTTTATCTACTATTGAGAGTGGTGATAGTTAAGCCTTTAACAAAATGTAAAAGTATGGGGTATATTTACTAAAGTGTGGGTTTTTAGAAGTGGAGATGTTGCCCATAGCAACCAATCAGATTCTTGCTATTATCTTCTAGAAGGTGCCAGATAAATGTTAAGTAGAATCTGATTGGTTGCTATGGGCAACTTCTCAACTTCTAAAAACCCGCATTTTGTTAAAGGCTTAACTATAACCACTCTCATTAGCAGAGAAACCCATAGCCTTGTTGTGATAGTATAAATTCCCCTATGTGTCCTACAGGAAATGGTATCTTTAGCTATAACTTCTAGATCGCATTTATCCAGGAAGAGAATCCAATCACCGTTTATGTTTTATTGTTTTGCCTAGCTCTGGATTAACACAACTATAATTTATAATGGGTTGAACTAGATGGACATTTGTCTTTTTTTTCTTTTCTATTTCAACTTTACTAACTACATAAGAATGTATGATTATAAGTTCTGAGAGGAGAATACATGCAGATATTATTTACACAAGTTAAAGTGCTGTTAGTCCAACATTTTCTAATGCACTATTATGTTTTTGTTCAGTTATATGTTCAAACCCCAAGAGCCACAAACAAATGGATACGTGAATGAAGCGCACAGCTATGAACACGATCGCTCCACGTCACCCACCATAAAAATCAGTGAACTGAAGAATGAAGGGCACGGTGTATTCGAACAGGACAGGTTCTACACCTCCCAGGATTTGTACAACGTGCCAGAAAAGACAAATGCCAAACCTGATGATGTTAATTCCAGGGAACCTTTGAGTCTCTCTTCAAATGCAATTTTAAATATTAACTTCACTGGAGACATCCAAGAAGATGGCCAACCCTCCCGATCTGGTGGCAACTTCCAGACCAAAAGTCCTACTCACCAGCATGACTTGGACCAAAACTCCAACCTCAATCGAAATTCTGATGAACCGGAATGTATTCAACATGAGCTGTGTGAACCAATGGAAGAAAACAATTCCCTTACGGAAAGTGCAATTCTGGAGGTTGCAAGCAGTCAAATAAAATTAGAAAGCTCTAACCCCATTAGTAACGCTTCAGATTTGAATGGACCTGGAGAGGGAAACAACACAGAGCTACCTGATAAAATTAACCTTGGATCCAGTTCATGTGTGGCAGACAACGTTGCTTCAGGGAGCTCAAGAGAACCTTCCTTGGTGGCACTCATGATTGAGAGAACTATAGCACGGAATTCAAAGAAAGGTTTATTAGGTACAAATGGAATACAACCAGACGATGATATGGATCCAGATGTGGCTGAAGCACTTGCAGCGTTGGCCGCTGCAATAGCCGGGGAAGAACTGGAAGACAATTAGCCAGTTTGAGTGGCACGGGTATGCACTTTGCAGACTAAGCAGACTTTCTAAGACGACAATGTTATCTCAGGACATCGTATTGACTTCTTTGGAATGAGTTTTGGCTGAGAAGGACTAACATTTTTAGAAAGTAGTGAATGAAACTAAACGAGAAGTCTTTTATTGTTGAAAGCACATGTTGAATTTTTTTTTTTTTCTAAAGCACTGTTAATACTGTACAGTATGTTAATATTTTTTAAACTTTTTGAAAACTGTCTTAGTATGATATACTGAATACCACTGGTTGGTAGTTACAGAGCTTGTTTGATTTAATTTAAATTCTCAGTTCTGATTTTAATATTTATTGGAATGATTTAAAAAAAAATATATATATATAATCCATTCAGTAATACCTTAAACTATTTATGAGCTGCAAATTCTGCAGACCCACAAGGCTTTTTTAAGTACGCCTATTTGCTCGCCAAGCTTATCATACATAGGGCCTGATTTAGCTGCGGACGCATCTCAGTTTTTTAGGCTGATTTCCGATGTTTGGAAATCTGCGCATGGGCCGAACACATACAGCGCATGTGCAATACGGGTCTGCGATGTTGCTCACAGTTCGGCAGCAGACTGTCAGTGACTGACAGTCTGCTGCTGTGTCGGGGCAGGGAGGGGGCAGCGACGGCCTCCGTTTCCCAAAATGGGGGCGTGCTGCTGATGTTGTGGGGGAGTGATGGGGTCAGGATCTCCATCAGCTGACGGAGATTTCCTGGCCTCTTTTCATCATATGCGGCAGCCGGTCGATGGCATTGCAGATGATCCGATATTGCGTT
Organism: Taudactylus pleione; assembly: GCA_031769625.1. Taxonomy (NCBI): domain Eukaryota; kingdom Metazoa; phylum Chordata; class Amphibia; order Anura; family Myobatrachidae; genus Taudactylus; species Taudactylus pleione. Next base: position 7,814,207 of record JAUIMM010000300.1, read on the forward strand.
CTAGAATGTAACTCAGATCAGTATCGCATGCAGTAGGCGTGACGCCTCCTGCTGCATTACCACATTAAAGCTATCACAGGTCCATATTACATGGTCTTTGGCAAAACCACCGTGGAAACAATCTATATCTAACTTTGCAGCTTGACATACAGACATACACTGTGGCTTCAGTCGTGCCAAACAGCCCCTCACTTTGGGTCTGGTCCTGGGTGTCTTGACCTAGAAACATTTTCACCCAAAATGTGCATCCTATTCGCACAAATAAAAATCTGGAAGTGACAATACTGCTTTGCTAGATGGCACTGATCAATTCGATGGGCGACATTTGTACATCGCTGTGTGCGAGTCTGAATCTGTATTAAGTGCTACGATGCCGCAGCTTTTCTCGACATCACAAAAGAGCATGTGCATTGTGGTTTTACACTTTTGCAGTTCATAAATGATTCTTAAAGAGTTTTGTCAGCCATATATCTATGTGCCAATTCCGCAATGCCGATCCGAACCACCGATTGGTGGACCCCGATGATCAGCAATTTGTGAGGGATGGTCGGCAAGATCCAGCATGTTAAAAATCCCAGACTTGGCGATTCCAATAATTTTTTGGGTCAGAATCGGCGAATCAAGGATTCTCAACATGTTGGATTATGCCGATCCCCCGACCCAGGCAATTGGGTGAAAAGCAAATTGGCCCAATAAACTCCTGATGTATGGACCCCTTTAAGCGTTTTCAGGGTCAGTAGATGTAATCAGTGGTAGTTGCTAACCTGGGGCTGCAGCATAGAACAAAACTAGCAGAGGGGAGCCAGATATAACATAGCCACTAACTCTACCTGTAAAAAATGTTTTAATATTGGCGGTTGTAATGATTGTTGAAGGCAGGATGTGTAACAATATAAAGATCTGAACTAGTGCAACAACAGTCTGACTTGTTGCCCAGACTGCGGACACAAAAGCCTTTATAGAGACTCAACGGAGCAAATATAATAGCCTTCGACTTGCAGGCATTGGCGAGATTCCAGCGAGTCTTGCCATTGTTTTAAAGGGGAGATAATTTAAAAGGCTTTGCCCTTCAAATGATTGCCCATTTAACACATTGGCCAGACTGAAGGGGATCTCGCTGATGGTATGCGTTCGGCATCCCGGAGGTGTGGATGCCGACGCTTACCTTACCGGCTCCAGAATACCGACGCCGGTCAGAATCCTGGCGTCGGCATCCTGTCCGCCAGGATGCCGAAGGTAAGTAGCGGGGTGGGGGGAGGGTTAGGTTTAGGGTTAGGCACTAGGGGGAGGGTTAGGGTTAGGCACTAAGGGCGGAGGGTTAGGTTTAGGGTGCGGGGAGGGGGAGGTTAGGTTTAGGCACTGGGGGGGAGGTTAGGTTCAATGTAAATGTAAAACCTAATATTTGTATGACAGCTGAGAACACTAGAATATTATATCCTGTCTGTACTAAGATGTATTATTATTGGTATCAATGTTTATTTAAAGGGCACCAAAATATATTGCACACTGTACAGTGAGAAGATATTATATTCTGTCTGTACTATGTCCTGTTTTTTTCTGAGTTGAACACTGCTGTGACCGCTTTTTCACGTAATTTACTATAGTCCTTCACCTGGTGTACAAACATGTGTCTGAATGCGCAAGGGTTGGGACGCCCACTCTGTGCGGCTACAGTCGCAACCATCGGAAGCACCATCTGCAGAATCTCCATCAAAGTAAGGCCTCCAATGTACGCGATTATGCGTCTGAGTGCACCACCACTCCTGCAACACTCCCATTAGATGGCATATCTTTGTGCATCTGTTTAGTCATCAACCAGGAATGCCCAATACATTCCAGAGTCAGCGCAGCTCAATCAGTCCTGCCACACTGTACGCAGACACCGTAGGACGTATGCTCTGTGTGACTTATTATAGATTCAGACGCATGCGCAGTCACAAAAAATCACCAATTTACATCAGCATTGCATGTGAATCAGCCCCTGTACCTGTCAGTACCAGAATATAATATAAAGGTGGGCCAAATTTGGGCCAAGAAAACAGCCATGGCGTAAGAAGTACATCCACCACCCACATTGTCTAAACGGAGGTTTCATTATTAACTAGTTGGCTCATAGCTGTGTGGCCAAGGGCAGTAACTTATCAACAAAGATAGGCTCCAGAAAGTATTTCACTGAGTTTTACATTTTGTGTGCTGTTTGGACCTGTGTGTATCAATCGTATTGTAACTTGTGTATGAAAGGCTATTACGGTGCAAGCAAAAGTTTTTCTTTTTAGAATTCATATGAATTATCCTTCATTGCATTTAGAGTTTTGGGAGCTATTCAGCAAAAAGATGGCCGATGAGGTAGTGTGAGGCACTCCATTGAGCTGACTATAGCAATGGAAATGGCTAAGAAGTAACAGAATAGCTTATCATTATGACAGCAAGTACAAAGATGGGTGTTAATCAAGAAAGATCCCTGCACTAATGTCAGGGGAAATGTCAGCCATTTTATCTGTAGCTCACTGGAATGATGTAACCAAAATCCAGAGGCGTCACATGGGGATCTGGTGACACCCGGTGTGCACTCTGGATACCCCCACCCCCTCCCTGCGTGCAGGTGGCGCGCCTGGATGGAAAGGGGGTGTAGCCTAAATAAAGGGGCGTAGCTTAGCAGGGGATCCCGATAACATTACTTCGGGGGCAGCCCAGCATCCCCGGAGACTGGACAGTCCGCACTATTGGCTCCTCTTCTATGACAGAGGAGCCGGGTGCTGCAGGAGAGTGTCACATTGCAGCACCCGGCTCCTGTCACTGCAGAGGAGCTGGCATTTTGGTGTCACCCCCTCCGAGGGCGAAGCACCCCCCTCATGACGCCACTGCCCAAACCATACAACATGGCTGAACATAGCACATTGTTTTGGGCATACATACTGTAAGCTGGTTACTGCACAGCCCAGGCCTCAGGTACAAATGTCACAATCTAAAATCTACAAGACCTGATGTTGAAAGTGCTATTATAATGTATAATGTATGTTAGCATATTCAAAATTGTAACTGGTTACATGTAGGGGGAGTGAACTATTGATCATTTTTGCATTCATTGGTCTCAAATGCAAAAAATTGATCAAAGCAAATTTCTGACTGAGGGCCTGACTCAGAGATGTACGCTATGCCGCAGGTGGAGCGATTGCCATTGCACATGCGTGCATGCCGCACTGCGGATACGCAGATATTGATCTGAGATTAAGCTTTCACAGTGGATCCACTTGCAAAATGAGTGACAGGTAGTCAGGGTTTGGGGGAGATAACTGGGTCGTGGTTAGAAAAACGCAGGCGTGTCCGACTTTGAATACTGTTTTCTGGGCGTGCATAAATAACCCAATGTGATCTTAACAGCAGGAGAGTCATCTGTGCATCTGGAGACCCGCTATGTCTACGACAGCTTATGGTGCGTACACACGGTACGATTTTTATGAACAATAACGATATAGTTCAACGATACATCTTTCATAATGTTAATTTTTATGCAGCGAACGACCAACGATGCTCGTTCCCGCATGGACGATAACGATATCTATATATCATGCAGGCCAACTTGGACGATATCGTCAAGAATTGCCTGTTCAGAGATGTGGCAGGATGACTTCACTGAAAGATATCTATCAGTGTGTACACCCAATATTGTTTGTCCTTCCCTACAGAAAAGTTTAAGGGAAATCGTTCAGCGATATCGTTGGTTGTGCAGAACGACGTACCATGTGTATGCAGCATTAGACTTGCTCAGAAGGCTGATGGCCGCCTGATCTGCGTTCGACATATACGGTTTTGTGCGTGAGCGGCGGATGTGAGATGTTTTCAGTGGGTGTCTAAGCACTGGATGGCAAGTGAGTCATTACCATATTTTTGCAATTGTGGTCCACAAGAGACCACAGTGCGGACAACGCTCCTCTGTGACCTGAAGGTCTGAACGCTACATGTTCAGTCTTTCAGGTCGCCTAGTGGATAGGCCCCTTAAGAGTATAAGGGATCTATTTACTAAGCTTTATAAGGAGATAAAGTGAACGCTGATAAGGTACCAGCCAATAAGCTCCTCACTGCCATTTTTCAACACAGCCTGTGAGATGGCAGTTAGGAGCTGATTGGGTGGTACCTTATCACCGTTCACTTTATCTCCTAACACAGCTTAGTAAATAGATCCCTAATATACCATTATTTATTGCCAATAATTGTACATGTTAGTACACCATGGATAGATTGCAGTTTAAACTTACCACAAAGTTACCACACAATCTATATTATGTTAATTTGCGTAATGTCTAGGAATATCCTGGCAACAGCTATATAGCTATTGGTTTCATGTATTTATACAAGTATGTGAAGTGGGGTAAGATATGTATTCATGTTTGCATAATAATTTGCATAAAAAGAGACCATTGTGCTGATAGACAGGGAAAACTAAGGTAGTTATTAAAGACATAGATAATCTTCCCCTTTAAAATACTCATTTCGAGCAAAAAAACAAAAAGCAACAAGATTTACTGATACTGTATACTAGGCTTGATACAGATCCGCACGCAATGCCATCACAGCTACGATCTCTCATGGACCCCAACAGTGAAAACATGCTACTGTCTCCAAAGCTTCCCCGAGCATAGGGACACCCACTGCTGCCTTCTCATATTCGTCCCACAATGTGCAACAGCGTAAACATCGGTAACATCAATGCAGATCTGTCAGTTACGTAGCTTGTAAGTCTGACCTGGCCACTGCGGCTCTCCTGACACGAAGAGAGCTCTCGTGCTGCGAATGATCACAATGGCTAATTTATGCATGCCCATCAAACGGAGTTTACAGTGCATCTGGAAAGTATTCACAGCGCTCCACTTTTTCCACATTTTGTTATGTTACAGCCTTATTCCAAAATAGAATAAATTCATTTTTGTTCTCCAAATTCTACACACAATACCCCATAATGACAAGGTGTAAAAAGTTTGAGATTTTAGCAAATTTAATAAAAAAGAAAAAAATTAAGAAATCACATGTACATAAGTATTCACAGCCTTTGCCATGAAGCTCAAAATTGATCTCAGGTGCATCCTGTTTCCACTGATCATCCTTGAGATGTTCCTATAGCTTAATTGGAGTCCACCTGTGCTAAATTCAGTTGTTTGGACATGATTTTGAAAGGCATACCTGTCTATATAAGGTCTCACATTTGACAGTGTATGTCAGTGCACAAACCAAGCATGATGTCCAAGGAATTGTCTGTAGACCTCAGAGATACAAATCTGGGGAAGGGTACAGAAAAATATTTGCTGCTTTTAAGGTCCCATTGAGCACAGTGGCCTCCACCATCCGTAAATGGAAGAAGTTCAGAACCACCAGGACTCTTCCTAGAGTTGGACGGCCGTCTAAACTGAGCGATCGTGGGAGAAGGGTCCTAGTCAGGGAGGTGACCAAGAACCCGATGGTCATTCTGTCAGAGCTACAGCATTCCTCTGTGGAGAGAGGAGAACCATCCAGAAGGACAACAATCTCTATAGCAATCCACCAATCAGGCCTGTATGGTAGAGTGGCCAGACAGAAGCCAGTCCTTAGAAAAAGCACATGGCAGCCTGCCTGGAGTTTGCACCTGAAGGACTCTCAGCCAATGAGAAATAAAATTCTTTGGTCTGATGAGACAAAGATTGAACTCTATGGCGTCAATGCCAGGCGTTATGTTTGGAGGAAGCTAGGCACCGCTCATCATAGGCCAATACCATCCCTACAGTGAAGCATGGTGGGGGCAGCATCATGCTGTGGGGATGTTTTTTTTTCAGTGGCAGGAATAGGGAGAGTAGTCGGGATAGAGGGAAAGATGAATGCAGCAATTGCAGCAATTTACAGAGACATCCTGGATTAAAACCTGAGCGCTCTTGACCTCAGACTGGGGCGACGGTTCATCTTTCAGCAGGACAAAGACCCTAAGCACACAGCCAAGATATCAAAGGAGTGGCTTCAGGACAACTCTGTGACTGTCCTTGAGTGGCCCAGCCAGAGCCCAGACTTGAACATCTCTAGAGAGATCTGAAAATTGCTGTGCTCCGATGCTTCCCATCCAACCTGATGGAGCTTGAGAGGTGCTGCAAAGAGGAATGGGCGAAACTGCCCAAAGATAGGTGTGCCAAGCTTGTGGCATCATATTCAAAAAGACTTGAGGCTATAATTGCTGCCAAAGGTGCATCAACAAAGTATATTTTTCAATAAAATTATCAAAAATCGAAAAAAAAATTTACACGTCATTATGGAGTATTGTGTTTAGAAGTTTGAGGCCAAAAATGAATTTACTCCATTTTGGAATAAAGCTGTAACATAACAAAATGTGGAAAAAGTGAAGAGCTGTGAATACTTTCCGGATGCACTGTAAATGGTTCCCCCCCCCCGTTATCTCCCCCAAATGCAGACTACCCGTCACACACTTTGTGAGTGACTCCCCTGTGCGTGCTTAATCACAAATCGCAGCGTGTGTGTGCAGAGTGGCTTTCGCGGCATGCACAATGGCTAACAATCGCTCAATCTGCGTAAACATCGGCATTTGTGTGCCGAACCAAATCAGGGCCACAGTTTGGTCCATCATTTGAAATGGCCAAAAAGAGGTTAGTGTGTGAGTTTCCTTACTTGTAAAAATATAATTTAAAACTTTTTTTGAATTACATTATAGTGTAAGGCATAGATTAGAGACATGTTACTCAATTCTCTACACATCTGCACTCAGATACACATATTAAAACACAACTTTGATTCCATTTAACTGATAAAAATTGTAACCCCACCTTATCGTCTATAAAAGGACTCTAAGGGCCTGAATCAGCAAGGATCGCTATTGCGATCGCAATAGGGATTACGCACGCAGCCTCACGGCAAAGATATGCTAATGATTGCAATCGCAATGCCATACGCAGCCTAACATAAGGATGCCCACCTCACCTTACATACATCAGTAATACCTAGCAAGACAGCGAAACCATCGGTAACATTGAGTACCATCGCAGCCTCACGCACACTTGCACAAGCTCTGACCTTACTCAGGAATTGCTAACCTCATCACACGCAGTGGCTAATTTATGCATGCCCCTGCGATGGCGTTCAAACGCACTGGCACACCTGCATTTTGCCTCCCACCCCACCGTCACCACCCCCCATACGGTCACTTCCTGTCAATCACTCTGCAATGGGTCTGCGTAGTCACTGCCATCACAGTCCTGATCGCAGTGGAGTCTTCGTGCACTGCATATGCATGAGCAGAACGCAACAATCCCCCGATTGCGTGCGTAAATAGTGATCCTTGCTGAATCAGGCCCTAAGTTACTAAGGGCCTGATTGAGACCCGCTCGCGATCTCTGAGCGCTCGCAAGCCGGTCGATGGTGGCCCAGTGCGCATGCGCACGATGGAGCCTGCTCCGTCGTGCGCATGTGCGAGACCCGGATAGCGACGGGCAAACCGTCGCTCCGGGTCTTGTACCAAAGGGGGCGTGCTGTCGATGTTGAGTGACAGCACGCCCCCTTTGGTGGGCGTGCCAGGGGCGTGGCTGCCCAGACGGAGGCGTTGCCATGGGAACGCCTACCGTCTGGGGCCGGCCGCACTGACATCACAAGTGATGTCAGTGGGAGTGCTCTCGGCTCTGATAGAGCCGAAAGCACTCCAGGGCTTGCGGCAAGGGTTACCACAAGGATCTCGTCGCAAGCCCGATGGTCGTGATAGTCTTGACCATCGCGACCATCATCATGGCCGCTCGCTATAGCTGTGGGTGGTCACCCACAGCTATATATGAGCGGCCAGGGGGGCGCTTTAAAAAAACAGAGGGACGGCCCTGATTCAGAGCGAGCGCTCTGTCAGAGCGTCCGGCTCTGAATCAGGGCCGAAGTACCATGGTGTCTAATATGTAACCTCCCGTTAAGTGGTGTACCTTTTTTCATATCAATGCCTCCACCCAAGTATCAGTAGTCGGTATTGCCCTACTTGGGAAAACCCAAATGCTAATAGTAATTAAGTAATGTGGTGTAGATAAAAACAATATATACCTTATGCCCATATTTCTGATCACATCCTGTCCTTCTTGGATGTGTGTGGTCTCCAATGACGCTCACCACTCCTCCCAGTAAGTAGACACCATCCCGCATAGTTTAGTTTTAACGCAATTTATACAGACAAAATATTCATGCATAGAAGAACAAGAACTTATCTTTTTTGTATTACATAACTTATCACATACAGTTTGATATCTAGCAATACATAGAATTTAACTGAACAATACTATAATACTACATCAGACTAATATATATGGATCAATATAATAAAATTATGTAGAGTCTACAGCGTATCCTTTAATATGAGTGTGCTCGTTTGTAATTATGGGTCCAGGTCTCTTTTAACTCTTAAGCTGCATACACACACACACAACGATTTATACTGAAAATCGTTGAGTTGGTCAGTCTGACTGAACGACAAACGTGAACGATAATCGTTCATCGTTTTAACTCAGAAAGTGAACGATTTTTTCAATGATTGAACGATAAACAATATCGTTATCGATAATCGTTCAAAAAATCGTTGTGTGTGTATGCACCTTTAGTAATTTGCACTCTGAACCATTAGCGCAAGGTTCCCGTTATACTTAGGGTATTATGCCAGTATCCTCCCTGGTATAAGAAAAGTTGGAGTCTGTATCTGCAGCAGCCAGCTAGTGTATGACTCCAGCTGTCATTAGATACTTAAAGGCCATCTCCAGTGAAAATGGATGTTAATCACAATTGGATAAATATGTCAGACTAGTATTTGTTTGTGAACCCAGTGTCAGATATTCATCTGTGTTGGTGTCTGGAGGCGTGTACAGAAAGCTGGCAGGCCTAAGGAGACCTCCTGGTATGTAGTGAAGAACACTTCCCTGACCGGGAATCGAACCGCAAGGGTCTCGTCGCAAGCCCGATGGTCGCGATGGTCTTTGACCATCGCGACCATCATCATGGACACTCGCTATAGCTGTGGGTTGTCACCCACAGCTATACAAGCGTCCAGGAGGACGCTGCATTTTCATGGAGGAGGGCCCTGATTCAGAGCGAGCGCTCTGGTCAGAGCGTCCGGCTCTGAATCAGGCCCTTAGATTAGACATTGTACTGGCAATTAGGTAGAGTCAGCATCTGGGATATATACCCCTGGGTTACATGGGATAGGCTGAGCAGAGACAGGTGGCACGGTGAGGCTCAGGCTATCACTTAATTGGCTGTTGCAGACAGGTGATCGGGACTTGTCACTGGAGTACTCTGTAGCAGGCTTAGATCTAGCTTGAGGCCTAGCGGCCGAGAAACACTGAAGTCTGTGCATCTGGGATGTGATAGAAAATGCTGGCAGAATCGGTAAGTGACCTGGTGGCAAGGGAAACAGACCCGGGTTGTGACACCAACTCCTGTCAGTCACTGCCGCTGTGTAAGCTGCCACTGACAGCCTGCTGGCCAACAGACGCCCATCGCTGCCGGGCACCACCGCTGGCTGCCTTTCCAGCAGGGTGGGTGCCGGCTCCCATCATCTTCACAGCTCCTGTTGTGACAGGCTCCCTCACCGGCTCCACCCCCCCTGTGCCTGACAGGACACAGGGGGGTGAGCACCCAAGGAAGGGAACTCCTGACTAACTGTCAGCTGCTGCTGACAGCTGTTATATACTGTACCTCTCTCCAACCGGACCTTCTTTTCCTGATAGAAACCAAATCACTCCCAGCTATATTACTCAGTCCCTTCTTCTACAGTGCATGTGTATCCCATACACTGGGGCATATTTTTACCCCATTTAGAGCCCATAATAAGATTTACATACACAATGCATTACTCAAATATACATCATGCATTACATACATCTATATACATAGTTTTACCTCACAAATATTACATTTATGAATATTGCATACATTTATGAGTACAGTACTTCTTTTAACCCATAACCAGGGTTACACAATCAAGAAGTAAATGTAGATACTGTAAAATGATTTATGTTCAAAGGTGAGAGACTTGGAAAGCACGTGATAAATATCTGCTTTAGGGCTGACTTTATTACCCAGGTGAACCATAAATAATGTTGTAAGTGACTAATGGCACTGATAATTGTTCATTACTGGGATTGTCAGTGATTTTAATACCATAACAGGCAATGTGACTTGTAGCGTCTCTGTCACTTAAGTGTAAATGTGCGTAACATTTACTAAGCATTATTATGCGTGCTTTGTTATGATACTTATTCCTGCAAGTGAGTTACAGATGTGTCAACATACATCTTACTTCCTTGCGCATTAAACAGCCCTTCTAGTCGCACCACGTGACTTGGTAGCAGTGAGGTGCGGTGAGGTAAATGGCTGGGGAGGCACTGGCTAGTATCAGAGCCAGATTTACATATATGAACCCGAGGGCTCATGTGGGCATTATACAAAGGTGCAGCAGTATACTGTCTAGTGCTAGAAATTTGGTGAGATTTGATCAGGGATGTGCGGAAAAGGTAGACAGGGGAGGCAGTGCCTCACCTGCCATATACTTTTTACTCCAGAGTTTTGACTATAAAAATTATTAGAATACAAGGAAGATATTTATAAGATTTTCTTTAAATGTTTCTTATAATTTTGATAGTAAAAACTGTGGAGTATACTCAAGTATGACAGGAAAGACTCTGCTAACCTGCCTCACCTCACCGCAAATCATTGCTCGGTAGCACTGAGCGTCTTTTGATGCAACTTTTTACCTTCAAATGCATTTTATTTGCAAAGCAATGTGAATAGGACGCACAAGCAATCTCTGCCGCTGGCAACTTCAGCCGTTGACACTGTAACGTGGAATTTTGCATGCAGATACCAGGGCCGGCTCTAGGGGTGTTCGACCAGTGCAGTCGCACAGGAGCGCCACCTATAGAGGGCGCACCCCTCCCCAACATCCCGATTTCAGTGGGACAGTAATGTCCTGCTGTTCCACCCACGGCCCGAAGTGGCCCGCGGGTGGTCAAATTGGGAAGTTGGGGACCCCCACCGCCGCAGCTGTGCGGTGGTGCCGGACCCCCGGAGTGTGAATGGATGCCGCGCAGTAACCATTCACTGACGGGAGAGGGCTGGGGGAAGCCCAGCCAGTGACAGAGTGCTGGGCTTTACCCCCAGCCTGACGTTATTTGGAGGCGTGCCATTTGGGCACGCCTCAAAATAACGTCACACAGGGGGCGTGGCCTATGGTAATTAGGCCATGCGCCCAAATTCGGTCACGCGCAGCAAGCCGCGCACGATGTTAGGGCGCCTTCTCAAGGGCCGGCACAGGGTGCTCCGAACCCTGGAGCCGGCCCTGGCAGATACACCCTTAGTTGAACACAGAATATAGGCATGCTGCATATTATTTAAATCAGTAGAAGCTGTCTGTGCGTCCTATCCACTTCACTTTCCAAATAAGACGCATTTGAAGGGAAAAAGTCACACGAAAATATGCTCGCTGCTACCGGGTTGCACAACGCTCACGAATTATGTTTAATACGACTGCCAGCGCATGGAAGTAGGATGTACGTGGATACAATACAGATGGCTGAATAGCCGCTGGTTCTTATACCGATGCTGGAAGCCCGATGATCTACAATCCCGACTGGGGCTGGTAAGTATGCTAGCTCCTTCCCCCTAACCCTCCTTTAGTGGTGCCTTGCCCTAACCTCTCCCCAATGGTGCCTAACCCTAACTCCCCCTTCCACATTCCTAAACCTAACACTCCCAGGGAGGGGTGCCTAACCCTAACCTCCCCCCTGGTGGTGCCTAACCCACCCTTCCCGCATTCCTAAACCTAACACTCCCAGGGGGGGCACCTAACCCTCACCTCCCCCCAGGGGGGGTCTAATCCTAACCCTCTCGGGGGGGGGGGGGGATTTTGCACAAATCACTTGACAATTTAATGAAAATATCTCTCTGCAGACTTATGCTGGGTACACACTAAACGATATGTCATCCGGTCTGGCGGATCGGACCGACATATTGGGCACATCGTCTACTGTGTACCCGCTGTGTCGCTGACAATGCACACTCCTGCACATCGTCAGTGACATCATCCGTCTACCCTACATGTAGGGCTGACGGGGGATGTCGTTAGCAAGGGCCATGCTGCGGAATGCAGCATAGCCCCCACCGTCGCTGCCTGCATCGGCAAGTGTGTATGTACTTGCCGACGCCGGGTCTAGTCGCCAGCGATATCGCACTGGTTACACATCGGCTAATGTGTACCCAGCTTTACAGTAGTAAACCAAGCCACATGTAAAGCATGGATACCAATCGCCAACACATTGACTGGCAATCAGTAAGAGAGATAAAATGCACAGTAGAATAAAAAAACATTTATTTTTCTATACATTATTATTATTATTAATATATAGGGCCCAGATGACACCCCACTACATTTAATATAAATTCTTAAGAGATTCACAAATACACATATAATTATAGTTTTAGATAAAATGTGCTGGTTCCGTTTCTTGGCAAGCCCTTCTGTTGCGTGAGCATAAAGGGGTTTATACAGAGTTGAAAGCAAGGCGGCCATAATTTTACCCGCATTGTGTTCACTAAACTAAATGTGCACATCTGCCCATATGTATGTAGAATTGTATGCATGTCTGTAGCTGGTCTGTCCCCATCCATACACTTGCTTTCATAGCAGTCATGATAATCAGTGTGCACTTCCACCAGCTCTATCTATGTAATTGCCACAAATCACGGATGGATAGTGGATGCTTGGCCCATACTTAGGGATTGCCAAGACCCAGTACTGAGGTGCAGAGTATAACGTACCGGCAGTATTCACCAGGGACCCCCGCAAGGAGGTTTGGACATAGCTGCGTCCAACATGCAGGTCGCGGCCCTCAGCCTTGGTTCCCTTGTACAGGTGCTGGTGTTCTCTGGAATACAAAGCAAGTGTACCACATAGTCGACAAGCCGGGTCAGAACCGTACGGACAAGACGGTATCAGGGAGCAGAAGAAAACAGGTTATGGAGGATAGCCAAGGTCAAAACCAGAATACAAGCGCTTTACCAGGGAGGAGACGGAATCAGGTCACAACAAAGTCGAGGTCAGGAACAAGCAGTAGTAATCATCGGGAACACTGGAGTATGGTTTGGGAGCTGCTTTGTTTGGAGACCCATCATAGAATGACAGAGAACTGAATTCCCTTTATCCAATTAGATGATCACAAATGGTTTACCATGCTATTGGGTGGTAAGGGGATATAAACATGCATTTTTTGCATTCTATATAATATACGGTTTTGTAAGAAACTCTTATAGCTGCAGTACAATGAGTGTTGGTAATACATTATGTAAAAATAGAAGTAAGCATTTTTGCATGATGACAGGTGGCGGTTCTAGGGGTGGGCAAGCCGGGTGGTCGGCTGGGGCCCTGCCTGCGGCCCAGGGGCAGGGCTGCAATCTCCCCACTGGCACCGTCTACTCTGACCGTGCCAGCCCGCTCTCGCCTGCCAGCACCGTCATACTTACAAACTGTACCACAGCAGGACTCAGGAAGCAGCTCAACTCTCCTACAAGCCCCATACACCTCTGAGGCTGAGGGACTGATTCAGACCCGCTCACTAGATACGTTCGCACGCAGTCAAAGTATGCAAATCCTGCGATCGCACGGCAAGGCATTAGCACGCCCACTATGTCTTGGCATGCGATCGCGGTGTGTATTTAGACGCCCACCAGCCTGTCTTAAGATGCCCACTTTCCCACGTCATCTCCAGGAAGTGTATGCAACAATCGGTAATATCAAGTTCCATCGGACCCATACGCTGCACTTGTGGCTGACCATACCCTACCGCAAGCACTGCGAGTACTCCAGTGTGTAATTCAGCCAGGTGACGTGTACTATGACGCTGCGCCTTAATTATGCACGCCTCTGAAATGGCGTTAAGATGCTCAGGCACGCCTGCGTTTGCACCACCACACCCCAGTTTTCATCGACCATCCCGTCACCACCCATAAACGGCTCGTCCTGTCACTCATTCTAGCGATGTGGCTATGCGCAGCGAGTGAGCGTTTCCCGATCGCACGGACTAGTTTGTGCACTGCGACTTATACGCATACGCACATTGCAAACATCGGCAGGCTACGTGCGAATGCAGCCTAGCGAATGGGTCTGAATCAGGCCCTGAGTGCACGGAGCGACGGCAGCAGCAGAAGGTAAGAGCTGCTGGGGAGGGGAGGTGGGGACAGCAAAATATGTAGGGATTCTGCCAGTCTCACATCAGCTGCAGTGATACAGGTAGTCATAACGGCTCCCTGCTACCCTCTGCCTTCCCCTGTCACCCGTTGCCTATTCCTGTCTCCCTCTGCCTTCCTGTCACTCTTTGCATCTTCCTGGCACGCACTGACTACCCAATCACCCACTGCCTCTCCCTTGTCACCCACTGCCTCTCCATGCCACCTCCTCCCTGTCACCCTCTGCCTTCTGCTATCACCTACTATTATGAGTGATCCTTGTAGATCCCTATAGATGTAGTGCCTGTCCCGTGCCATTGAGACCTGAGTCTTCTTAACCACTTAACTGACGTGGTCGAATGGGATGCAAACGCAGCCAACTGAGCTTCAGCTGACAAGGTGCGACCTCACTGCCCCGCTGTGTTTTTGAAGGACATTTCTTCGTACACATCTGCAGAACGGATCTCCTCTGACTGCCAGGACTTTCCTGCGGACACGGCAATTTCGGACCGGTTTTGCTACAAAAAAATCATTAGTTAAGTGGGCAATAGAGGCCATGACTTAAGCGAGAGTTTCACAAACTCCGCCATTACAGTCCAGGTTTTAAGGATATGCATGCTTTAGTATAGGTGACTTAATTAGCACCTCAGTTAATTTGATTTAACTATCTGGACTCAAGCATGGATATCCTTAAAACCTGGAATGTAATGACGGAGTTTGGGAAACTCAGACTTAAGTCTTCTAATATCATGTGGGTGCACCACACTCTGTTAGACAATGATCCAAAAGAATCACGGCCTTCCTCCAGCTGCTGAACCTCTGAGGAGTTGAAGTTGCAGTACTGCTCCAGCGGCCATGCCCCAGAAACTGATGCTTCCAGCCTTTCCATTCACAGTGAGCCAAATCATGCACATAGCTAGCCCCACTTTCATCTGGGAAACTGTAACAGCGCATCTTCACACCTGGATGTCGCAGATGCAGTAGATACTGGACCTATACACCATTGCTAGAACAAGCCCCCTGCTCCATGCAGCCCTCCACACTACTTCAGCCTTTCTGCTCTACCACCTAGGTGATTGCCTTGACCTCACGTCCACTAGGGCCCCCAGGCCTCACCACCATCCACCTCAGAAACCTACATACCTCAATTGTCCCCACTATGATTTTTGTCCCACTAACCCCTATTGGGGGAGATGTATTATAGCGGCACTTAAGGTGCCGCTATATCGCTTCCTGCTTCGCCTCTTTACCGAAGCGAAGCAGGAAGCACTAATAATGAGATGTATGAACATCTCATCGGCTCCACTGAGCATGTGCGGGATCTAGCAAGTATCGCAAGATCCCAAGTGCAGCCCTGAAGCTAGCAGCCACCGCAGCAGGGACAGCACTGTCCCTCCCTGCTATGGGGATAGGGCATCGCCAGGCTGTAGTTGTCGATAGCGACAGTTGCAGCGGGCGGAACGGTCAGGTGAACTGACCGTTCATACATGCCCTGCCGATCAGCGCTGCTATCTTGTAGATAGCGCCCCTGTCATTGACCACGCAACCTCCTGGTCATACATTGGGGAGAAGCGGTATCAGCGCACATAATGTGCGCAGATACCGCTTCAGGGCTTAGTACATCTCCCCAACTGTCTCTTACTACCACAAGCTCTCGCAGACAAGATCGTCTACCTTACGTTTCATGTCTGTCCACTGTGCAAATCTGTTACGTTGGTCTTCAATGTCTCTTGCCGAGATCTCCTGTCTGCCATGCAATTTGATTGAAATATGCATTTCTTTTTATTCTGCTTATTTGTGTTTATTATTTATACTGTGTAGTATTATTGTAATGTTTGTGTTTTAATGCTTTGTACTCACACTATGGTTAGCTACTGTTTATTACTAAGGGGTATATTACCTAAAGTGAGAGTTTTTAGAAGTGGAGATGTTGCCTATAGCAACCAATCAGATTCTACTTAACATTTAACTAGCACCTTCTAGAAGATAATAGCTTTAATCTGATTGGTTCATCCCCGCTTCTAAAAACTTTCACTTTAGTAAATATACACCTTAGGCTCTGTTATTTTTTTATATTTTTATATATATTTACCCCTTTGCATGGTTCTGCGGACAAGTTGTGGTGCCTTATAAATATAAGATAATAATGATCTTAGATATGTGGAGAGCACCAACTATAGACACAGATTTCCCATGTTTTCTACAGCATATCCTTTTCTTCGGGATAAATGTAATATTTATTAATGCCAAATAGGTCCCTGTGGTCTCTCGACCTGATGGATCCATGATCTACCACAAGAAAAAAAAAGCAATATATGTTGGTAGCTGCTCAATCACTTCAGTAATATCCCTAAGGTGCATGTAAGGAGGGGTTATTTTATACAAGAAACAACAAAAAGTAGTCCCCCAGCACTCAGAATGAAATCAGCAATAAGATTTGAAAAAGTACATGGTGGCAGATGATTAAGAGATCTCAGTTGCACATACTGTATTTGCAAAAATATGGCTAAGCCTCCAGGACACGTCACGGCTTCTCTGATACTGGAGGTCCCTAATACTTTGTCAAAAAAAAGGAAAGATTGTCTACTTGTTGACGCACTTTAGGAAATTAATAAAATATAACTTTTATTTGGTCTAATAAAATGATAATATGCCCCTCTAGTGAAATATTAAAAACAATTTATTGTGTGTATATTAAATGTGACAAAAACTGAAAAAGTGAATAATAAATTAAAAAATATAAAATTAATCTCGCTGTCCAATTATTGATTTCTTAGCATTCAAGATTGCCTGAGTTAAGTGTATCCCCCTCTTATGAAGAATGTGCACATTTATACAGAAATAATCTTTCCGTTTATCTATGAGATTAACAATATCTCACTATCTGGTGATTCTCATGGGAACATGTCATTTGGGTTCAACATTCAGAAGAAGTATTCTGTTCTGAGGTAGATGTATTTCATAAGTCTTTACAGACATACATCTACCTCAGAACAGAATACTTCTTCTGAATGTTGAACCCAAATGACATGTTCCCATGAGGATCACCAGATAGTGAGATATTGTTAATGTCATAGATAAACGGAAAGATTATTTCTGTATAAATGTGCACATTCTTCATAAGAGGGGGATACACTTAACTCAGGCAATTTTGAATGCTAAGAAATCAATAATTGGACAGAGAGATTAATTTTATACTTTTTAATTTATTATTCACATTTTCAGTTTTTTTCACATTTATTATACACAATAAAGTTTTTAATATTTCACTGGAGAGGCATATTATCATTTTATTAGACCAAATAAAAGTTATAATTTTATTAATTTCTTAAAGTGCGCCAACAAAGAGGAAATCTTTCCTTTTTTTTTCTTATGGAAAATCTATTGTCTCTTGCGGCACCCCCTTATCTGAAAGAGAGGTACCACAATCCATGATTAAACATTTGGGCCATTCAGTCACCAACAATAAAAAATGACCTACAAGTGCAGAAGTATTCCCTCTGTTCCCTACCCCTTATATGACCATAGGATCCATGATCTGGAATGCGGTAGAGTTATGGAGGCTGGTGATCACTGATTTGTAGATTATTGATCACCCCATGACTCCAGGACAAAACAGGAAAAACTTGGAACCAACCACAGATTTTATTTTGTTTAATTTTCCACACAACGGGCCTCACTGAGTCATACTAATGTGGGCTGCTCTTCTGTAGGCCCAGGTATTCTACCTGCTTTCATATGCATATGTAAGAATCCGCCAAAGTGTGCAGGACACACCCTCATCACAGACCAGGGGTTCTCAAACTATTTTGCTCTGGGACCCCAGTCTGACAATAAAAAAATTGACAGGTCCCCAGCAAGTTAGCGCAGAACAGTGTGCCTAAATGTTTCTGAAACTAGTTGTAAGTAATAAAAATTTTACCAAAATGTTTGAATACCATCTGAAAAAAAGGCACTGGCTTTTATGCTTTAGCCAAATTACCCATGGTATGCTCACTGTGAAACACCTGGCTATAGAGCCTAAACGTGCTATGTTTTTACAGTTCTGTATTGTGCGGGGTGAGACACCAGGGAGGTTGCAATTGTATCATTATTATAGGGTATAAAACAGTATAATTCAGTATGGTAAAACAACATGACAAAATGCATTAACAACACAAGTCCCCAGTGTTGAACTAGACATGTAGGGCGCACTAGGGAATGTGGTGGTAGGTCCCCATGCTAAAGGGGTGTGGCCAGTCACCACAGGAGGTGTGGCAAATAATTAGAGAGGACATAGCCTGCAGACAA
The DNA here is from genome assembly GCA_031769625.1 of Taudactylus pleione. Taxonomy (NCBI): domain Eukaryota; kingdom Metazoa; phylum Chordata; class Amphibia; order Anura; family Myobatrachidae; genus Taudactylus; species Taudactylus pleione. The sequence continues at coordinate 7,832,708 of JAUIMM010000300.1, forward strand.
CATGGCTACTAAAGTGCACGGTCTGGGCCCATATATATATATATATACACACACACATATACATACATACACAGTGGTGGCCAAAATTGCAGACACTTTTTGAAATTTGAATGTTTTTCAACTTCGAATGCTTATAAAAACTATTACACTTCATGCAGTGCAATGATTCATGTATCAAATTAAAGGAAATTTAATGCTGAATTCAACACAATAAACAGAGGTCAAATATTTGCATTACCAGGGAAGTTATGCAGTGAAAACAACACTTAGGGTGAAAATCCCTGTGTACGTATGATGTTACTGTCCTATCAGTATTTCTTGGGTATCCTTTATTTTTCAAGACAGCAGCACAGCGACGTGGCATTGAGCAAACCAGTGTTTGGACCTCTTCCTTCTTTATTATGTGGTGCCATGAGACAATTATAGCCTCAATTAATTGTCTTTTATTGGATGGACGCCTCAGATGTACTAGTTTTTTCAAACTGAACCACAAATGTTCTATGGGGTTCAGGTCTGGGCTGTTTCCTGGCCATCCCAGCACCTGTATGTCATTCTCCGTGAACCACTGTTCGCATATCCATGCAGTGTGGCAGGGAGCTGAATCCTGATGGGAAAAAAATGGGGCATTATCTGGAAAAAGATCCCTGATAAAAGGTAGAAGTTTTGGTTGTAGGATGGTGTCAATGTACTTTCTGCTGTTCAGTGTGCCATCTATGACATAAAGGCGACCTACAGCATCTGCTGTCATACATGACCAGATCATAACACTTGTAGGATTCTTTGTTGTCGCTTGAATGCAATCTGGATGTACCTCTTCCCCGATGCGACGTCTCCGATATTTTTTCCCATCACTGCCTAATATCGATATCTTAGTTTCGTCACTCAATATCACTTGTTTCCACTGACCTTCTGTCCATGCAATGTGTTCTTTTGCCCACTGTATTCGTTTCTGCCGCTGCTTTTTATTCAGCATTGGCTTTTTTCTGGGAATCCTACCTTTTAGGCCAACCTCCGTTAGTCTTCTCCGTACCGTTCTTGCACTGACATACCAGTTGCACTCAGGTGCACTCAGATGACATCCATCTGTCCCTGACACAAATTCGTTTTATTCTCCTATCATCAACAGCAGTTGTGCACTTTTTCTGACCATTTCCTTCTTTGTTTTGTATAGATTGTATTTCCTGATAGCGTAAACAAAACTTTCGTAATCCTGATGTTGTCACATTCCCACCAACTTCTCTCGCAATTGCTGCATATGAAAGACCATTTTCACGTAACACCACAATCCTGGATCTCTTCCTGGCTGACCAGTCACCACTTTGCCTGGATGACATTGTTGTATTTATTTTTTACACCGTCGCTAGCAATAAACAATACACACAAACATCCAACCGTAATTGCACTTCAGTAACCAACTTTATTCTGCAAAATGAAACAGCCAAACTGACCTTTCCCACCTTTGAACAAGACCATGCATCTGCTCATAAACGACAGCTTATTGGTCCTCAGAACGACGATTCCGATTGGCTGGTAGTAGTTGTTACTACAATCCGCTTCTTGAATCTAACGCATCTGTGCTTCTTTGTCTGACTGAAAGTAGCATAACTTCCCTTGTAATGCAAATATTTGACCTCTGTTTATTGCATTGAATTCAGCACTAAATTTCCTTTCATCTGATATATGAATCATTGCACTGCGTGAAATGAAACAGTTTTTATAAGCATTCAAAGTTGAAGAACATTCAAATTTAAAAATGTGTCCGCAATTTTGGACACCAGTGCGTGTGTGTATATATATATATATATATATATATATATATATATATATATATATATTAGGGATGTGCGCCGGACCATTTTTGCCGGATTTGGATTTGGTTCTAATTCGCCGTCCGGCTTTGGATTTGGATTTGCCAATCTGCGGTGACTGGCTTTGGATTTGGATTTTTTTACAAAAATTTACAAAAAAAAGCTAAAATCACATAAATTTGTCTTTTTTCTTCTTCCTAGAGTATTATTAACCTCAATAACATTAATTTCCAGTCAATTTAGACCACCTCACAGCTTATAATATTGTTTTCAACATTATTTGCCAAAGGTTGCAGTGAGCTGACTGGTTACTAAGCGACAAAGCAGCGGCACAACGACACAGACACCACAGTATAAAGCACATCTATGACACATTGCCACACAGCAGTGGCAGAAATGAAAAGTAGTGCACCCACCCAGTGGGGTACGGCCAGCAGAATCACAGTACTTGTTTACAAAGTAGGCTACGGCCCAAGGAGTCACAGTGCACAATCTTATTCACATTACACCACACATAGTGTCCCTGATTCACATTACACCATAAAGTAGTGTCTCTTATTTATGTTACGACACACAGTAGTGCCCCTTTTACACAATGCCCACAGTAGTGCCCCTTTTACACAATGCCCACAGTAGTATGCCACCCCAGTAGTATGGCCCCCAGGAGTATGGCCCCCCAGTAGCAGGCCCCCCCAGTAGTATGGCCCCCCAGTAGCAGGCCCGCCCAGTAGTATGGCCCCCCAAGTAGTATGGCCCCCCAAGTAGCAGGCCCCCCCAGTAGCAGGCCCCCAGTATTATGCCCCCCAGTAGCAGGCCCCCCCAGTAGTAGGCCCCCCAAGTAGCAGGCCCCCCCAGTAGTATGGCCCCCAGTAGTAGGCCCCCCCAGTAGTATGGCCCCCCCAGTAGCAGACTCCCCAGTAGAATGCCCCCCCCAAGTAGCAGACCCCCCCAGTAGCACCCCCGGCCCTTACACATATAAAAAAAAGATAAAAACTTACCTGAATCCCCGCTCCCGCGCCGTCCGCTCTGCATCCACGCGCTGAGGGAGCCAGAAGACGGAGCTCCCGAGTGAGCTCCAGCCGGCTCCCTCCGTGCAGCAGCCAATGAGAGTCTGTGTGACTCTCATTGGCTGCTGTAACAAACACACAGCTGCCGCTGGCGGCTGTGTGTTAGTATTTGTGTAGGGCAGACCGCTATCACAGCGGTCTGCCCTACACAATAGGAGCCCTGATGTCGGATTCTCTAGCGAGAATCCGACATCAGGCAGCCGCCGTTCGGCCCCGAACGGGGATCCGAGTCAGAAAATTTAAAAAAAGGTTCCGCATTTTTAAGTTATTACCACTGGGATGACTTGGGTGTTGGTTACTTACAACTACATTCTAAAGTCGCGTAGCCACTAGACAATAAACTGGAGAAATCGGTATGATTTACCGCCGGACCCATGCCCGGCGTTTGGAATCCCGACAGCGGCATCCCGGCAGAAGATGAAATCCCGATCATCCTAAGGTAAGTATATACGAACCTATTTCTACCCCTTAACCTTCCCCCCCAGTGCCTAACCCTAATCCCCCCCTTCCCCGCCGCCTATACCTAAGTCCCCCTTGGGGGGTGCCTAACCCTAAGTCCCCCCCAGGGGTGCCTAATGCTAACCTCCCCTTCCCCTAGCCTAAATCTAACCTCTCAGGGGGGGGTGCCTAACCCTAAGTCCCCCCATGGTAACCCTAAACCTAACCCCCCCCCACGGCTATCCGCGCTCGGCGCCTGGCATCCCTTCTGGGCATCGGTCTCCCGGCGTATGTCTAATGACAGGCGTCGGCATATTGACGCCTGTCTTTAGACCCTTGCCGAGATATGACAGTCGGGAAGCCGGCTGTTGGGATTAGGTCCGCCGGCTTCCCGACTGCATACCAAACTGGTCGATTTGAACGATAACGATATCGTTATTGTTCATCGTCCGCAATATCGTCCAGTGGATATGCCGTCAACGACCAGCATTGCGTGCTCCCGCTGGTCGTTGACGACATCTTTCATCGCCCGTACTTGCAGGGCAACCTGACAATATCATCAGGTTCTGCAAGTATGGGGATGATGGAGGGTGACGTCACTGAACGATATCGTGAATTATATCGTTCAATGTGGGTACTCAATGTTGTTAATGACATTGAGCACATCACTGCCGGGGAAACACTACACGATATCGCTCATGGAGCATATTGTCTAGTGGATGCCAGACTTTAGTTTGCAATATGACACAAGAAAACATTATGGCCCTCATTCAGACCCACTCGCAAGCTTTATGCACTCACAAGCGGGTTGATGGCAGGGCACTGCACACGCGCTGCGCATGCGCAAGCCCCGGAGCGAGTGAGAAATTCACTTGCTATGGGGCTCGCTACAAATGCGGCGGCTGTCGATGTTGATCGACAGCTCACCCCGTTTTGTAGGCGGGGAGGGGGGTTGGCTGGACAAATGAAGGAACGCCTGCCGTTTGTGGGCGGCCCTACTGACATCAGTCATGAAGTCAGTAGTGAGCTTCCTGCTCTATTAGAGCAGGAAGCTCACTGGGGCTTGCGGATGATGAGACCCTACCACAAGGATCTTGTCGCAAGCCCGATGGTCGCGACCATCACCTGGCCGCTCGCAAAAGCTGTGGGTGGTCACCCACAGCTTAGCAAGCGGCCAGGAGGCCGGCTAATATAAAAAAAAGGGGCCGCTCTCATTCAGAGCGAGCAGCTCTGAATGAGGTCCAATATCTGTTATCCCAGAGATTTTGATTGGCAGGTGGGCGAGTCTTGGTACAGTTTCTATAGAAACAAACCAAGCACCCATGTTCATCCAAGTCTCTGCTTTGTGAGGTAATGGTCCTTCTAATAGAATAACAATTTATAATTTGAGTGCAGGGTAAGGAACCTGACACTAGAGGAAGGAGTGGGGTCCTTAGGCAGTACGGCCCACCGGGGATTTCCCCTGTAGGCATGTTCCAATCTGATTGTTGTCCGCAGTGAGAATTTATTTGCGAAGTGACCGAGAGACAGGGAACGTTTGTGGGCGGCAATGAGGGGGGTGGCTACTCAAACGCAGGTGTGTCGCAGCTATTTTTGGCGTGTGTCTCTGCTTGCCACCCCGTATGCAGTAAAAATGGCTCTGGCATCTCAGTTCCCGTTACTGTATGCAGTCGATTGGACTTGCGAAATGGTCGTTGGGTGTCTCAATACATATATCAGTGGCTGCGACATTTGCATATTTTTTTCACAGCTGCTACGTGTAAATTTGCAGCAGCGATGCGATAAGTGTACAACTCACCCCCCATACTTATTATGTATCCACCAGATTGCAGAGCTCCTCAAGGGCTCTATTTAATAACATTATTTTTACTAAAATAAAGTGAAAAAAGGTGTTTTCACACCCTTTTCACATTATTTTAGTATCACCTAAAGTTACTACAGGGCAATTGGAGTAGAATACGTAAAATTCTACTCCAAACCCTAAGTATCACTTATTTTTAGTAAGCAGATCGCATTTCCCATAATTGTAATGGGAAATGTGACCTGTCCAAAGTTACTAAAAATAAATTGTGAAAAACTACAGGAGAAAGCCTGGAGGTGGTGTTATCCAGGTTCTCCCCCCGGTTACCGGACTCCTGCTCTGCTCTAACGGGCAGAGCAGTGCCCAGAGCCAGCCCCAGTGATCAGCTGTGTGGTGTAAACAGAACACACGCTGATACACTGCTAAAAAAAAAAACAACTTACCTGAGTCCAGGGACCGATGATCGGGGCTCCGGGTGATGTCCTCCCTCCAGTCAGCTGGTCTCCCAGCCTGCACTGGTGCCTGGTTGTCACCTGACCGGGCCCCAGTGCAGTATGGGATGTCAGCTGACCGGAGCCCCCGAGGACATCACCGGAGACTGATGACTGCAGGTGAGTGTAATTAATGGAGGGGGGGGTCGCAGAGGGGGGAAGGGGGGGTCACAGAGGGGTCCGTGATTGCGGGGTGCGGGGCTTAGCACCGGGGGTGGGGCTTATATTGTGAAAATACCATGATAAGTGTGCGGAGGGGATTCGCAGGGACAGAGCTTTATCACAAGTAAATCCCTGTGATATTGCCTGAATTCGCAGTGTGAATTCAGTCGGTAATATCACACTACAATCTGCATTACAAATGCAGATTGTTGTAAATAGAGCCCTTAGGGCCTGATTCAGAGCTGCTCGCTGTTTGCGAGCGCTCGCTCTGAATCAGGGCAGGGAATTTTTTTTCTTTTTCATGCCCGCTCGCTAAGATGTGTGCCCACCCATAGCTTGTGCGAGTGGGCTGGAGATGGTCGCGAAAATCGGGCATGCGAGGAGACCGTGGTAGGGTCTCTCAGCTCTCGCAAGCCCGAGTGTACACCTTGCTCTAATAGAGCAGGAAGTCCACTACTGACATCACGAGTGATGTCAGTAGGGCCACCCACAAATGCCAGGCGTTCCTAAGGGAACGCCTTTGTTTGCCTTAACCACCCCCCCTCCCAGCCTGCAAAACGGGGCGAGCTGTCAATCAACATCGATAGCCGCCCCATTTTGTAGCGAGCCCCGGAGCAACTGAACTTCAGTCGGTCACTGGGGCTCGCGCATGAGCACGCAGGAGGCGACGCATGCGGTGGGGGCAAACATCGACCCACTTGTGATCGCTGTGCGCTTGCGAGCGGGTCTGAATCAGCCCCATAGTGTGCAGTCCTTTTTGCTAACTGCAAGCCCCACCTTCATTATTATTTTAAAATATGTACTGTACGGGATGTAGTTAGGAAGCTGGTGGTCGAAATGCCGACCACCGGCTTCCCGACTGTGAAATCCCAGCATGGGACCAAAGATAGGCGTCTAAATACCGATGCCTATCATCAGCCTCACGCCGAAATTCCGATGTCCGGCAGACCGATCGTAGGTAAGCCATGTGTCGTGAGCGCTTAGCCGCGTGGGGGGGGATTTAGGGTTAGGCACCCCCCCCCCGGGAGGGTTAAGTTTAGGCTAGGGTAAGGGGGGATAAAGTCAGTCACCACTGGGGGGAGGTTAGGTTTGGGTGTGCCCCTAGGAGGGTTAGGTTTAGGCACTAGGGGGTGGGAGGGTTAGGCACCCCTAAGGGTGGGTTAGGGGTGTTACTTACCGCAGTCGGAATCTTCAGCTGCCGGCCTTCCGGCGTCGGTATTTCATCTGCCGGGCTTAGGTCCGGCAGTGATTCATACCTACAGTATTCCGTATTGTACATGTATGCTTGCAGGGGCATAGGCAGAACTTTCTGAGCCCCATAGCAACCTTTTGAGAGACACCTCTCTCCGGGTTGGGTACGGGATGCCGGCACTTGGGATCCTGGCAGTCAGAAATCGGACGCTGGCATCCAGGCAGGATTAGAATATCAAAACTTGTCGGTCAGTATCCTAATCCTCCCACCCTGGTACCTGAACCTAACCCCGCCTGCCTGCATCCTAAAACCTAACCCTCCCCCCCCCAATTGCTTTACCCTCTCCCTAGTGCCTAATCCCTAATCCTAACCCTCCCCCTAACCCCAGTACTTACTGTTGGGATTCCATCTCAACTGACGGGATATTGACCGGATCCCCTCTCTCCACACAAGTTGTTAATTTTATTCCCCATAGTAGTGCCCTACTTAATTTTATACCCCACAGTGCCATTGCTCATTTTATGAATCATAGTAATGCCCTAGTTCTTTTTACGCCCCATAGTAATGCCGTAATTTCTATTATGCCCCATAGTAGTGTCCGATTTCACTTATGCCACACAGTGCACCTAATTCATATTATGAGTGACACATTGTAATGCACCCAGTTCACAATATGCCACATTGTAGTGCTGCCAGTACTCTATGCCCCAGTTCACATTATGCCAGTGTCTACAGGGCTTATTAGGCCACAATGAAGTGCCCCCAGTTCATATTATGCCACATTGTAGTGCTGCCAAGTCATATTGTGCCACATTAGCGTCCCCAGTACATTAAAGCATCCATTTCACACAACCCTTACCAGTATAACATCCACTACACACACCACTCACTGCAACTGCAATGATACCTCATTAGGCAAACACCCTACATAGACGGCTGGTGAGAGATTATATCCCGTTGACCTCTTAGTTTACCTTATCTGACTTTATTTGCCGATATCAACGTTTTAAGTGCTCCATCCCTATTGGCAGCTTTGAATCTTATATGGCAGCCCCACATCTGCAGGACCTTCAGGGCTGAGAAGATTGCAGTTTCCAGTTAACGTGCAGACAGGAACCAACCAGCTCCTACCTAGGAGGATAATTCTGGCACACTGTCCCTTTCTGGGACAGTCCTAATCTCCAACCTCCATCCCAGCTCACTGCACAAAGGGCTTGATTACGAATTGCTATTGTTATCGTGGCTGCGATTATGCACGCAGGTCCGCTGCGAAAATATGCTAATGAATACAATCGCAAAGCCATCGTACAGCCAGCATAGAGACACCCACTACCGCTATCTCACATCGTAATACCTTGCAGTCCTGCGCATACATCGAGTAACATTGGCCCCTCACGCACAATTACCACAGGTGTGACCTTCCTCAGACATTGCTACCCTCGTCGCCCGCAGTAAGTACTCAAGCTGCGTATACCGTCGCAGTGGCTAATTTATGCACGCCCATGCAATGGCGTTCAAACGGACAGGCACGCCTGCGTTTCTCCAGACCACTCCCTTGTCACCACTCTCAAATGCTGATGTCCCTTCCCTTGATCTGTGGTGGCATTGTATCTGCGTAAGTGATCGCAATGCCAACTCAGGCATGCGCAGTATCACCATCGGCCGATCTGCATACGCAGTTGCAATCCGTGAAGAATCAGGCCCAAAGTCTCTAATGAAGGAGAATCCTACTCTATGACAGTGCCAGCTCACTGATTGGCTCAGCTGTGCCTGCAAGGATGAAACAGGAGTGCGGGACATGAATCCTATCAGTGTGGGGAATTACTGAGGGGGAGATACTGACACCTATATGACCTTTTCAGGCCGAGCCCCATTGCTTAGTGGGAAATTCCAGGAACTAGGTAAGCAATTATATGACCTGGGTCCAGGGCCCCCTAAGCCTCTGTGCCCCATAGCAATGGTGCCCCCTGCACTCACTATAACCACGCCCATGCTTGCACTATGTTATAGAAGAATTGCATAAAAATATTCACACATCAATAATTAGTAGTAATATTGACATTGGCCTCTAAAAAGCTTTAATCAACTGAAAAATCATGAGGATCATTCATAGAATCTCAGAATATGAAAGAATGAAAGCTCCTTAGCAGCACCTATGTTACATATGTAATGAAACCCCCCTCCCCCAAATGCTGATGACAGCCTTGCTTACTTCAGTATTGTTCCGTAATATTGGATCAACCATAAAATACAACTTTAGGACAAATAAGGAAGGAACCAATCTTCAGGTTATAAAGTGCGGAGACAAAAGGTGAAAGTACTTTGTGTGTGTGTACACTTCTCTAGAAATATTAAAAGCTGGCAGAGGTAGAGCACACAGTGCCAGAGGAGCAGCCCCGATACTGAGATAGAACAGTCATGAATCAAGCTACAACTAGTGAATGTCTTGGACACCCACACACAATGTCAGACGTAACATACACACAATGTCTGACATAACATACACACAATGTCTGACATAACATACACACAGGGCCGGTTCTAGACATTGTGGAGCTCAGGGCGAAAGTTCACAGTTGCGCGCCCCCCCCCCCCCCCAAAAAAAAAAAAAAAACTTTTTGTAGATGACGTTCCTCTGCGCGCGCTGAAAGCACACGCGCTTCCGGAAAGGGGGCGTGTCCTTGTGGAACACCCCTAATTCATCACATTGGTGGGCTTCCCCCAAGCTCTCCCCTCATGGCGAATAATTGCCATGAGCAGTAATGCACCTTACACAGTAATGCCCTTTATAAATACATTATGCCACATGCAGTAATGCCCTTTATAAACACATTATGCCACATGCAGTAATGCCCTGTATAACACATTATGCCACACGCAGTAATGCCCTGTATAACACATTATGCCACACGCAGTAATGCCCTGTATAACACATTATGCCACATGCAGTAATGGCCTTTATAACACATTATGCCACACGCAGTAATGCCCTGTATAACACATTATGCCACACACAGTAATGCCCTGTATAACACATTATGCCACACGCAGTAATGCCCTGTATAACACATTATGCCACATGCAGTAATGGTTTTTATAACACATTATGCCACATGCAGTAATGGTTTTTATAACACATTATGCCACATGCAGTAATGCCCTGTATAACACATTATGCCACACGCAGTAATGCCCTGTATAACACATTATGCCACATGCAGTAATGCCCTGTATAACACATTATGCCACATTTAGTAATGCCCTGTATAACACATTATGCCACATGCAGTAATGCCCTGTATAACACATTATGCCATACGCAGTAATGCCCTGTATATTACATTGTGCCACACACAGTAATTCCCTTTATAATACAGTATCCCCAATTCAAATTACGCCACACATTAGTCCCTTATTCATGTTATGACACACAGTGGTGCCCCTTTAACACAATGCCCAAATTAGTGCCCCTTATACGCAAGGCCCACAGTACTGAGTAGTAGTGCCCCTAATACAATGGCCACAGTAGTAGTGCCCCCTATAGTAGTGCCCACATTAGTAGTGCCTCAGTAATAATGCCCCCTATAGTAGTGCCCAAAGTTGTAATGCCCCCATTAGTGCCCCCTATAGTAGTGCCCCCAGTAGTGATGCCCCCTTATAGACATGTCCCCAGTAGTAATGCCCCCTTTTAGACATACCCCCTTATAGACATGCCGCCAGTAGTAATGCGCCCAGTAGTAATGCCCCCTTATAGACATGCCCCCATTAGAAATGACCCCTTATAGACATGCTCCCAGTAGTAATGCCCCCCTATAGACATGCCTCCAGTAGTAATGCCCCTTATAGACATGCCCCCCTATAGACATGCCCCCTGTAGTAATGCCCCTTATAGACATGCCCCAGTAGTAATGCCCCTTACAGACATGCCCCCAGTAGTAATGCCCCTTATAGACATGCTCCCAGTAGTAAAGCCCCCCTATAGACATGTCCCCAGTAGTAATGCCTCTTACAGACATGCCCCCAGTAGTAATGCCCCAGTAGTAATGCCCCTTATAGACATGCCCCCAGTAGTAATGCCTCTTACAGACATGCCCCCAGTAGTAATGCCCCAGTAGTAATGCCCCTTATAGACATGCTCCCAGTAGTAAAGCCTCCCTATAGACATGTCCCCAGTAGTAATGCCCCTTATAGACATGCCCCCAGTAGTAATGCCCCCTTATAGACATGCCCCCAGTAGTAATGCCCCCATGCCTCCCTTCTGAAAAATAAAAAATACAAACACAATACTTACCTTAGGCCCCGCTCCTGCGTCCGCTGCTGTCCGGTCTGACCACGGCTCCACCACGGATCTATGGGAGAGACGTCATGACATCCCTCCCATAGTGCTCTATGTGGGAGCCGGAGCTCTGGAGTGAGCTTCGGCTGCCGCTGTAGGGAGGGAGCCGGGTGCCCGCTGATAACAAATATCAGCGGGCGCCCGGCAACGCGGGGGAGGTCCGGCGCTGGGTTTCTTTTTATTATGGGATTATTTTTTTTTACCTTCTGGGGACTCAGTTGCGCCCTCTAGGGGCCGGCGCCCCGGGCGACGGCCCTGTTAGCCCACCCCTAGAACCGCCACTGCATACACACACACAATGTCTGACATATCACACACACACACAATGTCTGACATATCACACACACACAATGTCTGACATATCACATACACAATGTCAGACATAACATACACACACAATGTCTGACATATCACACACACAATGTCAAACATATCACACACACACAATGTCTGACATATCACACACACACACACACACAATGTCTGATATATCACATACACAGTCACACACACAATGTCTGGCATATCACACACACACACACACACACACACACACACACACACACACACACACACACACACACACACACACACACACACAGACAATGTCTGACATATCACACACACAATGTCTGACATCACACACACACACACACACACACACACACACACAGTGTCTGACATATCACATACACAGTCACACACACAATGTCTGACATATCACACACACACACAATGTCTGACATATCACACACACAGTGTCTGACATATCACACACACACAATGTCAGAGTCATATCACACACAATGTCTGACAAATCACACACACACACACACGTCTGACATATCACACACACACGTCTGACATATCACACACACACACGTCTGACATATCACACACACACAATGTCTGACATATCACACACACACGTCTGACATAACACACACACAATGTCTTGAATATCACACACACACACAATGTCAGACCTATCACACACACACAATGTCTGACATATCACACACACACACACACATTGTCTGACATATCACACACACAATGTCTCACATATCACACACACACACATACACAATGTCTGACATAACACACAGTGTCTGACATGTCATACACACACACACAGGACCTCATTCAGAGTCGGTCGAAGCGGTCGTACGCAGCTGATGTTCGCTAAACTGCGCATGCGTAAAGTTCGCAATGCGCGTTCACAAACTAGCAGCTACGATCAGAAATTTCTCTCTCCTTGAATACAGCCAGGTTGGTAGTTTGAGTGACAGATTGCGGCGTTTGTGGGTGGTAACAGGAGAAGGTGCTTGAAAACGGGGGTGTGGAGATCCGAACGCAGGCATGCCCAATTATGCGAACGGCGTTTTATGGGAGTGCATAATTAACAAAGTAGTGTTATGGCACACGTGACAGGGGAGGTTTTACACTGACATGATCGTAGAGCTTAAGAGAGGGTATGGTCAACCTTTAGCTCTACGACCAGTTCCGATGGTTTACGATGCTCGCGATTAATCCTTATATAGCCGGAGATGACGTGTAATGCGTACGAGATGGGGGCGGTTTTTTTGCGAACCGACCGCATCCTCCCCTTAGTCGGCCAGCTAACGATCCGACCTTAGGGTCGCAACATGCGTGTGCATCATTTGCATATCCGGACCCTTTTCCTATACGACCGTGCGGCTGCAACGACCGACTCTGAATGAGGTCCACAGTGTCTGACATAACACACAGACACAATGTCAGAGTCATATCTTACACAATGTCTGACAAATCACACACACACACAATGTATGACATATCACACACACACACACACACACACACAATGTCAGACATTTCTCACCCACACGCAATGTCAGAGTCATATCACACAAATATCACAGCAATACATAACCATCATATTTTTTTTTCATCAGTCTTTATTATAGATTATGTAACATTATACAGAAGGGAAATAACCGTGATTTATACCTTCTACCTTGGCCAGGCAATTCTAGGGTCTCTACAGAGCCGTAACTAGACTTTTTGGTGCCCTGTGCCAGAAAGAGCATTGGCGCCGCCCTCATTTTTCAAAGGGACATAATGCACCCAAAAAAGGGCCATGGCTTCATAGGGAAGGGCCAGGGAAGAGATAGGAGAGACCAGGAGATGCTGGGGATGAAATAAGAGGAAGCTACAAGTGAGAATGATAAAAAACTGAAATTTGACAGCCCCAAACAGCGCCCCATGCCCTGTGGTGCCCTGTGCGATGGCACCGGCCGCACTATCCTAGCTACGGCCCTGGGTCTCTATATAGAGTTCTCAACTTTGCCAAGTTCCAAATATGAAATGTGAATCCTTTGGGCATCTCTGCTAGGAGATTTATGAAGTAGGTGGAGTTGGTTCAGTGTTCCCGGTGGTGACCAAAATGAGTGAGTACAGTTCAGTAAGCCAGTTGGCCAGGTGATATTATACACAGCTCCAATATTATTGTAGCACCATTCAAGTAATTGAATTAAACTAGTGCAGAGGTTCCCAAACGCGGTCCTCAAGGCACCCCAAAGGTCCAGGTTTTTAGGCTATCCATGCTTGACCACAGGTGACTTAATTAGTACTTCAGTCAATTAGATTTAACCACTTGTGCTCAACCATGGCTATCTCTAAAACCTCAACTGTTGGGGAGCCTTGAAAACAGTGTTTGGAAACCTCTGAACTAGTGGTATCACATATAACTAGAGATATGGTAAGAACTTACCTTTGTTATCTCTGTTTCTACGAAGTCCATAGGGTCCACAGGGTTGACCTTGGGGTATAGCTGGATCTGGATCCACGGGCACCACGCAGTTAAAGCTTTAGCTGCTCCCAGGATGCACTTGGGTCCATCCTCCTCTATACCCCGTCCTGGTGAAAAATTAAGAAGGGATTACAGGAGAGCGCTCCAAACTCTGGCACCCTCCTGGCTGAAGCAATCGCCAGGAGAAAAACAGCCTTAAGTGTTACCCACTTAGGGTCAACCGACTCAAGGGGCTCAAAAGGAGGTCCCTGCAGGACCCGAAGAACCACCGCCAAATCCCACGGAGCCACTGGAGGCACAAAGGGAGGCTGGATTCTAAGAACGCCCTGGAAAAAGGTGTGAACATCAGACAGGGTAGCTACCCTGGTTGGAACCACACCGACAGAGCCGACACATGAACCTTCAGGGAAGCAAGACGTAAGCCCAGGTCAAGACCTGACTGAAGAAATGCTAAATTCCTAGAAACCCTGAACACCTGAGGATCAAAATTTCTGGACTCACACCACTGAAAGTGTGCCACACGCTGTGGTAAATCCGAGCGGAGGCAGGTTTACGCGCCCTCAGCATGGTACCGGTGACAGAGCTTGAAAAGCCCCGGGACCTTAAGACGGCTGTTTCAAGAGCCACGCCGTCAAAGACAGCCGACCCAGATACGGGTAAAGACAGGGCCCCTGACACAGCAGGGCCACGACGCTAAGGTCGAAGGTACAGAACGTCTATGGACAAGCTCCTGAGATCGGAGTACCAAGGATGTCTGGGCCACGCTGGAGCCACCAGCAGAAACGTGCCTCCGTCCTGTTTGATTTTTCTTAGTACCCGAGGCAGCAGGGAGATTGGAGGAAACAGGTACGCTAGGTGAAATGTCCATGTCACCGACAGCGCATCCACCAGACTTGCGCCTGCGTCCCTTGTCCTTGAGCCATACACGGGCAACTTGTAGTTGTGACGGGAGGCCATCAGGTCCAACTCCGACAGTCCTGATTTGTCCACGAGAAGTTGAAACACCTCTGGGTGAAGCGACCATTCCCCTAGATGCACGTCATGACGGCTGAGGAAGTCCGCCTCCCAATTGAGGACTCCCGGGATGAAGACTGCCGAGATTGCCGGAAGGTGGCACTCTGCCCAAACCAGGATCCGAGACACCTCCAACATCGCCGCTCGACTGCGAGTTCCTCCCTGGTGATTGATGTACGCCACCATGGTGGCGTTGTCGGATTGCACCTGAACCGCCCTTCCCTGAAGAGCGGTGCCTGATGACAGCAGAGCCCTGTACATGGCAAGCAGCTCCAGAATGTTTATGGGAAGAGTTGCTTCCTCCACAGACCGACGGCCCTGAAGAGACAACGAGCCGGTCACTGCCCCCCATCCCCGGAGACTGGCATCTGTTGTGAGCAGAACCCAGTCCGGGATCCAAAAGGGGCGACCCTCGATGGGATGAGCTGTCTGAAGCCACCAAGCTAGAGACAGGCGCACTTCCGGAGACAACACCAGCGTCTGGGATCGGAATCCGATGAGGTAACCCATTCCATTCGGATAGAATCTGCCCCTGCAGGGGTCTGGAATGGAACTGTGCAAATTCCACCATGTCGAATGCCGACACCATGGACCCTAGGACTCTCATTGCCGAGTGGACCGACACCCTGCAACTGCTCAGGCAACTGTGTATCCTCAGTTATAGAGAGGAAACCTTTTCCGGAGTCAGGAAGATCCGCTGTTGACGAGAATCCAGAAGGGCTTCCAAATGGACCATCCGTTGTGATGGGATCAGAGATGACTTCTTCCAATTTATCCACCACCGTTGTGCTTGAAGACAAGCTATGGTCAGGTGGAGATGTCGAAGCAGTACCTCCGGGAAGCTCGCCAGCAGAAGAAGATGGTCCAGATACTGCCGTATACCCTGGCTTCGAAGGTGGGCGGCCATAATTGCCATCACCTTGGTGAACACCCTCGGAGCCGTGGAAAGGCCAAAAGGCAACGCCCGAAACTGGTAGTGATGTTGCAGAATAGCAAACCTCAGATACCTCTGGTGTGCAGGTGCTATGGGTACGTGGAGATAGACGTCCTGGATATCCAGGGAGACCATGTAATCCCCGGGCTCCATCGCCAGAATGATGGAACATAACGTTTCCATCCTGAATTTGGGGACTCTGAGGTATTTGTGCAGGGACTTCAAATTGAGGATAGGGCGATAAGAACCATTGGGCTTCTGCACCAGAAAGAGTAGAATAGTACCCTGTCCCACGTTGAGACTGTGGAACGGGAACAATGGCCCCTGCTTGCAGCAAGGACTCTATAGCTACCTGAATCTGTGAAGCTTTGGTCTTGTCCAGAGAAGGACTTGTGCAAAAAAACTGGTGGAGCGGTCTGAGCTGAAAAGACAGGGCGTACCCCTGGGAGACTACTTCTCGAACCCAGGCGTCCGTGGTGATATTGTGCCAGCACTGGGCGAATTGAAGAAGTCGGCCTCCCACTCTGAGGTCCCCCAGAGGAGGCCCGTCCCATCAGGCAGCAGGTTTATCCTCCTGCTTGGAAGAAGAGCGCCTAGCACTCCATGCCTGCTTCTTGGGCTTGGGAGCACCCTTGGTCGCCGAATGTCTCGGGAAGGACTGACCCTTGGCCTTACCCTGGACCTGAAAGGACCGAAATGCAGAGCTCTTTACCTTAGCCGGCGCTGAAGCCGAAGGGAGGAAGGCCGACTTGGATTTAGCCAAGGTATCTACTATTTTGTCCAAGTCTGGACCAAATAGCAACTCTCCATTAAAAGACAAGGCCTCCAGACCCTTTTTAGAGTACGCATCTGCTCGCCAAGACCTCAGCCACAAGGACCGACAAGCAGACGCCGCTGCAGCCGAAACCCTAGAGGTCAGCAGGCTAGCATCCAACTACACTTCCCCGATATAGGAAGCAGCATCCCTCATCTGTCCAAGTAATGCTCTCTGGATATCCGGAGCATCCTCAGGAAAGGTATCCTCCAAAGCATTAGCCCAGCTCTCGAAGGCCTTAGCCACCCATGAGATGGCCATGGACGGGCGAGCTACCGCCCCCGAGAGGGAGTAAATGGACTTTAAACAGATCTCTACCTTCCTGTCCGTGGGATCCTTCAAAGAGGAGATAGACGGTAATGGTAGCGTAGCGCTCTTAATCAAGCGGGTGACATGGGAATCCACCGCTGGTGGGATTTCCCATTTCCTGCAATGAGCTTCAGGAAAAGTATAATTAGACGCCAACCTCTTATGTGGCTGGAATCTCTTACTGGGCAATTGCCAGGCCACCGCCATATGATCCGTCAACTGGTCAGACAAGGGAAAGACACTCGAAGTCACCTTAGCTTTTTTAAAGTTAGGGTACTTAGACCTAGGGGCCAGTGCATCATCCTCTATATGAAGGATAGCCCGCACCGCCCTAACCAATGCCGGCACATTTATGGAGGACTTAGTCTCCATTTCCTGGGTCAGGGTATCCGAGTCAGTGTCCTCATGGACTTCTCCGTCATCTGAAGACACATCAGAGTTCCGACAGCTGCGCCGTCAAAGAACTCACGACGTGACGCTTGGACGCCCTGGGGGGCAAGTCACTCTGCAACATTGACTGAAAAGCCGAAGATGAGGCAGCCAGACTCTGTACAGAGCTGGAGAGTAAATCCACCCATGGTGGAGGAGCCGCCTGAGGAAACCCCAGAAAAGGCAAACCCGCATAAGGACCCACAGTTTGAGACCCCGAGGGAGACTGCAATAACTGCGGAATACCCGGGGAATGGGGGATGTTCGGCTGGGGCAACGTCCTGGAAGGGACCGATGTCGGGACCGCTAAACGGTCCGCAATCGACGCCAGCACCTGGGAAAACATCGCCCAAGGAGAATCCTGTGAAATAGGGGGTTTTGAGGGGCCAGGTACCAGCTGGCACCGCCCGCACAGACCATCCTGAGGTAAATCCTCCCTATCAACTCCTGCAGAACAGCGTCTGCAGGAAATCAACACAGGAGCCACGGAGTGCTCAGTCTCCTCATCAGACAAGATACAGTAAATACAGTAAGATACAGTACAGTAAGATACAGTAAATATTTAATGAATACGTATCACAATACGGTATGGTGTTAACACCTGCGCACTCCCAAGTATGCACACAAACAGCACACCATATGGTACTGTGTAGCACACAACTGTATGTGACTGACCTCACAAATACTTGCTTTATATAAGTGAGGTTCCAGAAAACGCCCCTCCCCCACACACCTGCCGGGCCGTAGGAGAAGGAAAGGGATAGGTATAAGCTGACAGTAAGTAGAAAAAGTCACAGACAGCAGCACTAGCAATAGTCACATACAATGCAGGAGGATTTTAATACTCACTGCACCTTTAGCTACAATCAACCTCCCAGATCCAGTGTCTGGGAGGGCTATAGCGCTGCAAACACAGTCCTTTTTCAGGGGAGAGGTACGCAGGGGGACCGGTCCACGCACTGCCTGGGAGATCTGCGTATGCCAGTAGAAGATGGCCGCCGGAGAGCTCTGAGGAGGAGTGGCCGCAGGAGAAGCAGCTCAGCGACGCCAGCACGCATGAGAGAAGTCGCGCTGAGCTGAAGGGAGGAGCCGCTAAACCAGGGAAGGCTGCCTCCCCTGGCTAGTGATTAACCCCAGGGACGCTGGTTCCCTTCCAGCACTTACTCCCTAGTGGTCCAGCGGACCACTAGGGAGTAAGTGCTTGGAGAGGGGGAGCCCGTCGCCGCTACTAGCGCCGCCGGTCTGTCCCCAGAGACAGGCGGCTAGAGACTGCATTTATCCCCACGAGCAACGCTGATAGCACTGCTCGCGGCTTACCTGATCCCCATAGAGCCCGGCAGCAGTCCCGCTAGTACTGACTCCGGGGTCCCACTGCGATCCCCAGATCAGTACTGGCGTCGCAGCGCCAGCGAGGTTGTTGGAGCAGCAGCGTGGACGTTCAGATGGACAGTCTGATGCTGCCGCTCTGAAGAGTAAAAAATAAATTAAATCTTCATAAAAATTAAAAATAAGCTTAGGGGCTGCTTGTGCAGCCCCACTGCACTACAGTGACCCGACTCTGGCTGGGCACCAACTAAAACTGAGGTGCCTTTGGCTCGGGGGCAGGGTATGGAGGAGGACGGACCCAAGTGCATCCTGGGAGCAGCTAAAGCTTTAACTGCGTGGTGCCCGTGGATCCAGATCCAGCTATACCCCAAGGTCATTTCTGTGGACCCCCTATGGACCCTGAAGTAGAAAGATGCAATACATTAAGCAAAGTAGAGATCAAAATTTGAGTTAGACGATATTGCCGTCTCTTAAGAAAAGCAGTATGACACTGAATTAGACTGGGGAGCATTTTTGAAAACTTCAAGCGAAGTTGGCAACACTGGTGGCAATATAGCAATGTGTGTGGCAAAATGAAACAATAGGCCTGCCATGACTCTCAGCAGGGGAGCACTTAGGGGGGATTACTTGATGCCCATGATCCCCCAACACTACCATACCTTTCAAAATGCATGATGTTGGCCAAAATGTTAAGCTACAGTAGAAAGGAGTTGAGCTTAGATGACAAATCAATAGGCAGAGTTTCTGCTTTGGGTGGACGAGAAAGAGAGGTATGAGGGTGGTAATATTATGCATAAATGAGGGCAATGAGAGTGTAACAATTTGTTTGAAAATGACAAAAAGGCTAGCAGTAGCATGAGTGGGTGTTTATGTAGATAGATAGTCATACATTAGGGTCCAGCTCCCAGTTACCAGGTCCAGAGGTGTTACCTTACTGCCTTTGGCATCCTTGAGACCTGTGGTCACTTATCTGGCAGTTTCTGCATCATTGGTGCCTCCATCTTTGGACTGAATCACATGATCCATTCTATCCAAACACCGTCCAGCACTTCGGGCACATGTCTCACCTAGCCTATAAGCACTCAGGCTGCCCTATTTAAACCTGAGGCTGCTGACAATACATTGCCAGTCAGGGCCGATGCAACACACTCAGCAAAGCCTGCATTGCAGGGAGGCGCCAGGCTAGAGAGGCACTCTACCTGCCTGCTGCAGATGATTTTAGTGTTGCTGTCACTGGCTGCTTCTGCACCCCCTGGCCAGGTCCCTCCCTTCCCCTCGCCTCCCCTCAGAGGCAGACAGCACATCCAGTGCTGGTCCCCCCATTACTATGAATACATGGCAGCACTGCCACCGCCAATCTCCCGCTGCCAGCCCCCCGCAGGTGTTTGCTACTGGCGGGGAGAGGAGAGGGGGATGTGCTGTAATATGGGGGAGCTGTGGTGCGAGGGGGGCGGTGGTGGGGGGGGGCTGTACTGTGATAAGGGGGCTGTGAAGAGGGGGGCTCTGGTGTGAGGGGCTCTGATGAGGGGAACTGTGCTGTGAGGGGCTTTGGTTCTGGCCAGCCCTGCCTACATTAGTCTCTCCATGAACATAATGGGCTTCTGTGTGCAGGCAGGGCCGAAACTAGGGTTTTTGTCACACGGGGCAAGACAGTAATTTGGCGCCCCCCCCCTCCCGGTAATGCCCCCATAGTAATGCCCCCTTCAGCAGTGCACCTATAGTAATGCCCCTGTACTAGTAGCCATATGGTAATGTCCCAATAGTAATGCCCTTGTAGTGCCCATATGGTAGTGCCCAAATAGTAATGCCCCTGTAAAGCCCCTGGTAATGCCCCTGTAGAGCCCTGTGGTAATACCACCTGGTAATGCCACTGTAGTCCTCCTGTAGAGCCCACTGGTAATGCCCCTGTAGAGCCCCCTGGTAATGCCCCTGTAGAGCCTCCTGGTGATGTCCCTGTAGTGCCCCCTGATAATGCCCCTGTAGAGCCCCCTGGTAATGCCCCTGTAAGTAATGCCACTGTAGTCCCCCTGTAGTGCCCTCTGTTAATGCCCCCGTAGTGCACATACACACACACAAAAATACTTACCTTAAACCCCGCTCCTGTGACTGCCACCGTCGGGTCCGCACCGGCTGCTCCTCGGAACTATGGGATAGACGTCATTACGTCTCTCCCATAGTGCCTGTGGGAAGAGCCGGAAGCTGGAGTTCAGGAGAGAACTTCAGCCTCCGGCTAGCGCGGCGCTGCAGAGAAGGAGCCGGGCGCCCACTGGTAATAACATCTCAGCGGGCGTCCGGTTTGGAGTCTCCCTGCGGCGCCGGGCTGGAGGACACTGGCGCCGGGTGCAGCGGTGCACCCGCACCTCCAGCCCCTCCCTAGTTGCGGCCCTGGTGCAGGCAAGTCTAGTGTGCAGCACCTGGCCGTGCAGACCCATCGGGAAGGAGGGGGTGGAGCAGGAGTCAGAGTGCAGCAGCAGTAGAAACTCAGAAGGTCCACTTGGCAGCAGATACAGCAGCTGCCGCCCTTCCTGGGCACCTAACTAGATCCACAGAGAGCTCTTGGGAGGCGAAAGATTCTTTCAGAAAAACAGTAATTGGGGACAATAACAGGAGTATTAGTTGTGGGATGTGGGGAGGTCAGTGTGGTATTTGTTGTGGGATGTGGGGAGGGTCAGTGTGGTATTTGTTGTGGGATGTGGGGAGGGTCAGTGTAGTATTAGTTGTGGGATGTGGGGAAGGTCAGTGGAGTATTAGTTGTGGGATGTGGGGAGGGTCAGTGTAGTATTTGTTGTGGGATGTGGGGAGGGTCAGTGTAGTATTTGTTGTGGGATGTGGGGAGGGTCAGTGTAGTATTAGTTGTGGGATGTGGGGAGGGTCAGTGTAGTATTAGTTGTGGGATGTGGAGAGGTCAGTGTAGTATTAGTTGTGGGATGTGGGGAGGTCAGTGTAGTATTTGTTGTGGGATGTGGGGAGGTCAGTGTGGTACTTGTTGTGGGATGTGGGGAGGTCAATGTAGTATTTGTTGTGGGATGTGGGGAGGGTCAGTGTAGTATTTGTTGTGGGATGTGGGGAGGGTCAGTGTAGTATTAGTTGTGGGATGTGGGGAAGGTCAGTGGAGTATTAGTTGTGGGATGTGGGGAGGGTCAGTGTAGTATTTGTTGTGGGATGTGGGGAGGTCAGTGTGGTATTTGGTGCAGGAAGGGTCAGTGTGGTATTTGTTGTGGGATGTGGGGAGGTCAGTGTGGTATTTGGTGCAGGAAGGGTCAGTGTGGTATTTGTTGTGTGATGTGGGGAGGGTCAGTGTAGTATTAGTTGTGGGATGTGGGGAGGGTCAGTGTAGTATTTGTTGTGGGATGTGGGGAGGTCAGTGTGGTATTTGGTGCAGGAAGGGTCAGTGTAGTATTTGTTGTGGGATGTAAGGAGGTCAGTGTGGTATTTGGTGCAGGAAGGGTCAGTGTGGTATTTGTTGTGGGATGTGGGGAGGTCAGTGTGGTATTTGGTGCAGGAAGGGTCAGTGTGGTATTTGTTGTGGGATGTGGGGAGGTCAGTGGAGTATTAGTTGTGGGATGTGGGGAGGGTCAGTGTAGTATTTGTTGTGGGATGTGGGGAGGTCAGTGTAGTATTTGTTGTGGGATGTGGGGAGGGTCAGTGTAGTATTAGTTGTGGGATGTGGGGAGGGTCAGTGTAGTATTTGTTGTGGGATGTGGGGAGGTCAGTGTAGTATTTGTTGTGGGATGTGGGGAGGGTCAGTGTAGTATTTGTTGTGGGATGTGGGGAGGTCAGTGTAGCATTTGTTGTGGGATGTGGGGAGGTCAATGTAGTATTTGTTATGGGATGTGGAGAGGGTCAGTGTAGTATTAGTTGTGGGATGTGGGGAGGTTAGTGTGGTATTTGTTGTGGAATGTGGGGAGGGTCAGTGTAGTAGTTGTGGGATGTGGGGAGGGTCAGTGGAGTATTAGTTGTGGGATGTGGGGAAGGTCAGTGGAGTATTAGTTGTGGGATGTGGGGAGGGTCAGTGTGGTACTTGTTGTGGGATGTGGGAAGGGGTCAGTGTAGTATTTGTTGTGGGATGTGGGGAGGTCAGTGTGGTACTTGTTGTGGGATGTGGGAAGGGGTCAGTGTAGTATTTGTTGTGGGATGTGGGGAGGTCAGTGTGGTACTTGTTGTGGGATGTGGGGAGGGTCTGTGTAGTATTTGTTGTGGGATGTGGGGAGGGTCAGTATAGTATTTGTTGTGGGATGTGGGGAGGGTCAGTGTAGTATTAGTTGTGGGAAGGGGGGAAGGGTCAGTGTGGTATTTGTTGTGGGATGTGGGGAGGTCAGTGTGGTATTTGGTGCAGGAAGGGTCAGTGTGGTATTTGTTGTGGGATGTGGGGAGGTCAGTGTAGTATTTGTTGTGGGATGTGGGGAGGTCAGTGTAGTATTAGTTGTGGGATGTGGGGAGGTCAGTGTGGTATTTGTTGTGGGATGTGGGGAGGTCAGTGTGGTATTTGTTGTGGGATGTGGGGAGGGTCAGTGTGGTATTTGTTGTGGGATGTGGGGAGGGTCAGTGTAGTATTTGTTGTGGTATGTGGGGAGGGTCAGTGTAGTATTTGTTGTGGTATGTGGGGAGGGTCAGTGTAGTATTTGTTGTGGGATGTGGGGAGGGTCAGTGTAGTATTAGTTGTGGGATGTGGGGAGGGTCAGTGTAGTATTTGTTGTGGGATGTGGGGAGGGTCAGTGTAGTATTTGTTGTGGGATGTGGGGAGGGTCAGTGTAGTATTAGTTGTGGGATGTGGGGAGGGTCAGTGTAGTATTTGTTGTGGGATGTGGGGAGGTCAGTGTAGTATTTGTTGTGGGATGTGGGGAGGTCAGTGTAGTATTTGTTGTGGGATGTGGAGAGGGTCAGTGTAGTATTAGTTGTGGGATGTGGGGAGGTTAGTGTGGTATTTGTTGTGGAATGTGGGGAGGGTCAGTGTAGTAGTTGTGGGATGTGGGGAGGGTCAGTGGAGTATTAGTTGTGGGATGTGGGGAGGGTCAGTGGAGTATTAGTTGTGGGATGTGGGGAGGGACAGTGTGGTACTTGTTGTGGGATGTGGGAAGGGGTCAGTGTAGTATTTGTTGTGGGATGTGGGGAGGTCAGTGTGGTACTTGTTGTGGGATGTGGGAAGGGGTCAGTGTAGTATTTGTTGTGGGATGTGGGGAGGTCAGTGTGGTACTTGTTGTGGGATGTGGGGAGGGTCAGTGTAGTATTTGTTGTGGGATGTGGGGAGGGTCAGTATAGTATTTGTTGTGGGATGTGGGGAGGGTCAGTGTAGTATTAGTTGTGGGATGTGGGGAGGGTCAGTGTAGTATTTTTTGTGGGATGTTGGGAGGTCAAAGTGGTATTTGGTGCAGGAAGGGTCAGTGTGGTATTTGTTGTGGGATGTGGGGAGGTCAGTGTGGTATTTGGTGCAGGAAGGGTCAGTGTGGTATTTGTTGTGGGATGTGGGGAGGTCAGTGTGGTATTTGTTGTGGGATGTGGGGAGGTCAGTGTGGTATTTGGTGTGGGATGTGGGGAGGTTAGTGTGGTATTTGGTGCAGGAAGGGTCAGTGTGGTATTTGTTGTATGGGGAGGTCAAAGTTGCATGTGGTGGCACATAAGGGGCCTGATTCAGACCCACTCGCGAGCGGCTGTCCGCTCGCAAGTGGGTCGATGGTCTGCACTGAGCATGAGCACGACGGAGGGAGCTCTGTCGTGCGCATGCGCCAGACACGACGAGCGAAGGACTTTCCTTCGCTCGTTGTGTCCGATCAAAGGGGGCGTGCTGTCAATGTTGATTGACAGCACGCCCCCTTTGGTGGGCGTGCCGGGGGCGTGCCTCCCTGACGGGGGCGTTCCCACGGGAACGCCTCCCGTCAGAAGCCGGCCCACTGACATCACTAGTGATGTCAGTGGGAGTGATTTTGGCTCTGATAGAGCCAAAATCACTCCGGAGCTTGCGGTTGAAAACCTCAACCGCAGGCTCCGGCTCGCAATTTCGATGGTCGCGATGGTCACGACCATCGCGGCCATCAAAATGCACGCTCGTATAGCCTGTGGGTGGTGACCCACAGCTATACGAGCGTCCAGGAGGACGCTCCATGAAAATGGAGCCCGGCCCTCATTCAGAGCGTGCGCTCTGCTCAGAGCGTACGGCTCTGAATGAGGGCCAAGGTTGTCTAAGTGATATCATTCTCCTCTATCTGTTCTTGCCTATGTCAGCCTCTCAGCCCTTTTCTTGCCTATGCCAGCATTCTGGCTTTTCATTCTGTGCCAACCTTTATGCCCATCCTCTGTGCTAGCCTCTTACCTTTCTCTCTGCGCCATCCTCTGCCTGCACCAGCCTTTCTGTCCATCCATTATTTGCACCAGCCTCTCTTCACACTGCCTCTCCCCATCACCCTCTCTCCTGTCACCCACAGCCTCTTCCTGTAACCATCTGCCTCTTTCTGTCACTTTGCCCGTCATTCACTGCCGCTCCACATCACCCTCCCCCAACACCCTTTGCTTCTCCTCATCACCCCCTCCCTGTTTCCCTCTAATCTCTCCCAAGTGTCACCCACTGCCTCTACCCAGCGTCACCCATTGCCTGTCACGACCTCTTCCCATCATCATCCACTGCCTGTAGCATATATAGGAAGGCTCAAATTTATAGTTTACAGGGGGGCGCCGAAGACCCTAGCATCGGCCCTGTTGCCAGTACAATATCTCGCTGAGGATCAGTACCCTGGCTCCTAGTTCATTACCTCTTGCAGTATTGCTACATACCAGTCTGCTGCAGTGCTATCCAGAAAACCAGCTCCAGTACCGCTTTACCACATACGGTTTCAGTGCTATCTAGATAACCTGCTCCAGTATTATCCAGAAAACCTGCTCTAGTATTTGCTTCACAACCATTCTGTCTCAGTGTATTCCAGCACAGCTGCTCCAGTAATTGCTTCTCAGCATTTTCTCCAGTATAATCCAGCAAACCTGCTCCAGTATTGCTTTCCAGCATTTCACTGCAGTTTGCTTCATTAATGCTCCTGCATTTCATCCCAGTGTTTCCTGCAGCCTCAGTTTGTGCTCCCGGCACCCAGCTCCAATATAAATGCAGTCTGCTCCAAGATATCCTACCTGCTAATACAGCCACAGGCTACCCTGCACCTGTTCTGTTAATCACTATGCAGCATCAGTCCTCTGCTACTCCTAGTGGTCTGCATGAGGAATTGCATAATTAAGCCACCCAGCTTCATTCACATATAGCTGGCCCCCGAATCAACAAACCTCTAGCGACGTGACAACAGCCTTACAATTGGCAAAAAAAGCTTATGACTCTAGCAGGTTATAATGATTAACACAATATATAATGGACGACCTTTCACTTGTGGTACAAGCCATATGGTAAATTGTAGAGCTTATTCTGGTAAGTGTACAAAATGAAGAACATAGAACGGAGCCCGTTCTGCACGCCCCTCTCTGTAGATTTGTAAATACTCCATCCACTAAACATCAAGAGTCAAATATTCTATCATTACAGTTGATTCTGTTTAAAAAGGAATTGTTACTAATAATTTATAGAATCAACACAAGAATAAACTGTACAGCTGCCTTATACTATTTTATACAAAACAGTTTTCATATTTTAGCTTTTCTTTTAATGATTAGGATGGATGTAAGAATTAAAGGTTCCATGTTATCTCAATCTGTGGATGAACACTCCTCCTATCACTGCGACCGTCTCCCATTCACAGCTATCAGTACAGTCCCACAAAATAATTTCTCATCCAGAAGAACTTTTCTCTCTTTTTGACCCTTTTATAGATGTTATCCAGTAAAACATCAATTGGAAAATACAAACACTAAATATTCAACGAGGCTGAAGTTGGCTTCTTATTCGGCCAGCTTCTTATTCAAGCTCCAGCTTCTTATTCACTTCTAAAGGTGCGTACACACGTAACGATTTTTTGAACGATTTAACTATAACAACGTCGTTATCGTTAAATCGTTTGAAAATCGTTAAATTTTTTGGGGTGAACGATGAACGATAATCGTTCAAACGCGCCCCCATTTGTAGTTTATCGTCCATTCTGACTGTCCAACAGAACGATTTTCGTTCAGAAAATCGTTCATGTTGTACAGAATGAACGATGTCCATTCACTGTATGCATGTTTAAAAAATCGTTCATCGTTCATGAAAATAGTTGAAAAAATCGTTCATTAAGTTAGTAACCAACGATTTTTCTAAACGATTTTCATTCACTTTTTCAAGGGAAAATCTGAACGAAAATCGTTGGTTACTAACATTGTTACGTGTGTATGCAGCTTTATTCAGAAAATGATATATTAAGACATTTAAATAAAGTTAGAGCACTAAACTAACACTATGTAAACAAATAATTGTGTCCCTTACACAGTTTACAATTGTTATTTTCCTGGCACAATAAGGATTTGGGCAGTAAAGCGGGCACAGGCACCACAAATTGTTATTTTGAATAAGAAGCTGTAGTTGTGCAGGGGTTAACTAGCTTCGGTCATCAAATGTTACACATTAAACCCACAGAGAGTGGTCAGGTACATATGACCCACTTGCTATTTCCCTTGACAACAAGGATTTTGGCATGAATAGGGCAGAAAAGCGGGCACAGGCACCACATTTTGTTATTTTGAATAAGAAGCTGTAGTTGTGCAGGGGTTAACTAGCTTCGGTCATCAAATGTTACACATTAAACCCACAGAGGGTGGTCAGGTACATATGACCCACTTGCTATTTCCCTTGACAACAAGGATTTTGGCATGAATAGGGCAGAAAAGCGGGCACAGGCACCACATTTTGTTATTTTGAATAAGAAGCTGTAGTTGTGCAGGGGTTAACTAGCTTCGGTCATCAAATGTTACACATTAAACCCACAGAGGGTGGTCAGGTACATATGACCCACTTGCTATTTCCCTTGACAACAAGGATTTTGGCATGAATAGAGCAGTAAAGCGGGCACAGACACCAAGTACTTCTAGTTTTACAAGGGTTAAATAGCCTTGGTCAACAAATTTGACAATTGGGATCTTTCCCTAAATTAGTAAAAGCCCCACACTTCTGAGCATGGTATGTTATTGGAATACAGAAATTAAAATCGGTGTGGTGTTCACCTTTTATTTCGATAACCAGCACTAGGCTGGTTATAGGGAGGAAGGGACTAACACTATAGCAGGGAGACACACTTGGGACCTGATTCAGACCTGCTCACTAGATGTGATCGCTCGCACCCAGCGTATGCAAATTCGGCTAAGTGACGGCATGGCAGGCGCTCGCTCAGAAAGGCATAAGCACGCCCACTTTGTTTTGGCGAGCGACCACTTTGTCTCTATAGACGCCCTTTAGCTTATGAGACGCCCACTAGCGCACGTTATCTTCAGGAAGTGTATTAAAACACTTGTACATCGAGGACCATCGGAAGCAATCGCAGCGCTTGTGGTTGCCTTGCCCTACCGCAAGCACTGCGAGGACTTCAGTGTAAAAAACAGGCATGTAACGTGTTCTAACGCTGGCTGTTAAATATGCAGGCCTCTGAAACGGTGTTTAAACACTCAGGCACGCCTGCATTCGCACCTCCACTCACCCGTTATTAGTGTCCTGCCCCTGTTACCACCCACAAACTGCCTCTCCTGTCACTCATTACACTGGGCTGTCTTTGCTGGGCGAGCGAGCGGATTCCGATCGCTCTGAGTAGCTCGCGCATGCGCAGAACAAAGCATGCGCAGTCATTTACCATCAGCCGCGAACGAGCGAGCGGCTCTGAATGAGCTCCTTAGCGTGGTGTCCTCCTGCCATCACATTAACCAGCCCTAAACTATTCAGCACATTTCTGGAATCTCTTGGAAAGCTGGTACACCGGCAGTGGCGTAATAAGGGGGTGCGTGTGGGGCACCTTTTGACAGGCCCGGCAGAGGGGAGGAGCTGACGGCCAGTGCTCAGTGACGTAACTAGGGCAGGGCCGCCGCGGCCGGAGACGCCCCCCGCACCGCCGGCCACAGTACTGGCCCGTCCTAGTTAGCCAGTGTAGTGCCGACCACAGTGAGTGCGGTCAGCACTACACATTTAATCAGGACCGGCGCTAGGCTTCCCTGCGTCCAGCACGGTCCTGCACAGCCGCACCCCTTCTCTTCCCATGAGCGCTTACCTAATAGCGCCAGGCAAAGGGTGGGAGGCGGGCTCAGGCTAGCCCGTAGAGCCGCCAGTGCATTTACAGCAGCCAATGAGAGTCAGATGAACTCTCATTGTCTGCTGCTGTGCCCACTGCAAGAGCCGGGCTGGAGCTCACTCCCGAGCTCCACCTTCCAGCTCCTGTAGTGGGTTAGGGGAGAGACATCATGACGTCTCTCCAATAATGCAGACTGCGCCAGCCCGGGAGGACTGCGGTGGTGCGGACAGCGGCGGGAGCAGGAGCCGGAGCGGGGATTCAGGTAAGTGGTATTTTTCATTTTTTTTACTCGTGTGCTTGTCTAATGGGGGCACTGCATCGGGGGGGGGAAGGTGACCTCTACTAGGGACTACTACTAACGGGGGGAGGTAACTACTATTGGGGGCACTGCATCAGGGGGGCTCTACTGGGGGGGACAACTACTGGGGGCACTGCATCGGGGAGGGACCACTACTGGGCAGGGGACTACTACTGGGGCACTGCATCAGGGGACAACTACTTGAGGGCACTGCATGGGGGGAGGGGGGGGACTACTACTGGGGGGACCACTACTGGGGGCACTGAATAGGGAGGACCACTACAGAGGGCACTGTATAAGGGGCACTGGATAGGGGGACCACTACTGCGATCTGCATAAGGGGAACTAATGGGGGGCTGCATAAGGGAGACCACTATTAGGGGTACTGTATAAGGGGCACTACTGGGGGCCTGCATGAGAGATCACTACTGGGGACATTGCATACTGGGGGCCTGCATAAGGGGGACCACTACTGGGGGCACTGCATAGGGGGGGACTGTTTAAGGGGCACTGCATTAAGTGTCCACGCCCATTTTTTGGCGCACGCACATAAGGGGGCTCCATTTTTACATTTGTCCTGGGCTCCATATACCCTAGTTACACCAGTGCTGTGACCAAGTGCTTTAGACCAGTGCCTTAGTCCTGCAATCCAGTGAGATGTATTCCCAGCAGGACACAAGTGTCCGGTGCTGGGACAGCATGTGTTTTCGGTGCCGGTCAAGGACCAGCAGCAGCTGACATGTGGCGCCGGCTGCTAGCTGAGTGCAGCTCATGGACCGCTGGCCATTGAAGAGGGGTGACAATTTGAATTTGAGCCAATCACAGTGCTAACAATTTTGACAATCTGAGCCAATCACAGCACGCACCGGCAGCCAATAGAAAGCGGTCACAGTGAGCCAATCGTTGTAAGCCGCGTCATGGCTGACTACACCCGTGGTGTCTATCATCAGATGTCTCTGGGAGGAAGAGTCAATTTGGCGGAAATGGGTGAAGAGCTCCAGTGGCTTTGGAAGAGTCCAGAAGACACCGGGCTCAAAAGAGAAGAGCTCCAGCAGCTGCAGAAGACGCCAGGCTCAATAGAGAAGAGCTCCGGCGACGCCGCTACTGGCCAGAATAGGCCAGCGACAGAAGAATGCAACTGAGAACCAGAGAGTACTGCATTGGTTGGGAAGTAAAAGAGTGAATGAAGCTCCTCACTGCAGCCTCTCCCACCGGACAGGTAGACCCTCGTTGAGGCCTTACCATCATTAACCCCTCCCTAGACCACCAGGTTGTCAGGCAGTAGGCACGTAGGGGTCATCAGGCCTTAAGCCTGTGGTACAAATAGGGCGGGCATTAGACCCGTGCTCCTAAGGCTATAATTGACCCTGGGCAATAGGCCCAGGTCATATAAATAAACGAGGTGCCATCTTCTCATCTTGCCCTGGGCACCAAACACCATATTTATGCCCCTGGACCTTGGTCACTGCTACATGGGTGAAGCCTGCTGTGGCAGTTTGCCAGGTCAAGGTGAAGACTACAGGAAGCACTGAGACCTCGGGTGAATACATAGTAATTGTGGATGAACTAGGCTTAGTTCAGCCAAAGACTACTGGACTGGTAAGTCTAATTGCATTGTATTTTCATTCAATTGCATGCTATTTAATTGTCAGGCATTAGGCCCGTGGCCACTGTGGGTGTTAAGCTCTAATCAGCAGGGACAGCCTTTGTTAGGCGGACAATAAGCCTGAGCCAGAGAGGGCCCTAGTCCCACAAGGTATAAGGGGCATTAGGCCCTATAGAGTTCATTTGGGATCCACGTCATTAACCCATAGTGTCATTGATCCCCTAGAAGGCAGGCACTAGGCCTCAGGCAGCAGCAGATCATTAAGCCCTGTAGTACTGTTGTTCTGATTTGATGAGAATGTATTGTGGTTTGTAACCTTGTTACCTCGTCATCTCAGCTACTGCAGTCAGACCTCCATTAAAAGGTATGCTGTGTTTGTGATTATTGTAATGCTTTGTAACTGTATTATTCCATTGTCCTGTAACAATTATTAAATTTTTGGTGTAGATGCATTGTTGGGGAGCATAGGGGTAGCATGGTGATATGGAATGGACTACATCTAGCCTGTATTGCTGTTGGCAGGGTGCTGGTGTATGTATGAGTAGTCAGGTTGGTGTATGTGGTCAGAGGCGTCACCTGGTGCAGACTCACTGAGTCCTCCTGCACGCCGTAGGCACACACTCCCGGAAGGGGGCATGGCTTCGCGGGAAAGGGCGTGACCTTGCCCGTGAAGCCACACCCCTTATGTGAGTCTATCTTGGGGGCGCTACCGCCTCCCGTTCTCGGTACACAGTGGGCTTCCCCAGCGCTCCTGCAGCTGCCGGGGCAGCCCACAGTCTTTCCCTGCCTCTCTCCGCGTCCTGGCGTCACGGTGACACCAAAATAGCAGAGCAGCTCTGCTATTTTAGTGTCATCCCCTTCGGATGGTGTCACCCAGTGCAGCCCACACCCACCTTGTGACACCAGTGTGTGTGGTACATACTAAAGAAAGAAGTCAGTATAGTGAAGCCGTGTAGGTGGCTGTTTTTTTTGTGTTTATGTGCAGGTACCGAGATCCGGACCATTTGTCCATTGCCCAAATTATTTGAGACAAAATCTTTGTTGGTCAAGGCAAATGGCAAGTAGGTCATGTGTACCTGACCCCCTCTGTGGGTTCCAAGTGTCAAATTTGTTGACCAAATGTATTTACCCCTTGCACAACTACTTATTCAAAATGACAAAATCTGGTGCCTGTGCCCGCTTTACTACCCTATTCATGCCCAAAACCTTCTTGGTCAAGGCAAATGACAAGTGGGTCCTATGTAACAGACCACCCTCTGTGGGTTTCAAGTGTAAAATTTGATGACCGAAGCTAGTTAACAACTGCACAACTACAGCTTCTTATTCAAAATGAGATAATATGGTGCCTGTGCCCGCTTTACTGCCCAATTCATGCCAAAATCCTTATTGTTCCAGGAAAACAATTGGAAACTGTGTAAGGGACACAGGAGCTCATTCAGAGTCGGTCATGAGCACTGACAACCGACTCGATGTTGCCCCACAGCGCATGATGGAGCACGGCTCCGTCGTGCGCATGCGCGAGACCCGGCTAACAACGGGCGCTCCGTCGTTAGGGGTCTCGTAGCAGACGGGGCGAGCTGTTGATGTTGAGTGACAGCTCACCCCGTTTGCTGGGCGGGCCGGCGGCGTGCCCGGCCAAACGGAGGCATTTCAGTCGGAACGCTTGCCGTTTGGGGGCGGCCCCACTGACATCATTGCTGATGTCAGTGGGGAACTTCCTGCTCAAACAGAGCAGGAAGCTCCCTGGGGCTTACGAGTGCCCAGACCCTACCCTAGGGTCTGGTCGTAAGCCCCGATGGTCTTGACCATCACCCATGTCGGTCGTTAGAGCTGTGGGTGTTAACCCACAGCTTAACGATCGACAAGGAGGCGGCCGTTCAGGATGCAAGCGGCCGCCCTGATTCAGAGCGACCGCTTGCATCTAACGACCGCCTCTGAATGAGGCCCACAATTCTTTGTTTACATAAAGTTAGATCACTAAACTAACACTATTTAAATGTTTTAATATAACATTGTCTGAATAAAAAGCTGGAAAATGAATAAGTGAATAAGAAATGAATACGAAGCCAACTTCAGCCTCGTAAATATTCATAAGTTGTTTATATATATATATATATATATATATATATATATACAATTATTTCCTCCCAACATTGTGCCAGTGGTAATTGGGACAAATTTAGTGCAATTAGCATGGGAAGCTGTGTGTGAGAATTGATGGTGCGCAACACAGTGAGAACCTGCATGATACAAATCAATGTCCAACTGAACAACACATATCAGCTGGCTAAATAATCCTCTCCAGTTAATAATCCAGTTCACAAATCATATGTCCCATCAGCAACCATGTAAATACATAAGGCTAACGCTTACAAATGACTGTGTCTGCTTCACGTATCTCTTTAGTGCGATACATCAGCGCCGTGAATCCCTGATCGGCGATCCGTCGGGGTAAATCAACATGGTAAAAATCCCAGACTCACCGGTTCCGACCATTTTCGCATCGGAATTGGTCCAACATTGGTTAGATTTCCTGGATTCCCTGACCCTGGCAGAACGGGGAATTGGGGCAATCCATTGCAGATGTATGGGGCCTATCAGATTAAGAACACCATACTTTTAATTATATCAAACACTTGAAGCTTGTTATATCCTGTGCATAACACAATGTAGCTACTGTATTAAAGTCAGCCTAATTTAATGTACTCTGTACAGCAAATGCCAAACATCACTTTGTTGTTTTTTTATAAACCAGTAGGGTGCGTCACTGGCTTCATATAATAAATTAGGTGTACAGAAGCATAACAGATGTCTCAGCTGATGTCCCTCAATATATAAATGAAGGAGTTATCTGACTGTGAATGGGGCATAAACATTGGTCATTGAAGTTGGGGCTTTTCTTGCGGAATGTGGGCTAGCTGTAGTAACGTATCTGCTTTTCTGCCCATGTACAAAGACCGTCATTAGCCGTCTTCTCTTTTTCAATCCCTAGTAGCTGCTGTTGAGAACATGAACAGTTTACGCAGTTTTAAAAAATTATTTTAGGTAATTACTACTACATTTATATTAGTTGATATTACTATAAATGAAGTGAGGATTTTTTTTTTTTTTTGGGTGAATGTGTGGTGGTCTACTCCCAGCTCAATATTTGTTTATCTCAGACTTTATTGCATCCCAATCTAGTGTGTGATGAGTACTGGGAGAGGGTTCCCAATCAGTGAATACACAGACACGTTTGTAGCTATACTTATTAGTGATCTGTTAGGCTGCTAAAGCTTTTGGCTGCTAAAGTTAGTGTTCGTTTCAAAGTGTTCGATTATAAGTGTACTTACAATTTAATAACTAAGACGGATTTATACTGGACATTAAACTGGAGGAAACTGAAAGAACATCCTGAAAGCCAGAACACTTTCTGAAGGACATCAAAACATACTTGTGTGAATAAGCCAATTCGCCATCACTAACAGCTGCTGTATGTATATCCAGGAAACTCCTTACTGCACTCCCTGATTAAACATTTCAAGTGCTGCCCTTACTGCTCTTGTTGTTCAAAACACCTTTGACTAGATTGGCTCTGTACATTGTAATTTTAGCCTTCATGCTACCGAAAATCCTGTTTCTACTGTATTGCCTCTTTCCACTGCTTCACTACTATCTACTTTAACATTCTTTATTATAGTAACTAATTCCTGCACCCATTACTCATCTACTTCTCTTTATATTTCACCTTTGGAGCTGTGCTCATACATTAGCAGCACTGTTCTTTTACCTGTATTTTGAACATCTAACCACATTTATCCACACTGTCCCTACATCACACAGCCTCCACTCCAGTTTTCACCTCACTTATTACCACAGCATGAACACCTCTACTTCATTCACCCTCCTTATTCAGTGTCTACATAATCCTCTGCTTTACCTACTTCTTCCACCCCTATCCTCCCCCCTCTAATCTCCTCCACTTGCTGTTCCACCTTTTTTCTCTCACCAGTCTCCCTTACAACCCTCTACTTCTCTCAACCACCCTTCCTGTTCCTCCACTCTTAACCACCTTCCTCCATCCATGGACTTGCTACCCCACCACTAAGCTCTATTACCTACTGTCTCTGCCGGTCCACTCTAGGGCTGCCATGAGAAATCCTGGACCAGAGTATAGCAACATCCCGGGCGTCCCCCCCCTGGAGGGGGCGTGGCCACTGCATGTTGGGGATGGCTGCACCTCTCTGTGGGTGGGCCTAGCATGTAAGAAGCACCCACTCACAGCATAGCAACCAGCAACCGGGACTATAGCACTCACTATTAGGATGGCGGGGCAGTCCCATAATAGCCACATTTTAGCTGGATGTATTTAAATGCTAAAATGTAACAGACAAAAAAATTAAAGGGCAACTACTTTATTTTGTACATTTCTCATGCAAATAACACATAAATAAAATCTATTTTTGTCATAGACACAGATGAATGAAGGACTTCTTTCTTTTGACATCTTATACACATTCCGCGGCATGTATCCTAACCCACTGCTCCATGCACCTTCCCCATTATTTACCCCATCTGTGTTGCCCCTGTCTGTCTGCCCCCCCCCACCCCCCTTTAGAATGTAAGCTCTCACGAGCAGGGCCCTCATCCCTCATGTGCTTTTCCTCCCTTACTTATAGTATCATGTACTTCTAACTCCCCAATTGGCACCTAACTCTTGGTTGCTTATGCCCTGCTGCTTGTGGTATGCAGCAATGTTTATAAACCATGTCCTTGTCCTGCATTGTTTTGTACTACCATTACTGGGTTTTTTTTTTTGTGTGCTCATTTATGTACTGTGTAAGGCGCTGCGGAACCTTTGTGGCGCTATATATATATATATATATATATATATATATATATATGTAAGGATAATAATGAGGGCATCTCAATCTCCACTTGCTCTCCTTCTGTACACTTCTCCCATCCTCCACTTATACAATTTTAGTTATGACCCCTGGAATGAAAGGCTATTTATATTGGATTGCCTCGTATTTTACATTCAGCAGCTCTTTCATCTGGTCATGCATGGTTTTGTCTCCCCCTGCTGGTTATTGTCATTATCAATTGCTTGCTTTAATTTCTATTCCCTCTTTGTAGATTATTATTACCATTTATTTATATGGCGCCACAAGTGTTCCGCAGCACCTTACAAAGTACATAAACAAATAAGTTCACTAGTGACTTACAGTACAATACAGGACAAGTAACATGGATAATATACACTGCTACATTAGCGACCACAGCACCCAGATAAGCAACAGAGCAAAGCAGCCAAGTGTTTGGTGCCCTAGTGGGGAGTAAAGGGGCCTATCAATTAGCAGATGTTTTTCCAAAAGATGAAATACCAAAAGATATCTATTGAAAATTCCGGTGGCTGTGCTGAAAGATATCCGTCATGTACATGACAGATTTTGGAAAAAGACAAACGATGAACGATATCGCATGACATCCTTCAGGGAGTGGATTTTTTTTCTCTGCAGCGCTCTGTAGCTGCTGCTAATATCGTTCGTCGTTTACTGCATATAAACTGACAGATATTTCTAATATCTGGCAGCGATATACGATAATTGACCAAGTTGGAGAGATGAAAGATTCAATTTATCGGCCGCGGGAGTGTTCAATTTATCTGCTAATGGATAGGCCCCTTAATAAGTAGATGAAAGTAGAGAAGGAGAAGCACAAGAGGGTAGAGGGCCCCGCTCGTCAGAACTTACATTCTAAAGAGGGGGGGGGGGGGGACAGACAAACAGGTGTGACACAGATGCGTCAAGGAACTGTTCAGCAGGAAGTTATCGAACAGATACACTGTTTGCATAAAGCGTTTTTCATACTGTATGACCTGTTAAAGAATGGTTATACATCAGCAGTCATTATACAGATTGGTACATTCCCCAAAGTCGCCAATTGGCCCTGGTTTTCAGGTTGAGCCCCTGGTTTGGGAGACTGACCCTTGATATTGTACTTTATTGTTAATCAATACATATTGATCTTTAATATTTCCCTGTTGTAACTTTTTTTGGTACTTCCGAATCTTTGCGGGCCCCTGGTGACGCTACGTAAGTAGCGTAACCAGGAAATACTATTCGGCCCCTTGCGGGCTCGCTATGCTGCGGGCACGGTGGCTCGCCACATGGATTTATTCCCCCTCCATGCCCACTTGGATGGTAGGGAATGACGTTGGACACTGGCTCATCTTTACGCTAATGGCCAACGTCATTCCCTACCATCAAAGTGGGCATGGAGAAGGAATAAATCCATGTGGCGAGTGAAGCGAGTCACCGTGGCCACAGCGTGGCAAAGCGAGCCCGCAAGGGGCCGAATGGTATTACCTTAAGCTGAATAGTGAAGATACGTAAGTAGCGTAACCAGAGGCCGCAAAGATACGGAAATATCCTTTTTTTCTTTTACATCTTGCAGAGTGAGTAATATAAAAAGCACTAGAGCTCTTTGTGTCTGTTGAGTGCGTTACACACACATTTTGAGAAACAGATAATAGAACGGAAAAGAACAAAATTCACACGGGACAAACGAGATTTTGCCACTGGTAGAATTTTTAAATGGAGTCGCTTAAATAAAACGAATCAATTTAAACAGCATAATTACGATTCGCATTATTCTTCTTCTGAAGTTGATTCTTCAGAAACAGATGACTATCAGGGTTCTCATTCCCAAGAATCTACTCCCCTTCCAACTAAATCCACGGTCCCTTTTTTAGGGGACAGCTGAGAGGTCAAGGGAAGGTATCGTACAGGAGGAGGACGAGGAGGGGGTGCAAAAAGAGGAAGAGATCGATCCATATGGGATTCCCCACTACCGCAGAGACAGTCCTCAAGGTTAAACAAGCGGATGTGAATCAAGATTTTAAAGATGACGAATTGGAGATTATTAATCTATCAAATCAAACATTAACATCTTCACAAATCTCATTCCTGAAGAAAGGACTGAGTTTCTCTCCAACAACCTGTCTCAATAGATTTTCTTTGGAGAAAGATTTACATCTCTTCAGTAGGAAATTACTCCTCAAAAAATTATTTTCTATCCAAAAGCAAGCATCAGAGGAATATAATGTTCAGACTACAACAGATACCTCTCACCCACTCTCTCTAGATTCCGAGGAAGATCTGTCAACTCTGAATATATTGGAGGAGCTCATAACTGACTCTTCCGGTAATGCAGACTCCATTCCTAATATATGCAGACCTACTTGTAAGAAGAAGTCTAACTTCTTCCCACAAGATAATATCTCACCCGCAGTACAAATATTTGTGAGGATGGTATCCAAGGATCTAGACATATTTTATGAGAAGAACCACAAAGCTCGCCATTCAATACATAATATCACAAGGGAGGAGAGAACAGCACTGAAAGAGATACAGAAATGGGACCACATTATTATCAAGCCCTCCGACAAGGGAGGCAATATAGTATTATGGCCCAAAGAACTATATTTGAAAGAAGTAATGAGACAGTTACAGGACACTTCCTGTTACCAACCCCTACTCTTCAATCCTACAGATAATTTTCTGTGGTTTTATGACAGACTCATAAATGATGGCTTTAAGAAAGGAGCCATTACTAAACAAGAACTTGAATTTTTAAGAGTACAAAATCCGAAGGTTCCTACATTTTATGTACTTCCCAAGGTACATAAAGACAACAAGAATCCTCCTGGTAGACCCATTGTGGCAGGGATTAATGGCCTTACAGAACAGGAAAGTCGATTCATTGATATACACTTAAGAGAATTTGTACTGAAGTTACCCTCATATTTGAGGGATACGACAGATGTTCTTCAGAAGCTAAATGATATTAGGATGGAGCAACATCACCTTTTGATATCGATAGATGTTGTATGGAGGTATACAGGGATTCAACATCAAGATGGGATACATGCAGTTCGATACTTTTTGACTATGAGAGGAGATGGAGAATTTTCTAATTTTCTAACTGACCTTCTGTACTTTGTGTTACATAGAAACTACTTCATTTTCCAGAATAAGTTCTATCTACAGACAAGGGGCACAGCGATGGGCTCAACATGTGCTCCGACTTATGCCAACCTATTTTTAGGTTGGTGGGAAAGGGAAGTAGTTTTTGCTGAAGCCAATGATGTACACACGCAGCATATTGTACAGTGGCTGCGTTACATTGACGATATTCTTGTCATTTGGAAAGGTAATAGACAAGACTTTTTAGATTTCATACATTCCCTCAATGATAACCAACTAAATCTAAAATTTACTTGGGAAATAAGTAATGATACTATCACTTTCCTCGATCTGAGAATAAATAAAAACATCACTGGTGAGATCACTACAGATCTCTATAGGAAAAAAACGGCTACCAATAGCACATTACATCGAACGAGCTGCCACTTTCCTCCCACAATAACTAATCTCCCCGAAAGGGGAATTTTTACGACTTAGGCGTAACTGTTCCAGTGACTCCATCTTTCTTAAACAGAGTAAAGAAATGACTACAAGACTACTTAAGAGAGGATATAGCCACCGTATGATTAAAAAAGCAAGATTTTTTGCAAATCAAACCAATAGGGACAACCTTATATTTCCTCCTAGGAAAATTCCAGAGAAAACTGAAAACGTTAGATTTATAGGAGATTACTGCAAAGAATGGCGCGACATTAAAAACATCATACAAAAACATTGGCCTATTCTCCTCTCTGATCCAGATTTGGCAAAACATCTAGGTTCATCTGTTTCTATGAGTTGGAGACGTGCCAAGAATCTTAGAGACCATTTTGTGCACAGCCATTTTGAGAACTCCAAAAGGAAAATCCCCAAGCTCACGGGTACTTACCCTTGTGGGGAATGTAAGGTCTGCACTCACATCTTTAAAACCAACAAAGTCATAGACAAATATGGCAACACTTTACAGATACACAGATTCATGAACTGCAAGGCTATTGGAGTTATTTATTGTCTATTCTGTGAATGTAGCCTAAAATACGTGGGGATGACCACAAGGAGTCTTAAAGTACGTGTCTTGGAACATATCGGTAATATCAGAAACGCCAAAACGGATTTGTTGAAAATGAAGAAAATCTCGTCAGTCGCTCGACATTTTCATCTCAAACATGATGGGGAGTCCAGGAACCTGAAAGTGTTTGGTTTGGACAGAATCCATATGGGTATCCGAGGAGGTGATTTAACTAACACTCTATTGAAGAAACGGAATGGATTTTCAGATTGGGGACCATGAGTCCGCGTGGCCTCAATGACTATAACAGCTACAGTCCTTTTTTGACCCGGTAGTAATCTTATGATGATTCCTTATTACTTCACGTATTATCCCTTAACTGATGCTTATCACCAAATTTCCTACAATCTATATACAATTCTAGATTATTTATATTTTAGTTATGTATATTTTTCACACAGATTACTTTCACTCTATTCTTCTTACACTCATGTCATAATGTCCACTTTGTATTCTGTCACTATTATACATCTCAATTTTCACTTATATTCTGTACGTGTTTTTTTTTACTAATTGAGAATAAATCAATATTATCTTCTTATTGAGATATATGGAATATTTATTTTAGTTTTCGGTGTAGACACTAGATTCACTTTATTTTCATTTATAATATCACACTTCAGGACTATATAGTTAGGATATATTGTTTAATCTTTTCAGCCCTTTATCCTATATATAAATAAATTTAATATATAATTTTTTTCAATCAGGTAGATTTAATTCCCTGTAGTATCACATTATGTCTAAAAATTTTTTATACAATTTATAATTAATAAATCCTTATAGGATAATACTGATGAAGGCGACCTAATAATGTAGCTATATTTCTTGCTACTATCACCCCCTTTTTTGTCCTACATTTCTCCATCTGTTATATATATATGTATATAGATATATATATATTTTGTCTGTTCTCTTTTGTCTTTTTCTTCCTCCCCCTGCTACCCACTTGGTATACCTTCCTAAACGATTCAGTCTAGAAGATATGTGTGTATATATTCTTTGCACATTCCGTTCATGTAATCATTCAACACAGCTTAACCAGCTGGTGTTTGCTATTTACATTTTACTGCATACACGCAGGGATAGCAGCTCATGACAAGCTGCTGACGTGATCACACAAGCCTCCGCTTTGACTCCGCCCCTGCTATTTGATTGGGCCAGTCTATTTGAGACTGAGCTCACTGATGATTGGCTGTTATAGATGTCAATCACTCTTCCCAGCCTCCCGATTGGGTCTCTGACCCTAGATAACCTGTGGGAGCCTGTAGCTAATTTGTAGCTGATTCTTCCGTGATCAAGCCTCGCTGGCGAAACGTGCGTCGGTCTCCAGGGTGCCCTGCATGTGCACGATGTAGGACACCCCTACACTCAGGTCATATTGGGGATTCTATTCTCTATCATATTATAGTTTGGAGTTTCTCCCTTATACAGCGTCCACGACACTGACACTCTATCTGTAGCCCTTGTACATTTATTTTGCGGTATTGTACATAGCCATCATATGTTTGTTAGTGATTCTTATTTAAGTACAGTTTCAGGTGCCCAATCCTGATTACATGCTGGCTATTGCATTCTGTTGAATAGTATAGTCTGCTGTTTTCACCTATTTGTATTATAACCTAGCGGTACCTTTTTGGCATATGTGAGTTCATAGATTACAATCTTAAGATTTCCCCATTTTTTATATTATATGACATTTATTTTCATATGAGCATTTTTCTGCTGCTAATTATGTGTCTCTAGGTAGATACTTTCAACTTGTAACTGGGCATCTCTCAATAAAGTCGCTACACGCTGAGAGAATGAGATGTAATATGTTATTAATAAACTGATAACTTTATCTCCCCAATTTAGAGGATTAACTACCCATCATCCAACCCCATTTTGATTCTCTATCACTATATATTCAATAGAGCTAATCATCCTGGGTGATTATACTTTGATATCAATACTGGTAAACTAAGCTCTTTTCCTATCTTTCCTCGCCTACAGCCTAGTAACTTCCCCCTTCCTTATTGTCCAATACTAATATAGTAAGACAATAAAGGGGTAGAAATGAATGCCTGTTTAAGAGGTTAGATATTGTCTTATTTTTCTCTGGGGCTACTGTGAAACACGGGTCTCTCACTCCCCAGCCTCTGCTTTTTGCAAGATGGGAAGCAGCAGAACTCGTTGATGGATCAGGTTTCTTATACCTCATATTTCTATTTTTCTGTACTATATGGTATTTATACTATTATGCATGGACTCATATAATCAAATACTGACCATTGGTACACTGCAACTATACATTCTTTCACCTCCCGCCTGCAGCCCAGTAATTTTCCCCCTCCTTTTTGTCCAATGCTATTATAGTATGACAAAGGAGGAGATTTAATGAATGCCTGCTACAGGGACGTCTTCTTGCTTTATTTTCGAGGGGTTACTGTGACATGCGGGTCTCTCACTTCCCATTCTCTGCGATAGCATGATGGCAAGCAGTAGAACTCTGTAATGAATCAGGACTCTTAACATCCCTCACTATATCTTCTTTCTGTACTATACGGTTACTTTCTATAATTGATTGGTCCATTTACAGGACCCATTTGTTTTGTTATTTCAACTGGAAAAATTTGAATGTATTTTTCAGTTTGTGATATTTACATTGATGTTTTCTCATTCTATATATACTTATATATTTACCCCTGACAAGCTTATGACCTGAGTGTATTTTTATAATTTGTTTGTGATATACCGATACTGGTTAGTATTGGGTATAATTGTTTAGTATTTATGCTTTATTGGTCTTTAGTATATTTCGCCTTTATGGGATTATTCTCATTCTCAGCACCTTGCACCTTTTCCTTATTATTTTCTATGTCTGTATATCATGTTAGTTACTAAAATATAACTTTTAATGAATTCAAGCTAAAACAGACTATCACACACCTACTAGCTATTAAGAGTGCGCCGTCATAGAGTCTTGGATTTGGTCCTAGGACCTCTTCCCTTTTCCTTTTGTTCCACATTGACCTACTCTGCGCAGCACCACCACAACTCCATCAATATATTTGGATCCATAGGAATATTGTGGATA
Source organism: Taudactylus pleione (assembly GCA_031769625.1). Classification (NCBI taxonomy): domain Eukaryota; kingdom Metazoa; phylum Chordata; class Amphibia; order Anura; family Myobatrachidae; genus Taudactylus; species Taudactylus pleione. The sequence continues at coordinate 7,875,799 of JAUIMM010000300.1, forward strand.
TAGCCCCGTCTCTATCTTCTATATAGAAGAATATATATATTTTTTGATATTTTTCTTAAAATATATGGTGATTCATTTGCTTGTGCGGTGAGTTTCCTTCCCCTTTCCCCACTCCTGTCCTCCAATTTGACTATTGTCATTATCAATTGCTTGCTTTAATTTCTATTCCCTCTTTGTAGATTATTATTACCATTTATTTATATGGCGCCACAAGTGTTCCGCAGCACCTTACAAAGTACATAAACAAATAAGTTCACTAGTGACTTACAGTACAATACAGGACAAGTAACATGGATAATATACACTGCTACATTAGCGACCACAGCACCCAGATAAGCAACAGAGCAAAGCAGCCAAGTGTTTGGTGCCCTAGTGGGGAGTAAAGGGGCCTATCAATTAGCAGATGTTTTTCCAAAAGATGAAAGACCAAAAGATATCTAATGAAAATTCCGGTGGCTGTGCTGAAAGATATCCGTCATGTACATGACAGATTTTGGAAAAAGACAAACGATGAACGATATCGCATGACATCCTTCAGGGAGTGGATTTTTTTTCTCTGCAGCGCTCTGTAGCTGCTGCTAATATCGTTCGTCGTTTACTGCATATAAACTGACAGATATTTCTAATATCTGGCAGCGATATACGATAATTGACCAAGTTGGAGAGATGAAAGATTCAATTTATCGGCCGCGGGAGTGTTCAATTTATCTGCTAATGGATAGGCCCCTTAATAAGTAGATGAAAGTAGAGAAGGAGAAGCACAAGAGGGTAGAGGGCCCCGCTCGTCAGAACTTACATTCTAAAGAGGGGGGGGGGGGGGACAGACAAACAGGTGTGACACAGATGCGTCAAGGAACTGTTCAGCAGGAAGTTATCGAACAGATACACTGTTTGCATAAAGCGTTTTTCATACTGTATGACCTGTTAAAGAATGGTTATACATCAGCAGTCATTATACAGATTGGTACATTCCCCAAAGTCGCCAATTGGCCCTGGTTTTCAGGTTGAGCCCCTGGTTTGGGAGACTGACCCTTGATATTGTACTTTATTGTTAATCAGTACATATTGATCTTTAATATTTCCCTGTTGTAACTTTTTTTGGTACTTCCGTATCTTTGCGGGCCCCTGGTGACGCTACGTAAGTAGCGTAACCAGGAAATACTATTCGGCCCCTTGCGGGCTCGCTGCGCTCGCCACGCTGCGGGCACGGTGGCTCGCCACATGGATTTATTCCCCCTCCATGCCCACTTGGATGGTAGGGAATGACGTTGGACACTGGCTCATCTTTACGCTAATGGCCAACGTCATTCCCTACCATCAAAGTGGGCATGGAGAAGGAATAAATCCATGTGGCGAGTGAAGCGAGCCACCGTGGCCACAGCGTGGCAAAGCGAGCCCGCAAGGGGCCGAATGGTATTACCTTAAGCTGAATAGTGAAGATACGTAAGTATCCTTTTTTTCTTTTACATCTTGCAGAGTGAGTAATATAAAAAGCACTAGAGCTCTTTGTGTCTGTTGAGTGCGTTACACAAACATTTATACCCCTTTCAGATATACAACCCAGGAAATTCCTGCTCAGACCCGGGAATTTCTCCTGTGCAAATTCCCGGGTATTTGGTCGAGACCCCCCTTTCACACTACTGTGTCTACCCGGGAAATTCCCAGGTAGACCCATTTCAGACAAGAGCAGGGTTTTTCTGCTTACCTGCCTCTTCTCTGCCATCTGCTCCTCCTAGCCTATCCCCTCTCTGGCTGATGATGATGATGATGTCATCATTCAGCAGCCAAAAGCCGGCCAATTGTAATGCAGTTTTTTTTTTTTTATTATCATTTTTTTAACATTTATTTTAATTCCCTGGTGGTTCAGCGGGAGTGCGGGCGGCCCGCTGTGGCACCGCCGGCCGGTGCTGGGGGTGGTGAGCAGCAGCGCTGAGCGTCCTATAGGACGCTCTGCGCTGTCAGCTCAAAGCAGCAGCGTTGAGCGTCCTATAGGACGCTCTGCGCTGTCAACTACATGTAAAAGCTGCTTGGTGCTGCTCGGGAGTAGTAAATTCCCGGGTAGCACCATTCAGACAGAAGCAGGGTAATTTCCAGGGACTTAAGTCCCGGGAAAAACCCTGGTCGATTACAGGGGGCGGCTACCCGGGAACGTGTTCCCGGGTAGGTACCTTTCACACAGACATGAGACCCGGGAATTTTGGCCGAGGCAGGCCAAAATCCTGGGAATCTCAGTATGTCTGAAAGGGGTATTACAGACTTGTTCAGCAACAAAGGGTCCCTGGAAATGCTTTATGTACATGTAATGTAAATCATATAATGGATGTTCGGTGCTGTATTCTGTCAGTTCCGCTCTGTCCTAATTGCTGCTGAAGTCAGATGCACCTCTACACTCAAATTAATCAAGAAAGGGTGCAAAAGACCAATCAGTTTATACGACAGACAGAAAGGCTGCATTCTTATTATATATCACAGAGACCTTCCTTTCAGTTTATGATCTATGAAAGCTTAATAGATCGTATTTAGGTATCCAGTTGACATTCAGAAGGTAGACATGGTCATTAGGTTGACAATATGTAGACAAGCAGTTAAGTCAACAAGTGTCGACATGTTCTTTTGTTAATTTTTTAGGGTAGGGTTTATAACTAAAATAACAAATAACCCATACGTCGACATTTTAACCATTTCAACCTAAATATATGACTACATATTGATTGTCGACCTAATGTCCATGTCGACAAGTCATACCCCATCTTTTATTTATTTTACAATATACTGTAAGAAAGAACTGTAGAAACATTTTACAAATGGACCTAATGTTGAGGAATGGTGGGAAGTCACAGGACCCCAACACAATCAGACGCACCCTCTGCAGTACACATCAACTCACAGACCTTACAATACACACAAACAGGCTTATTGTGTACTTCAGCTAGCGATGTGTCCTCATACACTATTGCTGCAGTCACACCAAATTGGCGCATCTGGACCGTGCAACTCTTTTTGTGCGTCTTTTTCACTCACAAAAGGGGTCTTCATTACAATGTAATGAAGACGCACCAGGACACAACACTGATTAATTTAATATGCAACACTTGTATAACATAACTGTGTGCGATGAGACTGAATCTGTATACAAAGTGCTACGATCCAATGACCGCTGATTTTTTTCCACACCATGGGTTTTACTTTTCTATATAGAGATACTTTATATGTCAACCTTTTTGGGGGCTGACATATTTATTAATGTCTATTTTCCAGTTTACTTTTTAGATTCTACGCTGTATCCTATGGATTTATCAATGACCATGACAGCAGACTTCCCACTACAAAAGAAAATTATATATGGTTTATGATGGATATATATTATTGTATTTTTCATCATTTTCTGTCATAGGTTTTATGTATATTATTGAATATATTAATGGTGTATATTGGTTGTCTATATGGCGGGATTTGTGATGACATTTATGTTATGGGTACTTTTCCATTTGTTGCTATGGCCGCAAATGTATTTCCGGTCCCCTGTGTTAAGAACGTTAGTAATGCCTGCCAGACAGACAGACAGTTTATCTGGCAGCCTGTCAGCCCACAGATATCGCAGGCATACACTGAGATATCTCACAGTGTATTGGCCCCGATATCTGCGCTCCGCCCCCGGGGGAGGAGACATTTCCTGAAGGAACAGGGGAAATGTCTGTCTGTCGGCTGAACATACACTGCCCGAGGCGGCCGACATTTTAACTTGCAGATATTGCATGGAACGGGCATGCCCGACCGATCAATATTTAACCCTTGGTCAAGCAAACATACACTACAATTATCAGGGAGATCGGCCCGATAATTGTAGAGTATATGGGCAGCACAGACGGCTTAATGGTCAGCATTACTGCCTCACAGCAATGAGGTCATGGGTTCAATTCCCACCACAGCCCAAACTGTGTGGAGTTTGTATATTCTCCCTGTGCTTGCGTGAGTTTCCTCCGGGTGCTCCGGTTTCCTCCCACACTCCAAAAATATACAGGTAGTTGAATTGGCTCCCCACAAAAATTTACCCTAGTGTGTATGTGTGTGAGCATGTGATAGGGAATATAGAGTGTAAGCTCCACTGGGGCAGGGACGGATGTGAATGGCCAAATATTCTCTCTGTAAAGCGCTGTGGAATATGTGTGTGCTATATAAGTAACTGGTAATAAATAAATATGCCCAGCATTCTAATAGTCAGGACACAAGCCAGAGAATCAAATTCTGGTAGAACAGACTCGAAAGTCAATGCTGGGCAGGAACATTGGTCAGGACAGGCAGCATTTAGACATGAAATATCAACAGGCAGCTTTTAGACATGGTTTCAAACTCATTCAAGGCTGGTCCGTGGAAGAATCATAAGTCGCCCTGGAAGACAAGGAAATCATACCAATAATGAGCAGTGAACAATCCCGTTTAACAGGCACTGAGAGCCAATGAGAAAACTGAGCAGAAATGTGACTGTATACCAGATCTGTACTTACTCATGTGCATCACCAGAGACCGAGGCAGCTAGTGCGGAGCTTAATCCTCGGTCTTAAATATAACACCATTACAATCACATGAGAGGGCAGAGGTCACTGTTTCCTGTAAGATTAGTTTGCTCCTCTCCTGAGAATTTGCTTTGAACATTCTGATAAACTGATATAATAAAGTCTCTGATAGACTTCCACTTCAAATCCACTTACGCAGAACAAGAACAAATACAAAACATCTTGAATGAGGAAAAATGCAATATGAACATGAACACCGATAGCTACCACCAGCTTAGGTGTGTGAAAGTGTTCTAAACCGCACTAATGGGCACAAACCTGGAATGGGCAGATCTCATCCGACATAGTCACTGGTTGTGGTCAATTTGAACAATAATCCTGGCCATTAAAGCCGCAGGATCGCCCTGTACGTGGCAAGCCTAAAACTCTTATTTTCTATGGACACTCCAATCCTACCTATTTCTGTATTACAGACTACACAGCCAATTACATACATTAATGGACAATATTGTGCTTGCCGTTTTTTAAAGACTAAAAAGGGTTTACAGGTTTACTGTGATTTGAGGCATTGGTTCAAGAAAATAAACACCTTGTGTATCTTTATTCGGCCTATTGTGATTTGTAGCCTGTACTATAAAATAATCAATGGTGTTCAGTTAGCATGAATCTGCCAGATCCACCCGTGGGTTACAGTATCGACCCTGCTGTCAAGAGCACTGGCATGCTGTATTTCTGCCTATATAAATACTGCATTATGCTTGCTTCATTGTAACCAACATAAATGAGCCAGTACATTTTGTACGTGAGACTGACTAAGCATGGTTTTACATTGCTGGTGCAATGGAAATATTCACATTATATTTTTATTGCATGACTAGGGTCTAGCTTCAATAAAAGGTGTTAACTAAAACCAAAATCAGTGTGACATTATGTCTTTTTCTCCTCCAAAAACCCTCCTATCTTATTAATGTCACATATTGGGGGGTGTCATCTAGCAGTGACAGGTGGGTTTCAGGGATAGAATATTTAGCCTGTACGTTTAATAGGCACAAATAAAAAGCGAACATACAAAAACTCCTAAACGGATAGAAACAATGTAATGTTGATAGGCATCAAGCAAATAAAACACTTAACATGAAACAAACATTTGTCATTTATTTCTGTCAAAGTGAGAGTACAAAAAGTGAAAGTACATATTGCACAGATGAAAACAAAAAGTAACTACATTTTTTACTACTTCCAGAAATATTCAAGTCCATACAAGATAACTACAAAAACAGGTTTTTTTTTTTTTTTTTTAAATCAACATGTCTATCTTTATATAAATGCGCATATATACACTCCATACTTACAAATACCTTGAAACTTACTATATATTATGGGGCAGTTCAACTTGTGAATAAAAAAAAAAAAAAAAACCCTTTAGAAAAGTGTAATACCCCACCCCCCATCTAAACAGTGGTTGTTCAACCGCTGAAATCCAACCATCACTGCAAGGGCAGAAAGGGGCCTCCCTAATGGTGTATAATGTCTGGACCAACAAGTGTAGTGACTGACGCTCGGACATTCTTATCTTATTACATTAAGGAGCAGAAACAAAGGTAGGATACATTTACTACTGGGCCTGACATTACGTGCCACTACGGCAAGCTCGGCGCTCCAGGTGTTCCACTGGAGAAGCGTCACTTTAGCGGTATTCCCTCGGTTCAGGTAGGGGGTGGGTGAATTTTAAAAGCTGCCTTTTTCTCGAAGTGGAATAGCACTTTTACTTTGGTCTATATAAAATATGTACTACACAGATTAAAATATATAACTATACATTTCTACATCCCATCATCACACACAGTCATAGCAGCCACATACAATATGTCAGAAACAGACAGAGCATAGTGATAGACATTCAACAATATAAACGAAGATTTGTCAGGTGCAAATGTGAATTTTCCTATAACCCAGAGGTCACATTTCTGTATTTGGCTGATTAAGACAAATATTGCAATAATTATATATATATTTACAATGATTCCCGACCACCCTGTGTTTTTAAACAGTTTCCTGAAATGTGATAAAGGATAGGAAAACAAATAATGATGTGCGATTTGAGAACACAGCAGAATACGTGCAACACGAAGATCTGTGACTACATAAATCCAATATACACTCCCATGACGTCTATAACCCTGCACTAGCACTATGGGGGCAATTCATTTAGGTGCCAATCTCGTTCCAGAACGTGATTCTGCATTCAATCAACATTGTGAAGTTTTGTTTGTCCCCATAGAGGTGTGCACAAAACTGTCATTTTGTCGCGATACCAGGGGTACTATATATTATAAATATACACGCACCCCCTGATTGCCCCCCCTCTAATTGAATTAACCCCTTTGCCCTGAAGCTAAATGCACTTTATATATAGATATATCAATTTTACTACTTCTTCATCAATGTTTTCTATAGGGTGCTGGTTTTAATTCTGAATTGTGTTTTTTCCTTGATGATACAATATAAAGTTGCTGCCCCAGTCTAAAAGATTTAAGCATTTTGCAAATGCTGTATAATAATTTCATATTTCCACTCAAACACCAAAAGTGTAATTAGCTGAGAATTAAGACTTTAAACGAATATAAAACAAAACAAAAAATCATCAAGAAATATTGAAACTTCAGTGTTTGAAAAGAATTTCTCTTGTGCAGAAGTCCCCCTTAGTCGTGTCATAAGTCTTCCTCCCTATGAATATATTGGCAACGATGTCTATTTCTGATCACATTGCTACTTAGTGATTTTTTTTTTCCTGTGTGCGCAAACAGATATTTAATAAAATGTTTGTTATGTAAGGTCATATTATCTAGCTAAAATAAATTACAGTTGTACACAGATGTTTACAGAACCGTTCTATAAAATCTACAATATGATCAAAAATGAAAAAAGCATCTCGTATCACATGCAAATATATACGTAAAAACTTTACAAAGAAATTAAGATTTTTGGCATCGTAACTTTGCTATGCAGCTGAAAAAAAGCTATTTATCTCCGTTATCAGAGGTGTCCTGGCCCAGAGGCGCCGCCTACAGTGCTAAATGCAAGTCATCTTTAGTTATCTTTCAGTGTCACATACTTATCTTAGAACATCTTATGTTCAGATAAATACTAAAGCTTTCAGGTCTGTGAATGTGGTTAGTAGATCCTAGATTTACTTGTAATTTAACAGTGTTGGGTCACTCAGACTTTTCTTTCTTTAACAGACCTTAAGAATGAAGACAGTGAGATATATACACGTGGACTGACCACGTGAGCGGATATTTTTAAGAAATAAAGGTCAGCTGTTGGGCAAAGAACGAGAACAGGAAATGGTCATACAGGAGACTATTAAAAGGTCCATTTAATAACATGGTCAACAAATAACCTTCAATAACCAGATATTAACTGATAAAAATAAATCTTAATGGATGCTATGGGTAGACTGAAAATAGGTTCTAGATTCCATAAATGCCTTCAAATAAAAAGACATCATGGGCCAAATGTAACTGGGCACGTCTTGGCAAAAGTGTAGATGCTTTCATCGATTTTGCAGCGGGAATTAAAGTTATTAAAAAAAAAAAAAAAAGGCAAAACCCAACCTGGTTTTACCTTTAAAGAAATTGCAACTTTAAACCCTGCTACAAAAAAAAAAACCTGCATCTTTGCCAAATCAGGACAAGTTCCAGTTGGCCCATTCATGATATATATTTAGAGAGAGAAAAACTGAACTAAAATAAAAGAGAACAAAAAACCCTATAAATCAATGTGGATGCATTTTAAAATCGTTCATTAAACTAAACAAATGAGTAATAAAAAAACAAAACAAGTGTCATGTACATTTCACATCCTGTTTTTGCCCATCACCTATAGTTAATTTAGAAACTGGTTCCATGGCTATTTCTCATATATATGCTACAATAAAAAACAAAGTTCCTATTTCACATCACATAACTAAAACAGTTTATTCCATAAGCAATGCCAAGTAAGGCTGACAATGTATAACACTGCAGCCAGGCCAGATTGTAGACAAGCCATCTACTTTTAAAAATACTGTATTAGTCCAAAAACTTAGTACACACTAAACAAGGTGACAGCAGCCTTTATGTACTCAAATAGCGTTGTAAATATACCATAATACTACTGGCATAAAGTAATTCATCATCTTGAATGTTGTTAGTAGCGTTTAAGTTAACTTGTCTATTTTGTGTAGTGGATCAATCAGACTTCGCACTCTCTTCATTTATTATAAAAATAGTTTCTGTTACAGATGCACACTGCTAAAAATTTAACAAAATTACTTTTTTTCCCCCCTATTTCTGTATTACTAAAAAGAGAAGACCCATGCTTTCTGTATGCAGGTCGCACAGTCGGACATCTCCGCTTAGATAGGCTTTTTAAAATCTTCAAGGCCCAAAGGATTGAGGCACCGTCACAACTCGCACAGAGTTACTGCAAGAAGAAACGAGCACAGTTTTAGCCAACATTCATCCAGCATCATTCACATAAAGTCTCCCACTTGAATTATGTGCAATTGTCCTCCAAGCCCCATGCGCATCTGTAATGTGTTACAATCGAACAATGAACAATGTTTTTTTTATTGTAGAGAGTGTATTGGTATGAAACCACTGACATTAGCTGCTGGATGTGAAATAGCGGCAATAAGAGACACAGAGCTCTGCACAATGTATGGGGAATACACGGCTTTATTGGATTGTAGTCCTAGGCACTCTCCTGTCCTATTAAAATGCTGTAGGACTGTTATACTTGTTAGTAGGGATGTGCAAACAGGGCCAACTCCTGGGGGCCTGGGGATCAGTTGGATTAAACAGAGCAAACGAAAAGCGTGTCTGTTCATTTCACAGATGAAGGGCTCAGGCGTTCTACTAACAAGATACACAGAAGTACAAGGAAGAATACAAGAGTAAACCCATTTAGGGAATAATAATAAAAAAAAAAAAAAAAAAAAAAGGAGGGGGCACCAAAGAAAAGAAACTATGTAGCATTAACAATTACCCACCCAGCTAAGAAATGGGCAGCGTAACAGAGTACCCGCAGTGGTTAAGTTGTGTTAGTAGGAAGGAGGAAAGATTTGAACGGTAAACACTGACTGTATTCTGCATTAATGATCCCCTAAAAACCGTGAGGATCGTTACTGGGCGTAGAGGAAAGAGAGGACAGGGGGAAAAGGTGTCGGCCATTATGCGGTCATCTCCCATTACCATCAGGATGCAATGGACAAGGAGGCGATTTAGCCAGAGTGGCTGAATTTCAGCTGATCTGGAACCCACTGAAGTATTAGGGGCAGGAGACTCCTCCATAGGCAATGGGAGAGTGACGTAAGGGCCAAGAGATCACCTCCTGGGTATAAATGGCAGAACAGAAGGGTAAATAGCCATACTTGGTGGATGAAGGTCTTAACTTGGTAAATGCCTGGCAAAGCACAAGAGTACTGGTAGGTGAAACGAGATACACTAGAACAGACTTCGTAGAAAAGGAAAAAAAGTGTCAATACTCTTACCAACGATGGATGAAAGCATAGGAAGGGGAAATAATAAAATACCAACAGCAGGGACTTAATAAAAGGGGATATAAATTCATCAGCCATCATCATAACAAGGTCTCACTTGCATTTTCTTTGGTTGTCCAACCAGCACGAGACCAGTAAGAGCTGGATGCTTTTGGTTACTGTATGTTTGCACTTTTTTTATTCCCATTTATCTTTTTATTTTTATAGTGAGATAGCATAAAAATGATGGCACAACACAACACATACCCTCACACTTCAGGTATCCACCGTGCTTTGATTCTGAAATTCAAGCAGAAAAACGAATGATTACTCCACTTTATCACTTTCAACTTTTTACTTCTGTGAAAAGCAACAAGTAAATGGTGTCATACAGTAGAGTAACCGCGTCTACAGGCTTTAAAGCAGTTACGCAGGAATCAAACATTTTGCTTGGTCTCTGGTGTGCTATTGGCTTTGTATATCGCTCTTCTGAAAATAGAAAATGTTATTTTTAATTTTGCTCATAGGTTTTGATACTTTGCATTATAGTGTGCAAAGGATAATAGTAAATTTGTATAATTTGCAAGGATGGTTACAGAGTCTTCCTATTCATTCCGATCGGTCTAGGGCTGTGTTTAAGAATTATTATAATCCTTGGAATTTTGTTCATACTTGCGTCGAGATTACTTGTCACTACGGTCTAAAATGTGAAAATGGTTTGTCGGAGTTACAAAAAGTATGTACATTTTTATGATACTATTAAATGGTTAATAGTTAATATTAAATTTTTATTATTTGAATCCACAAGTGGCGGCAGAAATAATAATAGAGTGCAGATACTTCAGTCATCATTGATTAATTGCATGTACTGAATTTATACCGCAAGGATAAGCCTGGTCTGTACAGAGTCACTATCCTCAGCAGATGACACCCATACATTACACACAGGCACTAAACAATATCAGTTACATGCTCTGACAGCTATTCAAATGTTTTATTGACTAATTCAATATACCCCTATCCAATCATAGAACAGCTAACATCTAGGCTTACCTACCTCTGTTTCTGTGCCACTTCTTTGCCTGGTATTCGGAGTGACTGGTGTAGTAGGTACCTCACCGTTTGTCACTTCTGTTCCGTCAGACATTAAGCGTTTCCGTTCCTTGGACTTTGGCTCTACCTTGGTGACTCTGAACCTGCAGGTGAAATGAAGAGAACATATAGGATCTGTAGAGCATAGTATTAGCACATGGAGACAGACAAATATGGGCTCACAACGCAGATTGCAGCAGCAGCACACATATAATGCAGTAATCATCATTCGGAACCAACTTTTGTATTTTTTTTGGGGGGGGGGGGGGAGGTGTTACTTGCAAAATACTAATTTTGGTCACACAGAATAATTTTGCGGCTCTCTCTGTGGTGAGCATACCGGAGGAGGCACTCTGGAGATCCAAACACACCATGGTTTCAGCGCTGTACCACTATGCTGGAATTAGTACTATTTATTGCCAGTTATTTATATAGCGCACGCGTATTCCGCAGCGCTGTACAGATATTTGGCCATTCACATCAGTCCCTGCCACAGTGGAGCTTACACTCTATATTCCCTACCACATTCTCACACACACACTAGGGTTAATTTTGCTGGGAGCCAATGAATCTACCAGTATATTTTTGGAGTGTGGGAGGAATCCGGAGCACCCGGCAGAAACCCACGCAAGCACAGGGAGAATATACAAACTCCACACAGTTAGTGGGACTCAAACCCATGACCTCAGTGCTGTGAGGCAGTAATGCTAACCATTACACCACCTGTGCTGCTACTACTGGTATAATATCTGCAATGTTTAAGACTTTGAAGCGCTATACCTAAAATCTACTAACATACATTTAAAAATGACCACCAGTCTTTTTTACAGTCTCTCCAATTGCAACTGAAGGAGCGCAACAGTGTAGCGTAGGCAATGTTCAGAGTGGGCGTGTTGGTGAAATTGTGGGCTATGCACATTTGGACGGAATGTGAATGCGCCTGTTTCTCATACAACATAGGGCGGGTGTAAAGCTGGGTACACACTGGAGCGATGTCAGGCCAACTTGCCGTTTCAAGTGACAAATGGCCAACATCACTCAGTGTCTAGCGACGATCGCTAGGTTCGATGTGCTGTACACATCAAACCTGAAGACATCGCTAGTGACCCATGTTAAGTTAATGAAGGCCGGAACAGTGATCGCTGCATCGTTCACCAACGCGTTCAAGTGTGGACGGGCAATCCCCATTCAAGGGCATTCGTTCTGATGTCGGAGTGAACGCCCGACGTCCCAGTGTGTATAAGTGCGCCCGAAGCATGTCCAAGTGGAGCATACAAATCGGCGCGGACCAATTGCAGTGATGCGCCCAAGTCAACAAATAGGTGATTAGCCACGTTTAGTCCCCTGCAGAAAATGCGCAAGCAATTACGACGGACTTGTATTCCCACTCAGCATCAACTCCTACTTTGTGCTTTTTGTTTTTATCTGCACTATGGAACGCTTTGGTTAATGGGTTTCTGGACAAGAAAAATGCAAATAAGATACCAGAGGATAACCTGCAGTCTATGTGCATACTATCTAAGCTACAAGACAAGTGGATTTAAAACTGATAAAAGCAATGATCTCAAATCAATGCACCTCTTCATTTGTCATATACTTCTTTATAGAATAAACAGAGTGCATCAGACAATGTATTCCTAACACAGTAGGTATATTACTATGAGCTCCCAATGAAGCATACCTAACGTTTTTGGTATATCACAGGGATATACAGATCCTGCACTTCTGCCCGCAATCAATACACCACTATTTCCACAAACACTGTTTCACCTTACTACTTGTTCTTAAAAAGACCCCTAGTCTAAAGAACCCTTTACTCTATTATTACAATTGCTGTGTAACTTTGAACCCAACTTATTCAATATTTGAATAAAAAAAAAAAAACAACAGCCCCTTATTACGTATTTAGGAAAAGGTCAGGAGCAGCATATTAGAAGGATTAAGACTAACATGTTTGACAATTCAGTGTGGAAATCATTTCTCAGCCAAGCATTGTACAAGCTCTAATGTCCCCCACACATCTCATTCCCGGTTCCCTAATGCAATCAGTCTGCACGTCCCACTGGTCAGGAGAGAACCTCTGTGTAATAAGACAGGATCAGAATCCCAAAATACACAAAGCATTCTCTATCTCTCTACAGCTCTCTAACACCGAGTCATACGATGTCACAGTCCTATACACAAGTGCTACAGACAGAGGTCCATAAACAAGGTGCAATATTATTAGGAGACCAGAAAATGCTGCTATGTATGCGATACTATTCCCCAGGAAAACCGTGACAGCAGCAAACCACAAAACTGAATATGTGATGCTGGCTTTGCAAGATCTGCTTAGCACAGGAAGGCCTTTATGTTTGAGAGAAAGAGAGAGAGGAAGGTGAAGGGAGAGGGGGGGGGGGGGACTTGGCTATTTGAAACCTGGGATTCTAAAGGGGCAAGGATTTTTTTTTTTACCTTTTACAAAAACCCCAGGTACAGGAGTTAGCAATTACGGTATTTCTAACACTCCTAGATGAGGGCATTGTTTAAACAAGGTGGAAAAAAAAGGTCTGTATGTACTAGTACAACAATTATTATCATCCTGGTAAATTGTAGGCTGGTTACAGATTTAGCCTAAAAAACAAACAAACAAAAGTACAACGAACAGATACAAAAAATCATCCCGTTATTTATGTTCAGAAAATCCATCACTTTTCACCCCGGCAGACAAATAAATACCAATGAGAGCAATATTACCTTCCAACAGACAGGACAGTGACAGCTCCCGGGCGGCTCTTCCTAGGCTCTTTGTGTTTTTGCGGCGTCTTCAAGGTCCAGCGCTTGTTGCTGCACCGGCTGCACGCATTTTTCTCAGCCACCCCCCCAACAGTGTGCAAGTGGTGCCCTTGGCACGAGTGTTTTGATGGTGTTGCGCCAGGCGAGGTTGGACTAACTGGACTTGTAGGACTCAAAGGAGTATTTGGAGTATTCGGTGTGTTAGGGCTACAGGAAAACAAAAAGTGGATGGTCTGTAGTAAAATAAAAAAGGCATCAAGTATAAAATACATCACAGTACAGAGAATGACAGCTTTCTATTTCCCAGGTAAGCATAGATTTATTACTTTTCGTTTTGTATCCCTGCATTCACAGGCATGGAATCAGTAACAAGGCAGGTGCCCCGAGATTACTGAGTGACAATGATGTCGGCACGCTCTACATGCGAAGCGTCCCCTGGACACTAGTACACAATGTGATGCTTGACAGCTGGAGTCTCTTATTTAGCACTGCAGATCAAAACTAAAAGCACACCTGCAGTACCTCCATACTACAGTACATAATGCATGTTTGCGTACTACAGAAAATCTAAGTGGGGAATTCCATTATTTGCAATGCCCGTAGCTCTCGTCTAAAGTGACCAGGGGCTATTCAGTTGTTTTCACTTATACTTCACGTATATAAAACTTTGCTTATTTTCTTAATAGAAATACGTTTTGGCTATATATTCACTTGTCAGTTATAAAAAGGACTATGAAAACTTGACTATAAAAAGGTCTCACTTCAAACTACTCATCCTTGCCCATCGCCCTACAAACCCCCCTAATATTGTTAGAACACCGTAACAGGGAGCCCAATTTCTGCTGACCAGACTGAAGTGTCCGCCCCTTATAGAGTTTTTAAGTCTGTGGCAGGAGCACTGCTGCGATGCCTCAGGACCCGTCTTATCTAAATGACAGTCACACACTGAGAGCAGTCCTCATATCACTGTAGGATTCCATCAGGGTTCTACTCTGGTCTAATCAGTGAACTGTGCAGTTGCTGAAAATTTGTCCCCCCATTCATTTGGGATTACAGCAGGGGGGCAACTGCAGGTATGAAATGCAACAAATGAACAGTAAACACAACTGACAAGAGAGGAGAAGCTAGCAGAAGAAATAATTGGGGGGGGGGGGGGGGGGTGGCGTGGGGATGAATGAACAGAAGGCAATATCTAGAGTTTTAGAGTACATTAAAATGAAACAGTCCTCTAAAGACAATAGAAGCTGCAGTTATGTGGAATGAAGCTATATTGAGAAAGCAAAAATGAAGTCTTTATTTCTTAATTGCTCTTCTTGTCCTCTTCTTTCCTTTTATTTGAACTGGAGTTTGATGTAAGATAACCTCTTCCTCAACGTAAGTTGACATGTGGAGAGATATATCCAGATATCAATCTTCAAATATATATTTGGTCACAATTTAACAAAAAGAAACCCTCGTGACGTAATAGCATACCCCACTCACAGCAGAGAGAAGGTGTGTATTCCTCAAAAGGTTTCTTTAATAGGTACCATCACCCAAAGATTTCACAGAAAACGACAAGGAGAAAATCCTGCGTACCGTAACTCACATTCAAACGGGTAGGGACACCACATATGAAGGTTTCTTTAATGGATAGTTATAGCAGGCGTACCCAAACTCACAATCAGAATAGTGGTTATGTATTCGTAGCAGTTTCTTTTTGTTCTTATTCCCCTTCTTCCTTTTCTTTTAGTAATGTATTCTCCCAATAACGTGATAGATAAGTGCCATATCAAAAAGATTTATTCGTCAATATAGACTCCAATACCACACAGTACATATCATGAAGCATCAAAACAAAATAAAATGATAAATTTAAAAACATATAAAAAAAATAAAAGATCTCCCTTGTGGGTAATGTCACAACACAGAGTGAAATAATATGAGATATGGTAAGAACTTACCTTTGTTATCTCTATTTCTACGAAGTCCATAGGGTTCCACAGGATACCTTGGGGTATATAGGTGTGACGTCAGTCATCGGGCACCATAGAGTTAAGCTTTCAGCCTCCCAGGATGCACTAGGGTCCCCCTCCTATAACCCGCCCCCGAGCCAAGGCACCTCAGTTAGTTACCAAGCCATAGGCCGGAGGAGGAGAAGGAAGAGAGAGAAAAAAGATCTGGATACACACAAGAATCACATTCTCACCAGAGGGAGATGGAAAAACCGGTGACCAGAGTAAAGCCCATCTGCAGCACAGGTGCGACAGGGCGGGAGTCCTGTGGAACCCTATGGACTTCGTAGAAATAGAGATAACAAAGGTAAGTTCTTACCATATCTCATATTTTCTACTTCAGGGTCCATAGGGTATCCACAGGATACCTTGGGGATGTCCCAAAGCAGTATCCTTTAAGGGTGGGGACGCTCCTGTGCTGAAAGGAGAATCCGCCGCCCCGAAGGCAGCATCCTGAGAGGCGAAGGTGTCAAACCTGTAATACCTCATGAAGGTATGGACAGAGGACCACGTATCAGCCTTGCAGATCTGGACTGCAGAGGCACCACGTCGAGCTGCCCACGAAGGACCCACAGACCTAGTGGAACGAGCCTTCAGAGAAGGAGGAACCGGCAGACCTTCATGAAGATAAGCTTCAGAAATAGCCATACGGATCCAGGCTGCCAAAGTTTGCTTTGAAGCAGGCCAACCCTTTTTACAGAAGCCATAGAGGACGAACAAGGCGTTCGACTTCCTAAACGAAGAAGTGCGGTCAACATAAGTCCTTAAGGCCCGCACAACATCCAAAGTGGCCTCACTCACTGAAAGGCCAGGTGAGTTAAAGGCCGGAACAACTATTTCCTCGTTAACATGAAACTGGGAAACAACCTTGGGAAGAAATTCAGGCCGAGTGCAGAGCACTGCCTTGTTCCCATGAAAAATCAAGAAAGGAGGTCTACAAGAAAGAGCCCCTAAATCAGAAACACGTCTGGCCGAAGCTATGGCCAGAAGGAAAACAGTCTTAGCTGTTAGCCATTTAAGATCCACTGAGCCCAGTGGTTCAAACGGCGGCCCTTGGAGAGCCCTCAGGACCACAGCCAAATCCCAAGGCGCCACAGGTGGAACAAAGGGTGGTTGAATGCGGAGAACACCTTGCATAAAGGTGCGCACATCCGGGATTGTAGCAATCCTACGGTGAAACCAGACAGACAGGGCCGAAACCTGTACCTTCAAAGAAGCAAGGCGAAGCCCATGATCTAGTCCCGCTTGTAGGAAGGCGAGTATCCGAGACAGACGAAACTCCCGCGGTGCATAACCTCTCGGTCGACACCACTGGAAGAACGTATGCCACACGCGATGATATATCCTCGCGGAAGACGGTTTCCGAGCTCGTAACATGGTACGCACTACAGAGCTGGAAAACCCCCTGGACCTTAACATGGCTGTCTCAACAGCCACGCCGTCAAAGACAGCCGAGTCAGGTCCGGGTGAAGACAAGGACCCTGCGACAGAAGGTCCGGTCGTAACGGCAACCACAGAGGACTGTCCACGGACAGACCCTGAAGGTCTGAGAACCAGTGCCGTCTGGGCCACGCGGGAGCTATCAACAGGAGCGTCCCTCCTTCCTGTTTGAATTTCTGGATTACTCGTGGAAGAAGGGAAACCGGAGGAAACAGGTAAGCGAACCGGAACGTCCACCGGACGGACAGAGCATCCTCCAGAGACGCCTTTTCGTCTCTTGTGCGAGACCCGTACACCGGCAACTTGTTGTTGTGCCGGGACGCCATGAGGTCGATCTCTGGAAGACCCCACTTGTCCACCAGAAGTTGAAAAACGTCCGGGTGCAGGGACCATTCCCCTGGACGAACGTCCTAGCGACTGAGAAAGTCCACCTCCCAATTTAGCACTCCCGGGATGAAGACAGCTGATATGGCCGGAAGATTGCGCTCCGCCCATACCAGGATCCGAGACACCTCTACGAGAGCCGCCCGACTTCGGGATCCTCCTTGCCGGTTTATGTAGGCCACGGTGGTAGCGTTGTCCGACTGGACATGCACTGGGCGACCCTGGAGAACCCGATGTGCCTGCTGGAGGGCATTGAAGACCGCTCGGAGTTCCAAGATATTTATTGGAAGCTCCGCTTCTGTCAGAGTCCACCTGCCCTGGAACAAGTGTGGACCCGAAACTGCTCCCCAGCCCCGAAGACTGGCGTACGTTGTCAACAGGACCCAATTTGGTACCCAGAACGGACGTCCCTTGTTGAGATGGGTCGTCTGCAACCACCAGGCAAGGGACAGGCGAACCTCCGGGGTGAGCACTATCGTCTGGGATTTGAGAGACTGAGGCAGCCCGTTCCACTTGGACAGGATCAGATGCTGCAGAGGTCTGGAGTGAAACTGGGCATATTCCACCATGTCGAACACCGACACCATGGAGCCCAGTAACCTCATGTGTGCAGACAACTGCGCACCCTCGACTGTAAAGCAGAGATCTTTTCCCCCGTCACAAAGATCCTTTGCTGTCCCGAGTCCAATAAGGCTCCGAGGTGCAGAATCCGCCGTGACGGGATTAGAGTGGACTTCTGCCAGTTTATTAACCAGCCGTGCCGTTGCAGTAGCGCAATGGTCAGGTCCAAGTGGCGCAGAAGGAGCTCCGGAGATCCTGCCACTAATAAAAGGTCGTCCAAGTACGGCAACATGCGGACTCCCTGCAGCCGCAGAGAAGCCGCCATGACCGCCATCATCTTGGTGAACACACGCGGTGCTGTCGCCAGGCCAAAAGGCAACGCCCGAAACTGAAAGTGGTTGCTGCGGATTGCAAACCTGAGGAACTGTTCATGGCGCAAAAGAATAGGGACATGCAGGTAAGCTTCCTGTATGTCCAATGACACCATGTAGTCCCCAAGTTCCAGCGCCAGAATAATGGACCGTAGGGTGTCCATCCGAAACTTCGGCACCCGCAAAGACTTGTTGAGAGCTTTGAGGTTGAGAATCGGACGATACGACCCATTGGGTTTCTGCACCAAAAACAGATTGGAATAGAAACCTTGGCCCCTCTGGGAGAATGGAACAGGCACTATAACTCCAGCCTGGAGCATAGTGTGCAATACCTTCCGCAGCTCCGTGGCCTTGTTCCGGTCTGATTGTAGACCCGTGGTGAAAAATCGAGCCGGGGGTCTGTGCCGGAAAGAGAGGGCATATCCGTGGGAGACCACCTCGAGAACCCAAGTGTCTGTCGTGGTGACCGACCAACACCGGGCAAACTGCAGCAGGCAGCCTCCCACTTTGGGATCCCCCAAAGGGAGGCCCGGACCGTCAGGCCGCAGGCTTGTCATCTGGCTTAGGGGCCGGACGTCTGGTACTCCAGGCCTGCTTCCGGGGCTTGGCCGATTTCTTGGGACCAGCCTGTCGGGGAAAAGACTGTGGTTTGGGCCTGCCCTGGGCCCTATAAGACCGAAAGGACGATGGTCCTGAACCAGAAGGGACAGCGGCCGACGGGAGACATGCCGATTTGGCTGCCGCCAGTGTGGCTACAATCTTGTCCAGATCTGGACCGAAGAGAACTTCTCCGTTAAAGGGCAACGCCTCCAATCCCTTTTTGGAATCAGCGTCCGCCTTCCAGGATCGCAACCACAAGGTGCGACGAGCAGCCACCGCTGCTGAAGAAATTCGAGACACCAGGGTACTAATGTCTAAGGCCGCCTCGTTGATATAAGTGGCCGAATCACGGAGATTACCAATCAACTCCGCCTGCTCAGCCGGAATCGAAGGACGCCTCCAACGAATCTGCCCAGCGCTCCATAGCTCTGGCAACCCAGCATATGGCCATAGCCGGCCGCGCTGCCCCCCCCCGCAAGGGAATAAGCGGACTTCAGGCAGATCTCCACCTTGCGGTCCGTAGCATCCTTAAGGGAGGACATGGATGGCATTGGTAATGTGGCACTACGGACAAGACGGGTCACATGAGAATCTACCTGTGGAGGGGATTCCCACTTAGCAAAATAATTATCCGCGAACGGATAAGCCACCGCCAGACGCCTCTGCGGCTGGTATCGCTTGCCAGGTTGTTTCCACGCCTCCTCTAAATGGTCCACCAACTGACCCGAAAGAGGAAAGACTGTGGCGTCACCCTTCACATCCTTAAAAAAGGCATACTTGGATTTAGCCGCTGGGGGAACTTCGTCCTCAATCACCAATGCTGTGCGGACTGCCCGAATAAGTCCAGGAATATACACCTTGGACCTAGCATCTGCGTCCTTAGTATGGAGAGGTTCCTGATCGTAAGGATCCAGAATCTCCCCATCATCAGACGTCCCTTCGTCATCCTCATAAGGAGCCGACAGAGACGCCACCGGCCGTTTATGTTTATGTGGCCGCATCACAGACTCCCCTTGCAACACATCCGATAAGTGCTGTACAGAACTCGTCAGGGAGTTAACCCACGCCGGCTCCTGAGAAACCGGGAGAGGGGAAATAGGGAGACTGCGGGGTACCACCAATTGTCTTGGGAAACCCTGCATGGGTGACGACACCACTGATTGCTGGGACAAACCCATCTGCGTAAACGCGGGCTGCGGAGCTAACTGGCCCACTAAGGTTGTAAGCGCCTGAGTGAAACAAGCCCAGGGCGGCTCCTGTACCGGTGCTGTAACCGTAATAGGCCACGCCATTGACAAACACTGCCGGCAGAGGCCCTCCGCGCTACCCTCCCCATCCGCTAAAGGTACTTTACACGTAGTACACTGTAGCCGGAGAGGAAAGTCAGTTTCAAAAATTATGGTAGAAATGTGACCCCTTTCACCAATTGTTTTAAAAAGGCGAGAGACCACCCTGCAGCACCGCACCGCAAGGGCTTTAGCAGAAAGAACAGGGACAGTAATAAGGCTGACAGTCAGAAATGGAAAGTACAGGCAGCAGCGCTAGCACAGTCACATACAATGCAAAGAAACTGCACTAACCAGCGCTGATAAATCAACTACACAGACAGAGTCTGGTAGGACACAGCGCTGCATACACAGACCTGACCACAGCGGAGGAGAGGTATGCGGGGGGGACCCAGACCACGATGCCTCCGTCCAGACTTCCAGCAGCGTTCACTATGCGTTCTTGAAGATGGCCGCCGAGGAGCAGAGAGGAGGCTGGCCTGGGGGAGGAGCGCTGCCACAGGGCCAGTTGGCGTGTTGCAGAGAGGGCTGTGTGCAGCGGTGGAGTGCTGTGAGACAGGGAAGGCGCGTTCCCCTGGCATGCATTTAACCCCCGGGACACCGCAGCAGAGCGGTCCGCTGTCCCAGGGGGGTAGTGGAAGCGCAGGTTATATACCTGGCTCCACGCTGCAGCCAGTCCCCAGGGAGCCCCCTGCCTGGGGACTCTGGACCATGTAACAGCGGGGACCCACCGCGGGACCCCGCTGATTACCTTGCTGTCCCCCTTGATTCCGGCCATGGTCCAGAACATCTGGGGTCACCGCTAGCTGTGACCCCAGATGCTCACCAGCATCCCCGGATCGGTACCGGCGTTCTGGTACCAGCGGGGGTGTAGGGAAGACAGCATGGACGTCAGGACTGACTGTCCATGCTGTACTTCCAGATGTGCAGCCAAAGCTGCATGCAGAAAACTTCAGGGGCTCTTCTTAGCCCCCACTCCAACAGGTGCACCCGACTCCGGCCGGGCACCAAACTAAACTGAGGTGCCTTGGCTCGGGGTATAGGAGGGGGACCCTAGTGCATCCTGGGAGGCTGAAAGCTTAACTCTATGGTGCCCGATGACTGATGTCACACCTATACCCCAAGGTATCCTGTGGATACCCTATGGATCATACAGTAGACAAATAGAGGCAAAGGAGTTGTTTTTTTGGGCGCACAAAAATTGTTGATGTCAATTAATATATAACTTTTAATAAATTGTTTCTTAAAAATATCCCAATACAGGGAATATAGACAGTGAAATATAAGGAATAAAATAATTATTAAACAAAAAACACATGTATATTAACTCAGCAGTTACCACGATATCAGTATTAGTCTAAAAGATGTATATATCTCCATAGGCTGTCAGGTATTATTCTGCTGGTCTCACTATCTGTATTGGCATATTACATACAACATGTATCAATATAAGGTATGAGATATCTCCCCAATAACAAACACACGTGTAACCGCCAGTGACGCCGACGCGCGCGTTTCACTGTAAGCTTTATCAAGGCTGAACCCGATTGTTCAGCTCGGCCAAGTATTTAAGAGGAACCAAGTTCCAATCAGGTCGTTGTCCCAAATCACGTGATATTAACAACCAATAGACAGACCCTTTACCCGGGCTCACATATTGTATAGAGAATCGTGAACACTGATTTTAAGCACGTGATCAAAACCCCCTCCTATCAAGGGGGAGGTGTGTCCACTCATTTAAATACTATTGTAAACAAATAACGGAGGGGACTAACAATATACGAACAAATATATATAAAAAAAATTTATGTAGTAAGTTGGATGTCTTAGGCTTAGTCCCTAGCGTCTGAAAGTATCCCTCTGCCTAGAATCATATGTTATATTAAGAACGGCAGATCATAAATATTGATATAGAACATGTGACCAAAACCTTAGCCTAACAAGGGGAGAGTGTATCCATTAATTGTTATAAATAAGTAACGGAGAAACCCGATCAATCATAAAAAGTAAGTGTAATATAATAAAATAAATATCTTAGACTTGGTGTCTACTATCTAAGCATATAAATATTTGTATGTAAAACACAATAGTATCTACATAATCTATTGATATGCATATTAGTTAGATGTAAGAATAAGTGCAACAATGTGATAAAGAAAGATACAAGATGAATGTGAAGAATGTGATGTGAAAATCCCCTTTAAATGTATTAAAAAAGAAATATAAAAATTAATTTGGATGAAAAAAAGTGTGTGTGAATAATAGACAATTGTAAATCGTGCAAAAAAAAAACACTCTGTATGAAAAATTATTAATGTGAGAAATAGGAGGGGAAAATTAATGAGTGGTTTATTGGTGTAAGGTATAATGCTTATAAATATATATAAAAAATAAAAAATGTGTCTGTGGAAAATAATGTGAAAGGAATAATTAATGAGTGAAATATCTACGTGAATCATCATTGTTTTAGTAGTGATTATCAAAAAATCTCATATGTCCACATATCTTAAGAAAAAGAAAATTGAAGATTAATTGCAAGACATGGATACCCTATGGACCCTGAAGTAGAAATTCACAAGAGTGGAATCACCACAACTAGAGCGGACATACCTCAACCCAGGGAATCATGAAAAAAGGGTCACACTTCCTTAGTCGACGAGCGTCTCGGCTCGTGCAGGAGCCTTTGTCAAGACATATGGAATAGTGTGATAGACTGTTATTTAAACTACCTCCCACCAATCACTGCAATCCACAGGGCCAACCCTCTTAAAACTATCCAATCGATGTGTGCCCAACTCACATATTGGGTAACCACGGATGCCGTATAAACCGGAAATAACTGGAGAATGGTCTCGCTATGAAACCAAAGGAGTCCTCCGCATCGCCCGCCGGGCGGAAGTGATATTCCGGCA
This sequence comes from Taudactylus pleione, assembly GCA_031769625.1. Classification (NCBI taxonomy): domain Eukaryota; kingdom Metazoa; phylum Chordata; class Amphibia; order Anura; family Myobatrachidae; genus Taudactylus; species Taudactylus pleione. Next base: position 7,899,252 of record JAUIMM010000300.1, read on the forward strand.
GCTGCCGGAAACTGTGTTTGCGTGTCATCTAACCGGCCGCTGGAAACTATGTTTGCGTGTCACCTGACGAAAACCCGTGGAACGCATAGGCTCAATTAGTACTTAAATTATATCAATTTCAAGCCCAGGAGTAGCGTATGATTGGTGGTTTACAAATCGCTAAAACATAAGATAGTGTTGACATGAATTATAAATGTCACAAATCACCTAACTTTACACAATAAAATACATAAAGACATAGTATAATGTATCTAAAACACTCATAACGGAAACTTTATTCTAAGAGGATAAAGACATCCACAAATGCATCCATCTCTGTCCTCCATAACGAAACTTCATATGAAATGATTGTAATGTAGTGTTCCGATCTTGGTATGCATGTCTATCTTATTTGATCATTATATTTGATTAATGTTTATCACCTTTCTACCCATCTATTTGTCTTTGTTATAATTAGTGATATACTTATCACCTTCCCTATTCATTTATTTGTTTTTGTACATTTTGTGATATATACGTATGAATTGTTTTTTGCATTAAAACCCCTCGTTGTTTCATAATCATACTGACTCTCACGGTTTACATATCAGTCCATATGAGACCACCTTCATAGCCTAGATTAAGGTTAAGCTGAGCGCAGTACGTATATCTTTTTATCCATCCACAAATGCATCCATCTCTGTCCTCCATAACGAAACTTCATATGAAACGATTGCAATGAAGTGTTCCGATCTTGGTTTCTCAGTTTTTTCAAAATAGTCCCAGGTGATATAACATCTTCATAAAATTCCATAAAAAACAGGACAAAAAGAAAACAAAAACCACATTAATGACCGTATTATAAAGAAATCTGAAGGACAATCCAAAAACTACAAAAACCATTTTAACTCAAAATCTTTGTTTAGCCCCCAAGGTATAAGTGTCTTCAATGAAAAAATACACTTCATTTCAGCCTTTGCTAACATTGTGGCTGTATCCCCTGATCTCAAATTGCCCCTTATGACTTTCAACCCGTAAAAACCAATTATACCATCCGGGGAACATCCATGGAATTCTTTAAAGTGCATTGAAAGAGCGTGAGTCTCCATACCTTTCTTTATGTTTCGTAGGTGCTCACTTAATCTAATTTTTAGTGGTCGTGAAGTACGACCAATATAAAATTTGTTACACTTACATTCAATCCCATATACCACATTTTTGCTATTACAGGTTACAAATTCTTTTATGTGAAAATCCTTTTTATTAATCCGGACCACTTCTATTTTATTTCTTCCATCCCCTTTAATAGATTTACAACCTAAACAAGCACCACATCTATAAAAACCTTTTGATAAAATATTTGTTTTGTTTTATTATTAGATGGTTCAAGAAAACTCTTTACTAATTTAGTTTTAAGATTCGGGGCTTTTCTATAAATACATATTTGTTTATCCGGTACCATTGTACCCAAAATGGGGTCTCTCTTAAGGATCCCCCAGTGTTTTTTAAGAATCTTTTCAATATCTCTATATTGTTTGGAATAATCAATAATGAATGCCCATTGGTACTTATTATCTCTAGAGGGTGATTGACGTTTTTTATTTTGGAGAAGGTCTTTCCTTTCTAAAGCCTTCACTTTATCCAAGGATTCATTTATTCCATCTTCCTTATATCCACATGCCTTAAATCTAGCTTTCATTTCTTCAGCTTGGCTGTGAAAAACTTGTGGATCTGAACAATTTCTCCGTAACCTTTTCAACTGGCCTGATGGAATTGAATCAAGCCAGTTATTATGGTGGCAACTAGTCATATTAATGTAAGTCCCTGAATCTGTTGGTTTTACATAATTTTTGGTTTCCATTCGACCATCCTTTATGTAAATTGTCACATCCAAAAAGTTGAGACTTATTTGACTAATTTCAAAAGTTAAAAGGATGTTCCTATCATATTTATTTAGATGATTACAAAAATTATCGAGACTAGATCCATCTCCCCTCCATACAAAAAAAATATAATCTATATACCTGCGATAGGACACCAAGCCCGCCCCAAGCTCATCAACACCCCACACTGCTTCCTCCTCCCACATGCCCATGAAGAGGTTGGCATAGCTCGGGGCGAACTTGGTGCCCATCACGGTACCTGTCTTCTGCAGAAAATACGCATCCTTAAATAGAAAATAATTATTCGTTAAGATAAAATTGATCCCCTCCAAGAGAAAACATTGCAAGTCCTTTGATAAATCGGAAGTACTAAGAAAATGTTTAGTGGCTGCAATCCCCAAATCGTGACTAATTATCGTATACAGGGAGCTTACATCTGATGTTATCATATAAAAATCATTTTCCCATTGGATTTTTTCCAAAGATATTAAAAAATCCTTTGTATCTCTTAAGTGGGATCTGTTGCGGACTACTAGAGGCTGAAGATAATAGTCGATAAATTCCGACAAGTTTGAGGAGATAGAATCTACACCGGAAATAATTGGTCGTCCCGGTGGATTACATAAACTTTTGTGCACCTTTGGCAATACATAAATCACTGGTGTAATGGGTTTATCATTAATGATAAACAATGCTTCTTTGTGAGTAAGAGTGCCTTTATGCTCATATTTATCTATCAGAATTTTCAATTTACTACAAGTAGCTTTTGAGGGATCTCCCCGTAATTTTTTATAAGTTTTTATATCATGTAGTTGTCTGTAAACCTTTCATTCATAATCCCCAATATTTAGGATCACCACTCCTCCGCCTTTATCGGCGGGTTTCACAATAAGATTTGTATTATCTCTTAAATCTTTGAGGGCTGCTCTTTCTTTTACTGTTAAATTACAACTCTTCTTTTGTATTTTGTTGTTATTTTGCCTATTAATATTCAATTTTTCTAGATCTTCGGAAACCAAAGCATTAAAAGTGTCCAAAAATGGGCCCCTTACATGCTGTGGATAAAAAACTGATTTCGGATGAAACGGAATGACAGATGTCTCTTCCGTCAAGGTTTCATTATGGAATAATTTTTTTATCGTTAATTTACGAATAAATCTTTGAGTATCCACATAAACATTGAAGGGATTGATGTAATGATTTGGAGCGTATTTCAAACCCTTCTCTAGTAAGGATTCCTCATCTTTGGACAGGACATGCGAGCTAAGGTTGAAAATTTTAACCTTTGAATATTGTTGTGACAATAACGTGTCTTTCAACATGTGTTATCCTTTTGTTGGATATCTCTAGTTTTTTTGTTTTTCTTTCTATTTCTTTTCTTACCCTTCTTCCTACGCTCAGCTTTTAATTTCCCCCCTCTTTTCCCCCGTACTTTCCTTTTTATTATTTGTGGTATTTTCGATAAGGACTCTCCTCTAAAAAATGGGTACGTCTCCTATTTAATGGTGAAAAGCGATTGGCGTGTGAGAAAGGACTTAGCATATATCTATCTTCATCATGTCTCCCATTCCAATGTACAGAGAAATCATCATCTAACTTGTGGTGATTCCTATCATCACTTCCTCTGGACTTAACTTCATACTTATTATTTCTATTTCTTTGGTTCTTCACTGGTTGATATCTATCTCTTGTCATTCATCCTAATTCCTCACACTTGTCGGAATTTATCGACTATTATCTTCAGCCTCTAGTAGTCCGCAACAGATCCCACTTAAGAGATACAAAGGATTTTTTAATATCTTTGGAAAAAATCCAATGGGAAAATAATTTTTATATGATAACATCAGATGTAAGCTCCCTGTATACGATATTTAGTCACGATTTGGGGATTGCAGCCACTAAACATTTTCTTAGTACTTCCGATTTATCAAAGGACTTGCAATGTTTTCTCTTGGAGGGGATCAATTTTATTTTAACGAATAATTATTTTCTATTTAAGGATGAGTATTTTCTGCAGAAGACAGGTACCGCGATGGACACCAGGTTCGCCCTGAGCTATGCCAACCTCTTCATGGGCATGTGGGAGGAGGAAGCCATGTGGGGTGTTGGCGAGCTTGGGGCGGGCTTGGTGTCCTATCGCAGGTATATAGATGATATTTTTTTTGTATGGAGGGGAGATCGATCTAGTCTCGATAATTCTGATAAAAACCAACAGATTCAGGGACATTAATATGACTAGTTGCGACCATAATAACTGGCTTGATTCAATTCCATCAGGCCAGTTGAAAAGGTTACGGAGAAATTGTTCAGATCCACAAGTTTTTCACAGCCAAGCTGAAGAAATGAAAGCTAGATTTAAGGCATGTGGATATAAGGAAGATAGAATAAATGAATCCTTGGATAAAGTGAAGGCTTTAGAAAGGAAAGACCTTCTCCAAAATAAAAAACGTCAATCACCCTCTAGAGATAATAAGTACCAATGGGCATTCATTATTGATTATTCCAAACAATATAGAGATATTGAAAAGATTCTTAAAAAACACTGGGGGATCCTTAAGAGAGACCCCATTTTGGGTACAATGGTACCGGATAAACCAATATGTATTTATAGAAAAGCCCCGAATCTTAAAACTAAATTAGTAAAGAGTTTTCTTGAACCATCTAATAATAAAACAAATATTTTATCAAAAGGTTTTTATAGATGTGGTGCTTGTTTAGGTTGTAAATCTATTAAAGGGGATGGAAGAAATAAAATAGAAGTGGTCCGGATTAATAAAAAGGATTTTCACATAAAAGAATTTGTAACCTGTAATAGCAAAAATGTGGTATATGGGACTGAATGCAAGTGTAACAAATTTTATATTGGTCGTACTTCACGACCACTAAAAATTAGATTAAGTGAGCACCTACGAAACATAAAGAAAGGTATGGAAACTCACGCTCTTTCAATACACTTTAAAGAATTCCATGGATGTTCCCCGGATGGTATAATTGGTTTTTACGGGTTGAAAGTCATAAGGGGCAATTTGAGATCAGGGGATACAGCCACAATGTTAGCAAAGGCTGAAATGAAGTGTATTTTTTCATTGAAGACACTTATACCTTGGGGGCTAAACAAAGATTTTGAGTTAAAATGGTTTTTGTAGTTTTTGGATTGTCCTTCAGATTTCTTTATAATACGGTCATTAATGTGGTTTTTGTTTTCTTTTTGTCCTGTTTTTTATGGAATTTTATGAAGATGTTATATCACCTGGGACTATTTTGAAAAAACTGAGAAACCAAGATCGGAACACTTCATTGCAATCGTTTCATATGAAGTTTCGTTATGGAGGACAGAGATGGATGCATTTGTGGATGTCTTTATCCTCTTAGAATAAAGTTTCCGTTATGAGTGTTTTAGATACATTATACTATGTCTTTAATTATGTATTTTATTGTGTAAAGTTAGGTGATTTGTGACATTTATAATTCATGTCAACACTATCTTATGTTTTAGCGATTTGTAAACCACCAATCATACGCTACTCCTGGGCTTGAAATTTATATAATTTAAGTACTAATTGAGCCTATGCGTTCCACGGGTTTTCGTCAGGTGGCACGCAAACATAGTTTCCGGCAGCCGGTTAGATGACACGCAAACACAGTTTCCGGCAGCTGCCGGAATGTCACTTCCGCCCGGCGGGCGATGCGGAGGACTCCTTTGGTTTCATAGTGAGACCATTCTCCAGTTATTTCCGGTTTATACGGCATCCGTGGTTACCAAACATGCGAGTTGGGCACACATCGATTGGATAGTTTTAAGAGGGTTGGCCCTGTGGATTGCAGTGATTGGTGGGAGGTAGTTTAAATAACAGTCTATCACACTATTCCATATGTCTTGACAAAGGCTCCTGCACGAGCCGAAACGCGCGTCGACTAAGGAAGTGTGACCCTTTTTTCATGATCCCCTGGGTTGAGGTATGTCCGCTCTAGTTGTGGTGACTCCACTCTTGTGAATATTTCACTCTGTGTTGTGACATTACCCACAAGGGAGATCTTTTATTTTTTTTATATGTTTTTAAATTCATAATTTTATTTTGTTTTGATGCTTCATGATATGTACTGTGTGGTATTGGAGTCTATATTGACGAATAAATCTTTTTGATATGGCACTTATCCATCACGTTATTGGGAGAATACATTACTAAAAGAAAAGGAAGAAGGGGAATAAGAACAAAAAGAAACTGCTACGAATACATAACCACTATTCTGATTGTGAGTTTGGGTACGCCTGCTATAACTATCCATTAAAGAAACCTTTATATGTGGTGTCCCTACCCGTTTGAATGTGAGTTACGGTACGCAGGATTTTCTCCTTGTCGTTTTCTGTGAAATCTTTGGGTGATGGTACCTATTAAAGAAACCTTTTGAGGAATACACACCTTCTCTCTGCTGTGGGGTACGCTATTACGTCACGAGGGTTTCTTTTTGTTAAATTGTGACCAAATATATATTTGAAGATTGATATCTGGATATATCTCTCCACATGTCAACTTACGTTGAGGAAGAAGTTATCTAACATCAAACTCCAGTTCAAATAAAAGGAAAGAAGAGGACAAGAAGAGCAATTAAGAAATAAAGACTTCATTTTTGAAAAGGGATATATATACCTTTAATTATCTGGATTTGTTTACTAAGCGCCTAGGTGTTAGTTCTTTTTACTCTTTGTGTGTATAAATATTTTTGGGTGTGGTGACATCTATTAGTATTGAGAACTCCCATTATTGGCTGCTGTGCGCAGACCAGGTTGAAATCTTTTTAATTCTTGTAAACATATTAAGGAAGCAGCCTACTAATCTCCTCAGTAAGGTTCATGGTAAATATGTATAGCTGTATTCACAGAGATTGTCCCCATGTTCCTAGTGATTTTTCAGCCCAGTCCCCAGGTGTAGTTTGCCAGTGCGCCGCTCCTTATCAAATGAGAAATCAATGGAATCAGAGTTTACAATAGGTTAGACTCAATGGACCAGTAACTTTTTTTCAACCTATCCATGTGGTGAAAGTGTCATTAGGGGGCAATGACATCTACAGAGGCCGGGGGATGAAACTGGTCATATGTGAAAGCCCACAGAAATACAGAATTATCCCACCCTCGTGGAAGTGAGCAATTGCAGCATCTGGCACAACCTTTTCAAGCATCAAAGGTCCCCGCACCCCCTCTCCCACACCAGAAAGGTAAGACACTCACCAAATCTTCCAGGAGGCACAGCAAAGAAAAAAACATTTCAAGATTAAAAAAAGGCTACAATCTGTCAATTCAATATCTGCATTCAGCTACGTCATGTCGCTTCCCTTCTACTTATATGGAAGAAGTCGGTATTGCCAAATATAGTATTAACACTCACTATTAAAGTATCAATATTAGAACTGCACAGTCCATAAAAGCTTTATTACAATCAAGAAAATAAAACTATTCTAATAGTCCTGTACTTGAAGGAAAAAGGGGGTGGGGAGGTTGTGGGCAAATTACAAGCTATCATTATGTTAATCGAACATTAGGTAACTACGGGCCTGCTGAAAAAAAGATGAACCTGTAACGTACTTAATGGACTTTAAAGGAATTTGTCTTGTTAAGATGTTACACTAACAGCACTTTCACACTGCCAGCAATAACCCAGGTTATGTCACGTGAACTCGCAGCAGTGTGAAAGGGTCCAGTTGAAGTGACCCGGCATTTCAACCCGAGTAACAAGCAGGGTTGAACACGGGTTCAACCTGGCTCGCAGTGCAGTGTGACCCGTTTACAGCATCGGAAGAGCCGGCGCTTGGACATGATCTCATCTCTTAGCGTCGACTCGGCACGTCATGGCGGTGAGGTCATCAACCCGGCAATGAGCAGAGTCCGGCCGCCAGTCTTAAAGGGGTCTCAGCTGGGTCGCAACCAGGATGCGTGTAACGCAAACAGATTTCCTGCTCTAACAACTGAAACAGCTATGGAAACCTCTTCAGACAATCATTAAGAAATAAAATATGAATTAAGAGTTATTGATCATTTAGATCTATTCTATTAGTCAGGGCAAAAAGATAAAGCATGGCAGCTGGGTTCAGAACAATGATGTGTTGCAATTAGGTTACTTTACTGTTGTAGACCAAGTCGATTGGGCACAATAAGTGTTATTATTAAGTCTCACATCATTCTAAGTTCGGCGCAATGAACCACAGCACTGCATGAAATGGCATTAACCAGTCTGACCCCTGTTTTATTCTGTGATAAGGGATGATGATACGCTTGTAGAGGCGAAGTCTGGAAAACACAGAAACCATGGAGTGTAAAGCACATGGTCTAAGCTATTCTAGTGACACTTACCTCTCTGGATCATACAAGCTGTTATCTGCCACCATTGAACTGTCAGCGACCATGGCTTTCAGAACATCAGCATTTGCTGCAGAGACAAGTCCAGTGTTAAGGGTCAAGTCACATGATCAGGCACTGAGAAATTCCAACTATACTTGACACAGAGATAATTGAAGAACTCCATTCAAAAACGAACCATTTATATAGGGAGGAAATGACAAAGCTAAAATAAGATACAGAGTTTTACCTAAATGGAATGTGGTGAGGAACCTGAAGTGGTTCTAGTCTAGTCTGCGGCATATTCTGTATGGGGAGTTACTTCAGACAAACATGCTCTTAATTCCCTTCCCCTGTAAAATGCCCTTTGGCATGAACTATAGCGTTCACAAGGCAGCGGCAGACAATGGGCCTTAATTAGAGTCTGTTGGAAGCACGGTCGCAATATTTTTGAAAATCCCAAGTCTGTGACCTATTCAACCAGTGGCATATGTGCAAATCCGCAGCTGCAACTCCCTCCCCTTGTCGTCTCTGGGTGAGGGATTGCTATTGGTGGCATGGTTTCACAGAGCACAGAAAATTGCTTAAAATCGTGGAATACATTGAAACCATATTGAAGTTGATGGTCTGACAGTGCAGCTAATAAGTAGCCAAGTGGCTCTGAACATGTGAATTGCTCCACAAAGCAGACGCAAATAGCTTTTTTTTCCCCATGTCATCTTGAATAAACAGATGTTCCCCTTCCCAAACTGTGCATGAATCATTCTTTATTTCTGTAAAACGAGAGTTTTTAAGCACAGGTCCTGAAGTTTTCATGTATTTGAATACATGGGTGTGTCTTTCACATTTCCAACCAGAGACGGTCATCATTATCAACTTTACAGTCATCACTATCAACTCTTACACTTACAACCTGGTCAGAGCTGACGCAAGTTAGACCCTTCCAAGGGGTTGAGGGCCTGATTAAGAGGTAGATGCTGCTATTGCGTATGCTGCTGGATTGCCAGCTGTGACTATATGCATATGCTAGTCAGCCCCCCTTCCTGGTGCGGTAGCCTGCGTCTAATCAGCAAGCACTGAAACATCCACTTTCAGCGTCTCTGTACGCCATGGCAGGTACAGTTTCTCTATGTGAACATGGCCTCTTTGGCTGCAGCTCTGCATCTGAGAATGCAGCCGCTTTCATCTACAGGACTGTGAAACGCCCATGAGACTTTTTTTTTTTATTTAGAGTACACTTCAGGCCACCTCATATCTGATACAGTCCATCCCAATCACAACAGCATCTTTGTGTGTACACTCTATGTAACGCATGTGTCATAGGGTTTTTGGAACTTCTCCTGCATGCTCAGGGGCAAATAATCGTTCAGCTACACGAGCATCGTTATTGCAATCAAATTGTGCGCACCTCTGAAATGGGCTCTGAGTTTCAGACCTTTCAGCAGCCATGTTTGTCTGAGCAACAGCCTACACGTCCAGAAGACACGAAACGATATCTTTGAACGATATGAACCATAACTATATCGTTCCGTGTATGCGTAATGAATGACCAACAACGCATGCTCCCGATGGACGATAACGATATCTTTGTTTTTACTATCGTACATGCAGGCCAATTTGGACGATATCGTCAAGATTTGCCTGTTAAGAGATGTGGCAGGATGACTTCACTGAAGAGATCTATCAGTGTGTGTGTACATCCAATATCGTTTGTCCTGCACTACAGAGAGGTCAAGGGAAATCTTTCACCAATATCGTTCATACAGCACATCGTCCCGTTTGTATGCGGCTTTACTGTACTTTCGTTGTGGCTGCCCTCCTACCGCAATCACATTCACACCAGCTTCCTGTGTTTCCTCGCCCATTACAGCCTCGGATTGTAAAAAGACGGGTGAAAAAGTAAATATAATGTACTGTAAGTGGAGATTGAAAAAAATGTTTTAACTTGCACTTAAGACTGACTCTGAATAAGGCCCATGTGTGTATGATTGAATCAAGCCAGCATGGAGGAAACAGGTACTAGACTACTGAAGGCTTCTGAGACCCTGGCGGTTATGGTAAACAGATACCCACAAGTTAAGCTTTAACTTTTATGTAAACTTAGTGAAACTTTAATTAATAATAAAAGGTTTGGAAAGGGAAGATACTAGCAATACCGTACACATAGACAGCAATGTCTAAAGACAGTAATATTTAGGGGGCTGCATCCTAAAACAATGAGACAGAGCTCCACCATATTGCTTGACTGATGATGTACCACAAACAACTGGGAGACTTTTACCAATTATTTAAAACGTCTAAAAATCATAAATACAGATAGGTTCTATAAGCAATATCAATAATCTTGTATTTCCATTAAATAGCTCAATTCATTATTATAGGTCATTAAACTCAAAAGGAAACCAAGTGCATTGTTAAATTTCCAATTATTTCTATTTAGGGAAAGACCCCACTAAAACATGGGCGTCTCCCTCAACTCCCCAAGGAAGCCCCACTTGTACTGGAACCCAGTTATGCACTGACAGTATAGAGAGGAGAGCTGTAATGCTGGGAGTGAAAACTGGATAAGAAATCTAAACTACTCAAGGCTTAGCCAAAGTTGGGCAAAACCATGTTGCACTGCAGGGAGGCAAATTTAGAGTGAGCAGAGAGGGGTGTCCTGCCTTCATTTAAAATTTCACTGTAAAAAAAAAAGAAAAAGTGTGCCAAGGTTATAGAGCGCTACATTCATGCATTTCCCCAACCTGCATTGCAACATGGATTGTGCTCAGGAGCAAGTGGGTCTCCTTTTATATTTTTTAGCTTTGCTTCTACATATCTCCCCATAAGCCCCTATGTACAGTATATAGAGACCACAGCTCCTGAATGGACCTCATTTATTGTCATTTGACAAAATGTTTTTAGCAGCTAATGCAGATAGACTCTCGTGTGTACGCACTGCGCACCCAAACTATTCCCCTCTGTCTGACTAACAACTAGCAGCCGGTTCTATTACTATCTTATAACGGTGGTCAATGCAGGAAACAGCACGAGGATGGCTGGTAACTGCTGTGATCAGGATCCCGCACAGAGGCTGGAGCACTGTGTTCCACTATACAGAGGTAAGTAAATACATAATTGTGGGAGTGCATTTTATACTAGATATTAGATATGCCATTTAAAACATAGCACCAGGTATGGAGAGCATATTATACTTTGCAAGACGTATGGCTATGTACATTGGTCTTACCAGAAGAGATCGCTCATCTAAGTGTGGCTTAGCCCATTATACTTGGTACCATATAGCGTTTAAATATTTATATAGACCAGATATTACAGATGTGTCCACATACATCTATCCTCTGTGCGCTACAAGTCGCGTTACACATAACGTGCGAGCGCCGTGTGCCTTGATATCGGTGGACATCTTTATGTGTGACATTTTCCCTTACAGTGTGTCTTATTTGCAAAACAATCCAAATAGGAGGCACAAGCAGCTTATGCTGATTAAAAGGATATGTGGCATGCCTATATTCTGTGTGCGATTGCCATTATAGCTGCATGCGACTAACGCAAAAAGTTGCACAAAAAGACACAGAGTCACACCACGGCAAGACTAGAAGTTCTGTTTAACACGCAGGGATGATAGATGTATGTGGACACATCTCTAGTCCTGCATTGCCGACTGGCTTACGAGCACCGCGATAGGCCTCATCATTTAGTTGCTGGTTTTGGAGAGAAATGTTGTTTGTAAATACTAAAACTTTACAAAGGCTTATAAAGGGAGACATACCTTCATTTTTCATTATATAGCTTACAATTTGTCCGACAGTATCATTGTTTGTGTCTGCAAAAGCATCTTGCATCTCTGGGGAAAAAAAAATAAATTAGGCTTACTATGGGGGAAAATAACTATTTATAACAATATACATTTAGGTTGTCCAGCACCTTATACTTCAAACTTGTTTACACATAGACTTGAACACATTGGCTGAGCAGCCATTCACAGTGCTGCGGTTACCATGCTAATATTCTAATTGAGTACAGAGGGTTTTTTTTTTTTTTTTAATATAATCTCATCTTTATCGCTTGCTCATTCGTGCCCCCCTATTTTGAAGTGTGAACACAATAGGTGCTGTGATCCTAATCGAAACCATTGACAAAAACTACCCGAATAGCGGCTTGGTGCAAAAGGGTCCTTGAAAAAAAATCTAGGTCGAGTGACCTGGGAATCTGACCTTAGTTACTACCAGAGTTGAATCCGGGAAGGACCCGGGTAATGGTGCCATGTAAACGGTGTGACCCGGGTCACGATGACCCTAGTCATTCCTCAAACCAGCAAATTTGGCTGGCTCAGTAGTGCTTGGAGATGACATAATCTCCAAGCGTCCACTGTAACGCCGGAAGACCAGGGACATGGCGTGAATGGCTAGACCTAGAAAATAGCCCAATTGCAGCCACCGACGTAAAAGGGGTAAAACCCTGCTTCGACCCGTGCTCAGTGTCCTGGGTTGAAACCTGGTTTTTGGTGGAAAAGGAGTATTAGTAATACGGAGCGCTTGACAAAATACTCTCCTATAGGTTTATGCAATCCAGAACCCACTTTGTATCATCCACCTTATACATTATAAACCCCAGCAAGAAGATATATTGCCAATGTTTCTATTCCCCCAGTGAGCAGTGCACCAAAATGTTTGTGCTTTATAAATAAACGATAAAGATTAATAAAAAAAAACAAAAAAACCCCAACATTTTAGCAAACAAAAAAGTAGGTGATAATGCACAACAAAATGCTTATTAGAAAGTAGACAGACACATTCTGGACTCTGCCTGCAGGGGGAAGCGTTCAGCATTCGTTCAGTTAAAGCTGATCTAACAGGCAGCCTCGATACTGCCTTCAGTCAAATTATTTTCTGTGACACTCCAGATCCTGTTTTTACTGCAAGAATTGAAGCATGTGATTTGATAATTGCTGATGGCCTGGTCATGAGAAAAAAGCCTCCAGTTAAAAACGCAAAGAATACGATTTAAGGTACAGCGGAATAAACCCTGGTAACTGTCACATAGCAGCAGCACGTCTCATGGCCAGCTAAACCCCAACATGTGAAATGTGGGTTTGCATCAAAAGTAACACAGAAGGTTCCCCATTTCAGGCCTCTTAAGCTGGGTACACACTATGCGATCTGTCTAACGATATAGATCGCTCAGACACAGTGGAACGATATATATTGTGCAGATCGTAGACTGTGTACGCCTGACCACTTGTGCAATTTTCACTCGCTGCGGGACTCACTACAAGAAGGGGCGGCTGTCGATTGTGATTGACAGCTCGCCCAGTTTTGTAGGCGTGCAGGGGGTGTGGCTGGACAAACGGAGGCGTTCCTGAACGCCTGCCGTTTGTGGGCGGCCCTACTGACATCATGACATCACCAGTGATGTCAGTAGTGAACTTCCTGCTCTATTAGAGCAGGAAGTTCACTGGGGCTTGAGGTGGACGAGACCCTACCACAAGGGTCTCGTCGCGATAATCGAGACCATCGCCAGGCCGTCCGCTAAAGCTGTGGGTGGTCACCCACTGCTTAGCGAGTGGCCTGGAGAAAAGAAAAACGTCCCGCCCTGATTCAGAGCGCCTCTGAATCAGGGCCAGTGTGTAGCTAGCTTTACAGAGGAGTATGAGAGTAGTTTTCAGTTTGCTCCCTAGAAAATTTTGCCAGTTGGGCGGCATCAAGAAGTAGCCAGTTGGGGCATTTGCAATAAAGAAATGTTCAAATCCTGACATTATATTGCTTTATACTCCAGATTAACATTTTATATATTCATTTCTTCTCTTCTTAGAGGCATAGTTGTGGGCAGCTTTTGTATTATCACAGTCTGTATGATCTTGTCCGTCCACTGCAGCGATTTTCAACCGCGAGCAGTTCCTAAGTGTGGCGCAAGAAAAGCGCCGCCCGGAGACGCCCGCGGCAGCTTAACTTAACTTTGTGCCCAGGCAGCGGTGAGCTCTTCCGGGTGGTTCAACCGCGGCACGGGCCGTACCAATGGAGACGCGGCGGTGTGACATCATAGGTCACGCATGCTGCGTTGCTGTCCCGCCCACACAGTACTGCTCACTGCTAATGAGCAGTGAAAGTGACAGCTGCTACAAGCCTGCACCAATCGTGGCTGAGGGACTGAAGATGTCAGGATCTGCCCAGTAAAAGGGCATCTAGATGTTACCGAGGGATAGGGAACTCCATGTAGGGGGTCAATATGTATTATTTTGCTGTCTGTGGGGGCCAGTATAATTGTGTTTTTATGTGGGGGCAATGTATATTATTTTGCTTTCTGAGGGGAAGTGTGTGATTTTTTTTATTATCATTTGAGGGCCAGTGTGTTTTATTTTGCTTTCTGAGGGGGCAGTGTAGTTGTGTTTTTATGTGGGGACCATGTGAATTGTTTTGCCTTCAGTGGGGGATAGTGTGATTGGCCCCCATTAAAAAAAAAAAAAAATCAATGTATTTTATTTTTGTTTTATGTGGAGGCTAATGTATGTGTTTTTTTTCCCCCCGTGGGGACCAATGTGTGTTTTTCTCCAAGGGGGACAGATGATGTGCCTTGGCAACTTTACGATCTTGTTCGTTGTGCCCAGAGTTCAAGAAGGTTGAAAATCACTGCTCTGATGAAAGCATTAGTTTATTTAGTGTGCTCTGCTTCGTGCCATTCCTTAAATAGGTTTTAATTCACTTTAGCGTAGAAAATACTCTTTTACATTCAGCTGTGCTTACAGGTATATTCAGCCCAATAGCAGCCAGGTTTACTAAATTTGAAAAGATTATTTGAACTCCGTTGTTTGGAATAATATGAGATATGGTAAGAACTTACCCTTGTTATCTCTATTTCTACGAAGTCCATAGGGTTCCACAGGATACCTTGGGGTATAGGTGTGACGTCAGTCGCAGGGCACCAAAGAGTTAAGCTTTCAGCCTCCCAGGATGCACTAGGTCCCCCTCCTATACCCCGCCCCCGGGCCAAGGCACCTCAGTTAGTTACCAAGCCATAGGCCGAAGGAGGAGAAGGAAGAGAGAGAACAAAGATCTGGACACATACAAGAATCACATTCTCACCAGAGGGAGACGGAAAACCGGTGACCAGAGCAAAGCCCATCTGCAGCACAGGTGTGACAGGGCGGGAGTCCTGTGGAACCCTATGGACTTCGTAGAAATAGAGATAACAAAGGTAAGTTCTTACCATATCTCATATTTTCTACTTCAGGGTCCATAGGGTATCCACAGGATACCTTGGGGATGTCCCAAAGCAGTATCCTTTAAGGGTGGGGACGCTCCTGTGCAGAAAGGAGAATCCGCCGCCCGAAGGAAGCATCCTGAGAGGCGAAGGTGTCAAACCTGTAATACCTCACGAATGTATGGACAGAAGACCACGTAGCAGCCTTGCAGATCTGAACTGCCAAGGCACCACGTCGAGCTGCCCACGAAGGACCCACAGACCTAGTGGAATGAGCCTTCAGAGAAGGAGGGACCGGTAGGCCTTCATGAAGATAAGCTTCAGAAATAGCCATACGGATCCAGGCTGCCAAAGTTTGCTTTGAAGCAGGCCAACCCTATTCAAAGACAGCCGAGTCAGGTCCGGGTGAAGGCAAGGACCCTGAGACAGAAGGTCCGGTCGTAGCGGCAACCGCAGAGGACTGTCCACGGACAGACCCTGAAGGTCTGAGAACCAGTGCCGTCTTGGCCACGCGGGAGCTATCAACAGGAGCGTCCCTCCTTCCTGTTTGAATTTCCGGATTACCCGTGGAAGAAGGGAGACCGGAGGGAACAGGTATGCGAACCGGAACGTCCACCGGACGGACAGAGCATCCACCAGAGACGCCCCTTCGTCTCTTGTGCGAGACCCGTACACCGGCAACTTGTTGTTGTGCCGGGACGCCATGAGGTCGATTTCTGGAAGACCCCACCTGTCCACCAGTAGTTGAAAAACGTCCGGGTGCAGGGACCATTCCCCCGGATGAACGTCCTGGCGACTTAGAAAGTCCGCCTCCCAATTTAGCACTCCCGGGATGAAGACCGCTGATATGGCCGGAAGATTGCGCTCCGCCCAAACCAGGATCCGAGAGACCTCTACGAGAGCCGCACGACTGCGAGTTCCTCCTTGCCTGTTTATGTAGGCCACGGTGGTAGCGTTGTCCGACTGGACCTGCACCGGGTGACCCTAGAGAAACCGCTGTGCCTGCTGGAGAGCATTGAAGACCGCACGGAGTTCCAAGATATTTATTGGAAGCTCCGCTTCTGTCGGCGTCCACCTGCCCTGGAACAAGTGTGGACCCGAAACTGCTCCCCAGCCCCGAAGACTGGCGTCCGTTGTCAACAGGACCCTATTTGGAACCCAGAACGGACGTCCCTTGTTGAGGTGGGTCGTCTTTAACCACCACGCAAGGGACAGGCGAACCTCCGGGGTGAGCACAATCGTCTGGGACTTCAGAGACTGAGTCAGCCCGTTCCATTTGGACAGGATCAGGTGCTGCAGAGGTCTGGAGTGAAACTGGGCGTATTCCACCATGTCGAACACCGACACCATGGAGCCCAGTAACCTCATCGCCGAGTGTAAGGACACCCGGCGGCTGTGCAGACAACTGCGCACCCTTGACTGTAAAGCAGAGATCTTGTCCTCCGTCACGAAGATCCTTTGCTGTCCCGAGTCCAATAAGGCTCCAAGATGCAGAATCTTCCGAGACGGGATTAGAGTGGACTTCTGCCAGTTGATTAGCCAGCCGTGCCGTTGCAGCAGCGCAATGGTCAGGTCCAAGTGGTGTAACAGGAGCTCTGGAGATCCTGCCACCAATAACAGGTCATCCAAGTACGGCAACATGCGGACTCCCTGCAGCCGCAGAGAAGCCGCCATGACCGCCATCACCTTGGTGAAAACACGTGGTGCTGTCGCCAGGCCAAAAGGTAACGCCCGAAACTGGAAGTGGTCGCTGCGGATTGCAAACCGGAGGAACTGTTGATGGCGCAAAAGAATAGGGACATGCAGGTAAGCGTCCTGTATGTCCAATGACACCATGTAGTCCCCAGGTTCCAGCGCCAGAATGATGGACCGTAGGGTCTCCATCCGAAACTTCGGGACCCGCAAAGACTTGTTGAGTGCTTTGAGGTTGAGAATCGGACGATATGACCCATTGGGTTTCTGTACCAAAAATAGATTTGAATAGAAACCCTGGCCCCTCTGGGAGAATGGAACAGGCACTATAACTCCAGCCTGGAGCATAGTGTGCAATACCTTCCGCAGCTCCGTAGCCTTGTTCCGGTCTGATGGTAGACCCGTGGTGAAGAATCGAGCCGGGGGTCTGTGCCGGAAGGAGAGGGCATATCCGTGGGAAACCACCTCCAGAACCCAAGTGTCTGTCGTAGTGGTCGACCAACACTGGGCGAACTGTAGCAGGCGGCCTCCCACCCTGGGATCCCCCAAAGGGAGGCCCGGACCGTCAGGCCGCAGGCTTGTCATCTGGCTTGGGGGCCGGACGTCTGGTACTGCATGCCTGCTTCCAGGGCTTGACCGATTTCTTAGGGCCAGCCTGTCGAGGAAACGACTGTGGTTTGGGCCTGCCCTGGGCCCTAGATGACCGAAAGGATGATGGTCCAGAACCAGAAGGAGCAGCGGCCGACGGGAGACAAGCAGATTTGGCTGCCGCCAGCGTGGCCACAATCTTATCCAGATCCGGACCGAAGAGAACTTCTCCGGTAAACGGCAACGCTTCCAGACCTTTCTTGGAATCTGCGTCCGCCTTCCAGGATCGCAGCCACAAGGTGCGACGAGCAGCCACCGCTGCTGAAGAAATTCTAGACACCAGAGTACTAATGTCTAGAGCCGCCTCGTTGATGTAGGTGGCCGAATCACGGAGATTGCCAATCAACTCCGCCTGTTCGGCCGGACAGTCGGATTCAAAAGAAGCCTCTAATGAATCCGCCCAGCGCTCCATCGCTCTGGCAACCCAGCAAATGGACATAGCCGGCCGTGCTGCCCCCCCTGCAAGGGAATAAGCGGACTTCAGGCAGATTTCTACCTTGCGGTCCGTAGCATCCTTAAGGGAGGACATGGATGGCATCGGTAATGTGGCACTACGGACAAGACGGGTCACGTGAGAATCCACCTGTGGAGGGGATTCCCACTTAGCAAAATAATTATCCGCGAACGGATAAGCCACCGCCAGGCGTCTCTGCGGCTGGTATCTTTTGCCAGGTTGTTTCCACGCCTCCTCTAAATGGTCCACCAACTGACCCGAAAGAGGAAAGACTGTGGCATCGCCCTTCACATCTTTGAAAAAGGCATACTTAGATTTAGCCGCTGGGGGAACTTCGTCCTCAATCACCAAGGCTGTGCGGACCGCCCGAATAAGTCCAGGAATATATACTTTGGACTTAGCATCAGCGTCCTTAGTATGGAGAGGTTCCTGATCGTAAGGATCCAGAATCTCCCCATCATCAGACGTCCCTTCGTCATCCTCATAAGGAGCGGACAGAGACGCCACCGGCCTTTTATGAGGCCGCATCACAGACTCCCCTTGCAACACATCCGACAAGTGCTGTACAGAACTCGTCAGGGAGTTAACCCACGCTGGCTCCTGAGAACCCGGTAGCGGGGAAATAGGGAGACTGTGGGGTACCACCAATTGTCGTGGGAACCCCTGCATGGGTGACGACACCACAGACTGCTGGGACAAACCCATCGGAGTAAATGCAGGCTGCGGAGCTAACTGGCCCACTAAAGCTGTTAACACCTGAGCGAAACAAGCCCAGGGCGGCTCCTGTACCGGTGCTGTAACCGTAATAGGCCGCGCCATGGACAAACACTGCCGGCAAAGGCCCTCCGCGCTACCCTCCCCCTCCGCTAATGGTACTTTGCACGTGGTACACTGTAGCCGGAGGGGAAAATCACTTTCAGACATGATGGCACCACGTATGTGACCTCTCTCACCAATTAAGTATTAAATAGGCGAGAGACCACCCTGCAGCACCGCACTGCAAGGGCTTTAGCAGAAAGAACAGGGACAGTAATAAAGCTGACAGTTTTGAGAAGATAAAGTTACAGGCAGCAGCGCTAGCACAGTCACATACAATGCAGAGAAATAACAATTCCTGCACTAACAGCACTGATCACTCAACTACACAGACACAGGGCCTGGTAGGACACAGCGCTGCATACACAGACCTGAGCCACAGCGGAGGAGAGGTATGCGGGGGGACCCAGACCACGATGCTTCCTTCCAGGCTTCCAGCAGCGTTCACCATGCGTTGCAGAGAAGATGGCCGCCGAGGAGCAGAGAGAAGCTGGCCTGGGGGAGGAGCGCTGACACAGGACCAGTCAGCACAGTGCAGAGAGGGCTGTGTGCAGCGGGGGAGGCGCCGGCTGTGAGACAGGGAAGGCGCGCTCCCCTGGCATGCATTTAACCCCTGGGACGCCGCAGCGCTACCGCTCTGCTGCGGTCCGCTGTCCCAGGGGGTAGTGGAAGCGCAGGTTGGTCGCCTGGCTCCATGCTGCAGCCAGTCCCCAGGGAGCCCCCTGCCTGGGGACTTAGGACCATGTGATCAGCGGGGACCCACCGCGGGACCCCGCTGCTTACCTCTGTCCCCCTTGAATCCGGCCATGGTCCGAAGCATCTGGGGTCACCGCTAGCTGTGACCCCAGACGCCCACCAGCATCCTCGGATCAGTACCGGCGTTCTGGTACCGGCGGGTTGTAGGGAAGACAGCATGGACGTCAGGACTGACTGTCCATGCTGTTCATCCAGATGTGCAGCCACAGCTGCATGAAGAAAAAGCTTCAGGGGCTCTTCTAGCCCCCACTCCAACAGGTGCACCCGACTCCGGCCGGGCACCAAACTAAACTGAGGTGCCTTGGCCCGGGGGCGGGGTATAGGAGGGGGACCTAGTGCATCCTGGGAGGCTGAAAGCTTAACTCTTTGGTGCCCTGCGACTGACGTCACACCTATACCCCAAGGTATCCTGTGGATACCCTATGGACCCTGAAGTAGAAATAAATTTTTGTAGGGCTCTAGTTCAAACAATATGGATGCAACTGCCCATTTTAAAGTTTACTGTTTTCATAGTTTAAGATTGCAGGACTTCCATTTCTAGAATAATGCTTCCAAATTAAAATTTTTACTCATGATAAGTAATAGCAGGCTGAACACATATCATTTTTACGAATGGCCCATACATACTGCACACTTGCCTTTTCGGACACAAATAACTTTTCTAAGAGTGGCCCAGATACAGCCCCACTTACTGTCTTGACACAGATAGCCAGCCCCACTTGCTGGCTGGACACAGACAGCAACACTGCCCCACTTACTGTCCCCACTTGCTAGCTACACAGAAAGACAATAACAAAACTGCGACCGCTAAAAAGCAGAGTGAAAGCAGGTTGTTCATTCTGCTCACTGTTCACCGGCATCTGTGATCTGTTCTGTTCCTACCCTTCTTTTTATACTCGGGGAGGGATCTGCTCTGCCCCCAGCCCTCCAGCCTTATTCAGCCAGGGACTCGGACGCAAGTCACGCCACTGTGCCTTTATATATAGAAACGTCACTGGGCAGTGCGACTTATTAGCCTTGTCACAGTATAGGGAAGCTGGGGAGTTTTGTTAGGTGAAGATCCAGAGAAATAAAGTGCGGGGAGAGAACACACAAGGCACATCCACTAGAAGACAGGTAAAAGACTGCACGATTACGACATTGTAATCGTGCAGTCATTTGTCACTCTGTGATGTGCCTACACTGAACGAGAAGTCATTCAGTGTAGGCACATTAATCATCTGCAAACATGTTGAACCTGATGTTATCGTCGGGTTGTACAACATATTTGCCCGATGATGGAGGTCTCAACGACCAGCGGAAGCGCGCATCGCTGGTCGTTTTAGACTTTTCTTAAACGGTGTGTGAACGATTTTCAAACGAATATTGAACGATAACGATATCATTATCATTCAATCGCTCAATTTAATCGTCTAGTGAATGTGTGCTTTTCAGTTTTATTATGAGCATACCTATTAAAATCAAGGGAGCTCTCACATTACAATATAAAACTCTGATATATGTCAGCCCTCAAAACCCACTTAGATGGGATGTAGTCAGGAAGCCGGCGGTCTAAATACCGACCGCAGGCTTCCCGACTCTCTAATCCCGGCGTGGTACTAATGACAGGCGTCGAAAACTCTACCCCTGTCATTATCCATACACTGGAAGACCAACGCCCGGCATACAGAACGAAGGTAAGCCGGGCGTGGACAGCCGCGAGAGGGGGGGGAGGGGGTTAGATTTTAGGGCTCCCGGGGGGACTTAGCGTTAGGCACCCCCCCGGGAGGGTTAGGCACTTAGAGGGGTGGTTAGAGTTAGGCACCCCTAAGGGAGGGTTCGGGTGTAGAATTAGGTAAGCGATACTTACCTTTGGACGATCGGGATTTTCACCCTTGCCGGGCTGCAGCTGTCAGGATTTGAACCGCCGGACATGCGGCCGGCGGTAATACCTACTACACCCACTTAGATGACTGGGATACGAATGCTGAAACCGATACTGTCTACAGTCTGATTTTGTTGCCAATCAGATGAACCTTCAGTGCACATACATAAAAGAAACATTCTGCAATTGTGTGACCATGTAATTGAAGAAAATTGTGGACTGCAGATTTATAAAACACTCAATCTTCCACGGAAACTTTTTCTATTTTTTTTTTTTATAAAGTGTGTCTACTTAGCAAGAACAAAGTCATAGACCGGAAGCTGAGACTAGAATTCAAACCGTAACCTCACATAATAACATTCAATTGCAGCGTGACCTGTGCCAGATTCAACTTAGGGCCTAACCTGTTCACGTAAGGCACAGACAGGATTCCAATTACTTTTCAGTGTGAGTGTATTCTGTGAGGAACCAGGTCAGGATGCACAATGAGGGCTGTAACACACAGCAGAAAGACAAATCCTGTGAAATGCATTAACAAATTCTCAGACCTTGTCCTTCTATTAACAAAGGTTAACGCAGACAATACTGAAAAATAGCAACACTTGTCATATATACTTGTGAGTCCATTTCCAACAGTAATTGTGAAGCTCAGCATCAGAGTGCGATTAATGGGCTACTGACAACATGCTTACCGATCTTCTCTCCAGTTACTTTCTCCTCCTCCCCAGGCTCTGCAGTAGTGCAGCGATAGCCTTTCTTCTTCAGGATATGGCAGATCAATACTCCTGATAGGCCCATGATGAAGAAGACTGGAACCAAGATGAAGGCAAGATATTCTGGGTGCCCATCCACACTGGAATCCACCTTACTACCAGGACTTGCCATAGCGTGCTCAGATGTCAGAGACTCTATAAGGGAAAAAAAAACAAATCATGTAAAACCAACAGAAGCTAACAGAAGACGTGCGCACTATGCAAGTTTCTTTTTAATTGAAAGCTATGGCAAGTATCTATACCATGGAGAGATCTACAGTGCCTTGCAAAAGTATTCACATCCCTTTACATTTTTCATGTTTTGTTGCCTCACAACCTGGAATTAAAATGAATTGTTTGAAGGTGTGCATCATTACATTCACAGAACATGCCTACAACTGTGAAGTTGTGTTTCTTTCTATATTGTGAATCAAACTACATTTAGGACAACATAACAGAAAACTTCAGCTTGCATAACTATTCACCCTCCTAAAGTCAGTACTTTGTTGAGCCACCTTTTGCGGCAATTACAGCTGCAAGTCACTTTGGATAAGTCTCTATGAGCTTGCCACATCTTGCCCCTGGGAATTTTGCCCATTCCTCAAGGAAAAACTGCTCCAGCTCCTTCATGTTGGATGGTTTCCGCTTGTGAACAGCAATCTTCAAGTCTGACCACAGATTCTCAATTGGATTCAGATGTTGGCTTTGGCTAGGCCATTCCAACACATTCCGGCTAGGCTGTTTTAGCAGGGCGCGGCGCCCTGCCCTCCTTCTGGAGGGCAAAAAGCCCCGTGCCCTCCAGAAGGAGGGCAAAAAGTGCCCTGCCCTCACAGCCTGCGGGTGCAGTCTTCACCCGCGGGTCGCAGTGTCCCGCGGGTGGGGAAATATGTGGTGACCCGGTCACCGCCAGAGAATGGACGCCGGGCACATGCGCCCGGCATCTATTCTCCCTGTCGGCAGCGCTTGGGAGCTGCCCGACATGTCCGTAATCACAGGGCACGCCCCCAGGAGTGATGAAAAGGGGACGAGTCTTCTAGACACGCCCCCTTTCGGGCGCGTGTACGGAAGTGCCCTCTCTAGCTCCGGCACCCTGCCTGCCGCCGGAGCTAGAGTGAACACTACACTGGAGTGTTGCTTTAGCAGTATGCTTCGGGTCATTGTCCTGCTGGAAGGTGAACCTCCGTCCCAGTCTCAAATCACAGGCAGACTGAAACAGGTTTTGCTCAAGAACATCCCTGTATTTAGCACCATCCATCTTTCCCTTGAGTCGAATCAGTTTCCCAGTCCCTGCTGCTGAAAAACATCCCCACAGCATGATGCTGCCACCACCATGTTTCACTGTGGGGATGGTGTTCTTGGGGTGATGGAATGTCAGTGTTCTCCCCAGGCTGTTTTCTGCGGGCGCATCACCCGGCAGAAACAGCCCACCACCCGGCACTTCCCCCCCCGCCGCATTCCCGGTCATCCTCCGCCTCCTGGTGTTGAACGCTGACCTCTGAAGCGACCGGAGGCTAAAGAAGCCTCCGATCGTATCATAGGCAAGCGTTCCCAGTGATGCACTGTGCGGGCGGCGTGAAGAGCCTACCCTGCGCACCTGCTAGATCCAGTCAGAGCGAGGCAGCGGGAGTGGGAGCGGCGCCGCCGAGCATGTTCAAGTAAGTTCTGGGCTGAGGTTGTGACCAGTCTGAGGACACTGCATAGGGGCACTACTTCAGCCTGGGGGCACTTCATAAGGGCAAAACAAAACTACTGGGGGCAATGTATAAAGGGGAAAACTACAGGGGGCAATGTATAAAGGGGAAAACTACAGGGGGCACTGCATAATGGCCAGTGGGGGAGCAGCCTGAGAACTGTCGGGCTGGAATGGTAAGGGAGGGCAGTGTTCTCCCCAGGCTGTTTTTTGCAGGTGCACCACCCGGCACTTTGGGAGTCTGCAAGTGGGGACAGTATCTGGGAACTGTATAAAAAGGACCAAATCCAACAGCTTTGCAGCTTTTCATAATCAGACAACTGGGCCTCTAATAAGAGGAGAATATATAAAATGTTATTTGAAGTTTAAATAATTAGAAGGTCAGGGTTTAAAACATTTTATTATTGCGAAGGCCCCACCCGGCTACTTCTTGATACCACCCGGCTGGAAAAATTTTCTGGGGAGAACACTGGATGTGTTGGGTTTGCGCCAGACACAGTGTTTTGCTTGGTGGCCGAAAAGTTCAATTTTAGTCTCATCTGACCAGAGCACCTTCATCCATACATTTGGGGAGTCGTCCACATGCCTTTTGGCAAACTCAAATCGTGTTGTCTTATTTTTATCACTAAGTAATGGCTTTTTTCTGGCTACTTTTCCATAAAGCCCAGCTCTCTGGAGTGTACGGCTTATTGTGGTCACATACACAGATACACCAGTCTCTGCTGTGGAACTCTGCAGCTCCTTCAGAGTTACCTTTGGTCTCTGTGCTGCCTCTCTGATTAATGCCCTCCTTGCCCGGTCTGTGAGTTTTGATGGGCAGCCCTCTCTTGGCAGGTTTGTTGTGGTACCATGTTCTTTCCATTTGATAATGATGAATTTGATGGTGCTCCGGGGGATCAACAAAGATTTGGATATTTTTTTTTATAACCCAACCCAG
The DNA here is from genome assembly GCA_031769625.1 of Taudactylus pleione. Lineage (NCBI taxonomy): Eukaryota > Metazoa > Chordata > Amphibia > Anura > Myobatrachidae > Taudactylus > Taudactylus pleione. The sequence continues at coordinate 7,924,254 of JAUIMM010000300.1, forward strand.
AATTGTACTTCTCAACAACCTTGTCCCTGACTTGTTTGGAGAGCTGCTTAAGCTGGCTGCACACTAGACCAACTTACAAGCAACCATCCAACTAGTTGATTGGTTGGAATGAAAACCTGGTAAGGTATGAAAGCAAATGATAATCAGCAATTTGCTCCCAAACAATGGAAAATGGACAAAAACTGTTTGTTAAATGTTTGATCTAAACAATTTGTTCAAACTTGTCTGACAGCCATTTTCATCTGTTTCCTGGCATTTAGGAGCAAATTGCTGACCATCATTTACTCTCATACATTACCAGATTTTCATTCCAACCAATCAACAAGTTGGATGGTTGGATGCAAGTTGGTCTAGTGTGTGGCCAGCTTAAGTCTTCATTGTGTGATGCCTCTTGCTTAGTGGTGTTGCAGCCTCTGGGGCCTTTCAGAAAAGGTGTGTTTATACTGACAGATCATGTGACACTTAGATTTCACACAGGTGGACTTCATTTCACTAATTATGTGACTTCTGAAGGTAATTGATTACACTGTACAACTAATACTTTGAATTTGTTTCCTTTCTAAAAATAGTCATACATTACTAATTTGAGGTCAAGAAATACAAATTATTTCAGAATGTTTTTACTAGCTCTATTTTTTGAGCTACACTACTTGCACTATACTGTATGTACATTAGGAATATAGTCATAGTGAAAAGCTATTTTAAAATAATCTCATATTTTCTTGATTGAATTAAAACAACTGTTATTTATTTTCTATCAATCACAAATAAGAACACAAAATGAAACAAACATACAGCATATGAAAGTACTATCTAATATAGTGGCCTATTCATGGGGGTGCTTTCTCTTTGCTTGTCGCTTGTCCTCCTCTTCTGGGGCATCTCTTGTCACTGTCCAACAGTAGTGATCACCTACCCTGATATCTTTGTGCCATTGCTGAAATGTCTTTGTGGAATCGGTCACTATGCTTGTCACTCAGTGCACCACAGTTATCTTGTGTGGGTAATCCTGTGAATCGCATATATTTGAATAGGGGAGGGGACAAATAACTGATTCATTTAATTGGGTCATTAGCCCCCCCCCCCCTCTGCGCGGAACGCAGATTGCTGGTAAGATTCTCTCCATTCTGCCCACTTCACTAGGAATACCCTTACATCGTCATAAATGGGCTATATCTCGGAACTCAGAGCTAACAGAGTTTTAAATGTCATATTCATTCTTTGCATGCTGATATCAATTAGAAGTAACTATTTACACATAGGAAACATTTTCATTGTTATGCAGTGTTACCATAACTTTTGAGGGACTTCATAGCAAAGGGGGTGATTACATATGCACATGCCAATATTAAGAATTTTATTTATAAAGATTATTTTTTATATATATTTTTCTAATTTCACTTCACCAAATTAGACTATTTTGTGCAGATCCATCACATAAAATTCAGATTAAAAAAAAAAATTACATGTTGTAATGTAACAAAAAAGGTAAAAAGCCAAGGAGGGTGAATACTTTGCAAGGCACTGTATATAACTAGTGACCTGCCCCGGGAGCAATTTTTAATTTACTACGATAATCTTTTTTTAACCGAGGTCTTATAAGATTGCCTTGTAGGCGACATTACCAGTTTTTTTTTTCTCCTGATGTCAACACGAAAAGATTTAGTTTTGACGTGACGCGCAAAAGGGCCACGTAACGTTGTCCGTGAGAAAAATCAGTCTCCACTTAGGTCAACTTCAACCACTGTGCTTTATTTATTCTCATGCCAAAAGCAGACCCTTACCGGGAAACCATGGCGTAAATTCATCCCTGACGCCTGGAGGCAAGTTGTAAGGATAATTCCAATTGTGAACCTTTATAATAATAATAATAATAATAATAAAAAAAAAACTAAAAACAAATATTCATCCTTACATAGTGGTATAGTGTCTAAGTCCAGGCCAGGGTCACAGTGTCTGCTTCGTCAAGTGATATTTTATTTATACACATAATTAAAAAAGCTAAACATGTAATGAAGTTTGTGATAAAAAGGCATCGCTTATTAAAGGTGTGATGTTACACTAAAAATGTACTTATTATGGAAATAAAACTAGGTTTTGTAGACCGATTAATACTGGACAAAAAGCATTTTGCAAGGAATGCTCTCTTATGAAATTGTTTTCATTGTCAGGATGATTTGATTTGTGGAAACACTATGGGTTCGATTCAATTCAACGCGAATGGAATAGCGCCGGGAAGTAGCTCCCGGAGCGATTCAATTCAGCGCGTTGTTTTGTCAGAGAATGCTGGCTCCAGCGCCTTAAACACGGTTTTCAGTTGCGAGAACTAACATTCTCCGACTAAACTGTCTGGCGCAATGCTGTTTCCACGGCGATAAGGGCAGAAAACAGCATCACGCTTGTAGTTTTGTCGGATTTCTGGTCACACCCCAGGAGGGATGTGAGAAGAAATCCTTAGTCGGGGATAACAGCGCACTGAATTGAATAGCTCCGGGAGCTTCTTCCGGGACCTATTCAATTCACGTTGAATTGAATCGAGCCCAATGACAGCACCTCAACTGTATCTGCATCAAAGGGTCATTTCTCACTCCAACACGTCGTCTATAATTAGACAATCACCCATCAGGAATACTTGGATGTGCTCTATCCCAATTGTTTTTTCTCACTTTATAGTTTATTTATTTGAGCCAATTTGCCATTCAGCAGTCAGAGCTCAGCATGGTACATAAACAGCCGCCGATATTTCAATCCCATTCCTATACCCTGAGCTAAGGCTGCGGAATAATAACAGAATCTTCCATAATAAAAGTATAGCACTGATTACAATACAGTGTATTACTTTGGCATACCATTATGGAACTCCAACAGACAAAATCTGCGATTCAGAATTAGTGCATTAGAAAGGGAAATCAGAGAACGTAGTAAAGCAGCTACTACAATAATGTAATGCAAGAAAAAAATAATGCTATATACACTTTCTATTGTCTTGTCAAAGCTCAATGATGACCCACCTGTCATTTTAAATCTCATTCAGGTTTCCCTATCAGACACAACATTGCTAAGTTGATAAAACTCATTATTATACATACATCACCCCTGTGCATGGATACGCCTGAGTGACGCTACCCTTAGGTGACGTGCAAATGGATGGAGCCACCTGTGTAGTTATCCTTTTCAAATGCAGTAAGTGAAATTATGCCGCTCCGATTCCTTATGCAAACTGCCATAAATATTCATACATAATACGGATACAAAAGCTGCATAAGATTTTCTACTTGTTGCTGCCAAACAAAGCCCCCTAAGCTGGCTGTCTTCATTTTGCCCATGGCAGGACACCCCCCCCCCCCCCCCCAGCTAAGAGAGTACAAGTACTGCAGCTGTGTACCGTATACTCAGTGCGCTGATGTACACTAAAAGGCTACATGCCATATCCTCTTGTATTGTGGATATACATGCATCCAGCCGCTCATACAAGCAGCACTGGTTTTATGTAATAATGGGAAAATTAAAAAACAAAAAAGGATCCAAGAGAAGTTCACTGTTCAGTGTCCACAAAAATAGCACAGAAGTAAAGCTCAGCCAAATCCAATATTAGATATACTCTACCACTGTAAAAATATATATTACCCAATATAATGCACGTTCTAAAGATTTCCATAAAAGTGCTGAAAATGGGGGACAGATAAATGTTAAGCAGCTTAAAAAAAAAAAAATATATGATTTCTGCAAAAAATAAATATTTCTAGGACTTACAGAAAGCATCTAAATGATTATCTTTAGGGCAAAGTCAGACGTGAACAAGTCATGACGAGATGAGCTCCCGTTGCCAGACTTGGGGGTTACGTTAGCTACATGCTGGAAGGTAGCTCTTCTCTACATGTATAGACACAAAGGAGCGAAGACTCAAACTGGAAACTGTACTAGTTTAGGATACCGTGCACCACAAATGCTCTGGGAAAGAACACGTCCTTGGATAGAAGTATTTTATTTTAATGTACAGCGTTGCACTTTACGGCTACAATTTTGAAAGCTATGTTTTAGTTTCATATATCATGGTTTCTATCAATAGGGAATACTAGGTATTGCAACAATTTATTATGATACAAAATTTCCCATTGGGTTGCCTTTTCTCTGCACCAAATAGTATATAATATCACAGTATGCTTGGGGGTACCGTGTATACCCTAGTTAGATCATACACTGAAGTGCCAAAAGTCATAACATAAAAGGTAAGAGAAGGCGGCGTCACCGTACATCTTAGAAATGCCCATATCTGCATCAATAGTAATCGGACATCTTGAGAGTCAGTTTGAACACTGGCTGGGTTGCTCATTGCAAGGTGAACGTGAAGTAATGGCGTTCGAACGGGGCTTGATAGTGGATGCCCGATGGATGGTACATTCCATTTGCGAAATTGTGCAGACATTCAACATCCCTCGAGCTACGGTGTCGCGTGTGTTCCGGGAATACCTCATGGAAGGCATTACCATTACCACCCACCGTGGACAGTGCAGTGGCCGACCACAGGTGCTTAATGAGCGTGACCAGCAGCATCTGGCCAGAATTGTCCGTGGTAACAGACAAGCGACATTTCCTCAAGCCACATCCTTATTCAATGCAGTAGGTACCAGAGTACGGGTATGGCGCAGACCCCATGAGGCCATGGACCCCAGTTGTCAACAAGGCACCATACAGGCTTGTGGTAGTTACATAATGGTGTGGGTTGTGTTCACGTGGCATGGGCTGGGTCCGCTGGGCCATCTGAACGCTTCATTGGCCAGTAATTGCTACTTTGCATTGCTGAATAACCATATACAGCCCTCCATGGACCTCATGTACCCCCATACCGATAGAATATTCCAGCAGGATAATGCACCGTATCATCGGACCCAAGTTGTCCAGAATTGGTTTGAGGAGCATTCTGGAGAGTTCCGACAAATGGTGTGGTCACCATTCGCACCAAAGATCCTACACCTACAAATATCAGGGAGCTGTGGTAAGCTTTCCAGAAGGCTTTCCGTCCACTTGTGGAATCGATACCATGTTGAGTTGCTACACTTCACCGGGCTATAAGGGGGCCCTACATGATGCAATAGGCATCTATCCGACAACTTTTGGAACTTCAGTGTATGCATTGTTAGTAATTTATAACTTACTTGCCTACTTAGCCGGAATGCCTGGGAGACATCGGAATTTTGGAGAGTCCCCACCTACTGCCGGGAGAGCTGGCTACACTTTCAAATCCCATTCGCTTCCTAGTGAAATGGGCAGGACGGTGTGCATGAAGACAAGACTTGGCAAAATCACAGCTTATGCCAAGAATTGCAGCACTTTATTACATGCGGACAAGATTCATCCCACAGGAGAGGTGAAAAAATAGCATTTATGTAATTTTCTGCATTGCACCACACATGGTAAGAGCCATCTAGCCTGCCCTGTTGCAGAGAGTCCTCCTTTCTGCTGGCCGGCATCTCAGGCAGTGCAGGTGGGTAATTTTTTTGCCCTGGCTCAGAACTCTTACAGGAATTTGAACAATCTTGCGGTTAGTGGGCAAAGATTTATCTTTTTCATTTATCATTATACAATGCCCGGCAGGGAGGACACTGTCTGATCAAAGTGTGAGGCCAGCGTTGTAAGTCCACCTGTGCTATGAGGTGTCAGCTAGTAGGATATACCGTGCTCACAATCGTAAAGGGGGGTATCCACTAGACGATAAAGTTGAACGATTACGATAAAATCGTTTGATAATCGTTCGAACATCGTTTGAAAATTTGGTCTATTAGACATCTATCATCGTGCAAACATGCTGGTCAACCTGACGATATCGTCAGGATCAGCATTTTTGCAGATGACTGATTGTGCCTACACTGAACGACACATCGTTCAGTGTGGGCACCCTGCAGTGTAGTGAACGACTGAACGATAACGATATCGTTATCGTTCAGTCTTTTCACTGCCGGGTAGTGGATACCCACCTTAAGAGTTTGCCAGAAAAAATAGCATCATCCAGCACTTGAAATTATGTAGCAGAGGTTCCTAAATTGTGGTGAAGATAATGGTAATCTGTAGCCGAATGTGTGAAATTATGTGGTATTGTGGGTATATGTGATTATCTATTGGCAACAAGGGTCGATGTCTGCACACATACGCACTGTACATGAACTACTCGTGAAGAAAAAAAAAAAAAAACTACTAAAAAAATAAATAAATAAAAAAAATTTATTAAGTAGGAAAAAAAAAGAATGGGGAATGAAGGGGGGTGGTGGGCTGCTGCAGATGTGGTTGCGACTTGCCGTAAAATGCGTGCTCACGATTGGGCACATGCGTCTAGTTCACCATTTGCACATAGGAAACATTTTCATTGTTATGCAGTGTTACCAGAACTTTTGAGGGGCTTCATAGCAAAGGGGGTGATTACATATGCACATGCCAATATTCAGAATTTTATTTATAAAGATTATTTTTTATATATATTTTTCTCATTTCACTTCACCAAATTAGACTATTTTGTGCAGATCCATACGCCATGCAGCATGGGACCCGGCAGTGAGCTTCCAGGTCCCGTGCTGCTCTGCCAGCGTTGGGCGTCTTTTTCTGACTAGGATGCACCAGCAGACTGTGCGGATTAATTTGATAAGCGACGCTTGTATATACCTGTGTGCACCTGTGTGTGTGTACTGTATATGAGCCACAACGGAACTTGGAATGAAAAAAGTTGCAGCAGCTACATTGTAGCACTTCATATACAGATATACAAGTGTCGCATATCAGATTAAACAGCACAGGCTGCTGGTGCGTTCTAGTCACATCACATTGCGACAGGCGCATTTTTGACAAAAAAAAAAGGCAAAATAAAAAAAAACAGATGCCCGGCGCTAGCAGAGTCTCACGGGACCTGGCATGGCAAGGGGGGATTTTAGCACGATAAATGAAAGGGCACCCAGAGCCAGAACAAGAATTGAATGACGCCCCATCTAAAGTGACGGGCCGTCAGGCGCGATGGAGCACGCAGAAACAATTGAATCACCCCGAGACGTGGTGCCTTGTTGACAAATGGGGTCCATGGCCTCATGGGGTCTATGCCCCTCCCAAACCCTACCATCAACGCGAAACAAAGGAAACCGTGACTCATCGGACCACGCCACATGTTGCCAGTCCTCAAGAGTCATTAGCAACGTCACAAGCCCACTTGGAGCGCTGTGTCCAGTGTCGTAGAGTTAACAGAGGCACTTATGCTCCTATATCCAATAGAAGCTAAAGAACGCTGCACTGACCTGCTGGATATGCGTCTGGTACCTCCTGCAGCATTACATATATAGATCTAAGTCAGATGACCATAAACACAATAAGGAGAGGCCAGATGTCGTAATGGAAAAGGAACTCACAGGAACAAAGGGTGATTCATACACCATGTGTGGATTTAGCATGATACAAAAGTTTCTGAGAAAGTATGTGAACCTCAGGGGGTGGTAATTGGATTATGTAACGCTATCCTATTGTCTACTTCCTTTCTATACAGCTCCTGTATGTATCAGGCTATACCAGATATCCTGTTGATGGAAATATTAATTCCCAGAATAAGTATGTGTTTAAGTATTTATGACTGTAGCCTAATTTCTGTATTTATTGAAATGTACACTGCATGTGTGTGTGTGTATATTTGTATGTGTACGTACCTTGACAGAAGATGTGCAAGTAGCTGGTGCGCTCTGAGCGTGGCAGTCTGTGAAATGGGAGTTTCTGGGCAGCAAACTTGCAAACTCACAGGAAAGTTTTGTCTCATGTGAGTGTTGTAGGCGTGTGGCCAGACTTCCGCGCTAGTTTGAGGCGCACGTATGGACACCGGTTTATAACGGATATTTGCAACCTGCATGGGGTAGGAGGTGGGTGCCAATACAAATGATGACTTACAGAAAAACAGACTGATCTGCAGATATATCTGCAGACTGTGTAGAACATAACTTCTGCATACAGACTGCCCAATTCGTCATGACTGACATCATAACTGGGCGGGTATTAACTTGCACCCGCCCAGTTGAGCTGTCAATCGCCACCGGCCTATGCACACATAACTGTAGATATATTGGGCATCGGGTGTGCAGCACAGCCGAAGTGATACATCTCTTCTGGTATACACTGGCAGACGCGCGCGCGCACGCACACACACACACACACAATATATCGGCCGTTCAATGGAACATCCGGCATGTCGGCCAGTGTGTACCCAGCATAAGTGGTAAGATCAAATGCATGAAGCCATAGGGATACGTTAATTAGCATAAGGTAGTAAATCATGCTGCCGCAGCCGCTTTGCGTTTGACTCAGAATCAGGCCCTATATGAGCTGTATATATAAGTTACTAGTATTTTGGACCCATCTTTTGCCAGGTTGCTAGTTATTGTGCAGTTGTTTGTTCTCTCTTCCCACTGGCTTCCCATCTCTCTCCCAGTATTCCTTAGGTCTTCCCCTAGTTCTCTCCTATTCCTCCTCTCACCCCTATTCTTCCCCCATCACACTCTTTACAGATAGAGTTTGTAGATAGATGAGTTTCAAAAACCAGTGTGTGAGGGCAAGCGAGTGGGTGGTGGGGCAGATGTGAGGGCATGTATTAGCAGTGGGCATTTAGTATATAAATAGTTTTCATACAGTAGTTGTACACCATTCACCTATGGAAAGTAGGCTACAGTACACTGAACAGCCAAATCTACAATGTAATTGCGCTCCTGAATGCAGCTCTTAAGTGAGTTTGCCGAAAACCCCACTGATGTCATGTTTCTCTATGGAGAAGTGTTACAAAATTCTAAGACACTCTCCCTGGGAACAGGACGTTACCTTCCTCTGACTACTCCCCACTCCCTCCTCATCTCTCTTTCACACTTGTTTCCCCTGTCTATCTGTAGCCCTCAAAATGTGCTAAATGATCAGCAAGGCCATCTCAGATGTAATAGATGATGTATCCCCACAGTCAATGCGGTGGCAGTCATCACCCAGGGCTGGAGCTTGGCCTTCTCCGCTGAGGGGCATGGGTCCCGCCAGTTCCTCCCAGTCTCCAGAGCTAGAGGCTCACCCAGGAGCAGCATGTGGGAAAGTGGGTGAAAGTCTCTCTCTCCAGCAGGATGTCCATTGCGGCAATAACAGCTGCAGGCGAGATGTGCGTGGTGGGCAGGGGCACCTCTGGTTTTCTGCCATCCAGACCAGCATGCTGGGCATTTTTTGGGAGGTTGTTTCAGAAGCTACTCCATTCACGCGGAGGATTGCCAGTTAGCTGTGGGATAGTAAAGACAATGGTATCCAGCCAGCCAGTGAGAGCTGAGAGCAGGCGTGGCCTCCCTGGAGTATTCTACGGGACGGCCATAAATTATATAATAAAAGATAGATTATGTAGCCAATATACCAGCAATATAAAAGAACCTCAGCAAAATTAGCAGAACAGCTGCGTTTGATATACAGGATAGAGATAAGACACCATGTTGCTGAGCGACTAAACCGATCACCTGGAGCTATGGGCGGTCTCATTATTTCTATATAGGCTAGGGAACAGCTCCAGAAAATACCTTCTATTGTGCTTAATCTACCAAAAATAGGAAGTCATTGTGGAGGATCAATGGGTCAGTGTGAGTACTGCAGAATAATAAGGCTGATTCACCAAGCGGAAAAAACCTTCTAGTGAACTGCACAAGAAACAGATATTACATAACCTTAAATAATATGTTGGATTGACACAAAGGCTACCTTTTAAAATGGATTTAATACATAATACCTAGTTAGTACGTATAACAATTCAATTTTCTAAAAATACTTGTTTATATTAAATGAGTAATCTAGTGTTCTTGGATATCTCAGTATCTAACCAGTATCATCTGGAAAGTGTAAATGGTTATATTGTAGATACAAAGTTGATACTTGTATGCTCACCAGTTGGTTGTTGCAATTTGATTAGAAACAAATGTCTCTTTATATAATAATCCTTTAACAGTAAAAGTTAGTAACTTTGAAGCTCACCGGCTGTATCTCAAATAGATCACGGAATTCCCAGTAGCAACCTAATATCTTGGGGTGCTAACAATTTAAAAAAAAAGTTCTTAGCTTGCCGTTGTGTAGGAGGCCTGCAGTGCCTCTCACCTTTGTGATTCAAATTGGCAATAGCGGGGAAGTGCGGTACCCTGTATAAATAATCAAGGTCCAGTACTCACACTGCCCGTGGTCCTTCCAATTCTGTCCACTGCAAAGGAGCGGGCACACTGGGTTTGTAACAGCTTGTGCCTCCAGCTACCAATGCGTCTGACCTCTCTCCTCACTTCTGAGCACTGAGAGTGAGGAGGAGTGTAAAGCACGTTGTGCTGGTTGGTCCACGGAAGCAGCTCTAGCTACCGAGCCTGCATGTCAGAGTAGACTCCTAGTGTGTAACAAGGGAGCCCAGGTGCTCGCACGCCGATAGTGAGTCCCGGTGAATGCTACGGGAACACAGTGGTTGTGAAAAAAAGCCCTTGGATAAGAGCGAAACGCATCTATCAGGGATCATCCACCTACTCCTTGTTGCCTAGAGACGGAATTTCCCAGTGCGTCAGGGTGGGCGCCCTGTGGACCTCGTAGAAACAGAGATAACAAAGGTAAGTTCTTACCATATCTCTTGTTTTCTACTTCAGGGTCCATAGGGAGTAAACAGGGTTGACCTTGGGGATGTCCCAATGCAGTACAACTAAGGGCGGGGACGCTCCTGTGCTGAAAGGAGAATCCGGCGCACGAAGGATGCATCCTGAAAGGCGAAGGTGTTAAAAGCATAGAACCTTAGAAAGGTCTGGATGGAAGACCACGTGGCCGCCTTACACAGCTGAACGGCCGAGGCGCCACGGCTAGCAGCCCACGAGGGACCCACAGACCGAGTAGAATGAGCCTTAACAGAGGACGGAACAGGCAAACCCTTCTGTGCATAAGCCTCATAAATAACCAAACGAAGCCAACGGGCCAAAGTTTGTTTGCCGGCAGGCCAACCCCTCTTGTGAAAACCAAAGAGAACGAACAAGGAATCAGACTTTCGAATGGAACTAGTCCAGTCTACATAAACTTTGAGAGCATGGACCACATCTAAGGAAGCCTCACCAGCCGAGAGATCAGGTGACTGAAATGCCGGCACAACAATTTCCTGATTAATGTGGAACTTAGAAACCACTTTAGGTAGAAAACCTGGGCGAGTGCGAAGCACTGCCCTGTCCTGGTGAAAAATCAGAAAAGGAGAGCGACTGGAGAGCACCCCCAATTCTGACACCCTTCTGGCTGAAGCAATCGCCAGTAGAAAAGCAGTCTTAACCGTCAACCATTTGAGTTCCACCGACTCAAGAGGTTCAAATGGAGGACCCAGTAAGGCACGAAGCACCAGAGCCAAATCCCACGGAGCCACTGGGGGGACAAAGGGAGGCTGAATCCTGAGAACACCCTGGAAAAAGGTGCGGACATCTGGCAGAGTAGCTATCCTACGCTGGAACCACACAAAGTGCAGACACATGAACTTTCAAAGACGCTAGGCGTAAGCCTAGGTCCAAACCAGACTGAAGGAATGCCAAAACTCTAGAAACACGAAACGCCTGAGGATCGTAGTTTTTGGACTCACACCATTGAAAATAAGTATGCCACACTCTGTGGTAAATCCTGGCGGAAGCAGGCTTACGCGCCTGTAGCATTGTGCTGGAAAATCCCAGAGACCTCAAGACGGATGTCTCAAGAGCCACGCCGTCAAAGACAGACGACCCAGATCCGGGTAAAGGCAGGGCCCCTGAGACAACAGGTTCCGACGTTGAGGCAGAAGAAACGGAACTTTGATGGAGAGGCCCCGAAGATCGGAGTACCAAGGAAGTCTGGGCCAAGCCGGAGCCACGTCCTGGACCCGTACACAGGCAGCTTGTGACGGGAGGCCATGAGGTCCACCTCCGGCAGTCCCCACCTGTCCACGAGTAGTTGAAATACCTCTGGGTGAAGGGACCATTTCCCAGGATGCACGTCGTGACGGCTGAGGAAGTCCACTTTCCAATTGAGGACTCCTAGAATGAAGACTGCCGAGATGGCCGGAAGGTTGCACTCCGCCCAAGACAGATGCGTGACACCTCCGACATTGCTGCTCAACTGCGAGTCCCCCCTTGACGGTTGATGTACGCCACCGTGGTGGCGTTGTCGGACTGAACTTGCACTGCCCTTCCTTGAAAAGTGTGACCGGACAACTGGAAGGCCCTGTACATGGCCCGAAGTTCCAGAATGTTGATGGGAAGAACCGCTTCTTCCGCCGTCCAACGGCCCTGAAGAAGTGAATGTGGACCTAGCGTTCGCGCTAGGCTGTTCTAGCGGGGCACGGCGCCCTGCCCTTCTTCTGGAGGGCAAAAAGCACCCTGCCCTCCAGAAGGAGGGCAAAAAGCGCCCTGCCCTCACAGCCTGCGGGTGCCGTCTTCACCCGCGCGAAGCAGTGTCCCGCGGGTGGAGAAATGTGCGGTGACCCGGTCACCACCGGAGAATAGACACCGGTCGCATGCGCCCGCCATCTATTCTCCCTGTCTGCAGCGCTTGGGGGCTGCCCGGCGTATCCGTAAGTGCCGGCACGCCCCCAAGTCTGACGAAAAGGGGACGCGTCTTATAGACACGCCCCCTTTTCATGACCACGCCCCCTTTTTGGGCGCACGCACAAGGTTGCCCTTCTCTAGCTCCGGCGCCCTGCCTGCCGCCGGAGCTAGAGTGAACACTATGGACCTGACACTGCCCCCCAACCCCGGAGACTGGCATCTGGCGTGAGCAGAACCCAGTCTGGGATCCAAAAGGGGCGACCCTTGGTGAGATGTGACATCTGAAGCCAACCAGCAAACGACAGGCGCACCTCCGGAGACAACACCAGCATCTGAGTCCTGATCCGGTGTGGTAACCCGTTCCATTTGGATAGAATCAGCCCCTGCAGGGGCCTGGAATGAAACTGGGCATACTCCACCATGTCGAATGTCGCCACCATGGACCAGAGAACTCTCATTGCCGAGTGAACCGACACCTGGGAACTCTTCAGACAACTGCTCACTTGTAGTTGTAGGGAGGGCATCTTTTCTGGAGGTCAGAAAGATCCTTTGCTGACGAGAGTCCAGAAGGACTCCCAAATGAACCATCCTCTGTGACGGAATGAGGGAGGACTTCTTCCAGTTTATCAGCCAACCATGCGCTTGCAGACAAGCGATCGTCAGGTGCAGATGTTGTTAAAGTACCTCCGGAGAGCCTGCCAGCAATAGGAGGTCGTCTAGATACGGCTAAAGCCGTAAACCTTGGCTATGCAGATGGGCAGCCATGACAGCCATAATTTTGGTGAACACCCTTGGAGCTGTGGAAAGGCCAAAGGGCAGAGCCTGAAATTGGAAGTGAAGCTGACGTATAGCAAACCTCAGATACCGCTGGTGTGAAGGTGCTATAGGGACATGGATGTAGGCATCCTGGATGTCCAGGGAGACCATATACTCCCCCAGTTCCATAGCCAGAATGATGGAACGCAAAGTTTCCATCCTGAATGTGGGCACTCTGAGGAACTTCTTCAACGATTTTAGGTTGAGGATAGGCCGATGAGACCCATTGGGTTTTCGGAACCAGAAACAGAGAAGAGTAGCACCCCGTCCCGCGTTGAGAAAGCGGAATGGGAACAACGACCCCTGCTTTCAGCAAGGACTCTATGGCCTTGGTCTTGTCCTGTGAAAGACTCGTGCAGAAGAACTGTTGGGGGGGTCTGTGACGAAAGGAAAGGGCACACCCCTGAGAGACCACTTCTCGTACCCAAGCATCCGTGGTGGTATTGCACCAGCACTGGGCGAATTGAAGAAGTCGGCCTCCCACTCTGGGATCCAACAGAGAGAGGTCCATCCCATCAGGCTGAAGGCTTATCCTCTTGGAAGCAGGGAGTCTAGTGCTCCAGGCCTGCTTCTTTGGTTTAGGGGCAGCCTTGGTTGACGGCTGCCTCGGGAAGGACTGACCCTTGGACTTACCCTGAGTACGAAAAGACTGAAAGGCTGAGGTCCTAGCCTTAGAAGGTGCAGCTGCTGATGGCAGAAACGCAGACTTAGACTTTGCCAAGGTATCAACAATTTTGTCCAGGTCAGGACCGAACAAAATCTCCCCATTAAAGGGTAAGGCCTCCAGGCTCTTCTTGGAATCCGCATCTGCTCTCCAAGAACGATGCCACAAAGACTGGCGAGCAGAGGACGCTGCCGCCGAAACTCTGGAAGTCAGAAGACTGGCATCCAATGACGTTTCTCCAATATAGGAAGCGGCATCCCTCATCTGTCCAACTAAAGCTCTCTGAACCTCCGGAGCTTCCTCAGGAATAGTATCTTCCAGTACATTGGCCCAGCTCTCAATGGCTTTAGCCATCCAAGAGATGGCCATGGACGGACGGGCCACCGCCCCTGAGAGAGAATAAATGGATTTTAAACAAGTCTCCACTTTCCTGTCTGTGGGATCCTTTAGGGATGAAATGGATGGCATAGGCAAGGTAGCACTCTTAATTAAGCGAGTAACATGAGAATCCACCACAGGCGGGGTTTCCCACTTTTTGCAATGACTTGCAGGAAACAGATAACTAGATGCTAAACATTTCTGCGGCTGGAACCTCTTACTAGGCAACTGCCAGGCCTCTGCCATATGATCAGTCAGCTGGTCAGATAGAGGAAAAACAGCCAAAGTCACTTTTGCCTGCTTAAAATTTGGATACTTGGACTTAGGGGCCGGGACATCATCCTCTAGATCAAAAATGGACCGCACCGCCCGCACATTAATGGAAGATTTCGTCTCCACTTCCTGGGCAGGGCAATCCGAATCAGAGTCCTCAGGCAATTCCCCCTCATCCGAGGATGCATCGTAGTCTGATAGCTGCGCAGACTGGGATGACATAACAGTGCGTTTAGACGCCTTTTGAGGTTGGTCACTACGCAACAAAGTTTGAAAGGCTGAAGATGAGGCCGTCAAACTCTGTACTGCCTGCGGGAGACCCTGGAAGGGAAGGACGGACTGCTGCGCCACCGAAGGAGACTGAATATACATAGGGAACCCTGTGTATGGATGAACAGTCTGAGGCCCAGGGGGAGACTGCAATAATTGCAGTATACCCGGAGAAGGGGGGATGGCTGTTTGGGGTAACCCTCTATGGGGGAGAGCAGTCGGAACCGCCAGACAGTCAGCGATGGAAGCCAGCACCTGAGAATACACCGCCCAAGGAGGATCCTGTGCCAAAGTTGGGGGGTTAGAGGGACCAGGTAACTGACAGCACCTCATACACAGCCCATCCTGTGATAAATCCTCCATATTCACCCCAGCAGCGCAGCGTATGCAGGAGAGCAGAGTGGGAGCCGCAGAGCGTTCAACTTCCTCATCAGACATGATAGATATATATATATATATATATATATATATACACACACACATACATACAAATATATATAGCAACACAACAGGGAAGCTCAGAATGTACTCTTGGCGCACCCACAAGCCCACAAATATGGCACCGTGTAGCACACCATAGTATGTGACCGACCTCACAAATACATGACTTTATATTAGTGAGATCCAAGAAAAGCCCTTCCCCTACACACCTGTCAAGGCTGTAGGAGAAGGAAAGGGATAGTTATAGACTGACAGTAAGGAGAAATAAAGCACAGACAGTCAGCACTAGCAAAAGTCACATACAATGCAGAAAGTTAATACTCACTGCACCTTGTCACTACAATCAACCTGCCCAGATTCAGTGTCTGGGAGGGCTATAGTGCTGTGTACGCTGTCCTTTAGCAGGGGAGAGGTACACAGGGGGACCAGTCCACGCGCTGCCTGGGAGATCTGCGCTGCCACTGGAGAGAAGATGGCCGCCGGAGACCTCAGAGGAGGAGTGGCCGCAGGAGGAAGCAGCTCAGTGTCGCCAGACCTGAGCGGAAAGGCGCGCTAAGCTGAGGAGCCGCTAGATAGAGAAGGCTGCCTCTCCTGGCTAGCAATTAACCCCAGGGACGCTGGCTCCCGCTGCCGTCATAATTCCCTGGTGGTCTAGTGGTCCCGCGGGGCATTCCTCCGGAGAGGGGGAGTCCTCCGCCACTGCTAGTGCCTCCGGTCTGTCCTCGGAGACCAGAGGCATGCGACTGCATAGACACGCGGGTCACCGCAAGCAGTGACCCGCGTCTTACCTTATCCCCGGCGCTCCGGAAGCAGTCGTGTGAGTACCCAGAGCCCATTCTAGTACAGACTCTAGGGTCCCACTGCGATCCCCAGATCTGTACTGGCGTCGCGGCGCCAGCAGGGTGTAGGAGTGGCAGCTTGGACGTCCAATGGACAGTCTGATGCTGTCGCTCTGAAGAGTTAGTTAAAAAGAAAAAAATTTAATTAGAAAACTCTAAAAATAAGCTTAGGGGCTGCTAAGTAGCCCCCCTGCGCTAAGGGTGACCCGACTCCGGCCGGGCACCAACTAAAACTGAGGTGCCTGTGGCACGGGGGTGGGGTTATAGAGGAGGATGGCCCAGTGCATCCTGGGAGCAGCTATACCCCAAGGTCAACCCTGTGGACCCCCAATGGACCCTGAAGTAGAAAGATGTTTAAACAAAAAATAAAAATAAAAATTCCAATTCCCTCATGACTGAAGACATTAGTGATAAATATGCAATCATGAATCTTATGTGCACCTTCCTGCCAGGAGGATAAAGAATCTTACAGCCATAATTCATAAACTGGTGAAATCACAGAAACGTGACAACTGATTGGATTACCATTAGTGTAAAGCAGTACACACAATGGCAGATTAGATGCCCAGGTCTGCCAGTGTGTGTGTGTGTGGTGAAAAGTTTACTCATAAACAAACAATGTAGTCATTCTCTGTCGTAAGGATAATTGCAGTTTACACTCACATGTAATAGGAGGTCAGTTATCTCAAGAACCATCAGTTTGTCAACTATTACATTCAGGACAATAGATACAGCTCTGTAGCTGGGCATAGCGAGTCTCTTACAATATCTCCATAGAGACCACCCAAACAGCTGTGATATATTATTAGACTTTAAACTTCATAGCTGCAGAGGTTATTTTATTTTAAGTATACCAAATATGTTGCTCCTTTACTACATATTAGATGGGATACAAACTCTTCTATAGCAGGTTAATGGTTGCGTAAGAGATTCTATGGGGCTAATTCAATTAACCACAATAAACTGCTTTTTTTGCAAAAAAAAGTTTATAGTGTGAATACTTATCGCGCAATCCTGCTAGCCATGGCTTTCGCAGGTGCAAATTCTCCATAGCATTTAATGCATTTATGCAATGCATAGCATTTACTTCAAATTAATCACCACCTCCAAAGAAAGTGAAAAGTTGAGAAAAATCCCTATTTTAAAAAGGTAGATATGTGGGGACTTGGGGCCTGATTCAGAGCCGGACGCTCTGACAAGAGCGCTCGCTCTGAATCAGGGCCATCCTACCTATTATTGGAGCGGCCTCCTGGCCGCTCGCATAGCTGTGGGTGACCACCCACAGCTTATGCGAGCGGCCAAAAAGATGGTAGCGATGGTCAAGACCATCGCGACCATCGGGCTTGCGACGAGACCCTTGCGGTAGGGTCTCGTTGGCCGCAAGCCCGTAGTGCTTTTGGCTCTATCAGAGCCAAAAACACTCCCACTGACATCGCTAGTGTTGTCAGTGGGGCCGGACCCAGACGGTAGGCATTCCCATGGGAACGCCTCAGTCTGGGCAGCCACACCCCCGGCACGCCCACCAAAGGGGGCGTGCTGTCACTCACCATCGACAGCACGCCCCCTTTGGTGCGAGACCCGGAGCGACTACTTCCCCGTCGCTAGCCGGGTCTCGCGCATGCGCACGACGGAGCAGCCTTGGACAACATCGACCCGCTTGCGAGCGCTCAGCGCTCGCGAGGGGGTCTGAATCAGGCCCATGGTTCACAACCACTGGGACACCTTCCTTAATGACTAATTAGGCAAAAATATTTTTTTAATTAGCATAAACCCCCACACATCTGAGACGGATCAGCGCGATGCAGAGATTGGATCCGCCGGTCGGAAACGGCAGACATCGATGTTCCGCGATCCGCCACAGGATCAGTGAAATATTACATGTTAAATTTCACCTATCTGCCAATAACGAGAATTTCATTTTTAACACTCGATATGGGGCCTCCAATTAGGGATGGTATACTATACAGTACACTAGACCGATAACAAGTGATTTTTTCCATTGGCGCCGATGCTACACCATCGATGGCATAGGTCTCAAACAATCGATGATTTTTATAGATGGTTGCTCCATCAACCATCGATGGTGCAGCTGTCAATAGCCATCCCTACAGTTTACCATAAAAATTGCTTTATGGTATACGGTGTTTACAAAAATATATATTTTTAATAAAATAGTGTTGGTTAAGTTTTAAAATGATGTTCTTGACCTAATTCAATCTAAAAAAAAAACCTGACAATTTCTGAGCGGTTTTTGGGAAAAAATATTAGCCAGTCAAGTGGTTAAAAGTGTATTTAAATGACACAAATATATACTTTAAGTTCCCGCTAACCTGCGGGCAGGACAGGGCACTGAGGGAGCAGGTAGGGAGTCTCTGCGCTCCCCGAAAAGGGGGCATGCCTGGGCGGGGAGGGGCCATATTCTAGTGACATGCATACAAAGTCTCCCCTCACAATGAATAGATGCCATGCACATGCACACGACGTCAATTCACCCGGTAGTGATCGGTCACCGCAACTGTTTCCACCCCCGGGAGAAACTGCAGGCTCAGGGCAGGGTGCATTTCGCCCATTTAAAAATCGGCCAGGATGCGGCGCCCTGCTAAAATAGCCTAGCGGGAACACTATATACTTATATACATTTTTTATTTATTTATTAAAGAGTTTCTTAAATAGCGCCGCATATTCTGTTGCGCTTCACAATTGAAAACATTAATAGAACAAAACTGGGTAATACCAGACAGATATATAGGTATGAAGGCCCTGCTCGCAAGCTTACAATCTATGGACGCCCAATTTATGTAGAACATTTAATTTGACCAAAAAAAAAAACACTTGCCATCTATAATTATTTAAGTCTTAGAAAAATGCAAATAACAATCATTTGACACAATTTAAGAACCCCAAAAACTTTTATTAGGGCCACTAATTCACTTCAATACAGTTATCCTTTATCACCTTGCCTTTTTTTGGGGTACTCGCAGATTTCCCCATTTTCACCTAAACATATTGCGGGTAAAAGCAGCAAGAATTATCGCGCGAATTCCGCAACACAACTTTTGCAACTGGAATGCGCAAAATACAGGAACGCAAATAGATGTGATAAACAAAATTATCGTGCGAAGGGTGCGATAACTTGTTGTGCATTAAAGGTATCGCTTTATTGCGGCTAATTGAATACCCCCTATATATCCAAATTGCCAAGATGCTTCATTAAAATTACCCCTCTGTGCTTAATATTTTAAATTTGTAAAGGGGCAACATGCTCCAGTCC